>CM046876.1:130020142-132420142 GCA_025667525.1 Glebionis coronaria
TCACCACAATTGTCATCATCGTGAAATAAATGGGTTGAGGTTAAGTATATGTCACCATGAAATCCATTTTGATATCCAAATCCATTTCCTCTCCCTTAACATATGCAGGATATTTGAAAACATTCCACATATGTTGGGATGAGTCATCACGTTAAGTCAAACCAATTGTGATAAACCATTTCTCATATTAAATCACATTTTCTCCCCCGTATTAAAAATATTAACCCAACTAATTCTTTGATATCAATTTATTTAATGAAGTTCTAACAAAGTTTTTGATAAGAAAAATGTAGGTCCGTTTTATCTTCATGATACCGATTTGTAAAATAATTACACCATATATGATACAATATTTGTGAAATGAAGGATACACAATTGTTATTAATCACACGATAAACATTTGTGATACCATAATTGTTGAAATAGATCACATATTCACCATATTAGAAAAAATTGACAAGGTTGGACCTGAATGATAAGAACATCATATGATAAAATCACGTGGTTCTTGTCGGCAAATGTTGGTCTCCCTTGTCACGTCGTTCCTGAAGTTATCTCTTCTTTAAAAGTGGTGACCTTTTTTGATACCACATGTACGATTGGTATTTTCTCTTGACACCAATTGTGAAGTCGGTTATTACGTCTTGACACCAATTAAAAGATGAATACTTCGTCTTGGCACCAATTGTTAACACTGGCAATTCACAAAGAATCGTCATCAAAGAATCTGATATCTAGACAAGTTCTCCCCATCAATTGTAGATCCGTGTTCTATCTAAAGAGTTGTAGTCGTCATTTGAGTAGTCGCATCGTCGAGTATGTAGATACCAAGTCATAGATTCTCAAGTTGTAGAGTTGAAAACTTCGTAAAAACAAGATTTCTCTCGTTTTAACAAATAAATGCACTGAAGCGTACATATATTCGTGTTAGATTGTGTTATAACGTAAACACAAACCCTTACATGGTTATAAAGTAAACCACGCCCGAGAAAATTAATTCCCGTTGTTGACCCAAAGTTTTCAAAAGAAATACTTGACTTGAATATGAAAAGCGGGTTACTATCTGAAATAATAGCAAGCCATTTTGGCATGTTTTATGAAATATTTACAACTTTTGTACGAATTTAATTTATGGAACCGTGTCAATATTAATCAACATTTCTAATGTCCTAAATATTATTGTACCAAAAGACATGTCTTTGAAAAAATAAAGCAAAAATATTTTTGGATTTTTCTAAATTTTTCAATTTTTATGGGTTTTATATTTTTCTATTTTGCTTTTGTGGATAAAAATATAAAGAATATATACAATGATCACAAAAATAATACTAAGAATAGTTTACCACCACTATTCTTTCGCTTCATCTACCAATTCCTTTAGAGTCACGGGCGAGAAAGTTCTCATTCTTAGTTTGTCAGCCAAAAATTTAATTCGAGCGGATCTAAAGCCTTAATGAAAATATCTGCCAATTGATACTCCGATTTGACAAAGTAAATCCCGATCACTCCATTTTCCACTTGCTCCTTGATAAAGTGGTAGCGAATGTCAATATGCTTTGACCATGAGTATTGAACATGATTGCAGCAGAGGGCAATGGCACTTTGATTGTCACGGTACATCGGAATTTTGTTGAAACCTAGACCATATTCGGTTAATTATGATCTCATCCAAAGAATTTAAGCACAGAAATCGGACATATCTATGTATTCTGCCACCATACTTGAAATTGCAGCGCTTTTCTGCCTTTTGGATGCCCAACTGATTAGTCGATCTCCTAGTAGTTGCAAACTTCCACTTGTGCTATGCCTTGTATCTTGACAACCCGAGTGATCTAAATCTACATATGTCATTAGTGCAATAGAGGAGTCCTTCGAATACCATAGTCCCTGATTAACGGTTCCTTTAAGATATCGAAAGATCCTTTTAACAGCACCTAAATGTAACTCAAATTGCCAAGTTTGATACCGAGCACACATACATATAGCAAATTGAAGTTCATGTCTACTAGTTGTAATATACAGAAGGGTACTGATCATTCCACGATAAAGTGTAGGATCAGTAAGAATCCCATCTAGATCTGCATCTAGCTTGGTTCTTTCCACCATAGGAGTATCCACGGGGTCGCAAGATTCCATCTTATATTTCTTAAGCGATTCAAGGACATATTTAGATTGGTTGATAAAGATGCCTATGGGACTTTGAGAAATCTGAAGTCCTAAGAAAAATGAAACTTTACCTATCATCACGATCTTAAATTTTAAAGACATGAGTGTCCCAAATTCATCCGATAAGGTTGGGTCGAGGATGAAAATATAATATCATCAACATATATTTGTACCATAATCATGTCTTACCCTTGTTTCTGAATGAGCATCGTTGGATCCACTTTGCCTTTAGCGAAGCCTTCCGTGATGAGGAATTGTGACAATAGATCATACCACGCGCGCGGAGCTTGTTTCAACCCATAGAGAGCCTTCTTAAGCCTATACACGTGATTAGGGTATTTGGGGTTCACAAAACCATGCGACTGTAAGTTTATGGACTTATATTTAATAGTCGTGTGATAGGATCAAACTCGAGATTACGGGATTACACACAATACGTAAAGATTTAATATAATTAATAAATATATTTATTTTATTTATTAATTTATTTAATAAATATATTTATGTATTTATTAATTTAACCGATCAAGTAACTATATTACCTTAACGGTCGTTAAATAATTAATAGTTAAGTTATAACAGGCGTTAAATAAATATTTAGTATGTGTAAACAAAATGAAAGAAGTTTGGAAGATTCCGGAACACCCCTAAGGGGTGTTATAGGCGGTCGAATATAGGCTCAAGGGGGGGCATTTTTTGTCTTTTATTTATCTTGGGCTATAAGGGTTTAGGCGTATAAATACACCTCCTAACTTCTCATAATTCATACATCATAAATCTTTTCCCCTTCTCTTTCTTTTGGTCGATCACCAACCCCTCCAACAAAAGGGTTTCGGTTGGTTTTCTTGGTTGATCGATTGTATACTTAATCTAGTCCTAGCCTCTCTCTAGGGTTTTTGGGTAGATTAATTACAAGCGTTGTAGCTCGGTTTTCACGTGCTAGAATCACGGTTAGCTCGTTGTATTACGTGTGTACAAGAACGTAATATAGTCTTACTTTAAACTATATCTTGGTATATACGGTTTAAACCCGAATCGGTGATTTGTTCTTCGTCTTGTGGAATTGCTTTAGCGTAAACGTATGTAACCCTAATTCGATTAATTATAATTGTGTTATTATTATGATCTTGTTAAATCACTTCCGCTATATGTGCTTTGATCTCGTTTAGGATTTTATATAATTGTTATGATACTAATAAACCTTTAGTGGCATCGAGAGCCGTTTTAACATGTTATAATTATCAAAAATCTAAAGTTTTTTTTAACTTGTTTTGAGTTAAAACTACATGTTTTTTAGATTTTTTATAAAATTAGGGTTTTTTTTAAAAAAAATTAGGGTTTTTACTCTATTTTTAATAAAAAAGTGAATTATTTTGAAACCCTAAATTACATGTGGGATAATTTTAGATTATATTGCATGATTAATTGTTATGTCATGTATAGTTACGATCCGTATAGATTTAATTTTTAAGATTTGTGGGGAATCCATGATTACGTGCATGTTTTCATGGATCGTAAAATTATATGTTTTTATGATTTTATGTGCTATGTGATTATTTGATTCAATAAGATATAAAGACCTAGATTTGATGATTATTGAATAAATCGTACGCATGTGGCTATTTGATTTATTTGTTGCACATATAAATTATTATTATGTGTTTATGATTACGTTTTTTTACTTGTTTATATAAAATTGTTGAATTGTTGTAAACAAGGGTTTTTTTTGAGAAAAAAATAATATGGACCTAAATCATATTAAAAATAATGATTTGTTAAGAGACTTAAATTACATAAGATTACGTTGATTGGTGAATTGCAATAATAGTCTAACGGCCTACTCAATTTAGACAAACTATAAAGTGGGTTTAACGCACCGCTGGTCAAGTACCCGTTAAGGAAAGAGGTGTTATGCCATTAGTCATTGACCAAATTCTCGGCTCGCCTATGCGTCAAAATTGAAATTACATACGATTATTAATTGAATTATATCTTAAGGGTGATTTACCACAAATTCACATCCAAACCACAATGAATAAGGGTATTGCTTTGTGCGTAGCCGAGTTCTAGCAAAGTACGATGTGATGAGTTGTGGGTAAATTCTTTAAATTGGTTTACCCAATACCGCGACATAATTTATGAAGAAATTTAATCTCATGAAAAAGTTTACTACATGTTTTATTAAACTTATGCGATGGAGATTGTATGCATGCTTCTCCATACATTGATTTTGACATCAAAATTTATACCCTTAAAAATTTAAGTCGAATGCTCCTAATTGACGAACACTTGAAATTACTTCTTTATCAAATGAGATTTTGGATGATGTTGTGATGGAGAGAAAACCATTTGTAGAATGAGAATTCGTATGATGGTTTTACGTTACTCAGATTAGACGACTTAATTAAGTTACTCAGTGAGATCTAGAAACTTAATGCATTCAGAAGGGATGAAACATGTTTACAATGCAAAACGTTTTTTGGCAATGTAAATCCCTTAAATATCTAGAAATTGAAAATTGTTTGTCAATTGAATTGTTCGACAAGTCGTTGTGTTGAGTACATTCATTACTAGCAGATCAACTGATCTAATGGATCTATGTCAATATAGTTCTAGAATTCAAGGAAAATAATATGGTTTTAATACCGGGGTAATTTTATTTTCTTGAAAGTATTTTGTTATCGAAAATACTAATATTTGAACTTATTTCTGTATAAATGGCTCAACCCACCAATAACACAATAAGTTCTGCGTTCAAAGCTTTCTTTGAACGACCTGAACTTACTGGCCCAAACTTAAATGATTGGTACCGCTTGCTAAGAATTGTCTTGAGAGCAGCGGGTACTATGGATATCTTGACTACTCCCTATCTGGAGGATCTTGCTGAAGGAGCATCTGATGCGCAAAGGCTTGAACACGCTGCTAATATTAAGAAACACTCTGAGGTGGCTTGCTTAATGCTAGGAAAAATGGCTCCTGCACTTCAACAGAAGTATGAGCTATTTTCTCCAAAGCGAATGCTTGATGAGCTCAAGGCTATGTTCGAAAAGCCGCAAGCTGTGGAGATCTACGACTTAGTAGATGCTTTGCATAGCTTCAAGCAAGCTCCAGGAAAGTCTGTAAGTGCCCATTATTTAGAGATGAGGGGTTATAAGGAACAGCTTTCACTAGGAAAACCCTATGATCATAATATGGTTATAAACTTGATCAATAGGTCCCTTAACAAGGACTTAAATGATTTCGTTAGAAACTATAATATACATTGCACGGGGAAGATAGTTAATGATTTGTATGCAATGCTCATTAACTATGAAAAGGGGTTGAAAGACAAGGCATCTACCGCTACGCCTTCTGTACTAACCATACAAAAGGGTAGAGTGAGTAAGCCAAAACCGCAAGCGAATAAGAAGAAAGGCAAAGGCAAGGGTAATAAGGGCAAACAATTTGTGACTTATTCGAAACCCAAGCAGAACTTTGTTAAGAGGAGTCAATCTCAAAAGGATGAGACTTGTCACCATTGCAAGGCAAGTGGTCACTAGAAGAGGAATTGCCCTCTTTACCTTGAAGAATTGCGAGAAATAAAGAAGTCTGAGCAGAGCGCTGCAACTTCAGGTACTTTATTTATGATTGAATTGTTCAATTTAACATACAAATTAAATTCCTAGGTATATGATACGGGATGCGGTATTAACATTTGTAATACGCTGCAGGGATTTAATTTGGAAAGGAAGCTTTCCTATGGGGATCAATATCTGCAAGTGGGCAATGGCGCACAAGCAGCGGTTGAAGCTATAGGAACTTTTGATCTAGTTTTACCTTCGGGTTTAGTATTGAGATTAAATGATTGTCATTATGCACCTACAATTGTTAGGGGTGTTATTTCCTTTTCTTGTTTGTTAAATAATGGATTCGTTCACACGATTGATAATAATGGAATTTATGTTTGGAAAAATGGTATTTTCTATTTTAATGCAATTTCTGTGAATGGTGTGTTTGAATTAGACATGCATGAAATGAATCCAAGAACGATAAATCTGTATTTAGCATGAGTAAGAAGAGAAAGTTTGACAAGAACTCTTCTTATCTTTGGCATTATAGACTTGCCCATATTGGGAAGACTCGTATACAAAAGCTTCAACGTGAAGGTCTTTTGGAAAATATCAATGATGAATCATTTGATAAATGTGGGTCTTGTATCTCTAGAAAGATGACCAAGAAACCTTTTAATAGAAATATTGAAAGGGCTACTGATCTACTTGGACTTATACATACTGATGTACGTGGACCACTTAGACATACGTCAAGGAAAGGTGCTAGCTACTTCTTAACATTTACAGATGATTATAGCCGTTATGGATATGTTTATTTACTTAAGTATAAACATGAGGTATTTGAAACATTCAAAATGTTTAAAGCAGAAGTAGAACTGCAATTAGGGAAGAAGATTAAAGCTCCTCGTTCTGATAGAGGTGGTGAATATTTAAGCCAAGAGTTTATAGATTATCTAAGTGAGAATGGAATTGTTCAGCATCTTACTTCTCCCTATACTCCACAACAAAATAGTGTATCTGAAAGGAGAAATCGTACATTATTATATATGGTACGATCTATGTTTAATCTTACAACTTTACCTTTATCCTTTTGGGATTATGCTCTAGAATATTTTGTTCGCATATTAAATATAGTTCCCACAAAGAAGGTCGATAAGACACTATATTAACTATGGTGTGGCAAGAAGTCATATTTGTCTTATTTAAAGGCCTGGGGTTGCGAGGCGTATGAGAAATGTGACTCGGGTGACAAACTCCAACAACGATCTATAAAATGTATCTTTGTAGGATACCCTAAAGGAAACTATGGGTTACTACTTTTATTATCCACTTGAGAACAAAGTAATTGTTGCTAGGTATGGAGACTTCCTTGAATCTGATCTTGTAAACCAAGAATTCAGTGGGAGAAATTATGATCTTGAGGAGAGTCATATAGATACATTACCTTTTGAAAACACTAGCGATGTACTTCCTGTAGAACCAGAAAGTCTGGCGGTTCCACCGGAATTAGTTCCTCTTCGTAGATCCGCAAGGATTAAAAACGCAAATAATATGTGTCTTAAAATAGAGAATGATGATGAGTTAGGGGATCTTGGTGAATCTGCTAATTATAAATCCGCCATACTTGATCTTGAGAAGGATAAGTGGATGGTTGCTATGGATGAGGAAATGAAATCTATGAAAGTAAATGATGTTTGATTCTTGTAGAACCACCACCGAATGCTAAATTAGTGAGACATAAGTGGTTATACAAGAAGAAAACCGACATGGACAAAAAAGTACAATCATATAAAGCTCGTTTAGTAGCTAAAGGTTTTACTCAAACTTTTGGCATAGACTACGAGGAGACATTTTCTCCTGTAGCATACTTAAGAGCTATTAGGATTCTCATAGCTATAGCAGCATACTATGACTTTAAGATATGGAAAAGGGATGTTAAAACTGCCTTCTTGAACGATCGCTTAGATGAAGACATCTATATGCAGCAATCAGAAAGGTATGTTGATCCTGAGAATCCAGGACATGTGTGTAAACTTCAAAGGTCCATTAATGGTTTAAAGCAAGCATCACGTCAATGAAATAAAAGATTTGATGAAGAAATCAAAAAGTTTAGATTTATTCAGAATCGTGATGAGCCATGTGTATATCGTAAAGCTAGTAGGAGTGATGTAGTATTCCTAGTCCTATATGTTGATGACATATTAATCATGGGAAGTAACATACTAAGACTTAAAGTTGTTAAGGATTATCTTGGTAAATGTTTTTCTATGAAGGATTTAGGAGAAGCTGCATACATTTTGGGAATTAAGATCTATCGGGATAGGAAAAGACGGTTAATTGTTCTATGTCAGGATGCTTATATAGATAAGATTTTGAAGAAGTATAATATGCATAATTCCAAGAAAGGTTTTCAACCTATGGAAGTTAAGCATAATCTGAGTCATGAGATGGATGCATCAAGTCCTGAAGATGAGGCATACATGCAAAAGGTGCCTTATGCTTCGGTTGTAGAATCTATAATGTATGATGTTAGATGCACAAGGCCTGATGTGGCGTTTGCTCAGAATTTGGTCAGTATATACCAACAGAATCTAGGGAAGCTCCACTGGACTGCTGTTAAACATATTCAAAGTATTTGAGGAGTACGAAAGATATGTTTTTGGTATATGGTGGAAAACCAGACACAGAACTTAATGTTACAGGTTTCTGTGATGCGTCCTGGCAATGTGATAAAGACGATACGAAGTCTCAGACGGGTTACGTTTTTGTTATCAATGGAGGAGCAGTTTACTGGAAGAGCAAGAAACAGACAACAATTGCAATGCATACTACTCAATCTGAGTACATGGCTGCTTCAGAAGCTGCAATGGAAGCTGTTTGGATTAGGAAGTTTATTGAAGATCTTGGAGTGATGCCTTCAATTAAAAAACTTATTGATATGTATTGTGACAATTCTGTCGCAATAATATTTGCCAATGACCCTAGAGTCATGAAAGGTGCAAGAAACTTTATGCGTAGACATCACTACGTACGAGAACAAGTTGAAGCTCGTGAAATAAAATTGATAAAAGTTCACACAGATAATAACGTAGCTGATCCTTTGACTAAGGCATTTCCTAGACCAAAGGTAGTTAAGCATGCCAAGACGATTGAGCTGCAACTAGCTAGCGAACTCATGCAATAAATCTGTTATTAGTATTTGGATAAAGGATGTTATGACATTATTATATAATGAAATAAAGATTAGGTTTCATTTATTTTTATTATTTAATAAGTGTATCCTATTTTACATGTTTTAATCCATGAATAAACGTTATGCTAAATGTCTGTTGTCGATTAATAATATGAGAGTATTATTAAACTAAGACAAATCAAAATGGTGATAGAGTATACTTGAAAGTATATTGATCGATTTTGGATGATATTCGATGAATCGAATATAGGACTTATCCCAACTATATATTATTACTTTATGGATCTTTGTCATTAAGTAAAAGATAAATAGTTATCCTTAGACTTGAGATACCAGGAAACTGTTATGATTCTAGTGCATCTCTATGGAATAATCTAACACTAAACGTAGCTGGTAGCTATAAGAATTATTTTTGGAAGTGTTGCAAAATTCATAAGTTTTGCTCGTAGTCAATATATAATTTATTTCCTCCAATTTCGTTTTGGAGTTTAATACAGGTGGGGCCCTCGTGGGATTAGTAAGATGTTTGTGTGGCCACACCCAAATTTGTTTTGGTAATCTTGTTGAATCTGTGAACGAGAAACATAATGGTTAATGAAAGATATGACTGAGATCCATATCCTTATTAACGTTGTATAGAAATAAAAGGATAATAATAACGATGCAGAATTGTTAACAGGTTTTGTCCAGGAGACCTTACTCGAGTTGTACTAGATACATTGCTAGTGTAACTAGACGCTAGTCAATGTAATCACGATATTCGAAATATGTCCAAGTGGGATCTGTAAGTTTATGGACTTATATTTAATAGTCGTGTGATAGGATCGAACTCGAGATTACGGGATCGCACACAATACGTAAAGAGTTAATATAATTAATAAATATATTTATTGTATTTATTAATTTATTTAATAAATATATTTATGTATTTATCAATTTAACCGAGCAAGTAACTATATAACCTTAACGGTCATTAAATAATTAATAGTTAAGTTATAACAAGCGTTAAATAAATATATAGTATGTGTAAACAAAAGGAAAGAAGTTTGGAAGATTCCGGAACACCCCGGTCGAATATGGGCTCGGGGGGGGGGGGGGGGGGGGGGGACATTTGTTGCCTTTTATTTATCTTGGGCTATAAGGGTTTAGGCCTATAAATACACCTCCTAACTTCTCAGAATTCATACATCATAAATATTTTCCCCTTCTCTTTCTTTTGGTCGATCGCCAACCCCTCCAACAAAAGGGTTTCGGTTGGTTTTCTTGGTTGATCGATTGTATACTTAATCTTGTCCTAGCCCCTCTCTAGGGTTGTTGGGTAGATTAATTACAAGCATCGTAGCTCGGTTTTCACGTGCTAGAATCACGGTTAGCTCGTTGTATTACGTTTGTACAAGAACGTAATATAGTCTTACTTTAGACAATATCTTGGTATATACGGCTTAAACCCGAATCGATGATTTGTTCTTCGTCTTGTGGAATTGGTTTAGCGTAAAGGTATGTAACCCTAATTCGATTAATTATAATTATGTTATTATTATGATCTTGTTAGATTGCTTCCGCTATATGAGCTTTGATCTCGTTTAAGGTTTTATATAATTGTTATGATAGAAATAAACCTTCAACGGCTGTTGAACATAGACCTCTTCCTTGATTTCACCATTAAGAAACACCATCTTCACATCCATATGATAGACGATCATATTCATATGGGCCGCATATGAGAGGAATAGTCTAATTGTTTTCAAACGGGTAACGGGTGCAAAGGATCCCATAAAGTCAATGCCCAATAATCGTCGATACCCACGAGCTACTAATCGAGCTTTGTTCTTCAATATTCTGCCTAATTCGTCGAGTTTCACCTTGTAAACCCATTTCAAAGTGAGTAACATCACTTTATCCGGGCATGGGACAAGTTCCCATACATCAAGACATTCAAATTCATTAAGTTCTTCTTGCATAGCTTCTATCCAACAAGATTATGTAAAAGATTCTTGCCACGTCTTAGGTTCAACTTCAGTTAGAAAGGCATCAAAGTGGCAAAACAATACGACTTCTTATAGCTGACTTCGTGTAGATATCAAACGATTAGGGTCACCAATAATAGTATTCATAGGATGATCCTTTGTTCATTTGTTGTCATGTTCACGAATCTTGGGATTGGAGTAGACCGTAGTAGGAGCTTCCTTTGGGGTGGACGGTCCCGTTTGATTAATGTCCTGAATAGGTACGCCAAAGAATGGAAGTTCATGCATTTGAGCGAATTCCAGGTCGTGATCATCATCATCCTCTTCATCATTAATAGGCATAAGATGGATATTTGATTCAGGTGTTGGTTGAGAATTACTCGTTGAAGGTGTATCTTGACCGATTGTTGTTATAGACACATCTGACTGTGCTTCATTTGCTGGAGCGACAACTTCGTTGGATAAAGCTATCTCTTCAGTTTCTGGAGCTACAATACTTGGAGGAGTAAATAATTTATCAAAGAACGATTGAAAAAATGTATCCCACTCAGTCCGTGTAGGTTGTGTAAATGATGATGAAGTAGGGTTATTTGGGACAAGACCAGAGCTAATGTTACTTGGTCCCATTTCATGAAGTGCGGGTTCGGAGCTGCTTTGTTCATAAGCCATTGTTGTCAGCTCATCAAAATCAACATTCATAGTTTCGAGGATTTTACGAGAATTTCGATTGTAGATTCGGAATGCCTTCTTTGTGGGTGCATAACCAATGAAAATACCAATATCAGCTTTCAGTTGAAGTTTTCCCAAATTGTCACCATCATTATTTGGATAACAAATAGCACCAAATACATGAAGGTATCATAAATCTGGTACTTTTCCGTGTAGAAGATCATAAGGTGTTTTACCATGGCGCTTGCGTATTAATGAACGGTTTTAGGTGTATAATGTTGTAGATACTGCTTCTGCCCATAAAAACAATGGAGCTTTTGCGTAAATTAACATCGTTCGGGCAACTTCCATAAGTGTGCTATTTCGCCTTCAACGACACCGTTTTGTTGTGGAGTGCGAGCAACGAATGTTTCATGAGATATGCCAACTTCTTCATAATAATTACGTAAAGTTTGATTAACAAATTCGGTTCCATTATCTGTACGAATGCATCAGACAATAGTATCGAGACGCACTTGAATCATCTTAAGAAATCCGATGATGAATATAGGTGCTTCATCTTTTGTTACTAAAATTTCACCCATGTAAACCGTGAGTAATCATACACAATGACGAGGATATACTTTTTCCCACTCAAACTCTCAATACGCATTGGCCCACAAAGATCCATATGCAACAAATAAAGTTTCTCTTGGTTGCTGTCTTCAGTTTTAGGTTTGTATGATTTCTTAGTGCTCTTCCCCATTGAACACACGAAACATAAATGATCCTTGTGAAATTTGAGTTTAGGAAGATCTCGAACAAGTTCGTTTTTCGCCAAATGATTGATAGCGTTGAAGTTAAGATGAGATAACCGTCGATGCCATAACCATGACTTAGTCTTTGATGCTTTAGAGAAAAGACATACGGGAGAAGCGGCCATCATATCTTGTAGAGACAAGGTATACAAATTATCCCTCGAGTACCTTTCAACAAATCTACCCCTTCTAAGTTACGAATGAAGCAGGTATGCTCTCGAAAAGCAACTTCTAGGTTTGCATCACAAGGTTATCCCACAGAAAATAAATTGTGACCGAGTCCTTCCACATAATACACTCTTGAAATAGTAACATTCCCAATTTGATATTCATCGTAACCTATTATCTTTGCAGTATGATCATTTCTGAATCGAACCATACCAAGAAACTTGCTGACGAAATTTCTAAGCTGAGAGTGATCTCCAGTCATATGTGATTGTGGTAAAATACGCCCTTTTAGGAAAAAGGCGTAAAAGCGGTAAGTATTAAGTGATGATTTAGGAAAATCAAGCACTAATGACCCAATGAAATTCGTTTCCCAAGGAGGTATATGTGTGTGAGTAATTCGTAATTGATTTGAGATTAATATTGGTTAGAAGGGGATGAGAAAAGAGGATGACGAAGACGTGAAATTAATTACTACTAAGACTTAACGTAAAACCGTAAAATAAGCAAAAATAAAAATTAATTCTAAAAATCACCAAAAATTCACCAAAAATCAAAATAAATAAACTAAGAGTTTACCAATGATCAAAACTTTTTCAAACCTTTTAATTAATTAAATATTCAATTTTTAAATTCTAATTAAAGCCCTAAAAATCAAATTAATTATCAAAAAGCCCAAATAAATATTTTTCAATTGGTAAACCTCTAAAATGACCTAAAAAGATTAAAAACTATTTTTAGAAATTTTTAAACTAATAAAAACTATTTAAAATGATTTAAAAACTATTAAAACTTAAAGTAATTATAAAAATTAATCTAAAGATGATAAAATTATTCTAAAAGTTGCAAAATTCCTACTTTAATGTATTTAAGCTAAGAAAAATGTAAAAAGTTGAAAAATGTGAAATTTGAAAAATAATAATAAAATAATATTAAAAATCCAAAAATTCTAAAAAATTCTAAAAACTTGCAAACTAGTTTATTTTAACCTAATCAAACAGAAAATGAAAGTGAAATGACCAAAATACCCTTATTGGGCCCTCAAATGGGCCAAAAAACCAAAAACAGTCAACACTAATGGGCTTTTTAGCCCAAAAAGTAAAACTTGGCCCAATTGACTTGGAAAAGCCCAATCTGACTCAAAATTCAATTCTAAACACAAAACTCTAAAGGCTCAAAAGCTGAAAGTGAGCTTATCACAGCTTAATAAGCAAACAGCTTATCCTTATTGGGCTTTTTAGCCCATTAAGCAATAAGCTAACGCCATAAGCTCTAATTTGACACACAACCTTCTTTTGGGATGCTTAAGAGATCTGTAAAAAGAAATTTTGAAAAAGCACACTCAATAAGCCAGAAATAAGCAAAGTACAATTTCACTAAAAGACAAAATAGTCGGGTTTGAGATATAGGGCACCTCAGAACTTGATTCAACTTGCAAAATGTCACAAATGAACTCAATAAGCCAAAACAATCAACAAAATTCCAATAAGCTAAACCAATAAGCCAGAATGAACCGATAAGCACTTATAAAAAAGTCAATTAAGTTGGTTTTCTAGTCAAACCTAAAAGTCAACACACCAAATGCTCCAGTATGAACAAATGGGTCAAATAATGAGCACCTATTACAAAAACCAAGTTGTTGCTGGTTAAAATAAGCTATTATAGCTTATTGATAAGCTGAAACCCAAAATACACTAGCAGTGGCTAGTAGCAGGGGTAAGGAGTTCCCACTGCTTTGACTATTTGACCAAGCTTTTTAGAGAGATTTATTTGGATTCAATTGGAAACAAGGGCACCCTTGTGATCAGTGAATCACAAGGATTCAATATCAACAAAGAAATCACAATTTGGTTCACACAATAAGCCCAGATTAATCAAACAGTCACCAGATATAGCACAGATATGGAAAATAAGTTGTTATGCACAAATAAGAAAATATAGCATGAATAAGCCAGCCAAATTCAACCAGATGCATATATAAGCTATATAAACTATGAATAAGCACAAGCAAACTTAAATCAACCACTGAATCAAAGTGAATAAGCAGAAATAAGCATATGCAGGTTACTGATGAACACTAACATGCAATTGATGAACACTAACCCTTTTTGCTGATCTATTTTACCACAAACCCAATTTCAAGCCTCAAATCCTACTTCTCTGGTTATGTTAACTTAGATTTAACACTTGTTAACCCTAGTCTATGATTAGATCTAGGTGTCCTCTAAATTTCAGCCAAATTAACCAAGTAAATCTGATTTTATAGCTATATGTTTGATTTAGGTGTTTCAAACCACAAAACTTGCAGATATATGACCAAGTAAACCAGGTAAGAAGATACCAACAGATAACAACCCAAAACCAACACTCAACAAACCACAAATCCTGCTTATGCAGTTAACCCAAACACCCCTTAAAAATCTATTTTGACAAATTTCCAAAGGATAATCCAGTTTTAACCCACAAATCAAGTTAATAACCACTCAATAACATCAAATAAGAACAGATAAACAATATCCAACCATAAAAACACAGATTCAAGAACAATCATGCAATATCACAGATATTCAGAAAATAAAAGAGAAAATGAAAAAGGAGAAGGGTGCAAACCTCCAAGACCTACATCCAGGCCCTGGATTGTTTGAGCTGAGGTACTAGCAGAACAAGTACCAGCTTCCAAGTACCTGCTAAGAACAACAAACCAAAGTGATGAACCATTATCAAACACTTTTCTGATTTTTGAAACACAAGTCTTATGGACTAAAACCTTGCCTCAAAAACCTTCAAACATGTAAATGGAACTCAGAATTAGGCTATTCTAACACCAACTTTTAATAAACAAGAACAAGATTTCACAAATTTCTGAAAATCAAATTTTATTAACTTAAAAAGGGATTACAAAGATTGATAGCTTAAAACTGGAACAAAGGGACTCTCACAGGTTGAGGTCTCCTTTTATAGGCAAATGCTAAGCTTACACTATTCACAAACCCTAGAAGTGAAATTCCCAAAATGTCCTTGAGTACTTGAGGCCGTTTGTTGTTGATGATCTGTCCAAAATGATCCTAGACGTTTATTTTAGCTTTGGGGTTAAGCTAAGAGTGTGGGCTGTTGATCTTGACACGTCAGCTTACTTGGAGAGAAAGTTGTCACATGATTGGTTGAAAGGGAATTGGGTGTGGGGTCCATGGTGAGTGGGAGTGAGGGTTTTTGATGTGGGATGAGTTTCTGCATGTGTGAATCACACATGTGCCAGGGTAATTTAAATTAACCCTTTGTTTAAGTGAAGTAAATTCTGGGTGGTGAAAGGTGAACAGTAAGTGTTTTGATCCGTTTTTGTAGGAGTGTAAAGTTGTTTGGCGCGTTTTACTTGTTTGAATGTTTCATTGCACAACTTTAGTCCTTGTTCTTTGGGAAAAATTGTATAATAAGTATTTCAGCCAAAAAAAACGCATCCCTTTGTTAATAAAGTTATGGTTTTCACACTTTTGGCACAAAACTTTTCCAAAAAGGTTTAAAGGGTTATTTTTGCCATTTTTGGATAGTTCAAGGACTGATCTTGGACATTGTTGATCTTCAAAGGTCTTTAATGTAACTTTAACTCCATGAGGGACCATAATTGACAAATTAGATTTGATGAGGGACTAATCTTGCCATTTCTTCAAAGTTGAAGGACCTTTTGTGTAATAATGACAAACTTAAGGGACCAAACTTGTAATTATGAATTCACAAGGGTTTTAAGTGTCATTTCTTCATTCATTGAGGATAAATCTTGCATATCTTCAAGTCTTCAAGGGTATTTGTTGGATAAATCATGAACTAGGGCCTGGTTCTTTGTTCGGCTTCGTTTCACGTGTCCGTTTTTCCTTGTTTCTTGTGATCTTTTGTCTTTTTCATGATATCCATACCTAAAATACACAAGCATATATATGGTATTTTATGACATTTTTATGCATTTAAAACCCGAAAAGAACGATGAGATCATGTATAAATGCCATCTCATCACTCCCCCATACTAAGCCATTGTCGTGCCCTCACGCAATGCTAGAATAAAGTATATAAGCATCACCAAAGTTCAATTTTATTAACCTTTATTGAAAAGTAAAAGACTTGCAAAAATACAACCAAGATGTGTAAAGACATAATGTATGATTTTTATCACGAATGTGACTTTTAGGGTTAAAGAATAGAAACAAGTAAATGTCCCTTAGAGTAAATTTCGTCATCCTTGATTGTCATACATTCCATGCTAAGTGCAAAAACAAGATCATTGTTGGTATAAGTCACAATGCTAACACTACTCATACGTCCAAATTGTGTAATACTTTTTCTACCCGCAATCCTAGTTATTATAAAAGGAAATGGGTTACTAGCATTTTTTAACTATTTGTCATGGATCACAAGTGATTCATATTGACTTATTTGAGTAGTTATTAGTCCGAAAGCAAAGTAGCACGATTTAATCGATAGTTAGCCGAAGGACAAAATCTTTTAAAACGGCTTCTCGTGTATCTCCTTAAGTTCATATCTTGGCAAAACTCGTTTCACGATCTGAGACCTTTCTCGGACCGATATTTGGCATGTACTTCATACTTCAAATCTTGGGAAGACGTTCTTGAAATTATGGTCTTCTCTTCATATATTTGGAATTTCATCACTTGACGTTTTTGAGAGATTCTTCATATTTGGACCACGACTTCATCATTTTTCTTCAATATTTATTTTGGAGTTTGATATACAACGATCCGCCTCCTTTTCGGACTTGGATATATTTATCCTCATACCTTGTTAGGGTCTTTTTGGATAGACTTTCTCCATGATCTTTAGGGGAGTAATTGCTTTTCGTCGTGTGTCTCGATCCTTCATATTGATTTAGGAATAATGATACTTCACATCATCTTGGATCTTTAGCAACAAAATAGGGCTCCTCATGCCTTGTTAGGGCCTTTTTGGATAATCACCAATCTTCGCGTCCCGCTTCAATAAGTTATGCCTTGGCTATGAACTCTATTCAACCCCGAGCAACTTTTAAACGATCTTGCGCTAGAGGCTAAGTAACCTTTCAAATCGTACGACCTTACTTATTGCAATTATTTTTATTCCTAATGCATTGATCTTATGGGAAGAAAAAGCCACAATTAAAAAACATATGAGTTTTTGAAAGAACATTTTCATGTTCTATGTTTAGCATGATCACTTGTCTAACTCTATCATCTCTCGTTCTTCACTATATAAAGACCTCTAATTAAATAGACTCGTGAATACTTATCCATGCAAGTCGAAATTAAGCCAAATTTGGATTAGCTTTCATTAAGACTATATCAAATCAAAGTTTTGGGTTTTCAAGTTACCTATAGGATCTGCACTTTCTTGGACTTTTTCAAGTTTAGAGAATGCATTTTATAGTTCCCTTGATAAGTGACTTTCTAGGATCAATTATAGGAACTTGCGAAAAGTTCTTGTTCTTAACCCGAATGAGTTAAGACTTTCGCGTTTTAAAGCTCCCTATATAAAAGTCTAGCAAAACTTGAATTGAGCGGGTTAAGGAATGTAAATGGCTCCAAATGCCCATCAAGTCAAAAATTAGCTCTTATTCTACCCATCGGAAAATATACATTCGTGTCTTAAAAACACTTATGAAAACTAAGAAAAAATTTAAAATTGGGCCATTTATAGCCTTATTAGCAATAAAACAAAACATTGAAAGTTGGAAAGCGTGAGGGCATAGCAAAGCAAGTACCTATTCACCCCCACATACTAAAAGTAAACATTATCCTCAATGTTTCGAGTCTAAAGGTGGAGCACCCCCATACTAGAGACGAAGAATTGAATGCTTAGGATCTAGCATGGAAAGGGTGATCAACAATATATCTAAAGCCGTTTATTAAGTATGCTAAAATATAATTGTTAGAACAATAAAGGATATGTCATGGATTCGTGAAAAACTTCTTCAAGCAAACGATGGAGGCTCACGTAAACGAACACGAGAGTCTTCAATCGTAGATGATGATGATGATCTAGATAACACAATCACAAACAATCACGAGACCACAAGTTGGAAGGGTACAAGTCCCCTCTAATTAGTTAGTAAGCATAAAAGGATAAGCATGGGATCTCCCCCACGAGGCACCTCGTTTTTGATTACCAAGTCATGAGCTCGACTCGATCCCCTCAAAATGTGAACAATTAGGGAAAATCATGGTATGGTCAATTTTTGATGGGGCTTGTATGATAAACAAGGCCCAAAAAGCAACCGGTATTAAGGATTAAGTCCTTTAATGATGCAAAATACCGGGATCGAAGATGGCGTCCTCGTTTTCATTGTAAAAACAAATCAACGCTACTTCATCATGTGTCAACACAAACCCAAAGGGTTTAAAAAAATAGATGAGAAGAAATAGAAGGGTGGGACAATTGGTATGACAAACTTTTGAGCTACTCGAGGTAGACTCGCACCAAGCAAATAGATATAGTTTCCATTTATTGCATCGGTGGAAGACCGAGATTTCCCTTTACATGAAATTTCAGGATCGAATATCTCGTCCTCGGTGGACAAGGATGAGGGAACATAAGGGCCTTCCCCCATACTAAAACCACACAAAGCATCGTCAAAAGGAGTAGACGAGCTTGTAGCACTCAAAACACGTGGTGATGACGGAGTTAGATTTGTAGAAAAATCAATTAAATCACATTTAAAATCTTTTCCTTTTTTACCTTTCAAACTCTCCTTATGAAAACCCTTTTTGATTATGTCAAAAATATTTGGTGTTTCTAAGACGATGTTAGTCACACTAAAAATTCTCACATTTGAAAATCGTTTTGGTTTTGGTGGTGGTAAGTTCTCAAAACGTTTATCGACAAAGAAAACCTCCCCATCGGGGTCTACATATTCGTCATCCGAAAGATCTTCCGTAGAAACCGAAAACTTATCAACAGTTTTCAAGAATGAATGTTCGAGGTGAGGTGAAGGATTTTTAGATTCAAGTATTGATGGTTTCTTCTTTGTAGGCTTTACACTCATAACCTCCACCGACGGAGGAAATGGTAAATTTTTTTTGGCGACATTTCCTAAAACTCTTGGTGAAAATTCTTTGCAAACGACATTGGTTGAATTACCATGGTTTAAAGTTGCAATAGAATAGACATGAGAAAGATTGGAGTTTTGTGTTGCATTGATGACAAGTTCTTCTTCATTGAAACGAAGGGTGATTTTTCGAGCATGAACATCGATAAGTGCTCTTGCTATATCCAAAAATGAACGACCCAAAATGAGAGGAACTTTTCGATCGATAGGAATGTCTACAACGATAAAGTCAACGGGATAGTAAAACTTTCCGACTTTAACGAAAACGTCCTCGGCTACTCCACATGCTAAAATCGTAGAATGATCGGCCATCTCGATAGACATGTTCGAAGGAGTAAGATCCGGAAGCGAAAGCGATTTAAAAATCTCAAGAGGCATTAAATTAATACTAGCACCAAGATCGGCCAAGGCGTAGAAATTTACCGGGATCACCGACTTTTTGTGGTATACGGTTAAGAAAAACCGATGAACAATTAGACGATTGTTGTAACTTCTCTTTGTTGTTTAGCATACTTTTGAAGTTTGCGGCGAATCGAGGCATCATGATAAGAGCATCGGCAAAACTTATGTTAAAATGTATGTCACGAAACATTTTCATAAAAATCTCAAATTGATAATTATTCCGTTCTCGTGCCTTTTCCTTGTCACGTCTTGAAGGGTAAGGTAAGGGTGGTGTGGGTTGGACATTAGGCAACGGCCTTAGAATCTCGAGTTCCATGATTGGTATTGGTTCAACCGTAGGTGTGGTTTGAGCGGTACTTCGTGGGATTGTAATGTGCTCCTTTTCGACCACCACCTCGGGTTCTTTCTCGATTTCCTTCTCCGAAGAAGTACTTGGACGAGAGATTGGTTCCTTGAAATTTTTACCACTTCGTGTAGTAATAACCTTCATTTCTCCCTTCGGGTTTGCAATGGTATCACTAGGAAGACCACCCGAGGAAGAGGGTTTACACATGATTACTTCAAACATTTTTGCCATTCGGTCTTTAAATTTTGATTGCCTAGCATCCGCTTTTAACAATTCTTGCTTAATCTCATGTTGTCCTTGTTCCATATTTTGTTGATTTTGTTGAAGACGTTGAACATTTCCTTCCATTTTATTTGCATGAGTTTTAAGTTCATTAGCAAGTTCGTTTTTAAGCTCGTTTTTCAACTCGGATCTTAAGCTAATCATCTCACGTTGCATGTTATCAAACTTAGCATCATTTGCTTTAGCATAATCCAAAAATTCTCTTTGAAGATTTTTAGTGTGAGCATTTTGAAAACCTTGTGTAGTATTTTGAAAATCACGGTTTTGGTTTTGATTAGTGACTTGTCCATTCCTACTTTGATAATTCCCCTTGTTGTAGTTACGTGAATTGCCTTGATAATTACCACCTTGGTTGTTGTTTCGATAGTTATTAGTATTTTGATTTGGTGGAGCTTGATTTGGGTGGGAACCTTGACCGTTTTGGTTGTAAGTTCCCGTTGCTACATAAGCACTCGAAGTGTTACCATCCGCGGTAATGCACTCGGAAAGATCATGAGCTCCACCACAAGACAAACAACTCTTAGCAACCGCTTTAACCGAAGCGGAATTTGAAACTTCTTGAGCTTTCCAATGAGTTATAAGATTAGCAAATCTATCAAAAAACCGATTTTCCTCATTAGCTTCATCATGTAAGGCATTAATGCTACGAGACGATGACGACGATGACGAACCCAAATTGGCAACACTCGGTGTGTTACGAGGGCTATAAACCTTAGATCTATTCTCGATAATCTTTAAAGCTTCATCGGTCGTTTTGCACAAAAAATTACCACCCGCGGCGGCATTCAAGTAATCTCGTTCATGATCATTAAGCCCATTATAAAAAGTATCAATTTGATGCAATTCCGAAAAATCATGGTGTGGACATTCATGTAACATTTCTTTAAAGCGTTCCCATGCCATTGAAAAACTTTCATTATTTCTTTGAACAAATCTTGAAATCTCATTTTTCAAATGTGTTGTTTTAGATGGCGGAAAAAATTTGTTCAGAAACTTAGAAACGAGATCACCCCATGTCAAAATTAAATTTGGCGGTTCTTTCTCAAGCCAAATTTTAGTGGGTCCATCTAACGAGTATGGAAACAACATCATCTTAATGGCGTCATGTGGAACATCCTTAAACTTGCTAGTAGCGGTGAGACGATTAAAATTCCTTATGTGGTAATGCGGGTTGTCTTTCTCATGACCTCTAAAGTTATTAGCTTGCAACATTGACATTAAACCCGTCTTAATCTCGTAATTCTCTGCAAGGATAGCGGGAATCACAATGGCCTCTCCAAAACCCTCGGTGGGTGCTTGTAGCAACTCCATCATAGTACGATTAGCCATGACGACTTCTTGTTCTACAATAGGTTCAACAATTGGAGGTTGTTCTACAATCAACGTCTCTTGATTGGCTTGCTTTTGAAGACGTTTACGAGCTCGTTTTGCTTGATTACGAGTGATCATAAACTTCACGAAGAATGGGAGGTGAGCAAAGAAGATTCTTTTTGGGTGTTTTGTGAATTTTCAAAAAAAATTTGTTTTTGATTGTTTAAATTTTTTTTTTGGATTTTGGTGTATCTTCGTAGAAAACAATCTACCAAATCTCTCCTGAATCAAACTCTTGATTAAAGAAGCCTCAAAGGAATGAAAACGATCACGTGGAGTGAACGCCTTCGAATGACTTTAGAACTTTGGTGAAAACCAAATTGTTCAAGAGGGTTTAATCACAAAGAAAACCAAGCAAATATATTATACGTAATAATACTTTGGGCGGCAAAACCCTCGATTAGCCTTCAATCTCAAAATACTCACAAGCAAGCGGGGAAACGAGGCGGCGCGAAGCACTTAAGAGCCTTTTTCCTTAGGGTATATTTATAATACCCGCCTTATACCCACCTTATAGTTTGTATTTTTCAAAATCGAGCTTCACGGAAGTATTTATCTATTTTTGCCTTTTTCTTTTTGTTTGAGATTCGAATACAATAATTAGGAGATCAAATCCCAATTAAGGTTGTGTTTTCACACTTTTGGAGATATTTTGTATTTATTGTGATACTTAATACAATATAGTAATAATAATTTCACAAGAAAAACAAAAAAAAAATGATAATACGTATTAGTAGAGTTCTACTAATACAAATACTATTTATGGTTAATATTAAAAACAACAAGACAAATTAATCACGACACACCTCCCCGGCAGTGGCGCCAAAATGATTGTGGTAAGATACGCCCTTTTTGGAAAAATGCGTAAAAGCGGTAAGTATTAAGTTATGATTTAGGAAAATCAAGCACTAATGACCCAATGAAATTCGTTTCCCAAGGAGGTATATGTGTGTGAGTAATTCGTAATTGATTTGAGATTAATATTGGTTAGAAGGGGATGAGAAAAGAGATGACGAAGACGTGAAATTAATTACTAATAAGACTTAACGTAAAACCGTAAAATAAGCAAAAATAAAAATTAATTCTAAAAATCACCAAAAATTCACCAAAAATCAAAATAAATAAACTAAGAGTTTACTAATGATCAAAACTTTTTCAAACCTTTTAATTAATTAAATATTCAATTTTTAAATGCTAATTAAAGCCCTAAGAATCAAATTAATTATCAAAAAGCCCAAATAAAGATTTTTCAATTGGTAAACCTCTAAAATGACCTAAAAAGATTAAAAACTATTTTTAGAAATTTTTAAACTAATAAAAACTATTTAAAATGATTTAAAAACTATTAAAACTTAAAATAATTATAAAAATTAATCTAAAGATGATAAAATTATTCTAAAAGTTGCAAAATTCCTACTTTAATGGATTTAAGCTAAGAAAAATGTAAAAAGTTGAAAAATGTGAAATTTGAAAAATAATATTAAAATAATATTAAAAATCCAAAAATTCTAAAAATTCTAAAAACTTGCAAACTAGTTTATTTTAACCTAATTAAACAGAAAATGAAAGTGAAATGACCAGAATATCCCTATTGGGCCCTCAAATGGGCCAAAACCAAAAACAGTCAACACTAATGGGCTTTTTAGCCCAAAAAGTCAAACTTGGTCCAATTGACTTGGAAAAGCTCAATCTAACTCAAAACTCAATTCTAAACACAAAACTCTAAAGGCCCAAAAGCTGAAAGTAAGCTTATCACAGCTTAATAAGCAAACAGCTTATCCTTATTGGGCTTTTTAGCCCATTAAGCAATAAGCTAACGCCATAAGCTCTAATTTGACACACAACCTTCTTTTGGGATGCTTAAGAGATCTGTAAAAAGAAATTTTGAAAAAGTACACTCAATAAGCCAGAAATAAGCAAAGTTCAATTTCACTAGACAAAATTGTCGGGTTTGAGATATAGGGCACCTCAGAACTTGATTCAACTTGCAAAATGTCACAAATGAACTCAATAAGCCAAAACAATCAACAAAATTCCAATAAGATAAACCAATAAGCCAGAATGAACCGATAAGCACTTATGAAAAAGTCAATTAAGTTGGTTTTCTAGTCAAACCTAAAAGTCAACACACCAAATGCTCCAGTATGAACAAATGTGTCAAATAATGAGCACCTATTACAAAAACCAAGTTGTTGCTGGTTAAAAATAGCTATTATAGCTTATTGATAAGCTGAAACCCAAAATACACTAGCAGTGGCTAGTAGCAGGGGAAAGGAGTTCCCACTGCTTTGACTATTTGACCAAGCTTTTTAGAGAGATTTAGTTGGATTCAATTGGAAACAAGGGCACCCTTGTGATCAGTGAATCACAAGGAGTAAATATCAACAAAGAAATCACAATTTGGTTCACACAATAAGCCCAGATTAATCAAACAGTCACCAGATATAGCACAGATATGGAAAATAAGTTGTTATGCACAAATAAGCAGATATAGCATGAATAAGCCAGCCAAATTCAACCAGAAGCATACACAAGCTATATAAACTATGAATAAGCACAAGCAAACTTAAATCAACCACTGAATCAAAGTGAATAAGCAGAAATAAGCATGTGCAGGTTACTGATGAACACTAACATGCAATTGATGAACACTAACCCTTTTTTCTTATCTATTTGACCACAAACCCAATTTCAAGCCTCAAATCCTACTTCCCTGGTTATGTTAACTTAGATTTAACACTTGTTAACCATAGTCTATGATTAGATCTAGGTGTCCTCTAAATTTCAGCCAAATTAACCAAGTAAATCTGATTTTATAGCTATATGTTGGATTTAGGTGTTTCAAACCACAAAACTTGCAGATATATGACCAAGTAAACCAGGTAAGAAGATACCAACAGATAACAACACAAAACCAACACTCAACAAACCACAAATCCTGCTTATGCAGTTAACCCAAACACCCCTTAAAAATCTGTTTTGACAAATTTCCAAAGGATAATCCAGTTTTAACCCACAAATCAAGTTAATAACCACTCAATAACATCAAACAAGAACAGATAAACAATATCCAACCATAAAAACACAGATTCAAGAACAATCATGCAATATCACAAATATTCAGAAAATAAAAGAGAAAATGAAAAGGGAGAAGGGTGCAAACCTCCAAGACCTACATCCAGGCCCTGGATTGTTTGAGCTAAGGTACTAGCAGAACAAGTACCAGCTTCCAAGTACCTGCTAAGAACAACAAACCAAAGTGATGAACCAATATCAAACACTTTCCTGATTTTTGAAACACAAGTCTTATGGACTAAAACCTTGCCTCAAAAACCTTCAAACATGTAAATGGAACTCAGAATTAGGCTATTCTAACACCAACTTTTAATAAGCAAGAACAAGATTTCACAAATTTCTGAAAATCAGATTTTATTAACTTAAAAAGGGATTACAAAGATTGATAACCTAAAACTGGAACAAAGGGACTCTCACAGGTTGAGGTCTCCTTTTATAGGCAAATGCTAAGCTTACACTATTCACAAACCCTAGAAGTGAAATTCCCAAAATATCCTTGAATACTTGAGGCCGTTTGTTGTTGATGAGCTGTCCAAAATGATCCTAGACATTTATTTTAGCTTTGGGGTTAAGCTAAGAGTGTGGGCTGTTGATCTTGAATTGTCAGCTTACTTGGAGAGAAAGTTGTCACATGATTGGTTGAAAGGGAATTGGGGGTGGGGTCCATGGTGAGTAGGAGTGAGGGTTTTTGATGTGGGATAAATTTCTGCATGTGTGAATAACACATGTGCCAGGGTAATTTAAATTAACCCTTTGTTTAAGTGAAGTAAATTCTGGGTGGTGAAAGGTGAGCACTAAGTGTTTTGATCCATTTTTGTAGGAGTGTAAAGTTGTTTGGCGCGTTTTACTTGTTTGAATGTTTCATTGCACAACTTTAGTCCTTGTTCTTTGGGAAAAATTGTATAATAAGTATTTCAGCCAAAAAAATGCATCCCTTTGTTAATAAAGTTATGGTTTTCACACTTTTGGCACAAAACTTTTCCAAAAAGGTTTAAAGGGTTATTTTTGCTATTTTTGGATAGTTCAAGGACTGATCTTGGACATTGTTGATCTTCAAAGGCCTTCAATGTAACATTAACTCCATGAGGGACTATAATTGACAAATTAGATTTGATGAGGGACTAATCTTGCCGTTTCTTCAAAGTTGAAGGACCTTTTGTGTAATAATGACAAACTTAAGGGACCAAACTTGTAATTATGAATTCACAAGGGTTTTAAGTGTCATTTCTTCATTCATTGTGGATAAATCTTGCATATCTTCATGTCTTCAAGGGTATTTGTTGGATAAATCATGAACTAGGGCCCGGTTCTTTGTTCGGCTTCGTTTCTCGTGTCCGTTTTTCCTTGTTTCTTGTGATCTTTTGTCTTTTTCACGATATCCATACGTAAAATACACAAGTAAACAAACACAAGAATATATATGGTATTTTATGACATTTTTATGCATTTAAAACCCGAAAAGAACGATGAGATCATGTATAAATGCCATCTCATCAATATGCTTGGAGCAACCGGAGTACAAATACCACAAGTCGATTTGGAAAACCTGTTTTCAACAATAACAATAGATAATGCATTGGAAACTATGGGTTCCGTAGGGTTAGCAGATACAGATATAATATCAGAGTTGCTAACATTTGTGTCATCCTTAGATTTCCAGCATTTTTAATTGGTTTGCACACAACATGTATATTTGTTCCAACTTCTTGAGGTTTTAGATTACAAGCTGGCACTACAATGGGAGTAGACCTATTTAAAGGGTACTTGGTTCCTACAGTAGTGTTGGTGTTCCTAGTTAAAGGACACGCTTGTATTTTGGTAGCCTTGGTACTCCTATTTAAAGGGCACACTTTCTTCGCTTTAGTGGGAGTGATCCTAATTAAAGGGCACGCATTTTTTACTATTGTGAAGGTTCTACTAGTGGGGCGCCACATCCATCCAACTTAGGTTAACACTTTCCCAGTCGGGTTCTATTAGCCTCAAAATATTGAGTCAAACAAGAATGCTCGGTCATAGTTTATATTGTAATATTTATTAGAACGTTGTAATAGGTAGTATAATAGTCGTGACATTAAGGGTTTGATGGCTAGCTTAAAAGGCCTCTTTCAAGGTACTAAGCATTTATTCAAGCCCGGCCCAATCAAACATATAGCCCATTATGCCACATGTAGGCAAGGCTATAAATACCCTTCCTAGCATGTTAGGAAGGGTGTTGGTTGTTCATTTTCTTAATCTAATATTCCTAAAGTTTCACACACTTCTCTCTCTTTTCTCTCTCTACTTTCTCTCTCTAGAATTCATCTACTTCATCTATTTTCTTCCTTTCTTTCTTGTTTAATCATCACAAATTAGGGACAACAATTGGTATCAGAGCCATGGGGTAGATTTGTGATTGGTTGTTGTTATTTTACTTGATTCGCATGATTTAATCAATAAATCATCTCAGTTTCAACTTTTTTTTGTGTTTTCCGTGCTCTAAATCTTGATATCAATCTCTTAAATAGTTGTTGTAGGACTTAATCACATGACTAATCAAACACAAATAACATGATGATGATTAAACTAAAAAAGAAAGATTAGATTAAGATGAAGAGAATAAAAGAAATACAAAGTTGGTGTTTTCCTATTGAGAGAAACAAACACCTTTCTCTCTCTAGAACTAATCAAATGAAAAGCACACACACAAATGAGGATTAGGAAGCCTTTTATACTAAGTAACAAATGTTTAGGAGGCCTTCCTCATTTTGTGTTCGGGACTAAAACCCGTTACATAAACAATAATAACTAAAAACTCTCGACATCATTAAATAACATTTTTCACGAGCTTCGCAACGATATATTATATGACCATCACTTTGATTACTTCTAACATTTATGGTAGGGATTTTGGTGTTTTGGTTTGGTTAAAATCATGTTTTTCTAGGCAAAAATCTCATATTTTGATCTAAAGTTTCGGAACTGTTTATACATTGCGATATAATTCCTTTGATTTCCATCGCAAAAGACTAGGGTTTATTATTGCGATTCATATTGCGATTGGTGTTCTTTGGTGATATTGCGACAGGGTCATTACAACAGGGTTATTGTGACAGGGTCATTGCCATAGGATTATTGCGACAGGGTCATTGCGACAGGATTATTGCGACAGGGTCATTGCGACAGGATCATTGCGATTGGGTCATTGCGACAAGACATTTCGACATAAATCTTTGTGCATTGCGACAGATTGTTTGACATTGCAACAGATTGGAGGATTTTAAAAAAAATTCCAAAAATACTATAAAACCCAGTATAGTCGTATCCTTAATTCGGGGACGAATTATTCTTTTTAGAGGAGAAGAGTTGTAAAACCCCGTATTTAAAATCAGAATTTTAAATACCCAGTTTTGATTTATTATAAGCTTTATATAATTATTCAGGAAAATAAATATTACGAGTGTATTATTACACAGAAAATTAAGTACATTTCAGAAAAAATAAAACACGCGAAAAGTAAATACAAATATACGCGAGTAAGACCTGTTAAAAAGTATTATGAGTCTGACAGATCATTCACATTGTTTCGCTAGTACGTACTAATTTATTATTTTATCTAAATTTAAATGACGGTATTATTTTGTTGATGGTAGAATTTTAATACCCGAATGTTTTTCAATGCTTTATTTATTTATGTGTAAACATACAATGAAGTTACTTTTCTAACTGATATATTATTACCAAAACTACGTCATTACATGTTTAGAAATGGAAACAAATTTAAAGCGTATTATTGTTCATTTAGTCAATTGAGATTCGGTCTTATCTCGTAATTCTCGGCACTCATTTGGTAATGATAATATACTATATGGAGATATTCGTGTTCTTCTAAATCCCTTACTTCTCGGCTAATAGTCCATTTATCACCCTTCCTTCTCAAACGGGTCATGATCTTCACAAAAAAAAGAGGAAAAGAATTAACGAGAGGGAGAAGGAGAGTCTCCATGATCAAAGTTGCAGGTTCACGTAAAACATCACTCAAGCACAGACGAAGTGTTTATGTCCGTGTTGTTCGCGCTTGTGTTCGCGGTCATGCTTGGTTTTAGGTTCACGGCGGAAATTGTTGGAGTCGAGTTAATCTCCATGATCATGTTCGAGTTGGCGTTCATACGTTTTGATGTGTTGTCTTCTTGATTATATTAGTGATGAACGATCATGCAGATCGAATATGATTAGTCCTTTTTCGACATGCGTTCTTTTATAGTTGGTGATCGCGGCAGAGTCGGGTTTTGAGTTAGCGGTCTACTCATGTTAGCGTCGATTATATGTTTGGGGAGGCTGTTCAGTTTGTTCGCCAGTAACTATAGTTCGTGAATGGAGGGGGTTTCGACACATAGGTTCGTATATTTGCGGGTGATGAGCTCCAATCTCATTTCATATGTCCGACTGTTGTTCGCATGGTAAATCTCGAGCCATAGCTATACGATGTATTTGTTAAACATGTGATGTGTGTCGTTAATGATTTGCTAAATCTGCCAACAGATTTTAACTAATAATAATGACTGAACTGAATGTTTACATTTTCCATATTTAATTATTTATATTTGATATAAAAGGCCCCATTTTGATAAAGGTACAAGGAAATGAATTTTGGTACAGCAGATATGAACTATTCATATTATATGAATGTAGAAGACAAATCATCCTTAAGTTATGTTAACCCTATTTAGATTAATTAATATATACATATAATTACTGATTTTGTTTTGAAACTATTTCATGCAAAGATCTTAAACATATAATTGGTGCTATGATCCTTAACATATATATATATATATATATATTCTGATTTTGTAAATTAATCATTCTTTGTAATTTCCTTAGTAATATTCATTTTAACCACATACGTATAAACATTATAGAAAGTAGTACAAATTAAGTTAAGATTTTATCAACGTTTTGGTAAGCTAATGAATTCACGTTCGACACGTCAAAAGAAGGAATAAGATATTAGCGAGAAAACGGAAGGGATGACACATATCATTATTTTGTTTAGGATTATTTGGTGATGTATGCATGGTTTAAGACAATGAAGACTCACAAGCTTTTTATGCATTGATAGATACTTATCGATCAAGGTATGGATTTTCCGTCCTTTCAGTAAGGAATTCCTTTCTATGCATGATTAGGATTCCCCGTTTTCAGCCAAATGTTTTCCCCAGTATATGTTTAAGCTTATCAGTAATCATGTTAATAACTAAATAAATTGCCTGAGCATTATATACAAGCATGACCAGTTTATGTACTAGTTACGGAGGTACCATAACCATGGCACTAGAGGCACCGGTGTCGTGACTCACATGCAGGAGAGTGATATCCTGCATCGTCCCTTCACCTTTTGGCCATTATTATTATCATGTCATGTGGGGCGTATGGATGCATCCTAGGCTTATCAGTTTACAAGTTATCAGGGTGAATGTGGTGTGTGCTCTACATCCTTCACATTGGAGTTGATCCCTCCACCCAGTACAGTATTTAGAGGTCACCCCTCTATAGTTATTTAGAGGTCACCCCTCTACAGCATGATGAGGTCACCCCTCCAGTTATTCATGCACCGTTGTTACAGCACATGACCTATATAATCTCTGGCAATTAAAATACAGTAAATGCATGTTTTCATATTTAACAGATAACAGTTCAGCTTTATTATTTACAAATCAGACCTTATAGATTATACAAAGATTTCCGCTGTAACTTTACTTATCAGTCTTACAGCTCTAGTATTTTATCATCTGTTTCATTTCAGTAATTCCTTATCATGCTTTATATTCGTTCACTGAGTGTTATGCTCAGCCGTAGTTCCTTTCATGTTCTAACGGCAGGTACATCAGGACGCTCTTAGTATTCTGAGAGCATGTGCATTTGGATGGAAGCTATCCAAACTTCTTACTTTATGCACTTCTTACATTATTCTGCTTATTTGGACAGTGTTTAGTCCTTTCCTTCAGTATTTTACTTTCCATGTTTTGAGCTTATGTTTGGATTACCGTTGTTTGATTCCGGTAACTCCTTTATGGTTAGTTAATGTTTTAGGACATTCACCTTATGCTTTGATGACACGCCATAAATACACGTAACGGTCCACTTATCCAAGTGGGGTGTTACAATTAGGGTATCAGAGCGCAAGGTTCGACCTGTAGGCTCTAAAACTTGACCTGTGACTAGTGGGTAGTCACCAGGAACTTCCTAGATTTTGGCGTTGTTATCTTTCATGTTTCTCATGTATTTATCGGTCAGTTTTTTTTCATTTATCAATCAGTTTTTTTAAAGTTTTTGACTAAGTAAAAGGTTGGTATAGGACTGGCAATACTTAGTCGCATGTGCTTTTTAGCGAATTTTCGTTTTGATGAACTGACCATAGGCATTCATCCTTACTCTTGACAGATTCATGTTTCGAGTCAAATGTTATTAGGTGAACTGACCCATATGCGTTCACCATTTCTCAGGTCAAATTTCATGTTTTTCAGTCTAATGTTGTTTTGTGAACCGATCCATAGTTGTTCACCTTTGTCATATCATGACGTTTCATAAAATCTTGAAAAATATGAATTGGACTACAACAAACCATATTTAGTCCCAGATCGTAAAGTTCTATACATGACAGTTCTCAGAAAATTTTGACAAGTATGGATCGAACCAGAATCGCCCATACCTAGTCACATGTTATTCCTTAAATTATGTGGATTGAACCATAGCCATCCACATCAGTTGACGTTAAACCTCAGTTGATTATTCTTCTATGTTCCTTGTATCTGTGAAGTTTATACTCTCACGTGAATGTCGGTTTCATGCTGACTAAGTTCATGTCTCCTTATGAGGATTATGTTTCCAGCAAGGTGATGATGTTTACATGCCAAGATACAGAAGAAACCGTTTTCATGATAAATCATGATTGGCTTTCATTAATCATGCTTCATGCTGACCACTGTTGGCACATCGATTATATCATACTTTTCAACTGTGATACAACCAACAGTAAGTCGACGCAAAAATTGTCAGCCTATCATGTTACTTATTTCAGATCAGTTTACTACCGTTTAAATCAAATTATTTCTTTGATCATGTCAGACAAGCGACACCAGTATCGATCATCCCATAAAATTTCCACCAGTGTCATGTACAGTATTCCATAGGTGTCTCAGTTATACTCCATGTACAGTATTTCATGTGTACTCCACGTACAGTGCCTCAGATATGCTCCATGTGCAGTATTCATTTTGTACTTCAAGTACAGTAGTCCAGGTGTACTCTAGGTACCCTACTCCATGGATATTGCTAATCGATCCTCAATCATCTCAGGCGTTGGCACTTGTCGATATTTTACCAGGTGTTGATGCTACTCGTGAGTTGAAGATTTTACCAGATGCTGATGCTGCTAACACTTTAAAGACCTCACAAAGGCTGATGCTGCTGATACTTTGGAGATTTCTCAAGATGCTGATGCCATTTATACTATAAAGACTCTACAGAACAAGGACGAAAACTATAAATTTGAAATTTCTGACAAGAATAAATTTCAACCATCAGACACTACCATTCCATTCCATACTTTTACCTTCTCAGTTAGATGTCACACTTCACTCAGATAACCGTTCATTCAGAAGAGTGGGAACCGGAACCCAGCCGGCCACTCAACAGAATATTTACATGAATCACGGTCATGATAACGACCGTCTGGAAACTGACAGACAAAGCAGTAGTGACAACCACCGTGCTTATAATTAATCAGCCAGTAACCAATCGAACTCCGGTACGGACGTGACCAAAAATACAAAGGTCAGTAGTCTAACCGGTCCGCCAATCCTAGCAGTTACCAAAATTTTAACCTTATTTAGACTCATCTACTAAGACACGAGTCAAGAACTCATAACTCCAGTATGTTTTCTAAACCAGGCCCTCATAAATTCAGGGCACCCTCCAAGAGTGTATAACGTCCTTGTATGTCACGCATAAATCAGACCATTAAAATTCAGTTACCACCACGGGAGTATTATCAGGTTAGATGTGTAGTGTTCGTTCTGTGAGGTTACAAGACGAACATATTTAGCGAGACCTGCCACGTTTACTTCACGTATTCACATGTCAGCTTTATCTTAAATCAGATATTTATCTACCTCCCAGCCAGAAAGACTCCACAGTATCACCATATTTATTAAAGTTTTATTTTCAGTTAACGACGAGATCCGTCTTACAAACTCCTGAACATATTCATTTTACTTCTGCCAGAAAAACCAGTACAAATTGTTTCAGCTTTACAAGCACATGAATTATTATCTTATTGCTGCGAAGACTTCTAGTCACCATTCATGATGCGAATTATGAAATTCCTTAAATTCATGATTAGCAGATTATCCTAAAGTTTCCAGATGAAATTCTGGGAGGTTTTCCAGAAATTCCTTCCTAACCACGAGACAGAATTTTAACATCGAGCTTGCCTAAAAAACAGATGCTGTTTTCAAAACTCTTTATTGCAGGTTTCAACTGAGTTTAAAAGAGTTGCAACATTTGTTGCAAGAATTATAGAATGAGGCTTTATTCTCCCTAGCGCACCACCAGGAAGTGCATCATTTATGTCTATCAGGAAGAAGGCTGGTATCATGAGATCATGTATCGCCCACTAAATTTTTTTACAAGATCACCATTCTTAATCAATGTTCATTCCATAAATAGCAGGTTTATCTGATTTGATACAATGTCTTAGACATTTTCTAGAACAAATTTCCGATCATGCCACCATCAGTGGTGAGAGAAAGAACATGACGTTTCCAGACTGTTGTTGCACATATTCCAGTCTCCCTAAAGATTTTGATTTTATACTTTTGAACTCACTAATACTCCAGCTATAGTATGAAATTCATGAGTAAAAAATTTTTCCATGATTTCTTAGACAAAATCGTCAGTACATTCATTGATAACATTCTGATCTCCTAAGAACATGAGAATTATCTTTTTACGACCCCGTAGATTCTCTGATAGGAGAAAATCATATAAGAAGCTTTCCAGATGTAAACTCCAATGAACAAGGTGGCATTTCTGAGCCACCCTATTTCAGCAGAAAAAAAGTCCAGACAATCCTGCGAAGTTGAAGGCCATCACCAGATGGTCCCGACCGACGCCTGTGAACGAAGTACAAAATTTACCAGAACTCGATTGACTACTACCGCAGAAATTTCTGACAGTTCTCATGAGTAACTTTCCAAGACTAAGATTACGTATAAAGGAGAGGACCTACACTGAAATTTTGTATTCCATAAAATCCTACTCTAGGAGAGATCTAAGTTACAAAGACTCAAAATTTTTCCATGACTATTCAACCAGATTTCCACTAGAATGTCCCATAATCCCATGCAGAATTTTGATAGAAACAATATAACACGTTGATGCAGATGTGTTCATATCTAATGCCTGTCATCCCAGCAAATTCAGGATAGGACACCGACATGCTAATGAGTTATTACGACCATTAAAAATTTCTTAACAGAAATGAGATAAGGTTCCATGGAGGTTATTGGCAGTTACCACAGACTCTGACGAAGCATAATGCTATCTAAGTCGTTGTTAACCAGTTAACCAGCCTACACGTCTTCTTTTATCCAAAATGATTTCGCAGTAACAAATCTGCAGGAAATTCAGCAATAGATCGTATGATTCCAAGGTATTCCATCAACAACCTTGTCAGATAGAAATTAGCGTTCGCGAATCGCGTTCACGTTCATGTTCACGATCACGTGTACGTTCACATTCATGTTCACGTTTACTTTCACTTTCATGTTTACGTCTTGATAGGTGTGAAAACACCCATCCTTTTACCACTTATTTCTGGCTAAAACAAGACCAAAACACGTATTTAATATCATTTGTTTGGAATTATGCGTGGTTTTTGTGTTTATTATGTTTTCAGAGTCAACCGGGAGAATATTGAAGAAAACATGGGATTGCACGGGTTTTAACGAGGAAAAAAACTCAAGACGAAGACTATTGTCCAAGAGATGCAAAATATTTGAAGTCATTGTGCCTATTTGAAGATTTATCGAAGAATAGATCCAAAGATGAAAGATTCATATATGTCGAAGAACTCGAGTCTATTAAACAAAAGATTATAAGATGAGTTGGAATTATTCACTGACACTTCTCAAAATCCAAAGTCGGAAACGTTTATTTAAAGAAACGAGAAGACTAAAGAAGAAAAAAGAAAAGAAGCCCGAACGAAAGCCCATTCACAAGCCCGTAATCACACGCCTATAAATAGGACTTCACTTCACCATTTGGAGGAGTTAGTTAGTTCTTTAGTTTCTCATTTTTCTAGTTTTAGAGAGAGAAAGTTCCAAACTTTCTCTCACTAAACTTTGTCTTTGTTTTCATCTTTTAAATTTAAGCTTTCTATAATCTTTGTACTTTGGATTTCATTAATCTTATTCAAGTTAAGCTTTTAAGTTCTTTAATCTTCTTCTACTTTTCTTAGTTTACCTAAATCCTTGATCCGATTGTTTCATTTCATACGGTTTGGATTTGTGGATGAGTTCGTGATTAAAGTTTAATCTTTCTTGTTTCTTTTTAAGCTCTCACACGTATAAGCTATAGGCCTTCTATGCTTATTGGCTTATTGCTTGTTTTAGCTTATTGGTTTTCGGATTTCATCAACGTTTTAGTCATTCAAAAGTTTCGTTTATAAAGTTTATGATTTTACGTTTTCAAAAGTTGTCAAATTTAATATTTTTGAAGTGTTTAAGTCTCGGTTAAAATAACTTATTGTTCGTGCTTATTGAAGTTTTTAGCTTTTCACCATTTTCGGATTAGTTTTGCATTTCATCGCAATATAAGGGTTATATATATTCCGACGGATTTCCTGCTTTTGATCGCAATAACCCAAGAGGGTTTTACTTTGCGATCGGGTGTCATTTCCCCTTATTCTGATCTGGGATTGCGATCGCTCATTGCGATCGCACATTCCGACGGGACTAAGGTTCTATGTTAAGTCGAAACTCTGGCCAATTTTAATTCACCACATTCCGATCTGACATTGCGACAAAGGACCTTTAGATATTCCGATCTGACTTTCCGATCTAGACATCATTCCGACAGCTTTGATTTTGATTATTCCGATGGTAACTTACATGAACATTCCGATGGACCTTCACTTGAAATATTCCGATGGACCATTTTAATTGTAATCCGATGGTCATGATTTTGGCATTCCGACAGCTTTGCATTTTTTATATATTCCGATGAACTAAGTTTTAAAGTTTTATGAAGTTTTAGGTGTTAGTTTAATTAAGTTTTCAAAGTATTTTTCTAATCTTTTCTTTACATTTTCAAGCTTTTATTTTTAACTCGTCAATTTAGTTTAATCTTCCAAAGCTTTAATTTACTCAACGCCATTTACATTTAATTGCTACTAGTTTAAATTAGATAAACAAACCAACACCCTTTTTATTAACCAAGAACAAATCATTCCACTTAGAACAGTGATCAATTCGAGAGGATACCGAGAACTTAATCTAAAACCCATTGCAAATCATTTGTATCAAATGGCGCCACTGCCGGCTCTTCTCGTTAAGATCAATAGTTTTTTGTGAAAACTTGGATTTTGGGATCCGTTCACCGTGAACGTTACTTTTTCATAAAAAATTTCAAAAATCCTAAAAATTAAAAAACATAAAAAACCAAAAATATTTCTGCTTTGTTTTTGCCTTGTTAGTTCTTTTGCAGGTGCATGCGTACACGATCAACGTCTTATCAAGAGCCCGAGCCTCTCGAAGACTTAGACATGGCCGGTGTACAAAACAACAACAATAACCCACCTCAAAACAATAATAATAACAATAACAATCCACCTTTCAACAACAATAATAACAACAACAATGAGCCTCTACCGGATAATCGCCCGATGATTGAACTTCTACAAGCACATGTAGATGGTAACGATGATCCAATTGTCATACCCGCGATTGCAGCCAACAACTTTGAGCTCAAATCCGGCTTTATCCAGATGGTCTCTGCTCAACCATTCTTGGGGCGTACCATTGATGATCCTCATGACCACATCAAGAGATTCTTGCAACTCACGAATACGGTCAAATTCAATGGTGTTCCACAAGAGGTAATCCGTTTACAACTTTTTCCATTTTCTGTAGAGGGACAAGCCCGGCATTGGCTTGCTAAGGAACCGCCACAGAGTATTCTTACGTGGACGGATTTGGAGACCAAGTTTATCAACTACTTTTTCCCACCCTCTCGTACTACCGCTTTGCGGAATGAAATCATTAATTTTGAACAAAAGTACGATGAGTCTTTTAGTGAATCTTGGGACCGTTTCAAAGATCTTTTAAGAAAATGCCCACAACATGGTTTTACCAAAGTGCACCAAATTAACACTTTTTATAATGGTTTAAGCATGAATGACCAAGATTCACTAAACAGTGCCTCGGGGGGTAATCTTTTGGCTAAGACTTCCAATGCTGCTTGGGATATCATTGAGAATAAGTCTCGTGTGCAAACCAAGAGTGTTCGGACCAATGTCGCTAGTGCTAGTACTAGTGACAGCGACAAGCGAATTGACAAAATCACTGCGCTTCTTGAATCGCTTGCTACCCAAACCGCCAGCAACACCAACAGCATCAACGCTAAAAACGCTAAAGACGCTCAAGTCAATGCTGTTAGCCAACCATGTGAGATATGTGGGGGTCCTCACTCTTACACCACTTGTACCGTCACCCAAGACTACCCTTCTGAGAATGTGAATGCAGCATACGGTACCTATCCTCAACCCGCTTATCAAGCTCGTCCTCAAGGTGACCGCACCTTGCTTAGCTACCGTTCCAACAACTTTCTTTCCCCGCCCGGTTTTACTCCTAACAACCCAAACCAACAACAAAACCTCAACCGCCCTCCTCAACAACAACAACAATCTCGTGGACCATATATACCACCTCACAAACAACCACATCCACCTCAACGAAACAACCAAGTTTACCAGCAACCTACTTATCAACCACCCGCATACAATGCTCCTCCCAACCAACCCACCGCATTACACCAAGACATTGGAACCTACATGAGGACTAACGATGTGATCGGGGACAATCTCCAACAGGAAGTGCGCAACTTGAAAGCAGACCTGGTGAAACAAGGGAACGATTTGAGAGCTGATATGAGAAACACTTTGGATAGTCAAACGAATGACTTAAAGAACATGATGGCTAGTTTCTTCCAAGGTAATCAACCCTCTTCTTCGGGTACTCTTCCAAGTAACATCGTTGCGAATCCAAGAGGGGAGATGAAAGCAATCACCACTCGCAGTGGCAAAGGTACCAAAGAACCCGAGCTTCCTATACCTCCACCGGTGATTGTGACTAAGGAAAACGAGTCACCTGCTCCTATTCCTCATCCTTCTACTTCCCCAATTTCTCCACCTCTTACCGCTACCCCTCCTCCACCCAAGGATGTGAGTGATCCTTCGATCCCAAAGCCTTCCTCTTCTTCCGATATACCTTGTCCCTCAAGGTTGAGGAAAGAGAAGCTCAAAAGCAAGGATGATATTCAAGTTTCGAACTTTCTAAAAATGTTTAAACAATTGAATTTCAACATCCCCTTCTCTGAGGCTCTCGCTCACATGCCTAAATACGCGAAAATGTTCAAAGATCTTCTTAGCGACAAGGAAAAGCTTCTTGATATTGCTAACACCCAACTTAATGAGAATTGCTCTGCAGTGCTCTTAAGGAAATTGCCCACCAAGCTTGATGATCCGGGTCGTTTCTTAATCCCGTGCAACTTCCCGGGAGTAGAGAATTGCATGGCCCTAGCTGATCTAGGTGCCAGTATTAATTAAATGCCTCTAAGCGTTTGGAAGCAATTATCTCTCCCTGAGCTAGTCCCCACCAAAATGACTTTGGAATTAGCTAACCGTACGGTTGCTTATCCAGTGGGGATAGCCGAAGACGTCTTTGTAGGAGTCGATAAATTCACTTTTCCTGCCGATTTCGTCGTCGTCGACTACGAGATGGACCCTCGTGTGCCATTAATTGTTGGTCGTCCATTCTTGAGGACCGGTCGCACTTTCATCGATGTTGAGGCTGGTGAGCTTATCATGAGAGTGGGTGACGATAAAATTGTCTTCAACATGGGAAAGTTGTCTAAACATCCTTATTCTAACGAGAGTGTTAATTGTATTGACGTTCTTGATGAGGCGTGTGAAGAACACTTCAAAGATGCTTGTAAAAGTATTCCTACCTCTCTTCCCAATGTTGAGACCGTTTCCTCTATTGACTCATCACTATCTCTATTTGGAGAAAGTGATTTCCTTTGGAAAGATTTGGAAGCCACCATGGGAGATGCGAACTCAGCTAATGACGATTCTCCTACCGTTTGGGATGAAGATCTTCGCCTCATTGAGAACCCTTAAAGGAGACAATATTTCACCACCATCTCCCACGGTTATTGCTATCGATGCTCCGACTTTGAAAACGCCTCCCATCGAAAATCCTCTGGATTTAGAACTTAAGGAGTTGCCGCCCCATCTCGAGTACGTGTTCCTTGAAGATAATAAGAAGTCGCCCGTCATCATCGTGAAGGACTTGAAAGAAGAAGAGAAATCTCGCCTCATCGCCGTGCTTAAAGATCATAAGAAGGCAATTGCTTGGAAAATTACCGATATCCGCGGAATTGATCCAAACTTTTGTACTCACAAGATTCTCATGGAAGATGACTTTAAACCCGCAATCCAGAGCCAAAGAAGGGTTAATCCTCGCATTCACGACATCATCAAACAAGAGGTTATCAAACTTCTTGATGCCGGCTTGATTTACCCTATTTCGGATTCGCCTTGGGTAAGTCCCGTCCATTGTGTGCCCAAGAAGGGCGGAATAACCGTTGTTTCCAATGAACACAACGAGTTGATTCCCACTCGTCTCGTTACTAGGTGGAGAGTTTGTATTGATTACAGCAAGCTCAATGATGCCACGAGAAAAGATCACTTTCCTCTTCCCTTCATGGATCAAATGCTCGAGCGTCTAGCGGGTAATGATTATTACTGCTTTTTAGACGGTTTCTCCGGGTATTTTCAAATTCCCATCGATCCCAAAGACCAAGAAAAGACCACATTCACTTGTCCCTATGGAACATTTGCTTACAAACACATGCCTTTTGGTTTATGTAATGCTCCTGGGACGTTCCAAAGGTGTATGATGGCTATATTCCATGACATGGTGGAAGACACTATGGAAGTATTCATGGATGATTTCTCAGTCTATGGCGATTCTTTCTATGCTTGCCTTGCCAATTTAGAACGTATGCTTAAGCGGTGTGAAGACACTCGCCTTGTTCTTAATTGGGAAAAATGCCATTTTATGGTAAAAGAGGGCATCATGCAAGGACACAAGATTTCCAAAGCCGGTCTTGAAGTGGACCGTGCTAAAGTCGATGTTATCGCTAAGCTACCTCCACCTTCAACTATGAAGGGTGTGAGAAGTTTCCTTGGTCATGCGGTCTTCTACCGTCGATTCATCAAAGATTTTTCTCAAATCGCTCGCCCGATGACCCACCTCTTGGAAAAAGACACTCCTTTTATCTTTTCCAATGAGTGTCTTGAAGCCTTCAACTTGCTTAAGGATAAGCTAACTAAGGCACCCGTCTTGGTTACCCCTAATTGGGAGCTGCCTTTCGAGTTGATGTACGATGCTAGCGACTTTGCTATTGGTGCGGTTCTGGGCCAAAGAGTGAACAAACACTTCCAACCGATCCATTACGCTAGCAAGACAATGACGGGGGCTCAATTGCATTATACGACAACCGAAAAAGAGCTTTTAGCTGTTGTCTATGCCTTTGAAAAGTTCCGCCCCTATCTTGCCTTTTGACCACAATCGTTTACACCGATCATTCCGCATTGAAGTACTTGTTGACTAAACAAGATTCTAAACCAAGACTTCTTCGCTGGGTTTTGCTACTCCAAGAATTTAAAATCGAAATTCGCGATAAAAAAGGAGCTGAAAACCTAGCCGCTGATCATCTCAGTAGACTTGAGGATCCTTACCAGGGGGATCATCCGAACAAAGAAATCAATGATTCTTTTCCCCTGGAGACCTTAATGTCTATCAACTCGACTTCTGATGAAACCCCGTGGTTTGCGGACATTGCAAACTACTTGGCGGGTGGAATTCTCGTTGACGGGTTAACATCCCAGCAAAAGAAGAAGTTCTTCAAAGACATTAAGACTTACTTTTGGGATGACCCGTACCTATTCAAACAATGTGCTGATTTGATTATTCGCCGATGTGTTGATGGACCGACAGCTTTAGAAATCCTTGACGCTTGCCACAAAGGACCCACCGGTATTCACTTTGGTCCCAACTACACCGCCAAAAAAGTGTTTGACTCGGGATTTTATTGGCCTACCATTTACCGTGATGCTCAGGAGATGGTTAAACGTTGTGATGCTTGCCAAAAACAAGGCAAGATCACACATAAAGACGAGATGCCTCAGAATTTCATTCAAGAATGTGAAATCTTTGACGTTTGGGGTATCGACTTTATGGGGCCATTCCCTTCCTCTAAAGGAAACAAATACATCCTTGTAGCCGTTGACTACGTCTCCAAATGGGTTGAAGCCAAAGCTTTACCTACTAATGACGCAAGGGTGGTTTGTAACTGTTTGAAATCGCTATTCGCTAGATTCAGTGTGCCTCGTGCCATTATTAGTGATCGCGGGACTCATTTTTGCAATGACCAATTCGCAAGAGTCATGGATAAGTATGGTGTAAATCATCGTCTTTCCACCGCCTACAACCCACAAACTAATGGCCAGGCTGAAATATCCAACCGAGGATTAAAGCGAATTCTTGAAAGAACCGTGGGAGAGCATCGTGCCTCATGGGCTGATAAACTTGATGATGCTTTGTGGGCTTTCCGTACCGCATACAAGACTCCAATTGGTTGTACACCATATTGTCTCGTGTACGGGAAAGCGTGCCACCTCCCCATTGAGTTGGAGCACAAGGCTTACTGGGCCTTGAAGTGGGCTAATTTTGATATCAACAAAGCCGGTGACCTACGCAAGATCCAACTCAATGAGCTGAATGAACTCCGTAATGAGGCTTATGAAAATTCTTTGATCTATAAGGAGAAGACTAAGCTCATTCACGACTCTAAGATTAAAAACCGAGAGTTCCAAGTTGGAGACAAAGTTTTACTCTTTAACTCTCGGTTGAAAATCTTTTCGGGCAAGCTGAAATCTCGTTGGTCCGGCCCATTCACCATTGCCCAAATTTTTCCATATGGTACTCTCGAGCTCGCTCAACCTAATGGACCAAATTTTAAGGTGAATGGCCAACGAGTGAAGTTATACTTTGGTGAGGACATCTCTCAGGAGATGATTCCATCCCTCACCACGTTTCCCATGAACTAATTTTGGGTCGAGTCAGGCTCGTGACTCGGTTATCAAAAACAAGCGCTCCTCGGGAGGCAACCCGAGTTTCTATCCTTTTCTGTTTTAACCTCCTAAGTGTAGGGGGACCTATATAGGTGTTTGTATTTGTGTGTGATGTGATTATAGGGATGAATGCACTTTTGGAACCTTTGAAGAACCGTGCTCCCGTGTAATCCGAAATCCGGTTCTATCTCTCAACTATCGTGATTCAATTTTCTTCATACTCACATTTGAAATTGATCACTTTAGTCGTCTCTTCCTTAACTTGATTTAACCAACGTGCACAATGTCATAAGTGTAGGGGAAACTTTTCCCACATGCTTAAACATTGAGGACAATGTTTATCTTAAGTGTAGGGGGACTTCTATCGAAGTTTTAAGTGGACTTTTCCATGAAAATGCCTTCATTTAACCGGAAAATCATCTTTTTCAACATTTTTCAAATTTTTAATTAACTTTGGCCATGTAGTCGTAATTTTTAAATTTTTATTGTTGCTTTCATATGTATATATCCCGCAATAAAGTCAAAAATATTAATAAAGTGGTGTAGCTAGTTTAGAAGTCTTTGACATATTAGGCCCGTTGCGATTATTTTGACTCAACCCGAATAGACTTATCCAAGTTTATTCTAGCTAGTATCCTTAACCATGTAGACCTTAATTGGTTTATTAGGCTAAGCATCCACGAGTCTCATTACTTGAGATTTTAAATTGTGGAGGACGAGAAATGATAGAGTCAATTATAAGTCGGTATTCTTGCATAAGCTCACTTGGTGTAATTATTTGCCTATTCTCCCATCACTTGCTAATAATTTATCTGCAATAAGTAAGGTCGTACGATTTGAAAAGTTACTTAGCTTCTAGCCCAAGATCGTTTAAAAGTTGCTCGGTAATGATAAGAGTTCATAGCCAAGGCATAACTTATGAAGCGGGGCGCGAAGATTGGCGAGTCCGAAAAGGCCCTAACAAGGAATGAGGATTCCATTTTATTGTTGAAGATCCAAGGTGATGTGAAAAGCATTATTTCCAAAATCAATATGAAGGATCAAGATTCACGACGAAAAGCAATCAACTCCCGTAAAGATCATGGAGAAGTCTATCCGAAAAGACCCTAACAAGGTATGAGGATAAATAGATCCAAGTCCGAAAAGGAGGCGGATCGTTGTATCTCAAAATCCCAATTAGAGATTGAAGAAATAATCATGAAGTCGTGGTCAACAAAGTTGGAGTACCCCTCAAAAGTCTCCAAGTGAAGAAACTCTATTACGATGAGAAGACCATTATCTCAAGAACGTCTCTCGAAGATATGAAGTATGAAGTACATGCCAAATATCGGCCCGAGAAAGGTCTCAAATCGTGAACCAAGTTATGCCAAGATATGAACTTTTTAATATCCCGAGAAGCAGTTTTAAGAGATTTTTTCCTTTAGCTAACTATTGATCAAATCGTCCTACTTTGCTTTCAGCCGAAATAAACTATCGAAATAAGTCCAAAAATGCATCTTCATGATCATTCTAAGACAAAAATAAAATATAAGAGATACACCTAGGAATAAGGGAGTTTAAGCATTTAATTAAGCCATGTGTGTAAGTGTTTGATTTGCTAACTTATAATAACAATGATCTCGTTTTTAAGCTTAGTTTGGGGAACGTGAAACTTGAGGGTGATGAATCTTCGTAGCACCGAAGCCCTAATGTAAGTCCTTGATCTCTTTGCAAGTTATTTCCATATAGCTATTTTCAAGTGAAAATGGTTTTCTATCCTTTTGATTACTTTAAAGTTTTAATTTCTCTTAGTACTTTAATTTTTGTTTAGTAGTATTTTAATAAGGCCAAGGTTGATTGATTATGAGAAAAGTGTAAATGTGTTTTATCACTAAGCATTGCATGAGGGCATGGCAATGGTTAAGTGTAGGGGATTTGATAGGTGTGAAAACACCCATCCTTTTACCACTTATTTCTGGCTAAAACAAGACCAAAACACGTATTTAATATCATTTGTTTGGAATTATGCGTGGTTTTTGTGTTTATTGTGTTTTCAGAGTCAACCGGGAGAATATTGAAGAAAACATGGGATTGCACGGGTTTTATCGAGGAAAAAGACTTAAGACGAAGTCTATTGTCCAAGAGATGCAAAAGATTTGAAGTCATTGTGCCTATTTGAAGATTTATCGAAGACTAGAGCCAAAGATGAAAGATTCATATATGTCGAAGAACTCGAGTCTATTAAACAAAAGATTATAAGACGAGTTGGAATTATTCACCGACACTTCTCAAAATCCAAAGTCGGAAATGTTTATTTAAAGAAACGAGAAGACTAAAGAAGAAAGAAGAAAAGAAGCCCGAACGAAAGCCCATTCACAAGCCCGTAATCACACGCCTATAAATAGGACTTCACTTCACCATTTGGAGGAGTTAGTTAGTTCTTTAGTTTCTCATTTTTCTAGTTTTAGAGAGAGAAAGTTCCAAACTTTCTCTCACTAAACTTTTTCTTTGTTTTCATCTTTTAAATTTAAGCTTTCTTTAATCTTTGTACTTTGGATTTCATTAATCTTATTCAAGTTAAGCTTTTAAGTTCTTTAATCTTCTTCTACTTTTCTTAGTTTACCTAAATCCTTGATCCGATTGTTTCATTTCATACGGTTTGGATTTGTGGATGAGTTCGTGATTAAAGTTTAATCTTTCTTGTTTCTTTTTAAGCTCTCACACGTATAAGCTATAGGCCTTCTATGCTTATTGGCTTATTGCTTGTTTTAGCTTATTGGTTTTCGGAATTCATCAATGTTTTAGTCATTCAAAAGTTTCGTTTATAAAGTTTATGATTTTACGTTTTCAAAAGTTGTCAAATTTAATCTTTTTGAAGTGTTTAAGTCTCGGTTAAAATAGCTTATTGTTCGTGCTTATTGAAGTTTTTAGCTTTTCACCATTTTCGGATTAGTTTTGCATTTCATCGCAATATAAGGGTTATATATATTCCGACGGATTTCTTGCTTTTGATCGAAATAACCCAAGAGGGTTTTACTTTGCGATCGGGTGTCATTTCCCCTTATTCCGATCTGGGATTGCGATCGCTCATTGCGATCGCACATTCCGACGGAACTAAGGTTCTATGTTAAGTCGAAACTCTGGCCAATTTTAATTCACCACATTCCGATCTGACATTGCGACAAAGGGCCTTTAGATATTCCGATCTGACTTTCCGATCTAGACATCATTCCGACAGCTTTGATTTTGATTATTCCGATGGTAACTTACATGAACATTCCGATGGACCTTCACTTGAAATATTCCGATGGACCATTTTAATTGTAATCCGATGGTCATGATTTTGGCATTCCGACAGCTTTGCATTTTTTATATATTCCGATGAACTAAGTTTTAAAGTTTTATGAAGTTTTAAGTGTTAGTTTAATTAAGTTTTCAAAGTATTTTTCTAATCTTTTCTTTACATTTTCAAGCTTTTATTTTTAACTCGTCAATTTAGTTTAATCTTCCAAAGCTTTAATTTACTCAACGCCATTTACATTTAATTGCTACTAGTTTAAATTAAATAAACAAACCAACACCCTTTTTATTAACCAAGAACAAATCATTCCACTTAGAACCGTGATCAATTCGAGAGGATACCGAGAACTTAATCTAAAACCCATTGCAAATCATTTGTATCACGTCTCATTCGCAGTATGATGCTGTTTCAGTTCATGTTTTGTGCTATCTCATGATTTAAGCTCACGTTCACATTCATGACACTGTTCACGTTCAGGTTCGTGTTCCATCTCGCAATACACATTTCACAGCTCGTTATTAAAGCATAAGAAACCAGACTCGAGTTTTTTACAGCTTTTCCATACTCAGGCAGACGTTTCACATGTCAGACCGTATCGTTTGACATTCCTTCCTCAGTCAGCATACGTTCATGATATGTCTAGTATCACGTTCACAGTATGTTCCACAGATCACGTTCCTGACATATTCAATGCCCAGCGTTCATCAGACGATCACGAACCACGTTCACAATTGTTCACGTAGTTCGTCCTTATATGCTTTCAGCAGTTTGCCCAGAAATATAAATGTTATCTTTCAGAATACTTGTACGTACCGTTTCATGTATACTACATGCTATAGCTTATTCATTCGGGTTCAGAAAATCCATCTTAAGCATAGAACCAGAAACTATTCAGCATCATCAGGACAGGATCACCAGGACCAACATTTTGTTCAGTATGTTTAGACCTTTGAAGGAATCGTTTCGAGCGGGAAGCCACTCGAAACGGAGGAGTCCATCAGGACCTCTCATTCCTTTTCCTTTAATAAATCCAGTTAAGTCCTTTCAGTCATGTCACGTTCCATGTTCTCTTCAGCCATGTCATGTTACATGATCATTTCAGTCATGTAAGGTTTATACCTATCAACAACATTATGTCTTAATTAGAAGACAAATTATCCTTCAGCTTAATTGTCTTTTCAGTTTACGTGTTCTTTCAGTTCTTATAACTTCATCAGCTTATTACTTTAATTCGAGGACGAATTTTTCCTTTTAGAGGGGAAGAATTGTAAAACCCAGTATAGTCGTATCCTTAATTCGGGGACGAATTATTCTTTTTAGAGGGGAAGAATTGTAAAACCCCGTATTTAAAATACGAATTTTAAATACCCAGTTTTGATTTATTATAAGCTTTATATAATTATTCAGGAAAATAAATATTACGAGTGTATTATTACACAGAAAATTTAGTACGTTTCAAAAAAAATAAAACACGCGGAAAGTAAATACAAATATACGCGAATAAGACCTGTTAAAAAGTATTATGAGTCTGACAGATCATTCACATTGTTTCGCTAGTACGTACTAGTTTATTATTTTATCTAAATTTGAGCGATGATATTATTTTGTTGATGGTAGAATTTTAATACCCGAAAGTTTTTCAATGCTTTATTTATTTATGTGTAAACATACAATGAAGTTACTTTTCTAACTGATATATTATTACCAAAACTACGTCATTACATGTTTAGAAATGGAAACAAATTCAAAGCGTATTATTGTTCATTTAGTCAATTGAGATTCGGTCTTATCTCGTAATTCTCGGCACTCATTTGGTAATGATAATATACTATATGGAGATATTCTTGTTCTTCTAAATCCCTTACTTCTCGGCTAATAGTCCATTTATCACCCTTCCTTCTCAAACGGGTCATGATCTTCACAAAAAAAAGAGGAAAAGAATTAACGAGAGGGGGAAGGAGAGTCTCCATGATCAAAGTTGCAGGTTCACGTAAAACATCACTCAATCACAGACGAAGTGTTTATGTCCGTGTTGTTCGCGCTTGTGTTCGCGGTCATGCTCAGTTTTAGGTTCACGACGGAAATTGTTGGAGTCGAGTTAATCTTCATGATCATGTTCGAGTTGGCGTTCATACGTTTCGATGTGTTGTCTTCTTGATTATAATTAGTGATGAACGATCATGCGGATCGAATACGATTAGTCCTTTTTCGACATGCGTTCTTTTATAGTTGGTGATCGCGGCAGAGTCGGGTTTTGAGTTAGCGGTTTGCTCATGTTAGCTTCGATTATATGTTTGGGGAGGCTGTTCAGTTTGTTCGCCAGTAACTATAGTTCGTGAATGGAGGGGGTTTCGACGCATAGGTTTGTATATTTGTGGGTGATGAGCTTCGATCTCATTTCATATGTCCGACTGTTGTTCGCATGGTAAATCTCGAGCCATAGCTCTACGATGTATTTGTTAAACATGTGATATGTGTCGTTAATGATTTGCTAAATCTGCCAACAGATATTAACTAATAATAATGACTGAACTGAATGTTTACATTTTCCATATTTAATTATTTATATTTGATATATAAGGCCCCATTTTGATAAAGGTACAAGGAAATGAATTTTGGTACAGCAGATATGAATTATTCATATTATATGAATGTAGAAGACAAATCATCCTTAAGTTATGTTAACCCTATTTAGATTAATTAATATATACATATAATTACTGATTTTGTTTTGAAACTATTTCATGCAAAGATCTTAAACATATAATTGGTGCTATGATCCTTAACATATATATATATATATATATATATATATATATATATATTCTGATTTTGTAAATTGATCATTCTTTGTAATTTTCTTAGTAATATTCATTTTAACCACATACGTATAAACATTATAGAAAGTAGTACAATTTAAGTTAAGATTTTATCAACGTTTTGTTAAGCTAGTGAATTCACGTTCGACTCGTCAAAAGAAGGAATAAGATATTAGCGAGAAAACGGAAGGGATGACACATATCGTTATTTTGTTTAGGATTATTTGGTGATGTATGCATGGTTTAAGACAATGAAGACTCACAAGCTTTTTATGCGTTGATAGATACTTATCGATCAAGGTACGGATTTTTCGTCCTTTCAGTAAGGACTTCCTTTCTATGCATGATTAGGATTCCCCGTTTTCAGCCAAATGTTTTCCCCAGTATATGTTTAAGCTTATCAGTAATCATGTTAATAAATAAATAAATTGCCTGAGCATTATATACAAGCATGACCAGTTTATGTACTAGTTACGGAGGTACCATAACCATGGCACTAGAGGCACCGGTGTCGTGACTCACATGCAGGAGAGTGATATCCTACATCGTCCCTTCACGTTTTGGCCATTATTATTATCATGTCATGTGGGGCGTATGGATGCATCCTAGGCTTATCAGTTTACAAGTTATCAGGGTGAATGTGGTGTGTGCTCTACATCCTTCACATTGGAGCTGATCCCTCCACCCAGCACAGTATTTAGAGGTCACCCCTCTACAGTTATTTAGAGGTCACCCCTCTACAGCATGACGAGGTCACCCCTCCAGTTATTCATGCACCGTTGTTACAGCACATGACCTATATAAGCTCTGGCAATTAAAATACAGTAAATGCATGTTTTCAGATTTAACAGATAACAGTTCAGCTTTATTATTTATAAATCAGACCTTATAGATTATACAAAGATTTCCGCTACAACTATACTTATCAGTCTTACAGCTCTAGTATTTTATCATCTGTTTCATTTCACTAATTCCTTATCATGCTTTATATCCGTTCACTGAGCGTTATGCTCAGCCGTAGTTCCTTTCATGTTTTAACGACAGGTACACCAGGACGCTGTTAGGATTCTGAGAGCATGTGCATTTGGATGGAAGCTACCCAAACTTCTTACTTTATGCACTTCTTACATTATTCTGCTTATTTGGACAGTGTTCAGTCCTTTCCTTCAGTATTTTACTTTCCATGTTTTGAGCTTATGTTTGGATTACCGTTGTTTGATTCCGGTAACTCCTTTATGGTCAGTTAATGTTTTAGGACATTCAACTTATGCTTTGATGACACGCCATAAATACACATAACGGTCCACTTATCCAAGTGGGGTGTTACAAATACACTTAAAAAAATTCGAACTCGTGTGTTTTTTGGTCTTGGAGAATTTTTTGGTTTTTCGAGAACATTTTTTAAGGGATTTCAACTACTTTTCTTTAAAACAACACTCACTATCACATCTAATTAAGATCCATATTCATTTCTAAATTCAAATCATATCAAGATTTATTCTACTACAGAGTATCGTGTGACGAACAACAACATCATGGTGGCGGGTAACAAAGAGAGACCGCCAATGCTTATGACTGGTCGATATGCACAATGGCAATCACGTTTTATTCGATATCTTGATACTAAACCAAATGGTGATCTTCTCCGACGTTGCATCAAAGAAGGACCCTATACTCTCACTACAATAACCATTCCTGCAATTCCAGCAATCGACTCGACGCCCGGTTTCGATGAGAAAACAATCGAGGAAACATATGAGAACACTTCGAAAGAAAAACGTGCTTGGAATGATGCAGAGAAGGAAGCAATCTATTTGATTCTAAGTGGGATTGGGGATGATATTTACTCAATGGTTGATGCATGCTCTACTGCAAAAGAAATATGGGTTGCTATTGAACGCTTGCAACAAGGAGAGTCACTTAACAAGCAAGATGTCAAAACTAACTTGTTCTGGAACTTTGGCAAGTTTACTTCATTGGATGGGGAATCAGTTGATTCATATTACTCAATATTCTACAAGATGATGAATGACGAACAACAACATCATGGTGGCGGGTAACAAAGAGAGACCACCAATGTTTTTCGAGAAATTTTTTTAAGGGATTTCAACTACTTTTCTTTACAACAACACTCACTATCACATCTAATTAAGATCCATATTCATTTCTAAATTCAAAGCATATCAAGATGGATTCTACTATAGAGTATCGTGTGACGAACAACAACATCATAGTGGCGGGTAACAAAGAGAGACCACCAATGCTTGTGACTGGACGATATGCACAATGGCAATCACGTTTTATTCGATATCTTGATACTAAACCAAATGGTGATCTTCTTCGACGTTGCATCAAAGAAGGACCCTATACTCTCACTACAATAACCATTCCTGCAATTCCAGCAATCAACTCGACGCCCGGTTCTGATGAGCAAACAATTGAGGAAACATATGAGAACACTTCGAAAGAGGAACGTGCTTGGAATGATGTAGAGAAGGAAGCAATCTATTTGATTCTAAGTGGGATTTGGGATGATATTTACTCAACGGTTGATGCATGCTATACTACAAAAGAAATGTGGGTTGCTATTGAACGCTTGCAACAAGGAGAGTCACTTAACAAGCAAGATGTCAAAACTAACTTGTTTTGGAACTTTGGCAAGTTTACTTAATTGGATGGGGAATCAACTGATTCATATTACTCAAGATTCTACAAGATTATGAATGACATGACAAGAAACAATTTGCAAGTCTCCACCATGCAAGTCAATGTGCAATTTCTACAGCAACTGCAACCAGAGTGGACACGGTTTGTAACTTTGGTGAAACAACAGAGTAAGTTAGACGAGGTCAACTATCACACGCTCTTTGACATTTTGAAACATTTAGAATGAGGCGAATGAAATTTGAGCTGAAAGGATAGCAAAGACTGCTAATCCACTTGCTTTGGTGTCTATCACTCAACACGTCTAAGATCATCACTCTCGTATTCCCAAGTCATACTCCACTCAATCATCATCGCCAAGATATTCCATTTCATCTAAGTCTTCAGCTCTCATAAGATCACGAGGCAAAGAACCAAGAGCACCATCACCATCATCTGAGCCATCATCTAAAGAGGACAGTGATGAAGAACAAGCTCAGAAGGATAGGGAAATGAAACAACAAATTGCTTTCATAATAAAGTCTTACAAGAAGATATACAAACCCACCAACAACAATCTTCGAACATCATCTAACACAAGGAACCGATATGTTGAGAGTCCTCCAAGGTATGACACACGTCGACGTGATGAAAGTCCTCCTAGGTATGATTGACGTCATCCAACACATGTTGGGGGTTCTGCACGGTATGATCGACAAACTGCTAAGTATGATACTTAGAGGATTGCTACTGTTGCTGGGAATAGGGAAACTGTTGGAACTCAAGTGGTTCAGCAAAGTGGGATTCAGTGCTTTAATTATCAAGGTTATGGGCATATGGCAAAGAAATGTAGGAAGCCGAAACGGGTTCGAGACTCTGGCTATCATAAGGAAAAGATGCTGCTATGCAAGAAGATGGAAGCTGGGGTTAAATTGTCGGCTGAGGAAGGAGCAATGCTTGATGACACTGATGATGAAGCTTCCGACCAAGAACTTGAAACACATTACTCATACATGGCAAAGATTGAAGAAGTTCTCAAAGTCACTGAAGATGACAATGGTCCTATCTTTGATACCGAGCCAATTGATAAGGTACATACCAACGACGAATATAATGTGTTTGGTGATATTCATGAGCATAGTGAGCTTACAACAACCATTACTGGCACATGTATGATGGAAACGGTTGATAGCAATACCACACCCGATTCATCAGACATGTGCAATAATGAGTCGATGATCAACATGCAAACGAGTATGATGCTGATGAGGAGCGTATTGCGCTTGCTAACTTAATTGCTTCTTTATAAAAAGATGTCAAAGAAACTAAAAAGAGTCAAAAGCAATTAAAGAACGCAAATGCCACACTCACTCAAAATTTTGAAGAAAGTAAAGCTGCAATTATAAAATCTAGTGAGCTTCTTGTAAGCTGCAGAGCTGAGCTTATTCAAAAAGACAAAGAGCTGGCTAGGTACAAAGGGGGTGTCATTACTACTGTTAAGGATGTGTTTGAAACTAAATACAACGAAACTCTTAAGCTTTTAGAACAAGCGAAACGTAATTATAACACTTCTTTAAGTATTAAACGACACAAAACGTATCTTGCTACCACTTAAGTGAATGAGTTAACTCAAAAGATTGGTTTTCTTCAAGAGGATAAAACTAAACTAGTCACTACGAAGACGGAAGAGGTTGCTAACTTGCAAAAATCTTTCAAAATTAAACAAGCAAAAGACATCGACAAAGTCGTGGAACTTGAAGTTCAAATTGATTTTTATAAGAAACTTGTTTATAAAACAACTCAATCTATTTAAACCATGAGAATGTTGGCACCTCGTTCGATTTTCAAGAGTAAATCTAGTTTTGCTGATCCTAAGTACCTCGAGCAAGCTCAATCTGAGAACCTGCGACTATATCTTGAGGAGTCCCAATGGACCGACCTTGATTGTCTTCTTGTTAGGCCCGATAGTGATGAGTCACTAAGTTTTGAAGAGGAGAGTAGATCACTAGTGAATAAAGACTTTGTGAAACCATATAATTATGCTTATGAAAATAGTCTTTATGAAATTTTCAAACCACAAAAACATAAGTCTCGTGAGCAAATATTTTACGAATGTGCACAAATAAGAATTAAATGGAGACAAGTTTTTGCCACCAAGAAAACTAATGTTTCAAAATATATTGGGTACTTGCCGCACCAAGCTTCTATAAGCAAGAGTAAGCAAGAACTTAGTATTCTTAAGAGTAACAATGAAAATTTCAAAAAGGTTGTTGATGATGACTGGAAAAAACGTGAACTTTTGAAAGGTGATAAAGAAATTCCTCATGATATAACTGTTCTTGTGAAAACTATTTTGATTCCTCTTGCGGAAAGAACAAAGAAACATGCTTTGGAATTTGAAAAGTTAATAGAGCAAGAAATGTTTGACGATTTGAAATATGTGGAATCTCTTGAAAAAGAAATTGACGACCATCAACCTGAAAGAGACGATTTTTCTATAGCATATGATCTACTCTTGTAAGAATGCCCCTCAAAAGATATTATGTGTGTCTGTGTTACATCTTGTGCTGATATTGATGAATATTCTGATGTTGCATGTAAATATCTTGATCAAGTCAAAGAGTGTGAACGTCTTGAAACTGAGATTTCGAATAAAATTGACCACAAAGAGTTTTCGTTACTTCAACATAGATATGATTTTCTTCAAAAACATTGTCATTCACTTGAACTTGCTTTGCAAAACAAAGTTGGTAGTTTTTTAAATGATACACGAAGTAAAATTATCTGAGTCATGTCGATTACTAAACGAAAAAAGTTTTGATATTGCGAATTTGAAAGCTCGGTTACAAGAAAAAGACATAGCAATAGCAGAGTTGAAGAAACTCGTTGTTAAGATGGGTGGTAAAGTTGTGGAACCTAGCGTTAAGAAATCTGTTAAGAAACAACTTAATGCGTATAAAGTGAATAAATCCTCTGTCTTGGGAAAACCATCTGTTTTCTCAAATTCCTCATTTGCAACATCTGGGTTTGCCCCCAAGACGGATGGGAATACCACAGACTCGTCCCAAAACGGTTATTCAAGCACAAAGCACAAATGTGCTCAAACCAGGGATGTATCGATTAGCCACTAAACCCACAAAAAAAAGATAGTCACCCACCTCAGACTTCTAGAAACACTAATAGACGTGTGTCTTTTACTACAGGAGTAGTCCCCACTACTAGTGTTAGCCGGCCTCAGCTTAAGAGCACTCGAATGAATGAAAAGGTTTGGCAAAACAAAAGTCAATGGAAGATGAAGAAAGTAGAAGACCACTCTAGGAATTTGAATGTTTCTAAGAATAAAACGTCTGTAATCGCTTGTAATGACGATTTGAATGATTCGACTGCTTTGAATGTTTTAAATGTTAAGTTTGTTTGTGTGAAATATGGAAAGTGTGCTAATGATGATCAATCTCTGTATGCTATGAATAATGTGAAAGGCGTAGATACTAGAACTAAGAAGCAAGTTGTGATGCCTATTAGTGCTAGTAAAACCAAACGCAAAGTGAACCATTCTGGTGTAACCCCCACTAAGAAAAGTATTGCATCAGACTTCACCACTAAGACCCCTAGAAGCAGAATTAGGGAATTATATGAGTCTTCTAGCAAGTCTTGGAAATGGTGGTTTGCTAATCAATGTCCTCCAGGATATAAATGGATGCCTAAGGTTAGGAAAGAAAACGTGACACCGAACGTTAGTGTGCCTTTAAGTGCTAAAACTATGGAAACTAATGAATTGGAAATCACAACTACCATGGAATCAAATTTAGCAAATGCTCCATCGTGTTGTAATTCTTCTGTAGGTGATAGAAATATTTCTCTTCATACTGGACTCCGGATGCACGAAGCACATGACGGGGAATCTCAAGCTTCTAATTAACTTCGTGGAGAAGTTCCTGGGTACAGTCCGATTCGGAAATGATCAATTTGCACCGATCCTAGGATATGGAGATTTGCTTCAGGGGAATATAACGATAAAAAGGGTATACTACGTTGACAGGCTCAATCACAATCTTTTCTCAGTTGGTCAATTCTGTGATGCAGATTGGGAGGTTGCTTTCAGAAAGAAGACATGTTTTGTTCGTGATTATGATGGTGATGACTTACTTACCGTTTCACGGGGTATTGATCTCTACACACTATTTCACTTCACGACACAACTTCTACAACTCCAATTTTCTTTATGGCTAAAGCTTCAACGACTCAGGCATGGTTATGGCATCAACGTCTATCTCATCTTAATTTTGATACCATCAACTTTCTTTCCAAGAAAGATATTGTGAGAGGCATTCCAAGCTTGAAAATCATCAAAGATCATCTTTGTTCTTCTTGTGAGTTTTGTAAAGCTAAACAGAGTAGTTTCAAGACAAAGACTACACCAAGCTCTAAAGGACGGTTAGATATTCTTCATATCGATTTGTGTGGACCCATGCGTGTCCAAAGCATCAATGGGAAGAAATACGTTATGGTAGTTGTCGATGACTACTCAAGGTATACGTGGACTCACTTCTTGAGGTCCAAGGATGAAACACCTGAGGTTCTCATTAACTTCCTTAAGCTTATACAACGTGGTCTTCAAGCTCAAGTAAAAGTGGTACGTACTGACAGAGGAACATAATTTTTGAATTCAACTCTAAAGAATTATTTTGAAGCCGAAGGGTATGAACATGAAACATCTATTGCTCGAACACCCAAACAAAACGGCGTTGTTGAAAGACGAAACCGTACTTTAATTGAGGCTGCTCGAACATTATTATCCGCTTCAAAACTACCATTATTCTTTTGGGTCGAAGCCGTGTCAACCGCATGCTACACACAAAACCGATCCTTAATTATCCCAAGACACGAAAAGACACCATATTACATAATTCATGATCGAAAACTTCACTCAAACACCTTCATGTTTTTGGATGTATTTGTTACATTATATGAGATGGTGAAAATCTGGACAACATGAAAGAGAAAGGTGATGCATGCATTCTTGTGGGATATGCAACTCAGTCAAAGGGATATAGAGTTTACAACAAGAGAACAAAATTGATAATCGAGACTATTCATGTCAGATTTGATGAATTGCAAGACATGGCACTTGAACAAAACAGTTTAAGTCCCGATCCACAACGACAAAAGACTTCTGTGCACAACCGCACGGAACTCGGAACTCAAGACCACATCAATGAACCGTCAAGTTCAAAGCTGGTTCCTGAACATGTTTCAAGAGCATATATGATAGTGGACACGACAATTAAAGAGTTGGAAATGTTATATGGACCATGTTTGATGAATATTTCACGGGGGAGAAACATGTTGTATCAAAGTCTTCCGTTGTCACTCATGATAAGAATGATGATACCGATCATTGTCAACAAAAGAATACAACTTCATCTACTTCAACACGGGTTGCTGCAGATTTACCTCCTCAGAATATTACTTCAACAATCGATCCTACAACATCCACAACTACTGTCATTGCTCCAGAGAACACAAATCAAGCAGACAATGCATTATCTGACGATGTCCATTTTCATAACCCATTCGGTACATCGATACATGAAACTGGAGAGTCTTCTACTCACCATGTTGATCTGTCAAATATGCATACGTTTTATCAACGACATCCTTCAACACATCATTGGACCCGAGATTATCCTTTGGTTCAAGTAATTGGAAACCCTTCACAGCCCGTTCGTACAAGACGACAGCTTGAAACCGATGGCGATGTTTGTATGTTCGCAATCGCCGTGAGTACAGCTGAACCAAAAAACATCAAAGAATCCATGGCTGATCATGCTTGGATTGAATCGATGCAAGATGAACTTCTTCAATTTGAAAGACTTAAAGTCTAAGAACTTGTTGACAGACCATACGAGGTGATTCCATTAAATCTTCGTTGGGTCTGGAAAAACAAGATGGATGAAGAAAACACAATCATCAAGAACAAAGCTAGGCTAGTGGCTAAAGGGTATGGACAGAAAGAGGGTATTGATTTTGAAGAATCATTTGCACCAGTAGCACGAATGGAAGTGATCAGGATTTTCCTTGCTTATGTTGCATATAAGGGATTCATTGTTTATTAAATGGACGTAAAGACGGCATTTCTTAACGGTCCTTTGAAGGAAGAAGTCTATGTCACGCAGCCGGAAGGATTCGTTAATCCTCATTATCCTGAAAAGGTGTATCGTCTCCACAAAGCACTTTATGGACTCAAGCAAGCTCCAAGGGCGTGATATGACGAGCTCTCGAAATTTCTGGTTTCCAAAGGTTCCATTGATCTAACTTTATTCACTTATAAATATGGGGATGACATTTTTCTGGTGTAGATTTATGTTGATGACATTATTTTCGGGTCTACAAACCCAAAACTTTCAAAATGGTTTGAAAAAGTAATACACAAAAAATTTGAAATATCTATGATGGGCGAACTAAAATTCTTTCTAGGAATTCAAGTTCACCAATCCCCAAGTGGTATCTTTATTAACCATGCTAAGTATTGTCAAGAGATAATCAAAAAGCATGGTATGACCTCATGTGACCCCGTTGGGACAACATTATCAACTACATCCCTAGATGCTGATTTGGAGGGAGACGTCATAGATCAAACGAAATATCGTTCCATGATCGGCTCCCTCATGTACTTAACAGCAAGCCGACCAGATATATCACATGCTACGTGTTATTGTGTACGATATCAAGCACGGCCCACTGAAAAGCACCTCAAGGAGGTTAAACGGATCTTTCGGTACCTCAAGAATACCATTCATTTGGGACTATGGTATATGAGGGAAACTGGTTTCTTTCTAACGGCCTATTCAGATTCTGATCATGCAGGGTGTCTTGATACACGTAAAAGTACTTCTGGTGGTGCACAATTTCTAGGTCAAGATAAGCTTGTGGGATGGTCTTCCAAGAAGCAGGATTACACATCACTTTCATCTGCCGAAGCGGAGTATGTGTCTCTATCTGCGTGTTGTGCTCAAGTTCTTTGGATGAGAACCCAACTCACGGATTATGGCTTCCACTTTGATAAAGTACCCATGTACTGTGACTCAAAGTCCGCCATAGCCATCTCCTGCAATCCGGTACAACATTCCCGCACGAAGCACATTGATGTCAGATATCACTTCATTAAGGAACAAGTTGAAAGGGGTGTAGAAACTAGAAGGGGGGGGGGGGTTGAATAGTTTCTTATATTTACTTGTTAAAAGATGGTTTTCAAAAAATCCTTTTTCAAAACCTTAGACTTAAGGAAATATGTGAAACTTCTTATGCACAATATGAACAATGATAGTGTAACTAAACTAATACTAACTAATGTATATGCACAAAGAATAAAGAATGTAAAGAGTTAAGGGTAAAGAAAGATCAAACCAAACACCAAGGATTTATAGTGGTTCGACAACGAAGATCACTCCTCGTTCCTACTCCACTCCTCGAGTACTTCTTACTCGTGAGTTCACTACACAACAAGCTCCTTATGGTGGAGAAAACCGTACACGTTGCTTAACCAATTTCCGACTCTAAGCTAAAAGTCGAGCCCTAATCGTAGCTAGGACCAATCTACACAACTATACTTAGTACATACACAACTTCGAAATAGACACAACTGCTTGGATCTTCACAACTATAACACAACAACAAAAGTATAAAATTTGATCTTCAAAGGATCTTTGGTGGTGGACTCAACACTTCACAAGGATAGTGTTCTTCTCTTTGCTCTTGAAGAGGAAGGGATGGATGGGATAGATTCACTTCTAAACAAGTAGTAATCAATCAAATGATCAAGGATTTGAGTGATTTAAGAAGTATGTTTGAATCTGGAAATTTATGTGCAAAAGAGGTGAGGAGAAAATCTGAGAAAGGTCCACTATTTATAGGACAAAGGGCCAACGGCTATATCTGCCCGTGGTTCCTTATCTCAGTCAGCGATACCTTATCGATAAGGAACCGTCTAGGCACTAGGGAACCACCGGGGTAGACTCCGCTCCCTTTTTGTCCTTTAGTGATAGAGGTCTTATCTGATTATAAAATATCCTGAAAGAATATTCCAAATCAAAAAAGAATATGCCATTTTCAAATTTTCAAATTTAATCTAATAAAACATTTTCTTAAAAAGAAATTTTAATAAAAAAACTTGTCACACTTAATAAAAGGTGAGTTTTAAGAAAAGATTAAATCACTTGATCACTTGATTAAGGTTAGCACTTGTTTATTCATACCTTAAGTGAAAATGGGTAAAATGAAAAATACTTGAACTCAAGAATTCGTTTTTTGTTGTTTTCGTAAATGCTTGTTTTCACATATTGTCGTAATCATAACTAAGCGAGACCAAAAAATGCAAGTAACGTTTTTAGGCATTATTACATTAACAGTCTCCCCCTTTTTGATTCCGACAATACATAAACTCAATCACACAAAAACAAGATTTTCGAAGACGAGTTTATTCATTTCTCCCCCTTTGTCGAAGCAAAAAGGTTGTACAAGTCGGTGTTGAAGAGACGGACTTTGCAAAGACTCCCCCTTGGTGCTTACTCCCCCTTGCTTGGGGCACCGAGGAATCGAGATATGGTGACAAGCTACATAGAAGGGTTAGTTGAACAAAAGAGACAACCAACAAGAGATAGCTATAGGTCACAACAAAAAAATAAAAAGAGAAGAAGACACAAAGACTAAGATCCAAGTGAAGTCATATAAAATAAAATAAAATCATACAAAGATGTATGAAAAAGGAATCAAGCCAAAAGCATAAATCTAATCCTAGTTAATCTAAAATTCTGAGATTTGCTTGAATTAGGTGTCTTGTGGATAAGCAACCAATGGTTATATGAAAGACAAGGTAGTGGCGGAAGGTGGTGGTGGTGGCCTGGTGGAGATCTCATAATCAAAGTGAAGAGGAGGCTTGATTAAGAGAATCTTGATGTAGCTCAACTCCTCATATATGTGTGCCATAGCAAGATGTTAATATTGACAACAATGACAATATGTCCCATGGTGCATGACATTATCATGAGAAGGAGGAGGAACACTAAAGGGCGGTGGTGGAAGAAAAGATGTTCCACAATCAACATTCTTGGTATGAGAGATGTGATTTAGAGTGTTCTTGGGTGAATTTGGATTGAAAGTGTTCTTGGGTGAGTTTGGATTGAAAGCAATTGGGGAAAATGGAGGAGAATCAAGGATTTTATTAGGAGAATAAGACATTTTGGGATGTGAAGTATGGCAAAATGCTTATGGTTAAATAGGGAAGGCTCAAGGTATTTTTAGGGTGGTCAAAGGGTTGAAACAAAGATTCCCAAAAGTGTTGGAACAAATTTGGAATTTTAGAAATACCCGAAAAGGAAGCACTGTACGCGGTTCCTTATTGCTTCTGGTGGTTCCTTATTGATAAGGGACCGCAGTTCATATATGGAACCGCCTACAGAGGCTGTGTTTTGGTGGTGAAGGAAGATTTTTCAGCAAATCTTATTTTTCTAGTCTAACTGATCATAGGGATATGCTTAAAAGCAAAGATAGACAAAGAAAACACATACTAACTCACCAAATAGGGATTTGACCAAAATACATGGATTTTAAAATAAAAATCGATGTGGGAGGTGTGTAAGACAAGACCTTAAGTCATGACACAATGATCCTCCATGATTCTATCTTATTCTTGCTATGTTTGAGAGAATCATACATATTAATTATGTAAGCTCGAGATTAATAGCAAGAATCTATAAAAAACGTTTTTAGATTGAATTAACAATGTCAAAACATTTCTTTACCATTTTTGAAATAGACTTTGAGAATTTTGAAAAGGAGAAGAGAAGATTTTCAAGAAGAGTTTAGGAGACTCAATGACTCAAAGTGATAAAAGACTCAAAAGAAAATAAGAGACTCAATAAAAGAAAAGCAATTAAGGAATATGTTCCATTAATCCTAGACCTAGACGCAAGTAATTAAAAGGTTCCCTCTTAAGTGGCTTAGTGAAGATGTCGGCTAAGTTATCCTCGGAGGGTACCTTCTCAATTGAAATGTTCCCCTTTTGAACATTATCCCTAAGGAAATGGTGGCGAATTTCTATGTGTTGGTTCGCGAATGTTGCACGGGATTCTTGCTAAGGTCTATAGCACCTTTATTGTCGCAGATGATGGGAACATCATCAAGAGAAATCCCGTAATCAACAAGCGCTTGCTTCATCCATAGAGCTTGTTGGCATGCTGTTCCGGCACTCACATACTTGGCTTCCGTGGTGGATATCGCAAGAGCGGTTTGTTTCTTGGAGAACCAAGAAGTTAAACAATAACCCATGAAGGTACAAACACCACTAGTGCTTTTCCGGTCCACATAGTCTCCCGCATGATCCGAGTCCGTGTAGATAATGGTTTCTACGCCGGTCCCTTTAGGATACCATAATCCTAAATGTATAGTGCCCTTAATGTATCGGAAAATACGATTAACCGCTTCAAGGTGAGAGGTTTTGGGAGCCTCTTGGAAGCGAGCACAAAGGCAAACACTAAACATGATATCCGGTCGACTTACCGTTAGGTACAACAAACTACCAATCATACCTCTATATTTGGTGTTGTCTACCGACTCACAATCATCATCTACGGTGAGTTTAATATCCGAGGCCATTGGGGTCTTCATTGGTCTAGATTCTTCTAATCCAAATTTCTTTAGCATTTCTTTAGCATACTTAGTTTGACTAAAGAAAATACCATCATGCATGATTTTGGCAAAGTCATCACACAATTCTTGACAAGTTGAGCCAAATTAATGTCATCAACATATATTTACACGATTATGAGGTGAGAACCTTTCTTCTTTGTAAAGAGCGTGTTGTCTACCATCCCCATGGTATACTCATGTTTAACAAGAAACGCTTTAAGTCTATCATACCAAGCTTTGGGTGCTTGTTTAAGACCATAAAGGGCCTTCTTAAGCTTGTAAACATGATCCGGTTTCTCAAAATCAATGAAGCCGGGAGGTTGAGCCACATATACCTCCTCACTGATCAAACCATTAAGAAACGCACTCTTTACATCCATTGTTGAAGCTTAAAGTCTAAGGCACAAGTGTAGGCTAAAAGGATTCTAATGGATTCTAATCTTGCTACCGGTGCATATGTCTCGTCATAATCAATCCCTTCTTGTTGATTATAGCCTTGAGCTACAAGTGTAGCTTTGTACGAGACACAAAACCATTCTCATCTAGCTTATTCCTATAGACCCATTTGGTTCCTATAATGGTAGAACTTCTAGGTGGAGGAACAAGTTCCCAAACATCATTAGCAACGAATTGATTCAATTCTTCTTGCATCGCAATGACCCAACTCTCATCCGTCAAAGCTTCTTTAACATTCTTCGGTTCAATCAAGGAGACGAAACAAAAGAATTTGCTTTGGTTTTGGACTTGAGATCTTAGGATCCTTTGATTTAAGTCACCAATGATATTATTGAGAGTATGATCCTTAGACTCCTTAATGTTTACTTCCTTTTCAACACTAAGGTCTTCAACTCCTATTTTTCTAACCTCTTTGGCTTTAACTACTTCTACTTCATCCAAGTCATCATCAACCAATGTTGGTGTCTTGGGTAAAGTAGGGGTTTCATCAAAAGGCATGTTAAGTGATTCTTCAATTACGCCCGAGGTTCTATTGAGGACTATGTAGGCTTTGCTAGTTTGGGAATAACCTAAAAAGATACCTTCGTAAGACTTTGGGTCGAACTTGGTAAGGTAGTCTTTGGTATTCAGGATAAATCACTTGATTCCAAACACCCTAAAGTATTCCAATGAGGGTTTCTTACCTTTAAGAATCTCATAGGGGGTCTTTCCTAGGAAAGGTCGAATAAGAAAATATAAGTCGATGTGTCCACGACATTGCACCAAAACTTTTGAGGCAAAGATTGCTCGTTTAACATCGTCCTACTCATCTCTTGGATGGTCCTATTCTTCCTTTCAACTACCCCTTCTGATTGTGGAGTGCGAGGAACCAAGAAGTTATGGGTAATACCATGAGCTTCACAAAAGGCACCAAATTGCACTTCATTATCAAATTCCCTACCATGATCCGTCCTAATAGATACAATTGGACTACCTAGTTGATTTTGAATTCTTCGACTAAAGATTTCGAAATGATCGAAAACTTCTTTCTTAGATGCCAAAAATCTAGTCCAAGTGAATCTAGAATAGTCGTCAACTATAACTAGGGTATAAAGGTTACCTCCATAACTCTGTATGGCGGAAGGTCCAAAGAGATCCATATGTAGGAGTTCTAAGCACCGAGAGGTTGAAACCAAATTCTTGGCTTTGTGACTTGAGTGAACTTGCTTTCCAAGCATCACAAAAGTTACTATCAAACTTCATCTTGGGGAGGTGTCTTACCAACTCCTTAGAGACTAAAGATTGAATTAAACGCATATTAGCGTGACCTAATCTCCTATGCCAAAGAGTAGAACTATCATCTATAGTCTCAAGACATATGTTGTCTTTTGACTTCTTATTGACCTTCATGACATAAAGCCTATGCTTTCTAACACCTTTTCCAATGACCTTTCCATCTTTTACGATTTCACTGTCATGTTCTGAAAAGATGACCTTACACTTATTGTCACAAATTTGACCTATACTTAAAAGGTTAAACCCTAAATTATCTACGTGCTCAACATTTTCAATGGTCATGGAGTCAAGAGAAACCGTACCTTTGCCAATGATATTACCGTGTAGACTACTAGCGAATGTGACGTTACCTCCATCATATGCTTTGTAGCGCGAGAACAAACTTCGATTACCCATCATGTTTTTAGAACAACCACTATCCTTAATCCACTCGTCGGGTTCCAGATCAATTCCCAAGCATATCTCTTTAGAAGTGTGAGCCATAAGACATTTCTCCTCTTTGGGGTTGTCATCAACATCTTCACCGCTATCGCTCCAAGAACCACTAACGAATGCCGTGTGATTCTTATCGCGTGAGGGCTTTGGACACTCACTAATGAAATGATTTTGATCACCACATCTAAAGCAATTCCTATCACCTTTTTCGTTCTTGGCAAACCGATTCTTTGAGAATGGTTTCTTGTCATTGTTGGGTTACCTCACGTGTTGACCTCGTCTTTTGAAGAACCTCTTGAAATCTCTCACCGCCAATGCATACTCCTCGTCGTCGCTATCCGAGGAACTATCATGATCGCTTTGTGCCTTCTTGGCTTTGATTGCAAGAGACTTCCTTTCACTTTTGGTTTTCACCAATTCCGAGTCCTTCAAAATTATCATCTCATGAACCTTCAAGTTGCCTATGAGTTCATCGAGTGATAAAGTTGAGAGATCTTTCGATTCTTCAATCGCCGTGACTTTTGCTCTCCACTTCGGATGTAAGGCCCTTAGAAACTTCCTAACATTGTTCTTGCTAGAAAAACCTTCATCAAGTGCTTTTAGACTAGTAATAATAGTGTTAAATCTAGCAAAAGCACTATCAATAGTTTCATCTTCTAAGATGACAAATTGTTCATATTGTTGGACAAGAAGATCGATTTTGCTTTCTTTGACTTGGCTATTACCTTAGTGGGTTACTAAAAGAGTGTTCCAAATATCTTTAGCGGTTTCACACATAAAAATCCTTTCATACTCTTTCTTAGGTAAAGCATTATAAATCACCATTTTAGCCTCATTATTTTTCGAAAGTTTCTTTTTTAGTATCGTCATTAGCTTTGTCAAAAGTGAGCAATTCTTTTGTTTTAGAAACTTCATTAAATTGATAAGGTAAAAAATCACCATTGGTAATAACATGCCAAAGATCTAAATCTTTTGATTTCACATAAGTCTCAAATCTATTTTTCCAATATATAAAACTATCGGTTTCAAAAAGTAATGGTCTTTGCATAAATTACCCTTCTAGGTACTTGTTGGAATCTATAGATCGATTCAAGTTTTAAAATACAATATACTTTAAAAATAATTGAGCAATCTCGCTCTGATTCCAATTGTAGAAACTAGAAGGGGGGGGGGTTGAATAGTTTCTTATATTTACTTGTTAAAAGATGGTTTTCAAAAAATCCTTTTTTCAGAAACTAAGACTTAAGGAAATATGTGAAATCTTCTTATGCACAATATGAACAATGATAGTGTAACTAAACTAATACTAACAAATGTATATGCACAAAGAATAAAGAACGTAAAGAGTTAAGGGTAAAGAAAGATCAAACCAAACACCAAGGATTTATAGTGGTTCGGCAACGAAGCTCACTCCTCGTTCAAACTCCACTCCTCGAGTACTCCTTACTCGAGAGTTCACTATACAAAAAGCTCCTTATGGTGGAGTAAACCGTACACGTTGCTTAACTAATTTCAGACTCTAAGCTAAAAGTCGAGACCTAATCGTAGCTAGGACCAATCTACACAACTATACTTAGTATATACACAACTTCCAAATAGACACAACTACTTGGATCTTCACAACTATAACACAACAACAAAAGTATAAAATTTGATCTTCAAAGGATCTTTGGTGGTGGACTCAACACTTCACAAGGATAGTGTTCTTCTGTTTGCACTTGAAGAGGAAGGGATGGATGGGATAGATTCACTTCTAAACAAGTAGTAATCAATCAAATGATCAAGGATTTGAGTGATTTAAGAAGTACATTTGAATCTGGAAATTTATGTGCAAAAGAGGTGAGGAGAAAATCTGAGAAAGGTCCACTATTTATAGGACAAAGGCCCAACGACTATATCTGCCTGCGGTTCCTTATCTCAGCTGGCGGTACCTTATCGATAAGGAACCACCTAGGCACTAGGGAACCGCCGGAGTAGACTCCGCTCCCTTTTTGTCCTTTAGTGGGGGAGGTCTTATCTGATTATAAAATATCCTGAAAGAATATTCCAAATCAAAAAAGAATATGCCATTTTCAGATTTTCAAATATTTAATTTAATAAAACATTTTCTTAAAAAGAAAGTTTAATAAAAAAACTTGTCACACTTAATAAAAGGTGAGTTTTAAGAAAAGATTAAATCATTTGATCACTTGAGTAAGGTTAGTACTTGTTTATTCATACCTTAAGTGAAAATGGGTCAAATGAAAAATACTTGAACTCAAGAATTCATTTTTCGTTGTTTTCGTAAATGCTTGTTTTTACATATTGTCGTAATCAAAACTAAGCGAGACCGAAAAATGCAAGTAACGTTTTTAGGCATTATTGCATTAACAAGGGGTATTGTTGAACTATACTTTGTTGGATCTGATTACCAATTAGCTGACTTGTTTACAATTCGAAAGAGAGGTTTGCGTATCTAGTTAGGCGAATTGGTATGAGATGTTTGAATCCAGCAGAATTGGAGATTCTGGCAATGGAGCCTGCTTGATTCATCTATCAAACATCTACATGTAAATATTAATGAAAAAGCAAAATACAAAATTAAAAATCTTTCAAAATCCAAAAAGATTCTTCTCGACATGTCTTTCAGTATCGATAATATGGACGTGCCTAGAAATGTCGCTCAATAACGACACGGGTGTGTACATAAAGCTCGAATGAAAGTTGTAAATATTTTTCAAAACATGTCATTTCTACTTTTAATAAAGAAAAATGTCTATTTTGGACAATTTTTACAATAACGGGTAGAGCAATCTATCTTGGGTTGAGCTTGTCACAAAACATTCAACGTTTTGAGCTCAACACAATGGCTTGTAATCACTTTCAGATTGCAACCCAGATCTATATTCACGGGGGAGTGTACGATTTAGTGCGCTTACCCTCAGCAAAAGAAGTTAAATCTTCTTACACTTGAGTGAATTTGTCAAGACATTCAAAGTCTATGAACTTAAGTTTATGCTTTAGAAAAACCTTTTAGCCAAAAAGAAATAGAGTTTTTCAAAAAGCGTTGAACACAATTTTTTCATGAATTTCTCAATGTTTATTCAAAATCTTTCAAAAATTGTGTATTCAACAACTCCCATCCTCAAAAAGCGAAATGTGGATCACATCCTCACAATGACAATTCAATTGGATCAAATTTTGAGGGGGAGCGCTCCAAATTCATGCTAAGTTTGACACATTTTTCTCCCGAAAGTTTTTTCAAGACTATTTTTCACAATATATTTTTATCAAATTTGTTATCTCTAATATCAAACGATTTTATATATTAGAGATAGAGGGAGAAAATATGATTAAAATGTGATCTAAAGACTCAAGCACTTATGGTTACGATCAAACACCCACAACATCTTTCATCCACGACGTTATTGGTGTCAAAAGGGTGGTTAGGTTTATGTCCTATGATCCAACCAGAACCGGAGGGATCTTTCCAGGGACAATCCAATTGATTATTAGAAGTCCTTAGGAAAGATGGAGTAGAATGTGAACGTAGCTTAATGCAGACTAAGTACTGAAGCTAGCACTGGAACAATCACAACAAGGTGTTAGTAATGATGTCTTGGTAAGCATTGAAGGGGTTGAAGAATGGAAAATAAATGTAAGGATAAAGGGTGTAAAGAAAGAAGACCTCCATACAACTTAGGCAGAAACCAGGTCAACACATCATGAAGATTACACATCATGGACCCAGTGATGTAATGCACAACCCTTCCCTAGCTACTCAGGCTTCTCTCAAAAGAAGTTTGTTTTATTGTCACGGAGATCAACACGTCTTCTATTGACTTTCTCACTCTGAGATAGTTGATATTGAATAGGTGGCATCTGCTCCAGCCTCCGACCACTAAAAGTGCACAAATCGAGTCTAGATCCAAGAGATCAATCAAATCTCGTTAGGACACACGGATGACGATCAAGAGAGTCCTACGCTATATCCTTGCGATATTGCTAGAACACTCATAGTGATACTACCTAGTATTCACAATGATGAGTGGAAATCCTTCTAGTGTTAACATCAAACAACACTGAGGTAGGTCATATGTAAGATTCTTTATGAATTGAACATATGTAAAACTAAAAAGCAACAGTAGTTTGTTTCTTTATCGATTCAAACTCATTTCAGGTTTCTACGCAATATCTTTATGGTCTTGCCAGAACATTCAGAGTGATATTCATTAATATTCATAGTGATAAATGGAAATCCTTCTAGCGTCAACATCAAACAGCGCTACGGTAGGTGACTTGCGAGATTCTTATGAATCAAGCTTGTGTCAACTAGAAAGCAACATTGGTAAGATTCTTAATGATTCAAACTTGTTCCAGGAATTTGAATTGACGACTTTAATCAAGCGGATATTTATCTAATTGATTCACTCTTTATGTTCGCAGTCTTGCTTTGAGACGGTCGAGTAAAGAGAACGGCTAGAACAGTCGCGAAACCCTGTCAAGGAGATTCTTAATTGAATCTACCTAATCTCAGGTACGGTATTTAATATCGTATAACGGTCTTTACCGACCGGAGGTAAAACGCTACCGATTTAGGACGAATGACAAAGCCATTTAGTCCGTGTCTATGTTTTGTCTCAAGAAGGTGGCGTTACATTGTACTCAGCAAAGTCAAAGATTCAAAACCATATACATATGCCCAAAGACATTCAAAGTTCAAGAAAGCTAAAGACTTCCGCAACTCTGATGATCAAAATCTTCCTTAATAATTAATGTAGAGGAATGACCTCTCTTCAAAGGAGATTGTTAGCAAGCTTTCAAGATTGTGAAAAATATGAGCATGTGGATAAAGACACAAGATTGCAAGATGGCAAAGACAAGTCAATAATGATTTGAAGATCTCAAGTTTAAAGACGAAGTCGAAAGACAATAACAAAGGCTCAAAGATCACAACATGAAGGAACAAGATTACCATTACACGTTCAAGACTCATTTATGACGAGATTCGTAATCTTCACAAAACTCCAAATATCGAAGAGGGATGACGTCACATTGAGGGAGATTGTTAGCCTCAAAATATTGAGTCAAACAAGAATACTCGGTCATAGTTTATTATTGTAATATTTATTAGAACGTTGTAATAGGTAGTATAATAGTGACATTACGGGCTTGATGGCTAGCTTAAAAGGCCTCGTTCAAGGTACTAAGCATTTATTCAAGCCCGACCCAATCAAACATATAGCCCATTATGCCATATGTAGGCAAGACTATAAATACCCTTCCTAACATGTTAGGAAGGGTGTTGGTTGTTCATTTTCTTAATCTAATATTCCTAAAGTTTCACACACTTCTCTCTCTTTTCTCTCTCTACTTTCTCTCTTTAGAATTCATCTACTTCATATATTTTCTTTCTTTCTTTCTTGTTTAATCATCACAAATTAGGGACAACAGTTTCCATTCTAAATTATTCTTACGGGCATTTATCTCATTCACATGGTCGATAAGGCAAGAATCACGATGATTAGAAAACATGCATTTATTACAATTCCAACATCTTAAATTAGAATCATGGTGATTACAATTCGCTCTGAATCATATATGATTCATTCAGAATCATATATGGTCATAAATAATCATATATGATTCTCCAATATCAAATACTAAAATGATGATTTTTAATATCGGACCTCACAACTTACATTGAATTCGCTAGAAAATGGAACAAAAATATTCAGTTTAGAATAATCATATTAAGATCCACGTTAACATTTCCAATAGTACAACCAAAACATGAGAAATATCTAAATCTAAACAAAGTATAATATGAAAAATACAAATCTAACAAAGTATCATATTCATGAAGTGTAGTCGCTTGTTCAGTTGCATCAATTCCTGTAGCTTGTTTCTTAATTGCTTCTCCCGTGTTTCACAAAGTATGATTAAGCTATTGAACCTCGACTTTTCTCCATAATCATTCCATCTCACAACCCTCTTCCATATTAAACTCTTAGTAATAGAACCTGTTACATAATCACATGTGATTTTGGTTCTGAATAATGTTTTTTTACCGTATCAAAACAACATAATCATATATGATTCGTGTTGAATCATATATGATTCATGCTGAATCATATATGATTCTAATTGAATCATATACTTTATCCATTTAATACTGATAATAAACTCAAGGCTCGTGTATGATTCACACTGAATCATATATGATTCATACTGAATCATATATAATTCATACTATAATTAAGTAAGAATCATATAGTTCTATCATTTAATATTGATGGTAAACTCATGAATCATATATGATTATGAATCATATATGATTTTCACGTTTTTAAAATCATTTAACAAACAACTCAATATTTACTAGGAAGTTAAATGAGTTTCGCTTCTCCATCTGCATCTAGATCGAACTCCTCGATTTGAGGCTGAATCATAAGATTTTTAGCTTCAACAGTCGGAACAACTACCAAATCAAATTCATTTAAATTTGTATCATCTATTTTTTTATGATAGATCTGAATAATTGTTCTGAGTGATTTGCATCATCTTTTTTGATGATATATTTGATAACTACTAGTAACTGATCTTAATTAGGGTTTGAAGAATCCTAATTTAATTAGGACTAATCAACGGTGGTTAGTAGCGAGGGTTGGTTGGTTGGTGGTGACGGTCGTTGGTGACGATTGTGGTTGGTTGGTGGGTTTAAAGAACCCCAATTTAATTAGGGTTAATCAGTGGTTGTTGGTGGCGGGTTGGTGGTAGATTCGTGGTGGTGGCTGGTTTGCTGGCGGCGATGATTGATGACAGTGGTGGTTGGTGATGGTGATGGTTGGTGACGTTGGTGGTTGGTTGGTGGGGAGAGATGTGTGTGTTTTAAAAAAAAAATGAAATGTATATAAAAAGTGGGTAAAATGTAAACCATTGGATTAAAGTGAAATGAATATATCAGATATGTTTATTTGATTTATAATAAAATATTAGTTTATATAGATCTCATAAACTCTCAATATGTCAAATATTAGAACCTAATCAAACAAACACCTTTTTTTAGGAAATGAAACCAATTATGTACTTGAACTATGTTGTACCAAACACACCCGTAGATGTCCGAGTAAGCTGATAATATCCTCCCCTGTTACCCCATTCTTTATACTACTGTAGTAGAGTACAGTACATCATTTTGAAAAGTCAAGCCTTTTTCAGTCAAAACAATCCGCATCCTTCTGTCAACAACCCTCACACACTCTCCCCAGCCGCCCATGAGTACTACCTTCAAACCAGCATAACCTCTCCACAAAAACCCAAAAATGGATCCACACAGCTTCATAGCACGAGCAGAAGCCCAAAGATGGATCGGAATAGCCGAAAAGCTTTTAATGAGCCACGACTTAGTCGGATCCAAAACCTTCGCTATCCGAGCACGCGAATCCGACCCCAGACTTGAAGCCGCCGACCAAATCCTTGCAATCACTGAAACACTAACCGCAGCTGAAAAACCAGTTGTTGGAAATGATGGCTCTCAACAACCTGACTATTACGCTATCCTTCAGCTCGTTCGCTTCGTTTCGGATGCGGAACATATCGCTGGTCAGTATCGCAGACTTGCCATTCTTCTAAACCCGAACCAGAACAGGTTTCCGTATTCTGAACAAGCGTTCCAGGTGGTAAATGATGCTTGGGCTGTGCTTTCCAACCCTATGCGTAAGTCTGTTTATGATTCCGAACTTAATTATATGCCACATCAGCAACAACAGGTTGGTAATCTAGGGTTTAATATTGATCAACAACATCAGCATCAACAAACTCATCAACAGCAGCATAATTTTTTTGAACAAAATCAGCAACAGCAACAGCAGCAACATTTGCAACAGCATAATTTTCTAGGGCAGCAGGGACAACTGTTTCAACAGAATACGCAGCAGGCTCAGGCGCGGTTACAGTCCCCGCCTCCCTCTGCTGCGTCGCAAAATGCTTCGTATTCGTGGCCACCGCAGTCGCAAGCGCAGTCACATCATCAAATGCAAGAGGATTTGAAGCCGCAGGTGCATCTACATCAACATTTGAAATCCCCACCACATCATATGAAACAGGAGCATATGCAGCACCAGGTGCCACTGCAGCAACAGCTCCAGCAGAAACAGAAGGAACAACAGTTGCAACTGGAACAACAGAAGAAACGTCAACAAGAGGAAGAGCAAAGACGTCTGCAAGAACAGCAGTTGAAGTTTCAGCAAGAGCAGGAGCAACGGCGTTTGCAAGAACAACAACGTCTGCAAGAACAACAACGGCGTCTAAAAGAACAAGAGGAAGAACAGCGACGTCAGCAAGAACTGCAGCAGCGATGTCTAAAAGAACAAGAGGAGGAACAAAGGCGTCAGCAAGAACATCAACGGCGTTTAAATGAACAAGAGGAAGAGCAACGGCGTGTACAAGAACTGCAACTACGACGTCTTAAAGAACAAGAGGAAGAACAAAGGCGTCAGCAAGAACAGCAATGGCGTCTAAAAGAACAAGAGGAAGAGCAACGCCGTGTACAAGAACTGCAACAACGACGTCTAAAAGAACTAGAGGAAGAACAAAGGCGTCAACAAGAACATCAGCGTCGTTTAAAAGAACAAGAGGAAGAGCAGCGCCGTATACAAGAACTGCAACAACAACGTCTACAAGAACAGGAGGAGGAGCAACGCCGACTTAAATAAAAAGAGGAAGAGCAACAGCGTCTCCAGGAACAAGAGGAAAAGAAAATACGTCAGCAACAAGAGGCACTAAGACAAAATGCTACTCCTGTCCAGCTACATAGTCAGGATAATGCTAACAATGGCGTAACAGAGGAAGAAGAAACTGACACAGCTGATGAGAGTATGGATGATTCACCTACGTTTTGGACAGCGTGTCCTTATTGTTTCTACATGTATGAGTATCCCAAACGTTATGTTGAATGCACTCTTCGTTGTGATAACTGTAGAAGAGCGTTTCAGGCTGTCCCTGTCCCATCCCCACCGCCAACAATCGATGGCCAGGATGCTTATTTCTACTGTTGGGGGTTCTTCCCGGTAGGTGTCTCAATGTCAGATCTTCCAAAAAACAATAGCAGCAAGGGTACAAAGTCAAAATGGACACCTTTTTCGCCTTTGTATGATGCCTCGCAGAACCATTTAAATGAGTGTGCGGCCCCGAAGGAGAATACTTTTGTGAACAAAAGTTCGGGGCCGCGTGTCTCTTTTCATGATGTGTTAAATGAAGTCTCCGAGCTTAGTGACGATTCTGATATTGAATGGAATAAAACCCAGAAAAAGAAGTTGAAAAGGATGAGTAGTGATATGATATCAGATTTTAAAGCTAGAGTGCAAGTTCTTGCTCTTAGGGCAAAGGATACTACAAATGGGAATGATAAAAATAAGAAAAATAATACTCAAGGGCGTCTTGGGGTGCCTACAGTGCCAATGGCAGAAACAAGCAATAAATTTGTGGGTAGTATTTCGAGAGAGCAGTCGGGTGGGGTTGCAAAAGAATCAGGGAAATTGGATTTGAATGTGGAGTTTGATAATCACGTGGCTGCTGGGACCCGTGGGCATGAGGATGGGGAGGAAGAGGAAGAGGAAGAGGAAGAGGAAGATAATATTGAAGGTATTGGATTCTTTGAAGGACTTGATGAGTTCCTTAACAACTTGCCGATACTGTCGGCTAATGAAGAAAAGGTCAAGGCAACTTAGTTATGAAGTAAGACTTACAGTATTTATTTTCTTGTAGGTCTAGTTTCTAGTGGTTGCATTAGTATTCTCTTATAATAAAGTAAAATGTAGAACAGTTGGGTAGTTTGTTTGTTGTTGTTGTTGTTGCGACAGTCTTTTGGTTGTATATTTTCTGACTGCAATGTTTAACAACCATTTGTTTGCTGTTTTATATATTGCTTGGTGAATATGTGGCATGATATCGTGGAAGTGTAACCTTCTCATCATATTTATCAAATTATCACACCTTCAGATTCCTTGTGCTAGGCACATCCTGTTTATTGTTTTTCAATATGCAGAACTGGTGGAGGACTTAATGTGTTTATGATCATGTCATAACGAACTTCCATGCTCGTTCCTTCTGTATTGAACAAGAAGAATGTAAGACAGTTATGTAGTGTTCTTTTAGTCAGTTCAGTCATTACCATCGAGTGTCATACTTTTTCTTCTTATGACCATTCATTTTAGTCAGAGCTATCAGATATAGTGTTTTCTCCTAAGGTCATGTATCTCCAGCTGTTTTTTTTTTATGATTGAGCATTTGGCCTGTTTCTTAAATTCATTTTTACTCTGGAATCACATTATTTGGTCAATTTTGTTTGCGTTTTGAAATCACAGCTTGGCGCTTTGCCCTTGTAAATGATGAAGATACAGCAAAAGGCTGGTCTGGTACAGTTGTGTTATGGTTCATGATTTGCATGAATAGAAGGGAAGAAAGTATTAACTGGGTGTTTGGTTAAGCTCACGAAGGTGCTTTTTAGTTTATTCTATTATCGTAATTCAATAAGCTTATTCAAACACTTACTGAAAAGTGCTTTATAGCTTATTGAAAACAATAATGGATTTTATTTCAAAGCACTTTTGAAATGGTCAAATAATGCTAACGCCATTAGGTTTTTTTTAAAAGCTTAGCCAAACACCAGATTTATGAGTTTCACTAAAACAAGTTTAATGGTGTTTCTTCCTTACTTTTCTTTTCAGATGTATCTCCAACCTATCTTTTGATGCATAATCTAGGAGGGAACTCTCGATATTTTATCTATCTGGATCTAATTTTGTTAGCAGGATCACCAATCACCAGACGTACATTTGCTGGAATGTGTTGGAATCACATAGTGTTTATTAATTGATGGTGGCTGGTCCAACATGCTTTATTCTCCTTTAGTTGTGAGATTCCTAGTTAAGGTATGTCGTTTTCCTTTAAAAGTTGCTGTATTATGTGACTTTAGGTATCCTTAGGACCTTAACAACTAACTAGGGTTTTGCAGACTTGCAGCATCGCCAAAATGGACATCTTGCCTGTATGCTAAGGGGATATTTGGGTGAGCTTATTCATGGTGTTTTATAGCTTGTTCTATTATGTTACTTTAGGTATCCTTAGGACCTTAACAACTAACTTGGGTGTTGCAGACTTGCAGCATCGCCATAATTCGACATCTTGCCTGTATACTAAGGGAATATTTGGGTGAGCTTATTCATGGTGTTAATACCTTGTTGGGTTGTTAAAACAACATAATCTCAATTAAAATCTTTGGGTAAAGCTTATCTTCAAAGTTTGATAGCTCTTTTTTTAGTTACAAAACCAAAGAGGCTTAAGCTCTCGAGTTTTGATAGCTCTCTTTTTCTTAGTTTGATAGCTCTTTTTTTTAGTTGGAGCCTTTTAAGGATACATACACTAAGCATACCAACAATCCCATAAACCCTATAACATGTCTCATATGAAATAGACCGTGCAGTTTGATCTGTGAACCAAGCCTATGATGAAGCTAGAAATTCAACTATATAGTGATCTAGGCCTCAAAAGAATGCAAAAACTGTCCCCATATGGTTTGTCCAAATGGCAGGCGCAATTCCTACAACTTGAAAGTGTAAGCATTGTCTTTTTATATCGTCTTTGACCATAATGAAATGACTAAATAATACCTTTGTCTTTATCCTCTCTTACTTTTACTTGAGGGTATTTTAGTTTCAAAGTTTCCTATTGCACTTTGAAGTTTTAGGGATTTGGACAAACAACAATGATCTCTTTCTTTAAATTGTTTTGCAGTATCAAAATACTACAATCTCACGTTAACGTTATCTTGGCTAAAAGATTTTCAACAATGTTATGTAACAAAGTGAAAGTGATCTGGGAAAAAATTGGAAAGTCAATGCAAAAGTCAAAATACGGTTGAGATGATTATAATCAATGTTTTAAAACCCGGTTCGACCCGGCCGGTCGAACCGGGTGAACTGCGAACCGGAGTGTTAGCCGGTCCGTTGTGAGCCGGGTTTTTGATATAGTTTAAACCGGATTGAACCGCCGGGTTTTGTTCGACCCGGTTCGAACCACCGAAACCGGAACCGGACGGTTCAATTTATCAGAAAGAAAAAGAAGAAAAACATGTAGGTAGATGATCTGAACCATAAACATAATACTTCTGTTACAGATCGACTGACAATGGTTTCGAATTCATGTACGGAAACGAAGAGAAATATGATTTAGTAGTGTCCATTAGATATGATGATAGATTGATAAGTGTGTAGGTGAAAGGAATCAAAGGATTTGAGTTCTGAAATTTCATTTGGTAAAAACAGTTGAAGATAAAGAACAAGAAATAAAGAACAAGAGATAGTCTCATTTTTCTCCGACCAAACTTAAAAAAAAAAAAAAAAAAAAAAAAGAGTTTGGTCGGAGGAAAATAAGGCTATCTCTAGCCAAATGGTAATATAATATATTATTAATGTATCATTTGTGGTTTGACTATGTCTTTTTATGTTAGGTAGAAATTAGTAACATGTCTCTTTGTGTACAATTTAAGTAACGGATTAACCGGTTTACCTGGCGGCTCAGTGAACAAGTGACCCGGTGAATCGGTAACCTGATCGGGTCAACTAAAAAACCTGGTTTTAAAATATTGATTATAATCGTTCAACTTCTATTCAGTGACAATCATTTTTTAATCTTATTCTTTCTTTGAGATTCCTAATTGACTGTTACCATTGAGCTGTGTTCTTCATATCCAGGGACAGAACTTGAACATATGTTGGAGGGGTGAAAAGATGGAATATATATTTTAGGAGGGCCAAACTATAAAACTTTAATATTTTCTATGGGTGAGGTTATATAGACCCTTAAAAAGCAATCTATACCCCCTTGAATTTTACATTTTTTTTTTTTTATTTTTATAATTTTATTTATGTTATAAAACTGAGATCCTGAAAATAGGGAATGAAAATTATAAAGTTTAATAGGTCAAAAGTAATAAACAGTAAAAAATACGGAACCGAAACTGAGAAAAAAACAGTGCAAGACTGTAAACTGTGGGGGACAAAGAGACAAAAAGTACAAAAAGTATACTTTTTATACTCTAGGGGGGGGGGGGGGGGGGGGGGGGGGGGGGGGGTATTAATAGGAGGACTTATTTTTTATAGCTAATGTCTAACATTATATAGTAAATGGTACTTGAGTGTAAATTTTTGAGGGGCCACAACCCCTTTGGTCTCACTAATGTTATGTCAATCATCTCTTAAGTTGAGGTCTGCACCTTGTTACATGAAGTGTTCATCTTTCTATTACAAGATCTACCATTGTGTCTGCTTTTAAACTCTTAGCAAAACGCACACAAACATTGTTGGTGTTAAGATCCGGTTACAAAGTTAAAACAAATTACGTATTAATGGTTATCGGATATCACTTGAAGTCGTATAATCAATTTTTAAAGAAGATTATTTGACCTTGTCTCTGGGTTAACACACCTCTTTGGGATAAAATCAACTGTTTGTTCTTGTTTTAGGGACAAATCAAGAATCCTAAGTGTTTATGTTTCATGTGTCTTTATCATGTAGTTGTAAGATCTCTATTTATACTAGAGATCACTTAAACTTGGTATTAAGTGTGATTAACGACCCATAAGTCATGTAGGGATTGGTGATTACACGATCCATTAAATGCGGCCGTTGATGCAGTTATAACTACCACTTGAATGTGTTAAAACAATTACTACAAGTTTATCAATTCAACTCCAACATTGTCTATCTTTCAGTCGAACTGAAGCATCAGCTTTTTTTAGAACGACAAATGTTAGTGGTTAGTGGATCGAGTCGTGTAATGACATCTAAGCGGCGGAATATCTTATTCGAACCCTCGTCTAGTTATGTTAAACTTCTTATTCGCTTCGCTTGAGAGGAAAAGCCATTGGCAGTTCTTGAACCCAAGACCTCCAGGGAACCTCCCCCTAGGAAACCACTCAGTGGAACCTTGGTGTAAAACCCGCATGCTTTTACCATGCATAGTACCCTTAGGATCGTACGTACTAGTTGAAACTTTCCTAATATAGCATGATTACGATTACGTGTTAGGAGTTTACGTATTACGTACGTGTTAGAACACGATAAGTATTTTATATGAACGATCACGCAATAATTATTTAACGATAATTAATCACGAACATGCGATCATGAAATCATGAACGTAATTAAAACACGAGCTATTATTAATTAGGTATATATATTTATTACGAGCGTAATTAAATATATTAGATCACGATATTTACGTAACAAGAACATTTAAAACACGAACATAAATAAACACAAACGAGTAACTAAATAACGAGGCATGGAACAAGGTACGGGAACCCCATGTGGGGGTCCCTACCCGCGGCCAAACAAGGACAATGGGCCAAGCCCATTGTCAATTTTTACTAAACGGGGGTTAATTAATTTTTACTACTCAAAATCACTTTACAGAAGATTTCAAGAAAAACCTAAAACCCTCTCTTCCTCCTCTCTTTGTGCCGCCACCCTTAAATCACCATACAAGGTGATTCTTTGATCTTTGATCTTAAAGATTTGTTGATTGTTCGTGTTTGTTCTTCATTCTCTTAATCCACGAATTCGGTAAAACCTTTTAACATGTGATGTTTTTATAAAAAAACATATTAATTAATCATAGATCTAACATGTTTTGGTGATTAATTAAATCAAAGGGTCGTTTTAAGGGGTGTTTTGTTTTGGCCGCAGGCTGCAACCGACCCCAAGGGGGTTTCGGTTTGCTTAGCCGACCACCACCAAGACCATATGGTCTTGGTTGGTGCGTGTGGGTCCCACGACAGCAAGGGGTACCCCGATTTGGTTCGGGGTACGGTGTCGATTCATGTCCGGTTCATGTTTTTAATCTTAGATCCGGTTCATGGTTTATGTTAGTTTTTTTTTATGTTATGAACTTATGTTAAAATTAAATTAATAAAGATGTGATTAATTTAATAACATGACTTAGGTTATTTAATTATTAATAATCATGAAATTATTTTAACCTAAGTATTTATATTATTAAGACTTATAATTAATTAATTATTTTTAAAAAACCATGGATATAATTAATTAATTAACATGACTTAAGTTATATTATTAATATTTAATAATACATATTTTAACCTAAGTATTTAATATATTTAATTAAAAATATGTTATACTTTAATTAAATATTATAACCTATAGTTTAATTAAATTACATTAAATAATTATTAAACTATACAATATATCATATGACTTAGAAAATAATCATGAAAAACACTTAGGCTTATATACTTAGCTTATTTAACCAGCTTATTTCTAATTATGGAAACTTTCTATTTTTAGAAACTTAATTAAATAAGGCAGCTAATCTATTTATGGAAACCAACTATTTTAGAAACTTATTTATTTAAGGCAGCTAATCTATTTATAGAAACTTATTTAATTAAGGCAGCTAATCTATTTATGGAAACTTTCTATTTTTAGAAACTTATCTATTTTAAGCAGTAAATCTATTTTTGGAAACTTTCTATTTTTGGAAACTTTCTATTTTTGGAAACTTTCTATTTTTGGAAACTTTCTATTTTTGGAAACTTTCTATTTTTGGAAACTTTCTATTTTTGGAAACTTTCTATTTTAGGAAACCTGCTATTTTTGGAAAGTTACTTATTATTACACAGTAAGTATAATAACACATGAAATATCAGAAATACTTAATCGGAATGAACAGAATATAAGATTTAACACAATTTAAGGCTTTAAACAGTAAAACATAGTAAGAACATATAAAATAAGCTAAGACATGACATAAAACCAGCTATGTATTTAGTAAGCATATACTTATTCATGTACGTATTTATGTAGCACTAGTGATTCGGAAGTAGGATTCTCGCAGTTCGTCTTTCTCGTTCACTGGACATAAGGTACGGATTCCCGTCCTTTCAGTATGGACATTCTTTCCTTATTAGGATTCCCCGTATGCAGCCAACTGTTTTCCCGTAGTATAAGTTATGAGTTTGATTGCTTATGTTTAAATATGATTACCTATAGCCATATACATGCATGACCAGTTGCACCTAGTTATGGAGGTACCATAACCATAACATTAGAGGCACTGATGTTATGACTTCACCACGGCGGAGTGATTGCTCGTGGCGTCCCTTCAGCTTTTGGCCATTTATTTATATTTATCATGTGGGGCGTATGGGTGCATCCTAGTTACATGTTTTTATTCAGGATTACACGGTGAATGTGGTGTGTGCCTTACATCCTTCACAAGGAGCTGATCCCTCCTACCCATAAACCAGTATATTAAATTAGAGGCAGCCCCTCTAATTTGCATGATAAGGTCACCCCTCCAATTATTCATGCACGGTGGATTTCTATGACCTATATTGGCTAACGGTAAAATATGACAAACAGTTTTTATAAGATAAACATAAGACTTTCAAACTATAAAACCAGTTTTGTTAAGACTTAACCAGGTTACTCGGGACTTAGTTTTCTTCCGCTGTTATTATGTTATATGCTTATTCTATTCATGCTTTATTGTACATCCGTGCACTGAGCGTATTGCTCAGCCGTTTTCCTTTTCTATGTTCCCAAAACGGCAGGTACTCAGGGACGCTCGTAGACACTAAGAGTACGTGCATATGGACTGGAAGCTGTCTAGCCTTCTTTACATTATGCATTTCCTTTCTTTTGATACTTATGCTTTGGACATTGTTTAGTCCTTTTCCTTATTATACTATGTTTGTGTGTGATGAGCTTTACTTTTGGACTACCGATGTTTGATTCCGGTATTTTCCTTTATATGGTCAACTAATGTTTAGACATTTTACCTTGTATGCTTTGATGACACGCCATAATTACTGTGATATTTCCATTTCCAAAATGGGGTGTTACACTTGGTGGCCAACTGGGTTAAGCCAGTTGATTCCACTGAAGCATAAGCTAACCCCTTAAGGGTGTTCGTGTTGAAGCCTTCAGTATCGAAAAAGACCCGATGATGAGTAAACCCAATGAAGACAAGTCTTCAGGGGTGTTCCTCCGTGATGGTATCCTTCAACTTAATACAAAGCTAAAGCCATCAGTTCTTAATGAATACCTTCAGTCCAGAGTTACACTACTTGAAAAGTTACATCCTGAAGATCATTAGTGATCTTGAACAATATTAACCAGTATCAGAGTCGTGGTGTTCATGTACCTATAGGTGTACACTCCATACCTTCAACCCATTATCCGGTATGAGTTGAACCACAATTGAACTATATTTTCAACAATCCTCTTCAATATAGTATAATTTATTTTCCATGAAAATTACATTAAACAAAACTAGTGCATAAATGAAAATCCTAAGGATTGGATTTATATCTTAGTACGTTAGACGTTCAATTATTAGAGAATCAAGGTGTTATAAGAATTGAACCCTTCAACCCATTTGAATACGTAAAGGTAAAATACACACAAGTTTTTAAACATTGAAGTGCTCTTGGCACAACATGAGCCAAGTGTCCATATCTAATTCATAAATGCTATAAAACCTAAAAGTCCGTAGCTCCTTTAGACGACAAAATCTCAACATTCACATAAGTGATTCCTCTTTATTCATGCTCATGCTGAAACATTTTTTCAAAGAAATTAACAATTAAGAAGTAACGAATTCATCCTCCCTTCCAACAGGTAACAAGCATGCCCGTGGAATAACATGTAAAACATGTGCTTCAGTCTACTCAATGTTCAACTTTTCACATTAAACCCAACTTCCAAGTTTCCTCAAAAGGGAGTTAGGTGTTTTAGCATTCAGTGACTAGGCTGAACTTCAAATCTATCCCTTTGGTAGACTTTATAGCCAAGTCTTTGGCTAATCTCTTCATCAAGGGATTAGCTAAGTTTTGTTGAGACCTCGCAAACTCTACAGAAATCACCCCATTCAGATGAGCTTGTGAATCATGCTATGCCTGACACGTAAGTGCCTAGACTAACTATTGTACATTTGGCTATAAGCCTTAGCCAATGTAGCTTCACTATCACAACAGATAGATATAGATATGGGTGTTATAGTTTGATCCAACCATTGGTGGACGATTTATCCTTAGTATTGCTGATCCAACTTGCATCAGTGTATCCTTTCAACACTGAAGGATATCAAGTATAAGACAAACTATAATCCATAGGGGTTCGTTTCAAATACTTAAGTACCCTTTGAATTGCTTTCCATTGCTTAATACTAGGATTATTAGTGTACCTACTCAATATACCCACAACAAAAGCAATATCGGGCCTTGTACAAGTTACGCCATACATTAAGCAGGAAACTACCTTGAATACTCAATTTGAGATACAACCTGACCAGTAGTGGGTATCAGCTTCTCATTTGTATCCATAAGAGCACTTGAGTACAATTAAAGTGATTGAATTTTTTTCAATAACTTCTCAATAGAATAAGACTAAGAAATTGCAATACCATCACTTTTATGTTTAATAATTATATCAAAGATAACATCAACCTCCCCTATGTCCTTCATGGAGATCCTTGATGACAAAAAATCCTTTGTGAGGTCAACCTGAACTTGGTCAGTGCTGAAGATCAGCATGTCGTTAACATATTAACAAATGATCACTCATTTATCAGATTCATCAAATTTGACATTTGTCTGCTTTGTTAAGGAAATAATCATTAGAAAAACCACTTCATTAAACTTTTGTTTTCATTTGATAGATGCCTACTTCAGTGCATATAAGGACTTGATTAGTTTACACACATTAGTTTCATTGCATGACATGATGAAGCTTTGAGGTTGGTTCATATAAACCTCCTCATCTAAGTCGCCATTCAAGAATGTTATTTTCACATCCATCTAATGTATAATAAGATTGTGAATTGATGCAAAAGCAATAAACATTATTATGATACTGATACGTGCCATGGAGCATAAGTATTAAAATATTCTATCCCCGACTTTTGTGTAAAGCCTAATGACTAATCTTGCTTTGAACTTTTCAGTAGTTCTATCTACCTTTAGCTTTCTTTTAAAGATTCATTTGAACCAAATGGTTTGCTACCTGGAGGTAGATCAATCAACACCCAGGTGTTAATGCCCATTAATACAAGAGATTTTCTCGTATGAAAGTTCATTGTTCCAGTCTTATCGAATTGATTACCAGTTGAAAGTGCGACTCAGTCGTTCTTGATGGAAAATAAAATGGTTTGATTATCTATTTTAAACTAAAAGCATATATGAAAATGTCGTTGAGTAAAAATAAAAGCTTTAAAAATTAAACTAAAAATTACGAGTTAAAAATAAATGATTAAAAACTTAAAAGTGAATTTAAAACTTAAAACTTTGTAAAAATAAACACTTTAACCCATCGGAATGCCTAAGATCGGAATCCCATCGGAATGTGTCAAAAGAAATTATGTCGGAATAATTATTAAAGTGTCGGAATAATGGTAACCCAATTCTATCGGAATGTAATGCATAAGCTGTCACAATGTATAAACTTTCACAATGTTTAGGCCATCATAATATTGATCGCAATATTCTATCTGAATGTGAAGTCTGTCGCAATATGTAAGTCGAAATTTGGGCAGCGTTTCGTCGCAATATGCCTTATACCCGATCGCAATGTACGATGCCAGGAGCAATCGTAATCTACGATCAGAATAATTGATTGGAATACTCTATCTGAATAATCGATCGCAAAGTAAAACCCTTAGGGTTACTGCGATCGCAATGAAACCGTCGGAAGTGCTGTCGGAATGTAGAAACCCTAATGATATTGTGATGGAAATGACACAATATTCGGATGGAGTACAATAAGCTAACAACCAATAAACACTTTCCAAAAACTTAACCAATTCAATACTAGGAAGAACACAATAAGCTACGTACGCAAAACTTATCAAAACATTAAATAAGCAAAATTTATAAAATAAACTTTTAAAAGATGAAACTTTTAAGAAAACTTAAACGTAAATAAGCTAAATACAAAATAAGCCAAAAAGCATAATAAGCTCAAAGCTCAAATCGTATAAAAACTTAGATATGAATAAAAAGATAAACTTTTTAATCAATCAAACATCAAGATGAAACTAGAAGCATGATTATTTCGGATCAAAGGTAATCAAAATCAAGAAAGGTAGAAAGAGATTAATGATAAAAAGCTTAAACTTGAACTTGTAGATTAATGATTCCAAAATACAAGATAAAATGAAAGCTTAAATCTTGAAAGAAAAGATGAACAAATCTAGAGAGAGAAAGTAGAAAGCACCTACTTCTCTATAAAGATATGAAAAAACTAGAAAAATGAAAAAGTGACTAAAAAACTAACTAACACCCTCCTAATGACACATTAGGAGGGTATATATAGGAGCTGGGGAGGCTAAGTGTTTATGCTTCCTTCTTTCTTTCTTCTCGTCTCGACTCGATTTAAATTCTTTGTCTTTCTCGACGTCGTCGCGGGATAAATTAAACTCGTCTTATAATTTTATTCTATAATTAGACTTGGTTCTTCGACTTCATTAAACTTCCGTCTTTAGACTTTTTCTTCGATAAATCTTCAGAATAGGCCTTGGACTTCCGTTCTTTTTGCACTCTTGATCTTTTTTCCTCGTCTTTTCTCGTTTTCTTTGATAAAAGCCCGTGATAGCCCATGTTTTCTTCCTTTTTCATATTTTTATCCTGAAACACAATAAAAACAGAAACCACGCATAATTCCGACTTTTACGACATAAATTACACGTTTTGGTCTTGTTATTATTGGAAATAAGTGGTAAAAGGATAAGTGTTTTCACAATTATTACCCATGATGGAATCCATCTTATCAATAATTGTTTCTTTTTAGAAGGCAACATCGTAGGATTTCATTGCTTCATCAAATATTTTGGGATCATCCTTAATATTAAAACAATATGAGTGTTGGTGAAAGACCTCATTCTTTGTACCTTCAATTAATTATAATTGAAATTCGGGTCCAAATGACTTTGGAGTCCTAACCATTTTGCTCTTCCTAAGCTCAGGTTCAGGTTGTTGAACCGCAGCCTCTTAAGTAACCTTTTAGATTCTACTAAAACACCAACGTGTTCAGCTCTAGTCTGGGCTTAATAGGAGCAAGAGACTTGGTGGCAACAACCAGAATGAAATATTATTTAATCGTGGAAATGCCATGTCAGGCGCACCTATCAGAATCGGAACAGACCAATTACCAGATCCACCTATCATCGCCGGCATAACCATAAAAAATATCATTAAAAAAGTAGGAGTCAGGGATAGATGAGAATCTATTTTCATAAAAGTTAGCATCCTTTGATTCAATTATTGAGTTACTTGAAAATGATTCATTATTTTTTCACAACAACGAAATACTTTTCAAACGAGTAATGCTTTATTAACTGTTATAAACAAAGTATTACAAAGTGCTATGAATACATCCGTTGAATGACAATAAGAAATGAACCCTAGAACGAGTAAACTTGATTCGAGTCTTAAGTTTACAAGAGAACCTATGAGTCGCTGGTAGATAGCTGAGGGCTCAGAGGTTCCAAAGGGAGAAAGAACTTAGATAATTTATCCAAGCACAAGGGTTAAATAACTCTTTTTTCTCCCTCCTATTTATAGTGGTACGAGGTTGCTTCCTTAGTGGGAGTAGTTGATACGTATCATCTTCTGAGTAGAAGAGTACAACGTATTAAATGCATGTCCAAATTGAGACATACCTTTAAACTACTTTAGGTGAACAGTTTTGCCAACGGTTCACCTTTTGTCCCACTAGGTCGTACTAGGCTTTATGTTGAATCTCTTGTTTTGTCCCGCTCAAGACACTTTGTAGATTCTCCCGCCTAAACTATAAAAGGATCAGACAAGCTTTGCTTGCATTAGACTTCTAGGGTTCTTAAGTGATCTCTGAGTATTGTCAACTCAGAGATCCTTGAACACCATCACATTCCTTCTACATCCCAGCTATCCATAATCGCTGGTAAGTATGTGATAGGTGTGAAAACACCCATCCTTTTACCACTTATTTCTTGCTAAAACAAGACCAAAACGCGTATTTAATGTCATTTGTTTGGAATTATGCGTGGTTTGTGTGTTTGTTGTGTTTTCAGAGCCAACCGGATAAATATTGAAGAAAACATGGGATTGCACGAGTTTTATCGAAGAAAAAGACGAAAAGACGAAGTCTATAATCCAAGAGATGCAAAAGATTTGAAGTCGATGGGCCTATTTGAAGATTTATCGAAGAAAAGGACCAAAGATGGAAGATTTACATATTTCGAAGAACTCAAGTCTATTAAATGAAGAAATTAAAAGACGATTTGAATTTATTCGTCGACAAATCCCGAATCGAAATAAAAAACGTCAACTTTTCTGAAAAGACGAGAAGACAAAAAGAAAGGGAGAAAGCCCACTCACCAAACCAAGCCAAGCCCTATAAATACCCTTTCCATTCACAATTTGGAGACTAGTTTTTCTTTCTGTTTGTTTTTTCTCCTATTTCGTAGCATCACCAACACCATTAGGGTGTTTGGTGATTTTTCATTTGTCCTTTTAATTCAAGAATCTTGTAAGTTAATCTTTCCATTTTGTTTGTTTTGAATCTTAATCCTTAATACAAGTTTCTATTTCATCTTGTTCTTCCTTTTCTTGTTGATTCAAAGTTCTAAGGTTTTTATTTTATTGGTTTTAATCTTCAAAAGTAAGTGGGTTTTGAGTTTTTGTTGTTTTAGATTGATGATTATCATTAGTAAATGATTAGTGGTTAAATTGGTTTAAGTTTTGGTTAAAAACTTGTTTGATTTTGGGTTAAAATCGTTTTATTTTAGTTCCCTGTTCTTCGCGCTCCTTCAACTGCCCAGATTCCGAATCAACACCATATTCCGGATCAAGGGTTTTGTGATTATATTTCGGATGAAGCTTTCTAGTTAATTTGTTCCGAATAAACAGCAAACATTCCGAATGAAGTATTTTCCTTAAATATTCCGGATCAGTAGAGTATTCAGAACCAAAGCCTTCATTCAATTTATTCCGAATCAGCCTGTTTATCCGTGTTAGAAATACGTTTTTACGTATGTTAGAAGTATCGGTCACTCCACAATATTATTAATGTTGTAATAACTCGTAGTTAACAAATAGTTAATAGTTACTTATTTAGTTAAGTAAGAACCGGTCCATGGGCTTGTCATGGGCCGGCCCAAGTCCATTAGTGACTTGAAAGTATAAATACCCCTTTCCTCCTTGGAAAGGGGTTGGTTGTTGAACATTTCTAGTTTTCACTTAATGAAATAACACATAGTTTTCTCTCACTTTCTCTCTCTAGTTTCTCTCTCTAGAAATCATCAACCCACTTCATAGATTCATAGGTTATCAAGATTCTACATTTGGTATCAAGAGCTATGGGGTGATTTAAGGTAGTGATTTGTGTGGTTTTTTAGTTTTGATTGTATTAGTGTTCTTTAAGAAGATCCATCTTGATTCTTGGTGTTTTTGATGTTTTTGTGATTGGGATTAGTGGATAAGTATTAGTTTTTACTTATTATTGTAGAAATCACAAAACTTTTTGGGTTATTTGGTAAAAATCTGGGTTTAATCTTGGTTTTTTTGATCGACTGTTCATCACGAACAACCTTCTGTTTACCCAGACAAACTTCCGAACCAAAAAGTTCCGGATCAACCAAAGTTCCGGACGAAAAAGTTCCGAACCAAAAAGTTCCGGATCAACCAAAGTTCCGGATCAACAAAAATTCCGAACCAAAAGTTTCGAACGAAAAGTTCCGGATCAACAAAAGTTCCGGATCAAGGAAGTTCCGAACCAAAAGTTCCGGATCAAGGAAAGTTCCGGATCAAGGAAAAAGTTCCGGATCAAGGAAAGTTCCGGATCAAGGAGAAAGTTCCGGATCAAGGAAAGTTCCGGATCAAGGGAAAAGTTCCGGGTCAAGGGAAAGTTCCGGATCAAGACTTCCGAACCAAAAGTTCCGAATCAAGGTATTCCAAGCCAAATCTTCCGAATCAAACTTCCGAATCAACAAAAAGTTCCGAATCAAGGGTTATTTTGCTTGTTTTTTCGACGATTTTTTAGAGGATTTAATCTTGGTTTCTTACAACAAAAACTCAACACAATTCACAAGCTTTACTTCACTGCTCGATCAACCGATAATCTTTGTCTCTTTGAAGTTAACAAAATGAATCCAAATTCAGTAATGCCTCAGATGACATCACTTACGGATATTTCCGTCATTACGGGAACGGATAATCGCCCGCCAATGCTCATCAAAGAAGTTTTTGAAGCATGGCAAGGCCGGATGATGTCTTACCTTAAGGGAAAACCGGTATATGGGAGGATTATGGTCAAGTCAATTTTAAATGGTCCACTTGACTATGGTACCATCATGGTTAACAACATGACTCGACCACGAGAATTTGAAGAACTCACTCCAGCTCAACAACTTGTTGCAGATGCAGACGAAAAAGCTCTTCAAACCATTCTCCAAGCCCTTCCACATGACATCTATCGAATGGTAAGTCAGTATACGGTGGCAAAGGATTTATGGGAACGTCTTAAGGTGTTGCTACAAGGTACGTCTCTCACCAAACAGGAAAGGGAATGTCAGTTGTATGATCTGTTTGATAGATTCATGTACAACCCAGGGGAAACGATTCACGATTATTACTTCAGATTCACCACACTCATGAATGATCTGAATGTATACAATCTTGTGATTGCACCATTCCAGGTTAACACCAAATTCTTGAATACTTTACCTCAAGCTGAATGGGGTGAGTATATTACCGATGTTAAGTTAACCAGGGATTTGCATAAGTGCAATTTGGATCAACTATATGCTTTTCTTCAGCAGCATGAGAAACATGTGATCATGCACCGTTCGCCTCGAGGTATGTACCCTGATTCATTAGCTTTGATGGCGAATCAACCAAGCTTGTCTCACAACAACACTCCTTATATCTTGGGACATCAAGCCTATCATCCATCACCTTACATGACACCAACCTTCCCCCAATACTCGATTCTACCGCAACCACCCACCTCACATCAGCAACAATATCGGTTTAGTGCACCTTCATCACAATATGCTACACAACCTCACCCAGCAAGTATTGCACCTTATGCTCAATCTTCATATTCTTCTTATCAAGAGAATGCAGCATATCCAACAAGCTACCCTGATCAAATGAGTATTCCTTCTAGTGATTATGCAGCTCATCAAGACCAAGCAATGTACTGTGATGATGAGGAAGTCCCCATTCCTGTATTCAAACAAGGTGCTGACCCAGTTGAAGTGTTAACCACTATGTCTGCTTATCTCACAAGGACTTTAAGCAAACGAGGATTTAGGGGATCAGCTCCTACCAGCAATCAGTTGAGGAATTCATCCAATTCTCGCCAACAAGCTACTATTGAGAATGGCAGGGTAATGGTTCAACCTATTCAACCATATCAGGGGAGACCTACCACATCAACTACAAATGCTCGCACGGTCAATCCTGCTCCAATGGTCACTCCTGCTCCACGGGCTAATTCCACAGGAAAGTTGAGAATGATTACATGCTACAACTGCAAGGAAGAAGGTCACATGTCCAGGGATTGTAAGAAACCCAAGAGGAGAAGGGATGGACAATGGTTTGCAGAGAAGATCTATCTGGTGAATGCTCAGGCACAAGGAAGGGAACTTGATGAAGAGGAGCTTGCATTTCTTGCTGATCCAGGGATTGCTGAACAAGACACTGTCACCACACAGAATGCAGCATACCAAGCAGATGATCTCGATGCGTATGACTCAGACTGTGATGAATTTCAATCTGCAAAGGCTGCTCTCATGGCAACTATCTCCAGCTTAGGGCCAGAAAAGAGATCTGAGGTACTTATTAATACCACCGATAATACCACTGATGCTAGTATTCAACCATATCAAGTTGTGCAAGAGAGTGCTGATTCGAATGAGTCTTCGGTGGTGAGTCTTTCAAATGAGGAGACAATCAATGATAGCAATATCAATGTGAGTCCCCAGACTTTGAGTCAATCACAACCGGGAGCCATTTCGCATACGCCTACTCCTGCTCAACAAGATTTGGTCATGGTTCCTGCTACATTACTTAGCCAAATGAATGCTGCACTCTTAGAAACCCTAGCTAAGAATAAGAATTTGTCTGATGAGCTTGCCTTAAGCAACGAGAAAGTTCAAACTTTGGAATTAGTGCCTTCGTCTAGTGTTCTAACAAATCCCGAATATGATCACTTTCGAAACAAACAAATGGGTCACTTGCAAGAAATTGAAAACTTAAGAGCAAATCTGTCTAATGAACTTAAAGAAAAGGAGTTAGTGGTCACTAATTTTCAAAAACTTCAAACGGATTTTGAATCACTCGAGTCTAAGAAGAATGAAATGGAGATTAATGCTACTAATAAGATTAGAAGTCTAGATTATTTGCTTTTAAGACAATACGCTGCTTCTCAACTAGTGCACTTATTTGATGCTTCGTTTAGAGAATTTAACTTATCACGTCAAAAAGGCCTTCCCCCTAACCCACGGTATGCAAAACAAGCTTTAAGACATAGTCCTAGACTTTATAATGCAACCCAATTAGGATTGGTCTTAGACCCGATTGTTACTTTTGATGATCGAACAAGTAAGGATTTAGTTGATGAGGATCGGTCATACAATTCTGCAAAATATCCCGAGTGTGATTATTTTAAAATGAATAAGGAGCTTGCAAAAACGGATTTTATAACTCGCTTCCATATGGACAAAGATCTCATCACAGCACCAACCTACATGTTAGAGGAAGAAAACCCTAGTACATTTCCTACACTTTTCAACATGGAAGGTCCTAAGGAAATTCCAAAGAATCTTCCACCTGTTAGCACTGTATGGTTAAACTTGCAAGAGATTAATCAATACTTTACTAATTTTGACAAGGTCATTTTGGAATGTACGACTTCAAATGGCTTAAACGCCGGAGAATGGGCTTTCGAACACATGAACGAGGTGTTTAAAAATGAGATCAATCCGTTTGTAGAAAGTCTAAAAGGAAGTTTTGCATCTCTTAAGGAAAATCTTGTGTTTGAAATTGGTGAAGTTCAAAAAGTGTTTTATGAAATGGACACCGCTTACGAACTACAACTAATTGAAAAAGAAAAGATTTTAACCGAATATGACCGATTCTTGTCTGCAGTAATCTCGTGTGATGTGCTTACTACTGTAAATGTTAATTATTCGAATGAGCTTACATCCGCTATGATTAATTGTGATGCTGTGCATATATGTGATGATGTTTGTGATCTCTCTGTAAATGTTGCTGATACTGTAAATGAGGTAGATAATCATTCTTGTCACGAATCTAACGCTGCGTTTTTAAAGCTACAAGATTCTTACAATTTACTTTCAAAACGCTTTAATCAACTAGAACAACATTGTATATCTTTAGAACTGAAACAACAAACTCAAAATGAGGATATTTTGATAACAAATAGTTGTGAAAACGGTGTTGAGACGAGTGACAAGATGATTGCAATTGTTAAGGCATTAGAGGAAGAGATTATGAGATTGAAGAGAGATGTGTCATCAAATGAAACACTAAAATTGGAACTAGAGGCTGCAGAGTCTAAAAACCAGGTCTTAGAAATTAGACTTTCGTCTGTTCTAGGGGAGATGGATCAGACAAGACAGGGACTATCCGCTCTTTATGGTTCACTAGAAGAACGCTTCGCTTTTAATGCGGCACAGCAACAATCTTATGTTGAACAACTGAACCAAAAGTGTGAGGAAATCTCTGACTTAAACATCCTGCTCATTGACAAAAACATGGTTTTGGCCGAGTTAAAGGAGACACTTCTTCTCACCCGACAAGAAGTTGTTGATAACTTAGCTACCGACTCTGCACCGTCCACTAGTGCCCCAACAACCAAGTCAGTAGTGCTTTATAAGAACCCGCTTCATAAGAGAAACCCGGTTACCTACGATGATTATATGAGGAATGCCATTAAGCATGTAGATCTTGTTAGGGATATCTTAGACGATCTTTATGCCTTAGATCCCTCAAGTAGCTACTATTATTCGACTCATGAATATATTAAGCGAGTTCAATATTGCTTAGCATATCTGCAATACATAGGTAAACCAGGCTCTGCACTACTTACTAATAGGCCCATTGCTGTAACTCTATTCAATAAGACTCCAGGAGCAAAACCGTCACTGGCACAATCAAGTAAGGCACCTTTAAAATCTGTTGCTAATGTTCCCACTTTGCCTTCTACAGGATTAAAAGAGACTACTAAGGCTAAAGGATCGCCACTCAAGAAAGATAAGATCAAGCCCTCCACTAGTAGTACCAACAAGAAGAACGTAGAAGCTCACCATAGGAATGCTAGTTCAGTTTTAAATAAAAAGAATCATGTTAAGACTATAATCTCTGCGCCTGTGCAGAAGCCTAAACCATTCGTGAATTCTAATTTGAATTGTTGGAATTGTAATGAATGTATGTTTTCCCAACGTCATGATTTGTGTCTTATTGATCATGTGAATGAAATGAATGCCATTAGGAATGGTCTTGAATGGAAGCCAACGGGTAGAACTCGTGCCCAAGTTGGCTGGCAATGGCGTCCCACTGGTAGGACCTTTACATTAGATGGAAAAATGTGCCCTTTAACTAGGAATGCATCCGTTGAGGTTAGGTTTGAGCGTCCTTTAGTTAGGAACACTCGCACTCAAGTATGGAAACAACACCCTTTAATTAGGTCAGCTCCCACTATAGTGCCTATCAGTGAAGAAATACCTCAGGATTTAAGCCAACTAGAATCTACACCACCAACTAGGAAGAAGAAGGCTAGGAAATCTAAGAAACCTAGAGTTAGCAAATCTAAGATTATTAAATCTGTACCTGCTAATAACAAGGAACACTCAGATTCCGATACCTCTACATTGTCTTCGTGTGGTGATATTTTCAGGTGGTCCAAATCATCCTGTGGTATTTGGACTCCGGTTGTTCAAAGCATATGACCGGAGATCGCTCGATGCTCCGAAATTTCGTCAGCAAGTTTCTTGGTACGGTTAAATTCGGTAATGATCATATAGCAAAGATAATGGGGTATGGTGAATATCAGATTGGAAACGTTACGATTTCAAGGGTATACTATGTAGAAGGTCTTGGTCATAACTTATTCTCAGTAGGACAGTTTTGTGATTCCAACCTAGAGGTTGCTTTTCGACAACACACTTGTTTCATCCGCAACTTGGAAGGAAAAGATTTGTTGAAGGGATCTCGTGGTGCAAATCTTTATACGTTGTCTCTACAAGACATGATGACCGCCTCTCCAGTATGTCTTCTCTCTAAAGCATCTAAGACCAAGTCATGGTTATGGCATCACAGATTATCTCATCTTAACTCTGATGCTATTAATCATCTGGCTAAAAACGAATTAGTTCGTGGTCTTCCAAAGCTCAAATTTCACAAGGATCATTTATGTTCCGCGTGTTCAAGGGGGAAAAGTACCAAGAAATCATACAGGCCCAAAGCTGAAGACACCAATCAAGAAAAACTTCATCTTTTGCATATGGATCTTTGTGGGCCAATGAGAACTGAAAGTGTGAGCGGTAAGAAATTCATTCTGGTTATTGTGGATGATTTCTCCAGGTTTACATGGGTTAGATTTCTACGTACAAAGGATGAAGCACCGAAGGCTATCATCACTTTTCTGAAATTCATTCAGGTACGTTTGAATACTACTGTCCGCCGTATTCGTACAGACAATGGAACAGAGTTCGTCAACCAAACTCTTCGTGATTATTATGAGGGAGTTGGTATCTCACATGAAACATCCGCTGCACGCACTCCACAACAAAACGGTGTCGTTGAAAGACGGAATCATACGCTTATGGAAGCTGCTAGGACTATGCTAATTTATGCGAACGCTCCATTGTTCTTGTGGGCAGAAGCTATATCTACTTCATGTTTCACCCAAAACCGTTCTATCATTCGGAAACGCCATGGAAAAACACCTTACGAGCTTCTACATGATCGTAAACCCGATGTTTCATTTTTTCATGTGTTTGGTGCTCTTTGTTATCCAAACATTAATAGTGAGAACTTGGGCAAGCTTCAACCGAAAGCCGATATAGGTATTTTCATTGGTTACTCACCGTCCAAGAAAGCATACCGAATTTACAACCGTCGTCTTGGCAAGATTGTAGAAACTATGGACGCAGATTTCGATGAGCTGACAGCGATGGCTTCTGAGCAACACAGCTCTGAACCCGCGCTTCATGAGATGGGAACCGGTGCTATTAGTTCCGGATTAGTTCCCAATAATCCTACTTCTACATCATTTTTACCACCAACAAGGCCCGAGTGGGATAAACTGTTTCAACCGTTGTTTGATGAATTCTTCGATCCCCCGACTGATGAAGTTCCAGCACCAGTAGTGATCGCTCCAATCCCTGAAGTGGTTGCTCAAGCTAATGAACCTTTATCTAATGCATCTTCAATTAACATTGAACCGGATGCACCTTTACCAAGTGATTCTCAAACTACACCTGAATCATCACCCCTACTTGTGCCTAATGATGTGGAAGAGGATTCTACTGATCACGACTTGGAATATGCTCACTTAAAAGAGATTCCTTTCTTTGGTATACCGTTCCCTGAAAACCCTTCAGCCGCGTCTACCTCAGAAGAAGCTCCTTCTATTGTTCACTCCAGACCACCTAGGATTGAAAATCATAGCACCAAATGGACAAAAGATCACCCAATTAGGAATGTCATTGGAGATCTAGATCGACCAGTCTCTACACGCCATCAATTACAAGAGAGTGCACTCTATTGCTACTTTGATGCATTTCTCTCCAAAGTTGAACCTAAAAATTGGCAGCAGGCTATGACTCAATCATCTTGGATTGAAGCTATGCAGGAGGAACTAAATGAATTCCAACGACTTGAAGTATGGGAATTGGTTCCTCTCCCTGACAAGGTTAACATCCTTACTTTGTTATGGGTTTATAAGGTTAAACTCGATGAGATGGGTGCAGTATTGAAGAATAAGGCTAGATTGGCCGCTAGAGGATATAAACAAGCCTTGGGTATAGACTTTGAAGAATCTTTTGCTCCTGTGGCAAGATTGGAGGCTATTAGACTATTCCTTGCGTATGCTGCTCATATGAATATGATCGTCTATCAAATGGATGTGAAGACGGCATTTTTGAACGGTGAACTAAGGGAAGAGGTCTATGTTCGTCAGCCGGATGGGTTCGTTAGCACGGAGTTTCCTAATCATGTGTACAAGCTTAAGAAGGCTCTCTATGGGTTGAAACAAGCTCCACGCGCGTGGTACGATCTCCTTTCAACATACCTCATCTCGGAAGGCTTCTCCAAAGGAAAGGTGGACCCCACTCTATTCACTCTCAAGGAAGGCAACGACATGATTCTGGTACAAATTTATGTTGATGATATAATATTTGCGACCACTAACATAGAATTGTCAAATCGATTTGAGAAGATAATGTCCACACGCTTTCAGATGTCAATGATGGGAAAAATCTCATTTTTCTTAGGATTACAGATTTCTCAAAATCCCAGAGGCATTTTTATTAATCAATCCAAATATGCTCTAGAATCTTTAAAGAAATATAACTTTGATAATTGTGACCCCGTGGACACTCCAATGGTGGAGAAATCCAAGTTAGATGAAGATAGGAATGGGACTATTGTCGATCCAAAACTTTACCGTGGAATGATCGGCACCCTTCTCTATCTGACTGCTAGCAGGCCTGATTTGCAATTTTCTGTATGCATGTGTGCCTGGTATCAGGCTCGGCCTACCAAAAAGCACCTACATGTTGTGAAAAGGATCTTTCGGTATCTAAAAGGAACACTTCATCGTGGTCTATGGTATCCGAAAGATTCCTCTATTGCTTTAATATCATACACAGATGCCGATCATGCTGGGTGTCAAGACACGAGGCGTAGCACTTCTGGGTCTGTGCAACTCCTTGGAGATAGATTGATCAGTTGGTCTTCAAAAAGGCAGAAAAGCGCTGCAATTTCTAGCACGGAGGCTGAATACATCGCCATGTCCGGTTGTTGTGCTCAAGTCCTTTGGATGAGATCACAATTAACTGACTACGGTTTGGGATTCAACAAAATCCCGATGTATTGTGACAACAAGAGCGCCATTGCCCTTTGCTGCAACTATGTTCAACACTCCCGGGCCAAGCACATAGACATTCGCTACCATTTCATTAAGGAGCAGGTGGAGAACGGAGTGATCGAACTGTATTTTGTCACTACTGAGTACCAGCTGGCGGATATGTTCATCAAAGCATTAGATCGAGGACGAATCGAGTTTTTGATCGACAAGCTTGGCATGAAATCATTCACTCCAGCGACTCTCAAAGAGTTGGCAAAAGAATCAGCTGAATAGTGGTGGTAAACTATTCAGAATATCCTTTGTTCGTGATCATGTATATTATCGTAAATATATAAACCACAAAAGAAAAATACAAAAATATAAAACCAACAAAAATCATAAAAAATATAAAACCTAGAAAAACCATAAAAATTATAAAATCCAGAAAAACCAAAAATATTTTTCGTTTTTTAATCGGGCATGTCTTTTAGTACGGTAATATTTACGGCCTTAGAAATGTCGATCAATATTGACACGGTGCCATAAATAGAGTCCGTATAAAAGTTGTACATTTTTTAAAACATGCCCATAATGGCTTGTAGTTATTTCTGACTGCAACCCGGTTTTCATATTAAAGTCACGTATTTCCTTGGAAAACGTTGGCTCACAACGGGAATTAATTTTCCCGGGCATGATTTACAAGCCAAATCATGCAAAGGGATCAAGTTTACTTTACAACTTGGTTTAACATGAATTAATGTACGTCTCAGTGCATTAATTTGTCTAAATAAGAGAAATCTTATTGCCACCGCGAATCAATCTTTTTTCAAGACATTAATTGGAAATGTTTTCATCAATATTTGACTCTTTAAACAATGACTACAGCTCTTTAAATAGAAAACGGGTCATCGTTTAAGGGGGAGAAAATATTAAAATCATCTTCGTCATTAAATTGATTTTCAAAAGTGATTGTGAAAAATTAATGGCTAAATGGTAAATGAGTGGTATTACTTTAGAAAACGACTTGTGCTCGTTCAAGGTGATAGGACATTGCTTTAAGATCTTGGAGTTATGCTAATAGGTTGAGATGTTTAAGTTGTGTTGGCAAAATTTAACAATGGTTAGGGTGATTAGAAAAGAAAAGGAGTTAGCCTAATAGGAGTTATAAAACAACAAGGAAAAGTATAGAAAAGTAGAGGGACTTAAAGTGACAATGTGTGAAAATTGCAAAAACTTGACCTAAGTCAAACAAAACCCCCTCGTCCCTCTATTTCTCCTTCACTGTTTCATACTCACTTTGCCGCCATTGAAATACACACACACAAGCTCACAATATTCGATTTTAATCAATCCGTTCCATTCATTCGATTCAAAAAGGTAAAAACATCATCTTTTACTTATAATTCGTCTAATTCATCAGTTAAATCATGTTACTTGATTCGTATAATTAAATCAATCAAGATTAGGGTTTACTCCTTAATTTAGGTTTAATTGATTAGGGTTATAAGTGGGATATACTTGGAATGTCTTTAGAAGATGTTAAATTGCCTTAGTTTGCCTTAGAACTCACAAACGCGCATAGATTAGATCATCAAAGGCTGTGTTTTGAAGTTCCGGATGAACATGGATAATAACTTCCGAATGAAGGATTTTTTTCTGAAAAACTTCCGAATGAAGGAAAGTTCCGAACGAACTTCCGAATGAAAGAAGTTCCGAATGAAGAACTTCCGAATGAATAAGTTCCGAATGAAGGACTTCCGAATGAAAGAAGTTCCGAATGAAGAACTTCCGAATGAAGAACTTTCGAATGAAGAAGTTCCGAATGAAGAACTTCCGAATGAAGAAATTCCGAATGAAGGACTTCCGAATGAAGGACTTCCGAATGAAGGACTTCCGAATGAAGGAAGTTCCGAATGAAGGAAGTTCCGAATGAAGGAAGTTCCGAATGAAGGAAGTTCCGAATGAAGGAAGTTCCGAATGAAGGAAGTTCCAAATGAAGGAAGTTCCGAATGAAGGAAGTTCCGAATGAAGGAAGTTCCGAATGAAGGAAGTTCCGAATGAAGGAAGTTCCGAATGAAGGAAGTTCCGAATAAAGGAAGTTCCGAATGAAGGAAGTTCCGAATGAAGGACTTCTGAATGAAAGACTTCCGAATGAAGGACTTCCGAATGAAGGACTTCCGAATGAAGAAGTTCCGAATGAAGGAAGTTCCGAATGAAGAATTGTTTGATTAATATTGTTTGCCTGTTATATGTACTTGTTGAATTATGTTATGAAATGTGTTATGCTTAGAAGTAAGAATGATTCATATCTATATGTTTTTGTGCATCAACCTTTCATGTCTTATCTTAAGCAGAAACGATGACTAATCCAACAGTACAAGCAATCCAAGACTCTAGAGAAGCCGCTATTGCTAAAGCACGAACCCTCAAGTTCATACCAAACAATTACCGGCTGAAGCAAGTCTCAAAATCCACTCACCATGGATTTAAAGTAGCCATAGCAATCCTTGATCACCCTCATTTCAAGAACGCCCTTAGGAGTACTGCCTCGGTGCCTTATGAGTACATGTATGAGTTCTGGGCTACCAAGGAGAGTACTTCAAACAAGATCACCTTCACCATCGACAACAAGCAGCAGACACTCACAGTTTCAGACTTCCGTAAGATTTTTGGTATACGGGATACACCCAAAGGCATGCCATTTTCTAGGGATCCTACTAAAGATGAACTCATGGAGATGTTCGAGGCTCTTGGATGTCCTGACATACGAGTTGCGTCTGAGTTTACCACTGCTAAAGTAGGACAACCTTGGAGAGCAATGTTGGGTATTCTCAGTAGATATCTTACACCGAAAACAAGTGGGCATGATGCTTTGCGCAGTCCTATTATGAACATCTTCCATGGAATGTATAAAGGCGCAAATGCAGATTATGCATTATTGTTGTGGGAAGAATTCACCTTCCAACTCTTCCAAAACAAGAAGCTGAAGACAAATTTCTTTCCTTATCCTCGGTTTATCAAGCTTATCATTAATTATTTTATGAAGAATGATGTTACTATTGATAGGCGTGCAGCAAGTCGGTATCACACTGAAGAAGATGATGATACTGTGGATCTAAGGCATGAAGGACCATCTGGTGGTGTGATTCCTGGTCCTATTCCCGATTATCTTCTGACGGATAAAATCAAAGGCTCTGCTGATTACAAGCTACTGCTGCTAGAGATCAAGAAGCTGAAAGCAAGCCTTCAGACTGGAGAAGACTCGTCTACTACAGTCAAGAGTAAAGGTAAACGCAAGCAACCAGCTGCTTTACCTGAACCCGAAACCAAGAAGAAGAAGACTGAGGTTAAGAAGGGAAAGGGTAAGGCTGATGAGTTAGTTCTACGTGACGAGGAAGATGTTGTTGATCCTAATCTTGACAAGGCGGAGAGAAAAATGATGAAGACAGCTATTCAAAGGAGTAGGAAAGATACGGGCGGTAGTGGTTCAGGTGCACGGATAAATGTTGAAGAAGAGTACGAGGAACCAGAGGATATTGATGAGTTTGGGTCACCTGAAAGGTATTCTACTTCGAAGGAGACATCCATACCGGTTTCAGCAAGTGTTGAAAAGGAGTCCGGTGCTCCTACTATCATGGTGTCTACTCAACCGTTAGTAACTCAACCTTTAGCAACTCAACATCCACCAATTCAACCCTTACCAACCAGACCGGCCTCAACACCATTCCTTCCACCACCAATAACTCCCATCCTTAGTACCGTGGTCACAACCGAGCCTCTTCAATCAACCCAGAGCAGCTCTGCAACATCTACAATGGCTGCATTGGTGATGGCCGAAATGTTGGATAAACATACGGATAATCACAAAAGAGAAATGGATGAACTTCGCCAAGAGCTACATAGACGAGTTCAAAGTGAAGAAGCATCTAGGAAAGCCCAAGAAGAGATGCTTGCTAAGTTCGCTGCAGATATGGAATTGACGCGAAAGGCTCATGCAGAAGAACTAGCTCAGGTTAAGCAGGCTGAGGCTGATAAGCATGCTGCACGAATCACCAGACTTCAAGCGATGAGGGATAAATACAAGGAGCAGAAAGAAGCACTTGAAGCTTCTGTTGAAGAAAGAGTGAAAGAATCCGTTGAGTCCATTATGCCAAAACTGCGTGATGAGTTGAAGACACTCGCAGCTGATAATTTGATGATCAAGTCATCCAATCCTTCAGAATCCGCCTACAAAATTGCTTATGAGTTAACGGATTTTGAATTAAAGAAGATCCTAAAAGCTCGTATGGTGGAACTTGGATCGTTTGATAAATCTAGGATTCAACGGGCTCTTTACAAATCCCTGAATGACGCTATCATGGAGGATGATAGGTTATTTAAAACGTTTGGAAGTGTGGTACCATACCACATTCTGCCTGAGGAAGAAAGGGAAGAAAGTGAAGAAGAGGAGGGTACTGGTGAAGAAGAGGAAGAAGAAGGAGAAGAAGAAGAAAAGGATGATGACGATGACGATGATGGTGATGATGATGATGAGGATGATGATGATGATGATGGCGATGATGGTGGTGATGGGAATGAGGAGAGTGCTAGGGGGAGCAACGAGGATAATGATGGGGGTAAACAGCCTAAAGAGGGGGATAAGGTTGCCAGCTCAAAGAAACCTGCTAAGTCTGGAACCAAGTCCAAGAAAGATGCAGCGCAGAAGGAAAAATCAACATCAACGGAATCAAGACGATCTAAGTGGCGCCACGATGTGAATGCTACTACAGCGTCATCGATTCCCGGTACTTCTATTGCTGTATCTATACCTATTACCACTAACCCTGTTAGTCCTGTTGTTGTTGCTCCTGTGATTGCAGAATTAGTAACTGAACCTGAAGCTGCACAACACTCACCCGTTCATGACACCGCCGAGATGCCTGAATCAGAACCAGCAGATGTTCACGTTTCCACTACTCTACAACAAGAACCACAATCTACTGTTCCTGAATCAAGCACACGGGACTGGGCAGACACGTTGGAGATTGACGAGACTGCACCGCCACAGGCTTGGATCACGGCAGCAGCGCAATATGATCCGATCACAGACGCTGACAAAGATGTTTTGTATCTCCGTATCCGCAGTCCGATTGACTTATGTGCATTTCTTGCTCATGAGTATAAGACTTCGGTTACTCCATCTTTGGTAAAGAAAGCGCTGAAGGATAAGAGACTTCGCGCCAAAACCCGGTTAACCCGAATGGAGTTCGAGTATTATGCCGATGAGATCCTGAAAGCTCTGAATACCGTTCAACGGCCAGGTCTTCATGAATCAGAAAGAGCTCCACCTCCACTTGATCCTACTCATGATAATCAGATAGCTCTCGACTTCTTCGTCACCTATGATCTTGAGTATCTTCTAAAAGGTTCATCAAAGTACGCAACCTCCTTGACCTTGCTGAAAGCTGCCAACTGGGGGACAATACCCTGGATCGAGGAAAAGGTAAACCGACTCTGGGTCCCAAGGGTAACTCGTAATTATGATATGTATGCTGTTATAGGTGCATCTCATTGGGACAAACGAGTCCGAAGGGCGTACAGGGGTTGCTGCCTAGTCAATTCTGGAAGCAACGTTAGATCCGATATCCGCATCTCCAGTATTTTAGGACTGAAAACTGAAGCCAAGAATGGCTATTATCATGTGACGGAGATTCGTTTGAAAAGGGAGGATGACAGAGAATACAAAATCCAGCAGGGAGATTTTTCTATCATTCGCCTTGAGGATATCGAAGATATGTTGCTTCTGATGACCGTGATCAACTCACACATATTCCTCGTGAAGACCTCATTGCCTTGAATACAGCACTTCGTATGTTCACACGAAGCGTTGTTATCAAGAAACGAGTTGAAGATCTTCAGTTGGGAGTCGAAAGTTACCAAAGGAAGCTTAACCTAACCCGTCCAGTGAATCAAGTGTTACCTCAACATGTAGATAGATGTCCCTATACCGGCATTTCTGTCCCGAATTGTGGCATTTTCTACTTGAACAGTCGAGGTTTAATGAAGTTTATGAGGGTGGGTGAGCTTTATAAGTACAGTGATGGGACTCTTCTACAAGTCAGAGGAAAGTTGGAGCATCTTAACTCAGGTGGGACTTTGCCAGAGATGACGGAGGATTGGCATCCGGGTTATCGGCAAATGGCGAAGTACGTGATCAAGAAGATTGATCAAAAGCTCCGTGAACGTAGATTGATGAGGAGCTTGGAAAGATTCGTTGGTGTTAGACCATATTTAGTGCACCACAAGCTACTGCAACGATCCATCTAATGGGTCGTACATTTCAGGTCCACTTTATATTGGTTTTTCAATTGTGAATATGTATATTTGTGAATATTGTGCTTTAATGGCTTGATGTAGTGTTAAGGTATGATAATTTTTCAAGAATTTCTCACGAGATTCTAAATCTTTCAAAATATATCATACTAAAGCACTACAACTATCCCTTATTAACTTAAGGGGGAGCATTCACATGTTCTATGGCCAAACATCGATTTCATTTTTACCCAAAGACCGGTTAATCCATTCAATATCCCAAATATTAATGGTTAACATTTTGGATAAGGAGAGAAAATGGGATTAAGGAGACTTAAGTGATACTTGGCTAAAAGATGAAAAAGATTTAACGATAATCCAACTTAATATGTGTAAAGCACGTATTAAGGGGGAGCGTTTTTGATGATCAAAAACACCTAAGGTACGCAACTTTTGATTTCAATATCACAAGTACTTTAGGTGATTTTCAATGATTTTTCATGCTGGCAATTCCTTCCCAAAACACGCTTAATTCACGACGAATGTGGTGACAAGGACAATTCCCTAGATAGAATTAGAAGTCCTAGGAAAGATGGAGAAAGAATGTGAACGTAGCTGAATGCCGACCAAGTACTTAAGCTAGCACTGGAACAATCACAACAAGGTGCTAGTGATGACGTATTGGTAAGCATTAAAGGGGTTGAAGAATGAAAAAGAATTGTAAAGATAAAGGGTGTAAAGAAAGAAGCCCTCCTTACAAATTTAGGCAGAAACCGGGTCAATACATATGCTATTGAGGTCATTTTTGCTAATGATTCTCGGTATTGAAGAAAGATATCATGGACCCAGTGATGCAATGCACAACCCTTCCCAGCTAACTCAAATATCTCTCAAAAGGTATTTGTTTTAATCACACGGAGATCAACACGTTATCTATTGGTTTATTCACTCCGAATAGACTGGTATTGAAAAGGTGGCACTCCTCTCCAGCCATCGCTCACTAAATCAAAACGCACTATCGAGTCTAGAGCCAAGAGATCATCAAAAGTCTCATTAAGACACTTTCCATTTATTCCTTGCTTTCTCACATACTGTGAAAAGTAAGAGATTTTCATGAGTCCTACGCAGTATTCCTGTAATATTGCCAGAACATCCGAGTAATACGCATGTATTACAATGAAGATGGAAATCCTGCTTGAGCCAACATCAAACAAGCTCATGGTAGGTTACACGTGCGGTTCTTTTAGAACCAATCTTGTGAAAAACTAGAAAGAAACAGTGGTTTAATTCTTAATTGAACTTAAACTCGTTCCAGGCCTCTACGCATTATCATATGATCTTGCCAGAACACTCAGAGCGACTCTTTATTGATCACAGTGACGAGTGGAAATCCTTCTAGTGTTAACATCAAACAGCACTTGGTAGGTGACGTGCAAGATTCTTTATGAATTGAGCTCGTGACAACTGGAAAGCAACGATGGTGAAAATCTTAAATGAAATTCACTTGTTCCAGGTTTCATGAATTGACGGCTTCAAATCACAAGGATAATTTATCCAAGTGATTCACTCTTTATGTTCACAGTCAGCTTTGGACGGTCGAATAAAGAGAACGGGTTACCCGCGAAATCCTGTCAGGAAGTTACTTAATTGAAACTATCCGTCACGGGTACGATATCTAATATCGTCCAACGGTCTTCACCGATCGGAGGTAAAATGCTACCGAATTAGAATAAAATGGTCAAAGCCATTTTATTCGTGTCGTTGCTGTGTACCTGTTAAAGACGGTGGCGTTGCTGTGTACCTGATGAAGACGGTGGCGTTGCTGTGTACCAGTGAAGACGGTGGTGTTGCGGTGTACCTGTAGAAGTCGTTCCCACATGCTTATGTTTTTCTGCATCAAAGTTCAGCAAAAATTCAAGAAAGTGCAAAATGAAGTCTTCCGCTGTACCAAACTCTGAAGCTTTCGAGAATTCAACAAAAAGACATAAGTGTGTGGAACATGGAGTCACGAGGAGGCAAGTTTCACAAGAAGGCAAAGATCGCACGTGAAAGGCCAAAAGAACAATGCTCTCAAGCCAAAGCCTAAAAGATCAATAAACATATTCACAACAAAAAGAAAAAGAAGAAAAGACTACGAGCTAAAGAACGAAGACTTAGTATAGTATGCTAGGTTTAGAACTTTGTAACGTGGAGTGACCTCCCTTAGGGGGAGATTGTTAGAAATACGTTTTTACGTATGTTAGAAGTATCGGTCACTCCACAATATTATTAATGTTGTAATAGCTCGTAGTTAACAAATAGTTAATAGTTACTTATTTAGTTAAGTAAGAACCGGTCCATGGGCTTGTCATGGGCCGGCCCAAGTCCATTAGTGACTTGGAAGTATAAATACCCCTTTCCTCCTTGGAAAGGGGTTGGTTGTTGAACATTTCTAGTTTTCACTTAATGAAATAACACATAGTTTTCTCTCACTTTCTCTCTCTAGTTTCTCTCTCTAGAAATCATCAACCTACTTCATAGATTCATAGGTTATCAAGATTCTACAATCCGGAATAATCAACATTCCGGATGAGTAGTTATATTCCGAATAAAGGTTTCCTTTAAAATATTCCGAATCAGTTTTTATTCCGAATAAAGGTCATTGTTTAAGTTATTCCGAGTGAGCACATTATTCCGGATCAAAGGTTATTCCGGACGAACGCCAAGATTCCGGATGAACCAATATTCCGCATGAAGGCCATATATTCCGGATAAACATTATTCCGAGTAAAGGACATTCCGGATCAACCATATTTTTTCCGAGTCAAGCTATCATTCCGCATCAAGCTCCTATTCCGGGTCAACGATTATTCCGAATGAAGGTGATGTTAATTATTCCGAGTGAAGAGTTATATTCCGGATGAAGTGAATATTCCGGATCAGTAGTTTTATTCCGAATCAGTTGTTTTTCCAAGGGAAGATATTCAGTGCTTAATTTTAATTCAAGTTCATTTTCATTAATTGCTTTTAGTTTACTTTTATTACTTCTCACACTTACCTTTTAAGTAGTTATAGATCAAAAGCTCCCCCTTTTAGTCACCAAGTACAACAATTCCACTTGAACCGTGATCGATTCGAGAAGATACTGAGAACGAAACAACGACAAATACAATTGGGTACGAGCAACACAAAGAAAGATCTTGCAAAAGCTACATTTTTAATCAACTAATTTCCAGTTATTAAAATGGCACCGCTGCCGGCTCTTTTCGTAAGGATCAACGGTTTCTTGTGAGAAAAAATTGGATTTTGGGATCCGTTCTTTCGGGAACGTTATTTTCAAGCACAAAAATTTTCAAAAAACCCATAAAAATATAAAATTTTCAAAAATACAAAAACATTAAAAAACCTATAAAAACCAAAAATATTTTCTCTTGCATTTTCTTTTTAGTGTATGCGTACTCGATCAACGTCTTATTCAGAGCCCGAGACTCTCGAAGATTTAGACATGGCCGGTGTACACAACAACAATAATAATCCACCCCACCCCAACAATAATAATCCACCCCACCCCAACATGAATAATCCACCCTTACCCGACCTACGAACCATGGAGGAGCTATGCCAACCTACAATGAACGGACGTGGAGGCCCGATTGCGCCGATGCATATCACGGCTCAGGAGTTTTCGTTGAAGCATCACATGATCCAACAAGTGCAAACTAACCCATTTCGCGGAATTCCGGATGATGATGCCAACAAACACCTCGACAAATTCATTACCATCACCCAAAGCATGAAGTCACCCGGTGTTTCTATGGATGAACTTCGCCTCCAACTATTTCCCCACTCGCTTTCTCAACATGCCGAAAAATGGTTTGACCGTCTCCCAAAGAATTCTATTCATACTTGGAACGACATGACTCAACGCTTTTTCTCGCGCTACTTCCCACCATCCATGGTCACGAGCCTTCGTAACCAAATTAGTGGATTCATGCAAGACAATGATGAATCGCTCTTTGATGCTTGGGAACGATACAATGATTTGATCGACCGTTGTCCAAATCACAACATGCTCCCCGTCACTCTCATTGATACTTTCTACAATGGTCTCACTTTTCGTGATCGTGACACGATCAACGCCGCCGCCGGTGGTACTTTTATGAAAAGGAGACCCGAGGAGTGTAGAGAGTTGATTGAAAACATGACTACTCACCACAAGAATTGGGATGCTTCCGCATCCTCAAGATCTAATCCGAGAGTCAATGTTTCATCTACTTCTTCCACCACCGACATGTCCGTCATGGAACGTGCTATTCTTGATATTAACAAAAGTATCCAAATTTTGGCTTCTAACCAAACTCAACAAGCTAAAGCCGTTTCTATTTCTTGTGACACATGTGGTGGTCCTCATTCTTACAATGACTGTCCTTCTACTCAAGGCAATTTTTCTGAAAACGTTAACGCGACATACGGTACTTATCCCACGGGAGGCTATCAAGCTCGTCCTCAAGGAGACCGTAACTTGCTAAGTTATAGTTCAAACAACTATCTTGCTCCACCCAGTTTTACTCCTCAAAACCAAAACCAACAACAAAGCTATAACCGAAATAACCAATCCCAACCTCGTGCTAACAATCAATATCAACCCCAAAGAAACCCATACCCACCTCAAGGAAATTCTCAAGCTTACCAAGCTTCACCTCTCAATCAACGGATGGCATTGAATCAAGACGTTGAGACATTCATGAGGACCAATAGAGAGATGGTGACGAATCTTCAGAGTCAATTCATCAACTGGAAGGGAGAAATGGCGAAACAAGGGAGCGATATTCGAGCCGAGCTAAGGAATGACATGGCAAAACAAAGCAATGATATTCGTCCAGACATGAGAGACTCTTTCAGCACTCAAGCGGACAACATACGTGATATGCTCGGTTCGCTCTTCCAAGGTAATCAACCCTCTTCTTCGGGTACTCTTCCGAGTAACACCGTTGCGAATCCAAGAGGGGAGATGAAAGCAATCACCACTCGTAGTGGAAAAGGTTATACGGAACCCGAGCTTCCTACACCTCCACCCATGATTGTGAACAAGGAAAAAGAGCAACTTTCCCCACCTCCTTTTCCTTTTACCCCCATTCCCCCACCACCCGTGGTTGTGAGTGATCCTACTCCCCTAAAGCCTTCCTCTTCATCCGATATACCTTATCCTTCAAGGTTGAGGAAAGAGAAGCAAAAGAGCAATGATGATATTCAAGTTTCAAACTTTCTCAAAATGTTTAAACAATTGAATTTTAACATCTCCTTTGCCGAGGCTCTCGCTCACATGCCTAAATACGCGAAGATGTTTAAAGATCTTCTAAGTGACAAGGAGAAGCTTCTTGACATTGCTCAGACCCAACTTAATGAGAATTGCTCCGCCGTTCTCTTAAGGAAATTGCCCACCAAACTTGGTGATCCGGGTCGCTTCTTAATTCCTTGCAACTTCCCAGGAGTAGAGAATTGCATGGCCCTAGCCGATCTAGGTGCCAGTATAAACTTAATGCCTTTAAGTGTTCGGAAACAATTATCTCTCCCCGAGCTAGTCCCCACCAAAATGACTTTGGAATTAGCTAGCCGTACGGTTGCTTATCCAGTAGGGATAGCCGAAGACGTCTTCGTTGACGTTGACAAATTCACCTTCCCGGCGGATTTTGTTGTCGTTGACTACAAGATGGATCCTCGTGTTCCATTAATCGTTGGAAGTCCCTTCTTGAGGACCGGTCGCACTCTCATTGATGTAGCCGCAGGCGAAATAATCATGAGAGTTGGTGACGACAAAATTGTCTTTAACATGGGTAAGATTTCTAAGCAACCTTATTCATATGAGAGTGTTAATGCTATTGATGTTCTCGATGAGGCTTGTGAAGAACACTTTCATGATGCTTGCAAAAGTACTCTCTCTTCTCTACCCAATGTTGAGACCGTTGCCTCAATTGCTCCGTCATTGACTCCTTTTGGATAAAGTGACTTGGATGATTTTGAAGCTAGCTTGGGTCCTCTCGATCTTAAGTATGATGATTCTCCCACCGATTGGGATGAAGACATTCGTACAATTGAGAAACTTCTCAATGAAGACCCGTTTTCTCCTCCTTCTCCTAAAGAGGTGACTAATGATGATCCATCGTTAGTTACACCATCTATTGAGGATCCTCCTACTCTTTAGCTTAAGGACCTACCTCCTCATCTCGAGTATGTTTTCTTAGAAGGCATTGATCAACTTCCCGTTATCATTGCTAAGGACTTAAAAGCCGATGAGAAAACTCGTCTCATTGAAGTTCTCAAGAAATATAAAAGAGCTGTCGCTTGGAAAATCTCCGATATTCGCGGAATTGATCCTCACTTTTGCACACATAAAATTCTCATGGAGGACGACTTTAAGCCCACAATTCAAAGCCAACGAAGGGTGAATCCTAAAATCCATGACGTTATGAAAAAAGAGGTTATCAAACTTCTTGATGCGGGCATGATTTATCCTATCTCGGATTCACCATGGGTTAGTCCAGTCCATTGTGTGCCTAAGAAAGGCGGAATCACCGTTGTGCCCAATCAAAACAACGAGGTTATTCCTACACGTCTCGTTACTGGGTGGAGAGTTTGTATAGACTACTGCAAACTCAATGATGCCACGAGAAAGGATCATTTCCTTCTTCCTTTTATGGACCAAATGCTTGAACGTTTAGCGGATAATGAATATTACTGCTTTCTTGATGGTTTCTCGGGTTATTTCCAAATACCCATCGATCCCCAAGATCAAGAGAAGACAAAATTCACTTGTCCCTATGGTACATTTGCTTACAAAAGAATGCCTTTTGTCTTATGCAATGCCCCCGGGACTTTCCAAAGGTGCATGTTGGCTATCTTCCGTGACATGGTTGAGCAAACCATGGAAGTCTTCATGGATGATTTCTCGGTCTTTGGGGATTCCTTCTCTTTTTGCCTTGCCAATTTAGAAGTATGCTTAAGCGGTGCGAAGACACTCGCCTTGTTCTAAATTGGGAAAAATGCCATTTTATGGTAAAAGAAGGCATTGTGCTAGGACACAAAATTTCAAAAGCTGGTCTTGAAGTCGACCGTGCTAAAGTGGATGTCATAGCCAAATTACCTCCACCTTCAACCGTGAAGGGTGTGAGAAGTTTTCTGGGTCATACGGGCTTTTATCGTCGATTCATTCAGGATTTCTCTAAAATCGCTCGCCCGATGACCCACCTCTTGGAAAAAGATACTCCTTTTATCTTTTCTAAAGAGTGTATCGAAGCCTTCAATCTTCTTAAGGATAAGCTAACTAAGGCACCGTTCTTGGTTACCCCTAATTGGGAGCTACCCTTTGAGTTGATGTGCGATGCTAGCGACTTTGCTATTGGAGCGGTTTTGGGCTAAAGAGTGAATAAACACTTCCAACCAATCCATTATGCTAGCAAGACAATGACGGGGGCTCAATTGCATTATACGACAACCGAAAAAGAGCTTTTAGCTGTTGTCTATGCTTTTGAAAAATTTCGCCCCTATCTTGTTTTATCCACCACAATCGTATACACGGACCATTCCGCGTTGAAGTACTTGATGACTAAGCACGACTCTAAGCCAAGACTTCTTTGCTGGGTTTTACTCCTTCAAGAATTCAACATTGAAATTCGTGACAAGAAGGGAGCCGAAAACCTACCCGCGGATCATCTAAGTAGACTTGAGGATCCATATAAGGGGATCATCCGAACAAAGAGATCAATGACTCTTTTCCCCTTGAGACCTTAATGTCTATAAATCTCAATCTGGATGACACCCCGTGGTTTGCCGACATTGCAAACTACTTAGCGGGTGGTGTTCTCATCAAAGGGTTAACATCCCAACAGAAGAAAAAGTTCTTGAATGATGTTAAGACTTACTTTTGGGATGACCCTTTTCTCTTCAAACAATGCGCTGATTTGATTATTCGTCGATGTGTTGACAGACCGGCAGCTTTAGACATTCTCGAGGCTTGCCACAAAGGACCCACCGGTGGTCACTTTGGTCCCAACTACACCGCCAAAAAAGTGTTTGACTCGGGATTTTATTGGCCCACCATTTATCGTGATGCTCACGAGATGGTTAAACATTGTGATGCTTGCCAAAAACAAGGCAAGATCACACATAAAGATGAGATGCCTCAAAATTTCATACAAGAATGTGAAATCTTTGATGTATGGGGCATCGACTTTATGGGGCCATTCCCATTCTTCTAAAGGAAACAAATACATCCTTGTCGCCGTTGACTACGTTTCTAAATGGGTTGAAGCCAAAGCTTTACCCACTAACGACGCGAGGGTGGTTTGTAATTTCTTGAAACAACTGTTTGCTCGATTCGGTGTTCCTCGTGCTATAATCAGTGACCGCGGGACTCATTTTTGCAATGATCAATTTGCAAGAGTCATGGCTAAGTATGGTGTCAATCACCGTCTTTCCACCGCTTACCATCCTCAAACCAACGGTCAAGCCGAGATATTCAACCGTGGATTGAAGCGAATTTTGGAACGTACTGTGGGAGAGCATCGTGCCTCGTGGGCCGATAAACTTGATGATGCTCTGTGGGCTATTCCGTACCGACTATAAGACACCGATTGGTTGTACACCTTACCGTCTTGTGTACAGGAAAGCATGCCACCTCCCCATCGAGCTGGAACATAAGGCATACTGGACCTTGAAGTGGGCTAACTTCGACATCAACAAAGCCGGTGATCTTCGCAAGATTCAACTCAACGAGCTACATGAATTGAGGAATGAAGCTTACGAGAACTCATTGATCTACAAGGAGAAGACCAAGATTATCCACGATGCTAGAATTAAGAACCGAGAGTTCCACGTTGGTGATCAAGTCTTACTTTTTAATTCTCGGCTGAAGATCTTCTCGGGCAAGTTGAAAAGCCGCTGGTCTGGTCCATTCACCATCGCCAATGTCTTTCCCTATGGCACCATTGAGCTTTCTCAGCCAAATGGGCCCAATTTTAAGGTGAATGGCCAACGTTTGAAGTTGTACTTTGGTGAGGACATCTCTCATGAGATGATTCCATCCCTCACCACGTTTCCCATGAATTAGTTCGGGACCGAGTCAGGCTCGTGACTCGGTTAACAAAAACAAGCGCTCCTCGGGAGGCAACCCGAGTATCTATCCCCCCTTTTCCCGTTTTTCATCCTAAGTGTAGGGGGAGCTATATAGGTTGCTTGTGTTTGTATGGTGATGTGATTACAGGGATAAATGCACTCTTGGAATCTTTGAAGAACCATGCTCCTATGTTATCCGCAAATCCGGTTCTATCTCTCAACTATCGTGATTCAATCTTCCTCATACTCACCTTTGAAATTGATCACTTTGGTTGTCTCCTCCTTAACTTGATTTAACCAACGTGCACAATGTCATAAGTGTAGGGGAGACTTTTCCCGCATGCTTAAACATTGAGGACAATGTTTATATTAAGTGTAGGGGAGACTTCTATCGAAGTTTTAAGTGGACTTTTCCATTAAAGTGCCTTCATTTAACCGGAAAATTCGATTTTTCGACATTTTTCAAAATTTTTAATCTATTTTGGCCTAGTTGTATAGTTGCATTTTCCTTTGTTATGTTTATTTTCTCTCCTTGCTAGAATAAAATTTCAATAAAGTGGTTTTAAATTCTTCAAAGTCGTGAATATTTTGTCTCAACCCGAGTTTACTTATCTAAGTTTACTCTAGCTAGTATCCTTAACGTGTTTAAGTCAAGTTTTGCTAGGCTTTTATATAGGGAGCTATAAAACGCGAAAGTCTTAACTCTCACGGGTTAAGAACAAGAACTTTTCGCAAGTTCCTATAATTGATCCTAGAGAGTCGTTTATCAAGGGAACTTTAAAACGCAAATTCTAAACTTGAAAGAGTCTAAGAAGATGCAAGATCCTATAGGCGACTCGGAAACCCAAAACTTTGATTTAATTGGCTAAGCATCCACGAGTTTCATTCTTTGAGATTTTAAATTGTGGAGAACGAGAGATGATAGAGTCAATTATAAGTTTGGTATTCTTTCGTGAATTTATGTGAGCTGATTATAAGCCTATTCTCCCATCGCTTGCTAATAAATTTATCTGCAATAAATAAGGTTGTACGATTTGAAAAGTTACTTAGCTTCTAGCCCAAGATCGTTTAAAAGTTGCTCGGTATTAATTAGAGTTCATAGCCAAGGCATAACTTATTGAAGCGGGATGCGAAGATTGGCGAGTCCGAAAAGGCCCTAACAAGGCATGAGGGCTACATTTTGTTGCTAAATATCCAAAAGTGATGTGAAGAATCATTTATCGAAAATCAATATGAAGGATTGAGACACACGACGAAAAGCAAAAACTCCCCAAAAGTCATGGAGAAGTCTATCCGAAAAGACCCTAGCAAGGTATGAAGATAAATAGATCCAAGTCCCAAAAGGAGGCGGATCGTTGTATATCAAAGTCCAAAATAAAGATTGGAGAAAAATGAAAGAAGTCGTGGTCCAAAGATGAAGAATCTCTCAAAACTTCAAGTGAAGAAATTCCTATTATGAAGAGAAAACCATAATTTCAAGAACGTCTCTCAAACATTCGAAGTATGAAGTCGCTGCCAAATATCGGTCCGAGAAAGGTCTCAAATCGTGAAGCGAGTTATGCCAAGATATGAACTTTATGAGGTCCCGAGAAGCAGTTTTAAAAGATTTTGTCCTTTAGCTAACTATTGATTAAATCGTCCCACTTTGTTTTCAGCCTAAATAACTATCGAAATAAGTCAAACAATGCATCCTCATGATCATTCAAGACAAAAATAAAATATAAGAGATACATCTAGGAATAAGGGAGTCTAAGTGAATAATTGGGCCACATGAGTTCGTGTTAGTTTGCTAACTTATAATAATAATGATCTCGTTTTTAAGCTTGGTATGGGGAACGTGAAACTTGAGAATGATGAACATTCATGACAATCTAAAACCCCAATGTAAGTCTTTAAATACTTTACTTATTTTGTTCTTTTGGTTTTGTTAGTGTTTAGAATTTAATAAAGGCCAAGGTGGGTTATTTATGATGAGAAATGTAAACCGTGCTTTAAAATTATAGCATTGCATGAGGGCATGGCAATGGTTAAGTGTAGGGGATTTGATAGGTGTGAAAATACCCATCCTTTTACCACTTATTTCTTGCTAAAACAAGACCAAAACGCGTATTTAATGTCATTTGTTTGGAATTATGCATGGTTTGTGTGTTTGTTGTGTTTTCAGAGCCAAGCGGATAAATATTGAAGAAAACATGGGATTGCACGGGTTTTATCGAAGAAAAAGACGAAAAGACGAAGTCTATAATCCAAGAGATGCAAAAGATTTGAAGTCGATGGGCCTATTTGAAGATTTATCAAAGAAAAGGACCAAATATGGAAGATTTACATATGTCGAAGAACTCAAGTCTATTAAATGAAGAAATTAAAAGACGAGTTGAATTTATTCGTCGACAAATCCCGAATCAAAATCGAAAACGTCAACTTTTCTGAAAAGACGAGAAGACAAAAAGAAAGGGAGAAAGCCCACTCACCAAACCAAGCCAAGCCCTATAAATACCCTTCCCATTCACAATTTGGAGACTAGTTTTTCTTTCTGTTTGTTTTTTTCTCCTATTTCGTAGCATCACCAACACCATTAGGGTGGTTGGTGATTTTTCATTTGTCCTTTTAATTCAAGAATCTTGTAAGTTAATCTTTCCATTTTGTTTGTTTTGAATCTTAATCCTTAATGCAAGTTTCTATTTCATCTTGTTCTTCCTTTTCTTGTTGATTCAAAGTTCTAAGGTGTTTATTTTATTGGTTTTAATCTTCAAAAGTAAGTGGGTTTTGAGTTTTTGTTGTTTTAGATTGATGATTATCATTAGTAAATGATTAGTGGTTAAATTGGTTTAAGTTTTGGTTAAAAACTTGTTTGATTTTGGGTTAAAATCGTTTTATTTTAGTTCCCTGTTCTTCGCGCTCCTTCAACTGCCCAGATTCCGAATCAACACCATATTCCGGATCAAGGGTTTTGTGATTATATTCCGGATGAAGCTTTCTAGTTAATTTGTTCTGAATAAACAGCAAACATTCCAAATGAAGTATTTTCCTTAAATATTCCGGATCATTAGAGTATTCCGAACCAAAGCCTTCATTCAATTTATTCCGAATCAGCCTGTTCATCCGGAATAATCAATATTCTGGATGAGTAGTTATATTCCGAATAAAGTTTCTTTTAAAATATTCCGAATCGGTTTTTATTCCGAATAAAGGTCATTGTTTAAGTTATTCCGAGTGAGCACATTATTCCGGATCAAAGGTTATTCCAGACCAACGCCAAGATTCCGGATGAACCAATATTCCGCATGAAGGCCATATATTCCGGATAAACATTATTCCGAGTAAAGGACATTCCGGATCAACCATATTTATTCCGAGTCAAGCTATCATTCCGCATCAAGCTCCTATTCCGGGTCAACGATTATTCTGAATGAAGGTGATGTTAATTATTCCGAGTGAAGAGTTATATTCCGGATGAAGTGAATATTCCGGATCTGTAGTTTTATTCCGAATCAGTTGTTTTTCCAAGGGAAGGTATTTACTGCTTAATTTTAATTCAAGTTCATTTTCATTAATTGCTTTTAGTTTACTTTTATTACTTCTCGCAGTTACCTTTTAGGTAGTTATAGATCAAAAGCTCCCCCTTTTAGTCACCAAGTACAACAATTCCACTTTGAACCGTGATCGATTCGAGAAGATACCGAGAACGAAACAACGACAAATACAATTGGGTACGAGCAACACAAAGAAAGATCTTGCAAAAGATACATTTTAATCAACTAAATTTCAGTTATTAGTATGACTTCAGATTGTCTTCGACTTCTATGCCGTTGTCTTTGACTTGAATGTTCCTGGTGTGCCAGCTGAGGTTTTGCCTTCTGCTGGTCTGGTCTCTGTCACTGGTCCTCTCAGCGACCAGTAACACTTAGTCTAATTTAAACAAATCTAGACTGGGCCATAGTTAAAACTTTCATTGGCCCAACAATCTCCCCTATTTGTTTACAAATTATACTAAGTCTAGAATTATTGTAAGTGAGTACACAACTTCTTCTTACACATAAGTTTAACAAACATACCTCAGAGTTTTATTCAACATAAAGAACCTGGTCTATTACATGGACACCCAGTGGTGTAAAATAAAAACAAAAGATTCATCAGCGATCAAGGCCTTGGTCAACAGTTCTTTGTGCTTCGACTTTATCAGCTCTGGAGTTAATGATCAGCTCAATTTCGAACTCAAAGTCAATGGCTTCTTTGCAATTCCTCAGTATGCCTTGCTTGAGTCTGATGAGTTGTATGGTTGAAGCCAAGTGCAATTCATTTTCCCTCTGGAAGCAGTATTCACAGTTTCCATTCATGAACACCATTGCTTTCTCTGGTTCGGAGTACACTTGACCACCCACTGGCTTTGCAATCTCTTTTGGAAGTACTAGGCTTCTGTACATTCCATCTACCACAACATTTTCAATGACTAGCTTCTCCACCAGAGGCCCCATTGGGGTTTTCCTTTTTCTTTGTCCTTGTGTTTGTTGTTGTGATAGTTGTGGGGGGGGGGGGGGGGGGCAGAGGTTGCTTCAGCTTCTTAGCCATGTCTCTTACCCAATTAAGCTTAGCTTGTATATTTTTCATCATTTGTGCTGCACCAGGCCCAGTCTTCTTTTGGGCAAGAGACAATATTTCCAACCATTCAGAGAGACCCAAATCTCTGAGTTTCAAGTCACTGCTAACTTTGTAGTTGGTTATATCATTGTTTCTGTATAGGGTCATCACCACCTTTTTGTCTTTATCAGTGTAGCAGGTGTACTTAGTGATTTTCCCAGGCTCATCTCTTTGGTTTACAATCCTCTCATATTCTTTGTGAAGATTGTTTCTCTTTGCTTCATGTTCTTTGAGCTTCTTCAGCTGAGTCTCCTTAACAGCTGGTGAGAGTAGTTTGTTCAGAGCCTCTTTGCTTTTTAGTTCAGCAGCTCTGATGTCAGCTAACCTCTTTTGTTCAATGATCTGAGCCTTTGCTTGCTCTGAGGTTAATGGTGGTTCATCAGCACTTTTGAACTTGTTCAAGTCCGAGTGTTTGGAGGTGGATCCTCTTTCCTCTTGCAAGGAGTGTAGGGTTATAACTGGCACCTCAGTGGTAATCCCTTTGCCCTTGTCCTTTGCTACTTCAGTGGTGGGTTTGAAGGATCTGATTGGTATTGGTGAAGGGATTGGTTGAGTTGTGGATTTTGGTGGTTGCTCCCCCTTAGATGGAGCATCAACTTCTTCTTTAGAGGTGGAGGTAGCAGAGTTCTCCCCCTCAGGCATAGCGTTAGCAGTAGCCGTGCCTGATCCTGCTTTATGAAACTTAGGGAATTCTTCATGTACAAAGAGATAGATTTCCTTAAGCTCTTCTTGTAATAGTTCTTGAAGAAGTTGCCTGGATGGTTCAGAGGCCTTGGCAATGGCTACGACATTTTCCTTGACCGCTGTTGTGAGGAATGATGGCATGTACTGTAGTAGACTCTGGTTTATGACTACTGGAAGTTGAGTTTTCATGGCATTACCCAGTAGTTGTGGAAGCAATGAAGTCAGAGAGGATTCCACAGATGAAATTAGGGAAGTCTCTAGGTTGGTAGTGAGTTCTTCAGCAGCATGGGTGAGAGTTTTGATTTTAGATAGGAGAACATCATTTGTGACTTTAGGCTTTGTGATGTTGACGTCTCCCCTTTTAACCCATAGATCCTCAGCGGCCAGTTCTTGGACATCTTTCATCTTGGAACAGGGACTGGCTTGAGGTCCTTCAAGTATTCCCAATGTTTCCTTGCTCCTAGCTCTATAACACTTGGCAAGGTGGGGAGTGGAATAGGCCGCTGTTCCCATAGCTGCTTGGCAGCAAGTTCCTGAACATTAATCATTGATGGGAAGGAAATAGGCTTCAACTCAAATGTTACTTGGTTATCATCAGCATCCATATCTTCAAAGTCTAAAATAGTAAGATCATCTTTAATGATAAAGACTTCATCATCGGGCATGGAGTCAATGTCTGACATGGCAGCTAGATCAATGGTAGAGGCTTCAACATTATTGTTAATGCAATAATGCCTAAAAACGTTACTTGCATTTTTCGGTCTCTCTTAGTTTTGATTACGACAATATGTAAAAACAAGCATTTACGAAAACAACGAAAAACGAATTCTTGAGTTCAAGTATTTTTCATTTTACCCATTTTTACTTAAGGTATGAATAAACAAGTACTAACCTTAATCAAGTGATCAAGTGATTTAATCTTTTCTTAAAACTCACTTTTTATTAAGTGTGACAAGTTTTTATTAAACTTTCTTTTTAAGCAAATGTTTTATTAAATTAATTATTTGAAAATTTGAAAATGGCATATTCTTATTTGATTAGGAATGTTCTATCAGGATATTTTCTAATCCAGATAAGACGTCCACCACCAAAGGACAAAAAAGGGAGCGGGGTCTAGGCGGCGATTCTCTAGTGCCTACGCGGTTCCTTATCGATAAAGAACCGCCGGCTGAGATATGGAACCACGGCCAGATATATCTGTTGGCCCTTTGTCCTATAAATTGTGGACCATTCTCAGCTTTTCAACTCACCTCTTTTGCACATCTATTTCCAGATTCAAACACTCTTCTTTAATCACTCAAATCTTTGATCATTTGTTTGATTACTACTTGTTTAAGAAGTGAATCTTGTTCTTCCATCCTGTTGGGAATAAATTATAGCCAGTCTACTTGAGCGCTGACAAGAGTAAAACAAGCGTTGACAGGAGTAAAACAAACGCTGACAGATCAAGCGTTGACAAGACAAAGTCAAGCGTTGATGCATTGAAGACAAGCACTGATGGAAGGATATACTCTACGCGTTTATTGTATTCTAGATTACTTCTAGTAAAGATAGGAACAACAATGTATTTTCTATATTTATCTTTACCTAGAATAGTTGATACGTAGATTATTGTACAAGGCTTCTTATGTCTATAAAAGAAGACCTTTAGGTTAATGTTCAATATAAGTTTTCATACGTAAACTACTTTCATTGTAAGCAAGTTTGATATCATTAATCAAAGTGAAAGTTTGTTTATATCTTGTGTGTTCTTGTTTAAGTGTTAATTCCGCATAACACTTAGATTGTCATATACATATACAAAGGTTTCTCTAAGTGTACTACTTGATCTAATCTCGTATACATAAAGCTAAATCGATCTAAGTTTGGGATCAACAAGTGGTATCAGAGCTTGTTGAGGAACTTTTGATCTTAAAGAACACAAGAAACCTAAAATCACCAAAACCCTAATTTTCAAAAAAACCCTAACAACATCATTTCAAATCCAGAAGTACCCACCTCCTCCTCCTCACCATTACCAAACATCAAGATTCTCATGCTTGATGCAACCAACTTTGAATTGTGGAAATTCAACTTTGAGCAATATCTGTGGATCTATGACTACACTCTCTGGGAGATTATTGAATATGGAAACACATTCAATAAAGCCCAAAAAATTGCTAATGCTATTGCTGGAAGAGCAGCTGTTGCTGGATGTTCAGAAGCAGATAAGAAAGAAAAGCCAGAGGATGGTAGAGCTGTGGCTGCTGAAGACATAGCAAAGAGAATGGTTGATATGAAAACCCTAAACATTCTAAAACTCTCTTTAGGACAAGAGAACCAACATAAATACAGAGGTTATGACTCTGCAAAAGACCTTTGGGCAGCTCTTGAAGTTTCATATGGTGGCAATGATGATACTAGGGAAGAGAAGAAGAAGCAACTCATGCATGAGTATGCTGTTTTCAAGGCTCAACCTAATGAGAAGCTTAGTAGTGTGAGAAGCAGACTGCTTGACATTACAAGCAAGCTGTCCTTCATGGGGACAAAACTTGGTGATGTTGACATCATTGCCACTTTTCTTAAAAGCCTTGGTGATGCGTGGAAGATTGAGGCAAGATCTATACTTGCCAACAACACTCACAAAAGTTCTACTTTTGATGATATCTACAACAAACTGAGGCTGTTGGAAAATGAAACTCTCTTGGAGCATGGAAGCAAGTCTACCAACAGTAATATGGCCTTCTTCTCTCATAGTGAAGGTCAGTTTAATCAGAAGGACTCTTACATGCATCCAGTTACTGGATCATCATGTGTCAACGCTGGAACATGTCCTGTCAACGTCTCCTATTCAGACGCTGACACATACAAAAGTGACTCACCAAGAGTTAAACCTGCTGGTTTTGATCTGGATACTGTGTGTGCTTATATTGCTTCTTTTCTCAATGGTTCAGTGATTACATATGAGGACCTTGAGCAGATAAGTGATGAGCACTTGGAAGAGATGGATATTAAGTGGAACATGGCTCTTGCTAGTATAAGAGCAAACAGGTGGAATAGAAGGTTTAAGAAGAAGATGACCTTCAATGCAAAGGACATAACTGGATTTGATAAATCCAAGGTTGAATGCTACAATTGTCATCGTATGGGGCACTTCATGAGGGAATGCAGATCTCCTAGAAGATCTGATGCTGGCAAACCTTCAAGTCAAATTGTTAAAGCTCAAGATCCTAAGGCCATGGTTGCAGTTCAAGGAATTGATGGTATGGGATGGGACTGGAGCTATTTGGCTAAGGATGTGGAAGAGGATAAAGCTTTGGTTGCTGAGATAGAAGAAGAAGAGCATGTTCAATATGCTCTCATGGCACACTCCTCCTCTTCATCTGATAATGAGGTATACGATGATGCCTTTTGTAGTAAGGGTTGTAGGTTAAATACTGAGAAACTTAATAAAAAGGTGTTAAGGCTATTAGATGATGTGAGTACTGAGAGATGCAAACTATCTAACTATCAATTAGATCTCACTCAAACTGAGAAGACAGTTTCTGAGTACAAGAAAATGTAATTTGATTTAAAAGATAAAATAAATATCTTAAAACATGAGTTGAATGCTAGTAATGATATTGGGAGCATTATGGAAAGGGTTAATGGTGAGCTTCAGGCTAAGTTAGATGAGGCCATTAAGAATAAAGATAATGTTGGCCTCAAAATTCAAAGATTTGATAAGGCCACACAAACCCTAGGAGAATGTGTGAGTAAACAAAGGGATCCTAAGGACATGACTGGGATTGGGATGAAAGACTACTCTGTGGTTCTACCACCAGCTGGTGACTTCTATGGTGTCCAACAAAAGGACCTATCTTGGACTGGTTTACCAGAACTCCAAGAGGAGGAATTCATTCCTCCACCAAGAGTTGTTACCCTAGTTGAAGAGTATCAACAGAAGTTGACTGACTTGAATGAATGGAAGAAAGCTAACCCTACCTTATTTGTTATGGGTGGCTTGTTATGTGAAAGTCCAAATGAGTCAACCCCCATTAAGGTTACAAACCCAATCACTGGTAAGGCTGTTGACCTTGGCTCAAACACTGTTAGAAAACCTAGCATTAAGTATGCAGAGATGTATAGGAATACTAGGTCACCTAAGAGCCTAGTTAGCAATGATGGAACAGGCTTTTTCTCTTCTAGACCTAGGGTTGTGTCTAGAAAAGCCTGTTACACTTGTGGTAGCTTTTCACATTTAGCATATAAGTGTGTCAACGCTTCCAAAGTCAACGTTGTTATAAAGTCAAACGTTGTCAGACCCAAACCTTGTGTGCAGCAAAGTCCACAAGTTGTTAGACCTGCCCCATTCTTCACTAGAGGGTCTAACACTCATGGACAAAGACCATTTCAAAAGACAAATACTTGGTCTAACAGGCAATGGGTTTCTGTAGCAAACCCTAGGTTCAACGCTGACAAGGGTAATTTCAGCGTTGACAAGACCAAATCCAACGCTGACAGAAACGTGACCAGACCTAAATATTTGCAACCACAGGGTAAGGGGTCTAAAGCTTCTTCAAGCTTGACATGGAGACCAAAGAAAGATCAAAACCCTAATGATAATGGGATTTCAATGACCTGCAATAGATTTAATTACATTTCAAAGGTCATTACAAAACCTATTGGGGTTAACTGGGTATTTCATCCAAAGAAGGATGATCAAGGGGTTTTTATGAGAACCAAGTCTATTCTTGTTGAACAACCAGATGAATCCAAGTCTGCTAAGGCTTGGGTTCCCAAAGAAAACTAACTTGTTTTCTTTATGTGCATGGCATTCAAAAACAGGTCAATGATTATGGATATTGGGACAGTGGATGCTCAAGGCACATGACAGGGAAGGAAGATTATCTGACTAACTTCACTCCCATTAAGGATGGTGACAAGGTTTACTTTGGAGGCGAATATGGTACTATCACAGGCAAAGGAACACTTCTCACCAAGAACTTGCGTTTTGAGAATGTATTTTTGGTAAAGGAACTTGATTACAATATTTTTAGTGTATCATAAGTTTGTGATAACAAAAATAAAGTTCTGTTTACTGAAACTGAATGTTTTGTGTTAAGCAAGGATTATAAGATCCCTGATGAGAAATATATTGACTATAGGACACCTAGACATAAAGACATATATAATGTGAATCTGAATGGGATTCGAATGAATAGCAATATGTCATGTTTTTATGCTAAAGCTTCAGTAGATGAGAGTAATTTATGGCACAGGAGACTAGGGCACATAAACTTTAAAAATATAAACAGGCTTGTGAGACTTGGCTTGGTTGATGGTTTGCCTGAAAAGGCCTTCCACAATGACCACTCTTGTGTTGCATGTCTTAAAGGAAAGCAGCAAAAGGTCTCATTCAAGTCCAAACAGGTGCACTCTAGTACTAGACCTCTTCAATTGCTTCATATGGACCTCTTTGGTCCAACCAATATAGAGAGTTTGAATGGTAAATCCTACTGCTTTGTCACCACATATGACTTTTCTAGGTTTACTTGGACTTTCTTTTTAGCTATGAAGAGTGATACAGCTGACACTTTAATTGATTTTATCACTCAGATTGAGAAGAAAACTAGTAATGAAGTTAAAATGCTTAGGAGTGATAATGGTGGTGAATTCAGGAATAAAGTGTTAGATGATTTTTGTGCCAGGAAGGGAATTACTAGGCAATTTAGTGTTGCCAGAACCCCACAGCAAAATGGGGTTGCTGAGAGGAAAAATAGAACCCTAATTGAAGCAGCCAAAACCATGTTGGCTGATGCTCATTTCCCTATAGCCTTTTGGGTTGAGGCTGTTAATACAGCTTGCTATGTGCAAAATAGAGCATTGGTCAACAAAATACAGAACAAAACACCTTATGAGTTACGTTGGGGAAGAAAACCTAATATTGGTTTTCTCAGACCTTTTGGTTGTCACGTAGTAGTTTTAAATACTAGTGATGCCTTAGGTAAATTTAGTGCAAAAGGTGATGAAGGCTACTTCATGGGGTATTCAGTGCAGAGCAAGGGATATAGGGTTTATCTTAAAAAGGAAAAACGTATTCTTGAAAGAGTACATGTTAGGTTTTTAGAGAGTAAACCTAGTGATCCTGAAAGTGGTCCAAATTGGTTGTTTGACCTGGAACCTTTATCTAGGACTTTGAATTATATGCATGTCACTAATCCAGACATTGTGAAGGTAACTTCAAATGTTGTGGAAGAACAAGTTGTTGATGTTTCAGGTACACATGTTCATGAAAAGGTTGGATCACAAGCAGAAAAGTCATCTCCTATACTAGAATATGTCACAATTCCCATATGGACAGATGCTTTTGCTGCTGCTGCTGCTGGAAAAGATAATGGTGGTCCCCAAGTACCACCAGATAACAACATGCATGGTCCTTCAGGCGCTGACAAAGGAAAATCTAGCGCTGACAAGACCAATTCAGACGTTGATGGCTCAGACGTTGACAACAACAGTTCAAGCGTTGTTAGCCCAAACGCTGACAACCAAGGTTCAGGCGTTGACAACACTTTTGCACATCTTTTCTCTTCTACTTTTGAACAAGGTGAACCTTCCAATTTATATGAAGAGGTTCATCCTCATGTTGATGAAAGAGAGTCTGAAGAAGAAGATATTGGCAACTTGGAGAATGAGATTGAAGACACCAGACTTTTTGAAGGAGGAGTTCTCACTTCTACTATGAAGAATCACCCTACTTCTCAGATCATTGGTGATATTATGACTCCTGTTCAGACTAGAAGATCTCATCAAGGTCTTGGTGGATTTATTGCCAATATACACAAGAAGGTTGATACCCCTCTTGTGCAAGCATGTCTGTTTGCCTGTTTTCTGTCACAACAGGAACCCAAGAAGATATTTGATGCTCTCAAAGAACCAAGTTGGGTGGAAGCAATGCAGGATGAGCTTCACCAATTTGCAATTTAGGATGTTTGGGAGCTGGTTGAATGTCCCAGATATGTCAGACCTATTGGGACAAGATGGGTTCTAAGAAACAAGAGAGATGAAAGAGGAATTGTGGTCAGAAACAAGGCAAGATTAGTGGCTCAGGGATATACACAAGAGGAGGGGATATACTATGAGGAGGTCTTTGAACCAGTTGCAAGGATTGAAGCTATCAGGATCTTTCTAGCCTATGCATCCTGCATGGGCTTCACTGTCTATCAAATGGATGTCAAGAGTGCCTTCCTCTATGGAACAATTGTTGAGGAGGTATATGTGATGCAGCCTCCTGGTTTTGAGGATCCAGAGAATCCAGACAAGGTGTATAGAGTCAAGAAGGCTATGTATGGATGTAAAACCTGCATGCTTTTACCATGCATAGTACCCTTAGAATCGTACGTACTAGATTAAAACTTTCCTAATATAGCATGATTACGATTACGTGTTAGGAGTTTACGTATTACGTACGTGTTAGAACACGATAAGTATTTATTACGCACGATCATGTAATAGTTATTTGACGATAATTAATCACGAACATGCGATCATGAAATCATGAACGTAATTAAAACACGAACTATTATTAATTACGTATATATATTTATTACGAGCGTAATTATATATATAAGATCACGGTATTTACGTAACGAGAACATTTAAAACACGAACACTAATAATCACAAACGTTTAACTTAATAACGAGACACGGAAAAAGGTACGGGTACCCCAAGTGGGGTCCCTACCCGCGGCCAACAAGGGCAAATGGGCCAAGCCCATTTGTCAAATTTACTAAAAGGGGGTTAATAATATTTACACTACTCAATTAATCTTTATAGAAGATTTTTAAGAAAACCTAAAACCTCCTCTTCCTTGTCTTTTGTGCCACCACCCTACAACCACCATAGGAGGTGATTTGTGATCTTGGATCTTGAAGTTTTAGTGATTGATCGTGTTGGTTCTTCGTCCTTTTGATCCACGAATTCGGTAAAACCTTTTTAAACCTTTTATTTTGATTTAATCTTTTTATAAATCAAGAACATGTGTTGTTTTTATAAAAACAAATAATTAAACATGGATCTAACATGATTTGGTGTTAAATAAAATCAAAAGGGTGTTTTAAGGGGTGTTTGTTTTTGGCTGCAGGCTGCACCGAACCCGAATGGGTTTCGGTTTGCCAAGCCGACCACCACCAAGACCATATGGTCTTGGTTGGTGCGTGTGGGTCCCACGGAAGCAGTAAAACATGGGGTACCCCGAGTTGGTTCGGGGTACCGTGGCGATTTCATGTCCGGTTCGTGCTTTATAGTCTAGATCCGGTTCATGGTGTATGTTTAGTTTTTTTTATGTTTATGATCTTATGTTAAAATTAAATTAATAAAATGATGTGATTAATTTAATAACATGACTTAGGTTATTTAATTATTAATGATCATGAAATTATTTTAACCTAAGTATTTATATATTTAAGACTTATAATTAATTAATTATTTTAAACCATGGATATAATTAATTAATTAACATGACTTAGGTTATATTATTAATATAAAATATTACATATTTTAACCTAAGTATTTAACTTATTTAATTAAAAACATGTTATACTTTAATTAAATATTTTAACCTATAGTTTAATTTAATTACATGAAATAATTATTAAACTATACATTATATCATATGACTTAGAAAATAATCATGAAAACACTTAGGCTTATATACTTAGCTTATTTAACCAGCTTATTTCTAATTATGGAAACTTCTATTTTTAGAAACTTAATTAAATAAGGCAGCTAATCTATTTATGGAAACCTTCTATTTTTAGAAACTTATTTATTTCAGGCAGCTAATCTATTTATGGAAACTTATTTAATTAAGGCAGCTAATCTATTTATGGAAACTTTCTATTTTTAGAAACTTATCTATTTTAAGCAGTAAATCTCTTTTTGGAAACTTTCTATTTTTGGAAACTTTCTATTTTTGGAAACTTTCTATTTTTGGTAACTTTCTAATTTTGGAAACTTTCTATTTTTGGAAACTTTCTATTTTTGGAAACTTTCTATTTTTGGAAACTTTCTATTTTAGGAAACTGCTATTTTTGGAAAGTTACTTATTATCACACAGTAAGTATAATAACACATGAAATACCAGAAATACTTAAACAGATTAAACAGAATATAAGATAAAACATAGTTTAAGGCTTAGAAACAGTAAAACATGGTAAGAACACATAAAATAAGCTAAGACATGACATAAAACCAGCTACATATTTAGTAAGCAGATACTTATTCATGTACGTATTTATGTAGCACTAGTGATTCGGAAGTAGGATTCCTCGCAGTTCATCTGTTTCGTTCACTGGACATAAGGTACGGATTCCCGTCCTTTCAGTATGGACATTCTTTCCTTATTAGGATTCCCCATATGCAGCCAACTGTTTTCCCGTAGTATAAGTTACGTGTTTGATTGCTTACGTTTAATTAAGATTACCTATAGCCATATAAATGCATGACCAGTTTCACCTAGTTATGGAGGTACCATAACCATAACATTAGAGGCACTGATGTTATGACTTCACCACGGCGGAGTGATTGCTCGTGGCGTCCCTTCAGCTTTTGGCCATTTATTTTATATTTATCATGTAGGGCGTATGGGTGCATCCTAGTTACATGTTTTTATTCAGGATTTCATGGTGAATGTGGTGTGTACCTTGCATCCTTCACAAGGAGCTGATCCCTCCTACCCAAAAACAACATATTAAATTAGAGGCAGCCCCTCTAATTTGCATGATGAGGTCACCCCTCCAAGTATTCATGCACGGTGTGTAAAACCCGCATGCTTTTACCATGCATAGTACCCTTAGGATCGTACGTACTAGATTAAAACTTTCCTAATATAGCATGATTACGATTACGTGTTAGGAGTTTACGTATTACGTACGTGTTAGAACACGATAAGTATTTACTACGCACGATCATGTAATAATTATTTGACGATAATTAATCACGAACATGCGATCAAGAAATCATGAACGCAATTAAAACACGAGCTATTATTAATTACGTATATATATTTATTACGAGCGTAATTAAATATATTAGATCACGGTATTTACGTAACGAGAACATTTAAAACACGAACATAAATAATCACAAACGTTTAACTTAATAACGAGACACGGAAAGAGGTACGGGTACCCCAAGTGGGGTCCCTACCCGCGGCCATCAAGGACAAATGGGCCAAGCCCATTTGTCAAATTTACTAAAGGGGGTTATTATTTTTTTTTACTACTCAAATAAACTTTACAGAAGATTTTTAAGAAAACCTAAAAACCTCCTTCCTCCTTGTCTCTTTGTGCCGCCACCCTACAACCACCATAGAAGGTGATTTTGATCTTGGATCTTGAAGTTTTAGTGATTGATCGTGTTGGTTCTTCGTCCTTTTGATCCACGAATTCGGTAAAACCTTTTTAGACCTTTTTCTTTTGATTTAATCTTCTTATAAATTATGAACATGTGATGTTTTTACAAAAACATAATAATTAAACATGGATCTAACATGATTTGGTGTTAAATAAAATCAAAAGGGTGTTTTTAAGGGGTGTCTGTTTTGGCCGCAGGCTGCAACCGAACCCGAATGGGTTTCGGTTTGCCAAGCCGACCACCACCAAGACCATATGGTCTTGGTTGGTGCGTGTGGGTCCCACGGCAGCAGTGAAACAAGGGGTACCCCGAGTTGGTTCGGGGTACGGTGTCGATTTCATGTCCGGTTCATGCTTTTTAGTCTAGATCCGGTTCATGGTGTATGTTAGTTTTTATGTTCATGATCTTAGGTTAAAATTAAATTAATAAAATGATGTGATTAATTTAATAACATGACTTAGGTTATTTAATTATAAATGATCATGAAATTATTTTAACCTAAGTATTTATATATATTTAAGACCTATAATTAATTAATTATTTTAAAACCATGGATATAATTAATTAATTAACATGACTTAGGTTATATTATTAATATATAATAATACATATTTTAACCTAAGTATTTAACTTATTTAATTAAAAACATGTTATACTTTAATTAAATATTTTAACCTATGGTTTAATTTAATTACATGGAATAATTATTAAACTATACATTATATCATATGACTTAGAAAATAATCATGAAAACACTTAGGCTTATATACTTAGCTTATTTAACCAGCTTATTTCTAATTATGGAAACTTTCTATTTTTAGAAACTTAGTTAAATAAGGCAGCTAATCTATTTATGGAAACCTTCTATTTTTAGAAACTTATTAATTTCAGGCAGCTAATCTATTTATTGAAACTTATTTAATAAAGGCAGCTAATCTATTTATGGAAACTTTCTATTTTTAGAAAATTATCTATTTTAAGCAGTAAATCTATTTTTGGAAACTTTCTATTTTTGGAAACTTTCTATTTTTGGAAACTTTCTATTTTTGGTAACTTTCTATTTTTGGTAACTTTCTATTTTTGGAAACTTTCTATTTTTGGAAACTTTCTATTTTAGGAAACCGGCTATTTTTTGAAAGTTACTTATTACTACACAATAAGTATAATAACACATGAAATACCAGAAATACTTAATCAGATTAAACAGAATATAAGATAAAACACAGTTTAAGGCTTTAAAACAGTAAAACATGGTAAGAACACATAAAATAAGCTAAGACATGACATAAAACCAGCTATGTATTTAATAAGCAGACACTTATTCATGTACATATTTATGTAGCACTAGTGATTCGGAAGTAGGATTCCTCGCAGTCCGTCTTTCTCGTTCACTGGACATAAGGTACGGATTCCCGTCCTTTCAGTATGGACATTATTTCCTTATTAGGATTCCCCGTATGCAGCCAACTGTTTTCCCGTAGTATAAGTTATGTGTTTGATTGCTTATGTTTAATTAAGATTACCTATAGCCATATACATGCATGACCAGTTTCACCTAGTTATGGAGGTACCATAACCATAACATTAGAGGCACTGATGTTATGACTTCACCACGGCGGAGTGATTGCTCGTGGCGTCCCTTCAGCTTTTGGCCATTTATTTATATTTATCATGTGGGGCGTATGGGTGCATCCTAGTTACATGTTTTTATTCAGGATTTCATGGTGAATGTGGTGTGTGCCTTGCATCCTTCACAAGGAGCTGATCCCTCCTACCCAAAAACCAGTATATTAAATTAGAGGCAACCCCTCTAATTTGCATGATGAGGTCACCCCTCCAATTATTCATGCACGGTGGATTTTCATGACCTATATTGGCTAATGGTAAAATATGACAAACAGTTTTTATAAGATAAACATAAGACTTTCAAACTATTAAACCAGTTTTATTAAGACTTAACCAGGTTACTCGGGACTTAGTTTCTTCCGCTGTTATTATGTTATATGCTTATCCTATTCATGCTTTATTGTACATCCGTGCACTGAGCGTATTTGCTCAGCCGTTTTCCTTTTTCTATGTTCCCAAAACGGCAGGTACTCAGGGACGCTCGTAGACACTAAGAGTACGTGCATATGGACTAGACGCTGTCTAGCCTTCTTTACATTATGCATTTCCTTTCTTATGATACTTATGCTTTGGACACTGTTTAGTCCTTTCCTTTACTATACTACGTTTGTGTGTGATGAGCTTTACTTTTGGACTACCGATGTTTGATTCCGGTATTTTCCTTTTTATGGTCAAGTAATGTTTAGACATTTTTCCTTGTATGCTTTGATGACACGCCATAATTATTGTGATATTTCCATTTCCAAAATAGGGTGTTACAATTATGGTATCAGAGCCAAGGCTTCGACCTGTAGGCTCTCAAATATGACCTGTGATTAGTGGGTAGTCACTACGGTCTTCCTAGAACTGACAGTTGTTTTCATGCATTCATCATTTTTAAGCATACATATACATGTCATTGTTGCAGGGTTTTTGATTAAGTAATGGTTGGTACAGGATTGGCCCTATTTAGTCGCATGTGTTTTATCGAAACTTTTAGATTTGGGACCGACCCATAGGCGTCCCCTCGCTATGTCTTTTGTTTTGGGTGAACTGACCAGAGGCGTTCACTCTCGAGCATACAAAAGTTTTCATAAAACTGCATCATGCATTCATACACAAAATTTTCTTGCATAAAATTTTTCTCGTGAAATTTTAGTATAATTTTTTTTTCATGTATATATTTATATTTTATGTTTTGATCTGTTTAATCATATGTTTTATGTCATACTGTCATATGGCAAATGCAGACAATATCTGGGCAATATTTGCAGCTGCTGATGCAGAAATGCAAGACGCTCTTTTTCATAACGACGGTTATCCTCCCCCGCCTAACGTATTTCCCATGGAAGGAAGGAATCGGCTCATGAGGGAATACTATAGCCTCAGACAGCGACCTGACGAAGACAGCAATGACTTCATGCAGCGTTTCCTTCGCTATGCTGGTGTCCTGAGAGCAGCTGCGGGTACCACTGAAGAACAAGCATTACATTTTCGTTGGGCTCTTAATCCAAGGATCGCAAATAACATATCAGGTGCTCCGTTGGATACGGTAGCACAGGAGGCTGATGCAGCACGTAGACTGGAGATGCTGCAAGAGGGAGATGAGTTCGGGGAAGCTGAAAGACCCGACAAGAGGTAAACCTTCGTATTCAAGCGGTGACCAATCCATAATTTTTCCATATGTCAATTATTCATCTCTTAAATGTATCTTCCAGGCAGAAAACTGGGGACCGGTCTCAGCCGGCTACTCAGCAGCAGCCTCATCAGCCCAAGGGAAACGGTCAGACTAACGACCGTTCTGCTACGGATAGGCGTGGCGGTAATGACAATTACCGTAACAACGCCGGACACTCCAACATCAGCAGGTTCTAATACTTACGCAATTCCTTATGTTTTATGTTATATGACACTTTAGCAAACTTCTACCAGGAACCATGGAAATGGTAGGGACCAGAACCAGAGAGGTTCGCAGCCTAGCCGTCCAACTATCACTGGTATTCAATCTTACGACTATCCGCTTTGTCCTTTGTACCCAATTACCATGTCTTATGTAAAATGTTTTATCAGGTTCCCAGCCAGCCAGAGCACCTGCTGGAGGATACACTCATCCTCTTTGCTCTACTTGCCACCGTAGGCACCCAGGACCATGTCGCCGTAATACTGATGCGTGCTTCAAGTGTGGTCTTCCTGGCCATATTATGAAGGATTTCCGTAAGGGCGAGATGGAGGGTACATCGGGACATGCTGATACCAAGCCGCCTCCTACTGCCGGGCGTGTCTACACGACATCTCGAGACCAGGCCAACAAGTCTACAGGTACCATCACTGGAATCTTGTATATGTATGGTCAAGCTGCATGTGTTCTTTTTGATACGGGTGCTACTCACTCGATTATTTCTACTGCTTATGCTAAGAACATTAGGATGCCTCCCGTGCCACTAGAAAATAGGCTTACTATTTCCACGCCTTTGAGGGACTCTGTATTAATCACCCATGTATACAAGAGTCTTCCCCTAGAATTTGATGATAAGGTTCGACCTGTCGACGCACTTCCGCTGGACATGAATGACTTCGACATGATTTTGGGCATGGATTGGCTATCCAAGTATCATGCTACCATAGACTGCCATTCATATCGAGTTATCTTCGGTGATGTCAATGCACCAGAGTACATTCATAATGGGTTCATACCCGGACGGTCTGTACAAGTCATATCCACCCTGCAAGCGCGTGCGCTACTGTCACATGGCTGCAAGGGTTATCTAGCTACGGTTCACGACATGGATGCTGAATCTCCATTGATTCAGGATCAACCTATAGTGTCAGAATTCCAAGATGTGTTTCCAGCAGAACTTCCGGGCATACCACCTGCACGAGAAGTGGAATTCAGTATCGATCTGGTTCCAGGAGCTGAACCAATCTCCAAGGCTCCTTATCGCATGGCTCCCATAGAGCTGAAGGAGCTGAAGGATCAACTACAAGAACTTCTTGAACGAGGTTTCATTCGACCGAGCGCATCTCCATGGGGCGCACCGGTTTTGTTTGTTAAGAAGAAGGACGGCAGTATGCGTCTTTGCATAGACTATCGCGAGCTCAACAAGATTACCATTCAGAATAGGTATCCACTGCCACGCATTGACGATCTGTTTGACATACTCGAAGGGGCCAAACACTTCTCCAAGATCGATCTTAGGTCAGGCTATCATCAGCTACGGGTCAAGGAGCAGGACATCACTAAGACTGCTTTTCGTACCCGCTATGGCCACTACGAGTTTGTAGTTATGCCATTTGGCCTAACAAATGCTCCAGCAGTGTTCATGGATTTGATGAACAGAATCTTCCATGAATTTCTGGACAAGTTCGTCATTGTCTTCATCGATGACATCCTGATTTTCTCAAAGTCCAAGGAGGAACACAAAGACCATCTTCGTACAGTACTACAGATTCTTCGCCAGAAGCAGCTGTATGCTAAATTCTCCAAGTGTGAGTTCAGGTTAGACAAGGTGGCATTCTTGGGTCATATTGTATCAGCAGAAGGAATCACTATGGATCCAGCGAAGGTTGAGGCCATTACTAAGTGGCCAAGTCCGACATCAGCGACGGAAGTCCGCAGTTTCTTAGGCTTAGCTGGCTATTACCGTAGGTTCGTGGAGAACTTTTCCCGACTAGCACTACCATTGACCAAACTGATGCGGAAAGGGGAGAAATTCGTCTGGACTGAAGATCGAGAGAAGAGCTTTGAAGACCTGAAGCAGAAGCTAGTATCTGCACCTATTCTTACTCTACCATCTGGTACGGGTGGATTTCATATCTACAGCGATGCATCAGGGAAGGGACTTGGCTGTGTTCTCATGCAACATGGGAAAGTGATCGCGTACGCTTCACGGCAGCTTAAGCCTTATGAAGAAAATTACCCCACGCACGACCTGGAACTTGCTGCAGTCGTGTTTGCATTGAAGATATGGAGGCACTACTTATATGGAGAATCATGTGACATTTTCACGGACCACAAGAGCTTGAAGTATATCTTCACTCAGCGTGAATTGAACATGAGGCAAAGGAGATGGTTAGAGCTGTTGAAGGATTATGACATTAATCTATAGTATCATCCCGGAAAGGCAAATGTAGTAGAAGATGCTCTTAGCAGGAAGTCCGGAATGATCAACGGCATTAAAATCGAAGAGGAAATCATCAGAGACTTGGAGCGACTAGACATCGAGATCATGGTACGTGGACAACACAGTTACTGGGCTAATCTTAGAGTAGAACCCGAGTTACTATCTAGGATCAAGGAAGCTCAGAAGGATGACGGAGAAATCTGGGCGATAGTACAGAATTTGGAGAAGCAGACAGAATTCAGAGTAGATGCAGATGGTATTGTATGGCAGGGCACGAGACTTTGTGTTCCTGATGACCAAGAACTCCGGGAAGCTTTGTAAGCTGAAGCTCATAGCTCCCCATTCTCGATACATCCTGGTTCGACTAAGATGTACCATGACATCAAGCAATACTTTTGGTGGAGTGGTATGAAACAGGATGTGGCCACTTACGTCTCCAAATGTCTTACCTGCCAGCAGGTTAAGATCGAGCATCAACGATCTGGCGGTCTCCTTCAACCGTTAGATATTCCAGAGTGGAAGTGGGACAAAATCACCATGGATTTTGTTACCGGTCTTCCGCCTACCAAAAGGAATCACGATGCAATTTGGGTTATCGTTGATCGACTTACCAAATCAACTCATTTCTTACCTATCCGCAAGGAAGATCCGGTAAGTAAACTCGCAGATACGTACAGACGAGAGATCATGAGACTCCACGGTGCACCATCCAGCATCGTCTCAGACAGAGATCCTCGATTCACTTCGCGCTTTTGGAAAAGTCTACAGAAAGCTTGGGGTACACAACTTAAGCTTAGCACGGATTTTCATCCTCAAACGGACGGACAGTCGGAGCGAAACATTCAGACATTGGAGGATATGTTGAGGTCATGTGCGTTGGAATGGACGGGTGATTAGGGCGAATACATCTGTTTGGTGGAGTTTGCATACAACAACAGCTGGCACGCAAGCATCAAGTGTGCTCCATTTGAGATGTTGTATGGCAGAAAGTGTCGCGCCCCAATCTGCTGGGATCAGGTTGGCGAGCGAACACTCGAAGGACCGGAAATCATAGAGATGGCCAATGAGAAGATCGCAGTAGCTAAGCAGAAAATTCAGGAGGCACGGTCACGTCAGAAGAGTTACGCCGATAAGCATCGTAGGGATATACACTTTAACATAGGAGATCACGTCTTCCTTAAGTTTTCGCCGGCACGTGGTGTTAGACGCTTCGGGATTAAAGGGAAGCTCAATCCTCGTTTCATCAGACCGTTTGATATCATTGAACGAGTCGGTGAAGTATCCTACCGATTGGCGCTACCTCTGCAGCTTTCGCATGTACACAATGTGTTTCATGTGTCCTTACTCAGAGGGTACCAGTATCATCCCCTTCACATGGTTCAGTATCCACTGGAACAGATACGTGAAGATCTCACTTTTATAGAAGAACCCGAACGAGTTCTTGACAGACAAGAACGAGTCATGAGAAAGAAGATGATTCCATTCGTCAAAATTCTATGGAGGGATCATACCGAGCGGGAAGCCACTTGGGAAACAGAGGAGTCTATCCGGGCTTCTTACCCTCATTTCATATTTTGAATTCGGGTATGTTCTTCTTTTCCAGTTTACTTTATCTATAATTCGGGGACGAATTAATCTTTTTAGGGGGGAAGAGTTGTAAAACCCGCATGCTTTTACCATGCATAGTACCCTTAGGATCATACGTACTAGATTAAAACTTTCCTAATATAGCATGATTACGATTACGTGTTAGGAATTTACGTATTACGTACGTGTTAGAACACGATAAGTATTTACTACGCACGATCATGTAATAATTATTTGACGATAATTAATCACGAACATGCGATCAAGAAATCATGAACGTAATTAAAACACGAGCTATTATTAATTACGTATATATATTTATTACGAGCGTAATTAAATATATTAGATCACGGTATTTACGTAACGAGAACATTTAAAACACGAACATAAATAATCACAAACGTTTAACTTAATAACGAGACACGGAAAAAGGTACGGGTACCCCAAGTGGGGTCCCTACCCGTGGCCATCAAGGACAAATGGGCCAAGCCCATTTGTCAAATTTACTAAAGGGGGTTAATAGTTTTTTTACTACTCAAATAAACTTTACAAAATATTTTTAAGAAAACCTAAAAACCTCCTTCCTCATTGTCTCTTTGTGCCGCCACCCTACAACCACCATAGAAGGTGATTTTGATCTTGGATCTTGAAGTTTTAGTGATTGATCGTGTTGGTTCTTCGTCCTTTTGATCCACGAATTCGGTAAAACCTTTTTAAACCTTTTCTTTTGATTTAATCTTCTTATAAATTATGAACATGTGATGTTTTTACAAAAACATAATAATTAAACATGGATCTAACATGATTTGGTGTTAAATAAAATCAAAAGGGTGTTTTTAAGGGGTGTTTGTTTTGGCCGCAGGCTGCAACCGAACCCGAATGGGTTTCGGTTTGCCAAGCCGACCACCACCAAGACCATATGGTCTTGGTTGGTGCGTGTGGGTCCCACGGCAGCAGTGAAACAAGGGGTACCCCGAGTTGGTTCGGGGTACGGTGTCGATTTCATGTCCGGTTCAAGCTTTTTAGTCTAGATCCGGTTCATGGTGTATGTTAGTTTTTTATGTTTATGATCTTAGGCTAAAATTAAATTAATAAAATGATGTGATTAATTTAATAATATGACTTAGGTTATTTAATTATAAATGATCATGAAATTATTTTAACCTAAGTATTTATATATATTTAAGACCTATAATTAATTAATTATTTTATAACCATGGATATAATTAATTAATTAACATGACTTAGGTTATATTATTAATATATAATAATACATATTTTAACCTAAGTATTTAACTTATTTAATTAAAAACATGTTACACTTTAATTAAATATTTTAACCTATGGTTTAATTTAATTACATGGAATAATTATTAAACTATACATTATATCATATGACTTAGAAAATAATCATGAAAACACTTAGGCTTATATACTTAGCTTATTTAACCAGCTTATTTCTAATTATGGAAACTTTCTATTTTTAGAAACTTAATTAAATAAGGCAGCTAATCTATTTATGGAAACCTTCTATTTTTGGAAACTTATTTATTTCAGGCAGCTAATCTATTTATGGAAACTTATTTAATTAAGGCAGCTAATCTATTTATGGAAACTTTCTATTTTTAGAAACTTGTCTTTTTTAAGCAGTAAATCTATTTTTGGAAACTTTCTATTTTTGGAAACTTTCTATTTTTGGAAACTTTCTATTTTTGGAAACTTTCTATTTTTGGAAACTTACTATTTTTGGTAACTTTCTATTTTTGGAAACTTTCTATTTTTGGAAACTTTCTATTTTTGGAAACTTTCTATTTTAGGAAACCTGCTATTTTTGGAAAGTTACTTATTACTACACAATAAGTATAATAACACATGAAATACCAGAAATACTTAATCAGATTAAACAGAATATAAGATAAAACACAGTTTAAGGCTTTAAAACAGTAAAACATGGTAAGAACACATAAAATAAGTTAAGACATGACATAAAACCAGCTATGTATTTAGTAAGCAGACACTTATTCATGTACGTATTTATGTAGCACTAGTGATTCGGAAGTAGGATTCCTCGCAGTTCGTCTTTCTCGTTCACTGGACATAAGGTACGGATTCCCGTCCTTTCAGTATGGACATTCTTTCCTTATTAGGATTCCCCGTATGCAGCCAACTGTTTTCCCGTAGTATAAGTTATGTGTTTGATTGCTTATGTTTAATTAAGATTACCTATAGCCATATACATGCATGACCAGTTTCACCTAGTTATGGAGGTACCATAACCATAACATTAGAGGCACTGATGTTATGACTTCACCACGGCGGAGTGATTGCTCGTGGCGTCCCTTCAGCTTTTGGCCATTTATTTATATTTATCATGTGGGGCGTATGGGTGCATCCTAGTTACATGTTTTTATTCAGGATTTCATGGTGAATGTGGTGTGTGCCTTGCATCCTTTACAAGGAGCTGATCCCTCCTACCCAAAAACCAGTATATTAAATTAGAGGCAGCCCCTCTAATTTGCATGATGAGGTCACCCCTCCAATTATTCATGCACGGTGGATTTTCATGACCTATATTGGCTAATGGTAAAATATGACAAACAGTTTTTATAAGATAAACATAAGACTTTCAAACTATTAAACCAGTTTTATTAGGACTTAACCAGGTTACTCGGGACTTAGTTTCTTCCGCTGTTATTATGTTATATGCTTATCCTATTCATGCTTTATTGTACATCCGTGCACTGAGCGTATTTGCTCATCCGTTTTCCTTTTTCTATGTTCCCAAAACGGCAGGTACTCAGGGACGCTCGTAGACACTAAGAGTACGTGCATATGGACTGGAAGCTGTCTAGCCTTCTTTACATTATGCATTTCCTTTCTTATGATACTTATGCTTTGGACACTGTTTAGTCATTTCCTTTACTATACTATGTTTGTGTGTGATGATCTTTACTTTTGGACTACCGATGTTTGATTCCGGTATTTTCCTTTTTATGGTCAAGTAATGTTTAGACATTTTTCCTTGTATGCTTTGATGACACGCCATAATTACTGTGATATTTCCATTTCCAAAATGGGGTGTTACACGGTGGATTTTCATGACCTATATTGGCTAATGGTAAAATATGACAAACAGTTTTTATAAGATAAACATAATACTTTCAAACTATTAAAACCAGCTTTATTAAGATTTAACCAGGTTACTCGGGACTTAGTTTTCTTCCACTGTTATATGTTATATGTTATATGCTTATCTTATTCATGCTTTATTGTACATCCGTGCACTGAGCGTATTTGCTCAGCCGTTTTCCTTTTCTATGTTCCTAAAACGGCAGGTACTCAGGGACGCTCGTAGACACTAAGAGTACGTGCATATGGACTGGAAGCTGTCTAGCCTTCTTTACATTATGCATTTATTTTCTTATGATACTTATGCTTTTGACATTGTTTAGTCCTTTCCTTTATTATACTATGTTTGTGTGTGATGAGCTTTACTTTTGGACTACCGATGTTTGATTCCGGTATTTTCCTTTTATGGTCAAGTAATGTTTAGACATTTTTCCTTGTATGCTTTGATGACACGCCATAATTGCTGTGATATTTCCATTTCCAAAATGGGGTGTTACAATTATGGTATCCGAGCCAAGGCTTCGACCTGTAGGCTCTCAAATATGACCTGTGATTAGTGGGTAGTCACTACGGTCTTCCTAGAACTGACAGTTGTTTTCATGCATTCATCATTTTAAGCATACATATACATGTCATTGTTGCAGGGTTTTTGACTAAGTAATAGTTGGTACAGGACTGGCCCTATTTAGTCGCATGTGTTTTATCGAAACTTTTAGATTTAGGACCGACACATAGGCGTCCCCTCGCTATGTCTTTTGTTTTGGGTGAACTGACCAGAGGCGTTCACTCTCGAGCATACAAAAGTTTTCATAAAACTACATCATGCATTCATACACAAAATTTTCTTGCATAAATTTTTTCTCGTGAAATTTTAGTATAAATTTTTTTCATATATTATATAGATTTTATGTTTTGATCTGTTTAATCATATGTTTTATGTTATAATGTCAGATGGTTCTCACACGTGAGCAGGAGCAGCTCAATGCTGCAATTCAGGCTGCCATGCAAGCCTTGCTTCCTCAACTGAGGAATGACATCAGGGCTGAAGTTCAAGCTGCCAACAATCAGCAGCATAATCAGCCACCTCCTCCTCCTCCAGTGACATTAGCAGTATGGCTGGAGAGATCCAACAAGCTCCGCCCTCGAGCTTTTGAGAAGACAGATAGCCCCAGCGATGCTGAAAGCTGGTTGGCTCACATCGAGAAGATTTTCAACGCTATGGGCTGTGACCCCGCATATAAGGCGAGGTTGGCATGCTATCGGTTCGAAGGTGATGTACTCAACTGGTGGTTAGCATTGATGCAATCTGAAGGTGGTGATGAGTGGGTTGCTGGTTTGACTTGGGCTCAGTTCAAGGACAGGGTGATGGAGCAGTTCTTTCCCAAGGCTGAGCAGGACAAGCTCAAGAGAGAGTACCATGGGATCCGACAAAGAGCTGGGGAGAATAGCAACGAGTTTATGCAGCGCTTTCTTCGCTTGGCTGGTTTCCTTGGTGCGGCAACAGGTATTCCTAAAGAGCAGGCACATCACTTTAGATGGGCTCTTCGCACATCGGTCGCAAACAATCTGGTGTGTGCTACGTTCAACACTGTAGCACAAGTGGCCGATGCAGCACGAAAACTGGAGATGCTGCAAGAGAGAGATGAGTTCGGGGAAGCTGAAAGACCCGACAAGAGGTAAACATTCGTATTCAAGCGGTGACCAATCCGTATACTTTCCATATGTCAATTATTCATCTCTTAAATGTATCTTCCAGGCAGAAAACTGGGGACCGGTCTCAGCCGGCTACTCAGCAGCAGCCTCATCAGCCCAAGGGAAACGGTTAGACTAACGACCGTTCTGCTACGGATAGGCGTGGCGGTAATGACAGTTACCGTAACAACGCTGGGCACTCCAACAACAGCAGGTCCTAGTACTTACGCAATTCCTTATGTTTTATGTTATAACTCATATTCTGACACTTTAGCAAACTTCTACCAGGAACCATGGAAACGGTAGGGACCAGAACCAGAGAGGTTCGCAGCCTAGCCGTCCGGCTATCACTGGTATTCAATCTTATGATTATCCGCTTTGTCCTTTGTACCCGATTACCATGTCTTATGTAAAATGTTTTATCAGGTTCTCAGCCAGCCAGAGCACCTGCTGGAGGATACACTCATCCTCTTTGCTCTACTTTCCATCGTAGGCACCCAAGACCATGTCGCCGTAATACTGATGTGTGCTTCAAGTGTGGTCTTCCTGGCCATATTATGAAGGATTGTCGTAAGGGCGAGATGGAGGGTACATCGGGACATGCTGATACCAAGCCGCCTCCTACTGCCGGGCGTGTCTACACGACATCTCGAGACCAGGCCAACAAGTCTACAGGTACCATCACTGGAATCTTGTATATGTATGGTCAAGCTGCATGTGTTCTTTTCGATACGGGTGCTACTCACTCGGTTATTTCTACTGCTTATGCTAAAAACATTAGGATGCCTCCCTTGCCACTAGAAAATAGGCTTACTATTTCCACGCCTTTGAGGGACTCTATATTAATCACCCATGTATACAAGAGTCTTCCCCTAGAATTTGATGATAAGGTTCGACCTGTCGACGCACTTCCGCTGGACATGAATGACTTCAACATGATTTTGGGCATGGATTGGCTATCCAAGTATCATGCTACCATAGACTGTCATTCATATCGAGTTATCTTCGGTGATGTTAATGCACCAGAGTACATTCATAATGGGTTCATACCCGGACGGTCTGTACAAGTTATATCCACCCTACAAGCGCGTGCACTACTGTCACATGGCTACGAGGGTTATCTAGCTACGGTTTACGACATGGATGCTGAATCTCCATCGATTCAGGATCAACCTATAGTGTCGGAATTCTAAGATGTGTTTCTAGCAGAACTTCCGGGCATACCACCTGCACGAGAAGTGGAATTCAGTATCGAGATGGTTCCAGGAGCTGAACCAATCTCCAAGGCTCCTTATCGCATGGCTCCCATAGAGCTGAAGGAGCTGAAGGATCAACTGCAAGAACTTCTTGAACGAGGTTTCATTCGACCGAGCGCATCTCCATGGGGCGCACCGGTCTTGTTTGTTAAGAAGAAGGACGGTAGTATGCGTCTTTGCATAGACTATCGCGAGCTCAACAAGATTACCATTCGGAATAGGTATCCACTGCCACGCATTGACGACATGTTTGACCAACTCCAAGGGGCCAAACACTTCTACAAGATTGATCTTAGGTCAGGCTATCATCAGCTACGGGTCAAGGAGCATGACATCGCTAAGACTGCCTTTCGTACCCGTTATGGCCACTACGAGTTTGTAGTTATGCCATTTGGCCTGACAAATGCTCCAGCAGTGTTCATGGATTTGATGAACAGAATCTTCCATGAATTTCTGGACACGTTCGTCATTGTCTTCATCGATGACATCCTGATTTTCTCAAAGTCCAAGGAGGAACACGAAGACCATCTTCGTACAGTACTACAGATTCTTCGCCAGAAGCAGCTGTATGCTAAATTCTCCAAGTGTGAGTTCTGGTTAGACAAGGTGGCATTGTTAGGTCACATTATATCAGCAGAAGGAATCACTATGGATCCAGCGAAGATTGAGGCCATTACTAAGTGGCCAAGGCCGACATCAGCGACGGAAGTCCGCAGTTTCTTAGGCTTAGCTGGCTATTACCGTAGGTTCGAGAGAAGAGCTTTGAAGACCTGAAGCAGAAGCTAGTATCTGCACCTATTCTTACTCTACCATCTGGTACGGATGGATTTCAAATCTACAGCGATGCATCGGGGAAGAGACTTGGCTGTGTTCTCATGCAACATGGGAAAGTGATCGCATACGCTTCACGGCAGTTTAAGCCTTATGAAGAAATTACCCCATGCACGACCTGGAGCTTGCTGCAGTCGTGTTTGCATTGAAGATATGGAGGCACTACTTATATGGAGAATCATGTGACATTTTCACGGATCACAAGAGCTTGAAGTATATCTTCACTCAGCGTGAATTGAACATGAGGCAGAGGAGATGGTTAGAGCTGTTGAAGGATTATGACATTAATCTACAGTATCATCCCAGAAAGGCAAATGTAGTAGCAGATGCCCTTAGCAGGAAGTCCGGAATAATCAACGGCATTAAAATCAAAGAGGAAATCATCAGAGACTTGGAGCGACTAGACATCGAGATCATGGTACATAGACAGCATGGTTACTGGGCTAATCTTAAAGTAGAACCCGAGTTACTATCTAAGATCAAGGAAGCTCAGAAGGATGACGGAGAAATCTGGGAGCTAGTACAGAATTTGGAGAAGCAGACAGAATTCAGAGTAGATGCAGATGGTATCGTATGGCAGGGCACGAGACTTTGTATTCCTGATGACCAAGAACTCCGAGAAGCCTTGTTAGCTGAAGCTCATAGCTCCCCATTCTCGATACATCCTGGTTGGACTAAGATGTACCATGACATCAAACAGTACTTTTGGTGGAGTGGTATGAAACAGGATGTGGCCACTTACGTCTCCAAATGTCTTACCTGCCAGCAGGTTAAGATCGAGCATCAGCGATATGGCGGTCTCATTCAACCGTTAGATATTCCAGAGTGGAAGTGGGACAAAATCACCATGGATTTTGTTACCGGTCTTCCGCCTACCAAGAGGAAGCACGATGCAATTTGGGTTATCGTTGATCGACTTACCAAATCAGCTCGTTTCTTACCGATCCGCAAGGAAGATTCGGTAAGTAAACTCGTAGATACGTACAGATGAGAGATCATGAGACTCCACGGTGCACCATCCAGCATCGTCTCAGACAGAGATCCTCGATTCACTTCGCGCTTTTGGAAAAGTCTGCAGAAAGCTTGGGGTACACAACTTAAGCTTAGCACGACTTTTCATCCTCAAACGGACGGACAGTCGGAGCGAAGCATTCAGACATTGGAGGATATGTTGAGGTCATGTGCGTTGGAATGGACGGGTGATTGGGACGAATACATCTGTTTGGTGGAGTTTGCATACAACAACAGTTGGCACGCAAGCATCAAGTGTGCTCCATTTGAGATGTTGTATGGCAGAAAGTGTCGCGCCCCAATCTGCTGGGATCAGGTTGGTGAGCGAACACTTGAAGGACCGGAAATCATAGAGATGACCAATGAGAAGATCGCAGTAGCTAAGCAGAAAATTCAGGAGGCACGATCACGTCAGAAGAGTTACGCCGATAAGCATCGTAGGGATATACACTTTAACATAGGAGATCACGTCTACCTTAAGGTTTCGCCGGCACGTGGTGTTAGACGCTTCGGGATTAAAGGGAAGTTCAGTCCTCGTTTCATCGGACCGTTTGATATCATAGAACGAGTCGGTGAAGTATCTTACCGATTGGCGTTACCTCCGCAGCTTTCACATGTGCACAATGTGTTTCATGTGTCCTTACTCAGAGGGTACCAGTATCATCCCCTTCACATGGTTCAGTATCCACTGGAACAGATACGTGAAGATCTCACTTTTATAGAAGAACCCGAATGAGTTCTTGACAGACAAGAACGAGTCATGAGAAAGAATACGATTCCATTCGTCAAAATTCTATAGAGGGATCATACCGAGCGGGAAGCCACTTGGGAAACAGAGGAGTCTATCCGGGCTTCTTACCCTCATTTCATATTTTGAATTCAGGTATGTTCTTCTTTTCTAGTTTACTTTATCTATAATTCGGGGACGAATTATTCTTTTTAGGGGGAAGAGTTGTAAAACCCGCATGCTTTTACCATGCATTGTACCCTTAGGATCGTACGTACTAGATTAAAACTTTCCTAATATAGCATGATTACGATTACGTGTTAGGAGTTTACGTATTACGTACGTGTTAGAACACGGTAAGTATTTATTACGCACGATCATGTAATAATTATTTGACGATAATTAATCACGAACATGCGATCATGAAATCATGAACGTAATTAAAACACGAACTATTATTAATTACGTATATATATTTATTACGAGCGTAATTATATATATAAGATCACGGTATTTACGTAACGAGAACATTTAAAACACGAACACTAATAATCACAAACGTTTAACTTAATAACGAGACACGGAAAAAGGTACGGGTACCCCAAGTGGGGTCCCTACCCGCGGCCAACAAGGGCAAATGGGCCAAGCCCATTTGTCAAATTTACTAAAAGGGGGTTAACAATATTTACACTACTCAATTAATCTTTACAGAAGATTTTTAAGAAAACCTAAAACCTCCTCTTCCTTGTCTTTTGTGCCGCCACCTTACAACCACCATAGGAGGTGATTTGTGATCTTGGATCTTGAAGTTTTAGTGATTGATCGTATTGGTTCTTCGTCCTTTTGATCCACGAATTCGGTAAAACCTTTTTAAACATTTTCTTTTGATTTAATCTTTTTATAAATCAAGAACATGTGTTGTTTTTATAAAAACATACTAGTTAAACATGGATCTAACATGATTTGGTGTTAAATAGAATCAAAAGGGTGTTTTAAGGGGTGTTTGTTTTTGGCCGTAGGCTGCACCGAACCCGAATGGGTTTCGGTTTGCCAAGTCGACCACCACCAAGACCATATGGTCTTGGTTGGTGTGTGTGGGTCCCACGGCAGCAGTAAAACATAGGGTACCCCGAGTTGGTTCGGGGTACGGTGTCGATTTCATGTTCGGTTCGTGCTTTTTAGTCTAGATCCGGTTCATGGTGTATGTTTAGTTTTTTTATGTTAAAATTAAATTAATAAAATGATGTGATTAATTTAATAACATGACTTAGGTTATTTAATTATTAATGATCATGAAATTATTTTAACCTAAGTATTTATATATTTAAGACTTATAATTAATTAATTATTTTAAAACCATGGATATAATTAATTAATTAACATGACTTAGGTTATATTATTAATATAAAATATTACATATTTTAACCTAAGTATTTAACTTATTTAATTAAAAACATGTTATACTTTAATTAAATATTTTAACCTCTAGTTTAATTTAATTACATGAAATAATTATTAAACTATACATTATATCATATGACTTAGAAAATAATCATGAAAACACTTAGGCATATATACTTAGCTTATTTAACCAGCTTATTTCTAATTATGGAAACTTCTATTTTTAGAAACTTAATTAAATAAGGCAGCTAATCTATTTATGGAAACCTTCTATTTTTAGAAACTTATTTATTTCAGGCAGCTAATCTATTTATGGAAACTTATTTAATTAAGGCAGCTAATCTATTTATGGAAACTTTCTATTTTTAGAAACTTATCTATTTTAAGCAGTAAATCTATTTTTGGAAACTTTCTATTTTTGGAAACTTTCTATTTTTGGTAACTTTCTATTTTTGGAAACTTTCTATTTTTGGAAACTTTTTATTTTTGGAAACTTTCTATTTTTGGAAACTTTCTATTTTAGGAAACTGCTATTTTTGGAAAGTTACTTATTATCACACAGTAAGTATAATAACACATGAAATACCAGAAATACTTAAACAGATTAAACATAATATAAGATAAAACACAATTTAAGGCTTAGAAACAGTAAAACATGGTAAGAACACATAAAATAAGCTAAGACATGACATAAAACCAGCTACGTATTTAGTAAGCAGATACTTATTCATGTACGTATTTATGTAGCACTAGTGATTCGGAAGTAGGATTCCTCGCAGTTCATCTGTTTCGTTCACTGGACATAAGGTACAGATTCCCGTCCTTTCAGTATGGACATTCTTTCCTTATTAGGATTCCCCGTATGCAGCCAACTGTTTTCCCGTAGTATAAGTTACGTGTTTGATTGCTTATGTTTAATTAAGATTACCTATAGCCATATACATGCATGACCAGTTTCACCTAGTTATGGAGATACCATAACCATAACATTAGAGGCACTGATGTTATGACTTCACCACGTCGGGTGATTGCTCGTGGCGTCCCTTCAGCTTTTAGCCATTTATATTATATTTATCATGTGGGGCGTATGGGTGCATCCTAGTTACATGTTTTTATTCAGGATTTCATGGTGAATGTGGTGTGTGCCTTGCATCCCTCACAAGGAGCCGATCCCTCCTACCCAAAAAACCAGTATATTAAATTAGTGGCAGCCCCTCTAATTTGCATGATGAGGTCACCCCTCCAAGTATTCATGCATGGTGGATTTTCATGACCTATATTGGCTACAGGTAAAATATGACAAACAATTTTTATAAGATAAACATAAGACTTTCAAACTATTAAAACCATCTTTATTAAGATTTAACCAGGTTACTCGGGACTTAGTTTTCTTCCGCAGTTATATGTTATATGTTATATGCTTATCCTATTCATGCTTTATTGTACATCCGTGCACTGAGCGTATTTGCTCAGCCGTTTTCCTTTTCTATGTTCCCAAAACGGCAGGTACTCAGGGACGCTCGTAGACACTAAGAGTACGTGTATATGGACTGGAAGCTGTCTAGCCTTCTTTACATTATGCATTTCCTTTCTTATGATACTTATGTTTTGGACATTGTTTAGTCCTTTCCTTTACTATACTATGTTTGTGTGTGATGAGCTTTACTTTTGGACTACCGATGTTTGATTCCGGTATTTTCCTTTTATGGTCAAGTAATGTTTAGACATTTTTCCTTGTATGCTTTGATGACACGCCATAATTGCTGTGATATTTCCATTTCCAAAATGGGGTGTTACAATGGACTTCATCAAGCCCTAAGAGCATGGTATGGTACTTTGTCTACTTACTTAGTGGATAATGGATTCAAAAGGGGCACCATAGGTCAGACACTGTTTACAAAGAAGAAAGGTAAGGATGTGTTGCTTGTTCAGGTCTATGTTGATGACATCATTTTTGGGTCTACTGATCCAAAGATGAGTGAGGATTTCTCCAAGCTTATGACAGACAAATTCAAGATGAGTGCTATGGGGGAGATGAACTTCTTTCTTGGTTTACAAGTTCAGCAGAAAGAAGATGATATCTTCATCTCCCAGGATAAATATGTGGCAGAGATCTTGAAGAAGTTTGGCTTTTCTCCACATGAAAAGAGGGCTACTACTCCTATGGATAGAGAACACCCTTGGGGAAAGATTGGAGATGTAAAGGATGTTGATGTCAGGCACTATAGATCAATGATTGGTTCATTGATGTATCTCACAGCCTCTAGACCTGACATCATGTTTGCTGTGTGTGCTTGTGCACGCCATTAAGTGACTCCCAAAGAGTGTCACCTTTATGCTGTCAAGAGGATCTTTAGGTACCTAAGATGCTATCCTAGTCTTGGTTTGTGGTACCCTAAGGATTCACCATTGGAGCTGATTGCATATTCAGACAGTGACTATGGAGGTGATAAGTTTGATTGGAAATCCACAACTGGTGGATGTCAGTTTCTTGGGAGCAGGTTAATATCTTAGCAATGCAAGAAACAAACAGTGGTGGCTAATTCTACAACTGAAACAGAATATGTGGCTGCAGCTGCTTGTTGTGGACAAGTTTTGTGGATTTAGAACCAGCTGTTGGACTATGGTTATAATTTCATACATCCCAAGATATTTGTTGACAATAACAGTACATTATGCATTATTGAGAATCCTGTACATCATTCTAAAACTAAACACATAGAAATCAGACACCATTTTATAAGAGATTGTTTTGAAAAAGGTTTAATACAACCAGATAGGGTTGACACAGAAGAGAATGTGTTAGATTTACTAACTTAACCTTTTGATGCTGGGAGGTTTCAATACTTGGTAACAAGTATTGGGATGATCAATCTCACATAATATGTGTTTTGGAGTCTTTTTGTAAAAGTATGTACAGGATAATGCATTGTTATTGGTCTTTTTGAGGATTTAGATTTTCCACTATATTTTTCTAACACTGACAAAGGTTGCTTGAACGCTGATAAGTGTTTTTGTGACGTTGTCAGCAATATATTTGTCTAACGCTGACAAAGCTTCCCTCAACGCTGTCAAGTGTTATCGGGGCGTTGTCAGCAACAATGTTAGTTTTGTGGTTTTCAATCTAAATGTGCAGGTGGTGTTAGCAGTATACCATTGGATACAGAGTTGCTTATGGATCCTTGGAGAAGCATTTGGACATGTTTTTATTTATGGATGATGGTTGGAATTTTTAATTCCTATCTTGACATAAAATTTTTATGTTCATGCATATTTTTAGCAACATATGTATCACAGTTTAAGGGGAGGTTTTAGGAACCTTTAGGATGTTTGGGTATCCATATGATACTCTTATCACAATTCTAGATTGTGTCCACAGGTGAGTATGAGTTAGTTTTACTAAATCATGAGGCACTGTAGCATGCAAAGTTGATATACTATGCATGCTGCCAAGACATTTTTGGCCTAGAATTGGTTGTGGTCTGTTGGAAAACTTGGGAATGATTTTGTCATGGGTTTTACCTGGGAGTAACAAGGGATTTTATAAGGTAACTTAGTTGTTAAGAGTTTTGGTTAGCAAGGGACACTAGAGGACTGTTATGTCTATCTTGCATAAGCAAGTGTGCATAACTGGACAGTGCTTGCCGCCCTATAATAATTATCAACTTTTTGGTTATCTTCTCTAGGATAAATTACTTTGTTAAGGTCATTTTTCATTTTTAAACATTTTTATTTTTGGATGCTGACAAGTATTTTTCCAAGCATTGTTGTGACCAATTTAGACGCTGACATGACTTTGGCAAACGTTGACAAGAATATAGCCGTTGGGCGTTGATGGGTTATTTTTGACCGTTGACACTCAATGGGACCTACCCAGTTGTTACTTTTTGACATATTCTTAGGCCGTAATTTTGAGAGCTGATAACTTTCATTTAATGCATGAGATAAACTTATTCTTTTTCAATATTTTCATGATTGCATTTTGAAAATACTTGCCTATTTTTGGGCCAATCACATGCATTTTCTTCTCCTATATATTTGGCTCCTATTTTTAAACAGGGTACCTATTATTCTTGTCTAACACAATTTTCTCTTATCAACTTCATCTTTATCAATCATTCAAAAAGCTTTCAACAATGGCACCAAAATTCAAACCAAGTGATTTGGAATTAGGATTCAGAAGTCAACACAACATGATCGCGTATCTTGAAGCTGATGATACTCTGTTTCCCCAATACACACAAATGGTGGCGTATTTGAACGCATCTCCTTTTAGGTATGCTCTTTCTCATGCACCACTCATTCCTGTCATACATATTAACCAGTTTTGGAACAATGTAAGTTCCTCAACAGTTAATAGAGTGACTACATTATCTTCTATTGTTCATGGGAGAACATGGGTGGTTACTGAAGCTTTGGTACGCCAAGCTTTGCATCTTGATGATGCTGATAGTATAACCACCCTCCCCATTAGTGAAATAGAACAAGGACTAAGGGCTTTGGGTTATCCTTTTCCTGCTCAAGGAACTTTAAATAAATATCATAAATAGGAGTTTCCCCCAGCCTGGAAGTACCTAATACATGTCCTCTTGCAATGTTTGAGTCCCAAGTGTACTGCACACAATGAGATCAATAGATCTATTGCAAGTGCTATTGTGTGCATTGCTACTGGGAAAAAGTTTAATTATTCCAAAATGATTTTTGAGGGCATGTGTAAAAATAAAGGGACCAAAATGACTTTAGCTTATCCCAGATTTTTACAAATGGTTTTTGATGTCCAAGGTTACTGCACAAGGGATCATGATGATTTTTATGAGATCCCTGTGCAAAAGAAAGCAATTTTTATGAAGATGAACTCACCCCCACATCGTGACCTACCACTCACCCCTGCTATGATTGCTGTCATTGAAGCAGCACAACCCCAACCAGACCCCCAACCCCAACTTGACCCAATACCTGAACCTTTACCTTCACCACATCATATGCAAATTGACCAAGAACCCTTCGACGCTGACACGTTAAATGTTGGCGTTGATGTGCCTATTTCAAACGTTGACACACAACCTTCACAGACCCAAACACCCCTTAACCAACCCACATCCACCCAATCCACATCTTCTTCTCCCCCAACACAATATAGGTTTCAAAAGCGCCAAAGGACTACTGGAGTGTTCTCCTCTAGTGTTCCTAGCCATGTAACAGAGAGAACCACCACCACAAGTGTGGTTGGTGTTATGGATGAGGCTGGGACTATTGGTTCTGGCTTAGAAGCTGGCCAAGACAGTCCTACCATAATTAAGACCTCTTCCATGCCCAATGAATCTAACTTTGGAGGTTAAATACCCATTTTAGAAGAGGGCAGATTGGAACCAATGACCCTAATGGAATTGACGGCTGTCTGCATGAGCTTGCAAAAGCAAAATGCAGACTTGGTACAAGTTGTCAGCACACAAGGCCTTGAACTCAAGCATCTGAGGGAGAGGATTGTTTTCTTGGAGACTGCTAGTACAAGGAGAGGGATGGAGGAATCTTCTAAAGGGGAGGATGAACAAATAAATGTGAGTGATAAGGGCTCTCATGATGGTCAATCTTTAGATGTTGTTGAGGCCCTAACAAGTTTGAAGAAACAGACAGGTTTTGATACGTCTCTAGTCTCTCCTACAAACTTAATTTTGTCATTTACAGCCATGTTGGAGGAAATTGCAAAAGGCGCTGAGGCAGGAAATTTGAGCGTTGACAAGGAGAATTTGAACGCTGACATGAGTATTTTGGGCGCTGACAAAGTAGAATTGGGCGTTGACAGACCTGCAAATGAGGTTGATGTATTCCAGTCATCATCCATCATCAAAGAGGTTTCTTCACAGGTATTACCATCTACCTTACCAACAGTTGATCCATTAGATAAGGGTAAGGGTATTATGGTAGAAGAAGTTGTTCCAAAGAATGCAACACAAATTGAATTTGATAGAAAGTTGGCTGCACAAATTATGGAACAAGAAAGAAAGGAGGTGGGAGAATCACCTTTTGTTTTCACTTCATAAGAGCAAGAAGGAAGTGATGAAGCTAGTTCAGACTCAAGTGTTAGATCATAGAACAACCAGAAAGACTTGAGTATGGTGATGAGCTGGCCAAGGAGAAATTGAATGAGTTGAAGTTGCAGGTTGATTTTGATATGCCAGAGGTGGTTCAGATGTACCATGCTTGGGAAGATAGGTGTATGGAGAATCCACACTTGACCATTTCAGATCAGATATGGGGTTTGGAGATTCTTCTCAGAGTACAAAAGGATTGCAAGGTCATTCTGAAACACAAAGCAAGCAATGTTCTCTCAAATTTGAAAAAGGATAGAAAGGAGTTGTACTTCATGCTGCTCAGATGTCATGGAACAGGGTGGACTTATAAGAAATTGACTGGGTTGACATTTGAAGAGTTGGAATGTAGAGCTTATCCTATTTGGGTTAGAGTGCAGGAAGCAAACACTCTAAGACTTCTTTCTGATGAAAGAAAAGAAGAACTTGCAGAGGAAATGGAGCTCAAGAAGGCAATGTTTGTTCCCAGACCAGTGAAAAAGGGAGTCCCTCTTGAGTTTCCCAAAGATATGGATCCATTACATCCAAGTGAAGCTGTCATAAGAAAGAGCCTCAAGCTCTCACCATTAGAAGCTTCAGATATGGTACAAGTGTTACCACTTGATTCCAGAAACCATATTATTAGCTATGAAGAAGATGAATGTGGGTTTTGGAAGATTGGCAGGTATGGAAAAGAGGTTCACACTTTTACCACCCTTATATCTTTGTTTGCAAGTTTTGAGAGAGAAGACTTGGTAGACCTATGGAGGTTATTAGAGGCCAAGTATGTGACTGAAGCACCAACTTCAGTCAATGGAATAAAACTGTGGTCCACATTCAAGAGAACGTGTGGACCAATTGATGAAGATCCTGCTATTTGGAAGGATCTTGAAGATGATCTCAGTGGTCTTCAATGGAGGTTGTATTCAGCTGCTGGTGTTTATTATTTGAGTTCTACAAAGTTTGCTGAGTATCTACTTCTGGATGGTCAGTATTTCATGTCCAAGGAAGTCTTGGAGAAGATGAAGAATACTCAGCTGGAAATTGATTATTCAAGTGACGTGGCTAAAGACTTGATCAGATTTATTTATTACCAATATGAGAAGGTTTGTAAGATTCCTCCTAGTCCTTAATGTTTATTCAGAAACTTGATCATTAGAGTAGATATCAAGTTTAGGGGAGGATTATTGGGAATATATTATAGCCAATCTACTTGAGCGCTGACAAGAGTAAAACAAGCGTTGACAGGAGTAAAACAAACGCTGACAGATCAAGCGTTGACAAGACAAAGTCAAGCGTTGATGCATTGAAGACAAGCACTGATGGAAGGATATACTCTACGCGTTTATTGTATTCTAGATTACTTCTAGTAAAGATAGGAACAACAATGTATTTTCTATATTTATCTTTACCTAGAGTAGTTGATACGTAGATTATTGTACAAGGCTTCTTATGTCTATAAAAGAAGACCTTTAGGTTAATGTTCAATATAAGTTTTCATACGTAAACTAATTTCATTGTAAGCAAGTTTGATATCATTAATCAAAGTGAAAGTTTGTTTATATCTTGTGTGTTCTTGTTTAAGTGTTAATTCCGCATAACACTTAGATTGTCATATACATATACAAAGGTTTCTCTAAGTGTATTACTTGATCTAATCTCGTATACATAAAGCTAAATCTATCTATGTTTGGGATCAACACATCCCTTCCTCTCCAAGTGCAAAGAGAAGAACACTATCCTTGTGAAGTGTTGAGTCCACCACCAAAGATCCATTGAAGATCTAATTTTATACATTTGTTGTTATGTCATAGTTGTGAAGATCCAAGTAGTTGTGTCTATTTGGAAGTTGTGTATGTACTAAGTATAGTTGTGTAGATTGGTCCTAGCTACGATTAGGGCTCGACTTTTAGCTTAGAGTCGGAAATTGGTTAAGCGACGTGTACGGTTTTCTCCACCATATGAGCTTGTTGTGTAGTGAACTCTCGAGTAAGGAGTACTCGAGGAGTGGAGTAGGAACGAGGAGTGAGCTTCGTTGCCGAACCACTATAAATCCTTGGTGTTCGGTTTGATCTTTCTTTACCCTTATCTCTTTACATTCTTTATTCTTTGTGCATGTATTTTTGTTAGTATTAGTTTAGTTACACTATCATTGTAAATATTGTGCATAAGAAGATTTCACATATTTCCTCAAGCCAAAGTTTTTGAAAAAGGATTTTTGAAAACCACCTTTTAACAAGTAAATATAAGAAACTATTCAACCCCCCTTCTAGTTTCTATAATTGGTATCAGAGCGAGTTTGCTCAAGAATTTTTAAAGTATATTGTATTTTAAAACTTGAATCGATCTATGGATTCCAACAAATACCTAGAAGGGAAATCTATGCAAAGACCACCACTTTTTGAAACCGATAGTTTTATTTAATAGAAAAATAGATTAGAAACTTATGTGAAATCAAAAGATTTAGATCTTTGGCATGTTATTACCAATGGTGATTTATTACCTTATCAATTTAATGAAGTTTCTAAAACAAAAGAATTGGTCACATTTGACAAAGCTAATGACGATACTAAAAAGAAACTTTCAAAAAATAATGAGGCTAAAATAGCGATTTATAATGCTTTACCTAAGAAGGAGTATGAAAGGATTTTTATGTGTGAAACCGCTAGAGATATTTGGAACACTCTTTTAGTAACCCACCAAGGTAATAGCCAAGTCAAAGAAAGTAAAATCGATCTTCTTGTCCAACAATATGAACAATTTGTCATCTTAGAAGATGAAATTGTTGATAGTGCATTTGCTAGGTTTAACACCATTATTACTAGTCTAAAAGCACTTGATGTAGGTTTTTCTAGCAACAACAATGTTATGAAGTTTCTAAGGGCTTTACATCCAAAGTGGAGAGCAAAAGTCACGGCGATTGAAGAGTCGAAAGATCTCTCAACTTTATCACTCGATGAACTCATAGGCAACTTGAAGGTTCATGAGATGATAATTTTGAAGGACTCGGAATTAGTGAAAACCAAGAGTGAAAGAAAATCTCTTACACTTAAAGCCAAGAAGGCACAAAGTGACCATGATAGTTCCTCGGGTAGCGATGACGAGGAGTATGCATTGGCGGTGAGAGATTTCAAGAAGTTCTTAAAGAGACGAGGTCAACACGTTAGGCAACCCAACAATGACAAGAAACCATTCTCAAAGAATCGGTTTGTCAAGAACGAAAAAGGTGATAGGAATTTCTTTAGATGTGGTGATCCAAATCACTTCATTGGTGATTGTCCAAAGCCCTCTCGCGATAAGAATCACACAACGTTCGTTAGTGGATCTTGGAGCGATAGCGGTGAAGATGATGATGACAACCCCAAATAGGAGAAATGTCTTATGGCTCACACTTCTAAAGAGGTACATTCCGAAAACGAATATTATAGCAATGATAGCTCCACCTTTGATGATACTGAATTTGAAGGCAAATATGATAGTTTACACAAACTTAGTCTTAAATTCATAGAAAAGAACAAACCTTAAAATCAACCAAAACTAAGCTTGAAAATGAGATCAATGAACTTAGGGAGAAATTGGCAAAACTTGAGAAAGATAAAGAAGTTGATTTAGGTTGCTTAAGTTGTGAGAAACTTAGATTAGAGAATGAAAATCTCAAGAGCACCTCCATTAAATTGGAAAAGTTCATGAAAGGTACTAGTGCTCTTGATGATATGTTAAACAAACAAGTCCATACAAAGGAAAGACTTGGTGTAGGTTTTAACTCAAATGAAGCCTCAACTAGTGAATCTAAACAAGTCAGATTTTCACAAAAATCACCCACTGTACGCGGTCCCAGATTGTATGGGGCGGTTCCTTATCACTATGGAACCGCCGACATAGATAAGGTACCGCGGCCAGAACAAGAGTTTTGTGAAAATCATGAACTTTCTGAAAAGTCAAAGTCAGGTGAAAAACCAAAGCATCTTATTGTTAATAAGGTAAAATTACCCATACTTGACGACAATGCTATTGATAAGTTCTACAAGCCATTAAGTAAACCTCTCATGGGAAATAGAAGTTTATCAAGACCATCTTCTACTCCACCTAGAGTACGGAATGAGTCTAAGCCTAGAAGTAGAACGACAACGCCTAGAAGAGATAATCAAAACAATTCACGCTCTAGAAGTAAAACCCCAACACCTAGAAGAAATGATCATAACTCTAAACCTAGATCAAATACACCCAGGAGAAATAACGAACAAAAAAATGGTTATATGAATTACTATCCTCCTCCATTTTGTTCTCCATGGGGAACCCCTCCTTCATTCATGCATCCCAATCAAATGCAAGGGATGTTTGGAACTAACAATTTTGGACCCATGAGATATTGGGAACCAAATGTTTGATCTTGTGTGTTGTTACCTAGATATGCTTGGGAATTGATTTGGAGCCCGACAAGTGGATTAAGGATAGTGGATGTTCTAAACACATGACGGGTAATCGAAGTTTGTTCTCGCACTACAAAGCATATGATGGAGGTAACGTCACATTTGGAAGTAGTCTACGTGGTAATATCATTGGCAAAGGTACGGTTTCTCTTGACTCTATGACCATTGAAAATGTTGAGCACGTAGATAACTTAGGGTTTAACCTTTTAAGTATAGGTCAAATTTGTGACAATAAGTGTAAGGTCATCTTTTTGGAACATGACAATGAAATCGTAAAAGATGGAAAAGTCATTGGAAAAGGTGTTAGAAAGCATAGGCTTTATGTCATGAAGGTCAATAAGAAGTCAAAAGACAACATATGTCTTGCGACTATAGATGATAGTTCTACTCTTTGGCATAGGAGATTAGGTCACGCTAATATGCTCTTAATTCAATCTTTAGTCTCTAAGGAGTTGGTAAGACACCCCCCCAAGATGAAGTTTGATAGTCACTTTTGTGATGCTTGCAAAGCTGGAAAGCAAGTTCACTCAAGTCACAAAGCCAAGAATTTGGTTTCGACCTCTCGGTGCTTAGAGCTCATACATATGGATCTCTTTGGACCTTCCGTCATACGGAGTTATGGAGGTAACCTTTATACCCTAGTTATAGTTGATGACTATTCTAGATTCACTTGGACTAGATATTTGGCATCTAAGAATGAAGCTTTCGATCACTTCGAAATCTTTAGTCGAAGAATTCAAAATCAACTAGGATGTCCAATTGTCTCTATTAGGACGGATCATGGTAGGGAATTTGATAATGAAGTGCAATTTGGTGCCTTTTGTGAAGCTCATGGTATTACCCATAACTTCTCGGCTCCTCGCACTCCACAATAAAATGGGGTAGTTGAAAGGAAGAATAGGACACTCCAAGAGATGAGTAGGACGATGTTAAACGAGCAATCTTTGCCTCAAAAGTTTTGGTGCAATGCCGTGGACACATCGACTTATATTCTCAACCGAATTCTTATTCGACCTTTCATAGGAAAGACCCCCTATGAGATTCTTAAAGGAAAGAAACCCTCATTGGAATACTTTAGGGTGTTTGGAAGCAAGTGCTTTATCCTCAACACCAAAGACTACCTTAACAAGTTTGACCCAAAGTCTTACGAAGGTATCCTTTTAGGTTATTCCCAAACTAGCAAAGCATACATTGTCCTAAATAGAACCACGGGGGTTATTGAAGAATCACTAAACGTAACCTTTGATGAAACCCCTCCTTCACCCAAGACACCACCATTGGTTGATGATGACTTGGATGAACTAGAAGTAGTTAAAGCCAAAGAGGTTAGAAAAATAGGAGTTGAAGACCGTAATGTTGAAAAGGAAGTAAACTTTCAGGAGTCTAAGGAACATACTCTCAATAATATCATTGGTGACTTAAATCAAAGGACCCTAAGATCTCAAGTCCAAAACCAAAGCAACTTCTTTTGTTTCGTCTCCTTGATTAAACCAAAGAATGTTAAAGAAGCTTTGACGGATGAAAGTTGGGTCATTGCGATGCAGGAATAATTGAATCAATTCGTTGCCAATGATGTTTGGGAACTTGTTGTTGGGTCTACTAGATATAGATCTTGTAGCCTGTCAGGACCGGTGAATGACTTCTGTAATCACAAGTCAAATCACAAAGAGACTCTATACACAATATGAATGTAGAATATAAATATAATTAAGAAGAACAGAATAACTATAAAGACTTGATCCTTTCTAAGGATTTCTAATATTGATAATGACTAGAACTACGTTTTGTGAAGGTGTGTCTAACCCTTCTGCCTAAGGTTCCTTTTATCCTACAAGGAAACCCTAATACATCATTAAAGAAAACGTGTAAAACTGATATGCATATCCTTTCCTAACATATCTCATGCATATCCTAACAGAATATTAAGTAAATAATGAAGTTTGACTTCGACTAGAACCAGGAGCAGGACTTGCTCCTACTACGACTAGGACCAGGAGGAACTACATACCTCCTAGTCTACCTATTACATATAACTATTACAATGGTCCTAACAATCCTCCCCTAAACTTGAATTTGACCTGTTGAGTTCAAGTTTCCTAGAAAACGTGCAAAGAAAGCCTGAGGATTGTATCAGCAAAACAAATAGCAGCATCAACAAGATAAGAATCAGAGTAACAGCCACAACATGAAACACTAGAAGCTTCTCCAAAGCTTGTAACAAATCAGCATCATGTTGAATCTTTTCAGCAACATGAGCAGATTTGATGAGCCTTTACCAAGTAGCTGCTCGCTCTTGGGCTAGCTAGTCATTCTGGTGGAATAAGCATCACCCTAGGAGACTAGAACCCAGCCCAACTCTTAGAACGTGAATCAATGGTGAGTGGGAGTACCCTGATGATTTTAGGCAAACCATCACAGCCGTCAACGGATTTGATGCGTCTTTACCAGAAGCCGTACCGCTCTGGACTCGCCAACTCTTAGCAATGAAGCATCGGTGAGTTGAACACCCTATAGCTTTAAGCAAGCTATTACAGCTATCAACGGATTTGATAAGATCTTTACCAAGAGCCGTACCCCCTTGGATTAGCCACTTTTCAGTCTAAGACTATGGCAAGTGAAAACCATCCAGTTTTGGGTAACCTGGCAACCATCAACGGATTTGAGAATCGCACCAGGAGCCGTACCCTCAAGGTGAATCAACTTTTTCTTCTCGATTAGACATGGTAAGTTGAGAACCATTTGTTGTGTGGACCACGTCCAACACCAAGTGCAACCAAGTACTAGGACAAGCTCAAACCAGGAACCACATTGTGAAACAGCCAAGGGATATTATGTACAAGTATAAAAGCTAAACTGTGTTTAAAGTATAAGCAGATATTATATAAAAAGTATATTTTTATTTTTTTTATTTTTTATTTTATTTTATTTTTTTTAACTATAAAGAATGAAATTCACCAATCACTGTACATATTGGTGAAAAGAATAAAAATAAGAACAAATGAACAAAAATACAAAGCATAAACACTTACAACCCAATCACCTTACATACCAGAAGCAGCCTTCTTATCTGCTAGCAACCGTGCCTGAATACCTTCTACCAATGCCGTAGCCATAGAGGACTCATTTCCAGATGGAGCAGTAGAAATTTGCAAGTGACTCGCCAACATCGCCTCCATGGAAGAAATAGTCAAAGGATACACCACATCCGTCAGCATAAACACCATATGACCAGATTCTAATTCCAACATATGAACTCCACATCCAGCATATAGCTTCCATCGCAGAATCTCCCATTGCATTTGATCCTTCCATATGCCCGAAACAGGAGCATTGGGAGGAGGATCCAACATCAGTTTGAGATCAGCCCAGATACGCAGACCAGGCCAGGAAGACACAGCCATTGGGTCAAACGGCATACTAGAATCAACAAGTCCATACAACGTCATAAGATCCATACGGTCAGCCCAAGACAATACACCCTGCAAACTCGTTGCCAATCGTACAGACCCATCACTCAAAGTAATCCGATGGGACACACCACCAGGAAGTGTAGTAGAATGCTCAACCGTATAACCAGTAATGTTCCCATTGCCCAAGGGCAAGTCAGAATCGCTGTCGGAAGCGGCATCAATTAAATTCTCAGGATCACGCTTCTCAAAAGGAACTGTCTTACCACGGCGAACACGACGAGCTTGTTTCTGGCGAATGGAACGTCGAGGTGTGGGAGCCGAAGGTGTTGATTCAACCTTTACCTTAACTTCAGCAGCAGCAGGGGAAGCAGTAGAAGTAGACTCATGAACGTGTCCACCCAATGGACCACTAGGAGCTGCATCAGAAGTAAGATGAGGTGGAGTTCCAGGAACTGGTGGTGATGGAGATGGCACATCAGATGTAGTAGCAGTAGGTGTGGTGGTATCAACAAAGGTGCTTGCAGGAACATGTGTGGTGGTGGTAGTAACAGGTGTGGTGGTGGAAGCATGAGTGGTGGTGGTAGTAACAAAGATGGTAGTAGCAGGACCAGCAGTAGAACCCATAGGAGCAACCAAAGGTGTAGTAGAAGGACCAACAGAAGTAGCAACAAAACCAGAAGGACTACCAGCAGAACCAGGAGTGGGTGCAGACGAAAGACCAGTAGAATCAGCAGGCATAGAAGCAGTCACACCACGAGGATGGTAAATAAATCTTTCCGGAATAGGTTGACTCTGACGCTTCACCATCTTTTCATAAAGGGCCTTAAGCTCATCAAAAGTCAAAGCCCGCACCCGAGCCCAAGTCCACGGAGCATTGAAATGAGCAGCAGATTGATATTTCACATAACGTTGCATCTGCTGGCGCTCCTCAGCCTGAGATAAAGGTCTGTTCCTTCTCTGTTTCTTAAGTTCTGCAGCAAGAGCCAACTGATGCTTACGTATCAATACCATAGCCTTCGGTATACAATTGTGTTCATCAACATCGTCACCCAAAAGATCCTTAAACTGAGCATAATCCCGAGTGAGAACAGTCAACACTTGCATCCATTCACTATCACTCCAATGCATGGCATCATGCTGAATTTGTGCACGCCTGCGCTCTCGAAGCTCTTCCTCAGCAGCCCTATCCGCTTCATCAATCTCAGCCTGAACCCGACGAGCAGTGTAACACCCCATTTTGGAAATGGAATATTACGCATAATCATGGCGTGTCATCAAAGCATACAAGAATAAATGTCTAAGCATTATTCGACCATAAAAGGGAAATACCGGAATCAAACATCGGTAAACCCAAAGTAAAGCTCATCACACACAAACATAAATACTGTAAAGGAAAGGACGAAACAAAGTCCATAGCAAACTGTATTAAAGTAAAGGAAATGCATAAAGTAAAGAAAGACAGTAAAGCTTCCAGTCCATATGCACGTACGTTTGAGATCTACGAGCGTCCCTGAGTACCTGCCGTTTTGGGAACATGAAAAGGAAAACGGCTGAGCAAGACGCTCAGTGCACGGATGTACAATATAGCATGAAATAGGATAAACATGTAACATATAACAGCGGAAGACTAAGTTCTGAGTAAACTGGTTAAGTATTAAGAAAACTGGTTTTATAGTTTGAAAAGCCTTATGTTTATCTTATGAAAACTGTTTTAACATAAATATACCATAGCCCATATAGGTCATGAAAAGGTCACGTGCATGAATACTTGGAGGGGTGACCTCATCATGCTGATTAGAGGGGATGCCTCTAATTAATATAATGGTTTGGGTAGGAGGGATCAACTCCTTGTGAAGGATGCAAGGCACACACCACATTCACCATGATAAACTAAATAAAACATGTAACTAGGATGCACCCATACGCCCCACCTGATGTAATAATATGGCCAAAACTGAAAAGGGACGCCACGAGCAATCACTCCGCCGTGGGGAAGTCATAACATTGGTGCCTCCAATGTTATGGTTATGGTACCTCCATAACTAGGTGAAACTGGTCATGCTTGTATATGGCTATAGATTATGCTAATTAAACATAAGCAGTTCAAAACAATAAAACAAATACTGGGGAAAACAGTTGGCTGCATACGGGAAAATCCTAATAAGGAAAGAATGTCCATACTGAAAGGACGGGAATCCGTACCTCAAGTCCAGAGAATGAACGGAAGAAAGACTCCTACTTCTAGATCACTAACGCTACATGAATACACACGTGTATAAGTATCGATTCACTGATTACGTACTGGGTTTTATGTCTCGTTTTAGCTGACTTGGTATGTTTTAGGTCATGGTTCACTGTTTAAAGCCTTAAACTGTGTTTATCTTGTATTCTGATTAATCTGATTAAGTATTACTGGTATTTCATGCATTATTATACTTACTGTGTAATAATAAGTAACTTTCCAAAAATAGCAGGTTTCCAAAAATAGAAAGTTTCCAAAAATAGAAAGTTTCCAAAAATAGAAAGTTTCCGAAAATAGAAAGTTTCCAAAAATAGAAAGTTACCAAAAATAGAAAGTTTCCAAAAATAGAAAGTTTCCAAAAATAGAAAGTTTCCAAAAACAGAAAGTTTCCTAAAATAGAATTTACTGCTTAAAATAGATTAGTTTCTAAAAATAGAAAGTTTGCAAAAATAGATCAGCTGCCTTAATTAAATAAGTTTCCATATATAGAAGGTTTCCATGATTAGATTAGCTGCCTGAAATAGATAAATTTCCATATATAGAAGGTTTCCATTAATAGATTAGTTGCCTTATTTAATTAAGTTTCTATAAATAGAAGTTTCCATATTTAGAATTAAGCTGGTTACATAAGCTAACATATAAGTCTAAGTGTTTATAAGCTGATTTCTTAAGTCATATGATATAGTATATAGTTTAATTATTATTTCATGTATTTTAATTAAACTATAGGTTAAGCATTTTAATTAAAGTATAACATGTTTTAATTAAAATGAAATAAGATACTTAGGTTAAAATGTGTATTATTATTATTAATAATATAACCTAAGTCATGTCTAAATTAATTAATTATAGGCATGTTTTAAATAATTAATTAATTATAACTTATAACATAAAATACTTAGGTTAAATTAATATCATGCTAAATTAATAATTAAAATAACCTAAGTCATGATTTAATTAATATCTCATGTTATTAATTAATTTATATCCTAAGTTCATAATTCATAAAAATTAACATGTAACATAGATCATGATTTAACCAACGAACCATGAATCGGGCATGAATTCGACACCGTACCCCGAGCCAAACTCGGGGCACGTGTGCCTCCTTGCTGCCGTGGGTCCCACAAGCACCAACCAAGACCAAAAATGGTCTTGGTGGTGGCGGCAATAAGCAAACCAAACCCCCCTCGGGTTTGTTTGCTAGGCGGCTTAAACAAACACCCTTTTTATAACATTCTTTGATTTTAATTTACCCCAAAACATGTTAGATCAATGTTTAATTATCATGTTTTAATAAGAACAATAATAACATGTTCATGAAAATAAGCAAAGATTAAAAAGAATTAAAAAGAAGGGTTTAGAATGATATACCAATACGTAGCTTGAAAGGGGATGAACAAACACGGTTTCAAGCACTTGTTTTTAATGTCAAAAATCAACAACACCCTCCTATGGTGTTGATGTAGGTGACGGCACAAAAAGAACCAAGGAGGAGGAGGAGAAAACTTTTTAGGTTAAAATGTTATTTTGCTTGAAAGTGAAAAATGAAAAACATATTTACCATAACCCCCCTTTACTTGTAAAAGTCCATGGGCTTAGCCCATTTCTTGTTGTTGTGCCGTGGGTATGGGGGCCCCACATGGGGTACCCGTACCTTTCTCGTGTCCCGATGTTTCGTGTTCGTTCGTGGTTAACGTGTTCGTGTTTAAAGTGTTTCTGTTTATTTTATCATGTCGTTTATCGTAATTTTAACGCTTGTAATTATATTATATGTATTTACGTAATTATTCTAGTTCGTATTTTAAATGGTGATCATGATTTAATTATGTTCACGTGACATATTTATTAACTGTTTATCATGAGTTCGTACGTAATCGATACTTATCATGTCATACACGTATGCACTTGCTTGATTATAAGCACATGAATGTGATCAATACTAAATGAGGTAAGTTTTAATCTAGGACGTACGATCTTAAGGGCACTATTCATGGTAAAAGCATGCGGGTTTACAATTCTTCCCCCCTAAAAAGAATAATTCGTCCCCGAATTATAGATAAAGTAAGCTGAAAAGAAGTAACATACCCGAACTCAAAATATGAAGTGAGGGTAAGAAGCCCGGATAGACTCCTCTGTTTCCCAAGTGGCTTCCCGCTCGGTATGGTCCCTCCAAAGAATTTTGACGAATGGAATCGTCTTCCTTCTCATGACTCGTTCTTGCCTGTCGAGTACTCGTTCGGGTTCTTCTATAAAATTGAGATCTTCACGTATCTGTTCTAGTGGATACTGAACCATGTGAAGGGGATGATAATTGTACCCTCTGAGTAAGGACACATGGAACACGTTATGCACGTGCGAAAGCTGAGGAGGTAACGCCAATCGGTAAGATACTTCACCGATTCGTTCAATGATATCAAAAGGTCCGATGAAACGAGGACTGAGTTTCCCTCTGATCCCGAAGCGTTTAACACCACGTGCCGGCGAAACCTTGAGGAAGACGTGATCTCCCACATTAAAATGTATGTCCCTACGATGCTTATCGGCGTAACTCTTCTGACGTGACCGTGCTTCCTGCAGCTTCTGCTTAGCTACTTCGATCTTCTCATTGGTCATTTCTATAATCTCTGGTCCTTCAAGTGTTCGCTCTCCCACTTGATCCCAGCAAGTTGGAGCGCGACACTTTCTGCCATACAACATTTCGAAAGGAGCACATTTGATACTTGCGTGCCAGCTGTTGTTGTATGCAAACTCGACCAAACAGATGTAATCGTCCCAATCACCTGTCCATTCCAACGCACACGACCTTAACATATCTTCCAATGTCTGAATTGTTCGCTCCGACTGTCCGTCCGTTTGAGGATGAAAGGCCGTACTCAGCTTAAGTTGTGTACCCCAAGCTTTTTGCAGACCTTTCCAGAATCGCGACGTGAAACGAGGATCTCTGTCTGAGACGATGCTGGAGGGAGTACCGTGGAGTCTCATGATCTCCCTTCTGTAAGTATCTGCGAGTTTACTTACCGGATCTTCCTTGCGTATCGGTAAGAAATGAGCTGATTTGGTGAGTCGATCAACAATGACCCAAATAGCATCGTGCTTTTTCTTGGTAGGCGGAAGACTGGTAACAAAATCCATGGTGATTTTGTCCCACTTCCACTCTGGAATATCCAACGGTTGAAGGAGACCGCCCGATCGCTGATGTTCAATCTTAACCTGCTGGCAGGTAAGACATTTGGAGACATAAGTGGCTACATCCTGTTTCATACCACTCCACCAAAAGTGCTGTCTGATGTCATGGTACATTTTTGTCGACCCAGGATGTATAGAAAATGGGGAGCTGTGAGCTTCAGCTAACAATGCTTCCCGGAGTTCTTGATTGTCAGGAACACAAAGTCTCGTGCCCTGCCAAACGATACCGTCTGCGTCCATTCTGAATTCTGTCTGCTTCTCCAAATTCTGAATTATCGCCCAAATCTCTCCATCATCCTTCTGCGCTTCCTTGATCCTAGTCAGTAACTCAGGTTCTACTCTAAGATTCGCTCAGTATCCGTGTTGCCCACGTACCATGATTTCGATGTCTAGCCGCTCCAAGTCTCTTATGTTTTGTTCCTTGATCTCAATGCCGTTGATCATTCCGGACTTTCTGCTGAGTGCATCTGCTACTACATTAGCCTTCCCGGGATGATACTGTAGGTTAATATCATAATCCTTCAACAGTTCCAACCATCTCCTTTGTCTCATGTTCAATTCTCGTTGGGTGAAGATGTACTTCAAGCTCTTGTGATCCGTGAAAATGTCGCATGATTCTCCGTATAAGTAATGCCTCCATATTTTCAATGCGAACACCACTGCAGCAAGTTCCAGGTCATGCGTAGGGTAGTTTTCTTCATAGGGCTTAAGCTGTCGTGAAGCATACGCGATCACTGTCCCATGTTGCATGAGAACACAGCCCAGTCCCTTCCCCGATGCATCGCTAATCTGAAATCCACCTGTACTAGATGGGAGAGTAAGAATAGGTGCAGTTACTAACTTCTGCTTTAGGTCTTCGAAGCTCTTCTCTCGTTCTTCCGTCCAGACGAATTTCTCTTCTTTTCGCATCAGTTTGGTGAGAGGCAATGCCAAACGGGAAAAGTTTTCCACGAATCTGCGATAATATCCAGCTAAGCCTAAGAAACTGCGGACTTCTGTCGCTGACGTTGGTCTTGGCCATTTAGTGATAGCCTCAACCTTCGCTGGGTCCATAGTGATCCCTTCTGCTGATACAATGTGACCTAAGAATGCCACCTTGTTTAACCAGAACTCACACTTGGAGAATTTCGCATACAGCTGCTTCTGACGAAGAATCTGTAGTACCGTACGGAGATGGTCTTCGTGTTCCTCCGTGGATTTAGAGAAAATCAGGATGTCATCGATGAATACAATGACAAACTTATCAAGGAATTCATGGAAGATTCTGTTCATCAGATCCATGAATACTGCTGGAGCATTGGTCAGGCCGAATGGCATGACCACAAACTCATAATGGCCATAGCGGGTACGAAAAGCAGTCTTAGCAATGTCTTGCTCTTTAACCCTCAGCTGATGGTAGCCTGACCTTAGATCGATCTTTGAGAAGTGTTTGGCTCCTTGAAGTTGGTCAAACAGATCATCTATACGTGGCAATGGATATCTATTGCGGATGGTAATCTTATTAAGTTCGCGGTAGTCAATGCAAAGTCGCATGCTGCCGTCCTTCTTCTTAACGAACAAGACCGGTGCACCCCATGGAGATGCGCTTGGTCTAATGAACCCTCGTTCAAGAAGTTCCTGCAGTTGGTCCTTCAGTTCTTTTAGCTCTATGGGAGCCATACGATACGGAGCCTTAGAGATTGGCTCAGCTCCTGGAACAAGGTCTATATTGAACTCCACTTCTCTTGCAGGTGGTATGCCTGGAAGTTCAGCTGGGAAGACGTCTTGAAATTCCGAAACTACTGGTTGATCCTGAATCGATGGGGATTCAGCATCCATGTCGTGAACCGTAGCTAGATAACCTTCGCAGCCATGTGACAGTAATGCACGTGCTTGCAAGGTAGATATGACTTGTACAGACCGTCCGGGTATGAACCCGTTATGAATGTACTCTGGTGCATTAATGTCGCCGAAGATCACCCGATATGAGTGGCAGTCTATGGTAGCATGGTGCTTGGATAGCCAGTCCATGCCGAGAATCATATCGAATTCAATCATGTCTAGGGGAAGTGCATCTACTGCACGAACTTTATCGTCAAACTCTAGAGGAAGACTCTTGTATACATGAGTTATTAATACAGAGTCTTTCAAAGGCGTGGAAATTGTAAGCCTATTTTCTAATGGCAAGGGAAGTGTCCTGATGTTCTTGGCATAAGTAGTGGAAATAACTGAATGAGTGGCACCCGTGTCGAAAAGAACACATGTAGCTTGGCCGTACATATACAAAATTCCAGTAATTGTACCTGTAGATTTGTTTGCCTGATCGCGCGATGTCGTGTAGACACGCCCAGTGGTAGGAGGCGGTTTAGTATCAGCATGACCCGAAGTACCCTCCATTTCACCCTTACGGCAATCTCTCATACGATGGCCAGGGAGGCCGCACTTGTAGCACGCGTCGGAATCACGACGACATGGGCCAGGGTGTCTGCGATGGCAAGTACTGCAAAGAGGATGAGTGAATCCTCCAGCAGGAGTCCTTGCTTGCTGAGGGCCTGCTGATTACGAAACGTGTTAAAATAAAGTATATGCACGAGTATAAGACATATGCGTCATAAGATGTTTACCAGTGTTAGCTGAACGGTTAGGCTGAGAACCCCTGTGGTTCTGGTCCTTCCCGTTACCGTGGTTCCTGGTAGAGATTGATATAGTGTCAGCATGAGAGATATAACATGAAATCATGAGAAGATGCGTAAATAGTAGGACCTGCTGTTGTTGGAGTGTCCCGCATTGTTACGGTAATTATCATTACCGCTGCGCCTTTCCACAACAGAACGGTCGTTAGTGTGACTGTTTCCTTTGGGCTGATGAGGCTGCTGCTGGGTAGCCGGCTGAGACCGGTCCCCAGTTTTCTGCCTGGAAGATACAGTTTAAGAGATGATTATAGAACATATAATGATAGGATGCGGTCTGGTTATTGATAGAACACGAAATGTTTACCTCTTGTCGGGTCTTTCAGCTTCCCCGAACTCATCGCGTTCCTGCAACATCTCAAGCTTCCTTGCTGCGTCGGCCACTTGTGCTACTGTATTGAACGTAGCACATACCAGATTGTTCGCGACCGAGGTGCGAAGTGCCCACCTAAAGTGGTGTGCCTGCTCTTCAGGAGTACCAGCTGTTGCTCCCAGAAAACCAGCTAAGCGAAGAAAGCGCTGCATGAATTCGTTGCTATTCTCGCCCGCTCTCTGACGTATCCCATGGTATTCTCGCTTGAGTTTGTCCTGCTCTGCCTTAGGAAAGAACTGCTCCATCACTCTCTCCTTGAATTGGGCCCATGTCAAACCAGCGACCCATTCATCACCTCCTTCTGACTGCGTCAAGGCTAGCCACCAGTTGAGTACATCGCCTTCAAACCGGTAGCATGCCAATCTCGCCTTGAATGCTGGGTCACATCCCATAGCATTGAAAATCTTCTCAATGTGAGTCAACCAGCTTTCAGCATCGATGGGGCTATCAGTCTTTTCAAAAGCTCTAGGACGAAGCTTGTTGAATCTTTCCAACCACACTGCTAGTGTCACTGGGGGAGGAGGAGGAGGTGGCTGATTGTGCTGCTGATTGTTTGCATCTTGGACTTCAGCACAAATGTCATTCCTCAGTTGAGGAAGTAAGGCTTGCATGGCAGCCTGAATTGCAGCATTGAGCTGCTCTTGCTCGCGTGTGAGAACCATCTGACAGTATAACATAAACATATGATTAACAGTTCAAACATAAAATATAACTTATATATATATACATGAAAAAAAATTTATACCAAAAATTTCACGAGAAAAATTTTATGCAAGAAAATCTTTGTATGAATGCATGATGCAGTTTTATGAAAACTTTTGATGCTCGAGATGAACGCCTCTGGTCGGTTCACTCAAAACAAAAGACATATCGAGGGGACGCCTATGGGTCGGTCCCAAATTTAAAAGTTTCGATAAAACACATGCGACTAAATAGGGCCAGTCCTGTACCAACCATTACTTAGTCAAAAACCCTGTAACAATGACATGTATATGTATGCTTAAAAATGATGAATGCATGAAAACAACTGTCAGTTCTAGGAAGACCGTAGTGACTACCCACTAATCACAGGTCATATTTGAGAGCCTACAGGTCGAAACCTGGCTCTGATACCATAATTGTAACACCCCATTTTGGAAATGGAATATTACGCATAATCATGGCGTGTCATCAAAGCATACAAGGATAAATGTCTAAGCATTATTCGACCATAAAAGGGAAATACCGGAATCAAACATCGGTAAACCCAAAGTAAAGCTCATCACACACAAACATAAATACTGTAAAGGAAAGGACGAAACAAAGTCCATAGCAAACTGTATTAAGGTAAAGGAAATGCATAAAGTAAAGAAAGACAGTAAAGCTTCCAGTCCATATGCACGTACGTTTGAGATCTACGAGCGTCCCTGAGTACCTGCCATTTTGGGAACATGAAAAGGAAAACAGCTGAGCAAGACGCTCAGTGCACGGATGTACAATATAGCATGAAATAGGATAAACATGTAACATATAACAGCGGAAGACTAAGTTCTGAGTAAACTGGTTAAGTATTAAGAAAACTGATTTTATAGTTTGAAAAGCCTTATGTTTATCTTATGAAAACTGTTTTAACATAAATATACCATAGCCGATATAGGTCATGAAAAGGTCACGTGCATGAATACTTGGAGGGGTGACCTCATCATGCTGATTAGAGGGGATGCCTCTAATTAATATACTGGTTTGGGTAGGAGGGATCAACTCCTTGTGAAGGATGCAAGGCACACACCACATTCACCATGATAAACTGAATAAAACATGTAACTAGGATGCACCCATACGCCCCACCTGATATAATAATATGGCCAAAACTGAAAAGGGACGCCACGAGCAATCACTCCGCCGTGGGGAAGTCATAACATTGGTGCCTCCAATGTTATGGTTATGGTACCTCCATAACTAGGTGAAACTGGTCATGCTTGTATATGGCTATAGATTATGCTAATTAAACATAAGCAGTTCAAAACAATAAAACAAATACTGGGGAAAACAGTTGGCTGCATACGGGAAAATCCTAATAAGGAAAGAATGTCCATACTGAAAGGACGGGAATCCGTACCTCAAGTCCAGTGAATGAACGGAAGAAAGACTCCTACTTCTGGATCACTAACGCTACATGAATACACACGTGTATAAGTATCGATTCACTGATTACGTACTGGGTTTTATGTCTCGTTTTAGCTGACTTGGTATGTTTTAGGTCATGGTTCACTGTTTAAAGCCTTAAACTGTGTTTATCTTGTATTCTGATTAATCTGATTAAGTATTACTGGTATTTCATGCATTATTATACTTACTGTGTAATAATAAGTAACTTTCCAAAAATAGCAGGTTTCCAAAAATAGAAAGTTTCCAAAAATAGAAAGTTTCCAAAAATAGAAAGTTTCAAAAAATAGAAAGTTTCCAAAAATAGAAAGTTACCAAAAATAGAAAGTTTTTAAAAATAGAAAGTTTCCAAAAATAGAAAGTTTCCAAAAATAGAAAGTTTCCTAAAATAGAATTTACTGCTTAAAATAGATTAGTTTCTAAAAATAGAAAGTTTCCAAAAATAGATCAGCTGTCTTAATTAAATAAGTTTCCATATATAGAAGGTTTCCATGATTAGATTAGCTGCCTGAAATAGATAAATTTCCATATATAGAAGGTTTCCATTAATAGATTAGTTGCCTTATTTAATTAAGTTTCTATAAATAGAAGTTTCTATATTTAGAATTAAGCTGGTTACATAAGCTAACATATAAGTCTAAGTGTTTATAAGCTGATTTCTTAAGTCATATGATATAGTATATAGTTTAATTATTATTTCATGTATTTTAATTAAACTATAGGTTAAGCATTTTAATTAAAGTATAACATGTTTTAATTAAAATGAAATAAGATACGTAGGTTAAAATGTGTATTATTATTATTAATAATATAACCTAAGTCATGTCTAAATTAATTAATAATAGGCATGTTTTAAATAATTAATTAATTATAACTTATAACATAAAATACTTAGGTTAAATTAATATCATGCTAAATTAATAATTAAAATAACCTAAGTCATGATTTAATTAATATCTCATGTTATTAATTAATTTATATCCTAAGTTCATAATTCATAAAAATTAACATGTAACATAGATCATGATTTAACCAACGAACCATGAATCGGGCATGAATTCGACACCGTACCCCGAGCCAAACTCGGGGAACGTGTGCCTCCTTGCTGCCGTGGGTCCCACAAGCACCAACCAAGACCAAAAATGGTCTTGGTGGTGGCGGCAATAAGCAAACCAAACCCCCCTCGGGTTTGTTTGCTAGGCGGCTTAAACAAACACCCTTTTTATAACATTCTTTGATTTTAATTTACCCCAAAACATGTTAGATCAATGTTTAATTATCATGTTTTAATAAGAACAATAATAACATGTTCATGAAAATAATCAAAGATTAAAAAGAATTAAAAAGAAGGGTTTAGAATGATATACCAATACGTAGCTTGAAAGGGGATGAACAAACACGGTTTCAAGCACTTGTTTTTAATGTCAACAATCAACAACACCCTCCTATGGTGTTGATGTAGGCGGCGGCACAAAAAGAACCAAGGAGGAGGAGGAGAAAACTTTTTTGGTTAAAATGTTATTTTGCTTGAAAGTGAAAAATGAAAAACATATTTACCATAACCCCCCTTTACTTGTAAAAGTCCATGGGCTTAGCCCATTTCTTGTTGTTGTGCCGTGGGTATGGGGGCCCCACATGGGGTACCCGTACCTTTCTCGTGTCCCGATGTTTCGTGTTCGTTCGTGGTTAACGTGTTCGTGTTTAAAGTGTTTCTGTTTATTTTATCATGTCGTTTATCGTAATTTTAACGCTCGTAATTATATTATATGTTTTTACGTAATTATTCTAGTTCGTATTTTAAATGGTGATCATGATTTATTTATGTTCACGTGACATATTTATTAACTGTTTATCATGAGTTCGTACGTAATCGATACTTATCATGTCATACACGTATGCACTTGCTTGATTATAAGCACATGAATGTGATCAATACTAAATGAGGTAAGTTTTAATCTAGGACGTACGATCTTAAGGGCACTATTCATGGTAAAAGCATGCGGGTTTTACAAGCAGCCTCTTCACCAAGCCTTTCCTCTTCAATCTGTCGACGAGTACGCTTGCGAGATGGAGATGGAGCATCAGTCATTGGGGCTTTTCCCTTCGGATCATGAGAGGGACCAGCATGAGAACCAACAGCAGGATCAGAATCACCACCCATAGAAGGGGGAATAGCACCAGGAGAAGGAACATTGGAGGACGTTGGAGGAACCGGCAAATCATCATAAACTTTATCAACAAAGGCAGCCTTTGCCAACAACGTCAAGCCATCCTCAACATTCTCCGCACCCTCATCCTCAGAATCTGAATGGACCACATGCTTCTTGCGACGACGTTGTTGAGTCTCCAACGCCTTAATGCGATCAGCCAGAGGAAGAACAAACTCCCTTGTAAGCTTCCGATGTTGGTTTAAGTCAGCTTCCAAACAAATCATCCTCTCATGGTACCTGCGCATAAGATCAAGCAAAGATATCAGTGTAGTAGGCTCCTCCGCCTGCCCACCAAGAGAACTTGGATCAGGGAAAGCATCACGGGAGCCCGAAGCAACATGTGGGTCAACCTGTGGAGAACTAGCATCAAACGGGATATCAGTCGAGTGTGGGGCAGGACTAGGAGGTGGAGTCTCCACAAATGGAGACCTTTGTGGAACTGAGGAAGGACCAGCCTTGGTAGGAGATGGTTTTTCAACCACCACTTCCTCAACTAGCTCCTCCTCTACCACATGAGTGGCACCAACAGTAGGAGCCTCCTCCTCCATGAGGTCATCATCTATCACAACAAACTCAGGAGCCTCCTCCTCCTCACCCATAGGACCCTGAGCCAACCCTAACATGGCTTCAGTCAGGGGCCTCCAATCCCCAGTAAACCCATTCATCATATTGTAATACACTTTAGCTGTAAGTTTAGACGACACATGCTCAGTCCTATCACGTGGAATGCAAACAAGGATTTGTTGAAGAAACCTAGGGTACATAAGAAATTTCTTCCTCGAACCAGCAGTAGACAAATTACTAGCCATCCCCTCAAATAGATAATGAGAAAAATTAAACACTCTACCCTGGGCTAAACAAATAAGACCAGTAGCCAAAGGAGTAGGGAAAGCATCCTAACTCCTAGACTTGGGACTCATACAATGGATTAAAAAGTGAACCAGAAGCTTCCATTAGGGGGAAAACCTATTTTTCTGGAAGTTAAACTTCCCCCCATGTTCATAACCTATAGCAGCCATCCCCTCCAATACTTTCGAATTGGGGATTGATTCAACACCCCCCTCATCCTGAAGATGAAGAGAAGAGCGAATGGAAGCTTCAGTCACCACATATGCACGTCCATCTATGGTAGCATGGAGTGCACGTGGACGACCAGCCACATTCACAAGTTGAGCAGACGCCCAAAATTGACGAATCACACTATCATATATGGTGGGACAGACAGTAAATGCAAACCTTAAGTTAGAAGCTTCAATGAAATCCAAGATGTCAGCAAAATGTTCACGATTTGGACCATCACCCAGATAAGCAACACGGTTGTGAGCAGGTTGGTAAGCAAGAGCAGCCATGGATCTTGATGAATTGATGGAAGAGGGATTGGGATTAGGGTGTAAAGAGTAGAAGCGGTTTTGTGTGTGTGTTAATTGTAATGAGTGAGTCAAGGGTGTATGTTGACCATATATAAAGAAAGTGGTAACTGTTCATTGACCCCTATTAATGGGGGGTTGCCCTTTCAAATTAAACCATAATTGCATAGTAACCACTTGCCCTTTTTAACATAATAACCAACTCCCAATTAACATGCGGAATTCAAACTTGTAAATACCAGGAATGGGAGCGTTGACCAAAAGTCAAAGCACACAATGGTCAGACCAGGAGCAAAACGTGATTAACAAAGGACAAAAGGAATGAACAGTATGCCAGACCAGTACCAGAAGCCAAACACCACTTGACATGGAAGGATTTTAAACCACCAGAAGCCAACCAATTATAACCAGAAGCTGACCAAAAAGGACCAGAAGCCAGTCATGTAAGGCCATATCCACTAGATGAGAGCAAAAATCCTCCATCATAAGCACCACACACCATTATAACCAAGAAACTATGTTGTTACATACTATTAATACGTTAGTCTAACCTAATATGTACACAAAGCCTCCCCTTAAGCTTTGCCTCCCCTCAATCCTAGACCTCAAGGATTGACCATCCCAATATGAACCACCAAGTGGTTAAACCGAGGACCATCAAAAGCTTTAGTCAGCAAATCAGCAACATTGTCATCCGTATGAACTTTAAGAACCTGTATCAGCTTCTTCTCATTGGCATCCCGTATAAAATGATGCCGAATCTCAATATGCTTCGTCCGCTGATGAAAAACAGGATTCTTCACAATGCAAATAGTGCTTTGATTGTCAATAAAGATTTTGGTATTCATAAAATTGAAACCATAATCCAACATCTGATTTTGGATCCATAAAACTTGTCCACAACAACTAGCAGCAGCAACGTATTCAGCTTCTGTTGAAGAAGTAGCTACGATTGTCTGTTTCTTACATTGCCATGAAATAAGCCGACGACCCAAAAATTGACAACCACCAGTAGTAGACTTCCTATCATTATTAGCACCAGCATAGTCACTATCACTATAGGCTTCTAGAACAAAAGGAGATTCTCTAGGATACCATAGACCCAATTTAGGTTGAGCCTTGATATACTTGAAAATCTTCTTCACTGCATTTAAGTTCGAAACCGTTGGAGTCACCTGGTGTCTAGAACAAGCACTTACGGCAAACATAATGTCCGGACGTGATGCAGTCAAATACATGAGAGAGCCAATCATAGACCTGTACATGTGAACATTTACCGGGGGGTCTGGCTCATTCTTAAGTTTGATTTTAGCAACTTCATAAAGAGTTGTTGCTGGTCTAAGAGGATCCATGTCAAACTTCTGAAGAATCTCATGGACATATTTATCTTGACTGATGAAGATCCCATCCGATTGTTGCTTGACCTGAAGACCAAGGAAGAATGACAGTTCTCCCATCGCACTCATCTGAAATTCGCCTTTCATCAAGTGTTCAAACTCATCACACCACTCCTTCCTTGTAGAACCAAAGATAATGTCGTCCACATAAACCTGAACAAGGATAATATCCTTGGAAATCTGCCGAAGAAATAGTGTTTTGTCAATAGTACCTCTTCGATAGCCATTCTTTAACAAGAAAGTTGAAAGACGCTCATACCAAGCTCTAGGAGCCTGATGTAACCCATAAAGAGCCTTGACCACCTTGTAGACTTTCTTGGGATGAAGTGGATCTACAAACCCCTTAGGTTGAGTAACATACACTTCCTCGTCAATTGTGCCATAGAGAAATGCACTCTTGACATCCATCTGGAACACCGTAAAGCCAACATATGAAGCAAAGGCCAAAAACAGACGAATGGCCTCGATCCTGGCAACCGGCGCAAAGACTTCAGTATAGTCAATTCCCTCAATTTGAGTGTGTCCTTGTGCGACAAGCCTAGCTTTATTCCTTACGACAATTCCCCGTGCATCCTTCTTGTTCTTCAGAATCCATTTGGTATTGATAGCTGTCTTTCCATCTGGTAAGTCAACCAGAACCCAAACATTCTGAAACAAGAATTGCTGCATTTCCTCCTGCATAGCCTCCACCCAACTTTGATCCTCAAGAGCATGAGAAACAGACCTAGGTTCCACCTGTGAAAGAAAACAAGCAAACAAACAGTGCTGAAAGTCCGTATGATTATTACGCTTTTGATCCTCAATATAGCCCACAAGAGCATGATGATCAGACGAGGCCTTCTGCTGCATTCTGCGTGTCTTGACAGTAGAACCAGGATCTCCAATAATTTTAGTGGTAGGATGATATTTATGTGATTGCAAGACTGGATTGGAAGAAACCTCCACTTCTGGTGCCAAGTTATTGAGATCACCAACAAAGTCAGCATCATATGAAGCATTTTGGAAAATCCCATCTACCGGTTGTTTATGAATATCATCCAGCTTGTTAGAAGACTTCTTTTCATGGTTCCCCAAATCAGAAGGACTGGAGAAGCGAGTATTGGAAGCAGACTCACTAGCCGGAGTACCAGTAGATGATAAGCTAACACTAGGAGCAGAAGCTGGAGTACCAGGAGCAACTTTATCAGTAGGCTCAACCAAGGGAAACTCAAAACTACCTTGAGCAGCTGCTTTAGTAGCTTCTTGTTGTTGTTTGAGAAGAGTGTCAAGAGCTGCTTGGGAATCCTGTACATCCAATGGAGTTGCATCACTAGGAGGAGTAGGAGAAACCGTGGTGGAATAGGATGGAACCACAAAAATGTCATCCTCATCATCTGAATCAGAAAGACCAGAAGGAACACCAGTACCAGAAGTTGCAAACACTTGTGGTCCTGCATCATGGTTAGTTTTGAAACGAAAATATCCTAACGAATCACTAAGATAATCAAGATCAAAATACCATTCTGGACCTTTGCCTTGGATGTTTGACTTCTCTTCAAAATACCTGAGATTAGTAGTTTCAATGATCCGTTTGGCTTGAAGATTATAGACATGATACGCCCGAGAATGAGCTGAATATCCCACAATGTATCCTTCATCTGCCTTGCCATCAAACTTCCCCAAATAGTCACTAGTATTCAGAATGGTGACTGGACACCCAAAAGGCTTCAAATGAGCAATATTTGGAACTTTGCCCGTAAGCAGCTCATAAGGAGTCTTCTTGTGAGGATTGGTAATAGAAACCCTATTCAAAACATAACTTGTAGTATTAACAGCTTCTGTCCAGAACATGGTTGGAAGCTTGGAATCGGCAAGCATAGTTCTTGCTGCTTCTATTAGTGTCCTATTCTTTCTTTCTGCCACACCATTCTGTTGAGGAGTCCTAGCAGCACTATAATCTCTTTTGATGCCCTTAGCATTGCAAAGTGCGATGAGGTCTTTATTTTTAAACTCGGTTCCATTGTCGCAACGAATACCTTTAACTTTCTTGGACAACTGATTCTCTATCAAGGTAAGAAAATCTCTAAGAATTGAGTAGGTCTCACTTTTGGCAGCCATGAAGAACACCCACGTAAACCTGCTATAACCATCAGTCACCACCAAACAGAATTGCTTGTGATCAATGCTCCTGATGGAAGTAGGACCAAATAAGTCCATGTGTAGAAGCTGCAATGGTTCAGTAATAAGACTTAGAGCAGTAATGGCCTTGAAGGATGCTTTGTGCTGTTTGCCTTTGCTGCAGGCAATACAATTTATATCATTTCTAAACGTCTTGGGAGGTAAACCAGAGACCAGATTCAGATTGGCAAGTTTGTGAATGGTCTTGAAGTTCACATGTCCCATCCTTCGGTGCCATTTAGTGGCTTCATCTTCTGAGGCTTTTGCAACCAGACAAGCTAGTTGACCAGTAGGGTTGACTTCATTCAACTTGATGCTATAGAGATTGTGTCTTCTAGGGATTCTGAGTAAAACTTGTGAGTCATCCGGAAGCTTAAAGTCTTTGGAAAGCACAAGTGCATCAGTATCGGTGAAGAGAACAAACTGCTTCTTGTCACAGATCTGAGAGACCGATATCAAGTTGAAATGTTGAAGTGCCTCCACATAGTAGACCTGCTCAAAATTAAGATTTGGAGTCTTTATCGTTCCTTTGCCAGTGATTCTGCCTTCACCCCCACCAAAATAGACCTTGCCACCATGAAATGGTACAAAGTTAGAGAGAAGACTCTTATTGCCAGTCATGCTCCTGGAGCAACCACTATCAACAATACCTAGACTAGGAACCTGGTATGGAGTAACCTACAACAACAAGAGAATAAATATGCAAAAGTTAGTGTCTTAAGGGGACCCAAACCTTTTCAGGTTTGAGCCTGCCTTGTGGATCATTAGAAGAGTGCCAAGAAGATTGATGAGATCCACCATTGTTCCTTGGTTGCCTATGCATCATATGGGTATTATTATTTGACCAAGAACAACCTGCTGAGGGCTTAACAGCAGTTCCTAAATTTCCCAAACCAAAATACGTGTGGTCTAAATTATGTGGATAGATTGGATTAAAATTTTTAAAATAATTACTGGTTGTTTGGAATCCACTATCTCTCCAATAATCAGACGCGAAAGGAGAGGATACTCTAGAAGTATTAAACGTTGGAGCACTAGGATTAAGTCTTCTAGGAGCATATGAAGCAGCTCCTGGTGGACCAGGAGCAGGAAAAGCATGATTAACAGATGCACGTGTGTCATAATAATCACAATCTTTAATTAAATGAAAGGCACTGCCACAAACAAAACATGTTTTGAAAGACCTTTTATTGGAATGAGATTGTTTCATACTGCCTACTTTATTACACACATTTCTAGGAAAAACATTCTTCCTAGGACTCAATAAACAAGGACCAGACACACTTGACTTGACAGCAACTCTTTCTTCACACTTCCTAGCACCAGTAGCAGCATGTTCATTCGACTTGGAACTTGTAGGTCTTGACTCGTCACTTGAATCATTAGATGCAGAGTCACCAGCTTTGTCACTGAAAATGCATGAGACAAAGTCATTAGTATTAGTAGAACTTGTTGGGGACTCAAGCATCTGTGATCCATCTGAGTCATTATGCCATGAAGTGGGCATAAAAGTTCCAGTAAGAGGAGGAGGGACAGCATGCATTTCTGCTGCTGGTTTAAACCTATTGTAGCTAGGTTTGCCCTCATCCTCTTTGTCGGCATCAAAGACACTTGAGAAAGATAAATCAAATACATCTTCTGAATCAATATATTTTTCAAATCCTAAGCCTCTTTTAGTTCTGCCAGACATGCTACTGTCAATGAATTTTGAAAGATTTTTAGGTGCCTTTTGCCATTTGTCAAATCTTAGCATTGTAGCATCTAATTTAGCTTGCATCTCCTCTTTTTCTTTGATACTAGCATCTCTTTCAGTTTCTGTATATTTAAGCATATTTGTAGTGTTTTCTAAATCAATGCTTAGTATCCTGATTTTATCCTCATACGCACGTTGTGTATCTTGTAACCACCTCTTTTGTTGTTCTAAAGTGTTTAATGAAGCCTTATAGGCTTGAACCTCTAAAAAATACTTATCATTTTGATCATTTACTTCATTAAATTGGGACAACAATTCTGAGTATTTATCATGACAACCAAGAGGACAATGTTGTACCTGAGGTGAGATGCCCATAAGAGTAAACTCGTCTGCTTCTTCTGCATCAGAGAGATTCCCAGCAATCATTGCAAACACGTCAGTCGAGGACTCAGCTGATTCCAGGGTAGAAGCCTGATGATCATTCCAGTTGACCATAGAGTCAACATATACCAATGCCTTCTTGTCATCTTTTATCTCCTGAACCTCGAAAGCAGAGTACCTGCTCTTCTCCTGATCATTCTTGCTGGGGCACTCCCTTGCAAAGTGACCCTGTTGCTGGCAGTTATAGCATCGTACCTTGCTTCTATCGAATCTTGCTGGCTCCCGAGGGTTGTAATTAAATTTCCTTCCTACTTTCTTCTCAAATTTGTGAACCCTAAGAGTAAGCATGGCCATCTTCCATTTAAGATCCATCTCATCCAGGTCAAGTTTATCGGCCTGTTTGAAGTCATCAAAAGCAAGTTGTTGTTCAGCATTAACATCAGTAACAAACGAATGAAGTACATCTTCTACCATACTACCAGACTTGGCAGTAGGTTCAGGAGCAGAAGTATGCTGGAAAGTGTGCTGAGAGAGGTCACAATGTTGCTTGGGCTACTTGCATATGACATAGGACTAGATGCCATAGAACTCACAAAGGCTGAGTTGGCAGGAGTAGGAAAAGAGTCGCTTGAAAAGCCTCTCACATGAGGTTCAAAAGTTCTGAGCTTATGAAACAAATCATCAAAGCTGAGATAGTCAAGCCCACCTTTGGCTTTGAGAGAGATCACCACCTGATTCCATGAGTAGGGTAAAGCTTTAAGAAACCTTGCATTTATATCACCATCATCAGGTTTGGACCTAAGTTGATTCAACTGGCTCAATATCTTTTGGAACCTATCATACCCTTGATTCAGACCTTCAGTTTCTGAGATTTTGAATTCTGTGAATTCATCTCTCAGCATGGACCTTCGCATTTTCTTTGACTCCTCATTCCCGCCGAACCTTGCTTTTATGCCATTCCAGATTTCTCTGGCATCATCCAAATGGTAGAAGTCACCCATGTGATCTTCAGGAAGAAATTGAAGCAAGATCGTTTTTGCTTTTACCTCCTTCTGAATAGCTATGATTTCCTCATGAGATTTAGGGTCAAGAAGAGTAATATTACCATTCTTGTCTCGTCCAGTAAGCTTCCTGCTGTTCCCATTCAGAATGATCTTCCAAAGATCTTGATCAGTGTTGGTGATCCACCATTCCATCTTCATTGCCCAGTTATCATATTCACCCTTCTTCAGAAGAGGGAATTTACCATTCGTGTTAGAGACCGTAGCCAGGATCTGCTGAGGTTGCACAATTTTAGGAGTGCCTTCTTCTCCTGTTTGAGTAGAGGTTGAGGCAGACATGATAAACAAAATGTCAGAAATAAGAAAACTTGATTCTTCTTGTATAAAGACCCTCCCAGGCTCTGATACCACTTGTTGGGTCTACTAGATGTAGATCTTGCAGCCTGTCAGGACCGGTGAATGACTTCTGTAATCACAAGTCAAATCACAAAGAGACTCTATACACAATATGAATGTAGAATATAAATATAATTAAGAAGAACAGAATAACTATAAAGACTTGATCCTTTCTAAGGATTTCTAATATTGATAATGACTAGAACTACGTTTTGTGAAGGTGTGTCTAACCCTTCTGCCTAAGGTTCCTTTTATCCTACAAGGAAACCCTAATACATCATTAAAGAAAACGTGTAAAACTGATATGCATATCCTTTCCTAACATATCTCATGCATATCCTAACAGAATATTAAGTAAATAATAAAGTTTGACTTCGACTAGAACCAGGAGCAGGACTCGCTCCTACTACGTCTAGGACCAGGAGGAACTACATACCTCCTAGTCTACCTATTACATATAACTATTACAATGGTCCTAACACTTGTTCCTCCACCTAGAAGTTATACCATTATAGGAACCAAATGGGTCTTTAGGAATAAGTTAGATGAAAAAGGTGTTGTGTCTCGTAACAAGGCTAGACTTGTAGCTCAAGGCTATAATCAACAAGAAGGGATTGATTATGACGAGACATATGAACCGGTAGCAAGATTAGAATCCATTAGAATACTTTTATCCTACGCTTGTGCCTTAGACTTTAAGCTTCAAAAAATGGATGTAAAGAGTGCGTTTCTTAACGGTTTAATCAATGAGGAGGTATATGTGGCTCAACCTCCCGACTTCATTGATTTTGAGAAACCGGATCATGTTTACAAGCTTAAGAAGGCACTTTATGGTCTCAAACAAGCACCCACAGATTGGTATGATAGACTTAAAGCGTTTCTTGTTAAACATGAGTATACCATGGGGATGGTAGACAATACGCTCTTTACAAAGAAGAAAGGTCCTCACCTCATAATCATACAAATATATGTTGATGACATTATATTTGGCTAAACTTGTCAAAAATTGTGTGATGACTTTGTCAAAATCATGCATGATGAGTTTGAAATGAGTATGATGGGAGAACTTAACTTCTTTTTAGGACTCCAGATTAAACAAATGGATGATGGTATTTTCTTTAGTCAATCTAAGTATGCTAAAGAAATGCTAAAGAAATTTGGATTAGAAGAATCTAGACCAATGAAGACCCCAATGGCCTCGGATACTAAACTCACCGTAGATGATGATTGTGAGTCGGTAGACAACACCAAATATAAAGGTATGATTGGTAGTTTGTTTTACCTAACGACAAGTCGACCGGATATCATGTTTAGTGTTTGCCTTTGTGCTCGCTTCCAAGAGGCTCCCAAAACCTCTCACCTCGAAGCGGTTAAGCGTATCTTCCGATACATTAAAGGCACTATACATTTAGGATTATGGTATCCTAAAGGGACCGGCGTAGAAACCATTGTCTACGCGAACTCGGATCATGCGGGAGACTATGTGGACCGGAAAAGCACTTGTAGAGTTTGTACCTTCATGGGTTGTTGTTTAACTTCTTGGTTCTCCAAGAAACAAACCGCTCTTGTAATATCCACCACAGAAGCCGAGTATGTGAGTGCCGGAAAATCATACCAACAAGCTCTATGGATAAAGCAAGCGCTTGTTGAGTACGGGATTTCTCTTGATGATGTTCCCATCATGTGCAATAATAAAGGTGCTATAGACCTTAGCAAGAATCCCGTGTAACATTCGCGAACCAAACACATAGAAATTCGACACCATTTCCTTAGGGATAATGTTCAAAAGGGGAACATTTTAATTGAGAAGGTACCCTCCGAAGACAATTTAGCCGACATCTTTACTAAGCCACTTAAGAGGGAACCTTTTAATTACTTGCGTCTAGGTCTAGGATTAATGGAACATCTTCCTTAATTACCTTCTTTTCCTTTGTTTTTTTTACCACTTTGAGTCATTGAGTCTTCCAAACTCTTTTTGAAAAACCCTCTCTTCTCCTTTTCAAAATTCTCAAAGTCTCTTTTGAAAATGGTTGAGAAATGCTTTTGACATTGTTAATTCAATCTAAAAACGTTTTTTCATAGATTCTCGCTATTAATCTAGAGCTTACATAATTCATATGTATGATTCTCTCAAACATAGCAAGAACAAGATGAATCATGGAGGATCATTGTGTCATGACTTAAGGTCTTGTCTTACACACCTCCTACATCGACTTTTTATCCATGTATTTTGGTCAAATCTCTATTTGGTATGTTTGCATATGTTTTCTTTGTCTATCTTTGCTTTTAAGCATATCCCTATGATAAGTTAGACTAGAAAAATAAGATTTGCTAAAAAATCTTCCTCCAAACACCAATCACAGCCTCTGTAGGCGGTTCCATATGTGAACCGCGGTGCCTTAGTGATAAGGTACCGCCAGTCATGATAAGGAACCGCATACAGTGCCTTCCTTTTTCGGGTTTTTGTCTGAAACTCCAGATTTGCTCCAACATTTTTGAGAATCTTTGTTTCAAACCCTTTGACCACCCCAAAATACCTTAAGCCTTCCTTTTTTAAACCATAAGCATTTTGCCATACTTCACATCCCAAAATGTATTATTCTCCCAATGAAAGCCTTGAATCTCCTCCATTTTCTCCAATTGCTTTCAATCCCAACTCACCCAAGAACCATTATAATATAAATTTACCCAAGAACACTCTTAATCACATCTCTCCTACCAAGAATGTTGATTGTGGAACATCTTTTCTTCCATCACCACCCTTTAGTGTTCTTCCTCCTTCTCAAGATAATGTCATGCACCATTGAACATATTGTCATTGTTGTCAATATCAACATCTTGCTATGGCACACATCTATGAGGAGTTGAGCTACATCAAGAGTCTCTTAATCAAGCCTCCTCTTCACTATGATTATGAGATCTCCAACAAGCCACCACCACCACCCTCCGCCATTACCTTGTCTTTCATATAAGCATTGGTTGCTTATCCACAAGACACCAAATTCAAGCAAATCTTAGAATTCTAGAATAACTAGGATTAGATTTATGCTTTTGGCTTGTTTCTTTTTCCATACATCTTTGTATGATGTTCTTTTAGTAACCTATCTTGGATCTTTGTCTTTTTGTTTTCTTCTCTTTTTTTGTGTGACCTATTGCTATATCTTGTTGGTTGTTTCTTTTGTTCAACTAACCCTTCTATGTAGCTTGTCACCATATCTCGATTCTTCGGTGCCCCAAGCTAGGGGAGTGAGCACCAAGGGGGAGTCTTTGCAAAGTCCGTCTCTTTAACACCGACTTGTGCAACCTTTTTGCTTCGACAAAGGGGGAGAAATGAATAAACTCGTCTTCGAAAATCTTGTTTTTTGTGTGATTGAGTTTATGTATTGTCAGAATCAAAAAGGGGGAGATTGTTAATGCAATAATGCCTTAAAACGTTACTTGCATTTTTCGGTCTCTCTTAGTTTTGATTACGACAATATGTAAAAACAAGCATTTACGAAAACAATGAAAAACGAATTCTTGAGTTCAAGTATTTTTCATTTTACCCATTTTCACTTAAGGTATGAATAAACAAGTACTAACCTTAATCAAGTGATCAAGTGATTTAATCTTTTCTTAAAACTCACTTTTTATTAAGTGTGACAAGTTTTTATTAAACTTTCTTTTTAAGAAAATGTTTTATTAAATTAATTATTTGAAAATTTGAAAATGACATATTCTTATTTGATTAGGAATATTCTTTCAGGAAATTTTTTAATCTAGATAAGACCTCCAACACTAAAGGACAAAAAAGGGAGCGGAGTCTAGGCGGCGGTTCTCTAGTGCCTACGCGGTTCCTTATTGATAAGGAACCGCCGGCTGAGATATGGAACCGCGGCCAGATATATCTGTTGGCCCTTTGTCCTATAAACTATGGACCATTCTCAGCTTTTCAACTCACCTCATTTGTACATCTATTTCCAGATTCAAACACTCTTCTTTAATCACTCAAATCTTTGATCATTTGTTTGATTACTACTTGTTTAAGAAGTGAATCTTGTTCTTCCATCCCTTCCTCTCCAAGTGCAAAGAGAAGAACACTATCCTTGTGAAGTGTTGAGTCCACCACCAAAGATCCATTGAAGATCTAATTTTATACATTTGTTGTTGTGTCATAGTTGTGAAGATCCAAGTAGTTGTGTCTATTTGAAAGTTGTGTATGTACTAAGTATAGTTGTGTAGATTGGTCCTAGCTACGACTAGGGATCGACTTTTAGCTTACAGTCGGAAATTGGTTAAGCGACGTGTACGGTTTTCTCCACCATAAGGAGCTTGTTGTGTAGTGAACTCTCGAGTAAGGAGTACTCGAGGAGTGGAGTAGGAACGAGGAGTGAGCTTTGTTGCCGAACCACTATAAATCCTTGGTGTTCGGTTTGATCTTTCTTTACCCTTAACTCTTTACATTCTTTATTCTTTGTGCATATATTTTTGTTAGTATTAGTTTAGTTACACTATCATTGTTCATATTGTGCATAAGAAGATTTCACATATTTCCTCAAGCCAAAGTTTTTGAAAAAGGATATTTGAAAACCACCTTTTAACAAGTAAATATAAGAAACTATTCTACCCCTCCTTCTAGTTTCTACAATTATCATCATCAACAAAGGTGAATGCATCATTGTTCTGCTGTTCCTCATGAAGATTGAAAGTCTGTTATGAGATTTGTTAGTGACCATCGTGTGAATTAATAATGAAGTTATAGATCGACATTCGATGCCCCTAGGAAAGCTGGGTGTGATTATCCAGCCCCCCCTAAGGATTTCTCCTTGGGACTCTTTTATTGTGAAAAAAGTATGTTGAAAGGTCGCCATTCGCTGCCCCTAGGATAGCTGGGTGAGATTATCCAGCTCCCTAATAACTGAAATTTTGATTAAGTTTGTTTCTCTCGACTCGATTCGAATTGACAAAAGGTTTAACGTATGACTCAATTGTTCTTGGTGAAAATAAAGAAAGGTTGATTATCTATTTTTAAACTAAAAATAAAAACTTGAAAAGTGAAAACTAATAATAAAGGAAAATAAACAAATTTAAAAGAAATAAAACAAATTTGAAATTTATTAAAAAGTAAATTTGAAAATAAAATAAAACAAAACACTTCGAAAATAGACTTGATAAAAATGGCGGGAGGATAAAGATTTGAAACTAATTCGAAAAGCAAGATCAATTTAATTGTTAATGCAAGTAATGCCTAAAAACATTATTAGTGTTAACTAATCTTTCTTAGTTTTGATCACAACAAACCATACAACACATTTAGTGTAGAAACACAAAATGAATTATTTAACTAACACTATCATCAAGGTAATAATCATATCACTAACCTTTCTTAATCATACTTAGTGATCATCAAAATGATTATCCTTAAAACTCACTTTTGCTAATAAGACAAAAGTCTTTTTAATAAACTTTCTTTTTTAGAAAATGTTTTATTAAAATGGAAAATGAAAATTTGAAAATGGCATATTCCAAATGCTGTTAGAATATCCTTTGAAGGGTTTAAATACCTCAGATATTCCCACCCCACTAAAAGACAAAAAACGGAGCGGAGTCTAGTGGCGGTACCTTAAGTACCTACGCGGTACCTTATCGATATGGTACCGCGGGGTGAGATAAGGTACCGCGCACAATAGCCGTTATATATCCGTTGTAACTTTGTCTCCTTTAAATAGTGGGTCAAATCTCATTTTCCAGCAAGCCTCTTGGACGTTTTTCTCAGCCCTCTTTCTATTTTCTATAGCATAATCATTAGTAAATGATCACTTAAATTGTTAAGGATGTTTACATATGATTATCCTCTTGATCCCCTCCTTTACCATGTCTAATGAGAAGATCACTCACTCACTAGTGTAGTGATAAAGATGAATTTATGAGCTAGTCATATTCATCATTATACCTTTTTGTTTTAGGTCAATCTAATGTATTTATGAATACTTGGACTAGTTTTGTTCATCCAAGTTATTTGTGGATACTTGGATTTGTTGTGTACATCCATTGCATATGTGTTTGCTTGGATTTGTGTTGTGTAAATCCAAGCTACATGTGTGTACTTGGATACGTCTAGTTGAGTTGTAATAGATTTGATTAGGAGTTCTCACTAAACTATAAAGTGATGTGGTTGTGTCTTGTGAGTTCTCACTAAACTTTAAAGTGACTAGTAGTTGTGTTGTGTGAAGTTCTCACTTAGCTTCAAAGTGAAGAGTCGTGAAGATTAGTTCTAGCTTTCGATTAGAACTTGATATCTAGCCTTGTGTCGTAAAATGGTGAAGTAGGCAACGTCGTGAAGATTGGTTCTACCTTTCGATTAGAACTCGACATCTAGCCTTGTGTCGTTAAATGGTGAAGTAGGCAACGTCGTGTAGATTGGTCCTAGCTAAAGATTAGGTCTCGACATTTAGCTTAGTGTCGGAAAATAATGTAAGCAACGATGTAAGGTTTTCTCCGCCGAGAAGGGAGCTTGTGGATATAGTGTAAATCTCGAGTAGGTGTACTCGAGGAGTGGAGTAGAAACGAGGATAGAGCCTCGTTGTCGAACCACTATAAATCTTGGTGTCTTCCCACTAGGTTGTCTCCTTCCTTGCTCTTTACTTATTGCATTATCATTATACTTGCTTATTATCCTTGCTAGTGTATTTCAATTGAACCTAATCATTATGCAACTTAGCATCAAGTAAAAGATAGTTTTGATACAAACCAAATTGAAAGTAATTTTAATTTGGTCACCAATCGAAGAGAAACTATTCAACCCCCCTCTTCTAGTTTCTACAATTGGTATCAGAGCGATGGTCACTCAAGATCTTTGAAGTATATTGTACTTTAAAACTTGGATCGATCCATTGTCTCCTCAAATTAGAAGGTCTAGTTGTACTAAAATTTCTCTTTGGTCAAAACTATGTTTCCTTTGAAAAATAGGTCTTTTAATTGATAACATTGCATCCCACTTAAGATTAGTAGCCTTTATGCATTTTAGATATACTCTTGAAATGTATCTACTAGTTTGCATCTTGCTTTGTGTAGGTACTCATGAAGATCAATCACTTAATTGGTTGTGGATTGAGTTACTTGCACTTTTAGAAGAATCATCTTCATTGATCTTTAACATCTTTGAATGATGATACCAAGACGATTGGGAATGATACTAGTCCTTGAAGACTTAGTACTCATCATAGTCATTGATTGGGCTTAGCACTTGTTCCTTCATGGATTGCTCTTTGTGGCCAAGGTACGCTTTCGTTCTTCCACACGCCCTTTGATCATTCTTTTGATCATTACTTGACTATGTGCTTGTTCTCGGCATCCTTGCCTTGACATTTATTTGTGGTTTGTGCTTCTTTTCTTTTATCCTCTCAAACCTTCATTGCTTGGATACTTGACTCACTATGGTGATGTAGAGTGAGTTAGTAGAAGCTTAAAGTATCAAGCATGATTTACATGGTTTGCACCCATACGGTTAGTAGGCCCTTTGTGGGAGAGAAAGTGAATTAATACTTTGCTCACATTTTAGTTTAGACTAAGACTATTATTGAAAGTGATCTTAGTTTAGACTTGAACAATTGCTTTGTGCTTATTCATTACCAAAGCCGTTTATCGTTTCACCGGAAAGGCACGTCTTAAACCACTATATATGACACAAGCTCTTCGTTTCAACTACTTGAAGATTGTCATTAATCCCTTGAGCATTGATCCTAGTCTTGATTCACTTCTCTTGACTTCTCTCCACTTAGTCGTTTTGCTACGATTAGTCGTTTGTCCATTTCGGTTCTTTTCGATCTTGATTTAACTCGTAATCCTTCGTTAAGGCATATTGCTTAGTGTTATGATGATCCAATGATATTCTAAAAGGTTCATGATTTAATTTTAAGTATTTTAGAAAAACTACATTTTCAAAATTTGGCGTTTTTCAGAGATAGAAACCTGCCTCTATAGGCGGTTCCTTATCTCCGCGGCTCAAACCCGCGGTTCCTTTTCGATAAGGTACCACGGGCAGAAACTTTTGTCAGAGCGCCAGTTTGTGTTTTTTATTCTTTTTCAAACCAAACTCTCTCTCCCAAAAACACACAGCCGACGGGTTTTACCTTTTCCACCATTGTTGAAGCTTCCAAAATCTTCAATCACTCAAATTAATTGATTCCAAGTTGTGGGTTTCACTCATCCTTCATCTAGCATCAATTAATTGTAAGTATTTTCTTTCAATTTCATCTATTTTGTTCTAGGGTTCATCCTTTCATATTTGGGGATTTTTAAAATTGAAATTGAATTAAAACCTTAATAGGAATGTGGGTTGACATGGTAATCTTACTATGATTCGTTAGGTTGATATTCATTAAGATTTCACTAAAACCCACTTATAGAACAAATCCGAATTTAGGCTAAATGATTTTGGTTGAATTATGGATTTGAGATGAACCCATGAACAAGTAGGTAATGACATTGTTAATGCTTACCTAAAAACCTTGTTTTGAAAAACCAATGTTCTAATCCATTGTTGATCTAACATAGATCATGTGTTCTTGGTCAATGATGGAATAGACACACTGTAAACATGAAAATGATATGGATTCAATCCTATGTTTGTCAAGAAATTGATATAACACATTTTCATTTTTCGTTTTTCTTTTTGATTTTCATATGAGTGATTGGAGAAATATTGTCTTGTGTTTGTATTTAGGTACTTAATCATGCCTTCTCAATATCAAAAAGATCATCAATACACTAAAGATTATATGCCCGACATCTCCCAAACCTATGCTTCCCCCCAACTTCAAAACGCGTTTCCATCCCTTTCCACTCGTTGTTTCCATGAGGGTAGAGTCGTTGACAAGGAAATAACGGGTTATGTCTATATCCTATCTATGTTTGAGCTTTCGGGGTTTGATTGCTTGCTCAACATAGAAGAAGATATTTACCCCTTATTCCTTCTTGAATTCTTTAGCACCTACTCCATGATTGAATACAATGGACAAATCTTCATTCGTTTCGTATTGAATGATCAATTGATTCAATACTCTCTTGAAGACTTTGGTCAAATTCTCGGTGTACCATATGAAGGCACTTGTCGTTTTACGGATAAATGGAGACTTGATGCTCTCTCGGAATCCTTCGATAAACCTCCAAATGACCACACCGAAATTGATCTAGAGTTCATTCTTGAAATTGTCTCGAAGAGCGTGATGGTAACGTTGTGAGAAGCCTTCATTCAAATGTACGAAATGTGAATCAATATGAAGTGCTCTCTAGCGACCTTAAGGATTTTATGGTTCAATGGGCCAATATCCTTAGGGAGAATGTCTTTTGTCTTGGTGGAAACCGAGATCATATCCTGGCGTGTATGGTGCATATGTTGAGTTGCATCTTTACATCCACCAAGTACAACTTGGCATTCTATATCGCTCGACGAATCAATTATGCCCTTTCGAAGCCCAAGACAAACCTTCCCTATGCTATGCTTCTAACTCGCCTTTTCAAAAGGGTTGCTCATGATTTTCCCCACCTTGATCTTTCTCGCTTCTACCCGGTTCATCGGGTTATGTTGCCCATTCAAGAGGCATATGCTAGAAAGACAAGAAGTGATCGAGGATCGAGAAAATCTGTTCATCAAGAGATGGATGATGAGGACATGGACATGCCAACAAGTGATGGTGATGGCATAGGTACTAGTTCTCATTTCCACTCTTCGAGTAATTCCCATCCATCCTCAAACCCATTCCAGGATGAATTTGAAGACTTAGCTCCTCCTCCTCATCATTCTAGCGAAGTACCGGAAGATCTCAATATGGAGCATCTTTACCGCGAAAACCTTAGAACTCGAGGGGAATTGCACGAACACCGGGTTGAATCAAGAAAAGGTTTCAAGTTCTTGGGGAATATGATCAAGGGATTAGGGAAGAAGAGAAGGTGAAAGCATTGAAGCTTTTCAAAGAATACATGTTGGTAAACATGTATTGTTGAGCAATTTTATTTTATCTTGTATATGTATTAACTTGTGATTACATGTTAGAATTATCATTTATCTTGATCCTTAATGTTAATTATGCCTTCATGTTTGTGTTTTACACAGCTTTGTGCATGCCATACGATAGTTAGCTTATTAAATTATGATCTGTAGTTAACTTTGGCTTGTGAAACCTTTGGGAAAAATATGGGTTTATCAAAAACTGAAATGGGAAATTTTTGAAAACCTTCTGGTCGCGGGTTCCATATCGACCCGCGGTTCCTTATCGATAAGGTACCGCCGGTCCTAGATAAGGAACCGCCAGCCACTGTGCACGACATCATCTTTGCTTTACACTGTTTTCTTAATTTTGTGTAAACCTTGCATGATTTTCAGTAATAAACTGCACATTTACTAAACTAAGGTATCTAAATTCATTATTCACCTAAAATGATTTTAACCCATTACTAGTTTGGATCATCCCCTCAACCATTTAAACCCACCTTGTTTGCCATGTTCTTCACACATCAAACATACTTCCCTAAACCTTAAACCACCCTAATCAACCATGGTGTGTACCCAAACCTCAAACACTTCCAAGACCTCCACCCCAAGAAAAACTCTCAAAATAAGGGTTAAGGTAGCTAAGCCTAACTCTTCACCTTTCCACACACCTAAGAATGAGAATGCTCCTATCCTCATTTCATCATCACCTTCCCCACCTCTTGCACCATGCAAGACCTCCTCCACCCATGGTACTAACCACTCCATTGGTTCTACCTCCTCTTCATTCAATTCTAGAATGAATGAGCTTTCTTCACCCTTCACTCCATGTGCACCCTTGGAAGTGACCACACAACCTCAACCAATCCAAAGCATTCCTTTTGGGAATGACTTTGATGACATTTTGGTGACTTCACCATTTACCCCTCACAACTCACCCATTTCACCAACCTTGGAGGATTTACCTCCACACTCACCCATTTCCCCTTTGGGGAACATGCCTCCACTTTCAACCACATCACCCTTGGAGAACTTGCCTCCTCCACCTCCACCCAACTCAAACATCCCAATTTTAGGTGTCCCATTTTCCCTCCTCTTGGGTGATCCTTACTTTGGGTTTCAACAAACTCATGGTCCTAGATGTCCATGTTGTCTCTACAACCACTTCCTCATCCAAAACCTAAGGATGGATATGTATGGACTACATAGGGGTTTGCAAGATTTCTTGCTTACTTTGTTCTCCATGCCTCCTCCTAGGAGATGAATGATGGAGTCATTTCATAATAAGAGTTTTCAACAACAAGCCAAAGAAAACTATTTATCTAGATTTTATGATAAGCTAGCTATGTATTAGTTAGTATTTATTTATCTTTGTACTTGTTTCACTAATGAATGTTTCATGTTGTTGTCTTATGGATTTAGCTTTGTGTGATTCTATCCTTTTGTGCACACTAATCAACTTTAATTTGAAATTAAAATTGAACCTAAATCTATCACAACCCCTAAACTTGACTAAAATTGGTTCAAAATGATATCTAAATTATTTTGTCACCCTTTGTCAAGACATTCTTTGTGAATGTGTTGCTTTATGCAACCCTAGCATATTTTGGTTCTAATAGAGGTAAAAATCCAAGATTTGCAATTTTTTGAACAAGTCTTAGTTTTTCCCAAAACCCAGGAAAAACTTGGTTTAAAGTCCTCTGGACGCGGTTCCTTAAGGACCCGCGGTTCCTTAGTGATATGGAACCACCGGCCCATATAAGGTACCGCGGACAGAATGTGGCTTTTGACGAATTTTTGGTCAAAACCTTTAAACCCTATTCCCAGTCAAGATTCCTTGTTTACTCAGATTGACTAAACATTCCTTGACAATACACATTTTGTATTCAAATTCTTACCTTGATTACTTTTTACTTATACCCCAACCTTGAGATTTCATTCTCACACCTTCCCAACCTTGATAATTCATTCTCACATAACCTTGAGATATCATTCTCACACTCTCACAATGCCTAACTCCTACATTCCTAACCTTGACATTTCTTTGTCACAACCCCACTTACCCAAAGCTTCCTCATCCAAGCTTTCAAAGAAACTGAAAATCTCGGTTCGACCCGTTTGGGTTAAGAAGAATGAACCATCTTCGTCCAAACCACCCAAAAACCCTACCTTCTCTCCAATAAGTATTGGAGTGAGACTTATACGATAAACCCCATCACCGGAGCAAAAGAACATGTTCCACCACCACCACAATCCTTCAATACCCCCCAACTCAATGACCTTTCCACCTTCCCAAACCTCACAAGGCATTGTGAAAACACTCCCAAACCCTTTACCCCACCACCACCAAACCCTAAGTTTGATGCCATACCCACATCAAACAATTTTGTGTTGCATCATGGATCCTCGTGTGATTGTTGCCGATTTCAACAAATTGAACTTGCTCATGTGTATGAGAAGTTAAATTTTCTTGAATTCCTCCTCACTCGACCTCCTATTCAAGTTTTCGTTCCGGTGGACAAAACTTCGAATGATGCATCGTCGTCTTTTTAGTTTTATTTTATTTTTAGCAATCTTGGAAAATATCACTATTATACTAGCTTATGCTTAGTGGTTTATTTTCCATATTTATTGCTTTTAGATACTCATACTATGTGTATGACTATCTTCTTTGTTGTATTATTTTTTTTTGTAACTTTTGTGTTATTTGTGTGCTATCTAATTAGTTCTATTTTTTGAGTTGATCTTGGTTAAATTTTTACAATTGCTTATGGGTGATTCCATCAATTCTAAAGCTTTAACCCATTGACAAGCTTATCATCTTCATCTTATTGAAGTTTGATTTTGTCAATTACCTCTTTGGACATACTTAGCAAAATACTTGCTTCTAATTTGAGATTTCTTCTCTTTCTCCCTCTCAAGTTACTTAGTAGGTAGTGATCATATATACATTGGTGTTTCTTTCCTATCTACTAACCTTTGTGTAGCATGTCACCTTAGCTCACAAACTTGGTGCCCCAAGCAAGGGGGAGCAACCACCAAGGGGGAGTTACTAGCAAACTTCGATGCACTTCAAAGACTTATGCTAACCTTTTTGCTACGACAAAGGGGGAGAAATGATAGTGATAAACTAGTTAATAATTCCATAGTTTGTGTTTATACGTAATTGAGTTTATCATTTGTCGTAATCAAAAAGGGGGAGATTTTTAATGCAAGTAATGCCTAAAAACATTATTAGTGTTAACTAATCTTTCTTAGTTTTGATCACAACAAACCATACAACACATTTAGTGTAGAAACACAAAATGAATTATTTAACTAACACTATCATCAAGGTAATAATCATATCACTAACCTTTCTTAATCATACTTAGTGATCATCAAAATGATTATCCTTAAAACTCACTTTTTCTAATAAGACAAAAGACTTTTTAATAAACTTTCTTTTTTAGAAAATGTTTTATTAAAATGGAAAATGAAAATTTGAAAATGGCATATTCCAAATGCTGTTAGAATATCCTTTGAAGGGTTTAAATACCTCAGATATTCCCACCCCACTAAAAGACAAAAAACGGAGCGGAGTCTAGTGGCGGTACCTTAAGTACCTACGCGGTACCTTATCGATATGGTACCGCGGGGTGAGATAAGGTACCGCGCACAGTAGCCGTTATATATCCATTGTAACTTTGTCTCCTTTAAATAGTGGGTCAAATCTCATTTTCCAACAAGCCTCTTGGACGTTTTTCTCAGCCCTCTTTCTATTTTCTATAGCATAATCATTAGTAAATGATCACTTAAATTGTTAAGGATGTTTACATATGATTATCCTCTTGATCCCCTCCTTTACCATGTCCAATGAGAAGATCACTCACTCACTAGTGTAGTGATAAAGATGAATTTATGAGCTAGTCATATTCATCATTATACCTTTTTGTTTTAGGTCAATCCAATGTATTTATAAATACTTGGACTAGTTGTGTTCATCCAAGTTATTTGTGGATACTTGGATTTGTTGTGTACATCCATTGCATATGTGTTTTCTTGGATTTGTGTTGTGTAAATCCAAGCTACATGTGTGTACTTGGATAAGTCTAGTTGAGTTGTAATAGATTTGATTAGGAGTTCTCACTAAACTATAAAGTGATGTGGTTGTGTCTTGTGAGTACTCACTAAACTTTAAAGTGACTAGTAGTTGTGTTGTGTGAAGTTCTCACTTAGCTTCAAAGTGAAGAGTCGTGAAGATTGGTTCTAGCTTTCGATTAGAACTCGACATCTAGCCTTGTGTCGTAAAATGGTGAAGTAGGCAACGTCGTGAAGATTGGTTCTACCTTTCGATTAGAACTCGACATCTAGCCTTGTGTCGTTAAATTGTAAAGTAGGCAACGTCGTGTAGATTGGTCCTAGCTAAAGATTAGGTCTCGACATTTAGCTTAGTGTCGGAAAATAATGTAAGCAACGATGTAAGGTTTTCTCCGCCGAGAAGGGAGCTTGTGGATATAGTGGAAATCTCGAGTAGGTGTACTCGAGGAGTGGAGTAGAAACGAGGATAGAGCCTCGTTGTCGAACCACTATAAATCTTGGTGTCTTCCCACTACGTTGTCTCCTTCCTTGCTCTTTACTTATTGCATTATCATTATACTTGCTTATTATCCTTGCTAGTGTATTTCAATTGAACCTAATCATTATGCAACTTAGCATCAAGTAAAAGATAGTTTTGATACAAACCAAATTGAAAGTAATTTTAATTTGGTCACCAATCGAAGAGAAACTATTCAACCCCCCCCCCCCTTCTAATTTCTACATTAATAATTCGGAAAACACAAACTGAAACCAATTCGGAATCCCATACTAGAAAACAGTTCAGAATAATGCTTATTATACCTAATTCGGAATCCGTGTCATACACCTAATTCGGAAAACATGTTTTGGGCTTAATTCAGAATTCAGATTTACAAAGTAATTCGGAATAACAGTTAACATATGATTCAGGAAAAGAAATGCTAATGTAATTCGGAATCATTGTTAACATGTAATCCGAAATGTAGACTTGAACCCTATTCGGAATCAACACAAAAACTCAATTCGAAATATACTGTTATATCCTAATCCAGAATAATTAAAAAGGGAACATAATTCGGGAAAAAGGGTTAAAATGTAATTCGGAATAGACACAACTTAATTAATTCGGAATAATGTGTTTAAAGCTTAAGTCGGAATAAGATTTAAACAGTAGTTCGGAATAAGGGTATTAAAGTTCGAAATAATAAAAATAAGCAAAAATTAAATAAGCACTTAACCAAAACTTAATCTAAACAAATTTTAAGAAAATCTTAACAAGACACAAATGAAAAACTATAAAAACACCAAATAAGCAAAATATATAAAATCAACTTTTAAAAATATTAATTTACCAAATCCACTTAATTAAAAATAAGCTAAACACACAACAAGCAATAAACACAATAAGCTAAAAACATCAACCACATCAAAACCATAAGAACAATCAAATAAGCACTTCAATCAAACAAACAATAAGATCAAACAAACTACATGATAACAAAATCAAACATAAGATTTAAAATAAGAAAGCAAGAATGAGATTAATGTAAAAAAACTTGAATTAAGATGAAGATCCAACAAGACAAGATAAAAGATGAAAGATTAAAGATGAAATGCCTAAAAACTTGAAAGAAAGCTAGAGAGAGAAAGTAAATTACACCACTCCTATTCCTAAACTAATCTATCTAATTAAGTAATTCCTAATGATTACAAATGATGGAAAATGAACTATTTATAGTGGAGGAGTAATGTGGTGTTGTTGCTTCCTTCTTTCTCTTTGTCTTATCGTCTTTTTAATTAATTCGTCTTTCTCGAATTTGTGTTGGGATTTTTCGAATGACAAAATGAACTCGTCTTCTAATTTTCTTCTTTTATTAGATTTGGTTCTTCGACTTCATTAAACTTCCGTCTTTGGTCTTTTTCCTCGATAAATCTTAAGAATAGGCCTTTGACTTCCGTTCTTTTTGCACTTTTGATCTTTTGATTTCGTCTTTTGTCTTTTTCTTTGATAAAAGCCCGTGAAAGCCCGTGTTTTCTTCCTTTTTCATCTTTTGATCCTAAAACACAATAAAACCATAAACCACACATAATTTTGACTTTTACGACATTAAATACACGTTTTGGTCTCGTTTTTATTTGTTTTAAGTGGTAAAATGATAAGTGTTTTCACACTTAATAAATCCCCTACACTTGACCATTGCAATGACCTCATGCAATGCATTAGTTAAAAAGCAACATTTACATTCTCCATCATAATTAACCCACCTTGGCCTTTATTAAATACTATGACATAATGGAAACTAAAAAGATTGAAAATTACAAAATATTTGAAGGAAGAAACTTGTAAAGAAATCTAAGACTTACATTAGGGCTTTTGGTGTTATGAATGTTTATCACCCTCAAGTTTCACGTTCCCCATACTAAGCTTAAAAACGAGATCATTGTTTACCATAAGTTCTTATGTTAAAACCACTTATATAAGACAATTGTGTAATACTCCTCCATTATTCCTAAGTTGTATCTCTAGATTTTAAAGATTGTCATTCACCCGTAAGCTCATTTGACTTACTAAATAATTATTAGTCCAAAAATGAAGGCAAAAACGATGTAAACGGATGAGACTGCTTTTATACATAGTCTCATCGTCTAAAACGGGCTTAAAATGCATAAAATATAATGAAATATGCCAAATATATGCTTGTGTTTGTTCCATGTGTATTTTAGGTACGGATATTGAGATAATCACAAAAGATCACAAGAATCAAAGAAAAACGAACACGGGAAACGAAGCCGCACAATGAACCGGGCCCTAGAATTGATTTTCCAAGAATAACTCTTGAAGAATTGAAGATTATACAAGAAGGGTTCTCCAATATTGGATAATTGACACTTTAAACCCTTGTATATTCATAATTACAAGTTTGGTTCTTAAAGTTTGTCAAATTGCAAAAAAGACCATCCACTTTGAAGAACTAGCAAGAATGGTCCCTAAAATTTGAAGACTTTTCAATATTAGTCCTCCTCAAAGTCAAACATACTATGAAGACCTTCAAGATACAAGAAAGAACAAGTTTGGTCCTTCAAATATCAAGAAATGACAAAACAAGTCCTTTAAATATCTTTTGAAAAGTTTTTTGGGCAAAAGTGTGAAGAATGAAAATTGGTTAACAAAGGGATTGAAGTTGAGGGCTGAAAAGTTGCAAATGAAAGGAAGAAAAGAGATGAGGGGTAATAGCTACCAAGACAAGGAAACTAACCTAGACAACCCACGCCTCTCCACGTGTCCTACTACCTCCTCTCCACCAATCACAATCCACTCAGCCTCCACCTCACTTTCTACTCACCACCGGTTTAACAAATTATATTAATTAGTTAAACTTGGCGCCTAACACCTTATTTAAAACCCAAAACGGATCAAAACCTTGTTCTTCATGTTCTTAACACAAATTGGGTTTTTTCTAATCATGTTGAATTAAGCCTTAATACTATCCAGAAACATAATTAGGGTTATACTAATCCTAACCCAACCCTTAAACCCCCATCACCATCACTTCACATGATTCCACCACCCTCACCTGCCCCACTATTCACTCCCAAACAAAATACTTGCAGAAAATCAACGACCCAAACCTTTGCTTACTTCCTAAGCTTGCATTAGACCCCTTGAATCACCTATTCACCACTGGCATCACATGTATCCCCTCCTAAGTCAAATTCAGTCAACAAAAGTTCAAAAACCTCAAGGGCAATTTTGGGACTCCACCAACTAGGGTTTATGTTTTTTTATCAACTTCTTAGCATACATTGTAGCCTATATAAGGCATTAGGGTCACAATATTTATCTTTGTTCTTGGTTTTCTTTGGTCAAGTTTCTATAAATCCTTTGTTTCAAATAAATGAAAAAAGTGTTTGAAAGCTGTGACGAAATCCAAGTTCCACTCATTTAATCTTGTTGTTTATGTTCTAAGTTTATGTTTTTTTGAAGTTTGAAAGATTGGTCTTAAGTATTGTGCAAGTTTGCAAAAGTTTTCTAAAAACCTGATTTTTTTCTAAGTCCTTGTTCAAACACTTGAACTTTTTGGGCTATAAGTTGATCATATCACCTTGATAAAGAGTTTATCAAGGTGTTGTGAGGCTTGTAGTTTGGGAAGCATCAAAGGGTGGGGTTCAAGCTTGAAAAGATGTTGGTCATTTTTCCATTTTTCTTTATATAATCTGTTTGTTACTAATCTTGTTGTTCTTAGCAGCTTGTTAGAAGCTTTTGGTTGTTAAACTACCACATAAGCTCTAACATACGTGAGTGTGGATGTACATTCATGAGGTTTGAGTTCTATTTCCCAAAAATCTGTTGAAAAAAGTTTTATAAGTGATTTTTGTGTTCTGCTGGTGTATGTGTGTTTTTATGCATGTAACTTGGTTCTTAGTTCATAAACTGGATGTTATGATGCTTATTTGGGCTTAATTCAGTCTTGAGAATACTTTTACTTGTTTAAAATCGGATTTAAAAAGTTAAAAGGGTGTTTGGGATTGTCTGTTGGTTCAAGTTTACATGAGTTTGAGTAGGTATTGGGTATTGTTTGAGTTTGTATATGTTATTAAGGTGTTTGTGTTCTGATATCTGCATGCTTTTTGCTTTGTATCACCTAAATCAAACATTTGGCCATAAAATCTTGAAAACTTGTTGTTTTTGTCTGTGATCTTGTGCACACCTAGTTTGAATGTTAATCTAGGGATAACAAGTGATTAATCATAGTTATTACAACCTAAGTAATAGATCTGATGCTTTGAATTTGGATTTGGTGTCAAGTAGTTCAGCAAAAATTGTTCTTGTCTGTTTATTGTTCATCAGTAACATTCATTGGATTGAATCTTTGTCTAAACTTGGAATCAGTGCATGAAATGGGTTAATTTGTGTGTCATTAAGTTGTATTGAGCTTGTGTATGCATTTGGTGGACTGTGGTCAGCTTATACTAGCTTATTCATTAGCTTATATCACCAGATCTGCTTATAACATGTTTGTGCCATGTCTGTGGACTAACTGATTAAACTATATCATTTGGCTAAGTGATTTTGTGTTTTTCTGCTTGATTGTGACTCCCTAAAACTCACTGGTTGTAAGGGTGCCCTTATTGTCCAAAATCATCAAGTGAATCTCTTTGAAAAGCAAAGTCAAAAAGTCAAAGCAGTGGGAACTCCTTTCCCCTGCTGCTAGCCACTGCTAGTGCAAATTCGTCAACAGCTTTTTTTTTGTTCATTATAGCTTATTCTATTGTGCAAAAACTTATTTTGTGTGATAGATCTTATTATTTTGAGCTTATTAATCAGTTTTGAAGTTTACAGCTTTTGGTTTTAGCTTTTGACTAGAAAACGACTATTTTGTCTTTTTCAAAAACAGCTTAATGCTTATTTCAGCTTATTGAGTGTGCTTTTGGAAAAATTTTTGTTGATTAAGCTTTGTTTTGTCATTTATAACCTTTTGCAAGTTGAATCAGCTTTTGAAGTGGCATAGAACTCAAAAACGACTATTTTGTCGTTTTCTGTAGAGAGCTTTTGCTTATTTCAGGCTTATTTCTTAGGCTTATTCAAAAATTCTTTTTACAAACAGCTTAATTAGGTCAAGAGAAGGTTGTGTGTCAAATTTTAGCTTATGGCATCAGCTTATAGCTTAATGGGCCAAAAAGCCCATTAAGAATAAGCTGTTTTGAAATAAGCTGTGATAAGCTCACATTCAGCTTTTGGGCCTTTGAAATTTTGTGTTTAAAATTGAATTTAAGCTTAACTGGAAGTTTTGGGCCATTTTTGTGGACTTTTTCTTATTAGGCCAAAACTAAGCCCATTAAGGGACTGTTTTTCATTGTGACCCAATAGGAGGCCCATTAGGGGTATTTTTGTTATTTCAAGTCCATTTATGTTTTACTTAGGTTAAAATTAACTAGTTTGCAACTTTTTAGAATTTTTTATAAATTTTGGATTTTTATTAATATATTATTATTATTTTATTATTAAAAATTAAATTTAAGATTTTTGCAAGTTTTTCATTTTTCCTAGACTAAATACATTAAGTTAGGAATTTTAAAACTTTTATATTAATTTTCTTGTCATTCAATTAATATCTAGGATTATTTTAAGTTTTTTTTATAGTTTTTAATCATTTTTAAAGAGTTTTATATAATTTTAAATTTTCCAAAAATAGTTTTTAGTTTAATTAAGTTATTTTATAGGTTTACAAAGTGAAAAATCTCATTATGGGCTTTTTGTAAATTAAATTGATTTTTTGGGCTTTAATTAGCATTAAAAATTAATATTTAATTAAATAAAAGGTTTGGGTGATATTTGATTTTTTGTAAACTCTAATTATATTTTTTAGGATTTATTGCAATTTTCTAGTTATTTTTAGGGTAATTTTTAAGTTTAGACACTTTTTACGGTTTTACGTGTACGACTTTTCGTCTTAGTGTAATTTTATCATAACCGTCATCCTTTTCTATTTTCTTTCTTCATAATCATAATCTCAAATATTTAATCATTTCTTTACACAACACACAAGCCTCCTTGAGAACGAACTCACCTTTGTGTCATTTGTGCACGATTTTCCTAAATCGTCGTACTTACCCTATTTACCCCTTTTGTTTTTCCTAAAGCAAAGGTATGTAAAAACTCCAATATCATTTTGGCGCCGCTGCGGGGAGGCGTGTTGTGTTTTGATTTGACCAATTTTGTTTTTATATTAGCCATAATATCTATTTGTGTGATTATCACTCTAATCATACGTATTATCGGTTTTTCGTTTTTTGTGTAAATATTATTACTACATTGTATACATAAAACAATAAATTCACAAGTACTCCAAAAGTGTGAAAACACAACCTTGATTTGGGATTTCATCACTCGATCATTGTATTCGAATCTCAAACAAAGAAAAAAAGGCAAAATAGATAATTACTTTCGTGAAGTTTAATTTTGAAAAACACAAACTATAAGGTGGGTATAAGGCGGGTGTTATAAAATACACCTTAAAGAAAAAGGCTCTTAAGTGCTTCGCGCCGCCTCGTTTCTCCGCTTGCTTGTGCGTGTTTAGATAAAAAAAAGGCTAATCGAGGGTTTGCCAACCAAAGTATTATCTACATATCATATATATTTTCTTGGTATCAATTAATTAAACCCTCTTGAACGTTTTGGTGTTCCACCAACGGTCTAAAGTCATCGAAGGCGTTCACTTCACATGATCGTTTTCATTCCTTGAGGCTCCTTTAATCGAGAGATTTGATTTTAGGAGAGATTTGTAGATTTTTGTCTACGCAATACATCGCCAAAATCCAAAAAAAAGTAAAAACAATCAAAAACACAAAAAAATTGAAAAAGTCAAAAACACCAAAAAGAATCTTCTTTGCTCATCCCCATGTTGTACGTGACGTTTATGCAAACTCGAAATCAAGCAAGACGTGCACGTAAACGTCGTAATCGAAAGGAAAACACACCAACACCTTCTAGTGAAGAGTCTCCAAGTGAGGAACCTATTATAAAACAAGAAGCCACCATGGCTAATCGTACTATGATGGAGTTGCTTCAAGCACCCACCGAGGGTTTTGGAGAGGCCATTGTGATTCCCGCCATCCTTGCGGAGAACTTCGAGATCAAGACGGGTTTAATGTCTATGCTTCAAGCCAACAAGTTTCGCGGACACGAAAAAGACAACCCACATTATCACATTAGGCAATTCAATCGTCTCACCGCGACTAGAAAGTATAAGGATGTACCAAACGATGCCATTAAGATGATGTTGTTTCCATACTCGTTGGATGGACCTGCCAAAATATGGCTCGAGAAAGAACCACCAAATTCGATTTTGACGTGGGTGATCTCGTTTCTAAGTTTGTGAATCAATTTTTTTCCACCATCTAAAACCACACATTTGAAAAACGAGATTTCAAGATTTACTCAAAGGTCTAATGAGAGTTTTTCTATGTCTTGAGAAAGATTTAAAGAAATGGTACATGAATGTCCACACCATGATTTTTCCGAATTGCATCAAATTGACACTTTTTATAATGGGTTGAATGATCATGAACTAGATTATTTGAATGCCGCCACAGGTGGTAATTTTTTATGCAAAACGACCGATGATGCTTTAAAAATCATTGAGAATAGGTCTAAGGTTTACAACCCTCGTAACACACCGAGTGTTGCCACTATGGGTTCGTCATCGTCGTATCGTAGCATGAGTGCCTTGCAAGATGAAGCAAATGAGGAAATCGGTTTTTCGATAGATTTTAGACTCTTATGACTCATTGGAAAGCACAAGATGCTTTAAATTCCACATCGGTTAAGGCGGTTGGAAAGAGTTGTATTTCGTGTGGTGGAGCTCATGATTTTTCCAAGTGCATTACCACGGATGGTAACACTTCGAGTGCTTATGTAGCAACGGGAACTTATAACCAAAACAACCAAGGTTCCCGCCCAAATCATGCTCCATAAAAGCAAAATGTTAATAACTATCGAAACAACAATCAAAATTGTGGTTATCAAGGAAATTCACGTAACTTCAACAAGGGTAATTACCAAAGTGGGAACAATGGGCAAATTTCAAATCAAAACCAAAACCGTGATATTCAAACTACTACACAAGGTTTTCAAAATGCTCACACTAAAAATCTTAATGCAGAATTTTTGGATTATGCAAAGGCAAACGATGCTAAGTTTGATAACATGCAACGTGAGATGATTAACTTAAGATCCGAGTTGAAAAACGAGCTTAAAAACGAACTTGCTAATGAATTGAAAACTCATGCTAATAAAATGGAAGGAAATGTTCAACGTCTCCAACAAAATAAACAAAAAATGGAGCAAGGTCAACATGAGATTAAGCAAGAATTGTTAAAAGCGGATGCTAGGCAATCAAAATTTGAAGATCGAATGGGAAAAATGTTTGAAGCTATCATGTGTAAACCCTCTTCTTCGGGTGGTCTTCCTAGTGATACCATTGTAAATCCAAAAGGAGAATTGAAGGTTATTATTACTCGTAGTGGTAAAACGCTCAAAGAACCCATTTCTCGTCCAAGTACTTCTACGGAGAAGGAAATAGAGAAAGAGCCCGAGGTGGTGGTAGAAAAGGAGCATATCCCAATCCCACAAAGTACCGCTCAAACCACACCTATGGTTGAACCAATACCAATAGTGGAACCTAAGATTCCAATGCCGATGCCTATGCCCCAACCCACACCACCCTTACCTTACCCATCAAGACGAAACAAGGAAAAGGCACAAGAACGTAACAATCATCAATTTGAACTTTTTATGAAAATGTTTCGTGACTTGCATTTCAATATAAGTTTTGTCGACGCTTTGGTCATGATGCCTCGATTTGCCGCAAACTTCAAAAGTATGTTGAATAACAGAGAGAAATTTCAAAAGTCGTCTAGTTATTCATCGGTTTTTCTTAGCCGCATACCTCAAAAAGTCGGTGATCACGGTAAATTTTTAATTCCATGTGCAATCCAAGATATGGAAGAATGCTACGCCTTGGCCGATCTTGGTGCTAGTAAAAATTTGATGCCTCTTGAGATTTTTAAGTCGCTCAATCTTCCTAATCTCACTCCTTCAAGAATGTCAATCGAGATGGCCGATCATTCTACGATTCTAGCTTGTGGAGTAGCCGAAGACGTCTTTGTGAAAGTTGGAAAGTTTTACTATCCCGTGGACTTTATCGTTGTAGACATTCCCATTGATCCTAAAGTTCCTCTAATTTTAGGTCGATCATTTTTGGATACTTCGAGAGCACTTATTGACGTTCATGCTAGGAAAATCACTCTACGTTTCAATGAGGAGGAACTCGTCATAAATGCAACTCAAAACTCTATGCTTTCTCATGTTTATTCTATCCCGTCTTTGAACCATGTTGATTCAATCAAAATCATTTTCAAAGGATTTTCAAAAAGAGTTTTAGGAGTTGTTGATAAAAACAATTTTCCATCCCCTCCACCGGTGGAGGTTAAGAGTGTTGAACCTACGTCTTCAATCACGGAAGATTCTTAGGATGATGAATATGTTGAAACCGATGGGGCGGTGTTCTTTATTGATAAACGTTTTGAGAACTTACCACCACCTAAACGTGACTTAAATGTGAGAATTTTTAGTGTGCCTAACATCGTTTTAGAAACACCAATTATTTTTGACATAATCAAATCGGGTTTTCATAAGGAGTTTTCAAAAGATGAAAAAGAAAAAAAAATTGAATTGGATTTAAAAGATTTTTCTATAATTCTAACTCCGTCATCACCTCGTGTTTTGAGTACTACAAGCTCTCCTTTCTACGATGCTTTGTGTGGATTAAGTGTGGGGGAATCCCCTTATGTTTCCTCCCCTTTATCCACCAAGGACGAGATATTTGATCCCGGAATTATTTATAAAGGGAAATCTCGGTCTTCCACCGATGAAATAAATGGAACATACTTTCATTTGATTGGTGTGAGTCTACCTCGAGTAGCTCATTTGTCTTACCATTTGTCCCACCCTTCTACTTATCATCTCTTTTCTTCAAACTCTTTGAGTTTTTGGCACGTGTTGAAGTGGCGTTGGTGTGTTTATCCAATGAAAACGAGGACACCATCTTCGATCCCGGTATTTTTCATCATCAAAGGACTTAGTCCTTAATACCGGTTGTTTTTGGGCCTTGTTTATCATGTAAGCCCAACCAAAAATTGACCATACCATGATTATCCCTAAATGATCACATTTATGGGGATTTGAGTCGAGCTTTTGACTCGGTTATCAAAACAAGGTACATCGTGGGGGAGTTCCCTTGCTTATTCATGTACATATTATCGCTTTCTAACGTAGTAACGTGAGGGGATTTATGCCCTTCCAACCTTTGTTCCGTGGTTGTTTGTGATCTGTGGTTTTTAGATGATCATGATCTTCATGATTGGAGCCTCTCGTCTTTGTTTTATGGGAGTACTCGATCGTTTGCTTTGAAGAATTTCTCGATATCCACACATGATATATCCTTATTTGTTCTAACCTTAGGTTTTTATCACACTTCATAAACGGCTTTAAATTTAACGGTTACACCTTTCCATGCTAGATTATGCATTCGACTACGTCTTTAGTATGGGGGTGTTTGCACCCTTAGACTCGAAACAATGAGGACAATGTTTAACTTTAGTATGGGGGTGAACATATACTTTCCTTGCCAAACCTTCACGCTTTCCAAAGTTTATCTTTTTGTTTATCGTTTTGTTGCAAAATAAGGCTAAAAATGACCAAATTTAAATTTTTTCTCATGTTTTATAAGTGTTTAAAGACACGAATGTAGATTTTTTGATGGCGAGAATAAGAGTAACTTTTGACTCGACCGTGCGTGTTGAGCACTTAGCTTTGATTCCTTAACTTTATATTAGGCTAAGTCTCTTAAATGAGGACGAGAAATGATAGAGTTAATTATAAGTTACTATGCTAAACGTAGAGTACTCGTATTCTTTCAAAAACTCATGTGTTCTCGTTGTTTGCTTATTCTCCCTTCGCTTGTATATATATTTTGCTTAATAAGTATTGGCTTAGCGGTTTAGTCTTGATTTTTGGTTTTTAGTCTTTTCTAGTAGCTTCCATGTAATTAAATTGGGAAGACATTAAGGTATCACCAGCGTCACGGTTTTGAAGTATTTGGCCATTTTTAGCCTTATTTGCAACAAAACGATAACAAAAAGATGAAATTTTGGATTGCGTGTTGACGTAAGCAAGGTGAAGTATCTACTCACCCCCATACTAAAATTAAACATTGTCCTCAATGTTTCGAGTCTAGGGGTGCAAACACCCCCATACTAGAGACGTAGTCGAATGCTTAATCTCGAGCATGGAAAGGGTAAAACGAATAACCTAAAAGCCGTTTATGAATTATGCTATTAAGATAAATGTTAGAACATAAAAGGATATCATCGGATATCGGAATCTCCAAAGGCAACGATCGAAGCTCGAGTGCTACGTAAAACGAACACGAGAGGCTTTTATGATGTTGATGTACCTAATGAATTAGAATCACGAACAACCACGGAACAAAGGTTGGAAGGGCACAAATCCCCTCACTTTAAACTAATTATAAAGCAATAATATGTACATGGATAAGCATGGGTCTCCCCCACGAGGCACCTTGTTTTTGATAACCGAGTCATAAGCTCGACTCGAATCCCCATAAATGTGATCATTTAGGGATAATCATGGTTCGATCATTTTTGGTGGGACTTACATGTAATCAAGGCCCAAAAGCAACCGATAATAAAGGCAAAGCCTTTATACCGGGATCAAAGATCGTGTCTTCATTTTCGGATGATAAACGAAACAACACGACTTCCAACATCATCGTCCCAAAAGGACACAAGAAAATAGAATGAGAAGAGAAGGGTGGGACATTGGGTGGGTAAACAAATCGAGTAACTCGAGGTAAACTCATACCGTAAGTGTAGAAGGATCTTCTAGTGACTACTTCGGTAAAAGACCGATATTTTATCTTAAACGTGATATCGGGGTCAAAAATCTCGTCCTCGGTGGAGAAGTGTGAGGAAACAAATGGGGCTTCCCCCACACTAGGTCCACACAAAACGTCGTCAAAAGAAGTAGACGAGTTTGTAGCAAGCTCAAATAAGTGAGGTGATGACGGAGTTATCTTTGGAAAATCTTTAAAATCAATTTTAAAATCATTCCCTTTTTCATTTTTTAACTCATTGTTACGAAAACCCAAGTTGATTAAATTGAAAATATTTGGTGTTTCTAAAACAATTCTAGGCACACATAAAATTTTCACATTTATCTTGAAGGCGGGAGGAGGATTTGAATTTTTAAAATGTGAATCGATTAATAAAACATCCCCCTCCGGGCTAACGCAACGGTCCTCATCAAACTCGAAAATAGAAGGCGGATCATCAAGAATAGGTTTGATCTCAGAAAAATCGCCATCGGGATCAAAAACGTCTTCTCTTCCTCGTGGAATAGGTTGAGCAATAAAATCGTCGATAATCGAGTCGCTAGCTTCAACCGTCGTGAAACTAGGAAAAGAAGGCTCTTCGATTGAAGATTTTGCCTTTGTCGTTTCGACCTCGATATCGAAAAAGGTATCGATGTGAGCAAGGCCATCGGCGGACTTCTCACATGATAAATCCATAATCTCACTCGGTGTGGGATTAGGAGTAAAAGGATCGTCTCGTGACGATTTTGACTTGACGGTTTCAACTTTGTCCTTCGAAGGGATCGAGCGTGGGTTTTCAAACATTTTAGCAAAACTACTAACACGTCCCTTCGGAATCAATTTTCGCTCATCTTGTAAAAATGAGGGTTCAACGATTTCCTTTAAAACCTTTTCACATTTTTCTTTTTTAAAATCATTTAATGGAATTTCTTCGTCAAAATTGAGTGTATATTGATTTAGAAAATCTTCAATACATTCATCCTCATTAGAAAAACTAGGTTTAGAAGGTACAAGATTTAATACTCCCAAGTATCCTACGAGTTTTTCTTTTGGTTTATTTTCACAAACATTTTTCAAAACTTCGTTGGATGACTTTTCCGTTTCCTCTACATTTTTGCAAGACGACGAAGGTTGCACGACTCTAAAATTCGAGAGATATGGATCAATACGAGACGTACGAGTCTTAGGAGTCGCTAAGGCTTTAACCTCTCCCTCGGAATTAGGATTGGTGTTATTCGATGAGGAACTCGCCTCGTATGAAGCTACTTTTTTCTCTAAGGTCTCAATCGTTGAAAGAAGTTCATTTCGCTCATTAGTGTAAGCCTCCACAACTTTATCAACAAGTTTATCCCATCTCTTGTCAATTAGGTCAAATAAACGTTCTTGTTCTTTAGAAGCGGCATCATATTCGTTTTCCAACTCGGTTCTCATGGAGGCCATTTCCTTTAAGTAAAATTCCTTTTGAGTTTCCAATTGTTTTTCGTAATGTTCCTTAAGATTCGTAACTTGTTCTTGAATCATCGTTAAGTTTTTATTATTACGTCTCACATAGTCACAAAAGGCGTTTTGATTCATTTCATCATTTTGATTTTGATCACAATTAAAAGACGAATCATATGACGAGTAGAACGAAGACGATGGGTGATCTTGGTCGTAAGATTGAAAATTATCACCATGATCACGTGGAGCGGAGTTATAGATATAACCCTCTCGACCTCCAATAACCTCACAATTAAAACAATTGGCACCATCGGGCGGGCCTCCACAATATTGACACGAATAATATCCACCATCATTCGACATGATGCAACGAGAAAGTCGATTCGAGAACTAAACGTTATAGAGGGTGAAAGAAGAGAATTATGAAAATAGAAAAAATCGAAGAATCTTTTTGTGTTTTTGGTTTTTTTTAATTTTTTTGGAATTTTGGTGTATTGCGTAGAAATTAATCTACAAAAATTATCCACTAATCAAAGGTCTCGATTAATGAATCCAAGAAGTATGAAGGTAATTACGTGAAGTAAAAACCCTCGTCGACTTTGAAACGTTGGCGGAACGCCAAAACGTTTCGAGGTTCAATAATTAAAACTCACAAAAATAGATTAATAATACTTGATGTGGCAAACCCCTAATTAATCGTCACTTTCAAAATACGCACAAGCGAGCAGAGAAAACGAGGCGGCGCGAAGCACTTAAGAGCCTTTTTTCCTTAGGTCGTGAAATACAACCGCCTTATACCCACCTTATAGTTTGTATTTATCGAGATTAAATCAATTAAGAGTATTTATCTATTTTGCCTTGACTTTCGTTTGAATTCGATACAACAATAGTGACCGGAACGCTCTACTATTGAGGTGCGATTTCTCGCGTATTTGGATAATTATTGTGTGTTAATTGTTCTACGTAAATACAATATATTATGCACAATAAAAACGAGAAAACGATTTTGTGTTAATTGAGTTCAATTTAACACTATTTATTTGTATGGCTAATAGTATAAAAAAAATAAAAAGAAGTATTTACGATAAAAACGTAAACACTCAAACAAACACGATAAATAATATGGCTAAACACACTTCCCCGGTAGCGGCGCCATTTTTGATGTTGAGTATTTGTACACTTTTGTTTTAGGAAAAACAAAGCGACAAAAGCGGGTAAGTATTAAGTATCGCGTTTTGTGAAAAAAGTAAATACTGACAATCGAGTTCGTTCTCGGTGGAGGTATGGTGTTTAGCCAAAAATATTATAGACGTTATTTAATTCGAGTGATTACGTTTTTGGAAAGGAAGAAAGAAAAGAAAATGGAGACGAATTACGCTAAAAACGGTCGGAAACGCGCGAACGTACAAATGTGAAAACGCGACCCAACCAAAAATTTCACCTAAAAAATAATTAGAAATTACTAAAAAGTCCTAAAACGTCTAACTAAGAAAAATACAAAAACCGAAAAAAATTGAAAACTTTTTAATTAATTATTATTAAATATTAAAGAAGATTAAAAACCCTAAAAAATAATTTAACTAAGAAAAAGACAAAATTCAAACTTTTTTATTCGTTAACCTAAAGTACTTTATTTTAAACCTAAAAAATATTTTTGGAAAAAATTTATAAACCATTTTCTATTTTTTATGACTTTTTTTTAAAATTTTAAATGAGAATAATCTTAGAAAATAAATAATAAAAATAAAATTATGAAATTTAAACTATATAAAATCAAATTTATTTTTCCTACGTCCTAAATGACAAAAGAATTTATTTTTTTTAAAAAGAATAACATTTTTTTTACTTTTATATTTATTTGTTATGAATTAAATACGTTTTAAACAAATTAAATGCTTTAAAAATAATAAATGATTTTTCTAAAATCTGAAAAATTTACAGAAAGTCTAAAATACTATTTTAAGAATAGGAAAAATAAAAGCCTCGAAAATAAGTTGCTTATAAGCTGAGAATTAAGCTTAAATAGCTATTAAGCCAACTTGTGAAACAAAAGATAAAAGGAATGAGTTGCAATAGTTTAACATGAAAGTGTAGTAGCTCAATTGTCTGTGTTGTTGTAACTGTGAACAAGGGGTCAGGGGTTCGAGTCCCACTGATGCCCTTTTGAACAGATTATTATTTTTATCTACTTATAAGCTTAATTCAGGAAATAAAAAAAAGTATATATAGAAAAAAAACATTGGAAGGAGACTTAAACAAACGAGTCAATAGATCAGATGGTTACGTTACTGTAGCTATGTTTGCTGTGGTGATGTGGTCTAGGGTTCGAAACCCACTGCCAGACATTTTTTGGCAGTTATTTTTTACATATTACCAAATAAAAAAAATAAAGAGTATAAAAGCAAAGAGAAATGGATGGTAAACAAAAGTCTCCAATAGAACAAATGGTTATAATGGTTGAGTGCTGCGTCATTGGGTTTCAGCAAGGTCCTTAGTTTGAGACCTGCTGCCTACCTTTTTGCAGATTTATTATATTTTGTGTGCTGCTTAGCAGCTTTATTGAGATTAGGCAAATAATAATACCACTGCAGTTGGCAAGTTGGTATGTTCAATAACTAGCAAAAATCAATCATTCAGCAACAGATTTAAGCACAAAAAAGTAGATGCAAACAAGATAAACTTAATAAACTTATGAACAGTAACAACATAATAAGCACTATACCTCAAAAGGACTTAAAACATAAAATATATACCCCCTAAACTATCTTAAAACTGAATATCAACTCTTAATTCCTACGTCTCAAGCTTTAAGAACTGCTGGTGCAATTGACGACAGTTAGAGATATTAGTAGCCTAATATAAGAACTAGGATTGACAAATTTTCAAGCTAGTGATAGAAACTCCTAAGGCGAAGTGCTAAACATCTCAAATAGCACTAAATCAATTAAGATTAAACATGTAAACAAGAGCAATGAACAACAACCAAAAACATATAATACCTACTGATCTATATGAAGAAACTTAAGGCAACACCAAAAATTTTTTATAATTTTTTTATTTCGTGCTATAATTTAAGTAAAATTAAGCTAAACTAACACCTTAAAATTAACAGCAATCATTATTAAATCCTAGATCGTAAGTGACATCAATTGGACAGCAAATCCAAACACTAGTTAAAATGCAAGTAATAGAAAATTAACACTACGATTTGAGATTTAAAGTAAGACGAACAAAAAAAAAGCATATTAAGCAAGTAAACAGTGAAACGAAGCAATGAAAACAACTAACAAGCAAGTAATACCAACACATAAGCAACAAGCAAATAACCCAAATAAGCAGCTTATGGTAATAATCAAGTAAAACAAGGAGGAAATTACTTACTTGAGATCCAAGCCCTAAGCTCTCATCTATCAACCAAGCACCTCTACTCAACTCATTTACTTGCTTATATAATCCCGAACCAGCTTATCCAAAGCTTATCCACCAGCAGCTTATCATCAAATAAAAACCAAAACTCTTGAAACTATGAGAGAAACTATTACCTAGGCTTAACCACCAAGCCTCAAAACCACCACCACGATAACCAAAAACCTCTTGAATCAGCTAATTGTCAGAAAACCTCTCCAATAATCTTATGAATAGTGACGGATGAACAGTAACATAAACTGCTTTTTGTGAATTTTATGTAACTTCACAAACCAAACTTGCACAAAACTTGAAACTTAACCAAACTTCTTGAAATTACCACTTCAAAATGAAAATCTGTCATACCAACTTTGAAACCCAAACTTTTTGCAAGAATTTAAATGACTGAAATTTAAAAATGCAGGAAAAATAAATTTGCAATGAAAATTAAAAACTGGAACTCAATTATATTCAAGAAATTGTCTCTTACAAAATTCTGAATAAAAACTGGAACAACATGTAACCTAACTAGGCTACACTATTTATATTACATGTGAATGGGAAACTGCTGAAAACCTAATGTCGACATTTCTCTCTTTCTTGACTTGATCTACACCATTAATTTCATACTAGAAGCTTCCCAAATTAGATCATGCGGCTGATATTGGCCAACTAATGTCGACATACCTTTTTTTGAGGCGTTGTGAGTTCTTGATTTTCATCGTGGGGACCAAGGGGTACACTCTGAACCGTTGGATTAGTCAAGCCTTTGGTTTCATGTGACTTGTATAGCTGGTCTCTTGGCTTCTTGTGCTGAGTAAGCAGACACCATCACATGGGGTTGTTTTCTCTTAGGGTGAATTGTGACTGGGTGCGGTTAATTTCAAAAAAACCTTTGATTTGGTTGAGTTATGATCTGGGTAAAAAGTAGGGTTTATGATGAGGGGGTGTGTTAACATTGTTTAGAGAACAAAATTTGTTTAAAATCGTGACTAATGAAAATATGGGAGGTGGGTATATTGGGTCACGGGTTTATGGGTGGACTGGGTAGGGTAAATGGATATGGTCGGGTTTTGGTGATGTGTCATGTGATGGTTGGCTGGTGGAGTTCCCTTGTCTGGCAAAACAAACCCTTGTATTCTCAAAATCTTGTCATATAACTTTGGTAGCTCATTTATCACCTTTCCTTTACAAACAAGTATGGACAAATTACAAATCAGTCCTTGTCTTCTCATGAATTTTGAATAAGGACTAAAAATGCATTTCTTGTAATCTTCAAGGGACAATAATGTAATGTCTCAATATTTTTAGGGACACAAATATAATATTTGTGTTGCAAGGGTATAAAATGTCAGGTCTTCAAAAGATGAGGGACCAAACTTGCCAATCTTCAAAACTTTGAAGCTTTAAAGATCCAAAATTCGTTTAGCATGAGGATATACGTCTTTGGCCATAATAAACACCTCATGGCGAGGTTAAATAAAAGGCAAGGCAAGACCAAAGTCATAATAAAAGCTTCATGGCAAAGTTGAATAAAAGATGGTGGTAAACCTATGATAATAAGGCTCATCCGTTAGGGGGCGTATAAAAGTATTGGTAATAAGTCTCATGTTTAAAACCGTTATAAAACCGTGGTTATCGATCCTTCTTTTTGACTTAATTTTTTGACATCGTTGTCTATTAGGGGGGGGGGGGGGGGGGGGTATTAATTCGATGTTCTTGGTTACACCGTTATGACTCTATTTTTAGACCTAAATCTCTATCATCGCATAAGTCAAAATGTATCCTCGTGAACATTCAAGAAAAAAATAAAATATAAGAAATACCACTTAGGAAAATGGGAGTATAAGTACGTGATTAGGGCATATGAGTAGTGTTAGCATTACTAACTTATAATGACAATGATCTCGTTGCACGCTTGGCATGGAATTGGGGTGAAAATCGAGGACGACGAAATTATTTCTAACGAAGCATTCACGTGTTCTTGTTCTATGAACCTAAATGTCCCATTTTCGATGAAAATCCTACATTATGTCTAAAACGCAAGTAGTAGTAATAGTAGTAGTGTAGCAAGTTTATCATTCAATAAATGTCACATAAAAATTAATTTTGGAGGTGCTAAGATACTTTATTCTAGCATTGCGTGAGGGCACGTCAATGGTTTAGTATGTGGGAGTGATGAGACTGCTTTTATACATAGTCTCATCGTCCAAAACGGGCTTAAAATGCATAAAATATCATGAAATATGCCAAATATATGCTTGTGTTTGTTCCTTGTGTATTTTAGGTACGGATATTGAGAAAATCACAAAATATCACAAGAATCAAAGAAAAACGAACACGGGAAACGAAGCCGCACAATGAACCGGGCCCTAGAGTTGATTTTCCAAGAATAACACTTGAAGAATTGAAGATTATACAAGAAGGGTCCTCCAATATTGAATAACTGACACTTTAAACCCTTGTATATTCAAGTTTGGTCCTTAAAGTTTGTCAAATTGTAAAAAGGACCCTCTACTTTGAAGAATTGGCAAGAATGGTCCCTAAAATTTGAAGACTTGTCAATATTAGTCCTCCTCAAAGTCAAACATACCATGAAGACCTTCAAGATACAAGAAAGAACAAGTTTGGTCCTTCAAATATCAAGAAATGACAAAACAAGTCCTTTAAATATCTTTTGGAAAGTTTTTGGGGGCAAAAGTGTGAAGAATGAAACTTGGTTAACAAAGGGATTGAAGTTTAGGGCTGAAAAGTTGCAAATGAAAGGAAGAAAAGAGATGAGGGGTAATAGCTGCCAAGACAAGGAAACTAACCTAGACCAACCACGCCTCTCCACGTGTCCCACTACCTCCTCTCCACCAATCACAATCCACCCAGCCTCCACCTCACTTTCCACCCACCACCGGTTTAACTATTTATATTAATTAGTTAAACTTGGCGCCTAACACCTTATTTAAAACCTAAAACGGATCAAAACCTTGTTCTTCATGTTCTTAACACGAATTGGGTTTTTCTAATCATGTTGAATTAAGCCTTAATACTATCCAGAAACATGATTAGGGTTATACTAAATCTAACCCAACCCTTAAACTCCCATCACCATCACTTCACATGATTCCACCACCATCCCCTGTCCTACTATTCACTCCCAAACAAAATACTTGCAGCAAATCAACGACCCAAATCTTTGCTTTCTTCCTAAGCTTGCATTAGACCCCTTGGATCACCTTTTCACCACTAGCATCACATGTATCCCCTCCAAAGTCAAATTCAGTCAAAAAAAGTTCAAAAACCTCAAGGGCAATTTTGGGACTTCACCAACTAGGGCTTATGTTTTTTATCAGCTTCTTAGCATACATTGTAGCCTATATAAGGCATTAGGGTCACTACATTTATCTTTGTTCTTGGTTTTCTTTGGTCAAGTTTCTGTAAATCCTTTGTTTCAAGTAAATGAAAAAAGTGTTTGAAAGCTGTGACGAAATCCAAGTTCCACTCATTTAATCTTGTTGATTATGTTCTAAGTTTATGTTTTTTTGAAGTTTGAAAGATTGGTTTCAAGTATTGTGCAAGTTTGCAAAAGTTTTCTAAAAACCTGATTTTTTTCTAAGTCCTTGTTCAAACACTTGAACTTTTTGGGCTATAAGTTGATCATATCACCCTGATAAATAGTTTATCAAGGTGTTGTGAGGCTTGTGGTTTGGGAAGCATCAAGGGGTGGGGTTCAAGCTTGAAAAGATCTTGGTCATTTTTCCATTTTTCTTTATATAATATTTTTGTTACTAATCTTGTTGTTCTTAGCAGCTTGTTGGAAGCTTGTGGTTGTTAAGCTACCACATAATCTCTAACATACGTGAGTGTGGATGTACATTCATGAGGTTTGAGTTCTATTTCCCAAAAATCTGTTGAAAAAGGTGTTCTAAGTGATTTTTGTGGTTGCTGGTGTATGTGTGTTTTTATGCATGCAACTTGGTTCTTAGTTCATAAATTGGATGTTATGATGCTTATTTGGGCTTAATTCAGTCTTGAGAATACTTTTACTTGTTTAAATTTGGATTTAAAAAGTTAAAACGGTGTTTCGGATTGTCTGTTGGTTCAAGTTTACATGAGTTTGAGTAGGTATTGGGGTATTGTTTGAGTTTGTAGCTGTTGTTAAGGTGTTTGTGTTCTGATATATGCATGCTTTGTGCTTTGTATCACCTAAATCAAACCTTTGGCTATAAAATCTTGAAAACTTGTTGTTTCTGTGATCTTGTGCACACCTAGTTTTCATGTTAATCTAGAGATAACAAGTGATTAATTATAGTTATTGGAAACTAAGTAATAGATCTGAGGCTTTGAATTTGGATTTGGTGTCAAGTAGTTCAGCAAAAATTGTTCTTGTCTGTTCATTGTTCATCATTCATTGGCTTGAATCTTTGTCTAAACTTGGAATCAATGCATGAAATGAGTTAATTTGTGTGTCATTAAGTTTTATTGAGCTTGTGTATGCATTTGGTGGACTGTGGTCAGCTTATGCTAGCTTATTCATTAGCTTATATCACTAGATCTGCTTATAACATGTCTGTGCCATGTCTGTGGACTAATTGATTAAACTGTATCATTTGGCTAAGTGATTTTGTGTTTTTCTGCTTGATTTTGACTCCCTACAACTCACTGGTTGTAGAGGTGCCCTTATTGTCCAAAATCATCAAGTGAATCTCTCTAAAAAGCAAAGTCAAAAAGTCAAAGCAGTGGAAACTCCTTTCCCCTGCTGCTAGCCACTACTAGTGCAAATTGGTCAACAGCTTACTTTTTGTTCATTCTAGCTTATTTTATTGTGCGACAACTTATTATGTGTGATAGATCTTATTATTTTGAGCTTATTAATCAGTTTTAAAGTATACAGTTTTTGATTTTAGCTTTTGACTAGAAAACGACTATTTTATCTTTTTCAAAAACAGCTTAATGCTTATTTCAGCTTATTGAGTGTGCTTATTGGAAAACTTTTTGTTGATTAAGCTTTGGTTTGTCATTTAAAACCTTTTGCAAGTTGAATCAGCTTTTGAAGTGGCATAGAACTCAAAAACGACTATTTTGTCGTTTTCTGTAGAGAGCTTTTGCTTATTTCAGGCTTATTTCTTAGGCTTATTCAAAAATTCTTTTTACAAACAGCTTAATTAGGTCAAGAGAAGGTTGTGTGTCAAATTTTAGCTTATGGCATCAGCTTATATCTTAATGGGCCAAAAAGCCCATTAAGAATAAGCTGTTTTGAAATAAGCTGTGATAAGATCACCTTCAGCTTTTGGGCCTTAGAAATTTTGTGTTTAAAATTGAATTTTAAGCTTAATTGTAATTTTTGGGCCATTTTTGTGGACTTTTTCTTATTGGGCCAAAACTAAGCCCATTAAGGGACTGTTTTTCATTTTGACCCATTTGGAGGCCCGTTAGGGGTATTTTTGTCATTTCAAGTCCATTTCTGTTTTATTTAGGTTAAAATAAACTAGTTTGCAACTTTTTAGAATTTTTTTATAAATTTTGGATTTTTATTAATATTTTATTATTATTTTATTATTATTTTATTATTATTTTATTATTATTTTATTATTATTTTATTATTAAAAATTAAATTTAAGATTTTTGCAAGTTTTTTATTTTTCCTAGGCTAAATACATTAAGTTAGGAATTTTAAAACTTTTAGATTAATTTTCTTGTCATTCAATTAATTTCTAGGATTATTTTAAGATTTTTATAGTTTTTAATCATTTTTAAATAGTTTTAATTAATTTTAAATTTCCAAAAACAGTTTTTAGTTTAATTAAGTTATTTTAGAGGTTTACAAAGTGAAAAATCTCATTTGGGATTTTTGTTAATTAAATTGATTTTTTGGGCTTTAATTAGCATTAAAAAATTAATATTTAATTAAATAAAGGTTTGAGTGATTTTTGATTTTTTGTAAACTCTAATTGCATTTTTTAGGATTTATTGCAATTTTCTAGGAATTTTTAGGGTAATTTTTAAATTTAGTCACTTTTTACGGTTTTACGTGTACGACTTTTCGTCTTAGTGTAATTTTATCATAACCGTCATCCTTTTCTATTTTCTTTGTTCATAATCATAATCTCAAATATTTAATCATTTCTTTACACAACACATAAGCCTCCTTGAGAACGAACTCACCTTTGGGTCATTTGTGCACGATTTTCCTAAATCGTCGTTCTTACCCTATTTACCCCTTTTGTTTTTCCCAAAGCAAAGGTGTGTAAAAACTCCAATATCATAAACCCGACACTTAGAACCTAACCTCGTCCTAAAAAATGTTGTCACTAAAGTAAGCCCACATCAAGGATAATTTAACACGATTTAAGGAATAAATTCCCGGATCCAAAATTTGGCCAATAGTACTACTTATTATTATTTCCTCCAAAGTCATGTAGACTTTATGTGGAGTTTAGCAAATTCACATCATATACCCTTAGGCTCTTTAAGATGTATAAGTGCTCCTCATCTATGATCCACACCCTAAGGCTCCTTGAACCACAAACAAGGGAATTGATTAATTATCAATTTTTATTGAACACTTACCATGCCATACACTATAAGGCTCTAATGACAAGGTTCGTGCTACACGCCCCACACCCTAAGGCTCCTTAAGGTCATGTTTTCATCTGATTCTTTCTTTATTTATGATATATATATAGTAGGCCAAATTCCGCGGTCCCATGGTCTGAATACCTCCTACTTAGTGGTTATGAGCCACCTTAGTCGGAAGTCCACAACGCTGGCATCCTCAATGTGTTCATGCATTAATTACAAGGAAATAAAAGAGTTGGTTAAGAGCTAATATATCGAATCTAAACCGAAAAAATCCTCATTTATTAAGCAATTAATATACAAGCGGGGAGAAAGAGCCACAAAACTCATATAAGGAAGAATTAACCCTTAAACATATTATCAACTATATCATATCTCGTTCTCCACAATTTAAAATCTCAAGTAATGAGACTCGTGGATGCTTAGCATGTGACAACCCTAGGTTTTAGATTTGTCACTTGGTCCTACTTTTAAGTTATTTTATGTGTGCTTACTTGAATTGTGTGTTTACGTGTTTATTTTGTGTGAACGAGGTTGATGTGGTTATCATTTATGAGTATAGAAGTACTCATAAGTAAATCTAGGAACGGTTATTTCATGTTCATGAGCTCACAATTAGTGACTATGAAATGAAATGGTGATATTTTGGTGTTTACGTATACGTATAAGTATTATCGTAATAGTGTATTTTTTTAGGATTTACGGTTTAGCATTTAGAGGTCTCGGGTGAGGTAATTATCCATATGAATATTTTTCGGGATGGTTTTAATTCATTTAGGACTTAGTTATAAAGTTTATTTCAAAATTTGAGATTTTTTTAAAAGTGTATATTTTACGTCTTTTACGGTAATCGCGTAAAAACTGACTAGTTTTACGGTTTTGAGGTTTTGGAGGCTTTAGGAGTTGAAATAAATTAAGGAAAATTAAGGTAATATTATTAATACATATATTAATAATAAAAAGTAAAAAAAACGAATTTTAAGGGTGCATAGTCGGTTTTGGACGCAGAAAAGAAGGGAAAAAGGGAAAAAGAGGGAAAAAAAGGAAAGTGGACTTATTTTTGGATTAGGATTTTATGAACACCCTATATATTGTTTTTAATCACAATCAAAATTCACTATTTATCCCTGGAGATTAAAAAAATTCGTGGGTTTTTATGAGGGTTTTAAAGGGTTCTTCATAATTTTGGGGGTTTTCATAAATCAAAGGTAAACCTTCATAACCCTTTTTAATTTAATTGTTTTTATGTTTTTATAATCATCTTATGATGGATTTAGGTTAGGGTTTAATTTAAGAACATTAAATTAATGTTATATTAATGGTGTTATAATGATTACATAAATTAGGGCTTGTAATTAGAGGGATTATGGTTAATTAATGAGGTTGATTTTGTTAAACCCGTTTTTAAAAACTGGGCAGAATTTTGAGTCAATTGTTTTGATCATATCGGGAGTTCTATAAACTCTTATTTTATGATCCAAGTACCCCTGGAAAGATATTTGAAGTGGCTTTCTAATGCAAGAAACGAGAACTAAATTCGAGGTCGGGAAGTGGGTCAAAAACATGTTATAACAGACAGAGGTCAAAACAGTTTTGAATTCAACCTGTTTTCTTTTTAAGTTTTGGGTTGTTTGGGGTACTTAGGGTTGCATTGGGATCTTCTCACGAACGTGAGAGATGGTTTATATATTATAGTAAGTATCTGCACTTGGGCTAAGGTTGTGGTTTAGGGTAAGACCCCTTAATGGTAACAAACTTTTAGTACGTTTAAAATCAGGAAATCTGGAATGACAAAAGTAGATATATGTATATCGGGGCCTTAACAGTAGCTTTAAGGTTTCAAGTTGGATGTGTTAGCCAACATATGTAAGGGTATGAATATTCCTTTTACAGAAACCATGGGTATGTTTAAGTGTACTTTTGACTTAATGTTTTGAGACTTAAAAACTGGGACTGATTTGTGTAAAATATGAACGGGATAGTTATTAAACTTAATCAAGTTAAGGACTTGTTAGGGAAGGTTAATGGGATGGTTAGAGCTTATCAATGAGGTTTTTATATGGGAATAGACTAGATGTCCATCATAGGTTGATGAGCCATCTTAGTGATAGGTTCGTGTATTGATTTCGTGTTTTTGGTTTGTTAGCTTGTTGCTAGTGCGAGGACTTGTGAAGAAGCTATCATGTGAGTTTCATAGTCCCATGTTTACTATTGTTTTTGACTTCCAGATGGGATGGAAGAGACAATGTGTTGAATTATTTTCTAAATTAATGTTGTGAATGTTTTAAGGTTTGAGATGGACTTGTGTGTACATTTATGTGATTAACTGCTATGTGATTCTTGTTTGTATGTGATCTGGATTGGAAAGGTACATAGGTGTATGGGCGCCTATGGGACCTATGGTTAATGATAAGGCGTGATGCCTTGGAAAATTGTGATTGTTGGTAAGGCGTGATGCCTTGGAAATTGTGATTGTTGGTAAGGCGTGATGCCTTGGAAATTGTGATTGTTGGTAAGGCGTGATGCCTTGGAATTGTAATGATTGATTGAACTTGAATGCTAGTTGTTAGTACCTGATTGTAGCGCATTGTCCATATGTTTATTGGTTTATAGTATTCACAGCTTATGACTTGTCTTGTGTTGGAGTCTAAACCTATGACTCTCACCAAATTTATGTTGACGTGTTTTAGTGTCTCTTTCAGGTGATACTATGGTTAAGCATGAGAACTTAAGTGGCTAGGTCTTGGAGAGAGTAGGAATGCATATAGAAGGATATCCCCGTTTCCTTCTTAGTTTTATTTGTTTGTTCATTTTAATAAGTGATACTGTGGCACACATATGATTGTTTTGGTATGATATTTGTTGTCTTGGGTAAGAAGTAGGACTGTTACTTACTTACCTAGACCCCTTGCATTTGTTGAGATATTGTCATGACCTTCGTGTCACCATTTTTACAGCATTTTTTATTTCATATAGTTATCTCTATAGACACGCCATGTTGTGATGATATCCATACGTCGCACCCCATGTTCCGCCATGGTGGGGTGTGACAGAATGGTATCAGAGACAGGTTATAGAGAATTAGGTTTCCTAGTCAATAGCTTAAGGGTCCCTGCATATAGGCGTCATAGGAGTATGTGTGCATTTTATAGTAATTGATGTGTTTGATTATTATTTTCGCAATATTTGTTAGGTTATGAACTACTATGGTTCATACTTAACTATATGTTATTTTCTTTACGAGTTTTGAATAGTGCGGGTTGAACTATAGTCGTATACGTTCGTCATTGTTGGATTCCGTTTAATTACGTTTTCATGTTCTTTATACATTTTGAATTTTGTCTACGGTGGTTCAGCTGGATTACGAGTTTATATGTTTCATGCATTGGCTACGTTATTTTAATACATGGATTTTGGATCTTACTTTATGCTGTGGTTATGTGCTTATATGAGTTGTAGGATCTATGTGCTTATTTGAGTTGGTAGACTGATGTGTTATGTGTAGTATTAATTCTTATAAGTGTCATCATAGGAGAGAGTGCATTAGTGAAAGGGTACTGGTATAAGTATGGTGGCCAACATAGTTATACAAGTACCACAACATCAATAGATTCCTGAGTATGGTTGCATGGAAGAGGGTTAATACATGTTTGTATAGTATACGTTGGATGGATTTGAGTGTATGTACGCGTATGCCTATATATGTATATATCCCTTCTACTTATCGGTTGTATTCTTAGGATGGTTTTCTAGCTCTTTTCTCTTTGGGATGTTCAACTTCTGTAGTAGCGCATTTATCGAGTTCTCATTTCACGTGGTTGTTTGTACGACACTTTTGGTGTAGAAGCTATTGGGAGGGTGAAGATTTATTTTGGAATAACGATATCTTTTGTTTTGAGCCTTACATGGTAAAAAAATGGAACTTGCAAATAGTAAAAAAAAAAATTAGTTGTTGGTAGTCCATAAAATAAGGGTAAAGTGTCGAAAACGTGTTTGAAATAAAGTGGAATATAATTTTTTTTTTTTTTTTTTTTTTTTACATTTAAGCATGGCTTGTTTATTTTAAAATATTTTGGTTTTGATCACCTAAATTTATTGTTCTTTAGTTAGAAATTTTTTTTATTAAATTAAATATGTTAAAGTCATGTATTTAATCATATGATGGGTGAGAGTTTTAATTTTCTGGAATTAAAATAAATTAGGGTTTAAAATCGTTTTTTGGGTATAAATCGGAGTAGGCAGAAACTGTCGCTAAACTGTCAAAATTCGTCGTTAAACTGTCAGAAACTGTCATGTCTTGGCAGATTTTAGGTAAAATCGTTTTGGTCATAACTTATTCGTTTTTAAAGCTTTTTGAGTGATTCAAAAGCCTAAAATTATGTAATCGGAACGTACTTTTCGAATATTCAGAAAGTTTGGTAAATAGAAGTCAGTAGCTTGGTCGAATTAATTGTGCAAGTGTCGAGTTCAAGGTTAATTTTCGGACAACATTGATTAAACTTGTGTTTTCGGTATTTTATGGTAATGAACACTTGGAGGGTTAACATAGAGATGAGTTGGGATGGAATGTGAGAGTTCTTTATACTTTAGAATACGTGGTTATATTTGATGAGTTTTGATTTATGGTATTTATGAGTAAGACTGAAATCGGGGTGACAGTTTTAAACCCGTCGAGTTATGTGATGGCTCCTAACTTGGTTTCAAGACATTTCTTGTTTGACGAGTTGCGAGATTTAGTTAGGTTGGTTACATAACTTTATGGTTTTAATAAGTTTCCTCGCGGACGGTTAAGGCTCATGTCTTGTTGGTTGAGATTATTTTAGTATAAACTGAGTTCACGTTTGAACGTGAAGGTTTTATCAGGGATATGTATCCTCGTTTGTTTGCTGAGAATAAGTTGGAGTTTGGGAGTAAATCTCGGGACGAAATTTCTATTAGGAGGGAGTGATGTGACAACCCTAGGTTTTATATTTGTCACTTGGTCCTACTTTTAAGTTATTTTATGTGTGCTTACTTGAATTGTGTGTTTACGTGTTTATTTTGTGTGAACGAGGTTGGTGTGGTTATCATTTATGAGTATAGAAGTACTCATAAGTAAATCGAGGAACGGTTATTTCATGTTCATGAGCTCACAATTAGTGACTATGAAATGAAATGGTGATATTTTGGTGTTTACGTATACGTATAAGTATTATCGTAATAGTGTATTTTTTTAGGATTTACAGTTTAGCATTTAGAGGTCTCGGGTGAGGTAATTATCCATATGAATATTTTTCGGGATGGTTTTAAGTCATTTAGGACTTAGTTATAAAGTTTATTTCAAAATTTGAGATTTTTTTTAAAAGTGTATATTTTACGTCTTTTACGGTAATCGCGTAAAAACTGACTAGTTTTACGGTTTTGAGGTTTTGGAGGCTTTAGGAGTTGAAATAAATTAAGGAAAATTAAGGTAATATTATTAATACATATATTAATAATAAAAAGGAAAAAAAAAACGAATTTTAAGGGTGCATAGTCGGTTTTGGACGCAGAATTTTGAGTCAATTGTTTTGATCATATCGGGAGTTCTATAAACTCTTATTTTACGATCCAAGTACCCCTGGAAAGATATTTGAAGTGGCTTTCCAATGCAAGAAACGAGAACTAAATTAGAGGTCGGGAAGTGGGTTAAAAATAGGTTACAACAGTCGGAGGTCAAAACAGTTTTGAATTCAACCTGTTTTCTTTTTAAGTTTTGGGTTGTTTGGGGTACTTAGGGTTGCATTGGGATCTTCTCACGAACGTGAGAGATGGTTTATATATTTTAGAAGTATCTGAACTTGGGCTAAGGTTGTGGTTTAGGGTAAGACCCCTTAATGGTAACAAACTTTTAGTACGTTTAAAATCAGGAAATCTGGAATGACAAAAGTAGATATATGTATATCGGGGTCTTAACAGTAGCTTTAAGGTTAGGGCAAGTGGGAGGTGTTAGAAAACATATGTAAGGGTATGAGTATTCCTTTTACAGAATCCATGGGTATGTTTAAGTGGACTTTTGAGTTAAAGTTTTGAGACTTAAAAACTGGGACTGATTTGTGTAAAATATGAACGGGATAGTTATTAAACTTAATCAAGTTAAGGACTTGTTAGGGAAGGTTAATGGGATGGTTAGAGCTTATCAATGAGGTTTTTATATGGGAATAGACTAGATGTCCATCATAGGTTGATGAGCCATCTTAGTGATAGGTTCGTGTATTGATTTCGTGTTTTTGGTTTGTTAGCTTGTTGCTAGTGCGAGGACTTGTGAAGAAGCTATCAGGTGAGTTTCATAGTCCCATGTTTACTATTGTTTTTGACTTCCATATGGGATGGAAGAGACACTGTGTTGAATTATTTTCTAAATTAATGCTGTGAATGTTTTAAGGTTTGAGATGGACTTGTGTGTACATTTATGTGATTAACTGCTATGTGATTCTTGTTTGTGTGTGATCTGGATTGGAAAGGTACATAGGTGTATGGGCGCCTATGGGACCTATGGTTAATGATAAGGCGTGATGCCTTGGAAAATTGTGATTGTTGGTAAGGCGTGATGCCTTGGAAATTGTGATTGTTGGTAAGGCGTAATGCCTTGGAAATTGTGATTGTTGGTAAGGCGTGATGCCTTGGAAATTGTGATTGTTGGTAAGGCGTGATGCCTTGGAATTGTAATGATTGATTGAACTTGAATGCTAGTTGTTAGTACATGATTGTAGCGCATTGTCCATATGTTTATTGGTTTATGGTATTCACATCTTATGACTTGTCTTGTGTTGGAGTCTAAACCTATGACTCTCACCAACTTTATGTTGACGTGTTTTAGTGTCTCTTTCAGGTGATACTATGGTTAAGCATGAGAACTTAAGTGGCTAGGTCTTGGAGAGAGTAGGAATGCATATAGAAGGATATCCCCGTTTCCTTCTTAGTTTTATTTGTTTGTTCATTTTAATAAGTGATACTGTGGCACACATATGATTGTTTTGGTATGATATTTGTTGTCTTGGGTAAGAAGTAGGATTGTTACTTACTTACATAGACCCCTTGCATTTGTTGAGATATTGTCATGACCTTCGTGTCACCATTTTTACGGCATTTCTTATTTCATATAGTTATCTCTATAGACACGCCATGTTGTGATGATATCCATAAGTCGCGCCCCATGTTCCGCCATGATGGGGTGTGACATAGCCTAATAAACCAATTAAGGTCCATATGGTTAAGGATACTAGCTAGAGTAAACTCAAATAAGTAAACTCGGGTTGAGTCAGAATATTCACGACGGGCCTAATATATCAAAGACATCTAAACTTGTTAAAACCATTTTATTTAATAATTTACGAAGAAAGAAAATAACAATAACAAAGGAAAATACTACTAGGCCAAAATAGATCAAAAATGTCGAAAAATGTCGAAAAATCAATTTGCCGGTTAAAATGAGGCCAAATTCATGGAAAAGCCCACTTAACTTCGATAGAAGTCCCCCCTACACTTAATATAAACATTGTCCTCAATGTGTTCAAGCATGTGGAAGTAAACCCCCTACACTTAGGACATTGTGCACGTTGTTTAAATCTTTCTAAGGAAGAGACAACTAAAGTGATTCCTATTTCAACATTTAAGGATATAAAATAGTGAATCAAAAGAGTTTAGGATATAACTGGGAAGAAGGTACAAGGAATCACGGGTCGTCAAAAGTCATCAAAAGTGGATATTTGAAAGCTCGAATTCCTGCACATCATAAGTAAGAAAACAACAAACACATACTAGGGTCTCCCCTACAGTTATTATAAAAACGGATAAAGAAGGATAGATCATCGGGTTGCCTCCCGAGAAGCGCTTGTTTTTGTTAACCGAGTCACGAGCCTGACTCGACCCAGAACTAATTCAAAGGAAAGCCTCTAATATCGATACCGGGATCAAAAATCTTGTCCTCGTTTCCGGAGGAAAATAATAAATGAGAGGCCGGGGGATAGGTCATGAAAGGTAAAAAGGTCCTCTCAACATACGAGAAGTCTATGAAGTTATCATCCACGGGAGGTGAGGTGGGTAAAGGAATCAAAATTTCATCCCCAAAAGACATATGATTATCACTAAGCGGCAAAGTCGTAAAGGTATCAATCATAGAATAATCAATGTCACCTCCCGGGTCAAAGCACTCATCCTCACTAATTGTCTCAAAAGTATGGGATGAAAGGTGCTCAGGAGAGGGATTTGAGACAATATCTTCATGCATCAAAGTGTTAAAAATAATATCCCCCTCCGTGTCATCATCATCAATACCCGGAGGTATTGAGAGAATGTCAATTTCCTCCATAAATGTGTCATTATTCTCAACGGAAGTAAGAGACGGGGGTAAAGACTCAGTAATAGGAGTAGAATTCAACGCTTCAATTTTAGCAATAAGAAGATGAACTTTCAATAATTTGTCGCGAAGAATAACGTCTTCCACCTCATCTAAAATACCAAGTTCATTGGTGGACTTCTCGTAAGTCGGAGATAATAAATCAACGTCGCCCTCATCTTTCGGAGGAAATGGGGAAAAATGAGAAATTTCAAAAGTGAAATTCTCATAGCATGGAGAAAAATCATCATTAAGAGCAACCTCGTCCGTAAGCTCCGTAAAAATAGGAGGGTCATCATCATCCGATCCCGATGAATTATTAAAATCATAGTCGGAATCACAAGATAACTCATCCTTATCTACAAACTCCTTAGGTATAGGACCAATTAAGGGTTCTTCATCTATGGACTCATTAAAAAGTTCTTCACACTCCTCAAAAATTGGTTTATCAAAACATGTCTCACGAAGAGAATTTAAAGAAAGCATAAAGTCATTTGAAAGAGTAGGTGAAGAAATGGGGTCATCAACGGGTAATGTAGGCTCAAGCATAATCTCGGGAATTTCCTCAATAGGTCAGGAAGTAGGTGAGCTAAATGTAGTTGTGGGTGTCAACACCGGAAGAGGAGTAAAACTCATGATAATATACGGGCCTTGTCTCTCCTTTATTGGTGGAGAGATGGAAGGATCCACAGTGGGAACATCACTACGGTGTTAGCCTTAGCATCAACTCTCAAAGACGGCTCAATATTATCTTGAGCTATATAGGCATCTAAAATGAGCATGAATTTTCTATTGGTTTCCTCTTGCCATTCTCTGGTCGATTCTTGCATCGCTTTCATTGTTTTCTCATGTTCAATCAATTTTTGTAGAACCAAATCCATTTGAGGTTGTGAAATATTCCCTTGATTATAATTTTGAAAATTGCCTTCATTTTGAAAACTTTCATGATTTGAAAACCCTTGATTTTGAAATTCCCCATAAAACCCTTGATCATAATGTGGTGGGTTACTCGTTATGGGAAAACTAGGGGAGCCAAAATAAGTATTAGTAGCATAGCACATACCTTCCTAATTAGTATAAACTTCCCCATAAGCTTTGTCACAATTAAAATAAGCATGAGGTCCACCACAAGTCATACACTCCTCGGACATAATCTGATAACCCTCTTCTTGCAATATATCACAAATCGGACGATTATCCATGATAATAATTAGCAAGAGTCTCGTAGACCTACAAAAGAAAAAGATAGAAAAGAAATAGAAGAAAAACTATGGTTAACGTAAAAAGAAAATATTTTTGGTGCAAAACTTTTGAAAAGAAACGCTTTTTATGATTTTTAAATGTTTTTGAATTTTTGAAATTTTTGATTTTTTTGAAAATTTTTAACACGAAAAATAACGTTCAAGAGTGAACGGATCCCAAAATCCAACGCGTTTCTCACAAAAAACCGTTAATCTTCACGAAAAGAGCCGGCAGCGGCGCAATTTTAATATACTGAATTCTTCTTAAAATTCGTTTCTCTCGACTCGATTCGAATTGACAAAAGGTTTAACGCGTGATTCAGTTGTTCTTGGTGAAAAGAAAGAAAGGTTGATTATCTATTTTTAACTAAAAATAAAAACTTGAAAATTGAAAACTAATAATAAAGGAAATTAAACAAATTTAAAAGAAATAAAACAAATTTGAAATTCAATAAAAAGTAAATTTGAAAATAAAATACAACAGAACACTTCGAAAATAGACTTGATAATAATGGAGGGAAAATAAAGATTTGAAACTAATTCGGAAATCAAGATCAATTTAATAATTGGAAAAACACAAACTGAAACCAATTCGGAATCCCATACTATAAAACAGTTCGGAATAATGCTTATTATACCTAATTCGGAATCCCTGTCCTACACCTAATTCGGAAAACATGTTTTGGGCTTAATTCGGAATTCAGATTTACAAAGTAATTCGGAATAATAGTTAACATATAATTCGGGAAAAGAAATGCTAATGTAATTTGGAATCAGTGTTAACATGTAATCCGGAATGTAGACTTGAACCCTATTCGGAATCAACACACAAAACGCAATTCGGAATATATTGTTATATCCTAATCCGGAATAATTAAAAAGGGAACCTAATTCGGGAAAAAGGGTTAAAATGTAATCCGGAATAGACACAAATTAATTAATTCGGAATGATGTGTTTAAAGCTTAAGTCAGAATAAGATTTAAATAGTAGTTCGGAATAAGGGTTTTAAAGTCCGGAATAATAAAAATAAGCAAAAATCAAATAAGCACTTAACCAAAACTTAAGCTAAACAAATTTTAAGAAAATTTTAACAAGACACAAATGAAAAACTATAAAAACACCAAATAAGCTAAATATATAAAATTAACTTTTAAAAATATTAATCTACCAAATCCACTTAAATAAAAATAAGCTAAACACACAATAAGCAATAAACACAATAAGCTAAAAACATCAACCACATCAAAACCATAAGAACAATCAAATAAGCACTTCAATCAAACAAACAATAAGATCAAACAAACTACATAATTAACCAAATCAAACATAAGATTTAAAACAAGAAAGGAAGAATGAGATTAATGTAAAAAAGCTTGAATTAAGATGAAGATCCAACAAGACAAGATAAAAGATGAATGATTAAAGAGGAAATGCCTAAAAACTTGAAAGAAAGCTAGAGAGAGAAAGTAAATTACACCTACTCCTACTCCTAAACTAATCTATCTAATTAACTAATTCCTAATGATTACAAATGATGGAAAATGAACTATTTATAGTGGAGGAGTAATGTGGTGTTGTTGCTTCCTTCTTTCTCTTTGTCTTCTCGTCTTTTTAATTAATTCGTGTTTCTCGGCTTTGTCTTGGGATTTGTCGAACGATAAAATGAACTCGTCTTCTAATTTTCTTATTTATTTAGATTTGGTTCTTCAACTTCGTTAAACTTCCTTCTTTGGTCTTTTTCTTTGATAAATCTTTAGAATAGGCCTTTGACTTCCGTTCTTTTTGCACTTTTGATCTTTTGACTTCGTCTTTTGTCTTTTTCTTCGATAAAAGCCCGTGAAAGCCCGTGTTTTCTTCCTTTTTCATCTTTTGGTCCTAAAACACAATAAAAACACAAACCACGCATAATTCCGACTTTTACGACATTAAATACACGTTTTGGTCTCGTTGTTATTTGTTTTAAGTGGTAAAAGGATAAGTGTTTTCACACTTATTACTCCCCCTTAAGGATTACTCCTTGGGACTCTTTTTATTTGTGAACATTATGAGGTGAATGGTCGCCGTTCGCTGCCCCTAGGATAGCTGGGTGTGATTATCCAGCTTCCCCTGAAAGATTTCTCCTTGGGACTCTTATAGTTGTGAAACATGATATGGGAATGGTCGCTTTTCTCTGCCCCTAGGATAGCTGGGTGTGATTATCTAGCTCCCGCTGAAGGATTGCTCCTTGGGACTCTTTTAGTTGTGAAGTATTTAAAGGTAAAGGTCTCCTTTAATCGCTGCCCCTAGGAAGACTGAGGGTGATTATTCAGTCCCCTCAAAAGAATAAATTCTTTGGGACTCTTTTATGATGAGGGGACCCAGAGTCTAAGTGAAGTGCAGAGTCTCTGGGTCGGGACCTATAGTGTGCTCAAGTTGTTATTGGCAAGAGCACAGTCTATAGGGTGAAGGATCATTAGGGTGCATTATGAGCACATATGAGTCATTTCCTAGTGCCAAGACAGAGTGTACAAAAAATCCTAAGAGATCTAGGTGCTGACACAGACACTCTATGGGTTGAGGTATACCCTAAACTTCATCACTCTCTCCTACAGACTTTTGAGAGTGATTGCTTGTGAACCACAAAAAAATATAAGGCAAACTAATACCTGAGAGATATCAGTGTAGAGAGGTTTCTTAGTCATCTCTGCTGACTTAGAGACACTAGACTCTGGTTGTTTGTCAGCTATTAGCTCTTTTTCCACATCCGCCAGAGAAGGGTATGGGTTCTTCTTAGTCTTGGTCTTCTTCGATGGATTAACATAAGGGGCTTCAGAGGAAAGAGGGATGTCTTTCCTCTTCTTCTTCTTATCCTTCAGCACCTTGGGCCGAGAAGTAGACTGCACAGAGGTCTTGGACAGAGACTTGTCAATCTGACTTTCAGCATTCACCTCTTTGTGAGGGATCAAGGGCTCTTCTTCATCGGCAAGTAACCCCGCCACTTTCATCATGTGCCTTGTTAGTGGCACTTCATCATCTAAAGGAGTCTTCAGCGATGCTGAGGTGATGTGATAGGGAGAGAAAGAGTGAAGATCATCGTTTGTGTAAGTTTCACCAAGAATATCCTCTATAATGAGAGAGAGATATCTTGTGTAGCAGATGGTGGCCAGTCGATTCTTCTTCCCTTTATTCTTAAGCTTAGCAATGAGGTCGGTGTAGAGTATATGGGCGATTCCAATGTCCTGCCCCTAAATCAAGCTGTAAGCAATAGCTTGCTAAATTCCATTCAGCTGATCATGTGACCCTTGGTTTCCTCCCAGACATTTTACAATGTAAAGCATCAGCGTCTTCCATATGGACGAGAAATAATTCACCTTAATCAGGGATTTGTTTTGGAAAGCTTGGGATGTGAAAGGTTTGTCATCATCATCATGAGGACGAAGAGTTGCCAGAGCCTTCTTTACTGTGGCACTGGCTGGCACAACGGTCATATCTTCATTGACTTCAAGTCCAATAACCCTGGCAAAGGTTGAGAAATCAAAGGTGAGAGGATGAGGATGGGTTGAGAGGTTGAAGGTGATGTGTGAGGATGTTTGATCAACTTCAGCAGAGAACCAGAACTCCCTCAAGTATTGCGAGTAGCATGTAGAAGGTTCCCTAGTAATGGCTTCAGCTATTGGTGAGTTCTTGAGGAAGGATAAGAATGGTGTGTAAAGTGGATTATTGTGTTCGAGAAGCGTAACACAATTGTTGAGTGCAATCTTTCCCTTGGTTACCCCAAAATGGACGTTAGAAGCAGCCAAGACGGTGAATGAGGGGTTTGTTGCAGATGATGCCATTGTTGATTAAGTGAAGGTTTGGAGGATTAGAGAGATATGAATAGTGTGTGTGTGTGTGTGTGAAAATATGTGTGATGTGATAAAATGAAAGTGAGTCAAGGGTTTGTAAAAAAACTTTGCCGTTTTCCAATTAAAGCATTAAATGCAAATGTTTGCTTTTTGAGAGAGAGTGGGACCCCTTGACCCTTCATGTGATTTTCTGTCACCTTGGAAAGCGGGAAAGTTGTTGACATTGAAGGAAAATCATTTGAATTAAATATAGGAATATATTAACTCCCATTGGAATGTAACTACCTCGTTACATTCAATTCCATTAAATGCCCAGAGACAGAGATCACTTATCAGATTTGTTTACCAATATTGAGCATACCCAGCTCAGCAACCCGCCTAGTAAAACTTGGCTCAGTCAAAGGTTGGTGAAAATATCAGCGAGCTGGTATTCAGTGGGTATAAAATGAAGGTCAGTATCACCTTTTAAAATATGGTCTCTGATGAAGTGATACCTGATGTCAATATGCTTGGTTCTGGAATGAAGTACCGGATTATTGGAGATGGCTATAACACTTGTGTTGTCATAGAATATGAGAACCTTTTCATAATTGATCCCATAATCAGCCAACTGACTTTTCATCCAGAGAACTTAAGCACAGCAACCAGCGGCAGCTACATATTCAGCTTCAGCTGATGACATGGCCACTGAGTTTTGTTTCTTTGAACTCCAACATACCAACTTTCCTCCAAGGATTTGACAGCTCTCAGAGGTTCTCTTTCTATTAAGGCAGCACCCAACGTAGTCTGAGTCAGAGTAGGCTTTGAGGTTGAAGCCTGATCCATTTGGATACCAAAGACCCAGTGAGGGAGATCCTTTTAATTACCTGAAAATTCTTTTGACAGCTACAAGGTGGGATTCCTTGGGGTTAGCTTGGTACCTAGCACAGAGACATGTGGAGAATTGTATGTCTGGTCTGCTTGCTGTGAGGTACATTAGTGACCTAATCATGACTCGGTATAAGGTCTCATTAACAGAGACTCCTGAGTCATCGGCTCCTAAGTTGTTGGGAGGAAGCATGGGGCATTTCACTAACGCACAATCAGACAGATCATACTTCTTGAGAAAATCTCTAACATATTTTTTTTTACAAATAGAAATTCCTTTTGAATTTTGTTTGATTTGAAAACCTAAGAAAAAAGTTAGTTCCCCCATCATGCTCATTTCATACTTTTTGGTCATAATTTTGGCAAATTGTTTGCTCAAGGTAATGTTGGTTGAACCAAAAATTATGTCATCCACATAAATCAATACTAAAATGACATCACCCTTGGACCTATAGGTGAACAGGGTTTGGTCAATGGTACCTCTAACAAATTTATTTTCAAGTAGGAAATTTGATAGAGTTTCATACCAGGCTCTAGGCGCTTGTTTCAGCCTATAGAGTGCTTTGTGAAGTCTGCAGATGTGGTCAGGATAGTCACTGCTTTCAAACCCTGGGGGTTGATAGACATATACTTCCTCTACAAGCTTACCATTTAGAAAAGCGCTCTTTACATCCATCTGGTATACCGTGAACCCCAGGCCCATATAAGTTGCAAAGGCTAGGAAGATTCTGATAGCTTCTAATCTGGCCACTAGTGTAAAAGTTTCATCATAGTCAATACCCTTAGATTGATTGTACCCCAACACCACAAGCCTAGCCTTGTTTTTAACTATCATGCCAGCTTCATCCCTTTTGTTTCTATAGACCCATTTAGTTCCAACCACTTGTTTTCCAGCTGGAGCTTTTACTAGAGTCCACACCTTGTTTCTCTTGATCTGATTCAATTCTTCTTGCATGGCTACAACCCAACCTTCATCTAGTAGAGCAACATCCATGTTCTTTGGTTCATCTTCAGAGAGAAAATCAGCGAAAAGGCATTCATTCACTGAGGCAGTTTCAAGAGATCTCAACTTTCCTCTGGTGGTGACTCCCTTAGAGGGTTCACCAAGAATATTCACCAGAAGAATATCTTAGTTCCTACTCCATTTGGATTGAAGAGCAGGAGTCTCTGTGGGTTCAGTAGTTACAACAGGTTCACTGAATGCTGGAGGTTCATCACATATAATTTCTTTATCCATGATCTCTTCATCTGAGTGAGAGATTGGTGAGATAAGGTCAGCATTCTCTTCTATGGGTGGTGGAGTGACTGATTCAGCAATTGCAACCTCTGGAGTGATGTCAGAGATTGAGTGAGGATCAAAAGCATGAACATATGGGAAGTCCTTGTGACATACTTGAGGTGATTCCTTGGGATTTGAGAAATCATCCTTTGGATATGATTTGACTTCATTGAAATCAATGTCACATTTTTCTGAGTTGGTGTGAGTAGTGACAACATCTTCTTCATTAAAGGTAACATGAATGGATTCTTCAATTTCTTGCCTGCGAATATTGAATACTCTAAAAGCTCTGGAGGTAGGAGAGTATCCAAGAAAGAATCCATCATCTGACTTTTCATCAAATTTACCCAGATGATCTCTGTAGTTGTGAATGAAAACAGGGCAACCAAAGACATGGAAGTAGCTTACATCAAGGGCTCTCTTCCTATACACTTCATAAGTGGTCTTGCCATGTCTCTTCACAATAATGGATCTATTTTGTGTGTAACACGTTGTGTACACAGCTTCACCCCAAAATTGTTTTGGGAGTCTTGATTCGCTGGCCATTGTTCTGGCTGCCTCAATGAGAGTTCTGTTTCTTCTTTCAGCGACACCATTTTGCTCATGGGTGCCTGGGTTTGAAAATTTTTGCGAGATTCCCTTTTCATCACAAAAGGCTTCCATGGAATGGTTCTTAAATTTAGTGCCATTATCACTTCTGATAGCCTTAACTTTGCAGTCATTGAAGTTCTCTATTTCTCTGATGAAAGACATTATTCTTTCAGCTGCATCACTCTTTCTTTTGAGAAAGAATACCCATGTGAATCTAGAGAATTCATCCACAATGACTAGTGTATACTTGTTGTAATTGAGGGATTATGGTTTTACTAGCCCAAATAAGTCCATGTGAAGAAGACGGAGGCACTTATTTATGGAGAATGATTGTTTGGTTTTAAATGAGGCTCTGTGGTGCTTCCCTTTCTCGCAGGCTGAACAGGGTCTATCTTGCCCATCAACTAAATCATTCTTGGCCAGTTTGTTGATGTTTTTAAAGTTAATGTGGGAGACTCTCTTATGCCAGAGCAAATTTTCACTATCAGATGCTTTGGCAAAGAGACATGTGTTCTTTCCTTCTGGGCATGGTGTCATGTCAATAACATACACATCCCTTCTTCTAGGTGTAATTAGAACAACATCATCATTTTGATTGAAGATTGTTCCTTGGGTCTTGGTGAACAGAACTTTGAAGCCAGCATCGCAAAGTTGACTGATAGTGATTAAGTTGTGCTTCAGTCCATTGACATAAGCGACCCTTGTGAAGGTGATTCCATTGCAATCCACTGAGCCATATCCCTTAGTAGCCCCTGAGGAGTCATCTCCAAAGAATACTTTCGGACCAGGCTCCCTCTTATATCTATGCAGATATTGTTTAACCCTTGTCCTGTGTCTGGAGCACCCACTATCCAGATACCAAACAGATTTCTTCAAGTATTCCTGCATAGATATAACAAAGCCAGATTAGTTTCGATAATGAACCCACTTTCCAGTGGGTCCATGTTGTCGCTGACCAGCGACATTAGGTCTTCTCTAGTTCCTGTCTCCGCCTCTTTGGTTGCAGTCTCTGGTTTCATGACGCATTCTTCCATAGATGTCACATCCGGGATGATGTTCACACTCATCAGAGTGATGGTCATAGAAGCCATAGTACTTGCAGGGAGGATATGGTCTGTACCCCTGAGAGTTATCTCTGGGTTTAGGTTCAGGTCTCCTAGAGGACTTGTGAAGAGTTTTTTACCTTAATTGGGTTCTGGTTCTTTGAACAACAATGGTCTCCTCATGCTCTCTGGAGGTATGTTCAGTGGACTCACATGTGATACATTTAGGTTTCTTATTAAAATCCTTAGAGGAATGATTTTTGAAACCACAATGTTTGCAAGGTCTGAATAAAGCTCTCCCCTTTAAGCTTCTTGATCCTTCACCAAGAGAGTTGACAGATGGACTATTAACTCTAGGGTTGATCTGTTCTTTTAAGCCCTTTACGTCTTCCATCAAGGTGAGGAGAAGTTTCTTGGTGGGTGAAATCTCTTCAGGGGGAGGAGTGGGTTTGGTAGAGTCTTTGGCCATAAAAACCTTTTTGTGCGCTTTATCAGCGACTTTGAGATTTGATTTTCCAGAGGTTTTGGTGGCAGGTTTTAGGCCAAGCAAGGAATCAGATGGGTTTGCACCAACGAGTTTGGGTAATGCTGGTACATTAGATTCCTTGTTAGTGTCTTTCTCATCCACAGAGGTGGAAGACGGAGAAGGGACATCTTGTAGGATATGTAAATCTTGCTTATGTTTTAGAGAGATAAAGAGATAGAGAGATGATGGAGTTCACACACTTCTAGAGAGAGAAAATGAAAGATTACTATGTGTAAATTATGAAAACCACCACCCTCTCCATCAAAGGAGAGGGTTATATACCCAAGCCCATGAGATGGGCTTGAGCTTACATTGGGCCGCCGGCCCATACAACTTATGGGCTCGGTTTGGGCTTTGTTTAATAAATGTAAGTAACTAAACTACGAGCTATTACATGGATTATTGTTGGAGTGACCGATCCTTTCTAATACGTAAAACGTATTTCCAACAATCTCCCTCTAAGGGAGGTCACTCCAAACAAGGGCGTTACCCAAGTTACAATAATAAAATAAACCTAGCATACTATGCTTGTCTTGAGCTCGTAGTCTTCGTATTTCTTTTCTTTTTCTTTCCCGGTGAACATGCTGATGTGATTATTGATATCAATCTTTAGCATTAACCTCTTGCCTTGATCTTGTGCATCCATCACTTGTGATCTTTGCCTCTTTGTGACACCATGTCCCACATACTTATACCTTCGTAATTCTTAAAAGCTTCAGAGTTTGATACATCAGAAGACTTAACTTTTGGGCTTTCTTGAGATAGATGAGGTATTAAGTGCATAAAGTATAAGCATGCGGGGATGACTTCTTCTCGGATTCCGCAACGCCACCGTCTTCAAATGCCGCAACATAAGTAGACACGAACAAATTGGCTTTGAACATTTTATTCTAAATCGGTAGCATTTTACCTCCGGTCGGTGAAGACCGTTGGACGATCTAAAATATCATACTTGTGGCAGGTAGATTTAATTAAAAATCTCCTTGACAAGATTTCGCGGGTAAACCCGTTCTCTTTACTCGACCGTCTAAAGCTGACTACGAACGTAAAGAGTGAATCATTTGGATAAAATTATCCGCATGATTGAAGCCGTCAATTCTGATTCCTGGAACAAGTTTGATTCATTAAAGAATCTCAACATCTTTGCTTTCCAGTTGTTACGAGCTTGATTCATAATGAATCTTGCAAGTTACCTACCAAGTGCTGTTTAAGGTTAACACTAGAAGGATTTCCACTCATCACTGTGAACACTAAGGTATCACTCTGAGTGTTCTGGAAGATCACTTAGATATTGCGTAGAGGCCTGGAACGTGTTTAAGTTCAATTAAGAATTAAACCACAGATGCTTTCCAGTTATCACAAGTTTGATTCATAAAGAATCGCACAAGTCACCTACCATGATCTTTTTGATATTCGCTCAAGAAGGATTTCCATCTTCATTGTAAATACTTTCGTATTACTCAGATGTTCAGGCAAGATCATAAAGATTTTGCGTAGGACTCTTAAGATCTTTCTTACTTTTCCAGTGTGTGAAGAAGCAAGGAATTATGAAAGTGTGTCCTAATGAGATATTTGATGATCTCAAATGGCTCTAGACTCGATCGTGCACTTTAGATTTTAGTGATCGGATGCTGGAGAGGAGTGCCACCTTTTCATTACCAATTTATTCGGAGTGAATAAATCAATTGATAATGTGTTGTCTCCATGTTATTAAAACAAATATCTTTTAAGAGATATCTGAGTTAGCTGGGATAGGTTGTGCATTGCATCACGGGGTCCATGATGTCTATCTTCAATATCAAGAATCATTAAAAATGATCTCAATAGCATATATATTTACCCGGTTTCTGCCTAAGGTTGTAAGGAGGGCTTCTTTCTTTACAACATTTATCTTTACAATTCTTTTTCATTCTTCAACCCCTTCAATGTTTACCAATACGTCATAACTAGCACCTTGTTGTGATTGTTCCAGTGCTAACTTACGTACTTGGTCGGCATTCAGCTACGTTCACAATCTTTCTCCATCTTTCCTAAGGACTACTATTTCTAGCTATGGAATGTCCTTGGGAAGATTCCTCCGGTTCTAGAAAAATCATTGGACTTAACCTATCCTACCATCCTTATGTCACCACAAACTTCATTGTCGTGAAATAAATAGGTTTAGGGTAAGTATATGTCACCATGAAATTCCATTTTGATATGAAAATCCATTTTGCTCCCCCTTAACATATGCCACGATATTCGAAAACATTTCGCATATGCCGGGATGAGCCAGCACACAAGTCAAGCCATTGGTGATAATTTCCCATATTAAATCACATTTTCTCCCCCTGATGAGACGGCTTTTATACATAGTCTCATCGTCCAAATTGGGCTTAAAATGTATTAAATATCATTAAAAATGCCAAATATATGCTTGTGTTTGTTGCTTATGTATTTTAGGTACGGATATTGAGGAAATGACAAAAAGATCACAAGAATCAATCAAAAACGAACATGGGAAACGAAGTCGCACAATGAACCGGACCCGAATCAAGAATTTCCAAAATGACATTGAAGTTTTGAAGATTGGCAAGATTGGTCCTCCAAGTTTGAAGAATTGTCACTTTATACCCCTCATCTATCATTATATACAAAGGGGTCCCTGAAGTTTGAACATTGTACAAAATCATCCCTTGGAGAATGGTCAAATTACACAAAAGATCCTTGGTCAATGTTTACAAACTTAACATGCCATATTTGACAAGTTGATAAAAGTTAATACAAAGGAAAAGGGAACTTAAGCTAGCAGAACTTATTATGCAACAAATTTGGAAATGCAGGGGGCAAACATGGACAATCTAAACTCAAACCCGGTCAAAGCCCACACTTAACCCAGTCAAAACCCAAACCCAACTCAAACCCGACCAACACCCCACTCACCCAGTTCACCACCCTCACCCTTATCTTTTTTAAACCCGTTTTTCTATTATTAAACCTGGGAGGGAAACAATCCCTGTTCACCACCCTCACCCTAATTAACCCTTAATCCCAGCCAAGAACCATAATCACTCACACACCTAAAACAAGGAGGGGACATAATCAACGTCCAATAACTCTTGTTTGTCCTCCACACCCAAATTAACGTTCAAGATGCATTCACACCAGCTGGAGTCACATGTGACTGTTTTTGACCAAGTATCAAGTCAAAGATCAAGGGGCAGCTTTGGAATTTCAGCTATTAGGGTTTTGTGTATCTAGAATTTTCTTTAGCTAGTATAAATATGGGACGTATGTGTCCCATATCACTTGTTCCAGATTTATTTTCAAAACTTTAGTAATTCCTTTTTAATTTTAATGAAAGTTGGTATTTTGGTGCAAATATAATTCCTTTTCAATTATCTTAAAAGTTGGTGTCTTGTTAAATAAATCTGAGTTCCATGTTCATTTGGTATAACACTTTGTGATTTTGAGTTTTCAAAAAGGATAGTCTAAGATTTATTAACTGAATTTGGTTCCAAAATTTTTAAGATTTTCAGAAACTCAATCCAAGCACAAGAGGAAGTGAAAGTGGACTCTTGTGCTTGATTTTTGTTATTGGTTTGTTAATTTTAGTTCATTTCAAAGGATTTCAAGTAGGGTCTTAAAAAGTTCAGATTTCTTAAAGATTTTTACAAGAATTGGTCACTTTTTCTGTCTATTGTTCAGTTACTGTTCCAAAAGCTCATACACAAGCTTGCTTGACAAAAAAGCTTGTGCATAAGCTCCTTGGTAGTTTTCTTGGTTTGCTTTATTCATTTTCAGGTTCCTTTTCAAGATATTGGGTGGTGGATTTGAAACAATCCACTCACCATCATCTCTACACTAGCAGCCCTATTAGCCAACACAAGCCCGAGCTTGTAAGGAGATGGCTTTGCAGCCATAGTGGGGCCCGGATGTGGGTCCCACAAGGTATAAAAACCAGTGCTTGAACCCTCCTTATTAGTGAAAATAGGTTTTGTGGACTTGCTTTTGAGGAATGCATGCTAGTTGTGATTGATTATTGTTTATTGAGTGTTCTTTCATAGTTAATACATGTTATTGATGATGTTATAGGATTCTAGTTTGGTTTGATGTAAAGTTAGAGGGTAATTTTTTATTTTCTGAAATTAAGGGAGTGTTTGGATTTGTAGTTTAACTGGAATTTGTGACAAATTGTGGTGTTAATTTCAGTCTAAACATATGCCTTATGATAGCTAGAGGTTTTATCAGTAATTGCTTTTAAGATAGGATAGGATTTTAAGAAAATGGTATGCTAAATTTGGTAAAGTGGCTAAAAAATCAGCAACCCACTTTTCTGTTTGTTTTAGTGAAAATCTGCCATAAAATCTTGCTAGCTGTTAGACATTAGGTTAATCTAGGTTTCTATCTAGGTTGTATGTGATTTGGATGGATTGTGTGCAAGTTTTGGCCATTTGAATTTCATTTTTGTGCATGTAAACAAGTCACTGTTCATCAAACCTTCATATAGCTTAAACAGTCACCTTTTTGTTCCTATTGTGTTTGATTTTTGTGAAGAACTTGCTTGTTTTTTAGCATATACTGACTCCCTTCACTCCACTGAGTGTAGGGGTGCCTTATTGTCCAAAATAAGCCAAGCAATAAGCTTTCCTATGCTTATAATCCATCAGACACGTTTTTTTTACACTAACAGTGGGAACCAAGTTCCCCCTGCTAGCACATTTGTTACCACTGCCAAGCAAAAGGACAAAAGTCCTTGAATGTCACTATCAGTTACTTGATTTTTTTTGTCTTTTGTGGGTTAAAATAGGAATTAGGGTTTGAAACAAGTTTCATTATTTTTCTTATTTTATTTTTTATTTTTCAGTTTAATTAATTTTTATTCTACTGTTCATCTGGTATTTTTAAGATTTAATAGCTATTTTAATTACTTTTTAATATTTTGATTTTTGTCTTTTAGTGGTAAAATTAAATATTTTTCAGTTTTAAAATTTTTCTTAGATTCAGAAAAAGATTTTAAGATTTTTGGTTTAAAAAGTTTTTCTGTTCACTTTTTAATTAATTTTTATAATTAATTTAGTTTAATTAAGGTTTTATTTATTAACTGTTTTGTCTTTTAGTTCAAAATTTTAGTTTTTTCAAACTTTTTCATTTTTCTACTGTGCAATAGCATAATTTAGGATTTTTAAAATTGTCAAATTATTTTTAGCATTATTTTATTATTTTTTATGATTATTTTAGTTTAAAAATAGTTTTTAGTGTTTTAAAAATCGAAAAATAGTTTTGAAAATTTAGGAAAAATACTTTTTAGTCTTTAAATAATATAAATGAGTTATTAGTTCAATAAAATAATATCTTGGGCTTTTTCTTAATTATATTTGATTTTAGGGCTTTAATTAGCATTTAAAATTGAATATTTAATTAATAAAAGGTTTTAAAATATTTTTGTTGAATTTTTATTCTTATTTATATTATTTTAGACTTAGTTTTAACTTTTAATTAATTTTTAGGTTTAATTTTTAATTTGGTGCTTTTTACGGTTATACGTGAACGACCTTTTCGTCTTAGTGTAATCCGTCATCGTAACCGTCATTCTCTTCTTACCCCATTTCTGGTTTCTTTTCTCATAACAATAAAATCATAAAGATAATCATTTCATTACACAACACACTAGCCTCCTCGAGAACGAACTCACTTTAGGGTCATTTACACACGGTTTTCCTAAATCGTCGTGCTTACCCTTTTTGCTCTCTTTTCCTAAAGAGTAGTAAAATCACAACATCATTTTGGCGCCGCTGCCGGGGAGGCGTGTTGTGTTTTGACTTGAACAATTGTTGTTTTTATGTAGCCATAATAAGTATTTGTATGAGTAGCACTCTACTAATACGTATTATCGTTTTTTTGTGTGAATACTATTACTATATTGTATACGTAGAACAATAAACTCACAAGTACTCCAAATACGTGAGAAATCACAACCTTTACTTGGGAGGGCATTACCCAATCATTGTATTCGAATCTCAAACCAAAGAAAAAGGAAAAAATAGATAAATACTTTTGAGAAGCTCGATTTTGAAAATACAAACTATAAGGTGGGTATAAGGCGGATATTATAAAATATATCCAAAGGAAAAAGGCTCTTAAGTGCTTCGCGCCGCCTCGTTTCCCCGCTTGCTTATGAGTATTTGATTTTGAGAGCTAATCGAGGGTTTTGCCGCCCAAAGTATTATTAAGTATCATATATACTTTCTTGGTTTCATTGATTAAACCCTCTTGAACGTTTTGGTGTTCCACCAACGTTCTAAAGTCATCGAAGGCGTTCACTTCACGTGATCGTTTTCATTCCTTGAGGCTTCTTTAATCAAGAGATTTGATTAAGGAGGATATTTGTAGATTTTTGTCTACTTAATACAATTCCAAAATCCAGAAAAAAGTAAAAACAATCAAAAATCCAAAAAATTGAAAAAGTTAAAAACACCAAAAAGAATCTTCTTTGCTCATCCCCACGTTGTACGTGACGTTTATGCTTACTCGTAATCAAGCAAGACGTGCACGTAAACGAAAAAACAAAAAGGAGTCAACACCTACTCCTAATCTTTCTAGTGAAGAGACTCCAAGTGAGGAACCTATTGTAGAACAAGAAGCTATCATGGCTAATCGTACTATGATGGAGTTGCTTCAAGCACCCACTGAGGGTTTTGGAGAGGCCATTGTGATTCCCGCCATCCTTGCGGAGAACTTCGAGATCAAGACGGGTTTAATGTATATGCTTCAAGCCAACAAGTTTCGCGGACACGAAAAAGACAACCCACATTATCACGTTAGGCAATTTAATCGTCTCACCGCGACAAGGAAGTTTAAGGATGTACCACACGATGCCATTAAGATGATGTTGTTTCCATACTCGTTAGATGGACCCGCCAAGATATGGCTTGAGAAAGAACTCCCAAATTCGATTTTGACGTGGGGTGATCTCGTTTCTAAATTTGTGAATCAATTTTTTCCACCATCTAAAACAACACATTTGAAAAACGAGATTTCACGATTTACACAAAGATCTAATGAAAGTTTTTCAATGGCTTGAGAAAGGTTTAAAGAAATGTTACATGAATGTCCACACCATGATTTTTCCGAATTGCATCAAATTGACACTTTTTATAATGGGCTTAATGATCATGAACGAGATTACCTAAATGCCGCCGCGGGTGGTAATTTTTTGTGCAAAACGACCGATGAGGCTTTGAAAATCATTGAAAATAGGTCCAAGGTTTATAGCCCTCGTAACACACCGAGTGTTACCAATTTAGGTTCGTCATCGTCGTCATCGTCTCGTAGCATTAATGCCTTGCAAGATGAAGCAAATGAGGAGAATCGGTTTTTTGATAGGTTTTCGACTCTTATGACTCATTGGAAAGCACAAGATGCTTTGAATTCCGCATCGGTTAAGGCGGTTGCCAAGAGTTGTATTTCGTGTGGTAGAGCTCATGATTTTTCCGAGTGCATTACCGCGGATGGTAACACTTCGAATGCTTATGTAGCCACGGGAACTTATAACCAAAACGGTCAAGGTTCCCGCCAAAATCAAGCTCCACAAAATCAAAATGCTAACAACTATCGAAACAATCAAAGTGGTGCTTATCAAGGAAATCAACGTAACTACAACAAGGGTAATTATCAAAGTGGAAATGGGAAAATTTCAAACCAAAACCAAAACCGTGATTTTCAAACTACCACACAAGGTTTTCAAAATGATCACACCAAAAATCTTCAAGGAGTATTTTTGAATTATGCTAAAGCAAACAATGCTAAGTTTGATAATATGCAACGTGAAATGGTTAGCTTAAGATCCGAGTTGAAAAACGAGCTTAAAAACGAACTTGCTAATGAACTTAAGACTCATGCTAATAAAATGGAAGGAAATGTTCAACGTCTCCAACAAAATCAACAAAAAATGGAGCAAGTTCAACATGAGATTAAGCAAGAGTCGTTAAAAGCGGATGCTAGGCAATCTAAGTTTGAAGACCGAATGGGAAAAATGTTTGAAGCTATCATGTGTAAACCTTCTTCTTCGGGTGGTCTTCCTAGTGATACCATCGTGAATCTGAAAGGAGAATTGAAGGTTATTACTACTCGTAGTGGTAAAACTTTCAAAGAACCCATTTCTCATTCAAGTACTTCTATGGAGAAGGAAAAAGAGAAAGAACCCGAGGTGGTGGTAGAAAAGGAGCAAATTCGAAGCCCACAAAGTACCGCTCAAACCACACCTACGGTTGAACCAATACCAATAGTGGAACCCGAGATTCCAAGGCCTTTGCCTATGCCCCAACCCACACCACCCTTACCTTACCCTTCAAGACGAAACAAGGAAAAGGCAGAAGAACGAAATAATTATCAATTTGAACTTTTTATGAAAATGTTTCGTGACTTGCATTTTAATATAAGTTTTGCCGACGCCTTGGTCATGATGCCTCGATTTGCCGCGAACTTTAAAAGTATGTTGAATAACAAAGAGAAATTGCAAAAGACGTCTAGTTGTTCATCGGTTTTTCTTAGCCGCATACCTCAAAAAGTCGGTGATCCCGGTAAATTTTTAATCCCATGTGCAATACAAGATATGGAGGAATGCTACGCCTTGGCCGATCTTGGTGCTAGTATTAATTTGATGCCTCTTGAGATTTTTAAGTCGCTCAATCTTCCAAATCTCACTCCTTTAAGAATGTCAATCGAGATGGCCGATCATTCTACGATTCTAGCTTGTGGAGTAGCCGAGGACGTCTTCGTGAAAGTTGGAAAGTTCTACTATCCCGTGGACATTATTGTTGTTGACATTCCCATCGATCCTAAAGTTCCTCTAATTTTAGGGCGATCATTTTTGGATACCTCGAGAGCACTTATCGATGTGCATGCTAGGAAATTCACTCTTCGTTTCAATGAGGAAGAACTCGTCATAAATGCAACTTAAAACTCCACACTTTCTCATGTGTACTCTATCACGTCTTTGAACAATGTTAATCCCATAAAAAACATTTGTAAAAGGATTTCAAAAAGAGTTTTAGGAGTTGATGATAAAAACGATTTTCCGTCCCCTCCGATAGTGGAGGTTAAGAGTGTTAAGCCTACGTTTCCAATCACGAATGATTGTTCGGATGATGAATATGTTGATCCCGATGGGGAAGTTTTCTTTGTTGACAAACGTTTTGAGAACTTACCACCACCTAAACCAAAACCGTTTTCAAATGTGAGAATTTTAGTGTGACTAACATTGCTTTAGAAACACAAAATATTTTTGACATCATTAAGTCGGGTTTTCATAAGGAGTCTTTAAAAGATGAAAAAGGGAAAGATTTTAAATTGAACTTAAAAGATTTTTCTACAATGCTAACTCTGTCATCACCTCGGGTTTTGAGTGCTACAAGCTCGTCTTCTCCTTTTGACGATACTTTGTGTGGACTTAGTGTGGGGGAAGCCCCTTATGTTCCTTCCCCTTCTCCACCGAGGACGAGATATTTGATCTCGGAATTGCTTATAAAGGGAAATCTCGGTCTTCCACCGATGCAATAAATGGAAAATCTTTCTATTTGATTGGTGCGAGTCTACCTCGAGTATCTCATGGTTTTTGTGACTTACCCATTGTCCCACCCTTCTATTTCTCCTCATCTATTTTCTTGAAACCCTTTGGGTTTGTGTTGACACACGATGAAGTGGTGTTGATTTATTTTTCCAATGAAAACGAGAACGCCATCTTCGATCCCGGTATTTTGCACCATCAAAGGACTTAGTCCTTAATACCGGTTGTTTTTGGGCCTTGTTTATCATGTAAGCCCCACTAAAAATTTACCATACCAAGATAATCCCTAAATGATCACATTTATGGGGATTCGAGTCGAGCTTTTGACTCGGTTATCAAAAACAAGGTGCCTCGTAGGGGAAACCCATGCTTATCCATGTACATATTATTGCTTTCTAATTAGTTTAATGTGAGGGGATTTGTGCCCTTCCAACCTTTGTTCCATGGTTGTTTGTGAATTGTGGTTTTTAGATCATTATCTTCACGATTGGAGCCTCTCGTGTTCATTTTATGGGAGCACTCGATCGATTGCTTGGAAGACTTTCTCAATTTCCAAATGATATATCCTTTGATGTTCTAACCTTAGGTTTATAGCACACTTCATAAACAGCTATTAATTTATTGGTTACACCCTTTCCATGCTATATTAGGCATTCGACTACATCTCTAGTATGGGGGTGTTTGAACCCCTAGACTCGAAACATTGAGGACAATGTTTAACTTTAGTATGGGGGGTGAATAGATACTTGCCTTGCCAAACCTTCACGCTTTCCAAAGTTTATCTTTTTGTTTAATCGTTTTTGTTGCAAAATAAGGCTAAAAATGGCCAAATTTTAAAAATTTTCTCATGTTTTATAAGTGTTTGAAGACACGAATGTAGGTTTTCCGATGGCGAGAATAAGAGTAATTTTTGACTCGACCATGCGTGTTGAGCACTTAGGTTTGATTCCTTAACTTCACATTCGGCTAAGTCTCTTAAATGAGGAAGAGAAATGATAGGGTTAATTATAAGTTACTATGCTAAACGTAGAGTACTCGTATTCTTTCCAAAACTCATGTGTTCTCGTTGTTTGCTTATTCTCCCTTCGCATGTAAATTTTTTTTCTTAATAAATATTGACTTAGCGGTTTAGTTGGGATTGTTGGGTTTCTAGTCTTTTCTAGTAGCTTCCGTGTAATTAAATTGGGAAGACATTAAGGTATCGCCAGCGTTACGGTTTTGAAGTATTGGCACCCTAATAATCAAAAGCTTCACCCAATAATAAGATTTCAAGTGATCACCTAAATCAAGCAAACAATTTGAAGCCCCACAAGGCCGAAAAATCTATGCAAAATTGCAAGTGAATCAAGCCTTAATCTTCGAAGATTTAAAGATCCAAAATTCGCCTTAGCGTGAGGATATACGTCTTTGGCTAATAAAACCACCGATGAGGCGGATAATAAAAGGCAAGGCAAGACCGAAGTCATAATAAAAGCTTCATGGCGAAGTTGAATAAAAGATGGAGGTAAACCAAAGATAATAAGGCCCTTCCGTTAGGGGGCGTATAAAAGTCTTGGTAATAAGTCTCATGTTCAAAACCGTTATAAAACCGTGTTTATCAATTCTTCTTTTTGACTTAATTTTTTGACATCGTTGTCTATTAGGAGGGGTTATTGATTTGATGGTCTTGGTTACACCGTTACGACTTTATTTTTAGACTTAAATCTCTATTATCGCATAAGTCAAACAATGTATCCTCGTGAAACATTCAAGACAAAATAAAATATAAGAGATACAACCTAGGAATAATGGGAGGATAAGTAAGTGATTAGGGCATATGAGTAGTGATAGCATTACTAACTTATAATGACAATGATCTCGTTGCACGCTTGGCATGGAATTGGGGTGAAAATCGAGGACGATGAAATTAATTCTAACGAAGCATTCACGTGTTCTTATTCTATGAACCTAAACGTCCCATTTTGCGATGAAAATCATACATTATGTCTAAAACACAAGTACTAGTAATAGTAGTAGTGTAGCTAGTTTATCATTCAATAAAGTGAATAAAAATGAATTTTGGAGGTGCTACGATACTTTATTCTAGCATTGCGTGAGGGCACGCCAATGGTTTAGTATGGGGGAGTGATGAGACGGCTTTTATACATAGTCTCATCGTCCAAATTGGGCTTAAAATGTATTAAATATCTTTAAAAATGCCAAATATATGCTTGTGTTTGTTGCTTGTGTATTTTAGGTACGGATATTGAGGAAATGACAAAAAGATCACAAGAATCAATCAAAAACGACGGGAAACGATGCCGCACAATGAACCGGACCCGAATCAAGAATTTCTAAAATAACCTTGAAGTTTTGAAGATTAGCAAGATTGGTCCTCCAAGTTTGAAGAATTGTCACTTTATACCCCTCATCTATCATTATATACAAAGGGGTCCCTGAAGTTTGAACATTGTACAAAATCAACCCTTGGAGAATGGTCAAATTACACAAAAGATCCTTGGTCAAAGTTTACAAACTTAACATGCCATATTTGACAAGTTGATAAAAGTTAATACAAAGGAAAAGGGAACTTAAGCTGGCAGAACTTATTATGCAACAAATTTGGAAATGCAGGGGGCAAACATGGATAATCAAAACTCAAACCCGGTCAAAGCCCACACTTAACCCAGTCAAAACCAAAACCCAACTCAAACCAGGCCCACACCCCACTCACCCAGTTTATTAAATAAACTGGGTCAAACTTGGTCAGTCCACACTTATCTTTTTTAAACCTGTTTTTTTATTATTAAACCTGGGAGGCAAACATTCCCTGTTCACCACCCTCACCCTAATTAACCCTTAATCCCAGCCAAGAACCCTAATCACTCACTCACCTAAAACAAAGGGGTTTTCCCCCTTATTATCCAGATTCCTAATTAACCTTAACTTAAACCCATTCCACACCCAAAAATACGTCCACATACACCCTTGGACCCCCCATGAGATTCCCCTGCACCCATCATTTTCACCCAAACCCAAGGAGGGGACATAATCAACGTCCAATAACTCTTGCTTGTCCTCCACACCCAAATTAACGTTCAAGATGCATTCACACCAGCTGGAGTCACATGTGACTGTTTTTGACCAAGTATCAAGTCAAAGATCAAGGGGCAGCTTTGGAATTTCAGCTATTAGGGTTTTGTGTATCTAGAATTTTCTTTAGCTAGTATAAATATGGGACGTATGTGTCCCATATCACTTGTTCCAGATTTATTTTCAAAACTTTTGTAATTCCTTTTTAATTTTAATGAAAGTTGGTATTTTGGTGCAAATATAATTCCTTTTCAATTATCTTAAAAGTTTGTGTCTTGTTAAATAAATCTGAGTTCCATGTTCATTTGGTATAACACTTTGTGATTTTGAGTTTTCAAAAAGGATAGTCTAAGATTTATTAACTGAATTTGGTTCCAAAATTTTTAAGATTTTCAGAAACTCAATCCAAGCACAAGAGGAAGTGAAAGTGGACTCTTGTGCTTGATTTGTTGTTATTGGTTTGTTAATTTTAGTTCATTTCAAAGGATTTCAAGTAGGGTCTTAAAAAGTTCAGATTTCTTAAAGATTTTTACAAGAATTGGTCACTTTTTCTGTCTATTGTTCAGTTACTGTTCCAAAAGCTCATACACAAGCTTGCTTGACAAACAAGCTTGTGCATAAGCTCCTTGGTAGTTTTCTTGGTTTGCTTTATTCATTTTTAGGTTCCTTTTCAAGATATTGGGTGGTGGATTTGAAACAATCCACTCACCATTAATAACTCGATTTTTACTCAGGTTAAAAAGATTCGTTGTACCAATCTCTTCGAATTGAAAAACTTGTGTTTAATGTGTGACTCAGTTTTATTTTGGTGGAAACAAAAATGTGTCGTTGTAGTGTTTAAAATAAAGGTGTGCAAAACAATTAAAGTAAAGGTGCAATTAAAGTAAATCTAAGTCTAATTAAAATAATAGTGCAAGTATTTAAAAACGTGACTGAAATTAAAGGGTGCTAAAGTAAATGTCGCAAATTTAAATCTACCTAAGGCAATCTTAAAACGCAACTAAAACTTAAACTAAGGCAAGGCTAAAATAAAGCTAAGACAAATAATCTTAAAGTGCAATTTAAATAAAAAGGCGGGAAAAATAAAGCTTAAAAATAAAAGACATAAATTTAAAAAGAAAGACTAAAAAGAACTGAAAGAAACCTTGATTCGGAAGTTTCAAACTTCCGAATGAACCTAGCTCTTGAATCGGAACTCCTTGATACGGAAGTCTTGATCCGGAACTTTCGTTCGGAAGAATTCCGGATGAAGCTTGATTCGGAAGACAAACCTTGACTCGGAACATTCCCTTCGTTCGGAAGATTTCGTCCGGAACTTTGTTCGGAAGATATTGATCCGGAACTTTTGTGTTGATCCGAAAGTTTTTCGTCCGGAACTTGGTTCGGAAGATTTCCGGATGAAGCTTGATTCGGAAGACAAACCTTGACTCGGAACTTTCCCTTCGTTCGGAAGTTTTAGCTTGACTCGGAACTTTTAAAGTTCCGAGTGAACCTCTTGATCCAGAACTTCTCTAGTTCCGAATAAAACCTCCTTGGCTCGGAAGTTATGGTGTTGATCCGGAAGTTTTACCTGAGAATCTCAGACACAGAAACAAACAACCCCGAAGAACAAGGGATCAAAATAACAACTAATCTACCACAGATTAAACAAAATCAAACAAACGATTTTACCAAATTAATTACGAATCAACAGACAATCATAAACAAATAATTTAAATCAACAAAACAAACAAATTTAACCACAATAATCAAAAACCTACTTGATCAAAATAAAAACAAGAACATGAACACAAACATAAACATAAAAATCAAAGATTAAGAAAGGTAGATGAGAGATTAACAAGATAAAGTAAAGATTGACAAGAATTAAATGGAAACTTACTTGAAATTAAATGAATTTAAGGTGCAAGACAAGGTAATTAAATTGACAAGTAATTAAATGACAAGGTAATTAAAAGTGGAAGACTAATTGTCACACTTAGCCAACAAAGAAAAATAATAATCATCCTAATCTATATATAGGGGAGGATTAGGAAGCTTCCTCCCCTCCTTCATTTCTTCTTAATTGCGAGATTAAGTCCCTCCTTCTTTTAATCTTCATTAATTGCATCATTAGTCCTTTATTCTTCTAATCTTCTTTAAACTTGAACTTTGAGGATTTTTGGCTTCGGGATTTCTTTGAACTTGTCTTTAAATTCTTCAATGAAATAGATTTGAGTTCTTCGGCTTTTGATAAACTTCCGTATTTTGACTTTTTCTTCGATAAATCTTCAGAATTGGTCTTGGACTTCCGTTATTTTTGCACTCTTGACTTCTTGACTTCGTCTTTCATCTTTTTCTTCAATAAAAGTCCGTAAATGCCCGTGAATTCCCGTGTTTTCTCCACTTTTCACCTTTTCGTCCTAAATCACAACAAAAACACAAACCACGCATAATTCCGACATAAAAGAGATAAAATACACGTTTTGGTCCGGTTATTATTGTAATTAAGTGGTAGAAAAGATGTGTGTTTACACACATATCAAATCCCCTACACTTGACCATTGCAATGTCCTCATGCAATGCATAAGTTACAAAGCAAGATTACACTTTTCATCATAATTAATCCACGTTGGCCTTTATTAAAGAGATAGAAAATTAAAAACATACAAAATAAATAAATCAAAAGCATACCTTGGGTTTTGGAAATGTTATGAAAAATCTTCATCCTCAAGTTTTCGCTTTCTCCAAACCAAGCTTAAAAACGAGATCATTGTTATTATAAGTTAGTAAACTATCACGAACTCATGTGGGTCAACTATTCACTCAGACTCCCTTATTTCTAGGTGTATCTCTTATATTTTATTGTTGTCTTGAATGATCACGAGGATGCATTGTTTGACTTATTTCGATAGTTTATTAGGCCAAAAATAAAGTGCACGATTTAATCTATAGTTAGCTAAAGGACAAAATCTTTTAAAACTGCTTCTCGGGACCTCATAAAGTTCATATCTTGGCATAACTCGCTTCGCGATTTGAGACCTTTCTCGGACCGATATTTGGCAGCGACTTCATACTTCAAACCTAGAGAGACGTTCATGAAATAATGGCCTTCTCTTCATAATAGGAATTTCTTCACTTGAAGTTTTGAGAGATTCATACTTGGACCACGACTTCTTCGTTTTTCTCCAATCTTTATTTTGGACTTTGATATACAACGATCCACCTCCTTTTATGACTTGGATCTATTTATCCTCATACCTTGTTAGGGTCTTTTCGGATACGCTTCTCCATGACTTTTGGGAGTTTTTGCTTTTCGTCGTGTTTCTCGATCCTTCATATTGATTTTCGATAAATAATTCTTCACATCACTTTGTATCTTTAGCAACAAAATATAGCCCTCATTCCTTGTTAGGGCCTTTTCGGACTCGCCAATCTTCGCGTCCCGCTTCAATAAGTTATGCCTTGGCTATGAACTCTAATCCATACCGAGCAACTTTTAAACGATCTTGGGCTAGAAGCTAAGTAACTTTTCAAATCGTACAACCTTATTTATTAGCAGATAAATTATTAGCAAGCGATGGGAGAATATGCTCATAATTAACTCACATAAATTCACGAAAGAATACCGAACTTATAATTGGCTCTATCATCTCTCGTTCTCCACAGTTTAAAATCTCAAGTAATAAGACTCGTGGATGCTTAGCCTATTAAATCAAAGCTTTGGGTTTTCGAGTCGCCTATAGGATCTTGCAAATTCTTAGACTTTTTCAAGTTTAGAAATCGCATTTTAAAGTTTCCTTGATAAACGACTCTCTAGGATCAATTATAGGAACTTGCGAAAAGTTCTTGTTCTTAACCCGTGAGAGTTAAGACTTTCGCGTTTTATAGCTCCCTATATAAAAGCCTAGCAAAACTTGACTTAAACACGTTAAGGATACTAGCTAGAGTAACTTAGATAAGTAAACTCGGGTTGAGTCAAAAGATTCACAACGTTTGAAAATTAAAACCACTTTATTAAAGATTTATTCTAATAAGGAATGAAAATAACTATACAAAAGTAAAAACTAATAGGCCAAAATAGATCAAAAAATTGATTTTCCGGTTAAAATGAGGACAAATACAAGGAAAAGACCACTTAACTTCGATAGAAGTCCCCCCTACACTTAAGATAAACATTGTCCTCAATGTTTAAGCATGTGGGAGTAAACTCCCACACACTTAGGACATTGTGCACTTTGTTTAAATCTCGCTAAGGAAAGACAACTAAAGAGATTCCTATTTTAATATTGAGAAAATATAAAATAGTGAATCGAAAAGAGTTTAGGATAGAACCAGGAAAATGTAGAACACGAAATCACGGGTCGTCAAGAATCATGAAGAGTGGATAGTTGAAGCTCGAATCCCTGATTAAGAAGTGAGGAGAGGAAATAGCAAACCAAAGGGTCTCCCCTACACTTATGGTAAAGAAAGCGAAAAGATAGATGCATGGGTTGCCTCCCAAGAAGCGCTTGGTTTTTGTTAACCGAGTCGTGAGCTGACTCGACCTTGATCATCAACGGACGAAGCATGACACATATCCACCAGGATCAAAGACATAGTTTTCGTCCATCAAATAGCAGAGGCTTAAGGTGAACAAGGCAAGCCAAGTAAGAGTAGGCAAGGTTCCCTTAAGCAGCGATGGAGCACGGTGGAAGCAAGGTTGAAGTGGTGCAAGCATGTCTTCAAAATTTCCAAAGATTTTTCCTTTTATTTCATCAGGTGGATACTGAGATGGCTGCAGAATGTCAATACCGGGGTCGAACACCTTTTCCATTAGGGGAAAATAGCACTCAGGCTTAGCAGAGTGTGAAGAAGATCCGCAAAGAAGCACAACCTCGTCCTCAGAAGGGGGACAAAGAGGTGTCAAATCATATGTGCAACGGATATTGGTGTCGACCGGTTTCTTCTCCTTTGACAGAATGTTCTTCAAATCCAAAGTAGGATCAAGACGATAATCTTCAAAGTCATAAGGAGGAGCATCACTCTCATGAGGGAAGTAAGTGTTGAGAAATTCAGAGAATTCTTCCTCAAATGAGTAATCGTCCAAAGTAGGATCGAGTGATGGCGGAGAATCTTCATCATGTGAAGAATCGCTCGAGAGTGTATCAGCCTCATCAAAATCATCGAAAGTGGGCAGCTCGGGATACTCAGAAGTACAATCAAAATCATCCGAGTCTGAGCTAGAATCATCATAAGCATCAAAGACCGGTGGAGAATGATAAATGGGAGAAGGTTCCAAAGTGGAGCGAGAATCATCCACATCATCGTCAAGAGTGGATTATCGATGGAAGAATCGAATAGAGTATTGTCATAAACGGTAAAGTCATCGAGCACATTAATCATATTCACTGATTCTCGTCCATAGTATTTGCCTGTAAGCTTCCCCATTTTGAAAATTTGTGAGTCATTCCCGACTCTTAAGATTAACTCACCTTCGGCAACATCCACTAAAGCACGTCCGGTTCTCAAGAATGGCCGACCAAGTATTAAATGAATATGAGGGTCCATTTCATAATCAACTACGACAAAATCGACCGAGAAAGTAAATGCGCCAACTTTAATGAACACGTCTTCGGCTATACCAACAGGGTAAGCGAGAGTGCTATTTGCAAGTTCAAGAGTCATCTTTGTTGGAGTGAGGTCGGGTAATGATAGTGTTTTCCAAACACTCAATGGCATCAAATTAATACTGGCCCCGAGATCAGCAAGGGCAGTAAATTCTTCAGTTTTGTTGAACACGCAAGGCAACACAAAACGACCGGGATCTCCAAGTTTTTCCGGAAGTTCTCTAAGAATAACTGCAGAGCAGTTTTCATTTAAGCGTGTGTTGGCGAGTTTAATCAGCTTCTCCTTCTTGTTAAGTAATTCCTTAAATGCTTTAACAAATTTGGGCATGTGGACAAGTGCTCCAAGAAAAGTAATGCTGAAACCCATTTGAGAAATCATCTTGATATATTTTGTCACTTGAGAGTCCTCCTTTGTTAGATCGTTGGTCTTGCCTAAACGAGAAGGGTATGGGATTTTGGGTTTATAGGTGGAAGGTGAAGGTGTAGTCGGTAAAGGTTGGGATGTTGAAGGGTCCTTCCGAGAGACATCGTCATTACGAGGCGGAGACGGTAATGGTGTACTAATACTAGGTGTAGGAGGAGTAGGAATACATGGTGGTGGGGGAGGTGTAGATGATGGGGGCGGGATTGGTGGTCCTACGATGGTGACTCCACTACGAGTAGTAATAGCACTCACATTGGCTCGCGGATTAGTGACGGTGTTTGAAGGTAGAGAACTCGAAGAAGAAGGTTGAGCTGCGGGCAAGAAACTAGCCATTAGATTCTTTAATTCATCGTTTGAGTACTGAAGGAGGATTAAATATTATCGCGAACCTCGGACCTGATCTCATTTCCTTGCTTCGTGATATCTCCTCTAAGATTGATAATTTGGCTTTGCAGATTCTTGATTTGCTCACCTTGGGTTCTCATTGTGGCTTCAACATCAGTGTTTATGGGTGGGGTTTGTTGAGCGGGTGGGTGATAAGGATTAGAAGCTCTTGATGGGATTTGGTTGCTTCTATTGTAGTTGTTGGTGGGGTTTTGGTTTTGAGGAGAAAAACCGGGTGAAAGGTAGTTGTTAGATCGGTAACTCAGCAGATTTCTATCCCCTTGTTGTCTAGCTTGGTAATTTTCCGGTGAATAATTACCATAAGCTGCATACACATTTTCCGGATTTCCCTGTGTAGAAGGACAATCGGTGTATGAGTGAGGACCGCCGCATGTTTCACAAGGATTAGCAACCGCTTTAACTTTTTGTTGTTGTTGGTTTGAAGCGAGAAGCGTAATACTTTTGCTCATTTCGGTCATCATGCGGGTGAGTTCGGTCATATCAGGGTTTGCTGAGGTGGAGGAAACATTGACTCTCGGGTTGTTCCTTGAAGAAGCAGAGGAATCCCAGTTTTTGTGATGAGTAGTCATGTTCTCAATTAGCTCTCTACACTCCTCGGGTCTCCTTTTCATGAATGTGCCACCGGCGGCTGCATTAATCGTATCACGATCTCGAAAAGTCAAACCGTTGTAGAAAGTATCTATTAAGGTCATAGGGAGCATGTTGTGGTTTGGACATCTATCGATCAAGACATTATATCTCTCCCAAGCATCAAAAAGAGATTCATCGGGATCTTGCATGAAACCGCTGATCTGATTGCGAAGGCTCGTGACCATGGATGGTGGAAAGTAGCGCGACAAAAAGCGTTGAGTCATGTCATCCCAAGTGTGAATTGAATTCTTCGGGAGACGATCAAACCATTTCTCGACATGATGTAATAAAGTGTGTGGAAAGAGTTGTAGGCGAAGTTCATCCATTTTGGCACAGGCCAACTTCATGCTTTGGGTGATTGTAATGAACTTGTCGAGGTGTTTGTTGGCATCATCATCAGGCAATCCACGGAATGGGTTTGTTTGTACTTGCTGAATCATGTGGTGCTTCAACGAAAACTCAGGAGCGTTGATTTGCATCGGCGCAATCGGTCCTCCTCGTCCAAACATTGTTGGTTGACAAAGCTCCTCCATGGTCCGAAGATCGGGCTGTGGAAGAACATTGTTGTTATTATTAGGGTGCGGTGGATTATTGTTGTTTACACCTGACATAGCTAAATCTTCTTGAGGCTCGGGCTCTTGATAATTAGAAGATCTAGTACGCATACACCTGAAAATACAAAAGAAAACAAAACCAAACACAAAGACAATATATATACACAATAAAGATAAAATCTTTTTGGTTTTTTGAAATTTTTAATTTTTATGTATTTTTATCAATTTTTTAATTTTTATGATTTTTTGAATTTTTTATGCAAGAAAAATAACGCTCACAAGTGAACGGATCCCGAAAAGCAACGCGTCTCTCACAGAAAACCGTTAATCTTTATGAAAAGAGCCGGCAGCGGCGCCATTTTAATAACTGGATTTTTACTCAGGTTAAAAAGATTCGTTGTACCAATCTCTTCGAATTGAAAAACTTGTGTTTAATGTGTGACTCAGTTTTATTTTGGTGGAAACAAAAATGTGTCGTTGTAGTGTTTAAAATAAAGGTGTGCAAAACAATTAAAGTAAAGGTGCAATTAAAGTAAATTTAAGTCTAATTAAAATAATAGTGCAAGTATTTAAAAACGTGACTGAAATTAAAGGGCGCTAAAGTAAATGACGCAAATTTAAATCTACCTAAGGCAATCTTAAAACGCAACTAAAACTTAAACTAAGGCAAGGCTAAAATAAAGCTAAGACAAATAATCTTAAAGTGCAATTTAAATAAAAAGGCGGGAAAAATAAAGCTTAAAAATAAAAGACAGAAATTTAAAAAGAAAGACTAAAAAGAACTGAAAGAAACCTTGATTCGGAAGTTTCAAACTTCCGAATGAACCTAGCTCTTGAATCGGAACTCCTTGATACGGAAGTCTTGATCCGGAACTTTCGTTCGGAAGACTTCCGGATGAAGCTTGATTCGGAAGACAAACCTTGACTCGGAACTTTCCCTTCGTTTGGAAAATTTCGTCCGGAACTTTGTTCGGAAGATATTGATCCGGAACTTTTGTGTTGATCCGGAAGTTTTTCGTCCGGAACTTGGTTCGGAAGATTTCCGGATGAAGCTTGATTCGGAAGACAAACCTTGACTCGGAACTTTCCCTTCGTTCGGAAGTTTTAGCTTGACTCGGAACTTTTAAAGTTCCGAGTGAACCTCTTGATCCGGAACTTCTCTAGTTCCGAATAAAACCTCCTTGGCTCGGAAGTTATGGCGTTGATCCGGAAGTTTTACCTGAGAATCTCAGACACATAAACAAACAACCCCGAAGAACAAGGGATCAAAATAACAACTAATCTACCACAGATTAAACAAAATCAAACAAACGATTTTACCAAATTAATTACGAATCAACAGACAATCATAAACAAATAATTTAAATCAACAAAACAAACAAATTTAACCACAATAATCAAAAACCCACTTGATCAAAATAAAAACAAGAACATGAACACAAACATAAACATAAAAATCAAAGATTAAGAAAGGTAGATGAGAGATTAACAAGATAAAGTAAAGATTGACAAGAATTAAATGGAAACTTACTTGAAATTAAATGAATTTAAGGTGCAAGACAAGGTAATTAAATTGACAAGTAATTAAATGACAAGGTAATTAAAAGTGGAAGACTAATTGTCACACTTAGCCAACAAAGAAAAATAATAATCATCCTAATCTATATATAGGGGAGGATTAGGAAGCTTCCTCCCCTCCTTCATTTCTCCTTAATTGCGAGATTAAGTCTCTCCTTCTTTTAATCTTCATTAATTGCATCATTAGTCCTTTATTCTTCTAATCTTCTTTAAACTTGAACTTTGAGGACTTTTGGCTTCGGGAATTCTTTGAACTTGTCTTTAAATTCTTCAATGAAATAGACTTGAGTTCTTCGGCTTTTGATAAACTTCCGTCTTTTGACTTTTTCTTCGATAAATCTTCAGAATTGGTCTTGGACTTCCGTTATTTTTTCACTCTTGACTTCTTGACTTCGTCTTTCATCTTTTTCTTCAATAAAAGTTCGTAAATGCCTGTGAATTCCCGTGTTTTCTCCACTTTTCACCTTTTCGTCCTAAATCACAACAAAAACACAAACCACACATAATTCCGAAATAAAAGAGATAAAATACACGTTTTGGTCCGATTATTATTGTAATTAAGTGGTAGAAAAGATGTGTGTTTACACACATATCAACCATCATCTCTACACTAGCAGCCCTATTAGCCAGCATAAGCCCAAGCTTGTAAGGAGATGGCATTACAGCCATAGTGGGGCCCGGATGTGGGTCCCACAAGGTATAAAAACCAGGGCTTGAACCCTCCTTATTAGTGAAAATAGGTTTTGTGGACTTGCTTTTGAGGAATGCATGCTAGTTGTGATTGATTATTGTTTATTGAGTGTTCTTTATAGTTAATACATGTTATTGATGATGTTATAGGATTCTAGTTTGGTTTGATGCAAAGTTAGAGGGTAATTTTTGATTTTCTGAAATTAAGTGAGTGTTTTGATTTGTAGTTTAACTGGAATTTGTGACAAATTGTGGTGTTAGTTTCAGTCTAAACATATGCCTTATAATAGCTAGAGGTTTTATCAGTAATTGCTTTTAAGATAGGATAGGATTTTAAGAAAATGGTATGCTAAATTTGGAAAAGTGGCTAAAAAAATCAGCAACCCACTTTTCTGTTTGTTTTAGTGAACATCTGCCATAAAATCTTGCTAGCTGTTAGATATTAGGTCAATCTAGGTTTCTATCTAGGTTGTATGTGATTTGGATGGATTGTGTGCAAGTTTTGGCCATTTGAATTTCATTTTTGTGCATGTAAACAAGTCACTGTTCATCAGACCTTCATATAGCTTAAACAGACACATTTTTGTGCCTATTGTGCTTGATTTTTGTGAAGAACTTGCTTGTGTTTTAGCATATACTGACTCCCTACACTCCACTGAGTGTAGGGGTGCCTTATTGTCCAAAATAAGCCAAGCAATAAGCTTTCCTAAGCTTATAATCCATCAGACACATTTTTTTTACACTAACAGTGGGAACCAAGTTCCCCCTGCTAGCACATTTGTTACCACTGCCAAGCAAAAGGACAAAAGTCCTAATGTCACTATTAGTTACTTGATTTTTTTGTCTTTTGTGCGTTAAAATAGGAATTAGGGTTTGAAACAAGTTTCATTATTTTTCTTATTTTATTTTTGATTTTTCAATTTAATAAATTTTTATTCTACTGTCCATCTGGTATTTTTTAGATTAAATAGCTATTTTAATTACTTTTTAATATTCTGATTTTTGTCTTTTAGCGGTAAAATTAAATATTTTTCAGTTTTAAAATTTTTCTTAGATTTAGAAAAAGATTTTAAGATTTTTGGTTTAAAAAGTTTTTACTGTTCACTTTTTAATTAATTTTTATAATTAATTTAGTTTAGTTAAGGTTTTATTTATTAATTGTTTTGTCTTTTAGTGAAAAATTTTAGTTTTTTCAAACTTTTTCATTTTTCTACTGTTCAATAGCATAATTTAGGATTTTTAGAATTGTCAAATTATTTTATTAATTTTTATGATTATTTTAGTTTAAAAAAAGTTTTTAGTGTTTTAAAAATAGAAAAATAGTTTTGAAAATTTAGGAAAAATACTTTTTAGTCTTTAAATAATATAAGTGAGTTATTAGTTCAATAAAATAATATCTTGGGCTTTTTCTTAATTATATTTGATTTTAGGGCTTTAATTAGCATTTAAAATTGAATATTTAATTAATAAAAGGTTTTAAAATATTTTTGTTGAATTTTTATTCTTATTTATATTATTATAGACTTAGTTTTAACTTTTAATTAATCTTTAGGTTTAATTTTTAATTTTGTGCTTTTTACGGTTTTACGTGAACGACCTTTTCGTCTTAGTGTAATCCGTCATCGTAACCGTCATTCTCTTCTTACCTCATTTCTATTTTCTTTTCTCATAACAATAAAATCACAAAGATAATCATTTCATTACACAACGCACTAGCCTCCTCGAGAACGAACTCACTTTAGGGTCATTTACACACGGTTTTCCTAAATCGTTGTGCTTACCCTTTTAGCTCTCTTTTCCTAAAGAGTAGTAAAATCACAACATCACCCCCATATTAAAATAATTAACCCAATCTATGTTTTAATATCAATTGATTTAATGAAGTTTTAACAGAGGTTTTGGGAAGAAAAATGCTAGTCCGTTTTATCTTCATGATACTAAATGTATGATATATGATACCGATTTGTAACATGATCACATATTCACCATATTAGAAAGAATTGAAAAGGTTGGACCTGATGGATGAGAACAGCATATGATAAGATAAAATGGTTCTTGGTAGAAAATGATGGTCGCCTCGTCACGTCTGAAGTCATCTCTTGACACCATGTGTGTGATTGGTATTGTTGTCTTGACACCAATTAGTGAGCTTGGCACTTTCGGCATCGAAGATACTGAATGCTTGACAATTGCTCCCCCACAATTGTTGACCCGTGTTCTATTGAAAGAGCTGTAGTCATCGGTTGAGTAGTCGCATCGTCGAGTATGTAGATACCAATTGTAGATTGCTATGGTTGTAGAGATGATAGCTTCATAAAAACAAGACTTCTCTTGTTTTAACAAATAAATGCACTGATGCGTACATATATTTGTGTTAAACCAAGTTATAAAGTAAACTTGATCCCTTACAAGGTTTTAAAGTAAACCTTGCCCGAGAAAATTAATACCCGTTGTGAGCCAAAGCTTTCATAAGAAATACTTGACTTTAATGTGAAAGCCGGGTTGCAGTCAGAAATAACTACAAGCCATAAGGGCATGTTTTATGAAATATTTATAACTTTTGTACGAACTCTATTTATGGCGCCGTGTCTATATTAATCGACATTTCTAAGGTCGTAAATATTATCGTTCCAAAAGACACCTTTGAAAATTAAAGTAAAAATATTTTTGGATTTTTCTGAATTTTTCAATTTTTATGGTTTTTGTATGGTTTTATATTTTTGTATTTTGCTTTTGTGGATAAAAATATAAACAATATATACAGATGATCACCAGGATACGTAGAATAGCTTACCACCACTATTCTTTCGCTTCATCTACCAGTTCCTTTAGAGTCTCAGGCGAGAAAGTTCTCATTCCTAGCTTATCGGCCAAAAATTCCATTCTAGCGCGATCTAAAGCCTTCGTGAAAATATCCGCCAATTGATACTCAGATTGGACAAAGTAAAGCTCTATCACTCCATTTTCCACTTGTTCCTTGATGAAGTGGTAGCGAATGACAATGTGCTTCGACCGGGAGAATTGAACATTGTTGCAGCATAAGGCAATTGCACTCTTGTTGTCATAGGACATCGGAATTTTGTTGAAACCTAGACCATAGTCGGTTAATTTCGATCTCATCCAAAGAATTTGAGCACAACAACCGGACATAGCTACGTATTCTGCTTCCGTACTTGAAATTGTAGCGCTTTTCTGCCTTTTCGATGCCCAACTGATTAGTCGATCTCCTAGTAGTTGCAAAGTTCCACTCGTGCTACGCCTTGTATCTTGACAACCCGTGTGATCCACATCAGCATATGCCATAAGTGCAATCGAAGAGTCCTTCGAATACCAAAGTCCCCGATTAATGGTTCAGTAGGCCGAGTTTGATACCGAGCACACATACATATAGCAAACTGAAGATCAGGTCGACTAGCTGTGATATACAGAAGGGTACCGATCATTCCACGATAAAGTGTCGGATCAACGGCAATTCCATGTAGATCTGCATCAAGTTTAGTTCGTTCCACCATTGGGGTATCCACGGGGTCGCAAGATTCCATCTTATACTTCTTTAGCGATTCAAGGGCATACTTGGATTGATTGATAAAGATGCCTCTGGGACTCTGAGATATCTGAAGACCTAAGAAGAACGATACCTTGCCCATCATTGACATCTTAAACTTGGAAGACATGAGTTTCCCAAACTCATCGGATAAGGTTTAGGTCGAGGCTGCAAATATAATATCATCAACATATATTTTTACCATAATCATATCTTTACCTCGTTTCTGAATGAACAGTGTGGGATCCACCTTGCCTTTAGCGAAGCCTTGCGTAATGAGGAATTGTGACAATAGATCATACCATGCGCGTGGAGCTTTCTTCAACCCATAGAGAGCCTTCTTAAGCTTGTACACATGATTAGGATATTTAGGATTCACAAAACCATCCGGTTGTTAAAAATAGACCTCTTCCTTGATTTCATTCAGAAATGCCGTCTTCACATCCATCTGATAGACGATCATATTCATGTGGGCTGCATAAGCGAGGAATAGTCTAATGGCTTCCAAACGGGCAACAGGTGCAAAGGATTCCATAAAGTCGATGCCTAATAATTGCTTGTATCCACGAGCTACTAGTCGAGATTTGTTCTTTAATATTCCGCCTAACTCGTCGAGTTTCACCTTGTAAACCCATTTCAAAGTGAGTAATTGCACTTTATCTGGGCATGGGAAAAGTTCCCATACATCAAGACGTATAAATTCATTAAGTTCTTCTTACATAGCTTCTATCCAACAGGATTGAGTAAAAGCTTCTTGCCATGTATTAGGTTCAACTTCAGTGAGAAAAGCATCAAAATGACAAAACATTGCATTTTCTTGTAGCTGACTTCGTGTGGATACCGGACGATTAGGGTCACTGATGATAGAATCTATAGGATGATCCTTTGTCCACTTGCTGTCATGTTCACGAGTCTGTGGATTGGAGTAAACCGTAGGAGGAGCTTCCTCTGAGGTGGACGACCCGACTTGATTATGGTCGGGAATTGGTACACCAAAGAATGGAAGTTCACGCATTTGAGCGAATTCCAGATCGTGATCATTATCATCCTCTTCATCGTCAGTAGGCATGCATGGGTAGTTGAAACATGTGTAGATTGAGAATTACTCGTTGAAGGTATATCTAGACCAATTGTAGGTGCAGATGTGTCTGATTGTGCTTCAGTTGCTGGAGCGACAACTTCGGGTTCCGGAGCTATTACTTCAGGTTCTGGAGCAACAATACTTGGAGGAGTAAAGAATTCATCAAAGAACGGTTGAAAAAACGTATCCCATTCATTCCTAGTAGGTGGTGTAAATGATGATGAAGTGGGGTTGTTTGGGACAAGACCAGAACTAATGTTACTGGGTCCCATTTCATGAAGTGCTAGTTCAGAGCTGCTTTGCTCAGAAGCCATTACTGTCAGCTCATAAAAATCAACATTCATAGTTTCTAGGATCTTACGAGACTTATGATTGTAGATTCATTATGCCTTCTTTGCGGGTGCCTAACCAATGAAAATATCAATATCAGCCTTTGGTTGAAGTTTTCCTAAATTGTCACCATCATTATTTGAATAGCAAAGAGAACCAAATACCTGAAGATATGATAAAACTGGTACTTATCCATGGAGAAGCTCATAAGGTGTTTTACCATGGCGTTTACGAAGTAGTGACCGGTTTTGGGTGTACACTGCTGTAGATACTGCTTCTGCCCATAAAAACAATGGAGCCTTTGCGTAAATTAACGTCGTTCGAGCAGCTTCCATAAGTGTGCGATTTCGCCTTTCAACGACACCGTTTTGTTGTGGAGTGCGTGCAACGGATGTTTCATGAGATATGCCAACTTCTTCATAATAATCACGCAAGATTTGATTCATAAATTCGGTTCCATTATCTGTACGAATGCGTCGGACAGTAGTGTTGAGACGCACTTGAATCATCTTGAGAAATCCGATGATAAATTTAGGTGCCTCATTTTTTGTTGTAAGAAATTTCACCCATGTAAACCGAGAGTAATCATCGACAATTACGAGGATGTACTTTTTGCCACTAAGACTTTCAACACGCATTGGTCCACAAAGATCCATATGCAACAAATAAAGTTTCTCTTGGTTGGTGTCTTCAGTCTTGGGTTTGTATGATTTCTTGGTGCTTTTCCCCATTGTACACGCGGAACCAAATGATCCTTGTGAAATGAAAGTTTAGGAAGACAACGAACAAGTTCGTTTTTCGCCAAATGATTAATAGCGTCAAAGTTAAGATGAGATAACCGTCAATGCCATAACCATGACTTAGTCTTCGATGCTTTGGAGAGAAGACATACGGAAGAGGCGGCCATCATGTCTTGTAGAGAGAAAGTATACAAATTATTCCCTTGAGTACCTTTCAATAAATCAACCCCTTCCAAATTACGTATAAAGCAGGTATGCTCTCGAAAAGCAACTTCTAGGTTTGCATCACAAAATTGTCCCACAGAAAATAAGTTGTGACCGAGACCTTCCACATAATACACTCTTGAAATTATAACATTCCCAATATGATATTCACCATAACCCATTATCTTTGCAATATGATCATTTCCAAATCGAACCGTACCAAGAAACTTGCTGACGAAATTTCTGAGCTGAGAGCGATCTCTGGTCATATGCTTGGAGCAACCAGAGTCTAAATACCAGAGAACAATTTGGACCACCTGTTTTCAACAACAACAGTAGACAATGCATTGGAAACTATTGGTTCCGAAGTGTTAGCAGATACAGATAAAAAATTATCAGAATTGCTAACATGTTTGTGACCCTTAGATTTCCTGCGTTTTCTAATGTGAGTTTTAACACTAACAGGTTTTACTGTTCCAACTTTTTTAGGTTTTGGATTATTCGCGGGCACTACAGTGGGAGTAGACCTATTTAAAGGGAACTTGGTTCCTTCAGTAGTGTCGGTGTTCCTAGTTAAAGGACACGTTTGTGTTTTGGTAGCCTTGGTACTCCTAGTTAAAGGGCACGCTTTCTTCGCTTTAGTGGGAGTGATCCTAGTTAAAGGGCACATATTTCCTACTATAGTGAAAGTTCTACCAGTGGGACGCCGCATCCAACCAATTTGGGTTAACACTTTCCCAGTCGGTTTCCATTCTAATCCATTTTTCTGGGCATTCATCTCATTCACATGGTCAATAAGGCAATAATCATGACGACTAGAAAACATACATTCATTGCAATTCCAACATTTCAAATCAGAATTCACAGTAGGCTTAGAACGCTGCACAACCGCAGAGCCTTTAGGTTTAGCTACATGATCCTTTTTATTCAAAACAGAAATAACATTCCTAGGATGGGCTTCTACTTTCTTCTTCACTTGACTACTAGATGGGGGCAAGATCCTATCATTCTTCTTATTTCTTTTAAGCTTAGATCTTTGAGCCTTAGTAGTGGTGATTATTCCTGTAGAAGGCAACACGGGAATATTAGAAGCTGGTTTTGATTCCGCCTTATCTTTAGTGACCAAAGTTTGAGATGGTTTAGTCCTAGGGCCCTTATTAAATGGTGTGACGGCTATAAGGGTCCTTTTGATTGCACTAGAGGACGATGCTAATACAGTGGCTGCGTTATCCGCAACATTCTTACCTTTTAGAGTACAAAGTGTTTTCTTTAACTCAGCCAAGGCCAGATTTTTTTCACAAATTTGTTCCCTCAAATTAGATATTTCCACCGACTTTCGATTCAATTGTTCAATCAATGATTGATTCTATGCAGTGGTATTAGCACATGCAGGCTTTACTGAATCGAAGAGTCGTGTATCTTTCTGTTTTAAGTTATTAACTTCGGAAAAAATCTTGGAAACTCGATTATCTAGATCAAGTTTAAAATTCTCAGCGGCCTCAAGAATGTTCACACAGTTAAGCTCCTTAGATTTCTCTATGTCTATCGGCAAAGATTTAGCAACTTTGTCACTTGGCTGACGCTGTTTTGATTGTAAATTCAATTGAAAATTCTTTTGAAAATTTGCATCATTGATATTAACACCTTCGAATGACGTTTCAAAGATTTCTTGTATGAATTGTTTCTTGCATTCAAACGAAATACAATGTGTTTGAATCTCATCAAAACATTTTGAAAGCGAAGAATATGAATCTTGAAGCTTTAAAAATTCAGCGTCAGATTCGTGACAAGTACTATCTATCACATTATCCACAGATTCAACATTATGCACAATAGAATCATTATCAACACTTTTATTCACACAGACGGAAACTATATCATGAGACATCACTTGCTTTAGAAGCTAATCATTTTGGCGTGAAACCCGTTCTATGTCAAGTAAACTGTTTTCATAAGCATCATCCATTTCATTGAAAACACGTTTAACTTATTCTATTTCCAAACGCAAATCTTGATCAAGATTACTGAGACAAGCTTTAACATTCTTTACAAACGGAACAATTTCGTCTCGGAACATAGCTCTAGTGTGCTCAAAGTTCCATTCACCTTCCGTTATGGCAGTGGCCATCGTACGTTCCAAAATGACCTTGTCAAAATCGGCTAAGTGTTGGTGTACCGCTTTTAGGTTAACGGACGCCTTACTTACCGGTGGAAGTAACTTCGTTAAATCCGTTTTGACAAGTATAGGATACGTACTAGGAGGGTTTTCATTTGACAAACTTTGGGGCACAAGAACTGTTAGTTCAGCTAATTCCTTTTGTAAGCGAATACGTGTCTTTTTAGAAAGTTGATCTTTATTATGCTTATCATAATCAATCGTATGGAATTTTGAAAACATTTTAGAATGAGTTTCTTCTATAAGTGACTGTGTCTCCTTAGAACTACGAACATAAGGTGCTTCTTTCGATTTGCCAATTATGGTCATATCATAAAGACATGGAATATATTCCTGAGCTTGTTTTGCATAACCGAGATTAGGTGGTAAATCTTGAAGACGTTTAAGTTTGAGTTATTTAAATGATTTAGTCAAAAGATGAACCTTTTCTATGGAAGCGTATTGTTTTAAAAGCTGTTGTTCTTTGAATTTAAGAAGTTTGGTAGCATTAATTTCCGATTCAAATTTTTTAGACTCGAGAGTTTCGAAATCCATATTAAGTTTCTGAAAATCATTGACAACCGACTCTTTTGCTTTTAATTCATTGGAAAGATTAGCTTTTAATGATTCTATTTCTTTCAAGTGTTCAATATTTTCAAAACGAAATTGGTCAAATTCAGAACATGTTATTTTCTCTGCTTGAGGGACCATTTCAAAATTTTGACCTTTTCTTTATGTAACGCAAGCTCAGCAGTTAGGGTGGAATTCGTATCTATGGATTGTCTGAGAGCCATATGCATTTGATCAATAATATGTTTAGGCACCATGACCAAATCATGTTGAGCATAAGATTCCATACCCGTCGTAGCATTTGGTTGAGGTTCACTCAAATGTGTAGGATTGGGTCCCACATCATTTGAGTTACTAGTTCCCGAATGTTGTTCGAGGTTGTCATATTCATGCCCAAGTTGATGTGGGTTATCATCATTACCAATATTGGTTGTGGTGGGTACCTCACTTACGACATCAGAACCGTAGTGAGAGAGATTAGCAACGAGAGCAGCTTGGGTAGAGTGAATGTCATCACAATCAGAATCATATGCGTCAAGATCATCTGCTTGATAAGCTGCATTAGAAGTGGAAACGGCTGCAATGCCTTCAGTATCTGCTGCCCCTGGGTCTGCAAGAAATGCTAACTCCTCTGAATCCAAAATCTTTCCCTTAGACTGAGCATCGACCAAATACATCTTCTCACGAAACCATGCATCATCCCTCCTCCTTTTCGGCTGAGTGCATTCCCTAGCCATATGACCTTGTCCTCGGCAATTGTAGCAAGTCACAACCTTTTGAGGACCAATAGGGCTTCTATTTCCATTAGCTTGAGAATTCACAGCTTGAGCATTCACCGTCCTTGTAGGAGGTCCATATGAAGTTTGCCTTCCCTGAATAGGTTGCACCGTTACTTGACCATCTTGAACAGTGGCTTGTTGTCGAGGATTTGAAGAGGTGCAGAGCTGATTGTTTGTTGGTGGAAATCCTCAAGTTGCAACAAGTTTTGAAAAGTAGGCAGTTAGATGGTTTAGAGCATCAGCTGGCGTATCATTTGGAGTAAAGACCGGTGCTTGGATTGGTGGTAGTTCATTAGAGTAGAAAGCTTGTGCTGGTTGTGCTTCTATTGGAAAATATCCTTGCTGAGGAGTATAGACCATTGGAGAAGTGTTGGCTTATGATGGTGATGTCTGATATGGTGGTTGATGTGGAAAAGATTGTTGATGAACACTTTGTTGAAATGCTTGTTGTGGCATCATTAGTGGTTGATAAGATGGTTGATGTGGTTGCTGATAGGTGTGTGGTGGTGGCTGCTGCAAGTATGATGGCTGTTGATAAGTATAAGCCATGTTTTGTTGAGAAGCATACATGGCAAGTGGATCATGAACTTGAGGTGTAGACAACCGAGCCTCGATCACATGGCATTCGTGTTGTTGAAGAAAAGCTTGAAGTTGATCCACATTAGTGTTATGCAAGTCCTTAGCCAATTTAACATCCGTCACGTACTTTTTCCATTCTGAAGGAAGAGTGTTCAAATACTTGGTGTTCAATTGAAACGTAGGAATTGCCATGCCATAGATATTCAGTTCATTCAACAATAGGGTAAATCTCAAATACTAGTCATTGAGAGTTTCCCCGGGAACATAGGCAAACTTATCAAAAGTATCATAAAGCTTACACTCTCGTTCTTGTTTAGTTAACGAGGTGCCTAGCATTAGAACACGAATTCTAACCCATAACTCTTTGGCAACTTTATGTTTGCTGACGAGTTTGTAGACATCTGGAGGAAGGGCTTGGAGAATGATGTTTGTAGCATACTTATCGCATTTATCTTGAATCTTCATATCTCCAGTCAATTCACCTGTTGTACGAGGACGAGTAGCTGTACCTTCCGTCACTGTACCATAATGTAATGGTCCATTGAACACTGATGTCCAAATGAGATGTCCATTCTCTTTGTTCAACATGTAAAGTTCCATTTGGGAAGTCCAATCCTCGTACATAGACTTCTCCAACATTGGTGGACGATTATCCGTACTCGAGAGGATGGACTTATCCATAAGAGATGTGTACTCCATGTCGATAACTTAAGATTTACAAACGTTGATCGAACAATGAAAGAAAGTTAATGTGTTTGTTGTTATGTATTAAAGCCGAGAAATAATGTTGAAATCCCCTAAATTATGTTCTCGATAAACCAAAAATTCCAAGACTAAATTACACACGATTTAAAATTTTTCAAAAACACGTTTTTGAAAAATCTTGGAAATACTTGTTGTTCAATCGCATTGCCTAAAAGGAATGCTGTCGCAATTCGTATCACAATAAGTCCAATCGCAATATATCCTATCGCAATACTTCCAATCGCAATACTCCAATCGCAATATTGTCGCAATACCCTGTCGCAATAAGTCCTATCGCAATAAATCCTATCGCAATACTCCAATCGCAAGAAATCCTATCGCAATATTCCAATCGCAATACCCTATCGCAATATCACAAAATGAACTCCAATCGCAATGCCATTCGTAATACGGATCGCAATGTCACAAAATGAACTCCAATCGCAATGCCAATCGCAATACGGATCGCAATGTAAAACCATAGATATTGGGATGGGAGGCCTGTCGCAATAGTACAAACAGTATGCTACTTTTCCACTTTTCTCGGACAAAACACACCAAATTCGAGATTTTAAGCCAAAAAATGATCCAAACACCCAAAAATTTTGTGTTTTTAGCCAAAGTAAATATACCAAATCTCTACCACAACTATGTAGAAGATTTGTATCAAGAAAAAACCATAAAAAAACACAAAAAAAAATTGGACGTGGGTTTATATAGATCAAAAGCTAATAAAATCAAGAACACAAACACATAAACAATACAATCATCCCATGGATCTTGATACCATTTGTAGGATATGTAAATCTTGCTTATGTTTTAGAGAGAGAAAGAGATAGAGAGATGATGGAGTTCACACACTTCTAGAGAGAGAAAATGAAAGATTACTGTGTGTAAATTATGAAAACCACCACCCTCTCCATCAAAGGAGAGGGTTTATATACCCAAGCCCATGAGATGGGCTTGGGCTTACATTGGGCCGCCGACCCATACAACTTATGGGCTCGGTTTGGGCTTTGTTTAATAAATGTAAGTAACTAAACTACGAGCTATTACATGGAGTATTGTTGGAGTGACCGATCCTTTCTATTACGTAAAACGTATTTCCATCACATCTGAAGAGACAAATTTAACTTTGGGCACATGTATATGATTTTTAAACCTACCCTTGCCCCCTATTGCCTGAACCACATCACCTGGAATGGCTTCAGTAACTATTTCCTCCACAGTGGATTGAGCCAGGTTCCATTTTTTTATGGTTCTTCTGAGTTCAGCGTTTTCATCAGTTAAAGACTCATTTTCAATGGAAAGTTTGCTTAACTCATTTTGAAATTGATTGGCAAGATTCACAAAAGGTTTGAGATTAGTTAACTCAGATTGACAAAAATTTAACTCAGTTTTAAGATTATGGAACTTGTTTAACAGGTTTTTCTTTGTTCTTCCACAAAGTGGAGGTCAACTAAGGTGTAATCACTGACATGGTATCTATCAGGACCTTCAGGCATAGAAAGCAATCTTTGTACCTTTTTCATGGTGATGTCCACCCATTGACTTGATCTAGCTTCGCTCTTCCCAACACCAGGTTCTTCATCAATTACAACCATAAATGCTCTGACAGTAGTGGTTTCTTCATCCTCTGATGTAAGAGGTTCATCATCCCAATCAAAAGAAGCAGCGATTAGACCTTTTTAAGTCTTCTTTTGTCCTTTTTCTTTGCAGTGTCTTCATCCTTTTGGTTAAGTTTCACTAGCTCAACTTTCAATGCTTTGTACTTGACCTTGTAGTCCTTCTTTCCCTCTGAGTCAGAGTGGGAAGTTTGCTTGAAAGGTGATGGCGAGAACTTTGTTTTACTGTTGTGGTTGCTGCTGGATGATGGAAAGCTTGGAGAGGAGGTTTTGTTTGACCAATAATCTTTTTTAAAGTGACGAGTTTTTCCACAAGTGTAACATGACACCTTAGATTTGTCAACTTTGGCAGCTCCAACTCTACCTGATCTCTTGTAGTATCTCTTTTGGTCAGCTAGAAGAGCACTGTCATAGAACTTAACATGCAATTCATCAAGAAATTCTTAACTGCTTCTGGTATCCTCTTCTATGTCAGAGTCACTGTCCTGAAAGGAATGGTTAGCAACAAGAGCTTTGGAACCAGTGATTTGGGTGGTAAACCTATCAGTCTCTAATTTGTAAATGGAGTCAATTAGCCCTTCTTCATAGTTATATCTACCAAACAGTTGGGCCAGAGTATCATTCTTGATAACATTATTTGCTCTTAAGGTCTAGTTTAGGCTAATTCATTTCCTAGGTAAACTATTAACAAAACTAGCATTAACCACAACATTAGGTAGAACAACTCCATTTTTTCCTAAATCATTCAACAAAATCTTAAGCCTAGTATAAGTTTGAGCAAAATTTCTGTTTCCAAAGCTTTAAAAGCATTAAACTTGATTCTTAGGGCTTGGATTTTGGTTTCTTTTGTTTCCTATGGACCTTTATACCCTAGAACTAATTCAGTCTACATCTCTTTAGTAGAGTTGTATTTGATTATGGACTTCATAATGTTCTTGGGTAGGCAAGAGACTATGATACTTGTGAGTCTCTTGACCTGGTTAGCCAGACGTCTATCCGCTGGAGACCATTTCTTAACAGGATTCTTAATGGGTCTCTCAGGGGTAGAGGAAATAGCCAGTGGTACATAGGGACCATTTTCTAAGATTTCTATTAAGAAGGTTCTAAGCGATCTAAATAAATAAGAAATTCACTCTTCCAACTTGAGAAATCTTCTTCATTAAACGCTGGAATATTAGACACATGTGACCCCCACGAACATCAAGAAGTTGGGGAAGGTCATCATCATTATTACCAGTGCTTACAACTGGTGTAGGCATGGTAGTAGATGTGGTGGCCGGTGCGTTGGTCGAGGTGTTATTTTGACTAGTTTGACCAAAAGGTAGTGGTATAGGAGGCATAGTTTCAGTCATATTTGGATCTTGATTTTAAAAACAAGAACGGTTTATAAAAAAGTTGTTAGCCCTATATTTTATATATAGTCGAGCAAGAATGTAATAGGTCATCTTAGTCGTTAATGGTCTTTTATTGTAATAGGTTAGTCGGGAAAACCGGGCTTGGACTTTAAGCTAATATTGTATAAGTTAGGGGCGTAAGCCCAAGTACAAGCCAAGCCCGACCCAAGAAACAAGCCCATGAGCCCACCAAGCTCATGGGTATATAAACCCTCTTCCATGTGTGGAAGAGGGTGTTGGTTACATTTTACTTTCTCACTCTAAAGTTTAACCTTCCACCAATTCTCTCTAGTTTCTCTCTCTACCTTTCTTCTCTTTCTCTCTCTAGAATCTTGTGTTATGGATTAAGTAAGATTAACATTTGGTATCAAGAGCCTATAGTAGATAGGTGATTGATGTTCGTGTGGTTATTTTATTAAAATTCGTGGGTTTTTCAAGCTTCCTCAAGCTCGAATTTGAAGAATTTTGTGTTTTTGTGGTTTAGATCGTTACACAAATCATCTACATAGTTGTGGTAGTGATTTGTGCTATTTGGTTTGGTCAAAAACGCAAATTTTTTGGGTGTTTGGCTTCATTTTTGGCTTGAAAACTCGAAAATCTACAAGTACATCCGAGATCCACTTTTTAGCATAATTTCGCAATATTGTGCAACATTGCGAAATTGTATCATTTCTAGTATTGCGAAATTGAATATTTTTGTGTATTGCGGAATTGAATAATTCTGGGTATTGCGAAATTGAGTAATTCTGGGTATTGCGGAATTGTATTATTTCCATTATTGCGGAATTGTATTATTTCTATTATTGCTGAATTGTATACTTCTTGGTATTGCGGAATTGAATCATTCTGGGGATTACGGAATTAGACCGTTTGGTGATTGCGGAATTATACCATCTTGGTGATTGCGGAATGATACCATTTGGTGATTGCGGAATTATACCATTTTGGTTATTGCGGAATTATACCATCTTGGTTATTGCGGAATTATACCATCTTGATCATTGCGTAATTATGGCCTAAGGATTGCGGAATCATATATTGAATCACATTCCGAAATTGTAACCTTTGATTGCGGAATCATATCCTCTTCTCACATTGCGGAATCATTGCATGCCTACATTGCGGAATCATAGCCAATTTTTGTTCGAGCATTTTATAGACTTAGCCACTATCTAGACTAGTCTCGGAACATAGTTTACACGAAGATTAAAAAAAAGTTAAAAAATTTTAGGTCAAGTAAATTCAAATTTTTCCCCCACTAGTTTTTGGCTATTTCTAACTCACTTTCAAAATTTGGCGATACAAATTTTTTTGGCTTACCGTTTTGTCGGACTGAGGAATTAATTGTCGGACTGAAGATTCTCAGAACTATACGAAATTTTAACCACACATCATCACAACAAATCTACTAATATCCTAATCCATTCACACACATTTACAATGTCTAACAAAAACAACAACAACAATGCGACGGCAAATCAAATTCGTTTGGAACAAGGTGGCAACGGTAATCCACCTGTGCTCACTACCGGTTACTACGTTCAGTCGAGATCTCGTTTCCTTAGATTTCTCGACACTAAGGAGAACCGAACTGCTCTTCGTCTCTGCCTTGAGAATCCACCTCTAGTTTTTGAATTCAGGCCCATTACTACACAAGCAAAAGATGGTACTTCATCAACTACACGAGCTATGGAGAATTTCGATACATGTCCTGTTGAGAAAAAGAAACTCCTCCAAGCTGAAGTTGATGTTGTTAACTACATACTCACTGGGATTGATAACGATATCTATTCCACGGTTGATGCATGTCCTAATGCTATGGAAATATGGAATGCAATTTATCGTTTGAAGCAAGGTGAGTTGATCAATGTTCAAGATCTCGAGACTAATTTACTTTGGGAGTTTGGAAAATTCACATCCGAAGATGGTGAATCCATTGACTCATTACTCGAGATTCTACAAAATGATGAATGGGCTTGTCAGAAATCAGTGCACCATCTCCAATCATCATGCCAATGTTTAGTTTCTACTTTAACTCAAACCGGAATGGCAAAGGTTTGTGACCTTGGTTAAACAAAGGGAAGATATCAAGACTATCTCTTATCACAAACTTTATGATATCTTGAAACAAAATCAGAATGAAGTGAATGAACTAAGGGCTGAAAAAGCATAATGGTCTAATAATTTTATTGCTTTTGTGGCTGCTACTTCAACAAAACCCGTTCCCCGTCAACAACCAGCTACACATTCCTCAAGGTCATCTAGCTCATCCACCGAACCTCTAGCCACTGCTAGAAACAAAGCAAAAGCAATTGTCCCCACTCTACCTCCAACATATGACACCGAGTCAGATGGAGATAGTGATGATGAACAAACTTCAAGGGACAAGAAGATTGAAGAACTCATGCCTTTACTCACCACAACTTATAAGAAGATCTACAAACCTACCAACAACAACCTCATATCATCATCCAATTCTAGATATAAGGAAGTTGATCATGCACCTAGGTATGATCGTGAAGCTAGGTATGATAATCATAGGATGTCGAATCAAGTTGGTGCTAGAGATACTGTAGGGACTCAGGTTGTGCAGAAGATTGGGATTCACTGCTTCAACTGCAAGGGATTTGGGCACATGGCTAGGGAATGTAAGAAGCCAAAACGGGTTAAGGATTCGGGATATCACAAGGAAAAGATGTTGTTGGGTAAGAAAGAAGAAGCAGGAATTCCACTCAGAGCAGATGAAGTTGACTGGCGTGATGACACTGATGATGAAGCTAATGATCAAGAGTTGGAGGCACATTATGTGTACATGGAAAAGATTCAAGAAGTGATTCCAGAGACTGCTGATACTTCTGGACCTATCTTTGATACTGAGCCAATTGAAAAGGTACCATCTTATGATAACTATAATGTGTTTGCTAATGAACGACGGCACCCTGAGCAACCCGAAAGCATCAGTGACACATATGTAATGGACATAGAGGATAGCAATATCTCTACGGATTTACAGCATATGTATAATGATGACGATAATGCTGCTCAGGATACTGAATCGGATGAGGACCCTGATTTGCTTGCGTCTATTATTGATTCTTTAAAACATGAAATTAAGGAAAACAAAGAGGTTAATAAACGTTTGAAGCAAGCAAACACATCCTTAGCCGAGGAGATTGACATGCTTAAAGAGTGTGATTTTAAAAGAAGTTGATCGACGAGTTGCAATAGCTAATGGTTTGGTATATGAACATAAGGTGCTCAACGAACAATATTGTTTTGAAGTAACACACGAAATTCATATGTCAAAACAAAAGATATCGAAACTTGAAGAACAACTGCTGCTACATAAACTCCAGATTACTGAGTTAGAGTCGGTTAACAAAGAACAAACTGAGCTTTATAAAACTCGTGAAGAAAAGGATATTCAAAAATTTCTTGCTTTAGAAAAGAGAGTCGAAATGATAAACAACATTGTTTACAAAACGGGTCAGTCTATTCAAACCATGAATATGCTCAATAGAAATATGAAAACGAGTTTTGTCAAGCCTAAATATCTCAAGAAAGTTCCAATTACCAAGCCTGCTTTTTATGATATCGGTTGTTATGTTGATAATCTTGCTCTTATGCTTTCCCCTGACTGCGACGAAATCATTCGTCAACAAGAAGAAAGTCGATCGAACTTAAGTGACTTAATAAAACTTTCTGATTCTGATCATTATATTAAGTTTGTTCCTCAAAAAGAACTTTCCAAAGAACAAAAGATGTATAGTAGAGTTCCGCCACCAAGTGATGAACCCCAAAAGAAAGTTTCTTTAAAAAGGAGTTTCAAAAAGCAATCAATTTTGTTAGAAAAACAAATTTCGGATGAAAAACGAAAATAGGATGAGAAAAGTAAAAGTGTTCAACAATTTGATTTTATAAAACAAGGGGTTTTAAATTTGTACAAAGGTGTCGTCGATTATGAAAAAGTTTCTAGAGATACCATTTGCAATATTAAACCTAATCCACAAGTAGAAGTCGTCATCAACAATGTATTGTTCCAACCATCGATGATCTTTCAAACAATGTGGAAATGTTTTATAACGCTCTCACTGAGGAAACGTTAACTGATTTAAGTTATGTTAAATCTCTTGAAGATGAAGTTGATTTTCTTCAAAGTAAATTAAAGACACGAGAACACCAACTTTCTAACAAAATTGATCAACTTTCTAAGGAATACTTCTATGCTGACCATATGAATGCTATACTTGGTGTGTATACCGATCTTGATCAATATTGTCATGTAGCATGTCTAGTGTCAGAAACGGACGAGAAATGTTGCAATCTTGAAGTAAAGCTTTCGAAACAAAGTCAGTCATATAACAAACTTTTGAAAAGTTTTTCCCAACTTGAGAAACACTCTATTTCTCTTGAACTTGCTTTACGAAAAGGTGAAAATCTCATAATCATAAAAAGTGTCAAGAAATGGCAGCTTCTTCGGCTCGACAATTAAATGAAAAAGGTTCGAAATAAATGATTTGAAAGCTCAACTACAAGAAAGAGACATAGCCATCAGTGTGCTACAGAAACTCATTGAGAAAATGAAAGGGAAGTCTGAATTGGGTAAACCATCCGCCGTTCGTCAACCGAATGCGGTTAAATGCCCTAAATCATCTATTTTGGGCAAACGCCCACAGACTTTGCCTAAGCTAGGAACTGATAAGAGCACAAATGTGATAGCACCTGGAATTTAAGATGAACACTAGGTCCACTCAAACTGGAACATCGCGGTTACCTCAGAATACTACACACGAGTAACTCCCACTACTAACGTTAGCGGACCACAGCTTAAGAGCACTAGAATTCAAGATAGAGTCATGCCTAACAATAGTCAAGGGAAGAAGATGGAAGTAGAAGACCATCGTAGGAATTTTAAGTTTTCTAAGAATAAAACGTCTGTAACTGCATGTAATGACAGTTTGAATGTTAAGATTTCGAATGTTGAATTTGTTTGTGTTAAATGTGGAAAATGTGTTCATACCTTCAATCATGATGCTTGTGCTCTTAATCATAATGGCATGAATACTAGAACTAGGAAGCCTATTCTTGTGCCCACTAGTACTAGAGAACCCACAAGAACTTTGAACCAATCCACTGATCAACCACTTAAGAAACTAAGTGCGTTACACTCCACTACGCTGCGTAAATAAAACAGATTAAATAAGCTATATGAGAACATGATTAGGACATGTACACGGGGGTATCCGAGATTTACACCAGCCGGATACAAATGGGTACCTAAGTTAACCACTTTAGTGATTGGGTATAGGAATATCAGCTTGCCTCTAGACATTGCATCTAGGCCCACTACTATTTTGGAACCCGTTTCTATCAAGGGCTCCCATTTGTCAAATGCTACATTGTCTTCTCATTCTTCTGCAGCTCGTCGAAATCTTCCTATTCATAATGGACTCCGGGTGCACAAAGCACATGACGGGTAATCTCAAGCTTCTCATTAACTTCGTGGAGAAGTTACTGGGTACGGTGCGGTTTGGAAATGATCAGTTTGCACTGATACTTGGATATGGAGATTTGGTTCAAGGAAATCTCACTATCAAACGGGTTTATTACATCGAGGGACTAAATCATAATTTATTCTCGGTTGGTCAATTTTGCGATGCGCATTTGGAAGTGGCTTTTCGGATATCTACTTGCTATGTAAGAGACTATGATGAGAATGACCTTCTTACAGGTTCTCGTGGTTCTAATCTCTACACAGTAACTCTTCAAGACACATCTTCAACAAATCCAATTTGCTTAATGGCTAAAGCTTCATCATCTCAAGCATGATTATGGCATCAAAGATTGTCACATCTCAACTTTGACACCATCAACTTGCTTTCGAAGAATGTTAGCCCTATATTTTATATAGTCGAACAAGAATGTAATAGGTCATCTTAGTCGTTAAAAGGTCTTGTATTGTAATAGGTTAGTCGGGAAAACCGGGCTTGGACTTTAAGCTAATATTGTATAAGTTAGGGGCGTAAGCCCAAAGCAAAGCCAAGCCCGGCCCAAGGAAACAAAGCCCACGGCCCAAAAGACCAAGGGTATATAAACCCTCTTCCATGTGTGGAAGAGGGTGTTGGTTAATTTTACTTTCTCTCTCTAGTAAACATTAACCTTCCAAATTCTCTCTTGTTTCTCTCTCTACTTTCTTCTCTTTCTCTCTCTAAATATCTCTTCTAAATCTTGTGTTATGGATTAAATGGGAATAACATTTTGGTATCAGAGCCTATAGTGGATAGGTGATTGAAGATTCGTGTGTGGTGTTCTTGAATTTTCGTGGCCTTTTTGATCTACATCTCTCGTCCAAAATCTACTTTTTTGTGTTTTTTATGGTCTTTTCTTGATACAAATCATCTACATACTAGTATTAGTGATTTGGGTATCTTGGTTTTGGCTAAAACACAAATCTTTTGGATCAAAAGTTGCGAAATTTCTTCTTGTTCTTCATTCCGAAATTTAAGCAGAATTTCCATCACAATAACCATCACCATCGGAAAGGGTTTTGGTTCTACATTGCGATACGTGGGTTTTATTACTTATTCCGATCTGGACATTCTGATCGTACTTTGCGATCTGGATTCCGACGGGTATAAGGAAGTATTTTAAGTCGTTACTCTGCTTGAATTTTGTCAGCCACTTTGCGATCTGAGCATTGCGATCTGAGTATTCCGATAGACTTTGTGATCTGAGTATTCCGATAGACTTTGCGATCTGAGTATTCCGATAGACTTTGCGATATGAGTATTCCGACAGGCTTTGCGATCTGAACATTGCGACAGTGCATTGTGATAGAACATTCCGATCTGAACATTGCGATAGAACATTCCGATCTGAACATTCCGATGGACATTTCGATGGATATTTTGTTTGAGTAATTTTTAGACTTAGCCACTATCTAGACTAGTTTCGGAACGTAGTTTACACGAAGATTAAAAAAAAAAAAAAGAGTTAAAATTTTTAGGTCAGGTAAAATCAAATTTTTTCCCTACTAGTTTTTGGCTATTTCTAACTCAAATTCAAAATTTGGCGATACAAATTTTTTCGGCTTACCGTTTTGTCAGACTGAGGAATTTATTGTCGGGCTGAGAAATTTTTTTTTTTGAATTTTCGGAATTTCAATTTTAACCACACATCATCACAACAAATCCACTAAGATCTGCAATTCATCCACAAGTATTCACCATGTCTAACAACAACATCAACATTGCAACTGCTAATCAAATTCGTTTGGAACAAGGTGGCAACGGTAACCCACCTGTGCTCACTGCCGGTTGCTACGTTCAATGGAGATCTCGTTTTCTCAGATTTCTCGATGGAAAAGAAAACCGAACTGCTCTTCGTCACTGCCTTGAGAACCCACCTCCAGTTTTTGAATTCAAACCAATTTCAACACAGGCAGAGGATGGTACTTCATCAACTATACGAGCTATGGAGGATTTTGACACATGTTCTGCTGAGAAAAAGAAACTCCTCCAAGCTGAAGCTGATGCTGTAAATTTCATACTCACTGGAATTGATAACGATATCTATTCCACAGTTGATGCATGTCCTAATGCTATGGAAATGTGGAATGCAATTCATCGATTGAAGCAAGGTGAGTCAATCAATGTTCAAGATCTCGAGACTAATCTACTTTGGGAGTTTGGAAAATTCACATCTGAAGATGGTGAATCCATTGACTCATATTACTCGAGATTCTATAAAATGATGAATGAGCTTGTAAGAAATTAGTGCACCATCTCCAATCATCATGCCAATGTTCAGTTTCTACTTCAACTCAAACCGGAATGGCAAAGGTTTGTGACTTTGGTTAAACAAAGGGAGGATATCAAGACTATATCTTACCACAAACTTTATGATATCTTGAAACAACATCAAAATGAAGTGAATGGACTAAGGGCTGAAAAGGCAGAACGGTCTGCTAATTATTGCTTTTGTGGCTGCTACTGCAACAAAACCCGTTCCTCGTCAACAACCACCTAATCATTCCTCGAAGTCATCAAGCTCATCCACCAAACCTCTAGTTGCTGCTAAACACAAAGCAAAAGCAATTGTCTCCACTCCACCTCCAAAGTATAACACCGAGTCAGATGGATACAGTGATGATGAACAAACTTCAAGGGACAAGAAGATTGAAGAACTCATGTCTTTACTCACCACAACTTACAAGAAGATCTACAAACCTACCAACAACAACCTCAGATCATCATCCAATGCTAGATATAAGGAAGTTGATCATGCACCTAGGTATGATCATGATGCTAGGTATGATAATCAGAGGATGCTGAATCAAGTTGGGGCTAGAGATACTGTAGGCACTCCGGTTGTGCAGAAGACTGGGATTCAATGCTTCAACTGCAAGGGATTTGGGCACATGGCTAGGGAATGTAAGAAGCCAAAACGGGTTAAGGATTCGGGATATCACAAGGAAAAGATGTTGCTGTGCAAGAAAGAAGAAGCAGGAATTCCACTCACAGCAGATGAAATTGACTGGCGTGATGACACTGATGATGAAGCCGATGATCAAGAGCTAGAGGCACATTATGTGTACATGGCAAATATTCAAGAAGTGCTTCCAGAGACTGCTAATACTTCTGGACCTATCTTTGATACTGAGCCAATTGAAAAGGTACCAACAAATGATAACTATAATGTGTTTGCTAATGAACGACGGCATCCTGAGCAACCCGAAAGCATCAATGACACATATGTAATGGACACGGAGGATAGCAATATCTCTACGGATTCACAGCATATGTGTAATGATGAAGGTAATGCTGCTCAGGATACTGACTCGGATGAGGACCGTGATTTGCTTGCGTCTATAATTGATTCTTTAAAACATGAAATTGAGGAAAACAAAGATGCTAATAAACGTTTGAAGCAAGCAAACACATCCTTAGCCGAGGAGATAGACAGGCTTAAAGAGTGTGATTATGTAAAAGAAGCTGATCGACGGGTTGCAATAGCTAATGGTTTGGTATATGAACGTAAGGTGCTCAACGAACAATATTGTTCTGAAGTAACACACGAAATTCATATGTCAAAACAGAAGATATCGGAACTTGAAGAACAACTACTGCTACATAAACTCCAAATTATTGAATTAGAGTCGGTTAACAAAGAACAAACTGAGCTTTATAAAACTCGTGAAGAAAAGGATATTGAAAAAATTCTTGCTTTGGAAAAGAGAGTCGACACGTTAAACAACATTGTTTACAAAACGGGCCAGTCTATTCAAACTATGAATATGCTCAATAGAAATATGAAAACGAGTTTTTTCAAGCCTGAATATCTCAAGAAAGCTCAAAGTACCAAGCCTGCTCTTTATGATATCGGTTGTTATGTTGATAATCTTGCTCTTATGCTTTCCCCTGACTGCGACGAAATCATTCGGCAACAAGAAGAAAGTCGATCAAACTTAAGTGATTTAATAAACCTTTCTGATTCTAACAATCATATTAAGTTTGTCCCTCAAAAAGAACTTTCAAAAGAACAAAAGATGTATAATAGTGTTCCACCACCAAGTGATGAACCACAAAAGAAAGTTTCTTTAAAAAGGAGTTTCAAAAAGCAATCAATTTTGTTAGAAAAGCGAATTTTGGATGAAAAACGTAAATGGGATGAGAAAAGCAAAAGTGTTCAGCAATTTGAGTTTATAAAACAAGGGGTTTTAAATTTGTACAAAGGTGTCGTCGACTATGAAAAAGTTTCTAGGGATACCATTTGGAATATTAAACCTAACCCACAAGTAGAAGTCGTCATTCAACAATGCATTGTTCCAACCATTGATGATCTTTCAAAAAATGTGGAAATGTTTTATAATGCTCTCACTGAGGAAATGTTAACTGATTTAAGCTATGTCAAATCTCTTGAAGATGAAGTTGATTTTCTTCAAATTAAATTAATGACACAAGAACACCAACTTTCTAACGAAATTGATCGACTTTCTAAGGAATACTTTTATGCTGACCATATGAATGCTATACTTGGTGTGTATACCGATCTGGATCAATATTGTCATGTAGCATGTCTAGTGTCAGAATCGGACGCGAAATGTCGCAATCTTGAAGCAGAGCTTTCGAAACAAATTCAGTCATATAACAAACTTTCGAAAAGTTTTTCTCAACTTGAGAAACACTCCATTTCTCTTGAACTTGCTTCACAAAAAGGTGAAAAATCTCATAATCATAAAAAGTGTCAAGAAATGTCAGCTTCTTCGTTTCGTCTACTAAATGAAAAAGATTTCGAAATAAATGATTTGAAAGCTCAGCTAAAAGAAAGGGACATAGCCATAAGTGAGTTACAGAAACTCATTGAGAAAATGAAAGGAAAGTCTGTTTTGGGAAAACCATCCGCCGTTCGTCAACCGAATGCGGTTAAATGCCCCAAATCATCTATTTTGGGACAATCCCCACAGACTTTGCCTAAGATAGGAAATGATAAGAGAACTAATGTGATAGCACCTGGAATGTATAAGATGAACACTAGGTCCACTCAAACTGGAACAACGCAGTTACCTCAGAATACTAGGAAAACTAATCAACGTGTGTCTTCTTCTACAGGAGTAAATCCCACTACTAGTGTTAGCGGACAACAGCTTAAGAGCACTAGAGTTGAAGATAGAGTCATGCCTAACAATAGTCAAGGGAAGAAGAATGAAGTAGAAGATCACCGTAGGAATTTTAAGTTTTCTAAGAATAAAACGTCTGTAACTGCTTGTAATGACAGTTTAAATGCTAAGACCTCGAATGTTGAAGTTGTTTGTGTTGAATGTGGAAAATGTGTTCGTACTTTCAATCATGATGCTTGTGCTCTTAATCATAATGGCGTGAATACTAGAACTAGGAAGCCTATTCCTGTGCCCACTAGTACTAGAGAACCCACAAGAACTTTGAACCAATCCACTGATCAACCACTTAAGAAACTAAGTGTGTTAGACTCCACTACTCTGAGTAAACAAAACAGATTAAAGAAGTTATATGAGAACATTATTAGGACATGTACACGGGGGTATTCGAGATTTACACCACCCGGATACAAATGGGTACCTAAGTTAACCACTTTAGTGATTGGGTCTAGGAATATCAGCTTGCCTGTAGACTTTGCATCTAGGCCCACTACTATTTTGGAACCCGTTTCTATCAAGGGCTCCCATTTGTCAAATGCTACATTGTCTTCTAATTCTTCTGCAGCTCGTCGAACTCATCCTATTCATAATGGACTCCGGCTGCACAAAGCACATGACGGGCAACCTCAAGCTTCTCATTAACTTCGTGGAGAAGTTTTTGGGTACGGTACGGTTTGGAAATGATCAATTTGCACCGATACTCGGATATGGAGACTTGGTTCAAGGGAATATCACTATAAAACGGGTTTATTACGTCGAAGGACTGAATCACAATTTATTCTCGGTTGGTCAATTTTGTGATGCGGATTTGGAAGTGGCTTTTCGGAAATCTACTTGCTATGTTAGAGACTACGATGGGAATGACCTCCTTACAGGTTCTTGTGGTTCTGATCTCTACACAGTAACTCTTCAAGACACATCTTCAACAAATCCAATTTGCTTAATGGCTAAAGTGTCATCATCTCAAGCATGGTTATGGCATCACCGATTGTCACATCTCAACTTTGACACCATCAACTTGCTTTCGAAGAATGATATTGTGACCGGTCTTCCTAAGTTGAAATTCGTCAAAGACCATCTTTGTTCTTCTTGTGAGTTGGGGAAAGCAAAACGGAAGTCTTTCAAAACAAAGACTACCCCTAGCTCAAAAGGACGATTGGAACTTCTACACATGGATTTATGTGGTCCCATGCGTGTAGAGAGTATTAACGGGAAAAAGTATATTCTAGTGATTGTTGATGATTACTCTAGATACACATGGACTTTCTTCTTAAGGTCCAAAGATGAAACACCAGAGGTTCTCAAAAACTTTCTCAAGATGATACAACGCAATCTTCAAGCTCAAGTCTTAACCGTAAGAACGGATAGGGGTACTGAATTTTTGAACAAGAAGTTGCAATCTTACTTTCAAGAAGAAGGCATCGAACATCAAACGTCTATTGCTCGAACTCCTGAACAAAACGGCTTTGTCGAAAGACGGAACCGTACTTTGGTTGAGGCTGCTCGAACAATGCTTTCTGCTTCAAAATTACCGCTATTCTTCTGGGCTGAAGCAATTGCAACTGCCTGTTATACTCAGAATCGTTCTCTCGTCATCCCTAGACATGAAAAGATACCTTACCACATCATCAATGGCAGGAAACCTACTGTAAAATTCTTTCACGTATTTGGATCTTTATGCTACATCCTTAAAGACGGTGAGAATCTCGACAAGATGAAAGAAAAAGGTGATGCATGTATTTTTGTGGGGTATGCTACATTGTCGAAAGGATATCGGGTCTATAACAAGAGAACAAAGATCATTGTCGAAACAATTCATGTGAACTTTGACGAATTGCCACAAATGGTACTTGATCACAACAGCTCAAGTCCCGCTCCTCAATGTCCAACAATGGCACCTACACACAACAGTGTACGTCCCGTGCAAGAATGTCAACAAAGTACTCCTACAGCAGACTCGACGGATACGACACAAATGAGTGAGTTGGTTGATTTATATGATACAATGTTTGATGAATATTACTATGGAAATAATCAAGTTGTGTCAAAGCCTTCCGCTATCAATACTGCTGATGTACCCGAACAAAATCAACAATACACAACTGCCTCTACTTCAGCAACCGTTGCTCAAGAGACTATTCCATTGGTTACTCAACAAACTCAAGAAACAATCATACAAACAACATCACCAACCGTCAATGTTGAAGGAGGAAACAACAATCAAGCAGTCGATGCACAACCTGACGATGAAGAATTTATCAATCCGTTCGGTACACCGGTACACGAAGTCGGAGAGTCTTCTACTCAACATGTAGATCCGTCCAACATGCATACATTCTATCAACCATATCCATCCACTCACCATTGGACACGTGATCATCCATTGGAGCAAGTCATTGGAAATCCTTCACAACCGGTTCGAACACGCAGACAACTCGAAACCGATGGCGATGTGTGTATGTATGCACTCACCGTGAGTTCAACTGTACCTACAAACATCAAACAAGCCATGACTGATCATGCGTGGATTGAATCAATGCAAGACGAAATTCATCAGTTTGAACGCCTAAATGTTTGGGAACTTGTTGACCGACCCTATGGAATGTCAATTTTAGATTTCAAATGGATCTGGAAAAACAAACTGGATGAAGAACAAACCATCATCAAAAACAAATCTCGTCTTGTGGTTAAGGGATACCGTCAACAAGAAGGCATAGACTACGATGAATCATTCGCTCCAGTCGCTCGTTTGGAAGAAGTCAGGATATTCCTTGCTTATGCTGCACATAAGGGCTTCACGGTTTTTCAGATGGACGTCAAAACAGCTTTTCTCAACGGTCATTTGAAGGAAGAAGTGTATGTGAATCAGCCGGAAGGATTCGTCGATCCTCATCATCCTGACAAAGTCTATCGTCTCAAGAAGGCTGTATATGGACTTAAACAAGCTCCAAGGGCATGGTACGAAGAACTTTCAAACTTCTTGGTGTCCAAAGGATTCTCCAAAGGTTCTATTGATCCTACTCTCTTTACTAATAAATATGGGGATGACATAATGCTGGTGCAAGTTTATGTTGATGACATTATTTTTGGTTCTACGAACCCAAAACTTTCAAAACGTTTTGAAAAATTAATGCACAGCAGATTTGAAATGTCAATGATGGGGGAGCTAAAATTCTTTTTAGGCCTCCAGATTCATCAATCCCCACGTGGTATCTTCATTAACCAAGCTAAGTATGCTCAAGAGATACTTAAAAAGCATGGTATGACCTCATGTGCTAGCGTTGGTACACCATTATCGACCACATCCCTAGACGCTGACTTGTACTCATATCCCGTAGATCAAACGCGATATCGCAGTATGATCGGGTCACTTATGTACCTTACAGCCAGCAGGCCTGATATTCATCATGCCACATGCTATTGTGCACGATATCAAGCCAGACCTACTCAAAAGCACCTCAAAGAGGTTAAACGGATCTTTCGGTACCTTAAGAATACCATTCACATGGGACTCTGGTATCCGAGGGAAACCGGTTTTCATCTAACGGCTTTTTCAGATTCTGATCACGCAGGTTGTCTTGATAGTCGTAAAAGAACTTCTGGTAGCATACATTTCTAGGGGAAGACAAGCTTGTCAGTTGGTCGTCAAAGAAGCAGGATTGCACTTCGCTCTCATCAGCTGAAGTAGAATATGTGGCTCTATCCGCGTGTTGTGCTCAAGTCCTCTGGATGAGAACTCAACTCACGGATTATGGCTTCCACTTTGATAAAATACCTATGTATTGTGACTCAAAGTCGGCCATAGCCATATCTTGCAATCCGGTTCAACACTCCCGCACCAAGCACATCGATGTCAGATATCACTTCATCAAGGAACAAATGGAACGCGGCATCGTGGAATTATACTTTGTCAGAACTGAGTACCAGCTGGCAGACTTTTTTACAAAAGCTCTATCGAAAGATAGGTTTGCGTATCTCGTTGGCCGTCTTTGTATGAAGTATATGACTCTAGAAGACTTGGAGGTTTTGGCAAATGAAGCTGCTTGATATTCTCTCACAATGACTTCTAGGCGCATCACAGCTTAGAACTCGGACCTCAACTAAGGAAATTTTATCTCGGACGATAACTTATCCTTCTCAACGAGAAATTCATATTTCTCGGTCACGAGCTTCTCATAAAAACATTCAAAGTTTTTAAGTTCATGAAAACGATTTCTAAGTAAATGTCAGCTTAGAACTCGAACTTAAACTTAAGGAAAGTTTATCACGGATGATAACTTATCCTTCACAACGGGAAATTTATTTTTCTCGGTCATGAGCTAGTCACAAAACAATCAAAGATTTGTGCTCATGAAAAACGGACCCGAAAGGGGAGTGTATGTTTCAGTGCGCTTTCCCTAAGCAATAGAAGAGAAGTCTTCTATCCTGATTATTTTAAAACCGTTGAACACAAATTTTCAAGAATTTCTCAAAAGGTTTTTCTAAATCTTTCAAAATTGTGTGTTCAACACTCCCTTCCTCATAAGTGGTTTTTATATCTCAAAATTGTCATATGTTATTTTGATCAATTTTTGAGGGGGAGCGTTTTAAAATCAAGCCTTTTAATGTTGTTGGGTACATCTCTAAAATTGTCATATTTTATGTATCCAACACATTCCGAAAATGATATGAAATTGTCAAATGTAATATATTATATCGGAAAAGGCATCTCAACTCCGTACCTCAACATATTTTGTGGTGTCGTTTTTCTAAAATTTTGTCAAATTTTGTCTCAAGACACACATATATTGTTGAGGGGGAGCGTCCCGACTGAAAATATTCCATGATTCATGCGTGCACACATGTTTCTTTCCCGTCGATTTTTCAGAAAATGTCATATTTTAATCAATTGGTATCTCTAATATTATATTTTTATATTAGAGATAGGGGGAGAAAATGTGATTAAAATGTAATATATCGCAACATGTGATCTTAAAGACTCAAGTGCAACTCTTTCCTTCACATGCCAAACTATTTCGTATATCGATGCATGTGTGTAGGTGGAGCTTTTCGGAAATGTAAAACTTTCAAGTGTTAAAAGTTTTGATTTTTATCAAGCACTTTGAATGGTTTTCAATGGTTTTATGGTTACGATCTTTACCCAAAACAACCTACTATCCACGACGGAACGATGGAGTCAAAAGGTGGTTTAGGATAGGAAACTAAGTCCTATGATCCAACCAGAACCGGAGGGATCTACCCAAGGACATTCCATAGCTAGAAATAGTTGTCCTTAGGAAAGATGGAGTGGAATGAAGCTGAATGCGGACCAAGTACTTAAGTTAGCACTGGAACAATCACAACAAGGTGCTAATGATGACGTATTGGTAAGCATTGAAGGAGTTGAATATTCTATGCAACTTAGGCAGAAACCGGGTCAATACATCTATTGAAGACAAGTCATCATGGACCCAGTGATGCAATGCACAACCCTTCCCAGCCATTCGAGTTTCTCTCAAAAGAAACTTGTCTCATTGTCACGGAGATCAACACGTATCTATTGACTTTCTCACTCCGAGTCAGTTAATATTGAAAAGGTGGCAGTCTGCTCCAGCCTCCGATTACCAAAATGCACTTATTGAGTCTAGAGCCAATCGAGATCAATTTATCATCTCATTAGGACACAATCGAGTCCTACGCATTATCCTTGTGATATTGCCAGAACATCTGAGTGATACGATTCACAATGAAGATGGAAATCCTGCTTGAGCCAGCATCAAACAAGCTCATGGTAGGTAACTTGTGCGATTCTACACGAATCAAACTTGTGAGAACTGGAAAGCAACTAAGTTTGGATTCTTAATTGATTCAAACTTGATTCCAGGTTTCTTCGCAAAATCCATGTGATCTTGCCAGAACATTCAGAGTGACACTCATTAGTGTTCACAGTGACGAATGGAAATCCTTCCAGTGTCAACATCAAACAGCACTGCGGTAGGTAACTCGCAAGATTCACTATGAATCAAGCTTGTGACAAACTGGAAAGCAACAATGGTGCGATTCTTTTAGAATCAAACTTGTTCCAGGAAATCTGAATTGACGACTCTAATCAGACGGATAATTTATCCTTATGATTCACTCTTTACGTTCGCAGTCTGCTTTGAGACGGTCGAGTAAAGAGAACTGGCTACTACCGCCGAGAAACCCTGTCAAGGAGGTTCTTAATCGAATCTACCTGATCACAGGTACGGTATTTTAATACCGTTTAACGGTCTTCACCGACCGGAGGTAAAACGCTACCGAGTTAGGATGAAATGTTCAAAGCCATTTTATCCGTGTCTATATGTGTTGCTGCATATCAAGAAGGTGGCGTAGCTGTGTAACCGATGTCGATTCAGAAGTCACAAGAGCACAAGATGGCGATAATCAAGATACCTAAGAATGTAAGAATGTAATAGGTCATCTTAGTCACAAGGAGTACAGATGAAGATCTCAAGCACTCAAAGTCAAATAACAAAGGCTCAAGATAAAGATCACGAAAGCATGAAGGAACAAAGTTGTTACAAACAAGATCAAGACCAAGATACAAGACCAAAGCAGGAAGATCTCCTCTACAAGAATGTATTCACTCAATCATCTTATGCTTTTTAAGCTTTTTAAGATGACCGATACATTGGGGGAGATTGTTAGCCCTATATTTTATATAGTCGAACAAGAATGTAATAGGTCATCTTAGTCGTTAAAAGGTCTTGTATTGTAATAGGTTAGTCGGGAAAACCGGGCTTGGACTTTAAGCTAATAATGTATAAGTTAGGGGCGTAAGCCCAAAGCAAAGCCAAGCCCGGCCCAAGGAAACAAAGCCCACGGCCCAAAAGACCAAGGGTATATAAACCCTCTTCCATGTGTAGAAGAGGGTGTTGGTTCATTTTACTTTCTCTCTCTAGTAAACATTAACCTTCCAAATTCTCTCTTGTTTCTCTCTCTACTTTCTTCTCTTTCTCTCTCTAAATATCTCTTCTAAATCTTGTGTTATGGATTAAATGGGAATAACAAAGAATGATATTGTGACCGGTCTTCCTAAGTTAAAATTCGTCAAAGATCATCTATGTTCTTCTTGTGAGTTGGGGAAAGCAAAACGAACGTCTTTTAAAACAAAGACTACCCCAAGCTCAAAAGGACGATTAGAACTTCTACACATGGATTTATGTGGTCCCATGCGTGTAGAGAGTATTAACGGGAAAAAGTATATACTCGTGATTGTTGATGATTACTCTAGATACACATGGACTTTCTTCTTAAGGTCCAAAGATGAAACACCAGAGGTTCTAAAAAACTTTCTTAAGATGATACAACGCAATCTTCAAGCTCAAGTCTTAACCGTAAGAACAGATAGGGGTACTGAATATTTGAATAAGAACTTGCAATCTTACCTTCAAGAAGAAGGCATCAAACATCAAACGTCTATTGCTCGAACTCCTGAACAAAACGGAGTTGTCGAAAGACGGAACCGCACTTTGGTTAAGGCAGCTCGAACAATGCTTTCTGCTTCAAAATTACCACTATTCATCTGGGCTGAAGCAATTGCAACTACCTGTTATACTCAGAATCTTTCTCTCGTAATCCCTATACATGAAAAGATACCTTACCACATCATCAATGGCAGGAAACCTACTATTAAATTCTTTCACGTATTTGGATCTTTATGCTATATTCTTAAAGACGGTGAGAATCTCGACAAGATGAAAGAAAAAGGTGATGCATGTATTTTTGTGGGGTATGCTACATTGTCGAAAGGATATCGAGTTTACAACAAGAGAACAAAGATTATTGTTGAAACAATTCATGTTAAATTTGATGAATTGCCACAAATGGTACTTGATCACAACAGCTCAAGTCCCGCACCTCAATGTCCAGCATTGGCACCTACACACAACAGTGTACGTCCCGTGCAAGAACGTCAAGAAAGCACTCCTACAGCAGACTCGACGGATATGATACAAATGAATGAGTTGGTTGATTTATATGATCCAATGTTTGATGAATATTACTATGGAAATAGTCAAGTTGTGTCAAAGCCTTCAGCTGTCAATACTGCTGATGCACCCGAACAAAGTCAACAAGACACAACTGCCTCTACTTCAGCAACCGTTGCTCAAGAGACAATTCCATTAGATACTCAAAAAACTCAAGAAACTGTCATACAACCAACCTCACCAACCGTCAATGCTGAAGGAGGAAACAACAATCAAGCAGTTGATGCAGAACCTGACGAAGAAGAATTTATCAACCCGTTCGGTACACCGGTACGCAAAGTCGGAGATTCTTCTACTCAACATGTTGATCCGTCCAACATGCATACATTCTACCAACGATATCCATCCACTCACCATTGGAAACATGATCATCCATTGGAACAAGTCATTGGAAATCCTTCACAACCAATTCGAACACACAGATAAATCGACACCGATGGCGATGTGTGTATGTATGCACTCACCGTGAGTTCAATTGTACCTACAAACATCAAATAAGCCATGACTGATCATGCATGGATTGAATCAATGCAAGACGAAATTCATCAGTTTGAACGCCTAAATGTTTGGGAACTTGTTGACAGACCCTATGGAATGTCAATTTTAGATTTCAAATGGATCTGGAAAAACAAATTGGATGAAGAACAAACCATCATAAAAACAAATCTCGTCTTGTGGTTAAGGGATACCGTCAACAAGAAGGCATAGACTACGATGAATCATTTGCTCCAGTTGCTCGTTTGGAAGCTGTCAAGATATTCCTTGCTTATGTTGCACATAAGGGCTTCACGGTTTTTCAGATGGACGTTAAAACTACTTTTCTTAACAGTCATTTGAAGGAAGAAGTGTATGTGAATCAGCCAGAAGGATTCATCGATCCTCATCATCCTGACAAATTCTATCGTCTCAAGAAGGCTGTATATGGACTTAAACAAGCTCCAAGGGCATGGTACGAAGAACTATCAAACTTCATGGTTTCCAAAGGATTTTCCAAAGGTTCTATTGATCCTACTCTCTTTAATAATAAATATGAGGATGACATACTGCTGGTGCAAGTTTATGTTGATGACATTATTTTTGGTTCTACGAACCCAAAACTTTCAAAACGTTTTGAAAAATTAATGCACAACAGAATTGAAATGTCAATGATAGGGGAGCTAAAATTCTTTTTAAGCCTCTAGATTCATCAATCCCCACGTGGTATCTTCATTAACCAAGCTAAGTATGCTCAAGAGATACTTAAAAAGCATGGTATGACCTCATGTGCTCACGTTGGTACACCATTGTGGACCAAATCCCTAGACGCTGACTTGTACTCATATCCCGTAGATCAAACGTGATATCGCAATATGATCAGGTCACTTATGTACCTTACAGCCATCAGGCCTGATATTCATCATGCCACATGCTATTGTGCACGATATCATGCAAGACCTACTCAAAAGCACCTCAAAGAGGTTAAACGGATCTTTCGGTACCTTAAGAATACCATTCACATGGGACTCTGGTATCCGCAGGAAACCGGTTTTCATCTAACAGCTTTTTCAGATTCTGATCACGCAGGTTTCCTTGATAGTCAAAAAAGCAATTCTGGTAGCGTACTTTCTAGGGGAAGACAAACTTGTGAGCTGGTCGTCAAAGAAGCATGATTGCACTTTGCTCTCATCAGCTAAAGCAGAATATGTGGCTCTATCTGCGTGTTGTGCTCAAGTCCTCTGGATGAGAACTCAACTCATGGATTATGGCTTCCACTTTGATAAAGTACCTACGTATTGTGACTCAAAGTCGGCCATAGCAATATCTTGCAATCCGGTTCAACACTCCCGTACCAAGCACATCGCAGTCAGATATCACTTCATCAAGGAACAAGTGGAATGTGGTATCGTGGAATTATACTTTGTCAGAACTGAGTACCAGATAGTAGACTTGTTTACTAAAGCCCTATCTCAAAATAGGTTTCAGTATCTCGTTGGTCGTCTTGGTATGAAGTATATGACTCCTGAAGACTTGGAGGTTTTGGCAAGTGAAGCTGCTTGATACTTTTCATAATGACTTCTAAGCGCATCACAACTTAGGACTCAGACCTCAACTAAGGAAAGTTTATCTCGGACAATAACTTAACCTCTCAATGAGAAATTAATATTTCTTGGTCATGAGCTTCTCATAAAAACATTCAAAGTTTTTAAGTTTATGAAAAACGACTTCTAAGTAAATGTCAGCTTAGAACTCGAACTTCAACTTAAGGAAAGTTTATCATGGATGATAACTTATCCTTCTCAACGGGAAATTTTTATTTTTATAGGTCATGAGATAGTCACAAACCAATCAACGTTTTGAGCTCATGAAATCAGGCCCGAAAGGGAAGTGTACGTTTCAGTGCGCTTTCCCTAAGCAATAGAAGAGAAGTCTTCTATCATGATTATTTTAAAACCGTTGAACACAATTTTTCAAGAATATCTCAAAAGATTTTTCCAAATCTTTCAAAATTGTGTGTTGAACACTCCCTTCCTCATATGTGGTTTTTATATCTCAAAATTGTCATATGTTATTTTGATCAATTTTTGAGGGGGAGCGTTTTAAAATCAAGCCTTTAATGTTGTTGGGTACATCTCTGAAATTGTCATATTTTATGTATCCAACACATTCCAAAAGTGGTTTAAAACTGTCATATGTAATATACCATATCGGATAAGGCATCTCAACTCCGTACCTCAACATATTTTGTGGTGTTGTTTTTCCAATATTTTGTCAAACTTTTGTTTCAAGACACACATATATTGTTGAGGGGGAGCATCCCGATTGAAAAAGTTCCATGATTCATGCGTGCACACATGTTTCTCTCCCGTCCATTTTTAGAAAATTGTCATATTTTAATCAATTGCTATCTCTAATATTATATTTTTATATTAGAGATATGGGGAGAAAATGTGATTAAAATGTAATATATGCAACATGTGATCTTAAAGACTCAAGTGCAACTCTTTCCTTCACATGCTAAACTATTTCGTATATCGATGCATGTGTGTAGGGGGAGCTTTTCGGAAATGTAAAACTTTCAAAGTGTTAAAAGTTTTAATTTTTATCAAGCACTTTGAATGGTTTTCAATGGTTATGTGGTTACGATCTATACCTAAAACAACCAACTATCTACGACGGAATGTTGGAGTCAAAAGGTGGTTTAGGATAGGAAACTAAGTCCTATGATCCAACCAGAACCAGAGGGATCTACCCAAGGACATTCCATAGCTAGAAATAGTTGTCCTTAGGAAAGATGGAGTTGAATGAAGCTGAATACGGACCAATTACTTAAGTTAGCACTAGAACAATCACAATAAGGTACTAGTGACGACGTATTGGTAAGCATTGAAGGAGTTGAATATTCTATGCACCTTAGGCAGAAACCGGGTTACCACATCTTTTGAAGACAAGGGTCATGGACCCAGTAATGCGATGCACAACCCTTCCCCAGCCATTCGAGTTTCTCTCAAAAGAAACTTGTCTCATTTTCACGGAGATCAACACGTATCTATTGACTTTCTCACTCCGAGTTAGTTAATATTGAAAAGGTGGCAGTCTGCTCCAGCCTCCGATTACTAAAATGCACTTACCGAGTCTAGAGCCAAAAGAGATCAATCTATCATCGCATTAGGACATAATCGAGTCCTACGCATTATCCTTGTGATATTTCCAGAACATCTGAGTGATACGATTCACAATGAAGATGGAAATCCTGCTTGAGCCAGCATTAAACAAGCTCATGGTAGGTAACTTGTGCGATTCTACACAAATCAAACTTGTGAGAAATGGAAAGCAACTAAGTTTGGATTCTTATTTGATTCAAACTTGATTCCAGGTTTCTTTGCAAAATTTTTGTGATCTTGCCAGAACATTCAGAGTGACACTCTTTAGTGCTCACAGTGCCGAATGGAAATCCTTCCAGTGTCAACATCAAACAACACTGCGGTAGGTGACTCGCAAGATTCTCTATGAATCAAGCTTGTGACAAACTGGAAAGCAACAATGGTGCGATTCTTATAGAATAAAACTTGTTCCAGGAATTCTGAATTGACGACTCTAATCAGACGGATAATTTATCCTTATGATTCACTCTTTACGTTCACAGTCTGCTTTGAGACGGTCGAGTAAAGAGAACTGGCCACTACCGCTGGGAAACCCTGTCAAGGAGGTTCTTAATCGAATCTACCCGATCACAGGTACGGTATCTAATACCGTCTAACGATCTTCACCGATCGAAGGTAGAACGCTACCGAGTTAGGATGAAATGTTCAAATCCATTTTATCCGCGTCTATATATGTTGCTGCATATCAAGAAGGTGGCGTAGCTATGTACTAACCGATGTCGATTCAGAAATCACAAGAGCACAAGATGGCGATAATCAAGATACCTATGAATGTAAGAATGTAATAGGTCATCTTAGTCAAAAGGAGCACAAGATGAAGATCTCAAGCACTCAAAGTCAAATGACAAAGTCTCAAGATAAAGATCACAAAAGCATGAAGGAACAAATCGTTACAAACAAGATCAAGACCAAGATACAAGACCTAAGAAGGAAGATCACCTCCATAAGAATGTATTCACTCAATCATGTTATGCATTTTAAAGATGACCGATACATTGGGGGAGATTGTTAGCCCTATATTTTATATATAGTCGAACAAGAATGTAATAGGTCATCTTAGTCGTTAATGGTCTTTTTTTGTAATAGGTTAGTCAAGAAAATCGGGCTTGGACTTTAAGCTAATATTGTATAAGTTAAGGGCGTAAGCCCAAGTGCAAGCCAAGCCCGGCCCAAGAAACAAGCCCATGAGCCCACCAAGCTCATGGGTATATAAACCCTCTTCCATGTGTGGAAGAGGGTGTTGGTTAAATTTTATTTTATCTCTCTAAAGTTTAACCTTCCACCAATTCTCTCTAGTTTCTCTCTCTACCTTTCTTCTCTTTCTCTCTCTAGAATCTTGTGCTATGGATTAAGTAGGATTAACAAACTTTATATAAATCAAACCGCTCTGATACCAATTGAAAGTCCCAAAAATATAACAATTGTCGAAAATATAACTCGTATAAACACAAATACACAACGAAATACTTTTCAAACGAGTAATGCTTTATTAACTATTATAAATAAAGTATTACAAAGTGCTATTAATACACCCGTTGAATGACAATAAGAAATGAACCCTAGAACGAGTAAACTTGATTCGAGACTCAAGTTTACAAGAGAACCTATGAGTCGCTGGTAGACAGCTGAGGGCTCAGAGGTTCCAAAGGGATAAAGAACTTAGATAACTTATCCAAGCACAAGGGTTAAATAACTCTTCTTTCTCCCTCCTATTTATAGTGGTACGAGGTTGCTTCCTTAGTGGGAGTAGTTGATACGTGTCATCTTCTGAGTGGAAGAGTACAACGTATTAAATGCATGTCTAAATTAAGACATAACTTTAAACTACTTTAGGTGAACAGTTCTGCCAACTGTTCAACTTTTGTCCCACTAGGTCGTACTAGGCTTTATCTTGAATCTCTTGTTTTGTCCCGCTCAAGACACTTTGTAGATTCTCCCGCCTAAACTTTAAAATGATCGGACAACCTTTGCTTGCATAATACTTCTAGGGTTCTTAAGTGATCTCTGAGTATTTTCAACTCAGAGATCCTTGAACACCAGCACATTCTTTCTACATCCCAGCTATCCATAATCGCTGGTAAGTATGACTTTAGATTGTCTTCGACTTCTCTGACGTTGTATTTGACTTGAATGTTCCTGGTGTGCCAGCTGAGGCTTTGCCTTCTGCTGGTCTGGTCTTTGTCGCTGGTCCTCTCAGCGACCAGTAACACTTAGTCTAATTTAAACAAATCTAGACTGGGTCATAGTTAAAACTTTCATTGGCCCAACAGATTTCCTTTTAGTCCAGAGTTCATAAGGAGTAATCCTCTTCCTTTTATTGGGAACCCTGTTTAATAAATAGAAAGTTGTTAACACAACTTCACCTTAGAACCTTTGACTCAATTCTAAATAGGACAACATGGAATTGACCATCTTTTTTGGTACTCTATTTTTCCTTTTAGAGATACCATTTTTTTGGAGTTTAAGGGGCAATCGTTTCATGGATTATACCGACATACTGAAAATACAGAGTATCCGTATACTCATCTCACCTATTAATCCTAAATCTTTTGATTTGGAATCCACGTTGTAATTTAACTTCCGTTTTAAATACTTTAAATTTATGTAATTTACCAAAACCTGGATGCATCATCCATAAATATTAGCCCTAAAATGTGAGCGTCATTTATGGAATTACATTAGTTAAATATAGCCACAACGCAAGGACTAGTTTTGTTAAGTTAGAATAGTTCGTGTGTGTCTAGGCTATATACCCCTCCATACTTCCATGGATGGGTGAGGATTTCCATTTGTTTATTTTTATTTCTCTTTCTAAAATAAACACACTTCTTTCATCTTTCTACTATCTCTCTCCAAAAATGTCTAAACATTTATTTTATCTTCCCCGATCTCCGGATCACCTCTTGTTACTATGAAACTTATATGTTAACAAGGATTTTATCCTCCCCAACAACAACATCATCACAACACAAATCTGACTCGAACTATCTATTTTCCCATCATCACATATCCACTACAACCCCATCTCCAACATCATCTGACAAGACTCGTAAATAGAAATCTAAAATGAAGATCTCATATTGATTTTCGGTTGTGTCTTAGATTTACATGATAAGACCTTAATAAGATCTATCCAACCCGAATCATATCATCAAAGATCCTATAATGGTTCTTAACCATATTTGATTTACGAATTTAAAGAGAAATTAATAACAAACATGTTATAATCCCTCTTTGATTCGATTGGAACTCATGCAATTAACAAGAAACAAATCGAGTTATGAACCTACACGAGACCTATCACAAATCTTAGACGAAATCTCTCTCTTGGATGTTTGAATGACGATGTAATAAAACAAAGGTCTTCAATTGTTTGAGAGTCATGCGAAATGAATGATTAACAAAAAGTGTTTGAGATTCGTTTAATATAATCAGGTTTATCTATGTGATATGGGGCGGTGGTAATAATATCTAATAGATGAATTGAGTTTGAGTTTTGGGGTGCTGCTTTGGGAGTATCGGAAGAAAATTTTAGATGGAGGCGACTGTGAAAGATGATTAGGGTTAGGTGATTATTATTGTGACATAAATTAGGTTTGTAAGCATATTCATTCCAAGCTTCATCATGGACAGGGTATCATATAGGTCGTGTGGGCTTGAAGCTTGGTGATTCGTAATGGGAAAAATGTGGACACAAGAAAATGGTGTTTTGGGCTGAGATTTGTATACAAGAGAATTGCATAAAACTATAAACCGTTATAATTTCTTGGGCAACGGTATATGTTATTAAATATCAAAAACATGGTCGAATTACACAAATTCGCTCAACTTGGGTTGTTATATTATGTGGGCCGAACATGGATCAGGACTGAAACTCATTGGCCATGATCTATAAATTTCGAGTTTTTTTATCCGCGCATCAGGTGGGCATGTGACTGAAGTTGGGCTTAAACGTGTTATCTAAACAAACTATACTTATCGACGATTTATCATTTGTTCTAGTTAACAACATTCAAACACAACACCAAAGCAAACAAAACACTTAATGCTAAAATGATCCGATATAAGATTTACTTAAACGACAATGGCTAGTTTTGATTCTTCAAATACAAGTGACTACGGAGTGAATTTGGTATTCTTTATTTGAAATTGAAGTGGGATTTCACGAAGGCGTCTATTTTTTTCATCATCAAGCCTTCCTTCTATTTTTCTACCCCTTTTCTTTAAACCTAGTCTATCGATTGATGACTTGCTTGAGCGATAAAAGTTATGATTGAGACTTGAATGATCTAGTTTCCAATGTCAAGGGGTGGATGGTCGACGACATGGATAACTATCATTTTTGGGAGCTTTGTTGCAGTTCTTAGTATCACACGCAGTTGCTCGTGTGGATAACTTCAACAGGTGTTTAGAGAGTTGTTTCCTCACCGTTCATCAATCAACAAATGTGCAAGCTTAAGTAACAAATTTGGGGGATCGTACTTTAGTCTCAAGTTTTGGATATCGGGTTTACTTCACTAGTGGTCACTTAAGATAGCCGACAGAATTCGAGGTTAGTAAGTTAGACAAAGAGATTTAATCAACAATCAATTCTCACGGGATATTTATGAGTTTCATAACGAAAATGGTACTTCATAGTCTAAGCAAAATTTTCAAAGTTTCTCAATGACTTTCAAAAATTTTCAAGACATTTGCTTAATACTAAGAGCTTCTCGAGTATATGGACGTCCATAATAATGATGCTTTTGGGAGTTCAAAATCATCATGGGGGAAGATCGTGTACTTTGGAGTACTTGGATCATCTTCCAGGGGGAAGTAGTGTACATGGAATGGTATTTACTTTACTTTATATGATTGTTTATGAAGTATCCTGCAGGCGTGATAAGAGTTGTTGATTTCTTGCATGTTACCCGAAACGGATTATCACCACAAACTAAACGACATGAAACAGTATAGAAGCAGTATTATTTGGTGTGGTTCATCTACAAATTTCTGATGTGCACTTAAACGGATGAGCTAGAAGATTGTTCAAATTACATCAAAGTGTCAGAATCTACTTAAGATACAGATATTGGTTTGGTGGGAAGCTGATTCGAAAACTTCGTAAAAAAGAAGTCTATGAAGAAAGTTTTTTTAAGACATGCTGCATGAATTGTGGGAAGTTAATCCAAATCATGCATATCACAATTGTTCCACAACAAGCAAAGACAAGGAGGATTCAAGCTGATGTACAAGTTATGAAGACCAGAAGACTTAGAAGACATCCTCAGCATTGGAAGCGCCTTGGAAGACTTTATTTTGTTGTATTTGTACTTGTTAGGAACATTGTATGTAATTCTGTATGTCTCCATATTGGGAGAAGATTGTTAGCCCTAAAATGTGAGCGCCATTTATGGAATTACATTAATTAAATATAGCCACATACGCAGGGACTAGTTTTGTTAAGTTAGAATAGTTCGTGTGTGTCTAGGCTATATATACCCCTCCATACTTTCATAGAGGGGTGGGGATTCCCATTTGTTTATTTTCATTTCTCTCTCTAAAATAAACACACTTCTTTCATCTTGCTATTTCTCTCTCTAAACATGTTTAAACATTTATTTTATTCTCCCCGACCTCCGGATCACCTCTTATTACTATGAATCATATATGTTAACAATAAATGTTACAAGGTATTTATTATTCCTTAATGAGAGTAGCATGCAAATAATATAGGTCTTTATGGATCAACTCCAAAACTTTAGTTTCACGTATCACATTTTGAATTGATTTCTTAGTTATTTTGGTCAACATGTAACTCCTACACTTTTTAGTGTCCATGTTAAAGGCTGGAATTAACTTACCCGTAGAAATATCTTGCATCCTATTATAGTAGACATGGCCAAATCTAGCATGCCATAGTGATGAATCAGGTTGAACCAGTATTACCATTAATAATATTAAGCTTGAACAGTTGATTACTCAAATATCCTAAACCAATAAAGATACCATGTTTAGACAGAACACATTTATTAGATTCAACATTTGTCTATAACCAGAAATATTAAAAATACTACTTAAAACCAAATTCTTTCTGATATTAGGAACATGCAAACCATTAAACAAGGAAACACTCTTTTCGTAAATAAATTTAAGATCCATACAACCACGGCCATGCACCAAGGTTTTTGACTCATTTCTCATGTGAAGAATAGATCCATCATTCACTGACTCATAAATCCTGAATTAGCATCTATCTTTACACACATTAACAGTTGCTCTAGAGTCAACCCGCCACGCAACATCATCATCTGGTAGAAAAGAAGGTTCAGATACATATGTAAAACAATAAACTTGAACATAAATTATTAATCATATTATGTGACCTTTTAGTGTTGTTTAAACCAATCACTAAACCATTTGTGCATGAACCATTGGCTTTATTTCCAATACTAACACCTTTGTAATCCTATTTTAAGTGTCCAGGTTATCCACACTGTTGATCCCTTATGATCTTGTTAGCCTAGCTTGTAGACTAGACTATACAGAATAAATCCTATGTAGCTTTAGTAGAAACTTTGAATGATATCAAAGAGTATGCGGATCTACTATTTGATATTATGAAGATTATGTATGTAATGTGATATTTGAAAAAAGAATATAAACCAAACACTTCAATATTATTGATAATATGAATACTCTTAACACAAAGTATTAGAGTTACAACCTTGAAGTAAGATTACAAAAGTAGAGAGATAAATTAAACCTACGCCTAGGACCTCCTTTTATAGTACAAGAAGTCCTTTACAAGATAAATATATGAACAAATAAGTTTAAACCTAAGATATACACAATATCTTCTAAACATATCTAACGCGTCTTTATTCTTGATCTGCAAAGTAGCACTAGTATCTCTGATAGCATTAAGTTTCGGCCATGTCTAATTTTGTCTAATTCAGCTTTAAGACAACCAGTATTAAGAGTATCACTACGAGCATTAATATTATTAATACTCGTAATGCAACATAAACTAGTACTAATTTTATTCCCACCAATCTTCCCATTAACTTGTGATCTACCTTTATAAATCTACAAAGTTTTGGAATAAAAATTAGAAACATCAAAACTTTAATCTACTTCTTAATCTGACTGTGAAGGAACTTAAGAAAATAAATAGCAACTTGATCCTCTATATCTACCTTCAGTTGACATTGCACCATCTTCTCAAAAGTGCTCTAAGAAAGTGGATACTTCGTGTCAATAATAAAATAAGTAGAAACATTTGTCATTTTCAACTGATATACTCCAGAAGAATGATATAAATACCAACTCTTTACTTCTGATGCATTCAGTATACCTTATATGATGTTGTTTTCATCATGTTCAAACATCTTCTTCATGGTCTTGCATAGATAGAAGTCCATCATATCATGACAAGCTGATAAATTTTCTGTTAAAAACCTCCTTTTAAGAATCTGCCATAAATCACTCAATTCTTCTCTGTCTAAAACCTAAAACATTCCATCGAAAAACCTATACTCATATACTTCTCCTCCAACTCCGTAAATTTTCCACCGTCTCTCTTTTTCTCCATAATGGATTTCATGGTTGATGATTGAAAATTTTGAATTCAAAGGCACAACTAGAGTATCTGCAACAACTAATGCTAAACAACCCACAAGTTCTAGACTAGAAGGACCTTCACCTTTAGCTGTGAATCTTCCAAGTGGAATCATGTGACAACTAGGGTTTTGACGAGTTAGTTGTCACTCGTCAAACTCTATTTATGTGTTAGATTGTGTGAAAAATATGTTTTATGTGTTTTTATGTATGTTTTTGTGAATGGGAATGAGTGAAATGAAATACATGATTGGTAAATCATGCTACGAGTTGAAAATGAAATTTGATGAAATGTTGTGGCAAATGAACTGCGTGAAGGTTTAGATATCGTTTTTATACGATTTCGTGTACGTATTGTATGTTATGTATATATAATATATGTGTATTATATGTTCTTGAAAGGTTTTAGGGTTACTTTCCATTTTTATAAACTTTTAGAAACGAAGGTTGAAATTAAGATTTTTAGTCCAATTAATTTTCATTCCACGACTCGACTCGAATTTGATTTCCAATTAACGTTTCAACTAAACTTTGTTTTTGGTAAATAAAACTTTGGTAATTTAAACTAAACTATTTAATTAAAAATAAACTAATTTCAAATTTAAATAAAACTAGAAAGACTTTAAAACTAATTTTAATAAAACTATTTTAAAACTTAAACACAATTAAAACTAATTTTAAATAACACTACTTTAAATAAATACTTTTAAATGTAAACAATTTTAAAATAAAACTTAATTGAAAAAAAAAACTAACTAAACTTAAAATCATAATAAAAACTATTTTTAAACAAAATAAAATGAAAACGAATTTCAAATTATAAAAGTGAATAAAATATTTTTTATCTTTTTATATTTTATAAAAACTGAATAAAAAGAAAATTGAAATAAAACTTTTATATAAATCTAATTAAACTAGAAACTTAATTTAATCTATTTAATAAACTGACAGAAAACGTAAAGCCTATATTAAATAAATGATGCAAATCAATACACAAGAAAGGACCTAGATGAGATGGTTGGGGCGTTGGCCTGCTATTCGAAGGGTCCTGGGTTCGAATCCCAGCAGGACCAAATTTGCTATATATATTTTTTTACTTGGAATTTTATTACTTCAGACCAAATGTCTGAATACAGTAACAGTAACCAAAAAAGAATACCAAATAAGCTAAAAGCTAAAAAATCAGACAGGTAAACAAAACAAATAAACTAAAGCAGATAAGCTAATAAAAACAGAATAAGCAGTCTAAATAAGCTGAAAAGCAGATAAATCATAAAAACTCAATAAGCTAAACAGTAAAATTGACTAACCAAAATTAAACAGATTCAATTTTAAACGTATTAAAACAAATAACAGATTAAAACATCAATTCTAAAATAGCACCAGCAGATTAAGACTATAAAGCAGACATCAAATATCCTCAAGACCAAACAAACTTAAAACTTAAATAAACAGATAACACTACCAAATAAACCAATAACAAAAAGCAGATACCAAATAAAGAAGCAGATTCAATAAACTCAAAACAATTAAGCATATTAAACAGTAATAATCACTAAAATAAACATCAAAAATTAAAAGGAAGATTAACACCTTTTTGTCGAAACCGTAGGGCCGTAGGGTAGCGCTGAACCCCCTATTAGAACCGGATCGAACAAAACAAACACCACCTTCGAATCAAACCGAAACCATCAACAGTGCTCTCGAACCAAACGCATCCAAATGAACAGTAACAGTATAATTTTATTTTTTTATTTTCCAGTGGGAAAATAACTCACTTTCTTTTTATTTTCTTTTTTTTCTTTTTTTTATATAACAATAGTTCGAACAAGAATAGTGATATAAAAAATTAAGGCAAATTAAAATAAAACTTAAACAGAAATATTAAAAAAATGAGACTGAATTTAATAAACTGTAAAACTTTTCATTAATTAAAAATAAAGAGTACAATTACTGGAAATTTAAAAAAATACAAAATTAAACCTAAATCTAATTTACTGAAAATTAAATAAAAAAAGTGCTAATAAAATTACACATGAAAGGGGGATTTTTATAGGAGAAACCCTCAAACCTTCTTCTTAGCTTCATTATTAAGCAAATCATCCAGGCCCTTCAATCCTTCATTCATCTTTCTCTCTCTTCTCTTCACTTGATCAAACGGCTGAAAATAATCCATGAGCCACGGATTGCCAACATGGATTTAATTTGTGCTTCTTGTGTTTGTTGAGGCTGAGGTGGAGCAAGTTTATTGGTAGGATTGGTAAGATGTGGTGTTTTAACCAATCAAAATGAAGAAAGAGGCCACGTGAGATGATTGGATAGGACCACAGTTGGTGGATCTTGCGAAAAACTTGGGGATTTAATCCCCAAGTGTGTGAACTACACACTTAAACAAAAATCCCCAAATAATGGATGGTAATTTTTTTGAGGTAAAAATTAGGGTTTGGGATGGTGGCTGTGAGTTTTTGAGAGAGATGAAAGGAAAACAGTGAATGGGTTTGTGTTTTTATTTTTTTCTTCGTTTGTAACGCAAAAAGTTAATGGGGAATGGGTGTAAATAACATTTAATAATTGTGTGGGTGGGGAAAGTTGGTAAAACACGTGGGAGAGAGTGAAGGGTAAACGTGTGTTGGGAGGAGAGTATTTGTTGAGTTATTTGTTTATTAAATTGTGTTGACTGGAAGGAAATAGGGGGGTTAAATGTTTGGGGTTGACTGGGAAAACCAAAGTAAATAAATATTTACATCTTTCGTTCCATTTTGTGTGATGGGCTTGGCCCACAACAATTTTCAACCATCCCATTTGCGTAAACAAATTGGCTATAAAGCCCAAATTTTTCTATCCGTAAGCTATAGAATTGGGCCATATGGTTTGGGTTTTAATTAGGCTTTTGTGTAAAAAGTGAATAAGTTATATCCACTATTGGGCTTTCAAGCCCAATAAGCAAATGTGGGACCCACTAAGCTCGAATATCTTCAAAAAGTTGAAATTCATTATAAACGAACTTGATTTCGGCTTCCTTGATCGTTTCTTCAAAATCGTGTCGATTTTGCCGGGTTTCGTGATCTTTGGTACACTTTTGATCTTTTGACTTTGTCTTCGTCTCTTTTTGGACTTTTCTTCAACATTTGACCGTGAAATCCCGTGTTTTCTCTTCTTTTGATCATTTGTACCTATTTTAACACAAAAACACAAAACCACGCGTAATTCCGACTTTTACGATATTAAACACATGATTATGTCTTGTTTTTCCTTGATTTTAGTGGCAAAAGGATAAGTGTTTACACACTTATTAAATCCCCTACACTTGACCATTGCAATGACCCCATGTAATGCATTATTTTAAAGCATAAAGTTACATTTTTCTCATAATTAACCCATCTCGGCCTTTAATAAGATATACTACTACGATAAAGATAAAAATTTTAAAGGAGACAAAAGTTATAATAATTTATTAACTTGGAAATTACTTGATGTAAGAAACTTGTAAAGAAATCTAAGACTTGAATTAGGGCTTTGTTGTCATGAATATTAATCACCCTTAAGTTTCACGTTCCCCATACCAAGCTTAAAAACGAGATCATTGTTAACCACAAGTTAGCACAACTAACACTTACTCATGTGGTTTAATTAATCACTTAGACTCCCTTATTCCTACGGTGTATCTCTTGTATTTTATTTTTGTCTTGAATGATCTCGAGGATGCATTTTTGACTTATTTCGATAATTTATTAAGGCCAAAAATAAAGTGGGACGATTTAATCAATAGTTAGCTAAAGGACAAAATCTTTTAAAACTGCTTCTCGAAACCTCATAAAGTTCATATCTTGGCATAACTCGTTTCACGATTTGAGACCTTTCTTGGACCGATATTTGGCTTGTACTTCAAACTTCAAATCTTGAGAGAGGATCTTTAAATTATGGTCTTCTCTTCATTTTGGTATACATCTTCATTAGGAGTGAAAGATTCTTCAAACGTTGACCACGACTTCTTCATTTATCCTCTTCTTTATTTAGGATTTTGATATACAACGATCCGCCTCCTTTTCGGACTTGGATCTAGTTATCCTCATACCTTGTTAGGGTCTTTTTGGATAGACTTCTCCATGATCTTTAGGGGAGTAATTGCTTCTCGTCGTGTGTCTTGATCCATCATATTGATTTGGATTAATGATCTTCACGTCATCTTTGGATCTTTAGCAAAAAAGTGAATCCTCATGCCTTGTGAGGGCCTTTTTGGACTCGGGTATCCTCATGCCTTGTTAGGGCCTTTTTGGATATACCAATCTTCGCGTCCCGCTTCAATAAGTTATGCCTTGGCTATGAACTCTAATTAATACCGAGCAACTTTTAAACGATCTTGTGCTAGAAGCTAAGTAACTTTTTAAATCGTACAACCTTATTTATTGCAAATATATTTATTAACAAGCGATGGGAGAAAAAGCTCATAACTAACTCACATAAGTTAACGAAAGAATACCAAACTTATAATTAACTCTATCATCTCTCGTTCTCCACAATTTAAAATCTCAAGGAATGCGACTCGTGGATGCTTAGCCTAATAAACCAATTAAGGTCCATATGGTTAAGGATACTAGCTAGAGTAAACTTGGATAAGTAAACTCGGGTTGAGTCAAAATATTCACGACGGGCCTAAAATATCAAAGATATCTAAACTTGTTAAAACCATTTTATTTATTTATTTATTTATTTTTGACTTTATTCTTAAAATAGAAAATATAAATAAGATGCGATTACAAAAGAAAAGAAAATAAAAGAAAAAATACTACAAGGCCAAAATAGATCAAAAATTTGAAAAACGTTGAAAATTTTTTAAATTTTCCGGTTAAATGAGGTCAAATTCATGGAAAAGCCCACTAAAATTTCGATAGAAAACCCCCCACACTTAATATAAACATTGTCCTCAATGTTTAAGCATGTGGGAGAATAAAATCCCCTACACTTAGGACATTGAGTACGTTGTTTAAAATCGAGCTAAGGAAAGGACAACTAAAGTGATTACATTTATTTGTTTTATTTATATATATGTATGAATCACAATAGCAAAAACTTATCGAAGGAACCGGGTACACGGGAAACACAGGAACACGGGTCTCGTCAAAAGTACCAAAAGTGGATCATTAAGCACATGTCCCTACACACAACATCACAACACAAACAACCTACTTGGCTCCCCCTACACTTATTGGTGAAAATTGGTGAAAAAGGGTGGAAAAGGTAAAAATCTAACCTAGTTATACGATGCTTGATTTTTAACACGAGTCTCTAGCTCAACTCGATTTCCCGAATGTCATCATTCAAATGGGAAAATCATGGAAAAACCGAGATTTCCAAGGGAGGAAAATCTCTCCATGGTAAAGGTGAAACAAAGTCATACAAGGCATACCCCATGAAACTCCACCCGGGTCAAACACATAATTTCCATCACAAAAGGAAATAAACCCCGAGGTGGTACACAAGTCAAAGTAAAGTGGGGTATCCTTAGGCAAAAGTCTCTTACTAGGGAAGGTGAGGTGATTTGGAAATGATAGCACTAAAGTCTCTATTCCGGGATCAAACACCGGTTCCTTAACGGGAAAATAGCAAGAGGTAATGACATTTAAGCTCAAAACATCATCAAAATCCAAAGTGGGAAGGTCATCCTCTTCCAAACTCGATGTGAAAAAATAAGTATCATCGGAGTCATAGGAAAACTGATCCTCATAAGGAAAATAGGTATTTAGAAAGATATCTAAATCCTCCTCAAATGAAATAACCTCTAAATTAGGTATGATCTCTAAGAGTGGAGGATCCTCCTCAAAAGTCATGACTTCTAAAATTGGAGTATAAAAGTCAAAAGGAGTCTCCATAGAAGAATCACTCATAGGGATATGAGGTGCATTAAGATCATGGGGTGGGTCATCAAAATTAATGAGATCACTTAAAGAAGTGTCATCATCGTAAGTATCAAAGATTGGTTGATCAAAAATGGGTGGGTCAAAAGTGAGAGGGTAAAAAAAAAGTCGTCTAAACCGAAGATAGTGTGATCACTTAAAGAAGTGTCATCACTATAGGTGTCATAAATAGGAGTTTCAAAAATTTGAGGCTCTAAGGGAAGGGATGAATTTATCACAAAATCATTTTGAGTAGACTACTCAATTCCAAAAGGATTAATAAAAATCTCGTCATTATCATAATTAAGAACATCAATCATATTGACCGACTCTTTTTCATTTGATTTTGTTGTGATTTTTCCCATTTTAAAAACTTGTTTTTCATCCCGAACCCTAAGAATTAACTCCCCTTCGGCTACATCAACTAAAGCTCTTCCGGATCGTAAGAATGGTCTACCAAGTATTAACGGAATACGAGGATCCATCTCATAGTCGACGACGACAAAGTCCACGGGAAAAGTGAATGTACCAATTCGAACAAAAACATCTTCGAGAATACCAACGGGGTATGCGAGAGTTCGATTAGCTAACTCTAAAGTCATGCGAGTCGGTACAAGGTCGGGTAATGATAGTTGTTTCCAAACCGAAAGTGGCATAAGATTGATGCTAGCGCCGAGATCCGCAAAAGCCATACAATCATCGATTTGAGGAAACGAGCAAGGTAACACGAATCGTCCGGGATCTCCTAGCTTCTCGGGAAGCTCTTTGAGAAGAATCGCAGAACAATTCTCATTTAAACGTGTGTTAACGAGCTCAACCATTTTTTCTTTCTTATTAAGCAAATCTTTAAACATTTTGACAAATTTTGGCATTTGAGCAAGTGCTTCAATAAGGCTTATGTTAACATTGACGTTGGAAATCATTTTCAAAAAATTAGAGACATGAACGTCATCTTTGGTGAGCACTTTAGCCTTGTCTAACCTAGATGGATAAGGGATATTAGGCTTAGACTTTGAAGGTTGAGAAGGAGAAGGACTCGCTTCTTGAACAACCTTAGGGATAGGCTCTTTGGGCAATGGAGACTAGTACTAGGAGTGGTAGTGGGAGGAATCACCGAAGGGGGAGTAGGATTACTCATTATGACCTCCGGGCCTTGTCTCTCCTTTATGGGCGAAGAGATGGAAGGTCCCACTAAAGTGGCTCCACACCGAGTATTGATGGCACTCACATTAGCACGAGGGTTAATCTCGGTATTGGATGGTAAGGCACCTTGGGGTCTAAGGGTTTGAATCATTGTCAAAAATCTCTTATCGTTAGACTCTTGCATTTGTCTAGTAGATTCTTTCATTGCTTTCATGATTTTCTCATGTTCGGTCATTTTTTGTAGAACCAAGTTCATTTGAGGATTTTTCATGTTCATTTGATTAAACCCTTGATTAGGAAAACCTTGGTTTTGATATTGAAAACCGTTGTTATTATAAAAACCTTGGTTATTATTTTGAAACCCTTGATTTTGACCATTAAAATTCCCTTGATTTTCATTCCCTTGAAAATTACCCATTTGAGGACCTTGGTTCCTATTTTGGTATTGGGTATTTTGGGCGGGTGTGGGTGGTCTTTGAGGTGATACAAAACCCGGGGGAGCCAAATAATTAGTACTCTTGTAAGACAATTGGTTAACATCAACATTAGGTTTAAATGGAACCCTTTAATTAGCATTAAAAGCACAAACTTGTTGTTGTTGATTGTAAACCTTGTCACAATTGAAATATGAATGCGGTCCACCACAAGTCTCACACGTTTCACAATTTTCTTTCACGGCATTCACATGTGTAGTGAGGGCGTCGGTTTTTAGAGCAAGGTGTTTCACAATTGAAGTAAGCTCCTTAATTTGATTAGTCACCTCATTATTACTAGTACTAGCACTTGCCATAGTATCCCTAACACTCTTGGTTTGCACTTTAGCCTTGTTTTCAATTATGGCCCAAGCCTCGTTCATGGATTTCACAAGAATATTTCCCCCCGCGGCACTATTAAGTGAGTCTTGGTCATTTAGAGTTAAACCATTGTAAAACGTATTTATTTGATGTACTTTAGTGAAACCGTGTTGTGGACATTTTCTTAAAAGCTCTTTAAATCGATCCCAAGACTCACTAAACGTTTCCCCATATTTTTGCTCAAAGGTGATTATTTCATTCCTTAAAGAAGTGGTCCGTGATGGTGGGAAAAAGTAATTAATGAACTTGGTCTCTAAATCAATCCATGTTGTGATACTTTGGGGTGGTTCCTTATCAAGCCAAATCCGGGCTTGTCCCTCGAGGGAAAAAGGAAAGAGTTGTAACCGAATAGCCTCTTGTGGCACCCCATTGTATTTGACGGTATTGGACAATTGGATAAATCTCTTGATATGATCATGGGGGTCATCTTGGGAACGACCCAAAAATGGGATAGATTGAGTTCAAAATTATTTGCTCCAATTGCGGGGACAACGATAGCGTCATCGTTTCCTTCAATGTGAGATTGCAAAATCTCGAGCATAGGTCGGTTATCCGTTTCCATTGTATTGTCGAAAGCTCGATTCTCGGGATCGGCTTGAATGACGGTCTTTTTGTTTTTCTTCTTCTTCTTCTTTTTGGAAGAATTGGAAGAGTTTGGTACACCACTCGGTATGTATGTACACGCACGAGTGCGCATACAATTAAAACTTTGGAATGAGGTAGGTGACCTCGGTCGACTTTGAGAGGAAAAGGATTTTCCCTCTCGAGGTGCAATAGTAAAAAGCTACAAAAATATATACTTAAGTACTACTTGAGTTGGCAAACCAATAATCGGTCGTCCCTCTCAATATACGCACAAGCAAGCGGGGAAACGAGGTGGCACAAAGCACTTAAAAACATTTTTCCTTAGACGGCCTTTTATAGCGCGTCGCCTTATACCCACCTTATAGTTTGTATATATCAAGATCAAACTTCTTACTAGTATTTACCTATTTTGCCCTTTTTTCTCGTTATGGATGCGACTACAATAGTTAGGTGATGAAATCCCAACTATGGCTTATTTGAAAAGTAGGTAAATTATTGTGCTACGTAATATACTATAGTAAAAGAAAATTCTTTTTGTATTTTTTACAAAAATATATGTTCACAAGAAAAATCGAAAGAAATCGAACACTAATACGTAATATTTTTGGTGTAATACTTTTAGGAAAAAGTATTACTTTTGTATTTTTTAATTTTTTTGGTGCAAATCTTAGGAAAGAATTTGCTTTTGTGATTTTTTAATTTTTTTATATTTTTAAGTTTTTGATTTTTTTGTTTTTTGATTTTTTGTTGCAAGAAACGTAACGTTCAAAGCGAACGGATCCCAAAATCCAAACGTCTTCACGAAAAATCATCAATCGTACGAGCGAAGCGGCAGCGGCACCATTTGAAATTAAGATTTTTAGTCCAATTAATTTTCGTTCCTCGACTCGACTCGAATTTGATTTCCAATTAACGTTTCAACTAAACATTGTTTTTGGTAAATAAAACTTTGGTAATTTAAACTAAACTATTTAATTAAAAATAAACTAATTTCAAATTTAAATAAAACTAGAAGACTTTGAAACTAATTTTAATAAAAATATTTTAGAACTTAAACACACTTAAAACTAATTTTAAATAACACTACTTTAAATAAATACTTTTAAATGTAAACAATTTTAAAATAAAACTTAATTGAAAAAAAAACTAACTAAATTTAAAATCATAAAAAAAACTATTTTTAAACAAAATAAAATGAAAACTAATTTCAAATTATAAAAGTGAATAAAATATTTTTTATCTTTTTATATTTTATAAAAATTGAATAAAAAGAAAATTTAATAAAACTTTTATATAAATCTAATTAAACTAGAAACTTAATTTCCAATACTAACACCTTTGTAATCCTATTTTAAGTGTCCAGGTTATCCACACTGTTGATCCCTTATGATCTTGTTAGCCTAGCTTGTAGACTAGACTATACAGAATAAATCCTATGTAGCTTTAGTAGAAACTTTGAATGATATCAAAGAGTATGCGGATCTACTATTTGATATTATGAAGATTATGTATGTAATGTGATATTTGAAAAAAGAATATAAACCAAACACTTCAATATTATTGATAATATGAATACTCTTAACACAAAGTATTAGAGTTACAACCTTGAAGTAAGATTACAAAAGTAGACAGATAAATTAAACCTACGCCTAGGACCTCCTTTTATAGTACAAGAAGTCCTTTACAAGATAAATATATGAACAAATAAGTTTAAACCTAAGATATACACAATATCTTCTAAACATATCTAACGCGTCTTTAATCTTGATCTGCAAAGTAGCACTAGTATCTCTGATAGCATTAAGTTTCGGCCATGTCTAATTTTGTCTAATTCAGCTTTAAGACAACCAATATTAAGAGTATCACTACGAGCATTAATATTATTAATACTCGTAATGCAACATAAACTAGTACTAATTTTATTCCCACCAATCTTCCCATTAACTTGTGATCTACCTTTATAAATCTACAAAGTTTTGGAATAAAAATTAGAAACATCAAAACTTTAATCTACTTCTTAATCTGACTGTGAAGGAACTTAAGAAAATAAATAGCAACTTGATCCTCTATATCTACCTTCAGTTGACATTGCACCATCTTCTCAAAAGTGCTCTAAGAAAGTGGATACTTCGTGTCAATAAGAAAATAAGTAGAAACATTTGTCATTTTCAACTGATATACACCAGAAGAATTATATAAATACCAACTCTTTACTTCTGATGCATTCAATATACCTTATATGATGTTGTTTTCATCATGTTCAAACATCTTCTTCATGGTCTTGCATAGATAGAAGTCCATCATATCATGACAAGCTGATAAATTTTCTGTTAAAAACCTCCTTTTAAGAATCTGCCATAAATCACTCAATTCTTCTCTGTCTAAAACCTGAAACATTCCATCGAAAAACCTATACTCATATACTTCTCCTCCAACTCCGTAAATTTTCCACCGTCTCTCTTTTTCTCCATAATGGATTTCATGGTTGATGATTGAAAATTTTGAATTCAAAGGCACAACTAGAGTATCTGCAACATCAAATGCTAAACAACCCACAAGTTCTAGACTAGAAGGACCTTCACCTTTAGCTGTGAATCTTCCAAGTGGAATCATGTGACAACTAGGGTTTTGACGAGTTAGTTGTCACTCGTCAAACTCTATTTATGTGTTAGATTGTGTGAAAAATATGTTTTATGTGTTTTTATGTATGTTTTTGTGAATGGGAATGAGTGAAATGAAATACATGATTGGTAAATCATGCTACGAGTTGAAAATGAAATTTGATGAAATGTTGTGGCAAATGAACTGCGTGAAAGTTTAGATATCGTTTTTATACGATTTCGTGTACGTATTGTATGTTATGTATATATAATATATGTGTATTATATGTTCTTGAAAGGTTTTAGGGTTACTTTCCATTTTTATAAACTTTTAGAAACGAAGGTTGAAATTAAGATTTTTAGTCCAATTAATTTTCATTCCTCGACTCGGCTCGAATTTGATTTCCAATTAACGTTTCAACTAAACTTTGTTTTTGGTAAATAAAACTTTGGTAATTTAAACTAAACTATTTAATTAAAAATAAACTAATTTCAAATTTAAATAAAACTAGAAAGACTTTGAAACTAATTTTAATAAAACTATTTTAAAACTTAAACACAATTAAAACTAATTTTAAATAACACTACTTTAAATAAATACTTTTAAATGTAAACAATTTTAAAATAAAACTTAATTGAAAAAAAAAACTAACTAAACTTAAAATCATAATAAAAACTATTTTTAAACAAAATAAAATGAAAACGAATTTCAAATTATAAAAGTGAATAAAATATTTTTTATGTTTTTATATTTTATAAAAACTGAATAAAAAGAAAATTGAAATAAAACTTTTATATAAATCTAATTAAACTAGAAACTTAATTTAATCTATTTAATAAACTGACAGAAAACGTAAAGCCTATATTAAATAAATGATGCAAATCAATACACAAGAAAGGACCTAGATGAGATGGTTGGGGCGTTGGCCTGCTATTCGAAGGGTCCTGGGTTCGAATCCCAGCAGGACCAAATTTGCTATATATATTTTTTTTACTTGGAATTTTATTACTTCAGACCAAATGTCTGAATACAGTAACAGTAACCAAAAAAGAATACCAAATAAGCTAAAAGCTAAAAAATCAGACAGGTAAACAAAACAAATAAGCTAAAGCAGATAAGCTAATAAAAACAGAATAAGCAGTCTAAATAAGCTGAAAAGCAGATAAATCATAAAAACTCAATAAGCTAAACAGTAAAATTGACTAACCAAAATTAAACAGATTCAATTTTAAACGTATTAAAACAAATAACAGATTAAAACATCAATTCTAAAATAGCACCAGCAGATTAAGACTATAAAGCAGACATCAAATATCCTCAAGACCAAACAAACTTAAAACTTAAATAAATAGATAACACTACCAAATAAACCAATAACAAAAAGCAGATACCAAATAAAGAAGCAGATTCAATAAACTCAAAACAATTAAGCAGATTAAACAGTAATAATCACTAAAATAAACATCAAAAATTAAAAGGAATATTAACACCTTTTTGTCGAAACCGTTGGGCCGTAGGGTAGCGCTGAACCCCCTATTAGAACCGGATCGAACAAAAAAAACACCACCTTCGAATCAAACCAAAACCATCAACAGTGCTCTCGAACCAAATGCATCCAAATGAACAGTAAGAGTATAATTTTTTTTTCCAGTGGGAAAATAACTCACTTTCTTTTTATTTTCTTTTTTTTATATATAATAATAGTTCGAACAAGAACAATGATATAAAAAATTAAGGCAGATTAAAATAAAACTTAAACGGAAATATTAAAAAGATGAGACTGAATTTAATAAACGGTAAAACTTTTCATTAATTAAAAATAAAGAGTACAATTACTGGAAATTTAAAAAAAATACAAAATTAAACCTAAATCTAATTTACTGAAAATTAAATAAAAAAAGTGCTAATAAAATTACACATGAAAGGGGGGTTTTTATAGGAGAACCCTCAAACCTTCTTCTTAGCTTCATTATTAAGCAAATCATCCAGGCCCTTCAATCCTTCATTCATCTTTCTCTCTCTTCTCTTCACTTGATCAAACGGCTGAAAATAATCCATGAGCCACGGATTGCCAACATGGATTTAATTTGTGCTTCTTGTGTTTGTTGAGGCTGAGGTGGAGCAAGTTTATTGTTGGGATTGGTAAGATGTGGTGTTTTAACCAATCAAAATGAAGGAAGAGGCCACGTGAGATGATTGGATAGGACCACAGTTGGTGGATCTTGCGAAAAACTTGGGGATTTAATCCCCAAGTGTGTGAATTACACACTTAAACAAAAATCCCCAAATAATGGATGGTAATTTTTTTGAGGTAAAAATTAGGGTTTGGGATGGTGGCTGTGAGTTTTTGAGAGAGATGAAAGGAAAACAGTGAATGGGTTTGTGTTTTTATTTTTTTCTTTGTTTGTACTGCAAAAAGTTAATGGGGAATGGGTGTAAATAACGTTTAATAATTGTGTGGGTGGGGAAAGTTGGTAAAACACGTGGGAGAGAGTGAAGGGTAAACGTGTGTTGGGAGGAGAGTATTTTTTGAGTTATTTGTTTATTAAATTGTGTTGAATGGGAAGGAAATGGGGGGGTTAAATGTTTGGGGTTGACTGGGAAAACTAAAGTAAATAAATCTTTACATCTTTCGTTCCATTTTGTGTGATGGGCTTGGCCCACAACAATTTTCAACCATCCCATTTGCGTAAACAAATTGGCTATAAAGCCCAAATTTTTCTATCCGTAAGCTATAGAATTGGGCCATATGGTTTGGGTTTTAATTAGGCTTTTGTGTAAAAAGTGAATAAGTTATATCCACTATTGGGCTTTTAAGCCCAATAAGCAAATTTGGGACCCACTGAGCTCGAATATCTTCCAAAAGTTGAAATTCATTATAAACGAACTTGAATTCGGCTTCCTTGATCGTTTCTTCAAAATCGTGTCGATTTTGCCGGGTTTCGTGATCTTTGGCACACTTTTGATCTTTTGACTTTGTCTTCGTCTCTTTTTGGACTTTTCTTCAACATATGACCGTGAAATCCCGTGTTTTCTCTTCTTTTGATCATTTGTACCTATTTTAACATAAAAACACAAAACCACGCGTAATTCCGACTTTTACGATATTAAACACATGATTATGTCTTGTTTTTCCTTGATTTTAGTGGCAAAAGGATAAGTGTTTACACACTTATTAAAGGTTAGTTCAGAAATCACGTAAAAAGTCAAAAAATTTACGTAAGGCTTTCGGGTTTTGACCCGGAAATAACTAGAAGGTAATTTTAGAATTAATAAAGTTTTTAAAAAAATTATATAAATTTATATATATATATACATATATATATATATATATATATATATATATATATATATATATATATATATATATATATATATATATATATATATATATATATATATATATATATATATATATATATATATATATATATATATATATATATATATATATATATATATATATATATATATATATATATATATATATATATATATATATATATATAATCGGTTTAGGCCAACTAGAATAAAAGAAAAATGAAAAAAATGACTAAAAGGCCCAAGAGGAGCCCATTTAAGAAAAAGCCTGTTTACTAAACCTTATAAATACTAAAAATATAACACAAAATCAGTTTTTTCTTCCCCTAAACCCTATGTGGCCGAATTTCACTTATGATGGATCTAGGGTTTCTTTAAAAAATTGCCTCCATTGAATTCTAAGGTAAAACCTTCAAAACCTTTGTTTTATTAGTAATTTTAATTATCCCAATCATGTTTTAGTTATGTAATCATTGGTATGATGGATTATGGTTTTTAATTATCTGAGATTAATTATGTTTTTTATTTAAAATCAGAACTGTAGTCTGACTAAAATTTTAAGTCGACTTGTAGAGGTTATATCTTGGTTATAAAAAAGAGTTAGAAGGCGAATTCTTTTTTCTAATTTACGTTCAGAGAGTTAGCTTTTCAATGGCGTTGGTTACAAGTCAACTGGAGGCCTAGAAGTCATTTTTTTATGAACTTACAAGATTCATGGTCAAAATTGAGATTCAAATTTTGAATTTAGGGTTTGGGTTTTAAGGGCAAAAATGTTATCAAATGAACTAATTTTTCAAGGCCACCTGGAAACAACTTGTTTATGATATATACATAAAGTCATTTGTTAGTTAGAGCAAAAGTTATTGTGTTTAGGTTGGTCATTCATGGGTAAACGTTTAGAAGTTCTGGGCTGATTCAGAAAACTAGAGCTAGTTGTGGTCAAGGAATTCTTTGAATTTTTATATAATGACTTATGACCTAAGATTTTTATTAAGATATCTGGATACATATGGAATGATGTGGAAAAATTTGGAAAAATATTGGTGATTTTTAAGTATGGGTTTTACGTTCAGTAACAATAGATAAAACACTAACGTGTTTTGAAAAAATTAACGGAAGTTGTTTAGGATCGTTATGAATTAAATCCAAGGATATAAGTGTTAAGGGTTAGTATTTGGGATAGACTTAAGTGTAGAAGTCCATCATATGAATGTTACATCAATTTGGTTCCGACCAATGGATGGTAACATGTGTGTTGTCTGTGATATTTGCTTTGCGAGGACTTGCATAGCTGTGCTCTCAAGTGAGTTTCATAGTCCCTTGTCTTTTAAATTGTTTTATTCCAGAATGGATGAAAATGATGCATATATTAAGATGATGTGCTATGAATTTATGTTTTGAAATTTATGGATATTAATGTGTGATTATGTGACTTGCTTGGTATGTGTATTAGTTGCTTAGTAAGCTGCATAAGTGAGGACATCAGATAGTCTTAGGTAAACTCAACTGGGGATGTGAAATATCATTGGTAAACCCATATGAGTACATCCGATAGTGTTGGTAAAACTCAATTTGGGAAAGGTGTATGGATACTTGATGCTTGTTGCTTGATGCTTGTTATGTGTGAATTTCTTGCAGGCTATATGGTAGTACTAATGTTCATAACTTGTTGAATTAATTGTTTGATGCCACTACTAAATTTCTTGAAAGAGTTTACTTAGTGTCCTAAACCTATGACTCTCACCAACTTTATGTTGAATTATTTTAGCATCATTTTCAGATGAGCATAATGCAATGAATGAGAATAGGAGTGGCTAGAGAGACTCTAGGAGGCGTGCACTACTTAGTTATCTGTTGTTGCATTTATATGAATTTATTGCATCTGTTTATGTTTGTATTCTTGTTTTGCTAGATGTATGTTTTTACACTGATTTTGGGATTTTCATTTCAAATGTAAGACTCCTTTTTGGTGTGTTTGAAGTATTATCATGACACCTTGTGTCTTTTGTTGCATTTTAGTTATTTCTCTATATAGACACCATTGTGTTGTAATGATGCTCATGAAGTTTCACCTCGTGTTTCCGCCAAGGTGGGGTGTTACATATTGGTATCAGAGCCATTGGTTATAGAGAACTAGGTGTTCGGCCTAGACTATAACATAGGAACCCTCATATAGATGCATATTGTAACACCCTCATTTTACCTTATCGTAGAGGAACATTGATCTGGGGTATTACTTCATAGAACACAAGTCATAATGATAGAAAACAACTCAAAAGAGTGATTAAATCAATTTTCTTTATATATCATTAAAAATCAGATTTTACAATATAAGGTTCCCAAAATCTATATTAATAATTTCAAGCTTGTGCCTATTTATGCCATCCTTTTGTTGCTCCATGCTATAAGTCACAATTTCCTAAAATATAAACTTACAAGTTAACTCAAAGGTTGAGTGAGTTTATAGGTTTAAACATATTTTGAATACAAGTATATCATTCGGGCTACAATGTTACGCCCACATAAAATAGTCATCATACTGCACTATGCTCATGCACCGCTACTTGACATACAGAAAATCAACAAATTTCCCTTACAGGTAGTTTGCCGAACTCCTGAGTTTAGCAAAATAAAGTGTATCCGTTTAGCCGAGGTCGAAACCTTCTGTATTCCAGTAAGTGCGACTTGTCTAGATAGGGGATGTCAGTTCCCAAATAGTACTATTCATAATATTAACGCTCATTTTCAAGAAATGATTAACGGTCATGATTAGATTAATTATCATTACTAATAAAACAAAGGTTCTGAAGGTTTTACCTTAGAATTCAATGGAGGCAATTTTTTTAAGAGATCCTAGATCCACTATAAGTGAAATTCGACCACATAGGGCTTAGGTGAAAGAAAAATTGATTTTGTGTTATATTTTTAGTATTTATAAGGTTTAGTAAAGAGGCTTTTTCTTAAATGGGCTCTTCATGGGCCTTTTAGCCATTTTTCCCTTTTCTTTTGTTCTAGTTGGCCTAAGCCGATTATATATATAAATTTATATAAAAAATTTTAAAATCATTATTAAGTCTAAATATTACCTTTAGGTTATTTCCGGATCAAAACCCGAAAGCCTTACGTATATTTTTCAACTTTTTACGCGATTTCCGAACTAACCTTCGTTTCTAAAAGTTTCTAAAAAGGGAAAGTAACCCTAAAACCTATCAAGAACATATAATACACATATATTATATATACATAACATGCAATACGTAAACAAAATCTTAAAAAAACGATATATGAACTTTCACGCAGTTTATTTGCCACAACATTTCATCAAGTTTCATTGATAACTACCTCTAGTTTTTTTACTCAGCCTAGACCTTCCAAAAGTTTACCCATGAACGACCAACCTAAACACCATAATTTTGCTCTAAGTAACAAATGACTTCATATATATATATATATATATATATATATATATATATATATATATATATATATATATATATATATATATATATATATATATATATATATATATATATATTTTTACTCAGCCCAGACCTTCCAAAAGTTTACCCAAGAACGACCAACCTAAACACCATAATTTTGCTCTAACTAACAAATGACTTCATATATATATATATATATATATATATATATATATGTATATATATATATATATATATATATATATATATATATATATATATATATATATATATATATATATATATATATATATATATATATATATATATATATATATATATATATGTATATATATATATATATGTATATATATACATATATATATATTTATATATATATATATATATATATATATATATATATATATATATATACATATATATATATATATATATATATATATATATATATATATATATATATATATATATATATATATATATATATATATATATATATATATATATAATATATATATATATATATATATATATATATATATTATATATATATATATATATATATATATATATATATATATATATATATATATATATATATATATATATATATATATATATATATATATATATGTATATATATATATATATATATATATATATGTATATATATATATATATATATATATGTATATATATATGTATATATATATATGTATATATATATATATATATATATATATATATATATATATATATATATATATATATATATATATATATATATATATATATATATATATATATATATATATATATATATATATATATATTTATATGAAGTCATTTGTTAGTTAGAGCAAAATTATGGTGTTTAGGTTGGTCGTTCATGGGTAAACTTTTAGAAGGTCTAGGCTGAGTCAAAAAACTAGAGCTAGTTGTGGTCATGAAATTCTTTGAACTTTTATATAACGAATTAGGACCTAAGATTTTTATTGGGACATCTAGATACATATGGGATGATGTGTAAAAATTGGTAAAAATATTGGTGATGTTTAAGTATGGGTTTTACATTCACTAACAGTGGATAAAAGACTAATATTTTTTGGAAAAATTAGTGGAAGTTGTTTAGGATCGTTATGAATTAAATTCTTGGTTATAAGTGTTAAGGGTTGGTATTCGGGGATAGACTTAAGTGTATAAGTCCATCATATGAATGTTACATCAATTGAGTTCCGACCAATGGATGGTAAGATGTGTGTTGTTTGTGATAGTTTCTTTGTGGGGACTTGTGTAGCTATGCTCTCAGGTGAGTTTCATAGTCCCTTGTCTTTTAAATTGTTTTATTCCAGAAGGGATTAAAATGATGCTTATATTATGATGATGTGTTGTGAATTTATGTTTTGAAATGTATGGACACTAATGTGCTATTATGTGACTTGATTGGTATGTGTATTGGTTGCTTAGTAAGCTGCATAAGTGAGGACATCAGATAGTGTTGGGTAAACTCATCTGGGGACGTGAAATATCCTTGGTAAACCTATATGAGGACATCCGATAGTGTTGGCAAAACTCAATTTAGGAAAGGCCTATGGATACTTGATGCTTGTTTATTGATAATTGTTGTGTGTGAATTTCTTGTAGGCTATATGGTAGTAATAATGCCCATAATTTGTTGAATTAATTGTTTTATGGCACTACTATATTTTCTTGAAAGAGTTTACTTAGTGTCCTAAACCTACGACTCTCACCAAATTTATGTTGACGTATTTTAGCATCATTTTCAGGTGAGCATAATGCAATGAATGAGAATAGGAGTGGCTAGAGAGACTCTAGGAGGCGTGTACTACTCAGTTATCTTTTGTTGCATTTATATGAATTTATTGCATCTGTTTATGTTTGGATTCTTGTTTTTCTAGATGTATGTATTCACATTGATTTGGGGATTTTCATTTTAAATGTAAGACGCCTTTTTGGTGTGTTTGAAGTATTATCATGACACCTTGTGTCTTTTGTTGCATTTTAGTTATTTCTCTATATAGACACTATTGTGTTGTGATGATGCTCATGAAGTTTCACCTCGCGTTTCCGCCAAAGCGGGATGTTACAAATAATCTTCTTTTTCCTTTTTGCTTGTCCTTGCTCATCTAAGCCAATTGCAGTCTGGGTGATCTCAGAAGTAGATGAAGTACCAACCTCAGTATCTCTCTTCCTCTTTGCTTTGCACCTCTCTAATAACCTTTCCTGATCTTCATGATACTTTCTTTCCATTTCAGAACCAAGATCTAGAGAGCTATTTTGATATTTAATCATAGGTAAAGCCAATTCTTCTAGTTCCTCAAAACTTAAACCTTTGATTTTCCTTTGGGTGTAAAGCTTATGATTCCTGAGCATGACCTTATAAAAAGCTCCTTTCCTGCTCTAGATTTTAAATATTTTTCTTGCCTTGCTTGATACTCCAAAATCTTAGTCTTGTCCTTTTGATGTTTTAGAGTCATCTCCACATGCTCATACATGTATTCTAATGAAAGTGTTGTCTTATAACCTTTGTAAGCATCCAAAAACTATGCATTAAATGGTATGCCCTAGTCTAACCGACTAACCGTATCTTCCAAACTTTCCTCTAAGAGCTGTTGTGGTTGTGATTGAATATCTTGCATAACAACCTCTTCTTCTTCTAAAGACCAACTGATATTTAACTTTGGCTGCTTTTCACATTGTTCAAGACTCTTAGCTAACTTAGCATCATACTATACCTACTTTTGAATACCATTATTAAGATCAACATTAATTTTCTCATTACCAACTTTAATCTTTCCACCACCAACACTAGCCTCCCCTGAAACCAGTATTGAATCCTGTTCCATTGTAGATGCTGTCTTCAGGCCCAATACCGTTTCAGCCACATCAATATCTTCTTCTTGTATTTCCTTATCAATTAGTTCTAACTCCCTCTTGATTCATGAGGAGATCATCAAAGGCAGACTAAGGAGAGAACTCTTCTGAGAATATCACTCTAAGCTTGCTGGTTGATTGTTCTTCTTGAAGTTTGTGTACATCCCCTCTTAAAGTAGCTAATTCCTTAGCTTGAGCAGCAATAACTTTACCCTGATTACTTCTTGCTTGCTCCAAGGATGAAACCTTGTTACTAAGATTAAAAACTGTCAATTCAAGTTTTGATAACATGTCCTCACCACTACCAAGGGAAGTAACCCTTGTTAATGGAGCAGTAGACCTAGTTGGGTTATTATGTATGTTATTCCTCTTTTATGCCACATCAATCACAATAGGAGTATCCCCACTAGTTCTACTAGGCCCACCAACACTAGTAGTCTCATCTGCTACAAAGCAAAATGTAGATGCCCCAAAATGAGATACTTGGGATATCTCTTTGTGTCTAGACCTAGATGTTGAGGATATAGGTTGTGAAGTGGATGGTACATCATCAATTCTGGGTAATGTGGGTTGGGACACAACTAGGCTTGTTGTTCCCTCATCAACACAGCTTGAATTATTTGTATCATAGGTTCTGTTAATGGGATTACCACACCAGTCCACCTCTCTGTACTCCTTTTCATTTGTCCAAAGACTCTTGAGTTAAAATAGGGACCTTGTATTCTCTTGGATGATGACCCACAGAATGTCCCATACCATTAATAATGATAATGAGAAACTTTGGATACATTAAAAACTTGTTTGGACTTCCTATGTTCTTCAACATATTAACAAGGATTAAATGACTAAAGTTAAAAGTTCTTTAAGTAGAAAGACAAATCAAAGCTGTTGCAAGATGACTACCAAATTGATCTCAAGAGGCCCTCTTCTTACTAATGCAATGTAGAAGACAATGAACTAAGAACCTCCATTATGATGAGAATGCCCCTTTATAGAATGTTAATGACCTATCTCCCACATATCCAAGTGCTTCCATGCAATCCAAGATTTAAGTATTCATAAGTGTGAAGACCCCATCTGCATCATTCAACCTTAAGTGCTCCCTAACAAGAGCTTCTGTGATGATTATTATTCCTTGTTGATAGTAGCCAAGTGCTTCTTCTCCATTAACTTCTATTATACTAGTAGTTCTCCGAAATTGAGAGCTAATAGTTTTGAGAATATTAGGGTGAACCATAAGAGCATAGTGAATGTGACTTCGTGTAAGAAAGTCAAGAATCTCAAAGAAAGACTCATGACCAACATCTTTATTCAATCATAATACACATATCATTTATCTAGATCTTTAGACTCTTGGATGATTATTTCTTTATCTAGTATTATCAATGTTCATATGCTATTAATCATAGCAGAATAGAACATAGATATGAACAAGATACTTTTCCAACAATGTTTAGTTTCATTAAACATTAACAACAAGCCCCAACTACCTTGATCAATGGTCGTACGATTACAAACTATAATGGGAATCAAACGATTCTTGAGGCTAATCTACCAATCCTAGACATACACTACCCTACGTCTAAAATCCCACACAAACCCTTGGTATACATTTAGTAGAACCGTATTTTGTGCATATCAAAACCTATGGTCGATGTCTCTTTATATACTAGATACATAGCTTACAAAGAAATCAAACTAAACAAGGATAAACATTAAAATCTTTTAAATGTTTAAACATGTTTAAGAATATCCCTTAAACATTTAAACATATCCTCTACCTAGTTCTTCCATCAACTTGTAAAATCGCATCTTGTATATTTTAGTTCCTATCTTCTACCAACATTAAAAACATTAATACTAGTATACCAACATCAAGAATATTAATACTGGTAGTATACCAGAAATAAGAATATTAATATTAGTATCATACTAGCATTTAAGATATTAATATTGGTATCCTGCTAACTGTTTATTTTGTCATTGTTAGCTCAAAATATAATTCCCAACAATCTTTTTGTAAGTATGAAACTTGATTATGCTTCTCACAGAATGAAAAAGTTGACATGGTTGTTGGTTAGGATGAGGAATATGAAAATCGACAATGTAATTTGGGTTAAGATCGTTAAAGTAAAAGTGCGAGTATGGGATAAGGAATCGACTTATATAGTTGAGGTGAATGAGTTTGATTGGGCCGAGAAATTCAAGTTGCTAAAAATAAGGTAAGACTAGTTAATGATTAAATATTTGAAAAGAATAAGTAAATATCTTCCAAAAGATTACACAAGGTTGAAGTAATTATCATATACCTCTCAACGGTAACTTTATAAAATTCCCTCCAAACCAGAACTAACAGATAGCCACCAGAACTAATTTTCACTACCAACATTAAACTTAATGCTACTAGTACTAATGCTACCAGTCTTAATCCTCTAACCAGTATTAAACCTTATTCCCAAATAGCAAACCCCAAAAAACTATCTAGAAACACCAAATTGTACATAAATGAGTACATAACAATATACAACATCTTATTTTTTATTTTATTTTTTAAACACACAAAATAGTAGGAACTCACATAAAAGGAGAGATTAGATAATTTAAAAGTCTAAACAAGTCGTCAAAGTACTTAATACATACTCAAATACATGAGATAGTCATTGATCATGTACGGTTCCTTACTCAGAAATATCCATTAAACAAGGTCTTCCATGTGTCCTTAAGCAGAACACTACTACACACTTAACACTTGTATGTTGCTTTAACCTCTAGTTTATGAAAACCATTTATAGTACATGAATACTGCCAATGATTAGAAAGACTTAGAGTAAAAGCCTTCTTGACAGGATTTCCAGCATAAAGTTGTCGTATATGACATATCATGAAAGAGATGTCAAAGAGTGATTCATCTAGTAAAACTCGATGACTAAGAAGTAGTATAACAACCCAAAAGTAATATACATTATGTGAATCACTTCAGGCTCCTTTGCTCATCTTGTAAATATTAGTCCAAGACCAAGAAAATATATGCCCAAAATGTTTTCCCTTAAGATTTTGAAAACATGACTAACAACATTATGAATTTTTATTTCTAATTTAAAAATATACTAACAGAATTAATTATTACAAAAGTTTTATAAGCCACCTCAAGAGTTAGTTTTCTTGAAGTACCCAAGACACATTTGGATCAGCTTTAGTTGGTCCAACGAATATATATGTCTTGTGATACTTCCCCCCTTCTAAGTCATTGAACTCATAAGTTACTGTAACTTTTGTCCAATCCCAAGTTCTGAATTCCTTTTTTCATCATAAACTATCTTCTTCATAGCTTCAACCTTATGAAACATTCTAGTAACTATATTCATTTTCTTCTTCACCATTACTATCAGTGCCTTCTTTAGACTGACTCTCTACAACATAATTGCTAGTTCTGGCTTCTGACTATGTTTTCTTTGGTCTCTAAACCATGTTTGGAGGAACATCACCATTTTAAAAGTTACTAGAAATTTGTTTCACCTTGGTAATGAGCTTGAATTCATACTTATTGTACCTAGTTTGAACAACTTTATTCTTTTAATAAAATTTTGAAATATGTAAACCTGCTTCTTTTGAGGGGGTAATTTAGTATGTGATTATGTCATAAAAAGTTTTGATTTATAGTTACCAAAGTGTGGTCTTGAATTGACAGAATTAACAAACCTTGAACTATTACTTCCAGAGTAAGACTTTGGGTGACCCGAATGAAAAGGCTTACCAGCATTAATGGATTTACCCGAAGTATCTGGTGAAGATCTACTAGAATTAGGATGAGGTCTACCAGAATTAAAATGACTAACATTTTTAATATGTTTTATACCATCCCTGAGTAGTACAGATCTATGGATCATTCTGATATTAGGATTGTAATCCTTTTGGGGAGCCTTGTTCTTATATCCTATTCTCTTTTGTGATTACTTTTGTAATGTGCCTATAAATGATCAAAACTACCATTTGTTTGAACTTTAGATTGTTTTTCTTTCTTTGATTTCCCCTAGATTTGTTAGCTCTGTACATTTTAACATATTTAATAGATTTCCTAACAAGTTAGGGGCATTAGGTTAACCTTTCAGCTTTCTTAAATACTACTTTCTCTTCTAACTTAGCAGTAGTATGAGAATTTGTACTATCTGAACTGCTTAGTTTAGAATCCAGTTCCTCTATTAGGCTATGAGTACTAGTACTAGTAGTTGGTGTAACCTGTGGAATGTCAAGACATGTGTTTCCAGAATAGGTACTGTCGTCACCTTCCTTTTAGAACTTGATTGGGACAAACTGTGGTTCCTCCTTCTTTTGGAATTATGGTAAACCAGTGTAGGACAAATCCTTCATGGGAGGAAATTACATAAGAGGGTGCTCAACATCATAGTAATCACCATTGTATCCCAGACCCCACTTACATTTGTCAAGAACCTGACTATCTATCATATTTTCCATGCTTTTAGTGTCACTATCAAAGCTTTTGAACTTAACCTCATTTAAATTTTTTCTAGAGTCACTAATTTCTAGTTTTAAGGTTAACTCAATGATATCCAAAGCCTATGTTGCAATTTCCCTTTTCAAAAGAATAATAGTCTTTAAAAGAACCCTCTTGTTCTTTATAACATACTTTTTATTTCTTCTAGGATTTTCAAACCTCTTTTATAGTTAGATAAATCAAAGTAGATCTATCATAATACGATCACAATATTTTTTAAGTTCCTCATAAGTTTCCATACATTTTTAGTACAATTTTCTTGAGAGTTACCTTAGAGTCTGGAAGCGTCATGAGAGCCATATTTGTGATGGGTTCTTCATCTTCGATGGATTCCCAATCAGTGCCCACTCCATCAATTGCCACCAAAGCCTTTGAAGAAGGCTCATCAACATGTACCTTTCTCTCTTGACTTCTTGGACTTCTGCATTTCCTAGCAAAATGTCCTTTCTTGTAACAATCGTAGAATGGCACCTTAGACTTATCAAACCTATGTTGTCACCAGCATTAAGGATGATCTGCTTTCCAGTTATTCTATGAAACCTTCTTGCTCTCATACTGAGAAAAGCAAGCTAAATTTTTTATCTCAAGCTCTTTTAAGTCATCATCACTTAATTGTTTAAGATCATCTACAATAATTTCTGCTACATTCTCATAATTGGATAAGAACCCATGAATTGTTCCATCACTTAAACTGGCAACACTAGTAGTTTCTTCCTGAGTATTAGAGAATGTACCACGAGTATTAAGAGATGTATTTCCAGCATTAAGAATCCTCCTAGAATTTTTTACTGACATGACTAAAACTTGATATAAAAGCCAGATTAATAGCATTGGACACTGATCCATCCTTTTTCTTGAGCTTCTATTCAACAACCTTGAAGTGATTGTACAAATGATAAATATTGATTAGATCAATATCCTCCTTTTTTTCCCAAATAGATACATCAGTCGTTATCTCTGCGAGCATGCTCCTTAAAAACTTTGCATTTATTTCTTCTTGCTTAGCCTTTCCTCCTTGAGTGATAAGTTTGCTCACACCCCTTGTAATTATTGTAAATAGAGTCAAGAGATTCTGACCCATCAACATTAAAGTTTTCAAACATTGATTTTAACCATGCTTTCTTAGCTTTCTTGGTGGAGTCATTTCCTCCAAATCTTAGAACATAGGCATCAAACATTGATTTAGCATCCTCATATTACTGAAAATCAAGGATATACTCATTTGGTATTGCTAGCATAACAATACTTCTTGCCTTCATATAATTAGTTCTTTTCTTATTTTCCTCGGGATATACTTCTAGTGCTTTTCCATCCTTCACAACAGATTTTGTATGGGTGTTTCCATGGACAGTTACTTCCCACAGATCCCAGTTGTATATCTCCACAATATGAATTTCTACTCTTTAAACTCTTCTTGTTAGAAGACTAGAACCTTGGTCATTCTGTTAGGTTGTGTAGCATCTGAATCCGTATCTTTAGTTAAAAGAGTTCTTGAAAAACCTTCAAGATCAAAGCTTCTCAACAAGCTCTGATACCACTTGTTGATCCATTATGATCTTGTTAGCCTAGCTTGTAGACTTAGACTATACAGAATAAATCCTATATAGTCTTAGTAGAAACTTTGACTGTTATCAAAGAGTATGTGGAATCTACTCTTTGATATTATGAAGATTATGTATGTGATGTGATATTTGAACAAAGAATATAAACCAAACACTTCAATATTATTGATAATACGACTACTCTTAACACAAAGTATTAGGGTTACAACCTTGAAGTAAGGTTACAAGAGCAGAGAAATAAATTAAACCTAAGCCTATAACCTCCTTTTGTAGTACAAGGAGTCCTTTACAAGATAAATATATGAACAATAAGCTTAAACCTTTATAAGATATACACAATATTTTCTAAACATATCAAACGCGTCTTCGGTCTTTATCTCCAAAGTAGCACCAATATCTTTGACAACATTAAAATTCGACCATGTCTAATTTGTCCAATTCAACTTTAACACAATCAATACTAAGAATATCACTACAAGTATTAATATTATTAATACTGGTAATGCAATATAAACCAACACTAATTTTATTCCAAACACACACTTCTAAAAATTAGTTTAGATTTTTTACTAGGATCAACACCGGTTTTAACCTGATGCTTACGTTTACCCGTATTGTCATTATACATGGAGGAGTTGGTATGCTCCACCATATTGATAATAGATGAACCAACAACATTTTTTGCTCTTTGGCTTGTCATTATCCTTAACCTTGAGGGATTCCTCAATGCGCAGATGACCAGCTTACCCAATAAGAGTTAAATCATCCTTATTATGTTTCAAGGTATACATGAAATTTTTCCAAGAAGGAGAGAGTTTATCTACGAAACAAGAGACCTGAATGGTCTCCTCCATGTTCATATTTTGTTGTGTAAATCTTTTAAGTATACCAATAAGTTCATTGTATTGTTCATGACTGGTCTAGAATCAGTCATTTTGTAAGTTATGAAATCACTCACAATGAACTTCTTACTTGTTGCATCTCAGTCATATATTTGGCTTCCAAGGATTTCATAGTTCTTTTCTAGATCCAACATTTTGTTAAATATTAAATAAGAAATCAAATATACCATTGAGAATGATGTCACGATACACATAGTCATCATTCTCCCATTTGCACCTTCTCCTCATGTCCTTTAGAGTAGCATCATCTCTACCATATGGAATGGGAGTGGACAACACATATACTACATTCATGATAGAAAGAAGAAAGTGCATATTCTTCTGCCATATCTTGAAATCAACCCCTTCAAACTTGTTTAACTTGCAGAAGTTATCCACCATATGCTTCATGGCAGTCACCATTGATCATCGCCGTTGGAAATATGTTTTACGTATTTAGGAAGATTCGGTCACTCCGACAATATATTAAGTAGTAGCTCGTAGTTTAGTTACTTTACATTAAGTAAACATGGAAAGGCCCAGTCCATGGAATGTATGGACGGCCCAATATGTAAGCCCATGCCCATCATAAGGCTTTGGTATATAAACCCTCTCCTTAGTTGGAGAGGGTGTCATTTCATTAATATTACACATAGTTCCATTACTTTCTCTCTCTAGAGTGTGTGTGAAATCAACCATCTTTCTATCTCTTTCTTTCTCTAGATTATACATAGATATACATTATCATACAAATGGTATCAAGAGCCATGGGATGATTGTTTGGTTTATGTGTTTGTGTTCTTGATTCAAGCACCTATTTTGATCCAAATACATTCGTTCAATATTTTTTTTGTGTTTTTATGGTTTAATCTTGATACAAATCTTCTACATACTTGTAGTAGTGATTTGGTAGTGTTGTTACTTTTGTTAAAAACATAAAATTTTTGAGTGTTTGATTCATCTTTAAGCTAAATATCTCGAATTTGTTGTGTACTATCCGAGAACAGTGGTATTTTTCTCCATCGCAAAGTTTGAAGGGTTTTATATTCTGATCTGAATATTGCGATCGCAAAAACCCTAGAGTTTCTACATTGCGATCGAATATTCAGATAGCTAGTTGCGATATGTATTACGATCTAAAGTTGCGATCAAGTATTGCGATCTAAAGTTGCGATCTGTATTGCGATCTAAAGTTGCTGTATTGCGATCTAAAGTTGCGATCTGTATTGCGATCTAAAGTTGCGATCAAGCATTGCGATCTGAACATTGCGATCTGAATGTTGCGATCTGAACATTGCGATCTGAATATTCTGATCTTAACTTTGCGATCTGAATATTACGATCACATATTGCGATCTAAACATTGCGATTGCATTCCGATAGAGTGACAAGTATTCCAAGATTTTTCAAAAACATGTTGATATGAGCAAAAAAACTCATATCAATTAATCAACAAATCACCCTAAAACACAAGGAAAGTACCTAACTTTTGTGCTATAAAGCGGAATTATGTGGTATGTTTTGTGTTTGTGTATAAATAGGTAAGAAGGATACATTTTCAAGCAAACAAGAAGAAAATCAAGCTTATTTGGATTAAAAAGACAAAGAAGGATCAAAGATGACAAGACTTTGAAGACAAGGGACCTATCTTGACAACACTCCAAAGTTGAAGCACTAAAAGTGTAAATTTGTCAAAGTCAAGATAAAAGTCAAATAAGGTCAACTCTTCAGTCAACCAAGTCAAAGGGTCAAATTTATCAAGAATACAAGTGGAAGGACCATTTATGCCAAAGGAATGAAATTCCTAGCGTATTTTGATCATCTGCCAAAGTACAAGGGGTTAATTTGCCATTTTCCAAAGTTAAATTGAGTTAAATCCGTGTGACATAATTCTAACCAATGAGAAGGCATGAAACAAGGCACACGGATTGCCAGCTGTGTTGATAACTCACCATTGCATTTATGGAGCCGCAAAGCAACAATATATTCCACTATCTTATTTCTAGCCAATCAGGACACGCCACTCAATAATCCAAATATCCAAAAATGGATAACAATTCGTGTGCTCCTATTTCACCCAACTAGAACTTGACACGTTTCTTCTTCTTCAACATCAAGCCCAGAAGCGATTTCGAGCTACACTGAATTTCAGACTATGATTTCTACATGAAACTTGGACGTTTTCAAGAGAGGAACACATTGGACACACTTAATCAAGCTCAAACCTAATGAATCAAAAGTCCCCAATTCATTAAGAACATGATGATGAACAATTAGCAGCTTGATGATACGTGGCAGCAATTAAGTGGTGGGAACACGTCATCAAACCCAAATCACTCTCACATTTTGTGACAATCTAACATTTTCAGGTAGTGAAATATTTTCTCGTATAATATTTTGAAACTTATTTTTTTGTGTTGGTTGACGAACTCACAATTTACGGATTTAAATTTGGGCTTACGTGCATAATTTGGCATCTTTTACAACTAAACCGGAAACCTTAGGATTACGTATTTACGTTTTTGAACTCCGTTTTTGATGAGACAAATTTTATTGGATTCGTTTTGTGACGCTGATTCATAATTTATAAAAACGTTTTTCGTAAACGACCCGAGGGCACGCAAATCGAGAAAACTAGAATCGAGGAATACCCGTAAACTAGTGAGATGGGACAAAATACATTGTCCCACCCCACTAGCTAGCTTGGATGGCACCAACATGACACCACAACCATATGTGGCATCATGTTAGCTAAACACTTACAAGTGTAAGCAAAGCTTACACCTTAAGCTACTCTTTTCCACTATCTAACACAAAACCATCAACTAACTTCACACATTCCATTTACTTACATGCAAACCAACACAAATCCTCTCAAAAACCTTCACCATTTCCATCTATATTCAAGCTACAAACACCCCTTTTGATCTTTTCTAGCCATGGAATACATGTTAACTAGCTCTATCATGGAGTTATCTTGAAGCCTTGATCATTTGGTGGCCATATTAACAACATTGGAGGTGATTTGATTGTGTCCTAGGGCTTATTTCCCAACTTATGTTCTTGGTGTTTGATGATCTTGGAGTTACTTGTGGTGTTCATCAAGTTCTTGTCTTCCAAAAATAAGAAATACACTTGGTTGGTAAAGAAGATCATCCTCTCCATTTTTCTCTTGTTATTTTTGTAAAGAACAAATGTATTTTCTTTCATTTTGTATATGTATATGATGTATATATGATGATAAAAATGTTGTGTGGGGAACAAGTGTTGATAGATATGCTTAAAAAGGTTAATAACTATAAGAAATGAGGCTAAAATCATGATTATTTAGTTGGCTGTATAAAAACAGTATATAACTAAAACTTGAACTGATAAAATTGCATGGTATGATCCATTTACAGTAAGTACAAGATGTTATACACATGTGAGAGTTGGCCATGCAATAGAATCAATATAATGAGTGAGATATGATCAAAACAAGTTGGGTGTTCTAATCTGAATAAGCAGTTTTGTAGGGACTGTTAAGGCAAGATAAACTTAAAATGAGCAGTAGCTATATCTAGGTTAAAAGTAGCACATAATATGAAGAACATGTCACCCAAAAATGAGCTTCTAATTCATTATAGAACTCTAGATATGGTAAAAATGGTGAACATGAAGATAAAAATCAGATTTTAAGAATTAATGTTTATTATTATTATAAGCACTCAAATTTTATTGTATAAAATGTAAAATTAAAACCCACTAACTTATGAATTCTATTTATATAAATATGTAAAGGGTTAAATAAATGGATAATTTATATAAACGGTAGTGGAATAATACTTATAAGTAATAAAAACTATAAACTTGATTTTTACGATTTTTCGGCTATTACCGTAAAATTAACGTTTTTCGCCAAATAAAACTTAGACGATCAAACCCATCTAATGTAAAGTTTATAAAAGTCATATACTGATATATAGGTAACTAATACAAGTAAAAACCGATAAAACCCGAACTATAGGACATACGGACATTAACGAGCTAACTAAACATATTGGACTAATAATTGGACTAAATAAGTTAACCACTTATAAAAAGAACTTATTGGGCTTAACCCATTTGGGCCCAACATGGAAAGTATATATATACTGATAATATAGGTATAAAATGGATTAAAACAAGTTAAAGAACTTATACTAAGCTTATTGGACTTAAAATAGGTAAATAGGTAAAACTAGCAAACTAGTAAAACGTTACCAAAACGTAAACACTAAAATGAGTAAACAATGATATATAAACCCACTTGATCATCATCATATGTATAAAATCATCATATGTATATTGTTATTTTGATAAAAGTCATTGGACAAAGTCTAAGACCGATTATTATTTATATAGGTTTCCGTGACCGAAGCACGCCCGTAGCCGATAATCCGCCTTTCATTATCAACGTGAGTTCATAGCCTCGCACTCTTTTAAATGTTTTATAAAATGATTTGTAAACCCGCCAGGGAGATAACATGCTAGATTTTGATAAAAATAGAACACAAGTAGTCTCGATGGTATGCTTAATGATATGGACCCGAATGATGCTATGACCCTATAAACGAGACTAAAAGGATTATTAGTAGTTAGGTTATGTCACTTAAAATCCCATTAGCATGAATGGTGAACTACCGGGATTTGGTAGACGCTTATGCATTTGATAGTACTATTTGGGGACGATCACCCCAGTTCGCGCCTTGACGGTTGATCCCGATCGTACCACATTGATTGGTAAGCGAATTTATGTATGAGAAGATTCCATAGCGTGATTTTTGTGACGACACGCTAACTTAGATGGGCAAACTGTTTGTCGGGTTCGCGGCCCGCTGTTTTCATAGTAAGGTAACAATGTCATGCGGCTAGTAATAATCCTAATCCAAATAAAAATGTATCCTATACATAATAGCGACGCTATTAACGATGAATATATTACCTATCATGGTAATATAGACACTACGGTCTATTGGACGGTTTAAGATGTATGCTTGATTTATATGTTGCCTGACTAGCAATACGTGGACTTACTTCCGATATTATACTTGTGTTTTGATTTTAACGATTGATTTATATAACGGTTTTATTTAAACTCTATGAATTCACTCGGCATTCGCTGATATGATTTTTGCATGTTTTTATCTCAGGTGCTTGAAGGTAATCCGGATGGAGATCGACTCTGATGGCCCACATAATATTAAAAATGTTCATTCGATCTACATTTTGTAAACTTAATGACCTGTATAATTAGGGACCTGTTGTACACTTTAAAACTTTTTATCGAATGAATGTATGGTAAACCTTGTACAACCATTTTTATGTGTTGTCTATGATTGGAGTTATTGTGCTATCCCGTAACACTCTGAAAGACCCTTCCGCTGTACCGATACGAAAAATGAGAGTGTTACAGTTTGGTACCAGAGCTCTCGTTATAGAGAACAAAAGATTTTAAAAAGCAAGGTTTTGAACAAAACTTTTCAAAATCTTTTGACAATGAACATTTGAGAAAATATTTGAAAAATCTTTTGACTATAACGGTGCCAGAGATCTCCGACGTTACCAACAAGCCCTATTGAGAAGATATATATTTTGATATATATAATTTAATTTATATATATGTATATATCATGATTTCATTATGTAATTGTTTAACTAGTATGTTATCCTAATACGAGATATATATATAAATGCATATTGTCATGGCTGACCCTAATATTCTTGTAGAAAACCATGCTATTCCCGAACCTAATGTAGATGATGATCCTTATTTAGATTAGGTTAGATAATTTAGATGATGAGATTGATGACGAGGATGTCGAGGAGGATGTAGGTATAGAAGTTGAGGTCGATGATGATGAGGAAGCTCAGCTTATTTACCCTTATGATGTTCCAGAGGGCGAGCCTTTGCCCCCACCAGTTGATTTGTCTGATTCTGAGGTTGAGTTACCTAGGGATGAAATGTCTGAATCGTCTGAATCTGATTCTGAATCAGAGGAGGATAAGGATGATAATGCACCTGACGGTACGGATGGTATTGCTACTAGTAGACGTGAGATAGGAGAGTCGTCTAGTACTCGAGAGGCTACTCATATTGATGGTCTTGCACCATGGGCCTTGAGACGTGATCTAGATGCTTCCCGTGTTAAGAGTAGTATGACGGAGATTAGATTAGGTGTTGTTCAGACTCATGTTGCTTATTTGGAGTCGAAGACTAAGGTTGGCGAGAAAGAGCGAGAATTGCTTAGTTTGGATTTGACTGATGTAGAACGTGGTTTGAATGAGGCTTTTAGGAGGTTATCGGTGTTGGAAAGTGGTGAGTTTGCAGAAATGAAGAGAAAGGTGAATTCTATGGAGACTCAGTTGAGTGTAGCTCGTGCGATGCGTGAGAAAGCTGAGAAGGAGTTGAATATATTTGTGGGATGGAATAGTAGATTTTATGCTGACATGGTTGAAAGAGGAGTGATCCGTAAGCGCCCAATTGAAGATGTGTCTAGTGATCGTCCGACGAAGATACAGAAGACGATGGATGATGGACCATCTGGCGGTTCTCAGTAGACCAGTCTGTATTTAGTAGTGACCTTTGTATCTTTTGTACTTTTGTAGCTTTGACTGAACCGACTTGTTAGTAGTAGACTTGGCACAAATTTTGAGTGTATATAGTGCTAGAACTTTGATATGGGATGTACTAAGACAATACTTTTGTTTCAAATCGAATGAAATATGTATCTTGTCTTGAATTCCATATTGTGCCTTATTTGTATTTTGATTATGAATTCAATCCATATTATATGAATCCTTGCTGGGTGAATGCTTAATACTTTGAAATTGTTAAATTATAGAACTATGCCGCCCAAGAAGGCTGTGACTGAGGATGATGTACGTAGGATTATTACAGAGCAAGTTACCGCATCTATGACTGAATTTATGGCAAATGCTAGAAATGAAGCTGACGGTAGTGGAGCTGGCGGTAGTGGAGCTGGCGGTAGTGGAGCTGGCGGTAGTGGAGCTGGCGGTAGTGGAATTGGCGGTACTAATGTGAATGTGAATGCTAATAATGTGAATGCTAATGCTGGAGGAAATATAGGAGGACTTGGAGCTAATGCACCTGAAGTTGGTGGTTGTACTTATGTGACGTTCATGAAGTGTGAACCTCTACCTTTTAATGGAACTCAAGGTGCTGTGGGATTAAGCCAGTAGATTGAGAAGACTGAATCGGTGTTTCGGATTAGTAAGTGTAAGGAGGAAGATAAGGTTACTTTTGCTAAGGCTACTCTTAAAGGTCGTGCGTTGACTTGGTGGAACGGGAGAATTGCTTTCATGGGTCTTGATGCTGCTAATGCTACTCCTTGGGCTAAAATTAAGAAGTGGATGACTTTGGAGTTTTGTCCTCGTAGTGTGATCATTAGGTTAGAACAAGAGTTGATTCATCTGAGAATGAAAGGTGTGGACATTGATAGTTACACAAATCGATTACATGAGTTGGCCTTGCTATGTCCTCGATTGGTTGAACCCGAAGAGATCCGAATTGAGCAATATATTAAAGGGTTGACCAGGAATATCCGGGGGGACGTGACATCATCTAAACCACTGACCACTGATGATGCCGTTCGAATGGCTTACCAACTCATTGGACAGATAATTCAGGATAGGGGAAGATGAAGCCCGTGTTGGTGAGAAAAGAAAGGGGGACGGTGATCGTGTAGATAGAGGTGATAATAGGAAGAATTTCAATCGCCGTCAGAACCAGAGAAAGGGGAATGCAAATGCTCTTACCAACAATACACCGCGCAACGATGATAGATGTCCTAAGTGTGGAAACAAGAGGCATGCTGGCGACTGCTGGAAGTGCCGAAATTGCGGAAAGCTTGGACACAAGTTTGAAAGGTGTAAAAAGGGAACCATTTGCTTCAACTGTAATGAAGAAGGTCATAGGAAATCGGAATGCCCCAAGTTGAAAGTGATTGTACCTGGAAGAAACCCCCAGGGTGGTATCTATCAACTTGGAACAATTGAGGTGAAGAAAGAGGATCCAAATGTCGTTACCGGTACGTTTTTACTCAACAATCATTATGTTGTTGCTTTATTTGATTCGGGTGCTGATAGGAGCTTTGTATCCACTAAATTTAGTGCCCTTATTGACATTGAACCTGTTGAGATAAACACCAGTTACGAGGTAGAATTGGCTAACGGAAAATTAGTGAAAACTAATAAGCTATTAGAAGGATGCTCTCTAAATCTCTTGAACCATTCCTTTCCGATTGATTTGATGTTGATAGAATTAGGTAGTTTTGATATTATTATTGGTATGGATTGGTTGTCGTTGAATAATTCTACTATTTTATGTGGAGAGAAGAAGGTTAAGATTCCTCTTAGGAATAGGACGTTAGTAATTGATGGTAGTCGAGGTGAATCCCGTTTGAAAATCGTTTCATGTATTAAAGTCCAAAAGTACATCATGAACGGTTGTGAGTTATTCTTAGCTCAAGTGACCGGTAATGAGTCTAGGGAGAAACGATTGGAAGATGTACCTATTATTTGTGAATTTCCTGGGGTATTTCCTAAAGATTTACCCGGACTTCCACCGATAAGGCAAGTAGAGTTTCGAATCGATCTAATTCCTGGTGCTGCACCGGTTGCACGTGCGCCTTACCGATTAGCCCCTTCTGAATTAAAGGAGTTATCTGAACAACTTAAGGAGTTGTCTGATAAAGGTTTTATTCGACCGAGCTCGTCGCCTTGGGGAGCTCCAGTCTTGTTCGTTAAGAAGAAGGATGGATCTTTCCGTATGTGCATTGATTATAGGGAACTGAATAAGTTGACAATTAAAAATCAATATCCTTTACCTAGGATTGATGATTTGTTTGATCAACTACAAGGATATAGTGTGTATTATAAGATAGATTTGCGGTCAGGATATCACCAACTTCGCGTCCGTGAAGAAGATATTCCTATAACTGCATTTAGAACTCGTTATGGACACTATGAATTTCAAATAATGCCATTTGGGTTAACTAACGCACCTGTGGTTTTCATGGATTTAATGAATCGAGTGTGCAAGCCCTACTTGGATAAATTTGTGATTGTATTTATTGACGATATTCTATTCTATTCTAAGAATGAAGATGAACATAAAGAACATTTAAGGATTGTTCTGAATTTGTTGAAGGATGAAAGGTTGTATGCTAAGTTTTTGAAATGTGATTTCTGGTTAGATTTTGTGCAATTTCTTGGTCATGTGATTAACAAAGATGGAATTCATGTTGATCCTGCAAAGGTTGAAGCTATTAAGAATTGGTCTGCACCGACAACGCCAACGGAAGTGCGACAGTTGTTAGGATTGGCTGGCTATTATAGGCGATTCATTAAAGAATTTTCTTTGATAGCTAAACCCTTGACTAAGCTTACCCAGAAGAATAAACCTTTCGTTTGGGGAAGTGATGAAGATGGGGCATTTCAGACATTGAAGAAAAAATTATGTAGTGCGCCAATCTTATCATTACCCGACGGGAGTGAAGATTTTGTAGTGTATTGTGATGCATCTCTTAGAGGCTATGGAACTGTTTTGATGCAGCGAGAGAAAGTGATAGCTTATGCTTCTAGGAAATTAAGGAAGAATGAGGAGAAATATACTACTCATGATCTTGAGTTAGGAGCTGTAGTCTTTGCTCTTAGGTTGTGGAGACATTATCTGTATGGCACCAAGTGTACGGTATTCACCGATCACAAAAGCCTACAGTATATTCTCGATCAGAAGGAATTGAACATGAGGCAACGAAGATGGATAGAGTTGTTAAGTGATTATGATTGTGATATAAAATATCACCCAGGAAAAGCCAATGTTGTTGTCGATGCGTTAAGTAGGAAATATAGAGAGCCTATCAGGGTGCGTTCTCTAGTCTTGACCGTGTACAATAATTTGCCTGAGCAAATTAGAAATGTGCAAATAGAAGCTTGTAAGAAGGAAAATTTTGTTAATGAAGGGTTCCGAGGAGAAGGAGATCCTTTAGAGGTTAGAACTGATGGAGTGAAATGCTTAAGAGGTCGTATGTGGATACCTAAGTTTGGAGGCTTAAGAGATTTGATTATGTTAGAATCCCATAAATCTAAGTATTCCATTCATCCGGGATCTGATAAGATGTACCATGATTTGAAGAAGTTGTACTGGTGGCCGAATATGAAAGCTGACATAGCTATGTATGTTCTTCAGTGCTTGACTTGTGCTAGAGTTAAAGCTGAACATCAAAAGCCATCAGGACTGCTTCAACAACCAAAGATTCCTGAATGGAAGTGGGAGCGAATTACGATGGACTTTATCACCAAGCTTCCTAGAACATCATCTGGAAACAACTCGATTTGGGTTATTGTCGACAGACTGACCAAATCAGCACACTTCATTCCGGTTAAAGAGCAGTTCTCACTGGAGAAGCTGACTCGTATATACCTTGATAATGTTGTATGCAAGCATGGAGTACCTGTATCGATCATTTCAGATCGAGATCCTAGATTCGCATCGAATTTTTGGAAATCTCTCCAAAGATCTTTGGGAACGAATCTCGACATGAGCACTGCTTATCACCCCCAGACTGATGGGCAGAGTGAAAGGACGAGACAAACACTGGAAGATATGTTGAGAGCTTGTGTGTTAGATTTTGGTAAGAATTGGGATAACATTTGCCGTTAGCAGAGTTTTCGTATAACAATAGTTACCATTCTAGTATTAAGGCTGCACCGTTTGAAGCTTTGTATGGTAGGAAGTGTAGATCTCCTGTATGTTGGAGTGAAGTTGGGGATACCCAGCTCACGGGACCGGAATTGATCCGGGAGACTACGGAGATGATATTCAGATTAAGAATAGGTTGTTGACTGCCCGTAGTAGACTATAAAAGTTACGCGGATGTGCGGCGGAAGCCAATGGAGTTTGAAGTGGGTGACCAAGTAATGTTGAAAGTATCGCCATGGAAAGGCGTTATAAGATTTGGAAAGCGAGGGAAATTGAATCCCTGTTATATTGGACCCTTTAAGATTTTATCTAGAGTAGGTCCGGTGGCTTACAAACTAGAGTTACCCCCAGAACTTCATGGTGTTCACAACACATTCCATGTATCTAATCTGAAGAAATGTCTAGCAGTGAGTGATGAGAAAATTCCGTTAGGTAAGGTTCGAATAGATGGGAAGTTGCATTTTATTGAAGAGCCCGTAGAGGTTATGGATCGTGAGGTAAAGCAACTGAAACAAAGTCGGATACCTATTGTCAAGATCCGATGGAATTCAAAGCATGGACCGGAGTATACTTGGGAACGAGAGGATGAAATGTGGAAGAAATATCCGCACCTCTTCGATTTCAATAAGAAACGGACATCCAAATGAAATGGATCACGAGGACGTTGATCCCTTTTAGGAGGAAAAGCTGTGACAATCTAACATTTTCAGGTAGTGAAATATTTTCTCGTATAATATTTTGAAACTTATTTTTTTGTGTTGGTTGACGAACTCACAATTTACGGATTTAAATTTGGGCTTACGTGCATAATTTGGCGTCTTTTACGACTAAACCGAAAACCTTAGGATTACGTATTTACGTTTTTGAACTCCGTTTTTGATGCGACAATTTTTATTGGATTCGTTTTGTGACGTTGATTCATAATTTATAAAAACGTTTTTTTGTAAAACGACCCGAGGGCACGCAAATCGAGAAAACTAGAATCGAGGAATATCCGTAAACTAGTGAGATGGGACAAAATACATTGTCCGACCCCACTAGCTAGCTTGGACGGCACCAACATGACACCACAACCATATGTGGCATCATGTTAGCTAAACACTTACAAGTGTAAGCAAAGCTTACACCTTAAGCTACTCTTTTCCACTATCTAACACAAAACCATCAACTAACTTCACACATTGCATTTACTTACATGCAAACCAACACAAATCCTCTCAAAAACCTTCACCATTGCCGTCCATATTCAAGCTACAAACACCCCTTTTGATCTTTTCTAGCCATGAAATACATGTTAACTAGCTCTATCATGGAGTTATCTTGAAGCCTTGATCATTTGGTGGCCATATTAACAACATTGGAGGTGATTTGCTTGTGTTCTAGGGCTGATTTCCCAACTTATGTTCTTGGTGTTTGATGATCTTGGAGTTACTTGTGGTGTTCATCAAGTTCTTGTCTTCCAAAAACAAGAAATACACTTGGTTGGTAAAGAAGATCATCCTCTCCATTTTTCTCTTGTTATTTTTGTAAAGAACAAATGTATTTTCTTTCATTTTGTATATGTATATGATGTATATATGATGATAAAAATGTTGTGTGGGGATCAAGTGTTGATAGATATGCTTAAAAAGGTTAATAACTATAAGAAATGAGGCTAAAATCATGATTATTTAGTTGGCTGTATAAAAACAGTATATAACTAAAACTTGATATGATAAAATTGCATGGTATGATCCATTTACAGTAAGTACAAGATGTTATACACATGTGAGAGTTGGCCATGCAATGGAATCAATATAATGAGTGAGATATGATCAAAACAAGTTGGGTGTTCTAATCTGAATAAGCAGTTTTGTAGGGACTGTTAAGGCAAGATAAACTTAAAATGAGCAGTAGCTATAACTAAGTTAAAAGTAGCACATAATATGAAGAACATGTCACCAAAAAATGAGCTTCTAATTCATTATAGAACTCTAGATATGGTAAAAATGGTGAACATGAAGATAAAAATCAGCTTTTAAGAATTAATGTTTATTATTATTATATAAGCACTCAAATTTTATTGTATAAAATATAAAATTAAAACCCACTAACTTATGAATTCTATATTTATAAATATGTAAAGGGTTAAATAAATGGATAAATTATTTAAATGGTAGTGGAATAAGACTTATAAGTAATAAAACTATAAACTTGATTTTTACGACTTTTTCGGCTATTACCGTAAAATTAACGTTTTTCGCCAAATAAAACTTAGACGATCAAACCCGTCTAATGTAAAGTTTATAAAAGTCATATACTGATATATAGGTAACTAATACAAGTAAAAACCGATAAAACCCGAACTATAGGACATACGGACATTAACGAGCTAACTAAGCATATTGGACTAATTATTGGACTAAATAAGTTGACCACTTATAAAAAGAACTTATTGGGCTTAACCCATTTGGGCCCAACATGGAAAGTATATATATACTGATAATATAGGTATAAAATGGATTAAAACAAGTTAAAGAACTTATACTAAGCTAATTGGACTTAAAATGGGTAAATAGGTAAAACTAGCAAACTAATAAAACGTTACCAAAACATAAACACTAAAATGAGTAAACAAGGATATATAAACCCACTTGATCATCATCATATGTACAAAATCATCATATGTATATTGTTATTTTGATAAAAGACATTGGACAAAGTCTAAGACCGATTATTATTTATATAGGTTTCCGTGACCGAAGCACGCCCGTAGCCGATAATCCGCCTTTCATTATCAACGTGAGTTCATAGCCTCGCACTCTTTTAAATGTTTTATAAAATGATTTGCAAACCTGATGAGACTGCTTTTATACATGGTCTCAACGTCCAAATCGGGCTTAAAATGCATAAAATATCATTGAATATACCAAATATATGCTCGTGTTTGTTACTTGTGTATTTTTAGGTACGGATATTGAGGAAAAGGCAAAAGATCACAAGAATCAATCAAAAACGAACACGGGAAATGAAGCCGCACAATGAACCGGGCACAAGTTTGGATTTTACAAAAATGCCCTTGAAGAATTGAAGATTGGCAACTTTAGTCCCTCAACTTTTGAAGATTAACACTTTATACCCCTCAAATATTCAAAATTATGAATAGGTTCCCTAAAGTTTGAAGACTATACAAGTTCAGTCCTTGAAGAATCCAAGAAGTACAAAAGAAGCCCTTGGAAAAGTTTGTAAACAAGTTGTGCCATTTTCAGCAAGTACTCCAAAGTTGTCAAGTGTTAAATAGGCGTTGATGGCATTTATTTACAACATGAACAAAAGAGAGAACCTTGGGGGCCATTTTTGCCAAACAAACAAACTTCCACCACCACTCGGAAACTGCCACGTCACAATACCCACCAAAAAACCCATTAACCCAATTACCCTATCCGTCCAACCCGTTCACTCAAACCCAAAACCCAAGTTTATTAATTAAACTGGGTCAAACACCCAGTCAACACCCTTACCTTTTCCACCAAACAACTTTTTAAATTAATTTATTACCCAAAATAGATTAAACCAGTTCTTAATTACCCATAAACCCTACTAATCCCCAGACCCAATTGGACTCAATCCAAAGGGTTTTTGTCTCTTCTCCTCCAGATCACAAATTTACCTTGTCCTTACCTCATCCCACACTAAAACCGTGACCAAGACGCACCCATGTGTCTTGGTGGTCCCTCCCCTGCAACATCACACTCACCCAAACCCAATGCCCGACCATTTTAACGTGCAAGATTGTTCTACTTGGCCTCCAAGGAGTAATTAACGTCTATGATCAACTTTCCAAGCTGGCAACATCACATGGCAAAAATTTGACCAAGAATCAAGACAATGACCGAGGGCAAATTCGGGAATTCCATGATTAGGGTTTAGCATTTGTTAGGATACTAGAATGTTCTTTGTACGCCTATAAAAGGCACCTTAGCTTAGCATTTTACCTTTGTTCCAGTTTTTTTAAGCAAATTCATGTAATGCCTTTTTGAAATATAAAGTTTGGTATTTGTTGTGTCAATTGTAATTCCTTTTATTTTTTAAAAGTTTGGTATTGAATTGCTTAGATTCTGAGTTCCAATATAATCTTTTATAAACACTTGGTGTTTATTTCAGTTTCAAAAAGGTTTTGAAAAAGGATTGAAATTTTCAGAAATTTATAAATTTTAAGAAGTGAAAGTGGACTGAGATTTTTGAATTTCTGAATATTGATCTTGTTTTTAAAACATGTTAAAGGTCACTGATTTGTGAGGAGTAAGGTTTAAAAGGTTTCAAAATATTGGATATTGTGCATTTTTGTGTTTCCATTTTTCTTAGCAGGTTTATTGATCTTGTTTGTCCAAGTGTTCTGCATAGGCCCCAGCCTATAGGAGATGGTTAAGCAACCATTGTTGGGCCTGGATGTAGGTACAACAAGGTAACCACCTTGTCCCTTTATTTTCATTTTCATTTTCAGAAATTTTGTGAGTTGCATGAATTTTGTGAAAAGTTGTTTTATTGCATGCTTATTTGTTTGATTTGAGTTATCAGGGTAGGATATGCATGTTTAGAGTGTTTATAATCAGTATGGTTAAGTTTTGTGAAGTCTTTGTTTGAAAAATTTTCATATTCAGTATTTTAAGGGGTGTTTGGATTAGGGCTTTAATTGAGTTTAATATTTTAAATCTTGGTTAAAACCTGTTTAGACATACTCAATAGGTTAGTGTTAGGTTGTAGGTTAGCTTGGTTTTCAATTTGAGTAGTTTTGAACAAGTTTGGGTGATAAAAAAAGTGAAAATATAGCTATAATCCAGTGACTGCATTTTGTTCATGCTTTTGTGAGAAATTTGCCTTCAATTCTTGATAATCTGTTAGAATAGGGGTTATAGCAGGATTGTGTATTGGTTACATGATATTTGGTGTCTTTGTATGCAAATTATGGGCTTCTAAAATTCGTATTTGTGTTAATACTTTGGCCTAAATACCCTCAGACCTAAGTAAGCTTAAACAGCAACTTGAATCTGCTTATTTTGTGTGATTTCTTGGCTAGAGCTAGCTGTTTTTGAGTTTGTATTGACTCCTTATACTCAAAGGAGTATAAGGGTGCCGTTTGTCCAATCAAAACATCCACAAAAAGCATAATCAAGCTCCTCTTGATCATAAAGTTCACATGTGAAGATAGCAATTGTTCTTGGTGTTTTCAAAATAACAAACTGAACTCGTTTATCATTCTTTTTAATTTAATCTTGTTGGAATTGGATTTGTGTTTGTGTTTTTAAGCTTAAAAAGGTCACAGGTTTGGGATTTAAAAAGTTAAAAAGAAAAAAAAAATAAAGAACAAAAAGGACGTGGCCAGGACTCAAACCTGCGCCACTCCTCTCACCGCACACACTCATTACCATTGCGCCCTAGGGTCTTTGACTGCTAGGGTTGCATTTGCAAGTTACTTAAGGTGTGTTTGTTTGGGCTTATTATATTAAAACCGTAGCTTATTTTGGCTCTTTGAGCTTATTGGTTAAGCTAATTTGGCCAGGCTTATTTTTCCTAGGATAGTTATATCATTTAGGATTTTTCTGGCTTAAACTTTTATTTTTGTCTTTCTTTATTTATTTTTTATTCATTTTTCTTTAGCCATATTTTGTTAATTAGATTAAAAATAGTTAAAATAGGTTTTAATTTTTGGAAAAATAGTTTTTAGGCTTTGTTTAAGTAATTTGAGGTTTACATATCAAAAAGTTTTCAAAAAAGTCTAATTTTTAATTTTATTTGATTTTAGGGTTTTTTATTAACTTTAAAATTTAATATAAAATTAATAAAAAGGTTTAGGGAACTTTTAATTTCATTTTTTTCTTAGTTACATTATTTAGGATTTTTGGTAATTTTTTAGAATTATTTTATAAACTTTTTATTTTTTTGATTATTTTAATATTATTTTATTACTAAAAATAAAAAGTTGGTTTTTTCTACTTTTTTCATTTTTCCTAGATTGTAGACATTAAATTAGGAACTCTGTAACTTTCCAAATCTTTTTATGACTTTTTGTTTGTTTTTTAGAATTAATTTAAGTTTTAATAGATTTTAATAGTTTTTAAGTGTTTAAAAAGAGTTTTATTAGGTTTTAAAATTTTAAAGAATAGTTTTTAGCTTAATTAGGACAATTTTGAGGTTTACAAACTATAAAATCTTGTTTAGGGCTTTTTAATAATTAATTGTGATTTTTAGGGCTTTAACTAGCATTAAAAAGTCATTATTTAATTAATTAAAAGGTTTTAACAAGTTTGGATTTTTTGTAAACTCTTAGAATATTATTGTGGATTTTTAGTAATTTTTAGGAATTTTTAGGTTAAAATTTTAAATTTTGTAGTTTTTACGGTTTTACGTGAACGCGTTTTCGTCTTAGCTCGATCCGTCTTCGTAACCGTCTTTTCTTTCCTTTCTCATTTCTATTCTCTTTTCTTCTTGTTAATAATCACAAACATTAATCATCATTCATTACACAACACACGTGCCTCCTCGAGAGAACGAACTCACTTCATTGGGACATAACTTGTGGTTTTCCTAAACTACTCGTTAATGCTTACCACTATTTTACGCTCTTTTTCCTAAAGGTGTGTAAAAACTCTATATCATTTTGGCGCCGCTGCCGGGGAGGCGTGTTGTGTTTTGATTGAACCATTGTTGTTTTTATATTAGCCATAATTAGTATTTGTATTAGTAGCACTCTACTAATACGTATTATTGTTTTTCGTTTTTGTGTGAATAATATTAATATATTGTATACGTAGAACAATAAATTCACAAGTACTCCAAATACGTGAGAAATCACAACCTTGACTTGGGAGGTCATTACCCAATCATTGTATTCGAATCTCAAACCAAAGAAAAAGGCAAAAATAGATAAATACTTTCGTGAAGCTTAATCTTGAAAATACAAACTATAAGGTGGGTATAAGGCGGATATTATAAAATATATCCTAAGGAAAAAGGCTCTTAAGTGCTTCGCGCCGCCTCGTTTCCCCGCTTGCTTGTGAGTATTTAATTGTGAGAGCTAATCGAGGGTTTTGCCGCCCAAAGTATTACTAAGTATCATATATATTTTCTTGGTTTCCATTGATTAAACCCTCTTGAACGTTTTGGTGTTCCACCATCGTTCTAAAGTCATCGAAGGCGTTCACTTCACGTGATCGTTTTCGTTCCTTGAGGCTTCTTTAATCAAGAGATTTGATTAAGGAGGAGATTTGTAGATTTTTGTCTACTTAATACATTTCACCAATTTCCAAAAAAGTTAATACCATCAAAAACCACAAAAAATTGAAAAATACAAAACACCAAAAAGAATCTTCTTTGCTCGTCTCCTCGTTGTACGTGACGTTTATGCTAACTCGTAATCTAGCAAAACGTGCACGTAGACGAAAGAACAAAACTCCCACTCCAACTCATTCTAGTGAGGAGACTCCAAGTGAGGAACCTATTGTAGAACAAGAAGCTATCATGGCTAATCGTACTATGATGGAGTTGCTTCAAGCACCCACCGAGGGTTTTGGAGAGGCCATTGTGATTCCCGCCATCCTTGCGGAGAACTTTGAGATCAAGACGGGTTTAATGTCTATGCTTCAAGCAAACAAGTTTCGCGGACACGAAAAAGACAACCCACATTATCACATTAGGCAATTTAATCGTCTCACCGCGACAAGCAAGTTTAAGGATGTACCACACGATACCATTAAGATGATGTTGTTTCCTTACTCGTTAGATGGACCCGCCAAGATATGGCTTGAGAAAGAACCGCCGAATTCGATTTTGACATGGGCCGATCTCGTGTCTAAATTTGTGAATCAATTTTTTCCACCATCTAAAACAACACATTTGAAAAACGAGATTTCACGTTTTACACAAAGACCAAATGAAAGTTTTTCAATGGCTTGGGAAAGGTTTAAAGAAATGTTACATGAATGTCCACACCATGATTTTTCCGAATTGCATCAAATTGACACTTTTTATAATGGGCTTAATGATCATGAACGAGATTACTTAAATGCCGCAGCGGGTGGTAATTTTTTGTGCAAAACGACCAATGAGGCTTTGAAAATCATAGAAAATAGGTCTAAGGTCTATAGCCCTCGTAACACACTGAGTGTTGCCAATTTGGGCTCGTCATCATCTCGTTCCATTAATGCCTTGCAAGATGAAGCAAATGAGGAGAATCGGTTTTTCGATAGGTTTTCGACTCTTATGTCCCATTGGAAAGCTCAAGAAGCTTCGAATTCCGCTTCGGTTTAAAGCGGTTTCTAAGAGTTGTTTGTCGTGTGGGGGAGCTCATGATCTTTCCGAGTGCATTACCGCGGATGGTAACACTTCGAGTGCTTATGTAGCCACGGGAACTTATAACCAAATCGGTCAAGGTTCCCGCCATAATCAAGCTCCACCCAATCAAAATGCTAATAATTATCGAAACAACAACCAAGGTGGTAATTATCAAGGAAATCAAAGAAATTACAACAAGGGTAATTATCAAAGTGGAAATGGGCAAATTTCTAATCAAAACCAAAACCGTGATTTTCAAACTTCTACTCAAAGTTTTCAAAATGATCACACCAAAAATCTTCAAGGAGAATTTTTGAATTATGCAAAGGCTAATGATGCTAAGTTGTATAATATGCAACGTGAAATGGTTATCTTAAGATCCGAGTTGAAAAACGAGCTCAAAAACGAACTTGCTAATGAACTTAAAACTCATGCTAATAAAATGGAAGGAAATGTCACACGACTCCAACAAATTCAACAAAAAATGGAGCAAGGTCAACATGAGATTAAGCAAGAGTTGTTAAAAGCGGATGCTAGGCAATCTAAGTTTGAAGACCGAATGGCTAAAATGTTTGAAGCTATCATGTGTAAGCCCTCTTCTTCGGGTGGTCTTCCTAGTGATACCATCGTGAACCCGAAAGGAGAATTGAAGGTTATTACTACTCGTAGTGGTAAAACTTTCAAAGAACCCATTTCTCGTCCAAGTACTTCTACGGAGAAGGAAATAGAGAAAGAACCCGAGGTTGTGGTGGAAAATGAGCAAATTACAAGCCCACGAAGTACCGCTCAAACCACACCTACGGTTTGAACCAATACCAATCATGGAACCCGAGATTCTAAGGCCAATGCCTATGCCTACTATGCCCCAACCCACACCACCTTTACCCTACCCTTCAAGACGAGACAAGGAAAAGGCACAAGAACGAAATAATTATCAATTTGAACTTTTTATGAAAATGTTTCGTGACTTGCATTTCAATATAAGTTTGCCGACGCCTTAGTCATGATGCCTCGATTTGCCGCGAACTTCAAAAGTATGTTGAATAACAAAGAGAAATTGCAAAAATCGTCTAGTTGTTCTTCGGTTTTTCTAAGCCGCACACCTCAAAAAGTCGGTGATCCTGGAAAGTTTTTAATCCCATGTGCTATACAAGACATGGAAGAATGCTACGCCTTGGCTGATCTTGGTGCTAGTATTAATTTGATGCCTCTTGAGATTTTTAAATCGCTCAATCTTCCCAATCTCACTCCTTCAAGAATGTCATCGAAATGGCCGATCATTCTACGATTCTAGCTTGTGGAGTTGCCGAGGACATCTTTGTGAAAGTTGGAAAGTTCTACTATTATTGTTGTTGACATTCCTATCGATCCTAAAGTTCCGTTAATTTTAGGTCGATCTTTTTTGGATACCTCGAGAGCACTTATCGATGTGCATGCAAGAAAAATCACTCTTCGTTTCAATGAGGAAGAACTCGTCATTAATGCAACCCAAAAATCCACTCTTTCTCATGTGTATTCTATCACGTCTTTGTACAATGTCAATCCCATCAAAAACATTTACAAAAAGATTTCAAATAGAGTTTTAGGAGTTGTTGAGAAAAATGAAGTTTCGTCCCCTCCGCCGGTGGAGGTTAAGAGTGTTAAGCCTACGATTCCAATCTCGAGTGATTCTTCGGATGATGAATACGTTGATCCCGATGGGGAGGTTTTCTTTGTTGACAAACGTTTTGAAAACTTACCACCACCTAAACCAAAAAGATTTCAAAATGTGAGAAATTTTAGTGTGACTAACATTGCTTTAGAAACACCAAATATCTTTGACATAATCAAATCGGGTTTTCACAAGGAGAGTTTAAAAGATGAAAAAGGAAAAGATTTTAACTTGGATTTAAAAGATTTTTCTACAACTCTAACTCCGTCATCACCACGTGTATTGAGTACTACAAGCTCGTCTTTCCCTTTTGACGATGCTTTGTGTGGACTTAGTGTGGGGGAATCCCCTTATGTTCCCTCCCCTTTATCCACCGAGGACGAGATATTTGATCCTGGAATTGCTTATATAGGGAAATCTCGGTCTTCCACCGATGCAATAAATGGAAAATCTTTTCATTTGATTGGTGCGAGTCTACCTCGAGTAGCTCATGTTTTTAGAGACTTACCCATTGTCCCACCCTTCTATTTCTTCTCTCCTATTTTCTTGAAACTCTTTGAGTTTTTGTTGACCATTGATGAAGTGGCGTTGATTTGTTTTTCCAATGAAAACGAGAACGCCATCTTCGATCCCGGTATTTTGCACCATCAAAGGACTTAGTCCTTAATACCGGTTGTTTTTGGGCCTTTTTTATCATGTAAGTCCCACCAAAAATTGACCACACCATGATATCCCTAAATGATCACATTTATGGGGATTCGAGTCGAGCTTTTGACTCGGTTATCAAAAACAAGGTGCCTCGTGGGGGATACCCATGCTTATCCATGTACATATTATTGCTTTCTAATTAGTTAATGTGAGGGGATTTGTGCCCTTCCAACCTTTGTTCCGTGGTTGTTTGTGCATTGTGGTTTTTAGATCATGATCTTCACGATTGGAGCCTCTCGTGTTCGTTTTATGGGAGCACTCGATCGTTTGCTTTGGAGACATTTCTCAATATCCATATGATATATCCTTTGATGTTCTAACCTTAGGTTTTTAGCACACTTCATAAACGGCTATTAATTTATTGGTTACACCCTTTCCATGCTAGATTAGGCATTCGACTACGTCTCTAGTATGGGGGTGTTTGCACCCCTAGACTCGAAACATTGAGGACAATGTATAACTTTAGTATTGGGGGGGGGGGGGGGGGGTGAATAGATACTTGCCTTGCCAAATCTTCACGCTTTCCAAAGTTTATCTTTTTATCGTTTTATTGCAAAATAAGGCTAAAAATGGCCAAATTTTAAAATTTTTCTCATGTTTTATAAGTGTTTGAAGACACGAATGTAGGTTTTCCGATGGCGAGAATAAGAGTAATTTTTGACTCGACCGTGCGTGTTGAGCACTTAGCTTTGATTCCTTAACTCACATTAGGCTAAGTCTCTTAAATGAGGACGAGAAATGATAGAGTTAATTATAAGTTACTATGCTAAACGTAGAGTACTCGTATTCTTTCAAAAACTCATGTGTTCTCGTGTAAATATTGACTTAGCGGTTTAGTTGGGATTGTTGGGTTTCTAGTCTTTTCTAGTAGCTTCCGTGTAATTAAATTGGGAAGACATTAAGGTATCGCCAGCGTCACGGTTTTGAAGTATTGGCACCCGAATAATCGAAAGCTTCACCTAATAATAAGATTTCAAGTGCTCACCTAAATCTAGCAAACAATTTGAAGCCTCACAAGGCCGAAAAATCTATGCCCAAATTGAAAGTGAATCAAGCCTTAATCTTCAAAGCTTTAAAGATCCAAAATTCGCCTTAGCGTGAGGATATACGTCTTTGGCTAATAAAACCACCAATGATGGCGGATAATAAAAGGCAAGGCAAGACCGAAGTCATAATAAAAGCTTCATGGCGAAGTTGAATAAAAGATGGAGGTAAACCAAAGATAATAAGGCCCTTCCGTTAGGGGGCGTATAAAAGTCTTGGTAATAAGTCTCATGTTCAAAACCGTTATAAAACCGTGTTTATCGATTCTTCTTGTCAACTTAATTTTTTAACATCGTTGTCTATTAGGAGGGGTTATTGATTTGATGGTCTTAGTTACACCGTTAGGACTCTATTTTTAGACCTAAATCTCTATTATCGCATAAGTCAATGATGTATCCTCGTGAAACATTCAAGACAAAATAAAATATAAGAGATACAACTTAGGAATAATGGGAGAATAAGTACGTGATTAGGGCATATGAGTAGTGTTATCATTACTAACTTATAATGACAATGATCTCGTTGCACGCTTGGCATGGAATTGGAGTGAAAATCGAGGACGACGAAATTATTTCTAACGAAGCATTCACGTGTTCTTGTTCTATGAACCTAAACGTCCCATTTTGCGATGAAAATCATACATTATGTCTAAAACGCAAGTAGTAGTAATAGTAGTAGCATAGCTAGTTTATCATTCCAATAAAGTGAATAAAAATGAATTTTGGAGGTGCTACGATACTTTATTCTAGCATTGCGTGAGGGCATGGCAATGGTTTAGTATGGGGGAGTGATGAGACTGCTTTTTATACATGGTCTCATCGTCCAAATCGGGCTTAAAATGCATAAAATATCATTGAATATACCAAATATATGCTCGTGTTTGTTACTTGTGTATTTTTAGGTACGGATATTGAGGAAAAGGCAAAAGATCACAAGAATCAATCAAAAACGAACACGGGAAATGAAGCCGCACAATGAACTGGGCCCAAGTTTGGATTTTACAAAAATGCCCTTGAAGAATTGAAGATTGGCAACTTTAGTCCCTCAACTTTTGAAGATTAACACTTTATACCCCTAAAATATTCAAAAATATGAATAGGGTCCCTAAAGTTTGAAGACTATACAAGTTCAGTCCTTGAAGAATCCAAGAAGTACAAAAGAAGCCCTTGGAAAAGTTTGTAAACAAGTTGTGCCATTTTCAGCAAGTACTCCAAAGTTGTCAAGTGTTAAATAGGCGTTGATGGCATTTATTTACAACATGAACAAAAGAGAGAACCTTGGGGGCCATTTTTACCAAACAAAAAAACAACCACCACCACTCAGAAACTGCCACGTCACAATACCCACCCAAAAACCCATTAACCCAATTACCCTACCCGTCCAACCCGTTCACTCAAACCCAAAACCCAAGTTTATTAATTAAACTGGGTCAAACACCCAGTCAACACCCTTACCTTTTCCCACCAAACAACTTTTTAAATTAAGTTATTACCCAAAATAGATTAAACCAGTTCTTAATTACCCATAAACCCTACTAATCCCCAGACCCAATTGGACTCAATCCAAAGGGTTTTTGTCTCTTCTCCTCCAGATCACAAATTTACCTTGTCCTTACCTCATCCCACACTAAAACCGTGACCAAGACACACCCATGTGTCTTGGTGGTCCCTCCCCTTCAACGTCACACTCACCCAAACCCAATGCCCGACCATTTTAACGTGCAAGATTGTTCTACTTGGCCTCCAAGGAGTAATTAACGTCTATGATCAACTTTCCAAGCTGGCAACATCACATGGCAAACATTTGACCAAGAATCAAGACAATGACCGAGGGCAAATTCGAGATATCCATGATTAGGGTTTAACATTTGTTAGGATACTAGAATGTTCTTTGTACGCCTATAAAAGGCACCTTAGCTTAGCATTTTACCTTTGTTCCAGTTTTTTTAAGCAAATTCATGTAATGCCTTTTTGAAATATAAAGTTTGGTATTTGTTGTGTCAATTGTAATTCCTTTTATTTTTTAAAAGTTTGGTATTGAATTGCTTAGATTCTGAGTTCCAATATAATCTTTTATAAACACTTGGTGTTTATTTCAGTTTCAAAAAGGTTTTGAAAAAGGATTGAAATTTTCAGAAATTTATAAATTTTAAGAAGTGAAAGTGGACTGAGATTTTTGAATTTCTGAATATTGATCTTGTTTTTAAAACATGTTAAAGGTCACTGATTTGTGAGGAGTAAGGTTTAAAAGGTTTCAAAATATTGGATATTGTGCATTTTTGTGTTTCCATTTTTCTTAGCAGGTTTATTGATCTTGTTTGTCCAAGTGTTCTGCATAGGCCCCAGCCTATAGGAGATGGTTAAGCAACCATTGTTGGGCCTGGATGTAGGTACAACAAGGTAACCACCTTGTCCCTTTATTTTCATTTTCATTTTCAGAAATTTTGTGAGTTGCATGAATTTTGTGAAAAGTTGTTTTATTGCATGCTTATTTGTTTGATTTGAGTTATCAGGGTATGATATGCATGTTTAGAGTGTTTATAATCAGTATGGTTAAGTTTTGTGAAGTCTTTGTTTGAAAAATTTTCATATTCAGTATTTTAAGGGGTGTTTGGATTACGGCTTTAATTGAGTTTAATATTTTAAATCTTGGTTAAAACCTGTTTAGACATACTCAATAGGTTAGTGTTAGGTTGTAGGTTAGCTTGGTTTTCAATTTGAGTAGTTTTGAACAAGTTTGGGTGATAAAAAAAGTGAAAATATAGCTATAATCCAGTGACTGCATTTTGTTCATGCTTTTGTGAGAAATTTGCCTTCAATTCTGGATAATCTGTTAGAATAGGGGTTATAGCAGGATTGTGTATTGGTTACATGATATTTGGTGTCTTTGTATGCAAATTATGGGCTTCTAAAATTCGTATTTGTGTTAATACTTTGGCCTAAATACCCTCAGACCTAAGTAAGCTTAAACACCAACTTGAATCTGCTTATTTTGTGTGATTTCTTGGCTAGAGCTAGCTGTTTTTGAGTTTGTATTGACTCCTTATACTCAAAGGAGTATAAGGGTGCCGTTTGTCCAATCAAAACATCCACAAAAAGCATAATCAAGCTCCTCTTGATCATAAAGTTCACATGTGAAGATAGTAATTGTTCTTGGTGTTTTCAAAATAGCAAACTGAACCCGTTTATCATTCTTTTTGATTTAATCTTGTTGGAATTGGATTTGTGTTTGTGTTTTTAATCTTAAAAAGGTCACAGATTTGGGATTTAAAAAGTTAAAAAGAAAAAAAAAATAAAGAACAAAAAGGACGTGGCCAGGACTCGAACCTGCGCCACTCCTCTCACCACACACACTCATTACCATTGCGCCCTAGGGTCTTTAACTGCTAGGGTTGCATTTGCAAGTTACTTAAGGTGTGTTTGTTTGGGCTTATTATATTAAAACCGTAGCTTATTTTGGCTATTTGAGCTTATTGGTTAAGCTAATTTGGCCAGGCTTATTTTTCCTAGGATAGTGATATCATTTAGGATTTTTCTGGCTTAAACTTTGATTTTTGTCTTTCTTTATTTATTTTTTATTCATTTTTCTTTAGCCGTATTTTGTTAATTAGATTAAAAATAGTTAAAATAGGTTTTAATTTTTGGAAAAATAGTTTTTAGGCTTTGTTTAAGTAATTTGAGGTTTACATATCAAAAAGTTTTCAAAAAAGTCTAATTTTTAATTTTATTTGATTTTAGGGTTTTTTATTAACTTTAAAATTTCATATAAAATTAATAAAAAGGTTTAGGGAACTTTTAATTTCATTTTTGTCTTAGTTACATTATTTAGGATTTTTGGTAATTTTTTAGAATTATTTTATAAACTTTTTATTTTTTTGATTATTTTAATATTATTTTATTACTAAAAATAGAAAGTTGGTTTTTTCTACTTTTTTCATTTTTCCTAGATTGTAGACATTAAATTAGGAACTTTGTAACTTTCCAAATCTTTTTAGGACTTTTCATTTATTTTTAGAATTAATTTAAATTTTAATAGATTTTAATAGTTTTTAAGTATTTAAAAATAGTTTTATTAGGTTTTAAAATTTTAGAAAATAGTTTTTAGCTTAATTAGGACAATTTTGAGGTTTAAAAACTATAAAATCTTGTTTAGGGCTTTTTAATAATTAATTGTGATTTTTAGGGCTTTAACTAGCATTAAAAAGTCATTATTTAATTAATTAAAAGGTTTTAACAAGTTTGGATTTTTTGTAAACTCTTAGAATATTATTGTGGATTTTTAGTAATTTTTAGGAATTTTTAGGTTAAAATTTTAAATTTTGTAGTTTTTACGGTTTTACGTGAACGCGTTTTCGTCTTAACTCGATCCGTCTTCGTAACCGTCTTTTCTTTCCTTTCTCATTTCTATTTTCTTTTCTTCTTAATAAAATCATCAATCAAAATCAACTCATTACACAACACACGTGCCTCCTCGAGAACGAACTCACTTCTAGGGTCATACACACACGGTTTTCCTAAATCACTCGTTAATACTTACCCTAATTTACCTTCCTTTTCCTAAAGGGGTAAAAATACAACAACCAAAACCCGCGAGGGAGATAACATGCTAGATTTTGATAAAAATAGAACACAAGTAGTCCCGATGGTATGCTTAATGATATGGACCCGAATGATGCTATGACCCTATAAACGAGACTAAAAGGATTATTAGTAGTTAGGTTATGTCACTTAAAGTCCCATTAGCATGAACTGTGAACTACCGGGATTTAGTAGACGCTTATGCATTTGATAGTACTATCTGGGGACGATCACCACAGTTCGCGCCTTGACGGTTGATCCCCGTCGTACCACATTGATTGGTAAGCGAATTTATGTATGAGAAGATTCCATAGCGTGATTTTTGTGACGCCACGCTAACTTAGATGGGCAAACTGTTTGTCGGGTTCGCGGCCCGCTGTTTTCATAGTAAGATAACTATGTCATGCGGCTAGTAATAATCCTAATCCAAATAAAAATGTATCCTATACATAATAACGACGCTATTAACGATGAATATATTACCTATCATGGTAATATAGAGGCTACGGTCTCTTGGACGGTTTAAGATGTATGCTTGATTTATATGTTGCCTGACTAGCAATACGTGGACTTACTTCCGATATTATACTTGTGTTCTGATTTTAACGATTGATTTATATAACGGTTTTATTTAAACTCTATGAATTCACTCGGCATTCGCTGATATGATTTTTGCATGTTTTTATCTCAGGTGCTTGAAGGTAATCCGGATGTAGATCGACTCTGATGGCCCACATAATATTAAAAATGTTCATTCGATCTATGTTTTGTAAACTTAATGACTTGTATAATTTGGAACCTGTTGTACACTTTAAAACTTTTTATCGAATGAATGTATGGTAAACCTTGTACAACCATTTTTATGTGTTGTCTATGATTGGAGTTATTGTGCTATCACGTAACACTCTGAAAGACCCTTCCGCTGTACCGATACGAAAAATGAGAGTGTTACACATTTTGTCTATAAATAGGAATTGTACTCTTCATTTTCAGGAGTAGCTAATGTGTGAAATTTTCACACACATCTCATTTTTCTCTCAATCCTTAGTTCTTAGCAGTTAGCTTAACAAACTCAAAAGTCTGACAAGCTCTTGAGTTAGTTAATATAGTTGTAACAACTTTACCAGCTTTGTAACAAATTTCCTTCTTTAATCAATAAAAATCCTACTTTCTTTCCCTAAATCTACTATTCATCTCCTTCAATCCTGTTATTCTTGAGTTGTTATTAGCTATTTGTGATCACAAATGATCATGATTAGCTAGAATTAAAGACTTGTAGCTATTTGAGTTGTCCTGTTCAATCCAGTACCAGTTCTTGTTGATTTTGAAGCAAAATTGTTCAACAATGGTGATGATGATGTTGTTAGCTGTTTGAGTTGATAGTTGATAGTGTTAAGATGGTGGTTAACACTATCTAGGAGGCTCAGCGCCTACCTACTCCATCAGAGGAGGCTTTTGCTTATAGGTTTCACATTTCTGCATTTTTGTTCCACTAAACAGTTATGCCTGCTTAATTCCTAGTGTAATCTTGTTTGTTGGTATCATCAAGTGTGTTTAGATTGAATTTGAACTGATTTTGGTGATTGGATAGCAAAATTGTAGTTTAATACTAGTTCCTAGCTTAATACTTGTTCCTGTTTTCAGTTTATCAGTCTTACTTAGCCTAATTGTGCATTTTAAGTTCTAGCTTGTGTAACTGCTTGAATTTGGTTCATTTACACTTCACTTTGGTTATCAAACTTGGTCTGATATTTGATCTTGTTTAGTATAACCATTTGTTCAAAATCCTTTCATAAAAGTTGGATATAATTCAATTACTAGTGTTTGGCATTAGCTGCATTATAGTGAAAAGTGTTGATTAATTGAGCAAACTTTAGTCATTCACTCTTATTCAATCTTAGCATAAGGTTTAAATAGTTTTCAAGTCAAGTTTTAAGTCAAAAAGGCAATTGGCTCTTAAAAAGTATGGGTCATGCTTAGTTTTTGAAAAGTTCATAAAAGGTACTGAATTCAAGTGCTTGCCATTAATTCATTCCTTGATGAAATTGTTTAAAACCAGTTCTAATCTTTCATTTAACATCTGAATGATAAGCTCTCTTAAGGAAATTGTACAGTTTTCTAATTCAAGGAAGAAATAAGCAATTTACTCAGCCATTAAGCAAATGCAAGTTTCTGTAATATAGGCCTTGACTGATTTCTTAAAACTGCATTCCCACTTCATAAACTTCCCTATTTTCTTTCACATTTGTGTTTAGAATGTGTTCCTGAATAGATCTGGAAATTTTCAGCTTTTCCAAAAATTTGGTCAACGCTGGTCAAATAAGCTTATTTCAGCTTATTTCCATTTTCCAACTTCGTTTCTTGATCATTTTCAGTTTTAAAAGACATTCCCTGCTCCTTATGGCTTGATAAACAAGTTTTAACAAGAAAATCATGTTGTGCACGTCTAGCTTATTAGATAGCTTAATAGTGGCTTATTAGAATTAGCTTATTTGAGATTTACTGAGTTTCAAGCTTAATCCTTTTACAAGCCTAGGTAAAATGAAGTTTTAAGCCTTTTGCAAGTTACTAGAGCTTATTTGGTTCAATGTATATAGCTTATACGAGCTTATTGATCATCCTTGCCCGTTTTTGAGAATATGTCACCTTTAATTGCACTTTGGTCCTTCTAGTTTGATATTGTTTTCATTAAGGGCTAATCTTCCAACAATTTAGGGTTTGAATTTATTAGGTACTTGTATTTTCAAAATTTTACATTTTCAGTTAGGCAGTTTCACACTTTGTTACATCTTGGTTACTAGTTTGTTACATTTGCAAACTTAGTACTTGTAGTTAACTGAATTTACATTTCAAGCATATTAGTTTCAAGATTTTACATTTTAAGCTCTTAACTTCCATAGTTTTGCATTTTTGTCCTTATTTGAATAAAAATTTAGTATTTGACTAATTGTTTTACGGATATGTAGTTAATATTTTGCAATTTTTTACTTGATTGTTCAATTAGACATAGAAAATCCAAATAACCCTACCAACCAAAAACGATCATAAACCCAATTTTGTTAGGACTTTCAATTGGTTAAGAATCGAGAAAACGAACTTCAATTATACACAATTTCACGTGTTTTTGGAAATTTTTACGTGTGTAATCTTGTCTTGGAATTTTTGGTTTATCGAGAACAATGATTAGGGGATTCCAACATTATTTCTCAAATTCAACACACAACAACAAACACATTTACTTTCTCTCATTGTTCGATCAACTTTTGTAAATCTTATCTTATCGAAATGGAGTACACATCTCTTACAGATAAGTCCATCCTCTCGGGTACGGATAATTGATGTATCGTGGATGTGTATAGTGATAATTAAGATACGTTATAGGGTAAATTAGAAAATTACCTTTAGGAAAAAGTAATAGACTAATAATACCAATGACGAATTCAATTAAACACGTGAGTGAGTCGAGTTTGTTGTACACGAAGATCTTATGAATTTGAGACGTTTCGTTTTGATTTGGACAATCGATTTGAATTGATTTTCGGTTTTTAAACTACAAATTAAATCTACCAATTCTAAGCTATTTAAAATAAACCTAAAATGCATGAATCGTAAACCCCGCCTATTTAAAATTCTACAAACACAATTATTTAAAAATAAAACACTATTTAAAAATTAATCTAATTAAAACTCTATAAAATATTAATTATACTTAATTAAATAACTTTTAAACTAATTTACTTTATTATTAAAAATTACTTTAAACAAATTATTTAAAAACTATATTTATTTAAATCTAGGTTATAAAAATCTAATTAATAAAAATTAAAACTAATTAAACTTTTTAAATAAAAACATTTTTTTATTATATCTTTATTTAATTATTTAATTTATTTTATTTATTTTAAAAACTACTTCTTATTAAAATTACTTTAATAAAAAAAAATGTATTATAAAAAAACATGACTAAGATGTATGAAATAAAACAAACACAGCCTAACTGATTAACACTATATTAATGAAATAGTTGGAAGTTAAATCAAAAAGGCTTGCAGCCCAAGTGGTTATCACGTTTGACTTCTAAAAGAGAGGTCGCGAGTTCGATCCCCATAGATGACATTATTTTTAGAATAATAACTTTTTGGCAGATTAAAACAAGCAGTCTTAGGGAAGACTTTGTGACAGCTTATTTGTTTAAGCTGATTAGGAAAACAGCTATGTGAGCTTATCAGGTTAATGGAACCTGATAAGCAGAAAGTTTTAACAAATTATTGGAAAGTAGTTAAAAACAATCACTTAACATCAGTAATCCAATTAAGCAGAACCACACAGATTAAACTTGTGATTAAAAATCAAACATATTTCAGACTCACAAACATACAGATTAAAACAACGATCAAATCTTCAGTAAATTCAGACTCAAGAACAAGTCAATATCAGATTAAGCAAAGAAATGATAAATCTCACAAACTAGCAGACTAACTATCACTCAGTAAAGAGACTAAGGCGACTATCTAAAAACAAGCATATCTAAATCACGAAAACTCAGTCTCGATCAAACCAAATCAATTCAGGCAAGCCCAACAGGTATATTGAATTACTAGCTACAATTAAGCAAGAGATCTGCTACACCCAACATTAAGCAGCTAGAAATCTTATAAAGATCCAACACATATTATAAATCTCAACAGAACTCAAGTGTTTCTACTCGTTCTTACAAAAATCTATAGCAGCAGTTTTAACAAATCATCAAACTGAAAAAACTAGCAGTATATCCATAACCTATTAAACTAAGCAGATCTAGTAACTTTAACATCCAAACTCATCTCACGATCTTAAAAATCATATAAACATTCTAACATGAAACATAAAACAGCACAGTTAAAAAACTAACAAATCAATATGCTATATCATATAAAATTAATCTGTAACTTTATTTCTAACATATAAATCTAACAAACAATATTCAGCATACAAACTAAACATAAATTGAACAAATAAAAATTAAAAAAACGAATCGCACCTTTTTGAAGAATCCGTTGAGATGAAGGTTTCCGCTGAGCAACCTTGTTAATCGATTCTAAACACCATCATCTCACCACCATTACAAATGAAACGAACCAAGCAGATCACGAACAATCATCAATAACGAACCAAACAGTCCTGTTTTGTGAATATTTTCCAGTGGGAAAATACTTTATCCAATCTTAAACTTTTAGTATTAAACTTAGACTATTAATTAGTCTAAATTTAATACATCAAATATTATTAATGTAAATAGTTATAAGAATCAATTGTAAATCAATATAAGCAGAAAGAAATAAATTGAAGAGACACGAACATAAAATAATTCGACTGAACTTTTATTAATATTCAAAAATTAGTACAAATCTTTTAAAAAGAAATACAATTATAATCCTAAAACTATTTCTACAGCATAATATTAAAGTAAAAGAAAAGATGCTCAATACAAGATAAATTGGGGGTATTTATAGCCCCCCCAAGGGCTTCCTTGTGCGGATATTCGGATCTGATGAAGAATATTCCTCTTGATTCTGAGCCATCGATATTTAATCTTTTTCTCTCTCTTTAATCGGATGGTGGATATGAGTCACAATAGCACACAGATTGCCAACATGGCATCCGTGTGCTAGTTGTGTTTCTTTTAGAGCTCCTGATTGGTTGAATTTGAGGAGTGATGTGTAGGATCCAATAATAAAACGCCACGTATCAAGGCCTATCCATACCCTCTCTTCCTTAAACCAAGGGGGTTTTATTCCCCTTGGTGTGAATTAAACGAATATATGAAAAGCCCCATGTAAAAACAACTTTTTACTCAACTAGGGTTTGAAGAACAGTGACTTTTTACTGGTTTTTGGGAGAAAATGGAATGGGGAAGATGGAACTTTGGTATTATCGTTCTTTTATTTAATGTGTGTAAGTGAGTGGGTGAGGTGTAACGGGTATAAGGATAATTAATTGGGGTGTGACGTGTGGGGGAAAAAACGAAGAGTGAATGAGTGTGAATGTTAAGATTTGTGAGTGAATAAAGATTTACGTTTTATAAAAAAAACGTATAAAAATTATGTAAACCCTAGGCCCAGCAATATTACTTTATTTCATGTTTGGGCTTGGGCCCAAGACCCTTTTTCCATCCGAATATATTAAAAATCCCATTTTGGGCCTTCAAATGGACCTTCCAAATCACATTATATTTACTTGAAATATAAATGGGCTTTTGAGCCCATTTACCCCTTAGTGGGACCCACATGGCCCATTTCCTCGATAAATGATTAAATCCACTCGTGTCGAGCTCGATTTTGGCTTCTAAGATCTTTTTCTTCATTCTCGTGTCAATTTTCGTCGGTTTTCGCGAACTTGGTACCTACACACATTCAAACAAGAAACAAGCATATACAAGGCATATTGATACATTATGTGCAATATTTCATTGTTTTAAGCTACTAATGATATGAGTAAATACACTCATATCATATTCCCCCATGCTAAGCAATTGCCGTGTCCTCACGCAATGATAAAACAAAACTATGACTACACCATTATTCAACTTTTGACATTTTATTTTGCAAAGACATAAAATAACTTTAAGGATCATAAAAACTCAAATAGATTCATCGTCCTCGACTTTTCACTTTTCCATGCCAAGTGCAAAAACAAGATCATTATTATTATAAGTTGGTAGACTAACACGAACTCATGTGGGCCAATTAGTCACTTAGACTCCCTTATTCCTATGTGTATCTCTTATATTTTATTGTTGTCTTGAATGATCACAAGGATGCATTGTTGACTTATTTCGATAATTTATTAGGCCGAAAATAAAGTAAACGATTTAATCAATAGTTAGCTAAAGGACAAAATCTTTTAAAACTGCTTCTCGGGCTCTCATAAAGTTCATATCTTGGCATAACTTGTTTCGCGATTTGAGACCTTTCTCGGATCGATATTTGGTAGTGACTTTATACTTCTAACCTTGAGAGACGTTCTTGAAATAATGGTCTTCTCTTCATATAGGAATTTCTTCACTTGAATTTTTGAGAGATTCATACTTGGACCACGACTTCTTCATTTTTCTCCAATCTTTATTTGGGATTTTGATTTACAACGATCCGCCTCCTTTTTGGACTTGGCTTCATTTATCCTCATACCTTATTTTGGTCTTTTTGGATAGACTTCTCCATGACTTTTTGGGAGTATTTGCTTTTCGTCGTGTGTCTCGATCCTTCATATTGATTTTTGATAAATGATCTTCACATCACTTGAGATCTTTAGCAATAAAACATAGCCCTCATGTCTTGTTAGGACCTTTTTGGACTCGCCAATCTTCGCATCCCGCTTCAATAAGTTATGCCTTGGCTATGAACTCTAATCCATACCGAGCAACTTTTAAACGATCTTGGGCTAGAAGCTAAGTAACTTTTTAAATCGTTCAACATTATTTATTGCAATTAAAATTTATTAACAAGTGATGGGAGAATAGGCTCATAATTAACTCACATAAATTCCCGAAAGAATACCAAACTTATAATTGGCTCTATCATCTCTTGTTCTCCATATTGTAAAATTCCAAGAATGAAATCAATGGATACTTAGCCTATTAAATCAAAGTTTTGGGTTTTCAAGTCATCTATAGGATCTTGCATCTTCTTATACTTTTGCAAGTTTTAGAATTTGCGTTTTAAAGTTCCCTTGATAGACGACTTTCTAGGATCAATTATAGGAGCTTGCGAAAAGTTCTTGTCCTTAACTCGTATGAATTAAGACTTTCGCGTTTTAAAGCTCCCTATATAATAGCCTAGCAAAACTTAATTCAAATACGTTAAGGAAAAGCTAAGGTTAAAAACCGAGTCGAGTCAAAAACTATTCTTATTGAAAGCCTACATTCGTGTCAAAAACACTTATTTTAAAAATTACACAAAAAATTTAAAATTTTATTGAAAAATGAGAAAAACTACACGTTTGGACACGACAAAAGCAATTGCAAGCGATTATATCGATTGACTCCCCCATGCTAAAACCAAACTTGTCCTCAATGTTTCTTAGCTCAAGAGTAACACCCCCTTGCTAAAACACGAAGAGTCTAATGCAAACTCCTAGCATGGAAAGAGCACGCAAATCTATAAGCCGTTTATATGCCTCAAGAAAAAACGTTAGTCGATAAAAATCAAGGGTAAGAAAGAGTGACCCTTTTTGGCAATCAAGTCAAGGAAGATCAAGTGGACCAGCAAAAACAGAACACAAGAGTCTTCAAATAATAGGGTCGTACCTAAGATCACAACACAACAAATCACGAACACGAGCTTGAAAGATCAAGCCTTATTAGGTGTTAGAAAATAGAAAGAAGATAGAAAATACTTGTTTTTGTTCACCGAGTCATGAGCTCGACTCGATCCCCGCATTCATTGGTCCTTAGGGAAAGTGGTGAAAACCGACATAATGGAATAGAAACCAACATAAAGCGCGATGCCGGGGTCAAAGATCTCATCCTCGTTGTCGGATGACAAACGAAAGGATAAAACTCCAACACAAATCTCTAACAAGAGATGGTAGTCAGAAACAATAGTATGGATGTAGCTTGCTCCACGAGAAAAACTCGCACCAATATGATCGAAAAATCTTTCAATTATTACATCGGTGAAAGGCCGAGATTTCCCTAAATCGACGATTCCGGGATCGAATACCTCGTCCTCGGTGGAGAAAGGAATAGACAACAAGGTGTCGTCCCCCCATGCTAATCCTAAATCATAAAAAGCACATGGTAATGGTGGAACAAAAGTCTCAACCATAGTGGTTTCAACTTGCATGACTTTGTCGACTTTTTCACTCTTAGTAACTTGAACAAAGGGGTCATGGTACTCAATATGAGTCACATGAAAAACCCGCACATTAAGATCAACGCGAGTGGGAGGGGTCATTAAGATCAACGCGAATAGAAACCAACATAAAGCGTGATGCCGGGGTCAAAGATCTCATCCTCGTTGTCGGATGACAAACGAAAGGATAAAACTCCAACGCAAATCTCTAACAAGAGATGGTAGTCACAAACAATAGTATGGATGTAGCATGCTCCACGAGATAAAATCGCACCAATATGATCGAAAAATCTTTCAATTATTACATCGGTGAAAGGCCGAGATTTCCCTAAATCGACGATTCTGGGATCGAATACCTCGTCCTCGGTGGAGAAAGGAATAGACAACAAGGTGTCGTCCCCCCATGCTAATCCTAAATCATATAAAGCACATGGTAATGGTGGAACAAAAGTCTCAACCATAGTGGTTTCAACTTGCATGACTTTGTCGACTTTTTCACTCTTAGTAACTTGAACAAAGGGGTCATGGTACTCAATATGAGTCACATGAAAAACCCGCACATTAAGATCAACGCGAGTGGGAGGGAGATTGGGAATAATGTAAATTTCTCCATCCGAGTCGACATACTCATCATCACAAAAGGTGTGATCATCATCACAAACCTCATCAACCTCCTTCATAAGAAGATCATCATCACAAGGGTTGTGAGATGTAGGAGGTATGATGCTCTCAAAGTCCTCTTGAAACAATGGATTATTGTTCAATGAAGCTTCAAATAGAGGATTTGAGTAAGTCACAAAAGTGTCATCATCCTTGTCATCACAAGAAATTTCCGACAAAGTATCGAGTGTGTCACACTCGGATACAAGATCATCATTCTCATTAGAAGGCAATTCATCGGCGAATTCCTCGAGAATGGTAGGTAAAACACAAGAATCACGTTCGATCTCGAGATCGGAAACGTCTTCACTTCCCCGTGGAAGTGGATCAATGATAGCAAAAAGTTCATCGACGAACTTATCCAACGAATTGTCACTAACCTCACTCGGTGTGAAGCTAGGAATCAAAGGCTCTTCAATTGAAGATTGTGCCTTAGGAACATCAACATGATCCTTAGAAGAGAGTGAAAATGAATCTATTTTCAAAGATTGTTCAATTAAAGCAATGTCACTCTCAGGATCGAAATTCTCATTATCAAACTCACTAGCATCGAATGGCTCACTCAAGTAATCATCAATTTGTTTTTCAATCTTATCATCCTCGTGTGGAGTGAGTGTAGATGAGGAAAGGTTACAACATGTTTCAACAAAATTAGGTTTATCAATTTCTACACTTTCCAATTTCTTAGGAACCAATCTTGAAATTTTTTCCGGTTTGAAAATCATATGTTTATCCCCATGAAACAATTTAAGCTCTCCTTCTTTCATATCAACTAAAACACCGGCCGTACACAAAAATGGTCGTCCTAAAATTATAGGTGCACGAGGATTCGGCTCATAATCAATGATAGCAAAATCGGCTAGGTAAACGAACTCCCCCACTTTAACAATGACATTTTCCGCTATACCAACCGGTCGAGTGGTGGTACCATTAGCAAGCTCAATGATCATTCGAGTGGGTATAAGTCGCAAATAGTCAAGAGTTTTCCAAATGGACAAGGGCATTATGTTAATACTAGCTCCTAGATCGGCTAGAGCTTTGTATTCCCCAAGCTCATCAAAAACACAAGGTATCAAGAAGTGACCCGAATAATTATATTTCTTAGGAAAAAGATCAATGAAATCCGAGGTACTAATCACATTTAAAGTAGCCTTGGTGACATTCCAAAAGGTTTCTTTAGGTGGCACAATAAGCTCAAGCTTCTTTTCTAAATTATCATAAGCGGTGATAGCCTTAAGCTCTCCCCTCGGGTTAGGAATGGTATTACTAGGTAAGCAACCCGAAGAAGATGACGATTTAGACATAAATCCCTCAAACATCGAAAGCAATTTATTTTGATTTTGTTCCACACTTTGTTGCATACGATTTTGACTTTGCTCTAAATTTTGTTGCAAACGATTTTGACCTTGCTCAAACATTTGCTCAAATCTTTGTTCCATTCTTTGTTGATTAAGCTTAATCTTGTTATTTTGCCCCTTTAGTGTATTTTGAAACTCGTTTTTCAAAGTTGCCATTTGTCCTTGAATATTATTTTGCAAAGCCTTCATATTTGCCTCATTTGTTTACATGTATCTTGACAAATCATTTTGATTATTCCCTTGAAAACCTTGATTGTTTTGATTAGCATTAAACCCATTTCCTTGATTGAAATTCCCTTGGTTACCACGGTTAAATTTATTCCCATTATTTCCATTGTTGTACCTATTTTGAACCGATGGAAAACCCGGTGGAGCAACATGATTTTGACGAGGAACTTGACCGTTGGAGCCATAAGTTCCCGTCGCGGCAAAAGCACTAGCTTGATCAAACCCCGTGTTTAAACAAGCATAATTAGGATGTGCTCCACCACATGATACACAAACATTCCCAACCATATTAATCGATCCATGAGGATTCTTCCTAATCTCACTCAACAAAGTCGCAAATCCACTATCAATCTTAGAGTCCAATCTAGCAATCTCGTGATTAGATGAATTCACATTAGAAACAACCGGTGTGTTTCGTGAATATTGTGCTCTAGACTTATCCTCAATTATTCTCCACGCGTCTCTCGTTGTTTTTCTTAAAAGATTACCACCCGCGACGGCATTTAAAGAATCTTGTTCAATCATATTAAGCCCATTATAAAAAGTATTTATTTGATGCAATTCCGAGAAACCGTGGTGTGGACATTGTCTTAACAAATCTTTAAATCTTTCCCAAGCAACCCCAAACGATTCATGCACTTTTTGTTCAAATCTAGTGATCTCGTTTTTAAAGTGTGTTGTTTTGGATGGTGGAAAGAAATAATTCATAAACTTTGACACTAAATCATCCCAAGTTAAAATCGAACCCGGTGGTTCTTTCTCATACCAAAGCTTAACATTACCCTCGAGCGAGTACGGGAAAAGCATGAGTTTAATCACGTCATTCGGCACATCTCTAAACTTGAGAGTCGAGGTAATTCGATTAAAATTCCGAATGTGAGAATGCGGGCTATCGGTCTCATTTCCACAAAATTGGTCGGCACGAATGAGCGATAGAAGACCCGTCTTAATCTCAAAATGATCCGCCAAAATAGCCGGCACAACGATTGCTTCCCCATACCCTTCGGTGGGTGCACGGAGCAATTCCTCCATTATTCGGTTATCGGCCATCTCTACAACAATAGGTGGAATCTCGGGTTCCACTATTCGTTGTTGACGATTTCTATTTCTACGAGGAATATTTTCAAGCCTATTTAAATAAATTACAAGACGAGAAGAACGTAATTGCATACACTACAAAGACGAGAATTTAGAGGATTGAAGAAAAGAAATTAGACAAGAAGAAGATTATTTTTGGTATTTTATTTTGGTATTGCTCAATCAATAATGATCGATAAAAAAAACAAGGAATAAGGATAACTACTATGGAAGTAAATTACCCTCGGTCGACTTTAAACGATAGGTGAAAACCTAAACGTCTCGAGGTTCAATAAGTAAACAACAAAAATAAGATTTATTACTACTTGAGTCGGCAAACCAATAATAGGTTGTCCCTCTCAATATACGCACAAGCAAGCGGGGAAACGAGGTGGCACAAAGCACTTAAAAACCTTTTTCCTTAGACGGCCTTTTATAGCACGTCGCCTTATACCCACCTTATAGTTTGTATAAATCGAGTTCAAACTTCTTATTAGTATTTATCTATTTTGCCTTTTATTTTTGTTTTAGATTCGACTACAATAGCTAGGTGATGAAATCCCAACTAAGGCTTATTTGAAAGATATGTAAAATTATTGTGCTACGTAATACAATATATTATTCACAAAAAACGAGAAAAACGATACATACTACGTAATAGAAAAATAACAAAACTTTCCGAGGACGGAAAGGGTCTTCAAATCCACGATCAACAAATCTCCACAAAAGCGAATCGTACACAAGATCCCCGGCAGCGACGCCAAAATTTTTGATGTATCGTGGATGTGTATAGTGATAATTAAGATACGTTATAGGGTAAATTAGAAAATTACCTTTAGGAAAAAGTAATAGACTAATAATACCAATGACGAATTCAATTAAACACGTGAGTGAGTCGAGTTCGGTGTACACGAAGATCTTATGAATTTGAGACGTTTCGTTTTGATTTGGACAATCGATTTGAATTGATTTTCGGTTTTTAAACTACAAATTAAATCTACCAATTTTAAGCTATTTAAAATAAACCTAAAGTGCATGAATCGTAAACCCCGCCTATTTAAAATTCTACAAACACAATTATTTAAAAATAAAACACTATTTAAAAATTAACCTAATTAAAACTCTATAAAATATTAATTCTACTTAATTAAATAACTTTTAAACTAATTTACTTTATTATTAAAAATTACTTTAAACAAATTATTTAAAAACTATATTTATTTAAATCTAGGTTATAAAAATCTAATTAATAAAAATTAAAACAAATTAAACTTTTTAAATAAAAACATTTTTTTATTATATCTTTATTTAATTATTTAATTTATTTTATTTATTTTAAAAACTACTTCTTATTAAAAATTACTTTAATAAAAAAATGTATTATAAAAAAACGTGACTAAGATGTATGAAATAAAACAAACACAACCTAACTGATTAACACTATATTAATGAAATAGCTGGAAGTTAAATCAAAAAGGCTTGCAGCCCAAGTGGTTATCACGTTTGACTTCTAAAAGAGAGGTCTCGAGTTTGATCCCCATAGATGACATTATTTTTAGAATAATAACTTTTTGGCAGATTAAAACAAGCAGTCTTAGGGAAGACTTTGTGACAGCTTATTTGTTTAAGCTGATTAGGAAAACAGCTATGTGAGCTTATCAGGTTAATGGAACCTGATAAGCAGAAAGTTTTAACAAATTATTGGAAAGCAGTTAAAAACAATCACTTAACATCAGTAATCCAATTAAGCAGAACCACACAGATTAAACTTGTGATTAAAAATCAAACATATTTCAGACTCACAAACATACAGATTAAAACAACGATCAAATCTTCAGTAAATTCAGACTCAAGAACAAGTCAATATCAGATTAAGCAAAGAAATGATAAATCTCACAAACTAGCAGACTAACTATCACTCAGTAAAGAGACTAAGGCGACTATCTAAAAACAATCATATCTAAATCACGAAAACTCAGTCTCGATCAAACCAAATCAATTCAGGCAAGCCCAACAGGTATATCGAATTACTAGCTACAATTAAGCAAGAGATCTGCTACACCCAACATTAAGCAGCTAGCAATCTTATAAAGATCCTACACATATTATAAATCTCAACAGAACTCAAGTGTTTCTACTCGTTCTTACAAAAATCTATAGCAGCAGTTTTAACAAATCATCAAACTGAAAAAACTAGCAGTATATCCATAACCTATTAAACTAAGCAGATCTAGTAACTTTAACATCCAAACTCATCTCACAATCTTAAAAATCATATAAACATTCTAACATGAAACATAAAACGACACAATTAAAAAACTAACAAATCAATATGCTATATCATATAAAATCAATCTGTAACTTTATTTCTAACATATAAATCTAACAAACAATATTCAGCATACAAACTAAACATAAATTGAACAAATAAAAATTAAAAAACGAATCGCACCTTTTTGAAGAATCCGTTGAGATGAAGGTTTGCGCTGAGCAACCTTGTTAATCGATTCTAAACACCATCATCTCACCACCATTACAAATGAAACGAACCAAGCAGATCACGAACAATCATCAATAACGAACCAAACAGTCCTGTTTTGTGAATATTTTCCAGTTGGAAAATACTTTATCCAATCTTAAACTTTTAGTATTAAACTTAGACTATTAATTAGTCTAAATTTAATACATCAAATAGTATTAATGTAAATAGTTATAAGAATCAATTGTAAATCAATATAAGCAGAAAGAAATAAATTGAAGAGACACGAACATAAAATAATTCGACTGAACTTTTATTAATATTAAAAAATTAGTACAAAACTTTTAAAAAGAAATACAATTATAATCCTAAAACTATTTCTACAGCATAATATTAAAGTAAAAGAAAAGATGCTCAATACAAGATAAATTGGGGGTATTTATAGCCCCCCCAAGGGCTTCCTTGTGCGGATATTCGGATCTGATGAAGAATATTCCTCTTGATTTTGAGCCATCGATCTTTAATCTTTTTCTCTCTCTTTAATCGGATGGTGGATATGAGTCACAATAGCACACGGATTGCCAACGTGGCATCCGTGTGCTAGTTGTGTTTCTTTTAGAGCTCCTGATTGGTTGAATTTGAGGAGTGATGTGTAGGATCCAATAATAAAACGCCACGTATCAAGGCCTATCCATACCATCTCTTCCTTAAACCAAGGGGGTTTTATTCTCCTTGGTGTGAATTAAACGAATATATGAAAAACCCCATGTAAAAACAACTTTTTACTCAACTAGGGTTTGAAGAACAGTGACTTTTTACTGGTTTTTGGGAGAAAATGGAATGGGGAAGATGGAACTTTGGTATTATCGTTCTTTTATTTAATGTGTGTAAGTGAGTGGGTGAGGTGTAACGGGTATAAGGATAATTAATTGGGGTGTGACGTGTGGGGGAAAAACGAATGGATGGGAGTGAATGAGTGTGAATGTTAAGATTTGTGAGTGAATAAAGATTTACGTTTTATTAAAAAAAACGTATAAAAATTATGTAAACCCTAGGCCCAGCAATATTACTTTATTTCATGTTTGGGCTTGGGCCCAAGACCCTTTTTCCATCCGAATATATTAAAAATCCCATTTTGGGCCTTCAAATGGACCTTCCAAATCACATTATATTTACTTGAAATATAAATGGGCTTTTGAGCCCATTTACCCCTTAGTGGGACCCACATGGCCCATTTCCTCGATAAATGATTAAATCCACTCGTGTCGAGCTCGATTTTGGCTTCTAAGATCTTTTTCTTCATTCTCGTGTCGATTTTCGTCGGTTTTCGCGAACTTGGTACCTACACACATTCAAACAAGAAACAAGCATATACAAGGCATATTGATACATTATGTGCAAAATTTCATTGTTTTAAGCTACTAATGATATGAGTAAATACACTCATATCAATAATCGTCCACCAATGTCGGAGCAGACTATGTACGAGGATTGGACTTCCCGAATGGAACTTTACATGTTCAACAAAGAGAGTGGACATCTCATTTGGGCATCGGTGCTCAATGGACCATTAGATTATGGTACAGTGACGGAAGGTGCAGTTACTCGTCCTCGCACAACGGGTGAATTTACCGGAGATATGAAGATTCAAGACAAATGTGGTAAGTATGCTACAAACATCATTCTCCAAGCCCTTCCTCCAAATGTCTACAAACTCGTCAGTAAACATAAGGTTGCCAAAGAGTTATGGGATATAATTCGTGTTCTAATGCAAGGCACCTCGTTAACTAAACGAGAACGAGAGTGTAAGCTTTATGATACATTTGATAAGTTTGCCTATGTCCCCGGGGAGACTCTCAATGATTACTATTTGAGATTTACTCTATTGTTGAATGAGCTCAATATCTATGGCATGGAGAATCCTACGTTTCAATTAAACATAAAGTATTTGAAAAATCTTCCATCTGAATGGCGTAAGTACGTGACGGCTGTTAAATTGGCTAAGGACTTGCATAACACCAATGTGGATCAACTTCAAGCTTTTCTTCAACAACACGAATGCCATGTGATCGAGGCTCGGTTGCCTTCACCTCAAGTTCATGATCCACTTGCCATGTATGATTCTCAACAAAACATGGCTTATACTTATCAACAACCATCATACTTGCAGCAGCCACCACCATACACCTATCAGCAACCACAACAACCATCTTATCAACCACTAATGATGCCACAACAAGCATTTCAACAAAGTGTTCATCAACAGTCTTTTCCACAGCAACCAGCACATCAGGCATCACCCTCACAAGCTATCACTTCTCCAATGGGCTATACTCCTCAACAAGGATATTTTCTAATTGAAGCACCACCTGCACAAGCATTCTACTCCAATGAACTTCCACCAATCCAAGCACCGGTCTTTACTCCAAGTGATACACCTACTGATGTCTTAAACCATCTCACTGCCTACTTGTCAAAACTTGTTGCTACTAGAGGTTTTTCACCAACGAAGAATCAACTCCGCACCTCCTCAAATCCTCGACAACAAGCCACTATTCAAGAGTTCAAGTGACGGTGCAAACCATTTAGGGAAGTCAAAATTCATATGGACCTCCTACAAGGACTGTGAACGCTCAAGTTGTGACTCCTCAAGCTAGTGGTAATGGAAGCACTATTGGTCCTCAAAAGGTTGTGACTTGCTACAATTGATGAGGACAAGGTCATATGGCGAGGGAATGCACTCAGCCAAAAAGGAGAAGGGATGCAACATGATTTTGTGAGAAGATGTATTTGGTCGATGCAAAATCAAAGGGAAAGATCTTAGTTTCAGTGGAATTAGCATTTCTTATAGACCCAGGGGCAGCAGATAATGAAGGCATTGCAGTCGTTTCTACTTCTAATGCAGCATATCAAGCGGACGATCTTGATGCATATGATTCGGATTGTGATGACATTTACTCAGCCCAAGGTGCTCTCGTTGCTAATCTCTCTCATTACGGTTCTGATGTCGTCAATGAGGTACAAACCACATCCAAAATGTTCATGATAATACAAGTCATGTTGAGCATGAAAATGATAACCTCGAACAGCATTCGGGAATTAGTAACTCAAATGATGCGGTATCCAATCCAACTCATTCGAGTGAACCTCAACCAAATGCTACGACGGGTTTGGAATCTTATGATCAACATGATCTGGTAATGGTGCCTAAACATATTATTGATAACATGAATGTGGCTATTTGACAAACCGTAGATATGAATGCCAACCTAACCGTTGAGCTTGAGCTGTATAAGGAAAAGGTCAAAACTTTTGAAATGGTTCCTCAAGCAGAAAAAATAACTTATTCTGAATGACCAATTTCGTTTTGAAAAGATTGAACACTTAAAAGAAATAAAAGTATTAAAAGCTAATCTTTCCAATGATATAAAAGAAAAAGAGTCGGTTGTTTTCAGAAACTTAAAACTGATTTTGAAACTCTCGAGTCTAAAAAGTTTGAATCGGAAATTAATGCTACCAAACTTCTTAAATACAAGGAACAACAGCTTTTAAAACAATACGCTTCCACATAAAACGTTCATCTTTTAACTAAATCGTTTAAAGAACTCGAACTTAAGCGTCTTCAAGATTTAACACCTAATCCCGGTTATGCAAAACAAGCTCAGGAATATATTCCTTGTCTTTATGATGTGACCCTAATTGGAAAATCGAAAGAAGCACCTTATGTTCATAGTATTGAGGAGACAATGTCACTTGCGGAAGAAACTCGATCTAAAATGCCTAAATTCCATAAGATTGATTATGATAAGCATAATAAAGATAAATTTTCTAAAAAGACCCGTATTCATTTACAAAAGGAATTAGCTCAATTATCAGTTTTTGTGCCCTAAAGTTTGTCAACGAAAAACCTTCCTAGTACGTCTCCTAAACTTGTCAAAAAGGATTTAACTAAGTTAATTCCAACGGTAAGTAAGGTGCCAGATAGCTTAAATGCGGTGCACCAACACTTTCCCGATTTTGAAAAGGTCATTACGGAACGTATGACGGCTACGGCCATAACGGAAGGTGAATGGAATTTTGAGCACACTAGAGTTACATTGCGAGACGAAATTGTTCCGTTTGTAAACAATGTTAAAGCTTGTCTTAGCAATATTGATCAAGATTTGCTTTTGGAAATAGAAGAAGTTAGACGTGTTTTAATGAAATGGATGATGCTTATGAAAATAGTTTACTTGAAATAGAACGAGTTTCACGCCAAAATGATCAGCTTCTGAAGCAAGTGATGTCTCATGATATTGTTTCCGTCTGTGTGAATAATAGTGTTGATAATGATTCTATTATGCATAATGTTGAATCTGTGGATAATGTGGTAGATAGTACTTGTCACAAATCTGACGCTGAATTTTTAAAGCTTCAAGATTCTTATACTTCGCTTTCAAAACGTTTTGATGAGATTCAAAAACATTGTATTTCGCTTGAATGTACACAACAATTTTTTCAAGTTCTTTTTGAAACGTCATTCGAAGGTGTTAATATAGATGATTCAAATTTTCAAAAGAATTTTCTATTTAATTTACAATCAAAACAGCGTCAGCCGAGTGACAAGGCTGCTAAATCATTGCCGATAGACATAGAGAAATCTAAGGAGATTAACTGTGTGAACGTACATGAGGCTGCAGAGAATTTTAAACTTGATCTAGATAATCGAGTTTCCAAGATTTTGTCCAAAGTTGATAACTTAAAACAGAAAAATACACAACTCTTCGATTTAGTAAAGCCTGCATGTGCTAATACCACTGCACAGAATCAATCATTGATTGAACGATTGAATCAAAAGTCTGTAGAAATATCTGATTTGAGGGAACAAATTTGTGATAAAAAACTGGCTTTGGCTGAGTTAAAGGAAACACTTCGTATCCTAAAAGGTAAGCATCTTGTGGATAACGCGGACATTGTCTAAGCATCGTCCTCTAGTGCAATCAAAAAGAACCTCATCACCGTTACACCACTTAACAAGGGCCCTAGGGCTAAACCATCTCAAACATTGGTCACTAAAGATAAGGCAAAATCAAAACCAGCTTCTAATATTCTCGTGTTGCCTTCTCAGGAGTAAGCACCACTACTAAGGCTCCAAGATCTAAGCTTAAAAGAAACAAGAAGAATGATAGGATTTTGCCCCCATCTAGTAGTCAAGTGAAGAAGAAAGTAGAAGCCCATCCTAGGAATGTTATTTCTGTTTTGAATAAAAAGAATCATGTAGCTAAACTTAAAGGCTCTGCGGTTGTGCAGTATTCTAAGCCTACTGTTAATTCTAATTTAAAATGTTGGAATTGCAATGAATGTATGTTTTCTAGTCGTCATGATGCTTGCCTTATTGACCATGTGAATGAGATAAATTCCTGAAGAAATGGATTAGAATGGAAACCGACTAGGAAAGTGTTAACCCAAGTTGGTTGGTTGTGGCGCCCCACTGGTAGAACTTTCACTATAGTAGGAAATGCGTGCCCTTTAACTAGGACCACTCCCACTAAAGCGAAGAAAGCGTGCCCTTTAACTAGGAGTACCAAGGCTACTAAAACACAAGCGTATCCTTTAACTAGGAACACCAACACTATCGTAGGAACCAAGTGCCCTTTAAATAGCTCTACTCCCACTGTAGTGCCCACTAATACTCCAAAACCTTAGAAAGTTGGAACAATAAAACCTGTTAGTGGTAAACCTCACATTAGAAAACGCAAGAAATCTAAGGGTAACACAAATGTTAGCAATTCTGATAATATTATATATGTACCTGCTAACACTCCGGAACCAATAGTTTCCAATGTATTATCTACTGTTGTTGTTGAAAATAGGTGGTCTAAATTGTTCTCTGGTATTTGGACTCTGGTTGCTCCAAGCATATGACCGGAGATCGCTCTCAGCTCAGAAATTTCGTCAGCAAGTTTCTTAATACGGTTTGATTTTGGAATGATCATATTGTAAAGATAATGGGTTACGGTGAATATCATATTGGGAATGTTATAATTTCAAGAGTGTATTATGTGGAAGGTCTCGGTCACAACTTATTTTCTGTGGGACAATTTTGTGATGCAAACCTAGAAGTTGCTTTCGAGAGCATACCTGCTTCATTCGTAATTTGGAAGGGGTTGATTTATTGAAAGGTACTCGAGGGAATAATTTGTACACTTTGTCTTTACAAGATATGATGGCCGCTTCTCCCGTATGTCTTCTCTCCAAAGCATCGAAGACTAAGTCATGGTTATGGCATCGATGGTTATCTCATCTTAACTTTGATGCTATTAATCATTTTGCGAAAAACGAACTTAATCGTGGTCTTCCTAAACTTACATTTCACAAGGATCACTTGTGTTTCGCGTATACTATGGGGAAAAGCACTAAGAAATCATACAAACCCAATACTGAAGACACCAACCAAGAGAAACTTTATTTGTTGCATATGGATCTTTGTGGGCCAATGCGTGTTGAAAGTCTTAGTGGTAAAAAGTACATCCTCGTCATTGTCGATGATTACTCTCGGTTTACATGGGTGAAATTTCTTACAACAAAAATAAGGCACCTAAATTCATCATCGGATTTCGCAAGATGATTGAAGTGCGTCTCAATACTACTGTCCGACGCATTCGTACAGATAATGGAACCGAATTTGTGAATCAAATTTTGCGTGATTATTATGAAGAAGTTGACATTTCTCATGAAACATCCGTTTCTCTCACTCCACAACAAAACGGTGTCGTTGAAAGGCGAAATCGCACACTTATGGAAGTTGCTCGAACGATGTTAATTTACTCAAAGGCTCCATTGTTTTTATGGATAGAAGCAGTATATACAGTAGTTTTCACCCAAAACCGGTCACTAATTCGTAAACGCCATGGTAAAACACCATATGAGCTCCTACATGGAAAAGTACCAGATTTATCATATCTTCATGTATTTGGTTCTCTTTGCTATCCAAATAATGATGGTGACAATTTGGGAAAACTTCAACCGAAGGCTGATATTGGTATTTTCATTGGTTATGCACCCACAAAGAAGGCATACCGAATCTACAATTGTAATTCTCGTAAGATCCTCATAACTATGAATGTTGATTTTGATGAGCTGACGGTAATGGCTTCTGAGCAAAGCAGCTCTGAACCCGCACTTCATGAAATGGGACCCAGTAACATTAGCTTTGATCTTGTCCCAAACAACCTGTAAAACCCGCATGCTTGTACCATGAATAGTACCCTTAAGATCGTACGTACTAGATTAAAACTTTCCAATTATAGCATGATTACGATTACGTGTTAGGATTTTACGTATTACGTACGTGTTAAAACACGATAAGTATTTACTACGCACGAGCACGTAATAATTATTTGACAATAATTAATCACGAACATGCGATCATGAAATCATGAACGTAATTAAATCACGAACTATTATTAATTACGTATATATATTTATTACGAGCGTAAATAAATATATTAGGTCACGGTAATTATTTAACGAGAACACATTAAACGCGAACACAAATAATCACGAACGAGTAACTAAACATCGAGACACGGAAAACGATACGGGTACCCCATGTGGGGCCCCTACTCACGGCAACAAGGGAGAAATGGGCCAAGCCCATTTCAATTTTCACTAAAGGGGGTTAAGGGGAAAAACACTACTCATTTTTTTATAGAAGATTTTAGAAAAACCTAAAAGTTCTTCCTCCTCCTCTTCCTTGTCTTTTGGCCGCCACCCATACAACACACCAAGAGGGTGTTTGTTGATCTTTGATCTTGGAATTATTGCTAGTGTTCGTTTTTGTTCATCGTTCTTTAGATCCACGCATTCGGTAAATCCTTTAACCCTTTTCTTTTAATTTAATGTTTTAAATAATTAAGAACATGTTATGTTTTTTATAAAACCTAATTAAATCATTGATCTAACATGAATTTGGGTTTGGATTAAATCAAAATGGATGTTTAAGGAGTGTTTGTTCTTGGCCGCGCCTAAACCGAACCCGAGAGGGTCTCGGTTTGGCCATGTGACCACCACCGAGACCATATGGCCCGGTTGGTTGGTGTGGGTCCCACGGCAGCATCAAGACAAGGGTAACCCCGATTTGGTTCGTGGTATGGTGTCGATTTCATGTCCGGTTCATGGTTCTGAGTCAAGATCCGGTTCACGGTGTATGTTTAGATTTTTATTTTTATAATCTTATGTTAAAATTAAATTAATAACATGACATGATTAATTTAATAACATGACTTAGGTTATTTTAATTACTAAAATCATGAAATTATTAACCTAAGTATTTTATATTTTTAAGACTTATAATTAATTAATTATTTAAAAACCATGGTTATAATTAATTAATTAACATGACTTAGGTTATATTATTAATAAATAATAATACATGTTTAACCTAAGTATTTAACTTTATTTAATTAAAAACATGTTATACTTTAATTAAATATTTTAACCTATAGTTTCTTTTAATTACATGAAATAATTAATAAACTATATATTATATCATATGACTTAGAAAATAATCATGAAAACACTTAGGCTTATATACTTAGCTTATTTAACCAGCTTATTTCTAATTATGGAAACTTCTATTTTTAGAAACTTAATTAAATAAGGCAGCTAATCTATTTATGGAAACTTTCTATTTTTAGAAACTTATTTATTTCAGGCAGTTAATCTATTTTTAGAAACTTATTTATTTCAGGCAGCTAATCTATTTATGGAAACTTATTTAATTAAGGCAGCTAATCTATTTATGGAAACTTTCTATTTTTAGAAACTTATCTATTTTAAGCAGTAATTCTATTTTTGGAAACTTTCTATTTTTGGAAACTTTCTATTTTTGGAAACTTTCTATTTTTGGAAACTTTCTATTTTTAGTAACTTTCTATTTTTGGAAACTTTATATTTTTGGAAACTTTCTATTTTAGGAAACCTGCTATTTTTTGGGAAGTTAGTTATTATTACACAGTAAGTATAATAATACATGAAATACCAGAAATACTTAATCAGAGTAAACAAAATATAAGATAAACACAGTTTAAGGCTTTAAAACAGTAAAACATGATAAGAACATATAAAATAAGCTAAGCATGACATAAAACCAGTTACGTATTTGGTAAGCAGATACTTATTCATGTATGTATTTATGTAGCATTAGTGATACGGAAGTAGGATTCCTCTCAGTTCATCTTCTTCGTTCACTGGACATACGGTACAGATTCTCGTCCTTTCAGTATGGACATTCTTTCCTTATTAGGATTCCCCGTATGCAGCCAAATGTTTTCCCGTAGTATAAGTATGTGTTTGAATTGCTTATGTTTAATTTATAATACCTATAGCCATATACATGCATGACCAGTTTCACCTAGTTATGGAGGTACCATAACCATAACATTAGAGGCACTGATGTTATGCCTTCACCACGGCGGAGTGATTGCTCGTGGCGTCCCTTCAGCTTTTGGCCATCTATATTATATTTATCATGTGGGGCGTATGGGTGCATCCTAGTTACATGTTTTCAGTCAGGATTTCATGGTGAATGTGGTGTGTGCCTTGCATCCTTCACAAGGAGCTGATCCCTCCTACCCAAAAACCAGTATATTAAATTAGAGGCAGCCCCTCTAATTTGCATGATGAGGTCACCCCTCCAAGTATTCATGCACGGTGGATTTTCATGACCTATATTGGCTAATGGTAAAATATGATAAACAGTTTTTACAAGATAAACATAAGGCTTTTCAAACTATAAAACCAGTTTTATCAAGACTTAATCAGATTACTCGGGACTTAGTTTCTTCCGCTGTTATATGTTATATGCTTATCCTATTCTTGCTTTATTGTACATCCATGCACTGAGCGTATTGCTCAGCCGTTTTCCTTTTCTATGTTCCCAAAACGGCAGGTAGACGCTCGTAGACTTTAAGAGTATGCATTTCCTTTCTTTTGATACATTGCTATGGACATTGTTTAGTCCTTTCCTTTACTATACTTATGTTTGTGTGTGATGAGCTTTACATTTGGACTACCAATGTTTGATTCCGTTATTTTCCTTTTATGGTCATGTAATGTTTATACATTTTTCCTTGTATGCTTTGATGACACGCCATAATTGCATGTGACATTTCCATTATCAAAATGGGGTGTTACACAACCCTACTTCATCATCATTTACACCACCTTCTAGGAATGAATTGGATACGTTGTTTCAATCGTTCTTTGATGAATTCTTTACTCCTCCAAGTATTGTTTCTCCAGAACCTGAGGTAATAGCTCCGGTTACCGAAGTTGTCGCTCCAGAAACCGAAGCACAATCAGATACGTCTACACCTACAATTGGTCAAGATATATCTTTAACGAGTAATTCTCAACCAACACCCGAATCAACTACCCATGTCATACCTATTGATGATGAAGAGGATGATGATGATAACGATTTGGAATTCGCTCAAATGCATGAACTTCCATTCTTTGGTGTACCAATTCTTGACTCTAATCAAGTCGGGTCGTCCACCTCAAAGGAAGCTCCCCCTACACACATGCATTGATATACGAAATAGTTTGGCATGTGAAGGAAAGAGTTGCACTTGAGTCTTTAAGATCACATGTTGCGATATATTACATTTTAATCACATTTTCTGCCCTATCTCTAATATAAAAATATAATATTAGAGATACCAATTGATTAAAATATGACATTTTCTGAAAAATCGACGGGAGAGAAACATGTGTGCACGCATGAATCATGGAACATTTTCAGTCGGGTCGCTCCCCCTCAACAATATATGTGTGTCTTGAGACAAAATTTGACAAAATTTTAGAAAAACGACACCACAAAATATGCTGAGGTACGGAGATGAAATGCCTTTTCCGATATAATATATTACATTTGACAATTTCATATCATTTTCGGAATGTGTTGGATACATAAAATATGACAATTTTTTAGATGTACCCAACAACATTAAAGGCTTGATTTTAAAACGCTCCCCCTCAAAAATTGATCAAAATAACATATGACAATTTTGGGATATAAAAACCATATATGAGGAAGGGAGTGTTGAACACAAAATTTTGAAAGATTTAGAAAAACCTTTTTAGAAAGTCTTGAAAAATTGTGTTCAACGGTTTTAAAATAATCAGGATAGAAGACTTCTCTTCTATTGCTTAGGGAAAGCGCACTGAAACGTACACTCCCCTTTCGGGTCCGTTTTTCATGAGCTCAAAACTTTGATTGTTTTGTGACTAGCTCATGACCGAGAAAAATAAAATTCCCGTTGTGAAGGATAAGTTATCATCCGTGATAAACTTTCCTTATTTGAGGTCCGAGTCCTAAGCTGTGATGTGCTTAGAAGTCATTTACACGAGCTTAAAACTTTCGAATAGTTTTAAAAGAAGCTCGTATCTGAGAAAATCAAATTTCTCGTTTTGAGGATAAGTCATACTCGGGATGAACTTTCCTATCTTGTGAGCCCGGGTTACAATCTGTAATTTGACTATAAGCCATGTACACGAGCATAAAACTTTTGAATAGTTTTAATAGAAGCTCGTGACCGAGAAATATGAATTTCTCGTTTTGAGGGTAACTTATCGTTGAAAAGATAAAGTTCCCTTTCTTTGACGTTCGAGTTACAGCCTGATATGTGACTGTAAGTCATTGTTGAAGCTTAATTGTGAAACCCCTGAGACGCTTGCTTCTCTGATATCTGCTTCTTCTGCAACCAAACTCTGAGAGTGTCTTTTGTTGAACGGTATGTATATGGAAAACCATTGTGTTCTTGTTGAAACTTTACTTTATTATCTGCACTTACATCAGTAGTTTGTATGCTTGCATGTGGGTTAGCGATATCTTGATGAGAACCATGTGGGGGTTCACTATGAACCTTTGTCGAGCTAGAGGGAAATATCTTTCCAGTAGGAACCCACCTAAGACCAATTATTTTAAAGGTTCTACCCGTTGGTATCCACCTAAGACAAGGTCTAGGAGACATAGGTTTCTCATGCACAGCGGAAGACTTAGTTGGAGAAAACCTATTTCCTTTAGGGTTCCGTCTTGGAGGTGCTCTAGCTTTTTGGTTCACCTTGTTCAGGACTTTAGTGATACAATCATCATGAATGGCATTAAACACGCATTTGTTACATTTCGTGCAAACAAAGTGCTTAGCATCTGAGAAGGCTCTTGATTTCCTAGGGTTGGCAGAATTGTGCACATCATAGAAGGGTCTAGAATTCCTAGATGTGTGAATAACGCTCCTAGGTTGTGGTTTGGTCCTATCTCTTACTTGTGTATTATTTTTAGCATCCTCTAGATAGCTTTTGTGACCCGTGTCATTTGAACTACGCCTAGGCATGTTCTTGGAGCTATTTCTAGAGTTGGTTGAAGCATTCATGTGATCGGGCTTTGCAGAAGCGGATTTTCTTAATGGGGGTCTAGATTGTGGAGTGACTGGTTTAGGTAAATTGCTACGCACGTCAACTTGGGATGCAAACCTCAGATTCGACGTTTTGAGTCGTTCAGATTTAAACGCATTCGGTTGTCTAGCAACTGAGCGGTTTCTGACTGGTTGAGAAGGAGGTTTCCCCAAGACTGACTGTTTTGCTAACTTAGTATCCACACTATTTCCTTTTAGTTTCCTTAATTTATTTTTCACCGCTGTCAGTGCAAAAACCTTTTCCTGAATCTAAGCCTTTAATTGCTCATTTTGTAGAACTAATTGAGCAACGCGTTGTTCAAACTTAATGTTCATATTATCAAATATGACGTTATCAGTATTCGTATCATTACTTTCTACAGTGTCGATAGGTTGCACAGATAATTCAGTTAATGAAGCAGACGGAGGACTTGGATTTTGAGAAGCCAACTTTGATTCTAACAGTTTTATTTGTTTCACAAAATGTTCTTTTTCCATGTTAAAATCTTGAATCTTACGATCTAATTTTTGTTCAAGAACAACATTTGCTTTTTCAAGTTTTTCAAAGTAAGCCTCAAATTTGTTATTTTTCTTTGAAAAATCAAGTTTGGCATCCTCAAAATCTTTAGTCTTCTGAGCTAACAGACTTTCAAGCTCATGAATCTTAGAATTAACATCCTGAGAAGTCTCTCCTCCATTAGTACTCGTATCTGATGAATCAGGTGTGGTATTGCTATCAACCTTTCCACTAGATACGTGTCAAGAATGGGTTCAGATTGCTCAATATGTTGAGGAACATCGTATTCAGCATTTAAATGTACCATAGCCATTGGCTGATCATCATAAATGGGTCTGATATCCGCATCATTGGTTGTTTGATCATTCCCTGAGCTGGTACTGAAATGCTGCATTTCTGATTCTGTCCCGCTGCTCTCTGTATCAACCGAAGAAGCATCCAATGCTTGATCTATATCGACAGTGCTCTCTTTCGTCTGCATCAGTCTTTGATTCACCCTTCTTTGAAAGGGCCTTTGATGGCGTGTTCTTTCATCAATTGACTTCTTTATATTGCTCATATGTTGAAGAAGTGTCTCTTTGAATGCTTGAAGATCTACGAGAGTATATTTGGTAAAGTATGTGCTTGTGAACTCTCGATCATTTTTGGATAAGCCACTTGAGTCAATGAATTGCTGGAGCTGATTGTTGAGAGCTAAAAGGAACTCCATGGATATATTCTCGTGAAAATCGTCTCTGTCAAGTTCTTGTTGAAGATGGTCCACATTAAGTAGCATCATTCTGATGAATGTCTCAACATCTTGACCAAATAGTAGAAAGAATACCCGTTTGAATCCAATTTCAAGACGAGTGTCTTTTAGGTCTTCTCTTGAAAGAACCTGAAGGTGTGACTGAAGCAACTTTATGTGTTCCATGCATCTTTCTTTTGCTTTCGACATCTTGTATTTGATTGCATGAAAGGTTTTGGTGGAATAATCCTTGTTAGAAGGTTTATTGATATGAGTCTCAGTATTTGTCTTAACCTCTAGATTCTGCATCTTCTCTTTATTCATCTCAGTCATGGACGTTGTTGGTGTTGAATCCACGAAGATGTCCATTGAACGGATGTCTCGAAGAGGATATGATGTGTATGGATTACGGATCTTAGTGGATGTGTTGTGATTTGATTGTGCTTGAAATTCCGAAAAATCTGATTTTTTTTAATTTTTTTTCAGTCCGACAATAAATTCCTCAGTCCGACAAAACGGTAAGCCGAAAAAATTTTGAATCACCAAATTTTGAAATCGAGTTAGAAATAGCCAAAAACTAGTAGGGAAAAAATTTGAAAAATGAAAAATTTTGACAAAAAATAAAACCTAAAATGGCCCAAAAATTTGAATTTTGGTCCGAAAATTCGAATTTTTGGTCGAAAAATTTTTCGCATCGCCAAAATTTGAAATTGAAGCTAAAGTGGCCTAAAAATGGTATAGGAAAAAATAAAATTTTCTTGAGTTTTCCCGCCAAAAAACACTTTTTTTTATTTTTTATTTTTAATCTTCGTGTGAACTATGTTCCGAGACTACTCTAAATAGTGGCTAAGTCTAAAAAATACTCGAACAAAATTTCCATCGGAATGTCCATCGGAATACATATCGGAATAACCTTATCGGAATATCAAATCGGAATGTCTAATCGGAATGTCCAAATTGGAATACTAACCTTATCGGAATGTCAAATCGGAATGTCCAATCGGAATGTCAAATCGGAATGTCCAATCGGAATGTCTAATCGGAATGTCCAAGTTGGAATACTCAAATCGGAATGTCTTTTCGGAATACCTAATCGGAATACCTAATCGGAATACCTGATCGGAATGTACCCAAAATCGGAATCCCTAAACCCTATTCCGATTACACTGATCAGAATGTCCTATAAACCCTTTTCCGATGACCTGATCGGATTAATTCTCACTTTTCTCGGACAAAACTCAACCAATTCGTGATTTTAAGCCAAAAAATGATCAAAACACCCAAAAAATTTGTGTTTTTAGCCAAAGTAACTATACCAAATCTCTACCACAACTATGTAGAAGATTTGTATCAAGAAAAAACCATAAAAAACACAAGAAAAATTTTTGGGACGTGATATATAGATCAAAATGACCACGAAAAATCAAGAACACACCACACGAATCTTCAATCACCTATCCACTATAGGCTCTTGATACCAAATGTTAATCCCATTTAATCCATAACACAAGATTTAGAAGAGATATTTATAGAGAGAAAGAGAAGAAAGTAGAGAGAGAAACAAGAGAGAATTTGGAAGGTTAAACACTTTTTAGAGAGAAAAATAAAATGGTAACCAACACCCTCTTCCACACATGGAAGAGGGTATATATACCCTTGGCTTTTGGGTCGTGGGTTTAAGAGACATGGGCCGGGCTTGGCTTTGTTTTGGGCTTATGCCCCTAACTTATACAATATTAGCTTAAAGTCCAAGCCCGGTTTTCCCGACTAACCTATTACAATACAAGACCTTTTAACGACTAAGATGACCTATTACATTCTTGTTTGACTATATAAAATATAGGGCTAACATTTATATTTTTAAGACTTATAATTAATTAATTATTTAAAAACCATGGTTATAATTAATTAATTAACATGACTTAGGTTATATTATTAATAAATAATAATACATTATTAACCTAAGTATTTAACTTTATTTAATTAAAAACATGTTATACTTTAATTAAATATTTTAACCTATAGTTTATTTTAATTACATGAAATAATTAATAAACTATATATTATATCATATGACTTAGAAAATAATCATGAAAACACTTAGGCTTATATACTTAGCTTATTTAACCAGCTTATTTCTAATTATGGAAACTTCTATTTTTAGAAACTTAATTAAATAAGGCAGCTAATCTTTTTATGGAAACTTTCTATTTTTAGAAACTTATTTATTTCAGGCAGCTAATCTACTTATGGAAACTTATTTAATTAAGGCAGCTAATCTATTTATGGAAACTTTCTATTTTTAGAAACTTATCTATTTTAAGCAGTAATTCTATTTTTGGAAACTTTCTATTTTTGGAAACTTTCTATTTTTGGAAACTTTCTATTTTGGAAACTTTCTATTTTTGGAAACTTTCTATTTTTGGTAACTTTCTATTTTTGGAAACTTTCTATTTTTGGAAACTTTCTATTTAGGAAACCTGCTATTTTTTTGGAAAGTTAGTTATTATTACACAATAAGTATAATAATACATGAAATACCAGAAATACTTAATCAGAGTAAACATAATATAAACACAGTTTAAGGCTTTAAAACAGTCAAACATGATAAGAACATATAAAATAAGCTAAGACATGACATAAAAACAGTTACGTATTTAGTAAGCAGATACTTATTCATGTATGTATTTATGTAGCATTAGTGATACGGAAGTAGGATTCCTCTCAGTTCATCTTCTTCGTTCACTGGACATAAGGTACGGATTCCCGTCCTTTCAGTATGGACATTCTTTCCTTATTAGGATTCCCCGTATGCAGCCGAATGTTTTCCCGTAGTATAAGTATGTGTTTGAATTGCTTATGTTTAATTTAGAATACCTATAGCCATATACATGCATGACTAGTTTCACCTAGTTATGGAGGTACCATAACCATAGCATTAGAGGCACTGATGTTATGACTTCACCACGGCGGAGTGATTGCTCGTGGCGTCCCTTCAGCTTTTGGTCATCTATATTATATTTATCATGTGGGGCGTATGGGTGCATCCTAGTTACATGTTTTCAGTCAGGATTTCATGGTGAATGTGGTGTGTGCCTTGCATCCTTCACAAGGAGCTGATCCCTCCTACCCAAAAACCAGTATATTAAATTAGAGGCAGCCCCTCTAATTTGCATGATGAGGTCACCCCTCCAAGTATTCATGCACGGTGGATTTTCATGACCTATATTGGCTAATGGTAAAATATGATAAACAGTTTTTACAAGATAAACATAAGGCTTTTCAAACTATAAAACCAGTTTTATCAAGACTTAATCAGATTACTCGGGACTTAGTTTCTTCCGCTGTTATATGTTATATGCTTATCCTATTCATGCTTTATTGTACATCCGTGCACTGAGCGTATTTCTCAGCCGTTTTCCTTTTCTATGTTCCCAAAACGGCATGTAGACCCTCGTAGACATTAAGAGTATGTGCATATGGACCGGAAGCTTTCTAGCCTTTCTTACTTTATGCATTTCCTTTCTTTTGATACATTGCTATGGACATTGTTTAGTCCTTTCATTTACTATACTTATGTTTGTGTGTGATGAGCTTTACATTGGACTACCGATGTTTGATTCCGGTATTTTCCTTTTATGGTCATGTAATGTTTAGACATTTTTCCTTGTATGCTTTGATGACACGCCATAATTGCATGTGACATTTCCATTATCAAAATGGGGTGTTACACAACCCTACTTCATCATCATTTACACCACCTTCTAGGAATGAATTGGATACGTTGTTTCAATTGTTCTTTGATGAATTCTTTACTCCTCCAAGTATTGTTGCTCCAGAACCTGAGGTAATAGCTCCGGTTACCGAAGTTGTCGCTCCAGCAACCGAAGCACAATCAGATACGTCTACACCTACAATTGGTCAAGATATATCTTTAACAAGTAATTCTCAACCAACACCCGAATCAACTACCCATGTCATACCTATTGATGATGAAGAGGATGATGATGATCACGATTTGGAATTCGCTCAAATGCATGAACTTCCATTCTATGGTGTACCAATTCTTGACTCTAATCAAGTCGGGTCGTCCACCTCAAAGGAAGCTCCTACTACGGTCTACTCCAATCCACGGATTCGTGAACATGATAGCAAGTGGACAAAGGATCATCCTATAGATTCTATTATTGGTGACCCTAATCATTCGGTATCCACACGAAGTCAGTTACAAGAAAGTGCAATGTTTTGTCATGTTGATGCTTTTCTTAGTGAAGTTGAACCTAAGACGTGGCAACAAGCATTTACCCAATCTTGTTGATAGAAGCTATGCAAGAAGAACTTAAGGAATTTATACGTCTTGATGTATGGGAACTTGTCCCATGCCCGGATGAAGTGCAATTACTCAATTTGAAATGGGTTTACAAGTTGAAACTCGATGAGTTAGACGGAAGAGTGAAGAACAAAGCTCGGCTAGTAGCTCGTGGATACAAGCAATTATTGGGCATCGACTTTATGGAATCCTTTGCACCTGTTGCCCGTTTGGAAGCTATTAGACTTAATAATTGGTTTTTACCTAGTATCAAAATATCGTTGTTCCAGTCTTTTCAAATTGATTACTGGTTTAAGTGCGACTCAATCGTCTTTTGGTGAAAAAGAATAACTTTGGTCGTTGTAGTAATTTAAATGTGCAATACTTTAAAGTAAATGACGGTAATTAAAACTAAAACTAAGCGAGAAAAACTGTCACTTTTTCTCTAAAATTAGAAAAAGTAATGGCGCAATATTAAAACTTTTAAAAGAAAATTAATTAAATGACTTAAAATTAAAGCTGGACGAAAAGTAAATTTGACAATTAAATAAAAATGCAAACTTAAAATAAAACTAAGACAAAATATAAAACAAAACCTACCTGTCGGAATACACCGATCGGAATCCCGTCGGAATCCTATCGGAATCCAAACTTACCACTACTATCGGAATAGGGAACACGGTCGGAATCTAGATCAGAATGTACCAAGAGTACCTCTGTCGGAATGTTGATCGGAATCCACTATCGGAATGACCAACCTTGAGACGATCGGAATGAGGATCAGAATCCTGGTCGGAATGCTGTCACCACAAAGCCTAATCGGAATACCAACCCAACACCCCTGATCAGAATGCAAATCGGAATGCAAATAGGAATTACAAACCCTTTTCCGATCCACTGAACGGAATGTGAAACCTCTTTCCGATTGTGGTAATCGGAATACTGTAGGATAAAGGCAAAATAAGCAAAACAAATAAGCTATTAACCAAATAAGCACACGACTAAAAACTTAATCAAAACACGTATAAGAAAAAGCTAATAAGCTAAAATTTAAAAACTTTTAAAAACACTAAATGATAAAATATTTAAAAACGACTTTTTTTTATATAAATAACTTTTATAAACACTTAAGTAAATTAAAGAAAGACACAATAAGCTATAAAATCAATAATCTAAAACAATCAAAAGCATAAAAACATAACACTTAATCAAATAAGCATAACAATAAGCATAATAACATAAAGATTAAGCAAAGCAAGAAAGGAAGAATGAGAGATTAAAAATAAGAACATGATTAAAAGAAAAGATTCAATAACAAAATTTAAAGGCTTACTTGAAATTAAAGGCAAGAAATTTAAGGTGCAAGACAAGTAATTAAATGACAATTAAGTAAAGGACATGAAATTAAAGGTGCAAGTAATGAAAAGGGTGGAAGACGAGTTTGTCAAGTTAGCCAACACCTCCTAATGTGATATTAGGAGGGTATTTATAGGAGATTAGGGAGGTAAGCATGTGTTGGAAGCTTCCTTCTTTCTTTCTTTCTCCTCTTTTCGTCTTCTAAATTCTTCGACATTTTCGACTTTGTCTCGGGATTATTTGAACTCGTCTTATAATGTCTTCATTTATTAGACTTGAGTTCTTCGGATTTATTAAATCCTGTGAAAGCCCATGTTTTCTTCCCATTTCATATTTTGATCCTAAATCACAACGAAAACACAAACCACGTATAATTCCGACATTTACGACATAAAATACACGTTTTGGCTTGGTTATTATTATAATTAAGTGGTAAAAGGATAAGTATTTTCACACTTATTAAATCCCCTACACTTGATCATTGCAATGTCCTCATGCAATGCATTAATTACAAAGCAAGTTTTACATTTTCCATCACAATCAATCCACATTAGCCTTTATTAAAGAGACAAAATATCTAAAGGAAGAAAACTAGTAAAAAGATCAAAAACTTACCTTAGGGTTTTGGAATGTCATGAATGATTATCACCCTCAAGTTTCACGTTCCCCATACCAAGCTTAAAAACGAGATCATTGTTATTATAAGTTAGCAAACTATCACAAACTCATGTGGGCCAATTATTTACTTAGACTCCCTTATTCCTAGGTGTATCTCTTATATTTTATTGTTGTCTTGAATGATTACGAAGATGTATTGTTGACTTATTTCGATAGTTATTTAGGCTAAGATAAAGTAGGACGATTTAATCAATAGTTAGCTAAAGAATAAAATCTTTTAAAACTGCTTCTCGGGACCTCATAAAGTTCATATCTTGGCATAACTCGCTTCACGATTTGAGACCTTTCTCGGACCGATATTTGGCATTGACTTCATACTTCAAATCTTGAGAGACGTTCATGAAATAAAGGTCTTCTCTTCATAATAGGAATTTCTTCACTTGAACTTTTTGAGAGATTCTTCATATTTGGACCATGACTTCTTCATTTTTCTCCAATATTTATTTGGGATTTTGATATACAACGATCCGCCTCCTTTTAGGACTTGGATCTATTTATCCTCATACCTTGTTAGGGCCTTTTTAGATAGACTTCTCCATAATCTTTACGGGAGTATTTGCTTTTCGTCGTGTGTCTCGATCCTTCATATTGATTTTCGATAAATGATTCTTCACATCACTTTGGGTCTTTAGCAACAAAATGTAGCCCTCGTGTCTTGTTAGGACCTTTTCGGACTCGCCAATCTTCGCATCCCGCTTCAATAAGTTATGCCTTGGCTATGAACTCTAATTAATACCGAGCAACTTTTAAATGATCTTGGGCTAAAAGCTAAGTAACTTTTCAAATCGTACAACCTTATTTATTGCAATTAAATTTATTAACAAGCGATGGGAGAAAAAGCTCATAATCAGCTCACATAAATTCATGAAAGAATACCAAACTTATAATTGACTCTATCATCTCTCGTTCTCCATAATTTAAAATCTTAAGGAATGAGACTCGTGGATGCTTAGCCTATTAAATCAAAGTTTTGGGTTTTCAAGTCGTCTATAGGATCTTGCAACTTCTTAGACTTTTTCAAGTTTTAGAATTCGCATTTTAAAGTTCCCTTGATAAACGACTTTCTAGGATCAATTATAGGAACTTGCAAAAAGTTCTTGTTCTTAACCCGTAAGAGTTAAGACTTTCGCGTTTTAAAGTTCCCCATATAAAAGCCTAGCAAAACTTGACATAAACACGTTAAGGATACTAGCTAGAGTAGACTTAGATAAGTAAACTCGGGTTGAGTCAAAAGATTCATAACGTTTGAAAATTAAAACCACTTTATTAAAATTTATTCTAGCAAAGAAAGAAAATAACTATACAAAGGTAAATACAACTAGGCCAAAATAGATCAAAAATTTTGAAAAATATCGAAAGATCAATTTTCCGGTTAAAATGAGGACAAATACAATGAAAAGCCCACTTAACTTTGATAGAAGTCCCCCTACACTTAATATAAACATTGTCCTCAATGTTTAAGCATGTGGAAGTAAACTCCCCTACACTTAGGACATTGTGCACGTTGTTTAAATTTTGCTAAGGAAGAGACAACTAAAGTGATTCCTATTTTAATATTGAAGAATATAAAATAGAGAATCAAAAGAGTTTAGGATAGAACCGGGAAGACGGGTACACGGAATCACGGGTCATCAAAAGTCATAAAGAATGGATCTTTGATAGCTCGAATCCCTACACATGATAAGAAAGAAAACAACAAACACATACTAGGGTCTCCCCCTACACTTATTATAAAAACAAAAGAAAAAGGATAGATATTGCGGGTTGCCTCCCGAGAAGCGCTTGTTTTTGTTAACCGATTCGTGAGCCTGACTCGACCTTGATTAGCATAGGAAGAAACTTGAAACACATCCACCGGGATCAAATACATTGTTTTCATCCATCAAGTAGCACAAGCTTAAGGCGAACAAGGCAAGCCAAAGAAGAGTAGGCAAGGTTCCCTTAAGCAAAGATTGAGCACGGTGGTAGACAGTATGTTGAGGTGCAAGTATATCTTTATAAGTTCCAAAGATCTTTCCTTTTATTTCATCAGATGGATACTAAGATGGCTTAAAAATTGCAATAACGGGATCGAAGACCTTTTCCTTTAGGGGAAAATAGCACTCGGGCTCAATAGAATTTGAAGAGGATTGATAGGTGTGAAAACACCCATCCTTTTACCACTTATTTCTTGCTAAAACAAGACCAAAACGCGTATTTAATGTCATTTGTTTAGAATTATGCGTGGTTTGTGTGTTTGTTGTATTTTCAGAGCCAACCGGATAAATATTAAAGAAAACATGGGATTGCACGGGTTTTATCGAAGAAAAAGACGAAAAGACGAAGTCTATAGTCCAAGAGATGCAAAAGATTTGAAGTCAATGGGCCTATTTGAAGATTTATCGAAGAAAAGGACCAAAGATGGAAGATTTACATATGTAGAAGAAACTCAAGTCTATTAACTGAAGAAATTAAAAGACGAGTTGAATTTATTCGTCGACAAATCCCGAATCGAAATCGAAAATGTCAACTTTTCTAAAAAGACGAGAAGACAAAAAGAAAGGGAGAAAACGCACTCACCAAACCAAGCCAAGCACTATATATACTCCTTCCATTCATATTTTCCACTAGATTTTTCATTCTGTTACATTTTTTTCCTATTTCGTAGGAAGAACCATCTCCCTTAAGGAGTGGTTTTCATTTCTTTTGATTTCTTTTAATCTTGTAAGTTTAATCTTTCCATTTTTGTTTGTTGAATCTTAATCATCAATACAAGTTTACATTTAATCTTTCTATCATCTTGTTCTTCATCTCTTTGTGATTCAAAGTTCTCAAGTTTCATTTTATTGGTTTGATCATCAAAAGTAAGTGAGTTTTGTGTTTTTGTTGTTTTGGATTGATGTTTGCTATGAGTAAATGGTTAGTGGTTAAATTGGTTTAAGTCTTGATTAAAAACTTGGTGAAATTTTATGCAAAATTCGTGTTTCAGTCATCCCCTGTTCTTCGCACCTTAACTTGCCCAGATTCCGGATAAGGGGTTTTGTGATTTTACTGTTGGTTTGGAATATCCATTATTCCGGATCATGGTTGTGATTTTATTGTTTATTCGGAATATCCAGTTATTCCGAGTAGAGCCAATATTCCGAATAAGCTCATCATTCTGCATAAGAACATTATTCCGGATCAGTGATTTCTTTCAAACATTCCGAATCAACATGTCCATCCGGAATAATCAATATTCCGGATGAGCAGTTATTCCGAATAAAGTTTTCTTCTAAAACATTCCGCATAAGCACAAACATTCCGGATAGACTATTATTCCGAGTAGCACAAACATTCCGGATAGACCATTATTCCGAGTAGAGCAGTTTTCCAGTTTTATTCCTCATGAGAAGAAATATTCCGAATAAGCTAAATTTCCCTGATGTTCCGGATCAAGCATTCATTCCGAATAAGTTGTTTTCTCCAAGTTTAGGTATTTACTGTTTGATTTAAATATCTAGTTTTATTCTTAGTAATTGCTTTTAGTTCAATTTTATTACTTCTAGCACTTATCATTTTAGTAGATTTAGACCAAAGCTTCCCCTTTTTAGTCACCAATTACAACGATTTCACTTTTAACCGTGATCGATTCGAGAAGATACCGAGAACGAAACAACGACATATATCAATTGGGTACTAGCAACGTAAAGAAAGATCTTGCAAGCAAACCTTTTTATTAACTTACCAAAAATCAGTTATTAAAATGGCGCCGCTGCCGGCTCTTTTCGTAAAGATCAACGGTTTCTTGTGAAAAAAATTGGATTTTGGGATCCGTTCTTTAGGGAACGTTATTTTCAAGCACAAAAGTTTTCAAAAACCCATAAAAATATAAAATTTTCAAAAATACAAAAACATTAAAAAACCTATAAAAACCAAAAATATTTTCTCTTGCATTTTCTTTTTAGTGTATGCGTACTCGATCAACGTCTTATTCAGAGCCCGAGACTCTCGAAGATTTATACATGGCCGGTGTACATGTAACACCCCATTTTGGAAATGGAATATTACGCATAATCATGGCGTGTCATCAAAGCATACAAGGATAAATGTCTAAGCATTATTCAACCATAAAAGGGAAATACCGGAATCAAACATCGGTACCCCAAAGTAAAGCTCATCACACACAAACATAAATACTGAAAAAGGAAAGGACGAAACAATGTCCATAGCAACTGTATCAAAGTAAAGGAAATGCATAAAGTAAAGAAAGACAGTAGAGCTTCCAGTCCATATGCACCTACGTTTGAGATCTACGAGCGTCCCTGAGTACCTGCCGTTTTGGGAACATGAAAAGGAAAAACGGTTGAGCAAGACGCTCAGTGCACGGATGTACAATATAGCATGAAATAGGATAAGCATGTAACATATAACAGCGGAAGACTAAGTACTGAGTAAACTGGTTAAGTATCAAGAAAACTGGTTTTATAGTTTGAAAAGCCTTATGTTTATCTTGTGAAAACTGTTTTAACATATATATACCATAGCACATATAGGTCATGAAAAGGTCACGTGCATGAATACTTGGAGGGGTGACCTCATCATGCTGATTAGAGGGGATGCCTCTAATCAATATACTGGTTTGGGTAGGAGGGATCAACTCCTTGTGAAGGGTGCAAGGCACACACCACATTCACCATGATAAACTGAATAAAACATGTAACTAGGATGCACCCATACGCCCCACATGATATAATAATATGGCCAAAACTGAAAGGGACGCCACGAGCAATCACTCCGCCGTGGGGAAGTCATAACATCGGTGCCTCCAATACTATGGTTATGGTACCTCCATAACTAGGTGAAACTGGTCATGCTTGTATATGGCTATAGATTATGCTAATTAAAAATAAGCAGTTCAAAACAATAAAACAAATACTGGGGAAAACAGTTGGCTGCATACGGGGAAATCCTAATAAGGAAAGAATGTCCATACTGAAAGGACGGGAATCCGTACCTCAAGTCCAGTGAATGAACGGAAGAAAGACTCCTACTTCTGGATCACTAACGCTACATGAATACACACGTGTATAAGTATCGATTCACTGATTACGTACTGGGTTTTATGTCTCATTTTAGCTGACTTGGTATGTTTTAGGTCATGGTTCACTGTTTAAAGCCTTAAACTGTGTTTATCTAGTATTCTGATTAATCTGATTAAGTATTACTGGTGTTTCATGTATTATTATACTTACTGTGTAATAATAAGTAACTTTCCAAAAATAGCAGGTTTCCAAAAATAGAAAGTTTCCAAAAATAGAAAGTTACCAAAAATAGAAAGTTTCCAAAAATAGAAAGTTTCCAAAAATAGAAAGTTTCCAAAAATAGAAAGTTTCCAAAAATAGAAAGTTTCCAAAAATAGAAAGTTTCCAAAAATAGAATTAACTGCTTAAAATAGATTAGTTTCTAAAAATAGAAAGTTTCCAAAAATAGATCAGCTGCCTTAATTAAATAAGTTTCCATATATAGAAGGTTTCCATAATTAGATTAGTTGCCTGAAATAGATAGATTTCCATATATAGAAGGTTTCCATAATTAGATTAGTTGCCTTATTTAATTAAGTTTCTATAAATAGAAGTTTCCATATTTAGAATTAAGCTGGTTACATAAGCTAACATATAAGTCTAAGTGTTTATAAGCTTATTTTTTAAGTCATATGATATAGTGTATAGTTTAATTATTATTTCATGTATTTTAATTAAACTATAGGTTAAGCATTTTAATTAAGGTATAATATGTATTAATTAAAATGGAATAAAATACTTAGGTTAAAATGTGTATTATTATGTATTAATAACATAACCTAAGTCATGTCTAAATTAATTAATTATAGGCATGTTTTAAATAATTAATTAATTATAACTTATAACATAAAATACTTAGGTTAAATTAATGTCATGTTAAACTAATAATTAAAATAACCTGAGTCATGATTTAATTAATATTTCATGTTATTAATTAATTATATCCTAAGTTCATAATTCATAAAATTTAACATGTAGCATAAATCATGATTTAACCAACGAACCATGAATCGGGCATGAATTCGACACCGTACCCCGAGCCAAACTCGGGGCACGTGTGCCTCCTTGCTGCCGTGGGTCCCACATGAGCCAACCAAGACCAAAAATGGTCTTGGTGGTGGCGGCAATAGCAAACCAAACCCCCCTCGGGTTTGTTTGCTAGGCGGCCAAAAACAAACACCCCTTTTAAATCATTCTTTGATTTTAATTAATACCAAAACATGTTAGATCAATGATTAATTGTCATGTTAAAATAAAAAATAATAATAACATGTTCATGAAAATAATCAAAGATTAAAAGAATTAAAAAGAATTAAAAAGAAGGGTTAGAAAGGTATACCACTATGTAGCTTGGAAAAAGGATGAACAAACACTGATTATAACAATAGTTTTTGAGATCAAAATCAACCAATCACCCTCCTATGGTGATGTTTAAGTGGCGGCACAAAGAGGAGAAAAGGAGGAGGAGAAAAACTCTTTTTAGGGTTTTTGTTTATTTTCTTGAAAAAGTGAAATGAAATGAAAAAGTTACATAACCCCCTTTTACTTGTAAAAGTCCATGGGCTTAGCCCATTCCTTGTGGTTGTGCCGTGGGTATGGGGGCCCCACATGGGGTACCCGTACCTTTCTCGTGTCCCGATGTTTCGTGTTCGTTCGTGGTTAAATGTGTTCGTGTCTGAAGCGTTTCTGTTTATTTTATCATGTAGTTACCGTAATCTTAACGCTCGTAATTATATTATATGTATTTACGTAAGTATTCTAATTTGTATTTTAAATGGTGATCATGATTTAATTATGTTCACGTGATATATTTATTAACTGTTTATCATGAGTTCGTACGTAATCGATACTTGTCATGTCATACACGTATGCACTTGCTTGATTATTAGCACATGAATGTGATCAATACTAAATGAGGTAAGTTTTAATCTAGAACGTACGATCTTAAGGGCACTATTCATGGTAAAAGCATGCGGGTTTTACAATTCTTCCCCCCTAAAAAGAATAATTCGTCCCCGAATTATAGATAAAGTAAGCTGAAAAGAAGTAACATACCCGAACTCAAAATATGAAGTGAGGGTAAGAAGCCCGGATAGACTCCTCTGTTTCCCAAGTGGCTTCTCGCTCGGTATGGTCCCTCCAAAGGATTTTGACGAAAGGAATCGTCTTCCTTCTCATGACTCGTTCTTGCCTGTCGAGTACTCGTTCGGGTTCTTCTATAAAAGTGAGATCTTCACGTATCTGTTCCAGTGGATACTGAACCATGTGAAGGGGATGATAATTGTACCCTCTGAGTAAGGACACATGGAACACGTTATGCACGTGCGAAAGCTGAGGAGGTAACGCCAATCGGTAAGATACTTCGCCGATTCGTTCAACGATATCAAATGGTCCGATGAACCGAGGACTGAGTTTCCCTTTGATCCCGAAGCGTTTAACACCACGTGCCGGCGAAACCTTGAGGAAGACGTGATCTCCCACATTAAAATGTATGTCCCTACGATGCTTATCGGCGTAACTCTTCTGACGTGATCGTGCTTCCTGCAGTTTCTGCTTAGTTACTTCGATCTTCTCGTTGGTCATTTCTATAATCTCTGGTCCTTCGAGTGTTCGCTCTCCCACTTGATCCCAGCAAGTTGGAGCGCGACACTTTCTGCCATACAACATTTCGAAAGGAGCACATTTGATACTTGCGTGCCAGCTGTTGTTGTATGCAAACTCGACCAAACAGATGTAATCGTCCCAATCACCTGTCCATTCCAACGCACACGACCTTAACATATCTTCCAATGTTTGAATTGTTCGCTCCGATTGTCCGTCCGTTTGAGGATGAAAGGCTGTGCTCACCTTAAGTTGTGTACCCCAAGCTTTTTGCAGACCTTTCCAGAATCGCGACGTGAAACGAGGATCTCTGTCTGAGACGATGCTGGAGGGAGTACCATGGAGTCTCATGATCTCCCTTCTGTATGTATCTGCGAGTTTACTTACCGGATCTTCCTTGCGTATCGGTAAGAAATGAGCTGATTTGGTGAGTCGATCAACAATGACCCAAATAGCATCATGCTTCTTCTTGGTAGGCGGAAGACCGGTAACAAAATCCATGGTGATTTTGTCCCACTTCCACTCTGGAATATCCAACGGTTGAAGGAGACCGCCCGATCGCTGATGTTCAATCTTAACCTGCTGGCAGGTAAGACATTTGGAGACATACGTGGCTACATCCTGTTTCATACCACTGCACCAAAAGTGCTGTCTGATGTCATGGTACATTTTTGTCGACCCAGGATGTATAGAAAATGGGGAGCTGTGAGCTTCAGCTAACAATGCTTCCCGGAGTTCTGGATTGTCAGGAACACAAAGTCTCGTGTCCTGCCAAACGATACCGTCCGCGTCCATTCTGAATTCTGTCTGCTTCTCCAAATTCTGAATTATCGCCCAAATCTCTCCATCATCCTTCTGCGCTTCCTTAATCCTAGTCAGTAACTCAGGTTCTACTCTAAGATTCGCCCAGTATCCGTGCTGCCCACGTACCATGATTTCGATGTCTAGTCGCTCCAAGTCTCTTATGTTTTGTTCCTCGATCTCAATGCCGTTTATCATTCCGGACTTTCTGCTGAGTGCATCTGCTACTACATTAGCCTTCCCGGGATGATACTGTAGGTTAATATCATAATCCTTCAACAGTTCCAACCATCTCCTTTGTCTCATGTTCAATTCTCGCTGTGTGAAGATATACTTCAAGCTCTTGTGATCCGTGAAAATGTTGCATGATTCTCCGTATAAGTAATGCCTCCATATCTTCAATGCGAACACCACTGCAGCAAGTTCCAGGTCATGCGTAGGGTAGTTTTCTTCATAGGGCTTAAGCTGCCGTGAAGCATACGCGATCACTTTCCCATGTTGCATGAGAACACAGCCCAGTCCCTTCCCCGATGCATCGCTATAGATCTGAAATCCACCTGTACCAGATGGGAGAGTAAGAATAGGTGCAGATACTAACTTCTGCTTTAGGTCTTCGAAGCTCTTCTCTCGTTCTTCCGTCCAGACGAATTTCTCTCCTTTTCGCATCAGTTTGGTGAGAGGCAATGCCAGGCGGGAAAAGTTCTCCACGAATCTTCGATAATATCCAGCTAAGCCTAAGAATTTGCGGACTTCTGTCGCTGATGTTGGTCTTGGCCATTTAGTGATAGCCTCAACCTTCGCTGGGTCCATAGTGATCCCTTCTGCTGATACAATGTGACCTAAGAATGCCACCTTGTTTAACCAGAACTCACACTTGGAGAATTTCGCATACAGCTGCTTCTGACGAAGAATCTGTAGTACAGTACGGAGATGATCTTCGTGTTCCTCCGTGGACTTTGAGAAAATCAAGATATCATCGATGAATACAATGACAAATTTATCAAGGAATTCATGAAAGATTATGTTCATCAGATCCATGAATACTGCTGGAGCGTTAGTCAGGCCGAATGGCATGACCACAAACTCATAATGGCCATAGCGGGTACGAAAAGCAGTCTTGGCAATATCCTGCTCTTTAACCCTTAGCTGATGGTAGCCTGACCTTAAATCGATCTTTGAGAAGTGTTTGGCTCCTTGAAGTTGGTCAAACAGATCGTCTATACGTGGCAGTGGATATCTATTGCGGATGGTAATCTTATTAAGTTCACGGTAGTCAATGCAAAGTCGCATGCTGCCGTCCTTCTTCTTAACGAACAAGACCGGTGCGCCCCATGGAGATGCGCTTGGTCTAATGAACCCTCGTTCAAGAAGTTCCTGCAGTTGGTCCTTCAGTTCTTTTAGCTCTATGGGAGCCATACGATACGGAGCCTTCGAGATTGGCTCGGCTCCTGGAATAAGGTCGATGTTGAACTCCACTTCTCTTGCAGGTGGTATGCCTGGAAGTTCATCTGGGAAGACGTCTTGAAATTCCGAAACTACTGGTTGATCCTGAATCGATGGGGATTCAGCATCCATGTCATGAACCGTAGCTAGATAACCTTCGCAGCCATGTGACAGTAATGCACGTGCTTGCAAGGTAGATATGACTTGTACAGACCGCCCGGGTATGAACCCGTTATGGATGTACTCTGGTGCATTAATGTCGCCGAAGATCACCCGATATGAGTGGCAGTCTGTGGTAGCATGGTGCCTGGATAGCCAGTCCATGCCAAGAATCATATCGAACTCAATCATGTCCAGGGGAAGTGCATCTACTGCACGAACTCTATCGTCAAACTCTAGAGGAAGACTCTTGTATACATGAGTTATTAATACAGAGTCCCTCAGAGGCGTGGAAATGGTTAGCTTATTTTCTAATGGCAAGGGAAGTGTCCTGATGTTCTTAGCATAAGTAGTGGAAATAACTGAATGAGTGGCACCCGTGTCGAAAAGAACACATGCAGCCTGGCCGTACATATACAAAATTCCAGTAATGGTACCTGTAGATTTGTTTGCCTGATCGCGCGATGTCGTGTAGACACGCCCAGTGGTAGGAGGCGGTTTAGTATCAGCATGACCCGAAGTACCCTCCATTTCACCCTTACGGCAATCTCTCATACGATGGCCAGGGAGGCCGCACTTGTAGCACGCGTCGGAATCACGACGACATGGGCCAGGGTGTCTGCGATGGCAAGTGCTGCAAAGAGGATGAGTGAATCCTCCAGCAGGAGTCCTTGCTTGTTGAGGGCCTGCTGATGACAAAACGTGTTAAGAATAAAGTATATGCACGAGTATAGGACGTAAGCGTCATAAGATGCTTACCAGTGTTAGCTGAACGGTTAGGCTGAGAACCCCTGTGGTTCTGGTCCCTTCCGTTACCGTGGTTCCTGGTAGAGATTAATATAGTGTCAGCATGGGAAAAATATAACATGGAATCATAAGAAGATGCGTAAATAGTAGGACCTGCTGTTGTTGGAGTGTCCCGCATTGTTACGGTAATTATCATTACCGTTGCGCCTTTCCACAACAGAACGGTCATTAGAGTGACCGTTTCCTTTGGGCTGATTAGGCTGCTGCTGAGTAGCCGGCTGAGACCGGTCCCCAGTTTTCTGCCTGGAAGATACAGTTTAAGAGATGATTATAGAACATATAATGATAGGGTGCGGTCTGGTTAACGCTAGAACACGAAATGTTTACCTCTTGTCGGGTCTTTCAGCTTCCCTGAACTCATCGCGTTCCTGCAACATCTCAAGCTTCCTTGCTGCGTAAGCCACTTGTGCCACAGTATCCAACGGGGCACCCGATAAATCATTGGCAATCCTTGGATTAAGGCCCCAACGAAAATGTAGTGCTTGTTCTTCAGTGGTGCCTGCGGATGCCCTCAGGACAGCTGTGTACCCAAGGAACCTCTGCATGAACTGACCATAATTCTCGTCGGGTCTCTGTCTCATGGCGTAGTATTCCCTCATGAGTCGATTCCTTCCTTCCATGGGGAAAATGATAGGTGGGGGAGGATATTCGTCGTCATGAAGGATGGCGTCTTGCCTTTCTGCCTCCATGTCAGCAAATAACTCCCAGAGTTTGTTTGTGTTTGCCATCTGACAGTATAACATAAAACATATGATCGACAGTTCAAAACATGAAATATAAGTTATATATATACATGAAAAAAAAATTATACCAAAAATATCACGAGAAAAATTTTATGCAAGAAAATCTTTGTATGAATGCATGATGCAGTTTTATGAAAACTTTTGATGCTCGAGAGTGAACGCCTCTGGTCAGTTCACTCAAAACAAAAGACATATCGAGGGGACGCCTATGGGTCGGTCCCAAATCTAAAAGTTTCGATAAAACACATGCGACTAAATAGGGCCAGTCCTGTACCAACCATTACTTAGTCAAAACCCTGTAACAATGACATGTATATGTATGCTTAAAAATGATGAATGCATGAAAACAATTGTCAGTTCTAGGAAGACCGTAGTGACTACCCACTAATCACAGGTCATATTTGAGAGCCTACAGGTCGAAACCTTGGCTCTGATACCATAATTGTAACACCCCATTTTGGAAATGGAATATTACGCATAATCATGGCGTGTCATCAAAGCATACAAGGATAAATGTCTAAGCATTATTCAACCATAAAAGGGAAATACCGGAATCAAACATCGGTACCCCAAAGTAAAGCTCATCACACACAAACATAAATACTGAAAAAGGAAAGGACGAAACAATGTCCATAGCAACTGTATCAAAGTAAAGGAAATACATAAAGTAAAGAAAGACAGTAGAGCTTCCAGTCCATATGCACCTACGTTTGAGATCTACGAGCGTCCCTGAGTACCTGCCGTTTTGGGAACATGAAAAGGGAAAACGGCTGAGCAAGACGCTCAGTGCACGGATGTACAATATAGCATGAAATAGGATAAGCATGTAACATATAACAGCGGAAGACTAAGTACTGAGTAAACTGGTTAAGTATCAAGAAAACTGGTTTTATAGTTTGAAAAGCCTTATGTTTATCTTGTGAAAACTGTCTTAACATATATATACCATAGCCCATATAGGTCATGAAAAGGTCACGTGCATGAATACTTGGAGGGGTGACCTCATCATGCTGATTAGAGGGGATGCCTCTAATCAATATACTGGTTTGGGTAGGAGGGATCAACTCCTTGTGAAGGGTGCAAGGCACACACCACATTCACCATGATAAACTGAATAAAACATGTAACTAGGATGCACCCATACGCCCCACATGATATAATAATATGGCCAAAACTGAAAGGGACGCCACGAGCAATCACTCCGCCGTGGGGAAGTCATAACATCGGTGCCTCCAATACTATGGTTATGGTACCTCCATAACTAGGTGAAACTGGTCATGCTTGTATATGGCTATAGATTATGCTAATTAAACATAAGCAGTTCAAAACAATAAAACAAATACTGGGGAAAACAGTTGGCTGCATACGGGGAAATCCTAATAAGGAAAGAATGTCCATACTGAAAGGACGGGAATCCGTACCTCAAGTCCAGTGAATGAACGGAAGAAAGACTCCTACTTCTGGATCACTAACGCTACATGAATACACACGTGTATAAGTATCGATTCACTGATTACGTACTGGGTTTTATGTCTCATTTTAGCTGACTTGGTATGTTTTAGGTCATGGTTCACTGTTTAAAGCCTTAAACTGTGTTTATCTAGTATTCTGATTAATCTGATTAAGTATTACTGGTGTTTCATGTATTATTATACTTACTGTGTAATAATAAGTAACTTTCCAAAAATAGCAGGTTTCCAAAAATAGAAAGTTTCCAAAAATAGAAAGTTACCAAAAATAGAAAGTTTCCAAAAATAGAAAGTTTCCAAAAATAGAAAGTTTCCAAAAATAGAAAGTTTCCAAAAATAGAAAGTTTCCAAAAATAGAAAGTTTCCAAAAATAGAATTTACTGCTTAAAATATATTAGTTTCTAAAAATAGAAAGTTTCCAAAAATAGATCAGCTGCCTTAATTAAATAAGTTTCCATATATAGAAGGTTTCCATAATTAGATTAGCTGCCTGAAATAGATAGATTTCCATATATAGAAGGTTTCCATAATTAGATTAGTTGCCTTATTTAATTAAGTTTCTATAAATAGAAGTTTCCATATTTAGAATTAAGCTGGTTACATAAGCTAACATATAAGTCCAAGTGTTTATAAGCTTATTTCTTAAGTCATATGATATAGTGTATAGTTTAATTATTATTTCATGTATTTTAATTAAACTATAGGTTAAGCATTTTAATTAAGGTATAACATGTATTAATTAAAATGGAATAAAATACTTAGGTTAAAATGTGTATTATTATGTATTAATAACATAACCTAAGTCATGTCTAAATTAATTAATTATAGGCGTGTTTTAAATAATTAATTAATTATAACTTATAACATAAAATACTTAGGTTAAATTAATGTCATGTTAAACTAATAATTAAAATAACCTAAGTCATGATTTAATTAATATTTCATGTTATTAATTAATTATATCCTAAGTTCATAATTCATAAAATTTAACATGTAGCATAAATCATGATTTAACCAACGAACCATGAATCGGGCATGAATTTGACACCGTACCCCGAGCCAAACTCGGGGCACGTGTGCCTCCTTGCTGCCGTGGGTCCCACATGAGCCAACCAAGACCAAAAATGGTCTTGGTGGTGGCGGCAATAGCAAACCAAACCCCCCTCGGGTTTGTTTGCTAGGCGGCCAAAAACAAACACCCCTTTTAAATCATTCTTTGATTTTAATTAATACCAAAACATGTTAGATCAATGATTAATTGTCATGTTAAAATAAAAAATAATAATAACATGTTCATGAAAATAATCAAAGATTAAAAGAATTAAAAAGAATTAAAAAGAAGGGTTAGAAAGGTATACCACTATGTAGCTTGGAAAAAGGATGAACAAACACTGATTATTACAATAGTTTTTGAGATCAAAATCAACCAATCACCCTCCTATGGTGATGTTTAAGTGGCGGCACAAAGAGGAGAAAAGGAGGAGGAGAAAAACTCTTTTTAGGGTTTTTGTTTATTTTCTTGAAAAAGTGAAATGAAATGAAAAAGTTACATAACCCCCTTTTACTTGTAAAAGTCCATGGGCTTAGCCCATTCCTTGTGGTTGTGCCGTGGGTATGGGGGCCCCACATGGGGTACCCGTACCTTTCTCGTGTCCCGATGTTTCGTGTTCGTTCGTGGTTAAATGTGTTCGTGTCTGAAGCGTTTCTGTTTATTTTATCATGTAGTTACCGTAATCTTAACGCTCGTAATTATATTATATGTATTTACGTAAGTATTCTAATTTGTATTTTAAATGGTGATCATGATTTAATTATGTTCACGTGATATATTTATTAACTGTTTATCATGAGTTCGTACGTAATCGATACTTGTCATGTCATACACGTATGCACTTGCTTGATTATTAGCACATGAATGTGATCAATACTAAATGAGGTAAGTTTTAATCTAGAACGTACGATCTTAAGGGCACTATTCATGGTAAAAGCATGCGGGTTTTACAGTACACAACAACAACAATAATACTCCACCCCTCCCCAACAATAATAATCCACCCCACCCAAACATGAATAATCCACCCTTACCCGACCTACGAACCATGGAGGAGCTATGTCAACCCACCATGAACGGACGTGAAGGCCCGATTGCGCTGATGCATGTCACGGCTCAAGAGTTTTCGTTGAAGCATCACATGATCCAACAAGTGCAAACTAACCCATTTCGTGGAATTCCGAATGATGATGCCAACAAACACCTCGAGAAATTCATTACCATCACCCAAAGCATGAAGTCCCCCGGTGTTTCTATGGATGACCTTCGCCTCCAACTATTTCCCCACTCGCTTTCTCACCATGCCGAAAAATGGTTTGACCGTCTCCCAAAGAACTCTATTCATACTTGGGCCGACATGACTCAACGCTTTTTGTCGCGCTACTTCCCACCATCCATGGTCACGAGCCTTCGTAACCAAATTAGTGGATTCATGCAAGACAATGATGAATCGCTCTTTGATGCTTGGGAACGATACAATGATTTGATCGACCGCTGTCCAAATCACAACATGCTCCCCGTCACTCTCATTGATACTTTCTACAATGGTCTCACTTTTCGTGATCGTGACACGATCAATGCCGCCTTCGGTGGTACTTTTATGAAAAGGAGACCGGAGGAGTGTAGAGAGTTGAATGAAAACATGACTACTCACCACAAGAATTGGGATTCATCCGCATCCTCAAGATCTAACTCGAGAGTCAATGTTTCTTCTACTACTTCCAATCCGGAGATAACCGAACTTACCCAACAAATCGCTGAGATGAACAAGAATTTCATGACCATGGCCACAAACCACTTTCAACAAGCTAAAGCCGTTTCTATTTCTTGTGACACATGTGGTGGTCCTCATTCCTACAATGATTGTCCTTCCACTCAAGGCAATTTTTCTGAAAACGTTAACGCGGCATACGGTACTTATCCCACGGGAGGCTATCAAGCTCGTCCTCAAGGAGACCGTAGCTTGCTAAGTTATCGTTCAAACAACTATCTTTCTCCACCCGGTTTCCCTCCTCCAAACCAAAACCAACAACTAAGCTATAACCGAAACAACCAATCCCAACCTCGTGCTAACAATCAATATCAATCCCAAGGAAACCCATACCCACCTCAAGGAAATTCTCAAGCTTACCAAGCTCCACCTCTCAATCAACCGATGGTATTGAATCAAGACGTCGAGACGTTCATGAAGACTAATCGAGAGATGGTGACGAATCTTCAGAGTCAATTTGTCAACTTGAAGAATGACATGGCAAAATAAGGGAGCGATATTCGAGCCGAGCTAAGGAATGACATGGAAAAACAAAGCAATGAGATTCGTGCAGACATGAGAGACTCTTTCAGCACTCAAGCGGTTAACATTCGTGATATGATCGGTTCGCTCTTCCAAGGTAATCAACCCTCTTCTTCGGGTACTCTTCTGAGTAACACCGTTGCGAATCCAAGAGGGGAGATGAAAGCAATCACCACTCGTAATGGAAAAGGTTATACGGAACCCGAGCTTCCTACACCTCCACCCGTGATTGTGAACAAGGAAAAAGAGCAACTTTCCTCACCTCCTTCACCTTCTATCCCCATTTCCCCACCACCCGTGGTTGTGAGTGATCCTACTCCCCTAAAGCCTTCTTCTTCATCCAATATACCTTATCCTTCAAGGTTGAGGAAAGAGAAGGAAAATAGCAAGGATGATATTCAAGTTTCAAACTTTCTTAAAATGTTTAAACAATTGAATTTTAACATCTCCTTTTCCGAGGTTCTCGCTCACATGCCTAAATACGCGAAGATGTTTAAAGATCTTCTTAGTGACAAGGAGAAGCTTCTTGACATTGCTCAGACCCAACTTAATGAGAATTGCTCCGCCGTTCTCTTAAGGAAATTGCCCACCAAACTTGGTGATCCGGGTCGCTTCTTGATTCCTTGCAACTTCCCGGGAGTAGAGAATTGCATGGCCCTAGCCGATCTAGGTGCCAGTATAAACTTAATGCCTTTAAGTGTTTGGAAGCAATTATCTCTCCCCGAGCTAGTCCCCACCAAAATGACTTTGGAATTAGCTAACCGTACGGTTGCTTATCCAGTGGGGATAACCGAAGACGTCTTTGTTGGCGTTGACAAATTCACCTTCCCGGCGGATTTTGTTGTCATTGACTACGAGATTGATCCTCGTGTTCCATTAATCGTTGGACGCCCCTTCTTGAGGACCGGTCGCACTCTCATTGATGTAGCCGCGGGCGAAATAATCATGAGAGTTGGTGATGATAAAATTGTCTTCAATATGGGTAAGATTTCTAAGCAACCTTATTCATATGAGAGTGTTAATGTTATTGATGTTCTCGATGAGGCTTGTGAAGAACACTTTCATGATGCTTTCAAAAGTACTCTCTCTTCTCACCCAATGTTGAGACCGTTGCCTCAATTGCTCTGGCATTGACTCCTTTTGGAGAAAGTGACTTGGATGATTTCGAAGCAAGCTTGGGTCCGCTCGATCTTAAGTATGATGATTCTTCCACCGATTGGGATGAAGACATTCGTACTATTGAGAGACTTCTCAATGAAGACCCGTTTTCTCCTCTTTCTCCTAAAGAGGTGACTAATGATGATCCATCGTTAGTTACACCATCTATTGAGGATCCTCCTACTCTTGAGCTTAAGGACCTACCTCCTCATCTAGAGTACGTTTTCCTTGAAGACAACAAGAAGTTACCGGTCATCATCGCAAAGGACCTGAAAGAAGAAGAAAAATCCTGACTTATCACCGTGTTGAAGAAACATAAAAGAGCTATCGCTTGGAAAATCTCCGATATTCGTGGAATTGATCCTCACTTTTGCACACATAAAATTCTCATGGAGGACGACTTTAAGCCCACAATTCAAAGCCAACGAAGGGTGAATCCTAAAATCCATGACGTTATCAAAAAAGAGGTTATCAAACTTCTTGATGTGGGCATGATTTATCCTATTTCGGATTCACCATGGGTTAGTCCAGTCCATTGTGTGCCTAAGAAAGGCGGAATCACCGTTGTGCCCAATCAAAACAACGAGTTGATTCCTACCCGTCTCGTTACTGGGTGGAGAGTTTGTATAGACTACCGCAAACTCAATGATGCCACGAGAAAGGATCACTTCCCTCTTCCTTTTATGGACCAAATGCTTGAACGTTTAGCGGGTAATGAATATTACTGCTTTCTTGATGGTTTCTCGGGTTATTTCCAAATACCCATCGATCCCTAAGATCAAGAGAAGACAACATTCACTTGTCCCTATGGCACATTTGCCTACAAAAGGATGCCTTTTGGCTTATGCAATGCCCCCGGGACTTTCCAAAGGTGCATGTTGGCTATCTTCCATGACATGGTTGAGCAAACCATGGAAGTCTTCATGGATGATTTCTTGGTCTTTGGGGATTCCTTCTCTTCTTGCCTTGCCAATTTAGAACGTATGTTTAAGCGGTGCGAAGACACTCGCCTTGTTCTGAATTGGGAAAAATGCCATTTTATGGTAAAAGAAGGCATTGTGCTAGGACACAAAATCTCTAAATCCGGTCTTGAAGTCGACCGTGCTAAAGTAGATGTCATATCCAAAATACCTCCACCTGCAACCGTGAAGGGTGTGAGAATGTTTCTGGGTCATGCGGGCTTCTATCGTCGATTCATTCAGGATTTCTCTAAAATAGCTCGCCTGATGACCCACCTCTTGGAAAAAGATGCTCCTTTTATCTTTTCAAAAGAGTGTATCGAAGCCTTCAATCTTCTTAAGGATAAGCTAACTAAGGCACCGGTCTTGGTTACCCCTAATTGGGAGCTACCCTTTGAGTTGATGTGCGATGCTAGCGACTTTGTTATTGGTGCGGTTTTGGGACAAAGGATCAACAAACACTTCCAACCAATCCACTATGCTAGCAAAACAATGACGGGGGCTCAATTGCATTATACGACAACCGAAAAAGAGCTTTTAGCTGTTGTCTATGCTTTTGAAAAATTTCGACCCTATCTTGTTTTATCCACCACCATCGTATACACGGACCATTCCGCGTTGAAGTACTTGATGACTAAGCATGACTCTAAGCCAAGACTTCTTCGCTGGGTTTTACTCCTTCAAGAATTCAACATTGAAATTCGTGACAAGAAGGGTGCCGAAAACCTAGCCGCGGATCATCTTAGTAGACTTGAGGATCCATATCAAGGGGATCATCTGAACAAAGAAATCAATGACTCTTTTCCCCTTGAGACCTTAATGTCTATTAATCTCAATCTGGATGATACCCCGTGGTTTGCTGATATTGCAAACTACTTAGCGGGTGGTGTTCTCATCAAAGGGTTAACATCCCAACAAAAGAAGAAGTTCTTGAACGATGTTAAGACTTACTTTTGGGATGACCCTTTTCTATTCAAACAATGCGCTGACTTGATTATTCGCTGATGTGTTGACGGACCGGCCGCTTTGGGCATTCTCCAAGCTTGCCATAAAGGACCCACCGGTGGTCACTTTGGTCTCAATTACACCGCCAAAAAAGTGTTTGATTCGGGATTTTATTGGCCCACCATTTATCGTGATGCTCATGAGATGGTTAAACATTGTGATGCTTGCCAAAAACAAGGCAAGATCACACATAAAGATGAGATGCCTCAAAATTTCATACAAGAATGTGAAATCTTTGATGTGTGGGGCATCGACTTTATGGAGCCATTCCCTTCTTCTAAAGGCAAAAAATACATCCTTGTCGCTGTCGACTACGTTTCTAAATGGGTTGAAGCCAAAGCTTTACCCACTAACGACGCGAGGGTGGTTTGTAAATTCTTGAAACAACTGTTTGCTTGATTCGGTGTTCCTCGTGCTATTATCAGTGACCGCGGGACTCATTTTTGCAACGATCAATTTGCAAGAGTCATGGCTAAGTATGGTGTCAATCACCGTCTTTCCACCGCTTATCATCCTCAAACCAATGGTCAAGCCGAGATATCCAACCGTGGATTGAAGCGCATTTTGGAACGTACTGTGGGAGAGCATCGTGCCTCGTGGGCCAACAACCTTGATGATGCTTTGTGGGCTTTCCGTACCGCCTATAAGACACCGATTGGTTGTACACCTTATCGTTTTGTGTACGGGAAAGCCTGCCACCTCCCCATCGAGCTGGAACATAAGGCATACTGGGCCTTGAAGTGGGCTAACTTCGACATCAACAAAGCCGGTGATCTTCGCAAGATTCAACTCAACGAGCTACAAGAATTGAGGAATGAAGCTTATGAGAACTCATTGATCTACAAGGAAAAGACCAAGATTATCCACGATGCTAAAATTAAGAACCGAGAGTTCCACGTTGGTGATCAAGTCTTACTCTTTAACTCTCGGTTGAAGATCTTCTCGGGCAAGTTGAAGAGCCGCTGGTCTGGTCCATTCACCATCGCCAATGTCTTTCCCTATGGCACCATTGAGCTTTCTCAGCCAAATGGGCCCAATTTCAAGGTGAATGGCCAGCGTCTGAAGTTGTACTTTTGTGAGGACATCTCTCATGAGATGATTCCATCCCTCACCACGTTTCCCTTGAATTAGTTCGGGACCGAGTCAGGCTCGTGACTCGGTTAACAAAAACAAGCGCTCCTCGGGAGGCAACCCGAGTATCTATCCCCCTTTCGCGTTTTTCATCCTAAGTGTAGGGGGAGCTATATAGGTTGCTTGTGTTAGTATGGTGATGTGCTTACAGGGATAAGTGCACTCTTAGAATCTTTGAAGAACCGTGCTCCCATGTTATCCGCAATACCGGTTCTATCTCTCAACTATCGTGATTCAATTTTCTTCATACTCACATTTGAAATTGATCACTTTAGTCGTCTCTTCCTTAGCTTGATTTAACCAACGTGCACAATGTCATAAGTGTAGGGGAGACTTCTCCCACATACTTAAATATTGAGGACAATGTTTATCTTAAGTGTAGGGGGGACTTCTATCGAAGTTTTAAGTGGACTTTTCCATTAAAATGCCTTTATTTAACCGGAAAATCATCTTTTTCAGCATTTTTCAAATTTTTAATTAACTTTGGCCATTTAGTCGTAATTTTTAAATTTTTATCGTTGCTTTCATAGGTATATTTCCCGCAATAAAGTCAAAAATATTAATAAAGTGGTGTAGCTAGTTTTGAAATCTTTGACATATTAGGCCCGTTGCGATTATTTTGACTCAACCAGAATAGACTTATCCAAGTTTATTCTAGCTAGTATCCTTAACCATGTAGACCTTAATTGATTTATTAGGCTAAGCATCCAAAAGTCTCATTACTTGAGATTTTAAATTGTGGAGGACGAGAAATGATAGAGTCAATTATAAGTCGGTATTCTTGCAGAAGCTCACTTGGTGTAATTATTTGCCTATTCTCCCATCACTTGCTAATAATTTATCTGCAATAAGTAAGGTCGTACGATTTGAAAGGTTACTTAGCTTCTAGCCCAAGATCGTTTAAAAGTTGCTCGGTATTGATAAGAGTTCATAGCCAAGGCATAACTTATGAAGCGGGGCGCGAAGATTGGCGAGTCCAAAAAGGCCCTAACAAGCCATGAGAACTCCATTTTATTGCTAAAGATCCAAGGTGATGTGAAAAGCATTATTCCCAAGATCAATATGAAGGATCAAGACTCACGACGAAAAGCAATCAACTCCCATAAAGATCATGGAGAAGTCTATCCGAAAAGACCCTAACAAGGTATGAGGATATATAGATCCAAGTCCGAAAAGGAGGCGGATCGTTGTATCTCAAAATCCCAATTAGCGATTGAAGAAATAATGATGAAGTCGTGGTCAACAAAGTTGGAGTACCCCTCAAAAATACTCCAAGTGAAGAACTCTATTAACGAAGAGAAGACCATTATCTCATGAACGTCTCTCAAGATATGAAGTATGAAGTACATGCCAAATATCGGCCCGAGAAAGGTCTCAAATCGCGAAGCGAGTTATGCCAAGATATGAACTTTTTGATATCCCGAGAAGCAGTTTTAAGAGATTTTGTCCTTTAGCTAACTATTAATCAAATCGTCCTACTTTGCTTTCAGCCTAAATGAATTATCGAAATAAGTCCAAAAATGCATCTTCATGATCATTCTAAGACAAAAATAAAATATAAGAGATACACCTAGGAATAAGGGAGTTTAAGCATATAATTAAGCCATGTGTGTAAGTGTTTGAATTACTAACTTATAATAACAATGATCTCATTTTTAAGCTTAGTTTGGGGAACGTGAAACTTGAGGGTGATAAATCTTCGCAGCGCCAAAGCCCTAATGTAAGTCCTTGATCTCTTTGCAAGTTATTTCCATATAGCTATTTTCAAGTGAAAATGGTTTCTATCCTTTTGTTTCCTTTAAAGTTTTAATTTCTCTTAGTATTTAAATTTTTGTTTAGTAGTATTTTAATAAGGCCAAGGTTGATTGATTATGAGAAAAGTGTAAATTTGCTTTATCACTAAGCATTGCATGAGGGCATGGCAATGGTTAAGTGTACGGGATTTGATAGGTGTGAAAACAACCATCCTTTTATCACTTATTTCTTGCTAAAACAAGACCAAAACGCGTATTTAATGTCATTTGTTTGGAATTATGCGTGGTTTGTGTTTTTGTTGTGTTTTCAGAGCCAACCGGATAAATATTAAAGAAAACATGGGATTGCACGGGTTTTATCGAAGAAAAAGACGAAAAGACGAAGTCTATAGTCCAAGCGATGCAAAAGACTTGAAGTCAATGGGCCTATTTGAATATTTATCGAAGAAAAGGACCAAAGATGGAAGATTTACATATGTCGAAGAAACTCAAGTCTATTAAATGAAGAAATTAAAAGACGAGTTGAATTTATTCGTCGACAAATCCCGAATCGAAATCGAAAACGTCAACTTTTCTGAAAAGACGAAAAGACAAAAAGAAAGGGAGAAATCGCACTCACCAAACCAAGCCAAGCACTATATATACTCCTTCCATTCATATTTTCCACTAGCTTTTTCATTCTGTTACATTTTTTCCTATTTCGTAGGAAGAACCATCTCCCTTAAGGAGTGGTTTTCATTTCTTTTGATTCCTTCCAATCTTGTAAGTTTAATCTTTCCATTTTTGTTTGTTGAATCTTAATCATCAATACAAGTTTACATTTAATCTTTCTATCATCTTGTTCTTCATCTCTTTGTGATTCAAAGTTCTCAAGTTTCATTTTATTGGTTTGATCATCAAAAGTAAGTGGGTTTTGTGTTTTTGTTGTTTTGGATTGATGTTTGCTATGAGTAAATGGTTAGTGGTTAAATTGGTTTAAGTCTTGATTAAAAACTTGGTGAAATTTTATGTTAAATTCGTGTTTCAGTCATCCCCTGTTCTTCGCACCTTAACTTGCCAGATTCCGGATAAGGGGTTTTGTGATTTTACTGTTGGTTCGGAATATCCATTATTCCGGATCAAGGTTGTGATTTTATTGTTTATTCGGAATATCCAATTATTCCGAGTAGAGCCAATATTCCGAATAAGCTCATCATTCCGCATAAGAACATTATTCCAGATCAGTGATTTCTTTCAAACATTCTGAATCAACATGTCCATCCGGAATAATCAATATTCCGGATGAGTAGTTATTCCGAATAAAGTTTTCTTCTAAAACATTCCGCATAAGCACAAACATTCCGGATAGACTATTATTCCGAGTAGCACAAACATTCCGGATAGACCATTATTCCGAGTAGAGCAGTTTTCCAGTTTTATTCCTCATGAGAAGAAATATTCCGAATAAGCTAAATTTCCCTGATGTTCCGGATCAAGCATTCATTCCGAATAAGTTGTTTTCTCCAAGTTTAGGTACTTACTGTTTGATTTAAATTCTAGTTTTATTCTCAGTAATTGCCCTTTAGTTCAATTTTATTACTTCTAGCACTTATCATTTTAGTAGATTTAGACCAAAGCTCCCCCTTTTTAGTCACCAATTACAACGATTTCACTTTTAACCGTGATCGATTCGAGAAGATACCGAGAACGAAACAACGACATATATCAACTGGGTACGAGCAACGTAAAGAAAGATCTTGCAAGCAAACCTTTTTATTAACTAACCAGAAATCAGTTATTAAGGATCCGCTCATAAATCTCACAATCTCATCCTCAGAAGTTGGATAAAGAGGTGTCAAGACATAAGTACTGTGGATATTGGTGTCTTCTGGCTTCTTCTCCTTTGAAACGGGTTTCTTCATATCCAAAGGAGGATAAAGAGCATAATCATCAAAGTCCAAAGGAGGAGAATAACTCTCATTTGGGAAGTAAGTGTTGAGAAAAGTAGCAAAATCTTCCTCAAATGAGTAGTCATCCAAAGTAGGATCAAGTGTTGTTGGCGGAGGATCTTCATCAAAAGTAGTAGTAAGGTCATCATGAGAAGAATCACTCGAGAGAGTATCAACATCATCAAAATTTTCATAAGTTAGCATGTCTGGATACTCTGAAACAAAATTTTCATAATCATCCCCATCGGAACTAGAATCATCATCATAATCATCATAGATCGGTGGAGAATCATAAATTGGTGGAGGATCTAAATTGGAGAGAGAATCATCCACAACATCTTTAAACAGTGGATTATCATAGCAAGAATCGAAAAGAGGATAGTTGTAGACGACAAAATCATCAAGCACATTAATCATATTCACTGATTCTCTTCCATTTGATTTGGTTGTGATCTTCCCCATTGTAAATACTTGTGCATCATTCCCGACCCTTAAAATTAGTTCACCTTCGGCAACATCAACTAAGGCTTTTCTGGTTCTCAAGAATGGCCAACCAAGTATTAACGGAATACGAGGGTCCATTTCATAATCAACAACAACAAAGTCGACCGGAAGGTGCCAACTATAATCAACACATCTTCGGCAATACCAACGGGGTAAGCGAGAGTGCGATTTGCTAGCTCAAGAGTCATCTTTGTTGGAGTAAGGTCGGGTAATGATAACTTTTTCCAAACACTTAAAGGCGTTAGATTTATACTTGCCCCGAGATCGGCTAAGGCAGTAAATTCTTTGGTTTGGTTAAAAGTACATGGTAGCACAAAATGACCGGGATCTCCAAGTTTTTTAGGAAGTTCTTTAAGAAGGACTGTAGAACAGTTTTCATTCAATCGAGTATTAACAAACTCGGCCATCTTCTCCTTCAGATTAAGCAATTCCTTAAACATCTTAACAAATTTAGGCATTTGGGCAAGAGCTTCAACAAGGCTAAAGGTGATGGTCAGTCCCGAAATCTTCTTCGAATAGTTCGACACTTGAATGTCATCCTTGGTGAGCAATTTGCCCTTGTCTACGCGAGAAGGATAAGGGATGTTAGGTTTATAAGTGGAAGGTGGGGTGGGTGAAGGGTTTTGCTTGGGTACTTCTGCAGTAAGAGGTGGTGACGGTAATGGAGAACTAATACTAGGCGTGGGAGTAGGAGGGATAAATGGTGGTGGAGGAGGTATAGATGGAGTAACTGGGGGCGGAATAGATGGTCCTACTAAGGTTACTCCACTGCGTGTAGTAATAGCACTCACATTCGCTCTCGGGTTGGTGATGGTATTTGAGGGAAGAGAGCCCGAAGTAGAGGGTTGAGTAGTTGGTAAGAAACTAGCCAGCATATTCTTCAAATCATTTGTTTGAGTGCTAAAAGAGGTTTGTATATCATGACGAAGCTCGGATCTAATATCATTACCTTGCTTAGTGATATCCCCTTTCAAGATAATTTGGCTTTGCAGATTCTTAATTTGCTCTCCTTGGGTCTTTATGAAAGTTTCCACATCTTGATTAATGGGTGGCGTTTGTTGAGCGGGTGGTGATAAGGATTAGAAGCTCGAGGTGGGTTTGGGTTGCTTATATTGTAGTTGTTGGGGTTGTGGTTTTGAGGATAAAAACCGGGTGAAAGAAAGTTGTTAGAACGGTAACTTAGCAAGTTACGATCACCTTGAGGTCAAGCTTGATGGCTTTCCATTGAATAGTTACCATAAGCTGCATACACGTTTTCCGGATTGTCATGAGTAGACGGACAATCAGTGTATGAATGAGGACCCCCGCAAATTTCACAAAAATTTGCTACAGCTTTAACTTGTTGTTGTTGATTTGTAGCCAAGAGTTTCATATTTTTGCTCATTTCGACCATTGCGCGGGTCAATTAGGTGATATCAGGGTTTGAAGAAGTAGAAGAAACATTGACTCTCGGGTTATTCCTTGAAGATGCGGATGAATCCCAATTTTTGTGATGAGTAGTCATGTTCTCGATAAGCTCTCTACACTCCTTAGGTTTCTTTTCATAAATGTGCCACTGGCGGCTGCATTAATCGTATCACGATCACGAAAAGTTAAACCGTTGTAGAAAGTATCAATTAAGGTGACGGGGAGCATGTTGTGGTTTGGAAATCGATCGATCAAAACATTATATCGTTCCCAAGCATCAAAAAGTGATTCATCAGGTTCTTGATAAGTATTCCCGCCTGTCACGCGGGTGACCCGGGTTCGTTCCCCGGCAGCGGCGCCATTTAATAACTGGTTTTTACCTAGTATGAAAATGTCGTTGTTCCAGTCTTTTCGAATTGATTACTGGTTTAAGTGCGACTCAATCGTCTTTTGGTGAAAAAGAATAACTTTGGTCGTTGTAGTAATTTAAATGTTCAAGACTTTAAAGTAAATGACGGTAATTAAAACTAAAACTAATCGAGAAAAACTGTCACTTTTTCTCTAAAATTAGAAAACGTAATGGTGCAATATTAAAACTTTTAAAAGAAAACTAATTAAATGACTTAAAATTAAAGCTGGACGAAAAGTAAATCTGACAATTAAATAAAAATGCAAACTTAATAAAACTAAGACAAAATATAAAACAAAACCTACCTGTCGGAATACACCGATCGGAATCCCATCGGAATGATCCGTCGGAATCCTATCGGAATCCAAACTTACCACTACTATCGGAATAGGGAACACGGTTGGAATCCAGATCGGGATGTACCAAGAGTACCTCTGTCAAAATGTTGATCGGAATCCACAATTGGAATGACCAACCTTGAGACGATCGGAATGAGGATCGGAATCCTGGTCGGAATGCTGTCACCACAAAGCCTAATCGGAATACCAAACCAACACCCCTGATCGGAATGCAAATCGGAATGCAAATAGGAATTATAAACCCTTTTCCGATCCACTGAACGGAATGTGAAACCCCTTTCCGATTGTGGTAATCGGAATACCGTAGGATAAAGGCAAAATAAGCAAAACAAATAAGCTATTAACCAAATAAGCACACGACTAAAAACTTAATCAAAACACGTATAAGAAAAAGCTAATAAGCTAAAATTTAAAAACTTTTAAAAAAACTAAATGATAAAATATTTAAAAATGACTTTTTTATATAAAAATAACTTTTATAAACACTTAAGTAAATTAAAGAAAGACACAATAAGCTATAAAATCAATAATCTAAAACAATAAAAAGCATAAAAACATAACACTTAATCAAATAAGCATAACAATAAGCACAATAACATAAAGATTAAGCAAAGCAAGAAAGGAAGAATGAGAGATTAAAAATAAGAACATGATTAAAAGAAAATATTCAATAACAAAATTTAAAGACTTACTTGAAATTAAAGGCAAGAAATTTAAGGTGCAAGACAAGTAATTAAATGACAAATAAGTAAATGACATGAAATTAAAGGTGCAAGTAATGGAAAGGGTGGAAGACTAGTTTGTCAAGTTAGCCAACACCTCCTAATGTGATATTAGGAGGGTATTTATAGGAGATTAGGGAGGTAAGCATGTGTTGGAAGCTTCCTTCTTTCTTTCTTTCTCGTCTTTTCGTATTCTAAATTCTTCGACTTTTTCGACTTTGTCTCGGGATTATTTGAACTCATCTTATAATGTCTTCATTTATTAGACTTGAGTTCTTCGGCTTTATTAAACTTCCGTCTTTAGACTTTTCTTCGATAAATCTTCATAATAGGCCTTGGACTTCCGTTCTTTTTGCACTCTTGATCTTTTGACTTCGTCTTTTGTCTTTTTCTTCGATAAAAGCCTCTGAAAGCCCATGTTTTCTTCCCTTTTCACATTTTGATCCTAAATCATAACAAAAACACAAACCACGCATAATTCTGACATTTACGACATAAAATACACGTTTTGGCTTGGTTATTATTATAATTAAGTGGTAAAAGGATAAGTGTTTTCACACTTATTAAGACTATTCCTTGCTTATGCAGCCCACATGAATATGATCGTCTATCAGATGGATGTAAAGACGGCATTTCTTAATGGTGAAATCAAGGAAGAGGTCTATGTTCAACAGCCGGATGGTTTTGTGAATTCTAAGCATCCTAATCATGTGTACAAGATTAAGAAGGCTCTCTATGGGTTGAAGCAAGCTCCACACGCATGGTATGATCTATTGTTACAATTCCTGATTACGCAAGGCTTTACTAAAGGCACGGTGGATCCCATGTTGTTCATTCAGAAACGAGGTAAAGATATGATTATGGTACAAATATATGTTGATGATATTATATTTGCTGCCTCGACCCAAACCTTATCTGATGAGTTTGGAACACTCATGTCTTCCAAGTTTAAGATGTCAATGATGGGCAAGGTATCATTCTTCTTAGGACTTCAGATATCTCAGAGTCCCGGAGGCATCTTTATCAATCAATCCAAGTATGCCCTTGAATCTCTTAAGAAATATAAGATGGAATCTTGCGACCCCGTGGATACTCCAATGGTGGAACGAACTAAGCTAGATGTAGATCCACATGGGATTACCGTTGATCTGACACTTTATCGAGGAATGATCGGTACCCTTCTGTATATTACAGCTAGTCGACCCGACCTTCAGTTTTCTATATGGTTGTGTGCTCGGTATCAAACTCGGCCTACTGAGTTACACTTAGCTACTGTTAAACGGATTTTCGGTATCTTAAAGGAACCATTAATCGGGTACTTTGGTATTTGAAGGACTCTTCGATTGCACTAATGGCATATGCAGATGCGGATCACACGGGTCGTCAAGATACAAGACGTAGCACGAGTGAAACTTCGCATCTACTAGGAGATCGACTAATCAGTTGGGCATCGAAAAGGTAGAAAAGCGCTGCAATTTCAAGTACGGAAGCAGAATACATAGCTATGTCCGGTTGCTGTGCTCAAATTCTTTGGATGAGATCGCAATTAACCGACTATGGTCTAGGTTTCCACAACATTCCGATGTTCTGTGACCAACAAAAGTGCAATTGCCTTATTCTGCAACAATGCCCAATTCTCCCGGTCGAAGCATATTGACATTCGTTACCACTTTATCAAGGAACAAGTGGAAATGGAGTGATCGAGCTTTACTTTGTCCGATCTGAGTATCAATTGGCGGATATTTTCACAAAGGCTTTAGATCGCGCTCGAATGGAATTTTTGGCCGACAAGCTAGGTTTGAGAACATTCTCGCCCGAGACTCTAAAGGAACTGGCAGATGAAGCGAAAGAATAGTGGTGGTAAACTATTCTCCATATCCTTGGTGATCATCTGTATATATTTTTTATATTTTTATCCACAAAAGCAAAATACAAAAGTATAAAACCATATAAAAACCATAAAAATTGAAAACTTTAGAAAAATCAAAAACAAAATTACTTTATTTTTCAAAGGCATGTATTTTGGTACGATAATATTTACGGTCTTAGAAATGTCGATTAATATTGACACGGCGCCATAAATAGAGTTCGTACAAAAGTTGTAAATATTTCATAAAACATGCCCACATGGCTTGTAGTTATTTCAGACTGAACCCGCTTTTCATATTAAAATCAAGTATTTCTTATGAAAGCTTTGGCTCAACAACAGGAATTAATTTTCTCGGGCAAGGTTTACTTTAAAACCTTGTAAGGGATCAAGTTTACTTTATAACTTGGTCTAACACAAATCTATGTACGCAGCATTGCATTTATTTGTTAAAACAAGAGAAGTCTTGTTTTTATGAAGTTAGCATCACTACAACCATAGCTATCTACATTTGGTATCTACATACTCGACGATGCGACTACTCAAACGACGACTATAGCTCTTTCTATAAAACACGGGTCGACAATTGAGGGGGAGAAATTGTCAAGTATGTAGAATCTTCGATACCTAACGTGCCAAGTTCACAAGTTGGTGTCAAGACAACAATACCAATCGTACATGTGGTGTCAAGAGATGACTTCAGACGTGACGAGGCGACCAACATTTGCATACAAGAACCATTTGATCCTATCATATGATGTTCTCATAAATCAGGTCCAACCTTGTCAATTCATTCTTATATGGTGAATATGTGATTACTTTACAAATCGGTATCATATCTCACATTGGTATCATTAAGATAAAATGGACTTGCATTTTTCTTCCCAGATTTTTCTTAAAATGTTATTAAATCAATTGATATTAAAAACATCGATTGGGTTAATATTTTTAATATGGGGGAGAAAATGTGATTTAATATGGGAAATGATTAATTAAAAATGGTTTGACTTAACGTGATGGCTCATCCCGACATGTGTGAAATGTTTTCGAATATCGTGGCATATGTTAAGGGGGAGCAAAACGGATTTGCACATCCAAATGGATTTTCATGGTGACATATACCTACCCGCAACCCATTTATTTCACGACGATGAAGATTGTGGTGACAAAAGTATGGTAGCATAGGTTAAGTCCAATGATTCTTTCAAAACCGAAGGAATCTTCCCAAGGACATTCCATAGCTAGAAATAGTAGTCCTTAGGAAAGATGGAGAAAGATTGTGAACATAGCTGAATCCCGACCAAGTACTTAAGTTAGCACTGGAACAATCACAACAAGGTGCTAGTTATGACGTATTGGTAAGCATTGAAGGGTTTGAAGAATGAAAAAGAATTGTAAAGATAAAGGGTGTAAAGAAAAAAGTCCTCCTTACAATCTTAGGCAGAAACCGGGTCATCACATATGCTATTAAGATCATTTTTAATGATGCTTGATATTGAAGATAGACATCATGGACCCAGTGATGCAATACACAACCCATCCCAGCTAACTCGTATATCTCTCAAAAGGTATGTGTTTTAATCACACGCAGACAACACATTATTATTGATATATTCACTCCGAATAAATTGGTATTGAAATGGTAGCACTCCTCTCCAGCCTCCAATCACTAAAATCCAAAGTGCACGATCGAGTCTAGAGCCATTTGAGATCATCAAATATCTCATTAGGACACACTTTCATATTTCCTTGCTTCTTCATACACTGTGAAAAGTAAGAAAGATCTTAAGAGTCCTACGCAAAATCTTCATGATCTTGCCTGAACATCCGAGTAATACGAAAGTATTTACAATGAAGATGGAATTCCTTCTTGAGTGAACATTCAAAAGCTCATGGTAGGTGACTTGTGCGATTCTTTATGAATCAAACTTGTGATAACTAGAAAGCAACAGCTGTTTAATTCTAAATTGAATTTAAACAGGTGTCAGGCCTCTACGCAATATCTCAGTGATCTTGCCAGAACACTCAGAGTGATACCTTAGTGTTCACAGTGATGAGTGGAAATCCTTCTAGTGTTAACCTTAAACAGCACTTGGTAGGTAACTTGCAAGATTCAATATGAATCAAGCTCGTGACAACTAGAAAGCAACGACGGTGCGATTCTTTAATGAATCAAACTTGTTCCAGGAATCGAAATTGACGGCTTCAATCATGCGGATAATTTTATCCAAATGATTCACTCTTTACGTTCGCAGTCAGCTTTGGATGGTCGAGTAAAGAGAACAGGTTTACCCGCGAAATCTTGTCAAGGAGATTTTTAATTAAATCTACCTGCCACAAGTACGATATTTTATATCGTCCAACGGTCTTTACCGACCAGAGGTAAAATGCAACCGAATTACAATGACATGTTCAAAGCCATTTCGTTTGTGTCTACTTATGTTGTGGCATTTGAAGACGGTGGCGTTGTGGAATCCGAGAAGAAGTCGTCCCCACATGCTTATACTTTATGCACTTAATACTTCATCTAATTCAAGAAAGCCTAAAAGTTAAGGCTTCCGTTGTATCGAACTCTGAAGCTTTGAAGAATTACGAAGGTATAAGTATGTGGGACATGAAGTCACGAGGAGGCGGATATCACGAGTGATGTACAAAATCAAGGCAAGAGATTAATGCTCAAGATTGATATCAAAGATCACATCAACATGTTCACCAGAAAAGAAAAAGAAAAGAAAGACGAAGACTACGAGCTCAAGACAAGCATAGAATGCTAGGTTTATTTTATTGTTGTAACTTGGGTAACGCCCTTGTTTGGAGTAACCTCCCTTAGGGGGAGATTTTTGGAAATACGTTTTACGTATTTAGGAAGATTCGCTCACTCCGACAATATATTAAGTAGTAGCTCGTAGTTTAGTTACTTTACATTAAGTAAACATGGAAAGGCCCAGTCCATGGAATGTATGGACGACCCAATATGTAAGCCTAAGCCCATCACAAGGCTTGGGTATATAAACCCTCTCTTTAGTTGGAGAGGGTGTGGTTTTCATTCATATTTTCACATAGTTTCTCACTTTCTCTCTCTAGAAGTGTGTGTGAAATCTACCAACTTTCTATCTTTTTCTCTCTCCAGAAAATACATAGATTTACATTATCATACAATCACAAAATAATTTCTTTGGTTATTGGTGTTAAGACCCAGTTACAGGGTTAAGACAATCAATAGCCTAGCTACCTACCAATGAATGGTTATCGGATATCACTTGGAGTTGTGTAATCACTTTCCAAAGAAGATTTTTTGACCCTATGCCCGGGTTAACACGAATATTTCCTTGGGATAACACCAAATGTTTTTTTCTTGTTTTAGACCCAAATCAAGAACCCTACGCTTTCAGGTGTTTATGTTGTGTCTTTATCATGAAATTGTAAGATCTATATTTATACTAGAGATCACTCAAACCCTAGTCAATGAAACTATGTGTGATTAACAAACAATTAATGACCACATAATTAACATCTATAATAGAAGGAATTAGTGGTTACACGACCCATTAAATGCGTTTGTTTAATGTCGTTATAATTGTCACTTGAATAGGACAAAGCTGTTACAATTTTATCAATTCATCTCTAGTATTTTCTATCATTCAGTCCAATTAAAACATCAGCTAGCCCCTGAAGGGTGTTCATGCTGAAGCTTTTGGTACTTAAGAAGACCCGCTGATGAGTAAACCTACTAAAGGCAAGTCTTCACGGGTATTACTCTTTGACGTATCCTTCAACTTAATACAAAGCTAAAGCCATCAGTTCCCGATGAATACTTTTAACCGAGAGTTACACTCATTGAAGAGTTACTCCTTGAACATAATCAGTGATCCTGAATAACACTTAACGACTATAGTGTTCAAGGACCTATGTGTACACTCAGTATACCTCCAACCTCATTATCTGGTATAAACAGAATCTACAATTGAATTATATTTTCAACATACATCCCATAGTTAAATGTGTTTGCTATCTTATGAATCACAATAGGTATGAATTTTGATATTATATCGAATGACACTAATAATAAGGAGTTAATTACATTTTTGGTTATATTTTACTGGGTATAACGGTTTTGGTCCAAAAGTTTAAAAAGTAACGGATTTGATCCTATTTTACTCGACCCGTAACACTTTTGATCCCAACGTTAGTTTGACTAACGTTTGACCGTTAACCGTGAGGGCAAAATTATGTTTTCAATATCTCTTTTCTTCTATACAAAGACAAAATTGTGATTAACTCATTATTTAATATCCTAGAGTAATTTACACTCATTTTCATCTCCAAAAAAAATCTCATCTTCATCTTTTCATATAAACACGCCATTACACCAACCACAAAACACTTCGATCCTATCCTTCCATCGGAGCTGTCCACCACCAACCTATCACCTGACTCTCATAATCTATCTCAATGGCTACCTAGATAATAACTCGAGCTGCTATCATCAACTTGAAATCGACTCGGTAACAATGTCAAGCTTGTTTTATAGCCCCTGGTTGGATAAAACTCGGTCTCACCCTAAACTCATATATTGTTAGAAACTAATTAGACAAAGTGGTAAAGTTAAAACTTAAAAGTAGGCAAGATCCACTTCTTATTGGAAATCACATGCTCCTCCAAAGTTAAAGTATTTTATGTGGTCAATCAATATGTTAACTTCTCTCAGCTGGGACGAAGATGGATGCAACTGTTGTGATGTTATGAAATCCTTGGTGATGGACAACTCGAATCACAAAATTAAACTTTATAAATGATAATTTCACACTCAAATAACACAAACCTTATAATGAATTCTTCCAGTTAAATAAAGATACGAAAAGCCCCATATAAAGAAAACACTAACTTGATAATGGTTTATGGGTGGCAGATCTGTGGTATTGGTGATGGCGGTATCGTGGTGGTGCGGGAGGGGATTTGGTGGTGGTGGTTACAGTAGGACAGATCTTGGTTATGAATATATGAAATTCGGTCCGACATTAATGGTGTTTTTGAAGCTTTCCTTTTGGTACGATGATGGTGGCTGGTTATGTGTGATTTGATGTCTTTGAAAATCTGGTACAATGGTAAAAATAATATAGACTAAATGAGGGGAAGCAATCAAGTAAATGTTTAATTATAACGATAGTAAAATAATATAGAAAAATGAATGGGGGTATTTTAGGTATTTCATGTATTAAAACGAGGGTATTTTAGTCATTTCAATTTATATAGCTGGTCAAACTAACAGTCAATGAAAAATGGACCAAAAGTGTTACGGGTCGTCGGGTTCTGGAATAAATCCGTTACTTTTCAAAATTTTGGACCAAAACTGTTACACCCGGTAAACCACAAGGACAAAAAATATAGTTAACTCAAAAATAAGATTAGAAAGAAGCACTAAGAAAACCAAAAACTAAGGGGGTATGTGGTTCATAAATTTAGAAAACATGTGTTTGAAATCATGATGTTTTTTTAACCCCGAAGTGTTTCAATTCATGGGATTTATAAGTTTAAACCACGTTTGGTTCAAACAAATATAAACATAAATAAGAATAAATTACCAATCTGTCCCTCTTAAATTATCTTCTTTATTTTCAAGATCTAGGATGCCAAACGCTTTATGGATCATTGGTTAAACAGCTTTAAAAAAAAGAAGAAAACGTGGGTTATGTAGCTTCACACTCCAATGACTCCATATGTCACCATCATACATTTAGTGCTTGGCTATACATCTCAAATTATGAAGACATATTTGCGTGTGATGTTCAAGTAGTCAATTGAGTTTTCCTTTCTCAAGCGTGATGTTTATAGATCTTAGATTCAAGGTTGTCATATGAATACCCAGATTTTCATCGAGGACAGAAAAGACAAAGAATACAATTAAAAATGAAAAAATTACCTACAAATTAAAAACTAAAATAAACATATGGAGATCTAAAGATTACACCGAAAATTGATTCCGTTTTTCAGTTGCATAGTACCGGGATAAAAAATGAAAGATTTGAGTGGTAAGAGTTTAGAGGAGAAGTATGTTTCTATTTGAGTTGTGTGTGATGAAAACAAGATTGATAATAAAGGGTAAGTTGGTCTACCTGAACATTTTATGGTCTCACATTCAAAACCACTCCTCAAGTGATGTGTTAAAAAAGGTGTTTTTTATGTATTTTTAACTTAAAACCATCCTCATAATTTGAACCAAACTGTTGATCCCAAACTTAGATCGACTAGCTTTGTGTATACGAGATTAGATCAAGAATAACACATAGAGAAACCTTTGTTATATGCTTTGTGAATCTATGTGTTATGCGGAATTTAACACTTAAACAAGAACACAAGATGTAAACAAAACTTTTACTTTGATTATGAATGTCGAACTTGCTTACAATGAAAGATGTTTACGAATGAAAACTATATAAAACTTGATACTAAACATTAACCTAAAGGCCTTCTTTTATAGACTAAGAAGCCTTGTACAATAAGCTACGTATCAACTATTCTAGGTAAAGATAAACATAGAAAATACATTGTCGTTTCTATCCTTACTAGAAGTATTCTAGAATATAATAAACGTGTAGCTTATATCTTCCATCAGTGCTTGTCTTCAATCTATCAACGCTTGACTTTAACTTGTCAACGCTTGGGCTGTCAGCGCTTGCTTTGTTCCTGTCAACGCTTGATTTGTTCTTGTCAGCGCTCAAGTGATCTGGCCTTAATTTATTCCCAACAATCCTCCCCTAAACTTGATATCCACTCTTATGATCAAGTTTCTGAATAAGCATTAAGAACTTGGAGGAGTCTGACAAACCTTCTCATATTGGTAATAAATAAATCTGATCAAATTCTTTGCCACGTCACTTGTATAATCTATCTCCAGCTGGGTGTCCTTCATCTTTTCCAAAACACCCTTGGATATGAAATATTGAGCATCCACAAGTAGATACTCAGCAAACTTTGTAGAACTCAAATGGTATACACCAGCAGCTGAATATAACCTCCATTGAAGACCATTGAGGTCATCTTCAAGATCCTTCCATATTTCAGGATCTTCCTCATTTGTCCCACACATTCTTTTGAATGTGGTCCAAAGTTTTATTCCATTTGCTGAAGTTGGTGCTTCAGCCTCATACTTGGTCTCCAGCAACCTCCAAAGGTCCACCAAGTCTTCTCTATCACAACTTGCAAATAAAGATATGAGAGTGGTAAAAGTGTGTACCTCCTTGCCAAATCTTCCAATCTTCCAGAATCCACATTCATCCTCATCATAACTCACAATTGGATTCCTGGAATCTAATGGTAACACCTGCACCATATCTGAAGCTTCTAATGAGGAGAGCTTGAGGCTCTTTCTAATGACTGCTTCACTTGGATATAGTGGATTCATATCTTTTGGAAACTCAAGTGTAAATCCCTTCTTCACTGGCCTGGGAACTATCATAGCTTTCTTGATTTCCATCTCTTCTGCAAGTTGCTCCTTTCTTTCATCTGAAAGAAGTCTGAAAGTGTTTTCTTCCTGCACTTTCACCCAAATAGGATAAGCCCTATGTTCCAACTCATCAAATGTCAAAGCCTTCAACTTCTGATGTGTCCATCCAACTCCATGACATCTGAGCAACATAAAGTAGAGCTCCCTTCTATCCCTTTTCAACTCAGAGAGAATATTGCTTGCCTTGTGCTTCAAAATCACCTTACAATCCTTCTAAACTCTAAGAAGAAGCTCTAAACCCCATATTTGATCTGAAATGGTCAAGTCTGGATTATCCATGCAGCTTTCTTCCCAAGAATTGTACATCCGAACCACCTCTGGCATGTCAAAGTCAACCTGCAACTTTAAATCTCTCAACTTTTCCCTAGCAAGCTCATCACCATACTCAAGCCTTTCTGGTTCTATAATCATCACACTTAAGTCTGAGCTAGATCCATCACTTTATTCTTCAGAAGTCACAACAAATGGTGACTTTTCTTTTTCACCTTGTTCCATCAATTGTTCAGCCAATCTTCTATCAAATTCAACTTGGGCTGCATTCTTTGGAACAATTTCTTCTACCAATTTACCCTTACCCTTATCTGATGGTGCAATGGTTGGTAAGGTAGATGGTAATACCTGAGTAGGAACCTCTTTGATGATAGATGATGACTAGAATACATCACCTCCATGTACAGGTCTGTCAACGCCCAAATTTCCTCTATCAGCGCCCAAAATACTTCTATCAGTGTCCAAATTTGTCTTGTCAACGCTCAAAAATTTTCCCTCAGCGCCTTGTGTAACCTCTCTCAACATAGCTGTAAATGATAAATTTAGATTGGTTGGAGAGATTAAGGACGTATCAAAACCTGGTTGTTCCTTCAAAGTTGTAAGAGCTTCAGCAACATCCATTGATTAACCATCTTGGCTGCCCTTATCACTCAGATTTCTTTGATCTTCCTCCCCTTTGGAAGACTCCTCCATACCCCTCCTAGCATGATCACTCTCCAAAACAACAATCCTCTCCCTCAATTGCTTGAGTTCAAGGCCTTGTGAGCTGACAATTTGTACTAAGGCTGCATTTTGCTTTTGCAAGCTAATGCAGACTGCCGTCAATTCCAAAAGAGTCATTGGTTCCAGACTGCCCTCTTCTGAAATGGGGATTTGACCTCCCAAGTCAGGTTCATTGGGCATGGATGAGGACTTAATTATGGTGGGACTGCCTTGGCCAGCTTCTAAGCCAGAACCAATAGTCCCATCCTCATCCAGGTCACCAGCCACACTTATGGTGGTGGTTCTCTCTGCTTCATGGCTAGGACCACCAGAGGAGAACACTCCAGTAGTCCTTTGGCGTTTGATCAACCTATATTCAGGTGGTGTGGAAGATGGTGTGGAAGAATGGGTAGATGTGGGTTGGTTAAGGGGTGTTTGGGATTGTGATGGTTGTGTATCAGCGTTGGAAATAGGCACATCAACGCCAACATTTGATGTGTTAGCGTCAAAGGGTTCTTGGTCAATTTGCATTTGTTCAGGTGAGGGTAAAGGTTCAAGAATGGGTTCAAGTTGTGGTTGAGGGTCAATTTGAGGTTGGGGGTCTGGTTGGGGTTGTGCTGCTGCAATAACAGCAAGCATGGCTGGGGTTAAAGGTAAGTCTCTATGAGGTGGTGAATCCATCTTTGTAAAAATAGCTTTCTTTTGTTCAGGGATCTTATAAAAATCATTGTGATCCCTTGAACAATAACCTTGATCATCAAAAACCATTTGCAGAAAATGGGGATAAGCTAAAGTCATTTTTGTCCCCTTGTTTTTACACATCCCTTCAAAAATCATTTTAGAATAGTTATATTTTTGCCCTGTTGCAATGCACACAATAGCACTGGCAATGGATCTATTGATCTCATTGTGTGCAGTACATTTGGGACTCAAACATTGAAGGAGGATGTGAATGAGGTACTTCCAGGCTGGGGGAAATTCCTGCTTATGATACTTATTAAGAGTACCTTCATCAGGAATTGGATATCCCAAAGCCCTAAGCCCTTGTTCTATTTCAGTTATGGGAAGAATGGTTACACCATCAGCATCATCAAGATGCAAGGCCTGGCGTACCAAGGCCACAGTAACCACCCAAGATCTCCCATGAACAATAAAAGTCAATGTGGTCACTCCATTAACTGTTGAGGAACTAACAGTGTTCCAAAACTGCTTAATGTGTGTGACTGGAATTAGTGGTGCATGAGAAAGAGCATACCTTAAGGGGGATGCGTTCAAATACGCCACCATTTGTGTGTATTGAGGAAACAAATCATTATCAGCAACAAGATAAGCAATCATGTTGTGTTGAGACTTGAACCCCAATTCCAATTCTGCTGAGTTAAACTTTGGTGCCATTGATGAAAGCTGTTAATTTGAAGTGTAGAAGATGAAGGTTGATAAGAGAAAAGTGTTAGACAAGAATTATAGATACCCTGTTTTAAAATAGGAGCCAAATTTATAGGAGATAAAGAATGCATGTGATTGGCCCAAAAATAGGCAAAAATTTTCAAAAACTAATCATGAAAATATTTAAAAAGTTATAAGTTATCGCATGCATTTAATGAAAGTAACAACTCCTAAAATTACGGCTTGAAAATATGTCAAAAAGTAACAACTGGGTAGGTCCCATTGAGTGTCAACGATCAAGAATAACCCATCAACGCCCAACGGCTATAATCTTGTCAACGTTCGCCTAAAGCCATGTCAGCGTCCAATTTGGTCACAACAACGCTTGGAAAAATCTTGTCAGCGTCCAAAAATAAAATTGTTTTAAAAAGTGAAAAATGACCTTAACAAGTAATTTATCCTAGAGAAGATAACCAAAAGCTAATAATTATCATAGGGCGGCAAGCACTGTCCAGTTATGCACACTTGCATAAGCAAGATAGACATAACAGTCCTCTAGTGTCCCTTGCTAACCAAAATTCTTAACAACCAAGTTACCTTATAAAACCCTTGTTACTCCCAGGTAAATCCCATATCAAAATCATTCCCAAGTCTCCCAACAGACCACAACCAATTCTAGGCCAAAAATGTCTTGGCAGCATGCAAAGTTGATATACTATACATGCTACAGTGCCTCATGGTTTAGTAAAACTAACCCATACTCACCTGTGGACACAATCTAGAATTGTGATAAGAGTATCATATGGATACCCAAAAATCCTAAAGGTTCCTAAAACCTCCCCTTAAACTATGATACAAAAAGTTTGCTAAAATCATGCATGAACATAAAAAATTTATGTCAAGATAGGAATGAAACATTCCAACCATCATCCATAAATAAAAACTTGTCCAAATGCTTCTCCTTTGATCCATAAGCAACTCTGTATCCAATGGTATATTGCTAACACCATCTGCACATTTAGATTGAAAACCACAAAACGAACATTGTTGCTGACAACGCCCCGATAACACATAACAGCGTTGAAGGAAGCTTTGTCAGCGTTAGACAATTATATTGCTGACAACGTTGCAAAAAACACTTATCAGTGTTCAAACAAATTTTGTCAGTGTTAGAAAAATATAGTGGAAAATCTAAATCATCAATAAGACCAATAATAATAATGCATCATCCTGTACATACTTTTACAAAAAGAATCCAAAACACATATTAAGTGAGATTAACCATTCCAATACTTGTTACCAAGTACTAAAATCTTCTAGTATCAAAAGGTTTAGTTAATAAATCTGACACATTTTCCTCAGTGTCAACCCTATCTGGTTGTATTAAACCTTTCTCAAAGCAATCTCTTATAAAATGGTGTCTAATTTCTATGTGTTTAGTTTTAGAATGATGTACAGGATTCTTAATGATGCATAAAGTACTATTATTGTCCACAAATATCTTAGTATGCATGAAATTATACCCATAGTCCAACAGCTGGTTCTGAATCCACAACACTTGACCACAACATGCTGCTGCAGCCACATACTCTGCTTCAGTTGTAGAGTTAGCCACCACTGTTTGTTTCTTGCATTGCCAAGATATTAATCTGCTCCCAAGAAACTGACATCCACCAGTTGTGGATTTCCTATCAAACTTGTCACCTCCATAATCACTATCTGAATATGCAATCAGCTCTACTGGTGAATCCTTTGGGTACCACAAACCAAGACTAGGGAAACATCTTAGGTACCTAAAGATCCTCTTCACAGCATAAAGGTGACATTCTTTGGGAGTCACTTGATGGCATGCACAAGCACACACAGCAAACATGATATCAGGTCTGGAAGCAGTAAGATACATCAAGGATCCAATCATGGATCTATAATGCCTGACATCAACATCTTTCCCATCTCCAATCTTTCCCCAAGGGTGTTCTCTATCCATAGGAGTAGTAGCCCTCTTTTCATGTGGAGAAAAGCCAAACTTCTTCAAGATTTCAGCAACATATTTGTCCTGGGAGATGAAGATACCATCTTCTTTCTGCTGAACTTGTAAACCAAGAAAGAAGTTCATCTCCCCCATAGCACTCATCTTGAATTTGTCTGTCATAAGCTTGGAGAAATCCTCACTCATCTTTGGATCAGTAGACCCAAAGATGATATCATCAACATAGACCTGCACAAGCAACACATCTTTGCCTTTCTTCTTTGTAAATAGTGTCTGATCTATGGTGCCCCTCTTGAATCCATTGTCCACTAAATATGTAGACAAGGTACCATACCATGCTCTAGGGGCTTGATGAAGGCCATACATAGCCTTTTTGACTCTATACACTTTATCTGGATGCTCTGGATCCTCAAAACCAGGAGGTTGCATGACATAAACTTCTTCAACAATGGTGCCATACAAGAATGCACTTTTGACATCCATTTGATAGACTGTGAAGCCCATGCAAGATGAATAGGCTAGAAAAATCCTAATAGCTTCAATTCTTGCAACTGGTGCAAATACTTCCTCATAGTCTATCCCCTCCTCTTGTGTATAACCTTGAGCCACTAACCTTGCCTTGTTTCTGACCACAATACCTCTTTCATCTCTTTTGTTCCTGAGAACCCATCTTGTCCCTATAGGTCTGACATATCTAGGACAATCAACCAGCTCCCAAATATCCTGAATTGCAAATTGGTGAAGCTCATCTTGGATTGCTTCCACCCAACTTGGTTCTTTGAGAGCATCAAATATCTTCTTGGGTTCTTCTTGTGACAGAAAACATGCAAACAAACATGCTTGCACAAGAGGGGTATCAACCTTCTTGTGTATATTGGCAATAAACCCACCAAGACCTTGGTGAGATCTTCTGGTCTGAACTGGAGTCATAATATCACCAATGATCTGAGATGTGGGGTGATTCTTCATTGTTGAAGTGAGAACCCCTCCTTCAAAAAGTCTGGTGTCCTCAACCTCATGCTCCATGTTGCCAATGTCTTCTTCATCAGACTCTCTTTGATCAACAGGAATCTCTTCATAAACCCTGGAAGGTCCTCCTTGTTCAAAAGTGGAAGAGAAAAGATGTGCAAAGGTGTTGTCAACGTCTGAACCTTGTTTGTCAGCGCTTGGGCTAACAACGCTTGAACTGTTGTTGTCAACGTCTGAGCCATCAACGTCTGAATTGGTCTTGTCAGTGCTAGATTTGCCTTTGTCAGCGCCTGAAGAACGATGCATGTTTGTATCTGGTGGTATTTGGAGACCACCATTACCTTGTCCAGCAGCAGCAGCAGCAGCAAAAGCATCTGTCCAAATAGGAATTGTGACATATTCAAATGTAGGAGATGCCTTTTCTACTTGTGATCCAACCCTCTCATTAACATGTGTACCTGAAACATCAACAATTTGTTCTTCCACAACATCTGAAGTTACCTTCACAATGTCTGGATTAGTGACAGGCATATAATTTAAAGTTCTAAATAAGGGTTCCAAATCAAACAACCAATTAGGACCACTCTCGGGATCACTAGGTTTATTCTCTAAGAACCTAACATGTACTCTTTCAACAATACGTTTGTCCTCTTTAAGATAAACCCTATAACCCTTGCTCTTCACTGAATACCCCATGAAGTAACCTTCATCACCTTTTGCACTAAATTTACCTAAGGCATCACTAGTATCTAAAACTACTACATGACAACCAAAAGGTCTGAGAAAACCAATATTAGGTTTTCTTCCCCAAAGCAACTCATAAGGTGTTTTGTTCTGAATTTTGTTAACCAATGCTCTATTTTGCACATAGCATGTTGTATTAACAGCCTCAGCCCAAAAGGCTATAGGAAAGTGAGCATCAGCCAACATTGTTCTGGCTGCTTCAATTAGGGTTCTATTTTTCCTTTCAGCAACCCCATTTTGTTGTGGGGTTCTAGCAATACTAAATTGCCTAGTAATTCCCTTCCTGGCACAAAAATCATCTAGCTTCTTGTTCCTAAATTCTCCACCATTATCACTCCTTAGCATTTTAACCTCATTGTCAGACCTTTTCTCACATTGAGTGATAAATTCAATAAGAACATCAGCTGTGTCACTCTTCATAGCTAGAAAGAATGTCCAAGTAAACCTAGAAAAGTCATCAGTGACAACAAAACAATATGACTTGCCATTCAAACTTTCTATATTAGTTGGACCAAAGAGGTCCATGTGAAGCATATGAAGAGGTCTGGAACTAGTATGCACCTGCTTGGACTTGAATGAGACCTTGTGTTGCTTGCCTTTAAGACATGCAACACAAGAGTGGTCATTGTGGAAGGCCTTCTCAGGCAAACCATCAACTAAACCAAGCCTCACAAGTCTATTTATATTTTTAAAATTTATGTGCCCTAGTCTCCTGTGCCACAAATTACTTTCATCTACTGAGGCCTTAGCATAAAAACAAGACATATTTGTATTCACTTTAATCCCATTTAAATTCATATTGTATATGTCCTTATGCCTAGGTGTTCTATACTCAATATACTTCTCATCAGGGATCTTAAAATCCTTGCTTAACACCAAACACTTAGTATCAGTGAAAAGAACCTTATTCTTGTTATCACACACTTGTGATACACTAAACAGATTATAATCCAGTTCTTTTACCAGGAAGACGTTCTCAAAACGCAGATTATTGGTGAGAAGGGTTCCTTTGCCTGTAATGGTGCCGTAGCCCCCTCCAAAGTATACCTTATCACCATCTTTAATAGGAGTGAAGTTCGTCAGATAGTCTTCCTTTCCTGTCATGTGCCTTGAGCATCCACTATCCCAATATCCATAATCATTGATCTGCTTTTGAATGCCCTGCACATAAAGAAAACAAATTAGTTTTCTTTGGGAACCCAAGTCTCAGAAGACTTGGATTCATCTGGTTGTTCAATAAGAACATACTTAGTTCTCACAACAACCCCATTCTCATCCCTTTTAGGATGAAATACCCAGTTAACCCCAATTGGTTTTGTAATGACCTTAGAAATGTAATTAAATCTATTGCAAGTCATTGAAATTCCATTATTATTAGGGTTTTGATCTTTCTTGGGTCTCCATGTTAGGCTTGAAGAAGCTTTAGACCCCTTACCTTGTGGTTGCAAATATTTAGGTCTGGTCACGTTTCTGTCAGCGTTGGATTTTGTCCTGTCAACGCTGAAATTACCCTTGTCAGCGTTGTACCTAGGGTTTGCTACAGGAACCCATTGCCTATTTGACCAGGTGTTTGTCTTTTGAAAAGGTCTTTGTCCATGAGTGTTAGACCTTCTAGAGAAGAATGGGGCAGGTCTAATCACTTGTGGACTTTGCTGCACACAAGGTTTGGGTCTGACAACGTTTGACTTCCTAACAACGTTGACTTTCTTCCTATCAGCGCTGAAATTGTTCCTATCAGCGCTGGCTTTTGGAGCGTTGACACACTTGTATGCCAAATGTGAAAAGCTACCACAAGTGTAACAGGCTTTCTTAGACACACTCTTAGATCTAGAATAGTAGAAACCTGTTCCATGATTGTTAACTTGGCTCTTGGGTGACCTATTATTCCTATACATCTCTGCATATTTAATGGTAGGCCTTCTAACAGTGTTTGAGCCTAGGTCAACAGCTTTACCAGTGACTGGGTGAGTAACCTTAATGGGTGGTGATTCATTGGGACTTTCACACAGCAAACCTCCCTTAACAAATAAAGTAGGGTTAGCTTTCTTCCACTCATTTAGGTCAGTCAGTTTTTGTTGATACTCTTCTACTAGAGTGACAACTCTTGGTGGAGGAGAGAATTCCTCTTCTTGGCATTCTGGTATACCAGTCCAAGACAAATCCTTTCTAAGGACACCATAGAAGTCACCAGCTGGTGTGGAACCAGAGAGTAATCATTCATCCCAATCCCAGTCATGTCCTTAGGATCCCTTTGTTTAGCTACACAGTCTCCTAGGGTTTGGGTGGCCCTATCAAATCTTTGAATCTTGAGGTCAACATTTTCTTTATTCTTAATGGCCTCATCTAACTTAGCCTGTAGGTCTCTATTGACCTTTGTCATGATATTTCTAATATCCATACTACCCTCTAGCTCATGTTTTAAGATATTTATCTTATCTTTTAAATCAAATTCCATTTTCTTGTATTCAGAAACGGTTTTCTCAGTTTCAGTAAGAGCCAGTTGGTAATTGGACAATTTACACCTTTCAGTGCTCATATCATCTTTTAGTTTTAACACCTCTTTGTTGAGTCTATCAGTGTTTAACCTACAACCTTTGCTACAAAAAGCATCATCATATACCTCATTGTCAGATGAAGAGGAAGAGTGTGCCATGAGAGCATATTCAACATGCTCTTCTTCTTGAATATCAGCAACCAAAGCTTTGTCCTCTTCAGCATTCTTAGCTAGATAGCTCCAATCCCATCCAGTACCATCAATTCCTTGAACTGCAACCATGGCTTTGGAATCCTGAGCTTTAACAACCTGACTTGAGGGTTTACCAGCATCAGATCTTCTAGGAGATCTGCATTCCCTCATGAAGTGCCCCATACGATGACAGTTGTAGCATTCAACTTTGGATTTATCAAATCCAGCAGTTTCTTTAGCATTGAAGGTCATCTTCTTTTTGAACCTTCTATTCCACCTATTTGCTCTTATACTAGCAAGAGCCATGTTCCATTTGATGTCCATCTCTTCCAAGTGTTCATCACTTATCTGCTCAAGGTCCTCATATGTAATCACTGAACCATTGGGCAAAGAAGCAATGTAAGCACACACAGTATCCAAATCCAAACCAGCAGGTTTAACTCTTGGGGAGTCATTCATGAATGTGTCAGCGTCTGAAAAGGAGACGTTGACAGGACTTGTTCCAGCGCTGACAAATGATGATCCAGTAACTGGATGCATAAAAGAGTCCTTCTGATTGAATTGACCTTCACTGTGAGCGAAGAAGGCCATGTTGCTGGTGCTAGGTTTGCTTCCATGTGCTGAAAGAGTTTCATCTTCCAATAGTCTTAGTTTGTTGTAGATGTCATCAAACGAGGAGCTCTTGTAAGTATTATTGGCAAGAATAGATCTTGCCTCAATCTTCCATGCCTCACCAAGACTTTTAAGAAAGGTAGCATTGGTGTCAACATCACCAACTTGTGTCCCCATGAAAGACAATTTGCTTGTGATGTCAAGCAATCTGCTTCTCACACTACTCAGTTTCTCATTGGGCTGAGCTTTGAAGACAGCATAATCATGCAGAAGTTGCTTTTTCTTTTCTTCCTTAGTGTCTGCATTGCCACCATATGCAACTTCAATTGCTTCCCAAAGATCCTTAGCAGATTCATAGCCTCTATATTTGTGCTGATTTTCTTGTCCCAAAGAGACTTTCAGAATATTTAGGGCTTTCATGTCAACCCTTTTCTTTGCAATATCTTCAGCACCTACAGCTCTACCATCTCCAGGTTTTTCTTTCTTATCTTCATCAGGACATCCTTCAACAGCTGATCTTTGAGTAATGGCATCCTGAATCTTTTGAGCCTTATTGAATGAGTTTCCATATTCAATAATCTCCCAGAGAGTGTAATCATAGATCCCCAGATATTGTTCAAAGTTGAACTTCCATAAGTCAAAGTTGGTTGCATCAAGCATGGGAATCTTGATGTTTGGTAAGGGTGAATTGGAGGTGGTTATTGCTTCAGACATGTTGTTAGGGTTTTGGTGTTTTTAGGGTTTCTGAGAAAATTAGGGTTTTGGTGTTCGTGTATCGTTCTGGTGTTCTTCAAAGATCAAAAGTTCCTCAACAAGCTCTGATACCACTTGTTGATCCCAAACTTAGATCGACTAGCTTTGTGTATACGAGATTAGATCAAGTATAACACATAGAGAAACCTTTGTTATATGCTTTGTGAATCTAAGTGTTATGCGGAATTTAACACTTAAACAAGAACACAAGATGTAAACAAAACTTTTACTTTGATTATGAATGTCGAACTTGCTTACAATGAAAGATGTTTACGAATGAAAACTATATAAAACTTGATACTAAACATTAACCTAAAGGCCTTCTTTTATAGACTAAGAAGCCTTGTACAATAAGCTACGTATCAACTATTCTAGGTAAAGATAAACATAGAAAATACATTGTCGTTTCTATCCTTACTAGAAGTATTCTAGAATATAATAAACGTGTAGCTTATATCTTCCATCAGTGCTTGTCTTCAATCTATCAACGCTTGACTTTAACTTGTCAACGCTTGGGCTGTCAGCGCTTGCTTTGTTCCTGTCAATGCTTGATTTGTTCTTGTCAGCGCTCAAGTGATCTGGCCTTAATTTATTCCCAACACAAACATGTTAAAAGGATGACTTTAAACTTCAAAACCACTCAAAACCATCAAATACTTTCCAACCAAACAGCCCTTAAAATATAAGTTTAATTTTTAATAACCACGTTAATATAAAGCATTAAGATGAAAAAAAATCATCTCAAATTGAAGTCAACTTGATAGGTTACGTTCTTCAAACACAATAACAATAAATACATATGGGCTTCCTACATTTCATTAAAAGAAAATTTTTTATACATTATATCTCTAATAAAAGAGGGGAATCACGTTCCCCTAGGAACAGTTCCCCCAGGAACAGTTCCCCTAGGAACAGTTCCCCTCTCACAAACTTAATACTTTATTCTTTCCTCACACACTCTCCTCACAAATCTCTCTCACAATGCATCATTGAGCCTCAAAGTTAACCACAACCGTTGATTTGGTTATGCCTCAAAGTTAACCACTACTTTTGCTCTAATAATAAAACACCTACCCACTGAAACACAAACACACGGTCTCTCTCTCTTCATGGTTTTTGTCGGATTTCATTGCTTTTGATCTACAGGATCTTATTTTGATGGGTTTAGTATAATATGGGTTCCGTTGGTTTTGATCTACACAATCCACTTTTGGTCGGTTTTGATTTTCATTGGTGTTGATCGAACCCACCAACCCGTCTGTTGCCGCTGTATATGTCGCGCAGCTATTTGTTCGTTGCCGCTATATATGCTGGGTAACAGATGTTATTGATGTTTGAAAATGATACTTTTGTTCGATCTTTTAGCTTATCACATATAAGTTGACTCGAATAAGGTGTGCCTAGGTTGTAAAGTAAGATGGTGTTTGTTTGCGCTCATGTACCCACCTCACTCCTTCATTGATTTTGGCCTTTTTTGAGGTATTATTTGATTTGTTCAATGTCTTAAAGTTTGTGTTATTTGAAATTAAGTGTTGTGATACACTAAAAGTTGTTGGTTTGATCAGCTTTGGGTTAGGTTAACTAAAATGATTGCTTTTTTCGCGTTTGTACGGCCACCATTTTTGCTATTGGAACTTTCATTAGTTATATCATGTGCATATGTTTAGCCCGCATAAAAATAAGAGAAAGCAATTACCATTTGTGGGTTATATAACGACTGATGATGATATTTTTGTACATCTTTTTGCCCGTGCGGGTTTATGAGGGTACTTTAGCCATAGGGATGTTTCATACTCCTATACTTGCATTATTAGAGGCATGTAATTTTATAAACACTGATGGGCTGTCATAATTGTTGTCGTGCCGGGTCAAGCCATCCTGTATCTTGGCCAGCCACCACAACAGTAGTGCTTTCTTAGTTGGTTGGATATCCTTTTTCATGTATGACTTGCAGTGATGAGATACTTAATTGCATTTGGTTACATTGCTTTGGTTCTTGGCTTTCCTTGGTCATGGTTGTGCCTTACGTTGCCGCTGTTAATGCCGAACAACGATAGGCATGCCTGTGTGACATTGGTGATACCCTTTGTGCCTATCGTTGCCGCTGTTAATGGCTGGCGACGATAAAAATGGTTGTGTAGCATTGGTGATAGTTAATGTCCAACCTAAGAAATCAGAAGACGCGGCTCATATTTGCCTTGGCGTCGTCCATGTACCGAACGAGTACACCCGTATTTTACATATGTTGCATTAACTGGGTAATGGCATGTTCCTAGAATTATCCCAGGCGGTGATGACTTTAAACAAGCGCGATTCAAGGTAAGAGAACCCGAGTCTTGGCAGGGCGGCCTATGAAGGTTGCATCCATGTCGGGTTATGACATTCCTTCCCAAATAATGCCTTATCTGCCAATTTGGGACAACCAAATCGACGGTTGTGGTTAACTTTGACGCATAACCAAAGCAACGGTTGTGGTTAACTTTGAGGCACGGTGATGCATTGTGAGAGAGATAAGAGCTTTGTGAGGGGAGTGTGTGAGGAAAGAATAAAGTATTAAGTTTGTGATAGGGGAACTGTTTCTATGGAAACGTGATATGTTTCTGCCTCTTATAGTTACTGATTGAGGTTGCAGCTCATGCCACATACATGATGTCATATTTTCGATGCATTTTTTAAAGCGATAATACAAATTTTATAAATAGGCTGTGATGATGGTGTTTGAACCTTTATAGGGGGTTCGTGTAAACTTTGAATTACGTGCAGCTTGGTGGGGCACCCTTGATGGGTTTACAGCCATGGTGGTCGTACTTTCTTTTTCTGATTACGTACTTATCTGAGCCTACTATTAGCTAGATGGTATACTAAATTCCTAAAACGCTTATTATGCAAAAATAAAGTAGTTTGTCAATTTTTACTACGAAATTGGTGACTAAGTAAGTATTATCAATATTAAAAAAGGCTATGTTGTCAAAACCCAAAAAATCTTTTTTGTTATTTATCGAACAACGGTTTTAGGAGTGTTTGGCAACTGTTAAACGAGGAACCAAACAACCTTTTTTCTGCAAAAGGCATCACTGGACAGATATGGACAGAAGTGAAGCTAACAGGTTTTAGATGAGTTGTCAAGTTGTACATTGAACCATTGGAATCAACCTCCAGTCAAACTACAGGTTTGTTCCAGTCGTCTTCATTTCTTTAAAAGAATAGAGACCTTTAGTCTAATGTTTGATATATGTTCTAATTGTAACACCCCACTTGGATAAGTGTACCGTTACGTGTATTTATGGTGTGTCTTCAAAGCATAAGGTAAATGTCCTAAAACATTAACTGACCATAAAGAAGTTACCGGAATCAAACATCGGTAATCCAAACATAAGATCAAAACATGAAAAATAAAATACTGTAGGAAAGGACTAAACAATGTCCAAATAAGTAGAATAAGGTAAGAAGTGCATGAAGTAAGAAGTCTAGATAACTTCCATCCAAAAGCACATGCTCTCAGAATCCTAAGAGCGTCCTGGTGTACCTGCCGTTAGAACATGAGAGGAACTACGACTGAGCATAACGCTCAGTGAACGGATATAATGCATGATAAGAATATACTGAATGAAACAGATGATAGAATACTGAAGCTGTAAGACTGATAAGTAAAGTTGCAGCGGAAATCTGTGCATAATCTGTAAAGCCTGATTTATAAAATAATAAAGTTGAACTGTTATCTGTTTAAACTGAAAACATGCATTTACTGTATTTTAATTTCCAGAGCTTATATAGGTCATGTGTTGTAACAACGTTGCATGAATAACTGGAGGGGTGACCTCGTCATGCTGTAGAGGGGTGACCTCTAAATAACTGTAGAGGGGTGACCTCTAAATACTGTGTTGGTTGGAGGGATCAGCTCCAATGTGAAGGATGTAGAGCACACACCACATTCACCCTGATAACTTGTAAACTGATAAGCCTAGGATGCATCCATACGCCCCACTAAACATACATATAAAAATGGCCAAACTGAACATGATTGGGACGATGCAGGGTATCACTCTCCTGTATGTGAGTCACGACATCGGTGCCTCTAGTGCCATGGTTACGGTACCTCCGTAACTAGTACATAAACTGGTCGTGCTTGTATATAATGCTCAGGCAATTTATTTAGTTATTAACATGATTACTAATAAGCTTAAACATATACTGGGGAAAAACATTTGGCTGCAGACGGGGAATCCTAAACATGCATAGGAAAGGAAGTCCTTACTGAAAGGACGGAAAATCTGTACCTCGCGTCCAGTAATGAAATACGAATGAAAGCTGAAAGGTCGATTCCGACTTCAAGGTTACTACAAAGATAAAGGACGCTGAGATGAGTTGTCTAATTACTGTTTACTGTTACAGATTTTTATCTGTTCTTAATTTAATTGCTTTTATTCCTGTGATATTGTTTGGGTATAATCTGATAGTATCTGACAGTTCTGTAATATTACTGGTTACGGTATTCCTGTATTGCTGATTAGTATATATCATGTACTTCTGATTACTTGTATAATATATTGATTCTAATATTATAATACTATTATTAGTAACCTGCTAAATATAACAAGTCTCTTGAATTAGAAAGTTTCCTAAAATAGAAAGGTTTCCAAATATAGTTTTCTTGAAAGTAACCTTTAAATAAATCACATGTTTTAAGTAATTTAAAAAAAAAGAATTAGAATTAATGTTACTAATTAAATTAATAACGCTAAACAATATAATTAAATTCATTTATAAACTTATTTATAATAATGATTTAATCATAAATTAATTAACTTCGTATTTTTATTATTTCCTGAAATCCCAAGTCGAAATTATCCCCGAGATACCCACGCCTCAGCTAAACCGTGAGTCGAAAATTCACCACAGCCGGTTGGCCGTGGCCTTGCTGCCCAACACCCACAGTAGCCACCGACTCTTGTCGGTTAGCCACTGTTACCACAGGGTACCCACTGACCTTGCGTCAGTTCCCCCTGTTTGTTGTTCGTTCCCACTGTTAGCCCTAATGTCCCCACTGCTTTCATAGTCCCAAACAACCCCTTAATGTCTATACTTCCAGTCTGCGAACCAAACACCCCTGTTGCCCATGTTTTCCTATTGTTTACACATAATACACCCCGTTTGGAGGTTTTTGGTTGCGACTGACATCAAAAAACCACCACCATTCCTTGTGTGGGTCACGGCTGGCAACCAGTAGGCACACCGAGGCCCTTTTGGGTCTTGTTTTCTGTAAGAAAAGCAAAACCCGACACCCCTTCATATTATTTCGTGATTACCATAAAACAATTCGTTTGTTTAGATTAAAAGAAACTGCTTCATGATTTAATAAGATTTAAATGAAGAAGATGTTTACCGATGTAAGATTGATGTTTTAATGATGAAAACACACGAATTCATTGATGCAGAAATATTCTGAAACCCTTGTGGTTGTGACTCCAGCCGGCGGCCACCAAGACAGAATCCTAGTTTCTCCTGTTTTTTTTGTTATTGATCGTGAAAAGGGGAAAGGGGTTTTACCCGTTTTTTTCTTTTTGCCAAATGGGTCTTAAGCCCACATTTTCCTTTTTTTTAAATCTCTTGCCGCCAGCCCATATACTATGTGCATAATTATTTTTCATTTTCGACTTTATAAAATTATCGTGTACTACGGGTCGTGTTATGCGTTCGTATTTCGTGATCCAGTATTATTTATTTATCATGAAATCATATTATACGCAATACTTGGATTCGGATATTAATTGTTATTGTCGTGTATTTAATTAATGGAGGTTGATTTAAATTTGTGGTTTCGTGTAATAATGTATTTTCATTGATTTTTAAAAGCGGACTTTACAATTCTTCCCCTCTAAAAAAATAATTCGTCCCCGAATTAAGGATGCGATAATATCGTGGTTTTACAATCCTTCCCCTCTAAAACGGACAATTCGTCCTCGAGTTAAAGGTAAAAAGATGATGAAGCTATAAGAACTGAAAGAACACGTAAACCTAAAGGACAAATAAGTTGAAGGATAATTCCTCTTCTAATTAAGACATAATGCTGCTGATAGGTATAAACATGACATGACTGAAGTGATCATGTAACATGACATGGTGAAGGGAACATGGAACGTGACATGACTGAAAGGACTTAACTAGATTTATTACAGGAAAAGGAATGAGAGGTCCGGATGGACTCCTCCATTTCGAGTGGCTTGCCGCTCGAAACGATTCCTTAAAAGGTCTAAACATAATAAAAGAAATCTTGGTCCTGATGACATTGTCCTGATGATGCTGAATAGTTTCTGGTTCCATACTTAAAATGGATTTTCTGAATCTGATAGAATGAATAAGTTATAGCATGTAAGGTACATGAAACGGTACGTGCAATTATCCTGAAAAGATAACATTTGTATCTCTGAGCAAGATGTTGAAAACGTAGTTCGTGATCATCTGATGAACGCTGGCATGGAATATGTCGTGAACGTGATACTAGACATATCATGAACGTATGCTGACTGAGGAAGGAATGCCAACCGATACGGCCTGAGACTGAAACATCTGCCTGAGTATGGAAAACGGTGCTAAACTTGAGTCTGGTTTCTCAAGCTTTTTGTAATTGTATTCGGTATTAAACTATGAATCGTGTATCATGAAATGGCACACGAACTTGAACGTGAACAATGTTGTGAACGCTAACGTGTGCTTAAATCATGAGATAGCACAAGACATGAACTGAAACAGTATCATACTACGAATGAGACGTAATCGTGGAAGTGGAAATAAACATGAGCGTAAAGTGTACGTAAACATACACGTGATCGTGAACAGGAATTCTGTTTGATATGATGGTCGATGGAATGCCTTGAAATCGTACGATGTACTACTGAATTTTCCGCAGTCCGCTACCGCGTAATCCTTTCGGGTGAAATTACACGTAGGTTGGTTACATGGTCGACAGTGACTCGGATAGTATTATACTTTTTCCGAGTCTGTGGTAAACTGATAGCAATCTCCATGGAGTCTTGTCTCCTTTCGGTCTAGAATTTCTACTGGTGGTAATAACTTGATAGCCTAACGGCGTTCTATCTTAAACCTGCTAGAATGGCATGCATTAGATATGAACATAGCTGCATCAATGTGTGATACTGCTTCCATCAAAATTCTACTTGAGATCATGGGCTATTCTGGTGAAAATCTGGTTGGATAGTCATGGAAGAATTGTTAGTGAGAACTGTTAGCAATTTCTGTGGTAGCAGTTAATTATTGAGTTCTAGAAATGTTTGTACTTCGCTCACAGACGTCGGTCGGGACCATCAGGTGATGGCCTTCACCTGCGAAGGATTGTCTGAAATTTCTTTCTGCTGAAATATGGTGGCTCAGAAATGCCACTTTGTTCAAGTGAGATTTATATCTGGAAAGTTGTGTATAAAAATAACTCCTACTGAAGATTCTGTACAACTGTGAGAGATGAGTCTCGTGTTCTTCTCTAGCATTAGGCAGATCAGAATGTGATTAATGAATATACTGATGATATTGCCTGAGAGTCATGGAAAAAAAATTTATTCATAATTTCATAAGATAGCTGGAGCATTAGGGAGCTCAGAAGTATAAAATCAAAATTATTAGAGGGACTGTAATATGTGCAACAGCAGTCTAGAAACGTCATATTCTTTCTCTCACCACTGATGGTAGAATGATCGGAAATTTGTTCTGGAAAATGTTTAAGACATCGTAGCATGTCAGATAAACCTGCTATTTATGGAATAAACATTGATTAAGAATGGTGATCTTGTAAAAAAATTTTAGTGGTCGATACATGATCTCATGATACCAGCCTTCTTCCTGATAGACATAAACGGTGCACTTCCTGGTGGTGCGTTAGGCGAATAAGGCCTCGTTCCGGTAACTTTTGCAGCAAATGTTGCAACTTTTTAACTTAGTTGAAGCCTTGCTATAAAGAGTTTTGAAAACAAGTTCCGTTCTTGAGACTAACACGATGTTAAATTCTGTCTTGTGGTCAGGAATGAATATCTAGAAAACCTTCCGGAATTACATCTGAAAACTTTGGGATAATCTGTTGATCATGAATTTAAGGAATTTCAAAATTCGTATCATGAATGGTGACCAGAAGTCTTCGCAGCTAAAAGATAAAAATTCACGTGCTCGTAAAGCTGGAACAATTTGTACTGGTTTTCCTGGCAGGAGTAAAATGAATATGTTCATGGTTGGTAAGACGGATCTCGTCGTTAACTGAAAATAAAACTTTAATAAATATGGTGATACTGTTGAGTCCTTTCTGGCTGAGAGACAGGTGACTACCTAATTTAAGATAAAGCTGGCATATGAATACGTGAAGTAAACATGGGGACTTTTCACTGAATGTGTTCGTCCGTAACCTCACATAGTGAATACTGCGTGTTTAACCTGAATAATAATCCAGTGGTGGTGACTGAATTTTTCAAATTATCTGATTTATGCATGGCATAATAGAACGAGTGTATCCCCCTTGGAGGGTGCTCTGAATCATTGAGGGACTGGTTTAGAAACATACGGAGTTATGAGTTTTGACTCGTACTTTGAGAAGATATTCGTATGACGTGTACTATGACTGGTGTCCTGACAAGTGTCTTCTGAAATAATACTTGGGGCCTGTGTCTTGCCTGTTGTCTAGACATGTATTTTAATGGATGAATCTGACAAGGCTGAAATTTTTTTGGTAACTGCTAGGATTGGCGGACCGGTTAGACTACTGACCTCTTGTATTTCTGGTCACGTCCGTGCTGGAGTTCCGATGGTTACTGACTGATTAATTATAAGTACGATGGTTGTCACTACTGCTTTGTCAATCACTTTATGACGGTCATTATCATGACCGTGATTCATGTAACTACTCTGCTGAGTGGCCGGCTGGGTTCCAGTTCCCACTCTTCTGAATGAACGGTTAGTTGAGTGAAGTGTGACATCTAGCTGAGAAAGTAAAAGCCTGGAATAGAATGGTAGTGTCAGATGGTAGAAGTTTATTCTCGTCAGAAATTTCAAATTTATAGTTTTTATCCTTGTTCTGCAGAGTCTTCATAGTATAAACAGCATCAGCATCTTGAGAAATCTCCAAAGTATCAGCAGCATCAACATTTGTGAGGTCTTCAATGTGTTAGCGGCATCAGCATCTAGCAAAATCTTCAACTCACGAGCAGCATTAGCACCTGGTAGAATATCGACAAGTGGGAACGCATGAGATGATTTAGGATCGATTAGCAATACCCACGGAGTAGGGTACCTAGAGTACACCTGGACTACTGTACATGAAGTACAAAATGAATACTGCACATGGAGCATATCTGAGACACTGTACGTGGAGTACACGTGAAATATTGTACATGGAGTATAACTGAGACACTGTACATGGGGTACATATGGAATACTGTACATGGAGCTGGTGGAAATTTTAGGGGATGATGGATACTGGTGTCGCTTGTCTGACATTACCAAAGAAATAAATTGATTTAAACGGTAGTAAACTGAACTGAAATGGTTAGCATGATAGGCTGATAGTTTCTGCGTAGACTTAATGCTGGTTGTATAGAGGCTATAATTATGATTAAACGGAGTTTCATCAACGTTCAATATAAAGACATGATTGATAAAGACCAGAACATGATTTATCATGAAATAGTATTTTACTGTAATCCTTCTGTATCTTAGCATGAAACAATATCATTCTGTTGAAAACATAATCCTTGTAAGGAAACATGAAACTGAATCATCATGAAGACGACATCAACGTGAGGGTATGAAAATTTTACTGTTACAAGGAACATAAAAAGTCTAATCAACTGAGGTGTAATATCAACTAATGTGGATGGCAATGGTTCAATCCACAGAATTCAAAGAAAAAAAACATGTGACTAAGCATGGGCGATTCTGGTTTGGTCCATACTTGTCAAAATTTTCTGAGAATTGTCATGTATAGAAATTTACAATCTGGGACTAAATATTGTTGGTTGTAGGCCAATTCATATTTGTCAAGATTTTTTGAAACGTCATTATATGACAAAGGTGAACAACTATGGATCGGTTCACAAAACAACATTCAACTGAAAAACATAAAATTTGATCTGAACATTGGTGAACGTATATGGGTTGGTTCACCAAGTAATATTCAACTGAAAGCATGAATCTGTCAAGAGTAAGGATGAACGCCATTGGGTCGGTTCACCAATACAAAAATCTGAACTGGCAAGGGTGAACGCCTATGGGTCGGTTCACCAAAACAAAATTCGCAGAAAAGCACATGCGACTAAATATGGCCAGTCCTGTACCAACCTTTTACTTAGTCAAAAACTTTAAGAAAACCGACTGATAAATGCATGAGAAACATGAAAGATAACAACGCCAAAATCTGGAAAGTTCCTGGTGACTACCCACTAGTCACAGGTCAAGTTTTAGAGCCTACAGGTCGAACCAGGCTCTGATACCATAATTGTAACACCCCACTTGGATAAGTGGACCGTTACGTGTATTTATGGCGTGTCATCAAAGCATAAGGTAAATGTCCTAAAAATTAACTGACCATAAAGAAGTTACCGGAATCAAACATCGGTAATCTAAACATAAGCTCAAAACATGAAAAATAAAATACTGCAGGAAAGGACTAAATAATGTCCAAATAAGCAGAATAAGGTAAGAAGTGCATGAATTAAGAAGTCTAAATAACTCCCACCCAAAAGCACATGCTCTCAGAATCCTAAGAGCGTCCTGGTGTACCTGCCGTTAGAACATGAAAGGAACTACGGCTGAGCATAACGCTCAGTGAACGGATATAATGCATGATAAGAATATACTGAATGAAACAGATGATAGAATACTGAAGCTGTAAGACTGATAAGTAAAGTTGCAGCGGAAATCTGTGCATAATCTGTAAAGCCTGATTTATAAAATAATAAAGCTCAACTATTATCTGTTAAAACTGAAAACATGCATTTACTGTATTTTAATTGCCAGAGCTTATATAGGTCATGTGCTGTAACAACGTTGCATGAATAACTGGAGGGGTGACCTCGTCATGCTGTAGAGGGGTGACCTCTAAATAACTGTAGAGGGGTGACCTCTAAATACTGTGCTGGGTGGACGGATCAGCTCCAATGTGAAGGATGTAGAGCACACACCACATTCACCCTGATAACTTGTAAACTGATAAGCCTAGGATGCATCCATACGCCCCGCTAAACATACATATAAAAACGGCCAAACTGAACATGAGTGGGACGATGCAGGATATCACTCTCCTGCATGTGAGTCACGACATCGGTGCCTCTAGTGCCATGGTTACGGTACCTCCGTAACTAGTACATAAACTGGTCATGCTTGTATATAATGCTCAGGCAATTTATTTAGTTATTAACATGATTACTGATAAGCCTAAACATATACTGGGGAAAAACATTTGGCTGCAGACGGGGAATCCTAAACATGCATAGGAAAGGAAGTCCTTACTGAAAGGATGGAAAATCCGTACCTCGCGTCCAGTAATGAAATACGAATGAAAGCTGAAAGGTCGATTCCGACTTCAAGGTTACTACAAAGATAAAGGACGCTGAGATGAGTTGTCTAATTACTGTTTACTGTTACAGATTTTTATTTGTTCTTAATTTAATTTCTTTTATTCCTGTGATATTGTTTGTGTATAATCTGATAGTATCTGACAGTTCTGTAATATTACTGGTTACGGTATTCCTGTATTGCTGATTAGTATATATCATGTACTTCTGATTACTTGTATAATATATTGATTCTAATATTATAATACTATTATTAGTAACCTGCTAAATATAACAAGTCTCTTGAATTAAAAAGTTTCTTAAAATAGAAAGGTTTCCAAATATAGTTTTCTTGAAAGTAACCTTTAAATAAATCACACGTTTTAAGTAATTTAAAAAAAAGAATTAGAATTAATGTTACTAATTAAATTAATAACGCTAAACAATATAATTAAATTCATTTATAAACTTATTTAAAATAATGATTTAATCATAAATTAATTAACTTCGTATTTTTATTATTTCCCGAAATCCCAAGTCGAAATTATCCCCGAGATACCCACGCCTCGGCTAAACCATGAGCCGAAAATTCACCACATCCGGTTGGCCGTGGCCTTGCTGCCCAACACCCACAGTAGCCACCGACTCTTGTCGGTTAGCCACTGTTACCACAGGGTACCCACTGACCTTGCGTCAGTTCCCCCTGTTTGTTGTTCGTTCCCACTGTTAGCCCTAATGTCCCCACTGCTTTCACAGTCCCAAACACCCCCTTAATGTCTATACTTCCAGTCTGCGAACCAAACACCCCTGTTGCCCACGTTTTCCTATTGTTTACACATAATACACCCTGTTTGGAGGTTTTTGGTTGCGACTGACATCAAACAACCACCACCATTCCTTGTGTGGGTCACGGCTGGCAACCAGTAGGCACACTAAGGCCCTTTTGGGTCTTGTTTTCTGTGAGAAAAGCAAAACCCGACACCCCTTCATATTATTTCGTGATTACCATAAAACAATTCGTTTGTTTAGATTAAAATAAACTGATTCATGATTTAATAAGATTTAAATGAAGAAGATGTTTACCGATGTAAGATTGATGTTTTAATGATGAAAACACACGAATTCATTGATGCAGAAATATTCTGAAACCCTTGTGGTTGTGACTCCAGTCGGCGGCTACCAAGACAGAATCCTAGTTTCTCCTTTTTTTTGTTATTAATCGTGAAAAGGGGAAAGGGGTTTTAACCGTTTTTTTCTTTTTGCCAAATGGGCCTTAAGCCCACATTTTCCTTTTTTTAAAAAATCTCTTGCCGCCAGCCCATATACTATGTGCATAATTTTTTTTTCATTTTCGACTTTATAAAATTATCGTGTACTACGGGTCGTGTTATGCGTTAGTATTTCGTGCTCCAGTATTATTTATTTATCATGAAATCATATTATACGCAATACTTAGATTCGGATATTAATTGTTCTTGTCGTGTATTTAATTCATGGAGGTTGATTTAAATTGTGGTTTCGTGTAATAATGTATTTTCATGGATTTTTAAAAGCGGACTTTACACTAATGCAGCAAATTGTCTGTCGTACGTTGATTTGTGTGATTGTTACTTGCGACGTGTGACGACCAGGTGGTTGTGAACGATGTGCCACCACCTATCCAGCCAAATTGTACCTCCCAAAATGGTATGACCTTTCTCTTATGTCCAGGATGTTTTGAAATTTGTAAAAAAAATGCTCCTAAACTATAAGATATTTCCCATGAAATTTGTAAAAAAAAGATGACCTTTTCTCAATGACCTCTTCTACATAAGAGTGCTTGGAAAAAAACATTAGTGTTCTTTTAGCTAATCAAATAAGTTTTAAGATTTACTCCCTCCGTCCCTAAATAAATGTCCACTGTTGATTTTCGAAGTCAATCGTGTTCAACTTTGACTTTAAATTATCGTGTATGTGTTATATAATACTTGATACAAATTATACAAATGAGTTGAGTTTTAAATATATTTTCATTAGTATAACTTTCACCAAATGTTATATAACACAAACAAAATAATTTGCGGTCAAAGTTTACAAAAAATGACTCTAAAAGTCAAACGTGGACATTTAATTAGGGACGGAGGGAGTATTTGGCATGAGACCATTTGAAGTTTTTTGAGTTATAAACTTTGTATATTTTGAGGAGCTTAAATTTATTTAATTTTTTTAGAAGCTTTTATTTGTAAAAGTCTTTAATGTGAAATGCAGGCTAAGTTACTAGCCTATTAAGACCCATATCAAAATGGGTCAAAATTGTGAACCGGAGTAAAGTAAAAATCAGACACTACATTCTGGTAACATTATCAGGTGTTTATATTTCCTCTAAGGTAAGACCTATTTTAGCTGAATCTTCAGAAAAATAGGTTGGTGCTTTCACAGGTGGCTGGTATTTCACAATTGCACGCTCATGAGGTGCAACTACCATTTCTGCATCATATGTTCTATCTTCTGTTACAGGCTTTATTATAGTTTTACTTGGTCAGCCAGTTCAAACGTTTATAAATAAAACTGAAGTCGCCAATTCAGCCACTTGAACAGTTGAACATGACCTACATTCTTATATACAAGTTCTACCATTTCTAAACTTATTTCAGCATGCTATTTTCTTAAATTTATAAATAATAATTGATGCCTTCCGTATTTTACGATATGAGTCAATTTGTTGATTTGTTTGTTTTGTCCTTCAGTATAAAGCTATAAAGTGTAACAAACTCTTTCAATTTATTATGTTTTTTGCAGCCTTGGTTAAAGAAATTGACGAGCCTCCTGCTCATAACAGAGTACCAGGAAAAGGTATGACTCTTGGGCAATGCTAATATGCTGATATTCACCGTCTTTGTTCTTCGACTTATGTGGGTGTTGTTCAGCCAGCAAAAATGGGAGATCAACTGCTATAATGGATTACAAAACCTAACGTCATTGTTTTACGCATGTTTTGCAGGATCAAACTACTGAGGTCTCAAATATACATCACTATTGTGAAAGGTTCGTGTAAAAAGTTTGATTAATACCTACTTCATCTCGAGTAGACATTGAACCAGATAAGTTTCCTTTGCAACATTGAGTAATGGACAAACCCATTAAGTAATTTTCAATAGGCTTTTGAAGGCACAGACGAACTAAGGCCAGAAATTAGAGTGAGTTCTCCTGACACGAATGTTAGTTTGTCTTTGATCCTATTATGTTTTTTGGTTTTTCCTGCAAAAAAAATAACTGGTCGTTAACATTTTGTCACGGATTGGTCCACAGGATTTGTTAGGAACTAGCGGTAAAGTTTGTCCACGTGATGAAAATTTTGAGGCCATTTTCCATTTCTATCACACCATTGGGAAACGAATCGACGAGGGACCAAAGTCGAAGTGATTTAATGATGTTTGCTTTATCAAACTGAATGAGCTATCAAACAACCAACACCTGGCATGACTTATGTATGTTAGATTAGCTACTTAAAAGGTACACATTCTTTTTTGTTATGTTATCTTTAGGTATTTGGTTATCAACGTGAATGTGATTTTGTAGTTTAGTATTTACTTTATGCATCCTACGCTGGAAAAAACATCTATTAAAAATAATGAAGAAAGACAAACTGTTACTCGAAGCTACGTATGCCGACTAAGGCTGCATTGTGAATTCCCTAACCTGTTTGACCCCTTTACATTTTTTCCACAAATATGAGATGAAGATATGTTGTCATTCAACAACTATACTTATGCATTTTAGACAGTTTTAGTTACATATAGGCATTCTTTGTCTCAGATTTACCAACGACTAAATCATCATGATATTTGATTTTGTTGTTGTGCAGGCGCATCCAAACCTTAACAAGATCGAAAAAAAGCATGGCATAGGCATTCTTTTCGGGCAGCAACACCACATTATTATTGGTAAATAACGACATTGTAACTCCTTTGCACAGCTGCTCTTCGATGGATAACCTCCCACAGTACACCAATCTACTTCAATTGTTGTACGAGACTAAAGTATTTCGTCCCTTAGTTTATTTTTACCTCTTACATAGCCTTTTAAATATTGGATCTTTCCGATGCTATTCTACAAGATTGTCTGCACCTTCCAATATCATATTGATTACCTTTTAAATAGTTAGAGATAAATTGGTCATACAAGCATCGGAAAAAACACCGTGCGGCGAAACGCAGGCACCCTACCTAATTTATCTAAATTATGATTCGCCAAAATAATCAATCAAATTGCCTTCAACTTGAGAGGATTTTGTATTCATTCTTTCATTCCTTTATACCGATATCAAACACACCCTTTACAAAGTAACTTCGTTCTATCATTCCAACATTCTATTTCCTGCTATAGGTTTCTTTCAAGAAACAGATGATCTCTCGTTCTGTAGCATAAAATTCTAAAATAATATGTGAAAAGATATAAAGATCATCTTTTCGAGTTGGTTATTGACCCGAAGAACCTGCCCCAAAACAGTTTTCTTTTTTAGCAAATTGTGCAGCTGTTTTTTAGAAATTGACAACCATAATCTTTTTTATCTTCTTCTTGGACTGTGATATCTCTTCTGAGTAATCTTGGATAGACCGTTATCTCTGAGACCGATCTGCTCTCACAAGATTCCTTTAGGCCACTTTAATTTACTGGTCCACACCCGAGTAGCCCTCGAATTTCACACAAATATGATTAACAAATCAGTTACTTGACTCACAAGTAATCATTTCTGATATCAAAACTAAAAGATCAGATAAGCTCATGTTGCTCCATCTAGTCTACAAAATCCTGATCAATACAAAGATCATGATCCTATGATGAAAGTTATGCAAAGTTTCATCTTTTCGATATTTGTTTTAAATCTTGAAGACCATTTTCGTTCTATAATAAGTTGGGACTAGAAGGCTCGGATTCATTGAATCTAAAAGAATTTGAATTAGTAGCGATATCGTCCACAAGAACTTTAACCCTACAAAGGGGACAACTTGAATGCTTTTCTAACCATTTATCAATACAATCGATATGAAAAGCATGCTTACATTTTGGTACCAATTTTAGAACTTCCTCATCTTCAAACAAAGACAAACAAACGGAACACTCCGTCGGGTTTTTCTCTCCTTTTAAAGTCGAAAACTTAAAGGAGGGAAGTGACTCAATAATCGTTTTTTCGATCCCTGAAGACCTTGATCTTGTCCTAGGAAGATTACCTTCAAGACGAATAGAATACGATATGTGACAACAACATACATAGACTAATATCAGACACAATAACGAAAACCCAATGCAGAGAGCTCCCACGACGAGTGCTAAAGTTGGTTTAAATTTAGAGATGGAATCGGATGAGTTCGAAGAATTTTCATTTTGTGACAGTGTTGAAATTGGAAAAACTATAAGCCATGTTACGACACAAAATAGTGTTTTTTGTCGATTCCGCGGAATTTTGAGGAGCTCCGGCAAGTAACTCGTGGAGAAGTTCATGGATGCACGGAGAAGATGGATTGTGTGTTTGATGTTTCATTACAGGTTTAGTAGTCGCTTCATGCACTGATTTGTTTATATCATTTGAAAATTCTCTGTACTTACTTAAAATGAAAAGAATACAGTAATAATTATTTAAACTATTAACATACCTGCACGACAGCGTTAAAAAAACAACTAATTTTTTGGCCAGCAGTGCGTCACAGCTGTACATTTACAATAATATTTTGACGATTTGTTTTTTGGTTTTTTATTAAATCTTTTGTATAATAAAAGAGTTATATTTTTTGAGAATTTTAGTGAAAAGTGGGGTTGTAGAAAAAACAACTGAACGAATCAAATGGCTTAATTTTGACACATAAGCATAATAGAGTGATGTGATTGGAGGAAGAAAATCAAAATTAAATTCAATTTAGTCAAAATTAAAAATTTTGGTGAAAGAACTTGATGATAACACACAAAGATATATACGTCTCAAATTTTTGAAAATAAAAATTTAAATAAAGAGGAGGGAATTGATAAACTTTAGTAGTTAAATTTTAAATATATTAGATGAACTTAAGTGTAAACTTATAATTTTCCATATTTTTAGTCACTTGACAAAATATACAAAATACCCTTTAAAATTTATATCCTTCTACACTTTATATTTTAAAAATACACATGTTATATTAAAAAAATCAACAAAGCACATGAGTATAAATATTCAAACAAAAACACAAATTATTGTTCACTTTTATTTTGACACTTAACAAAGTCAAGCAATACAATCTACGTAAATTATTATTAATATGAATATAAATATCAAAATGAATGCAGGATCTCAAACATTAGTGTGAGATGATAATAAATAGATAGGATTCTATATATTACAACAACATATTTTTTCAAGTTCGTTATGTGTTACTAAAAACACAATGTCGAAAAAAGGATAGCTAACATTACAATTAAACAAAGTCAAATCTTTTGTGCAACAAATATTTATACAAAATGTCAATTAATATTATCACTAATGAAAAATCATGTAAAATTTGTGAGTCCACGAGTATCGTAACTATTTAAGTATTAAAAATTAAATAATGTTTTATAGAATAATATTAAACATTACAAAATCACTAATTTATAAATTGTGTACGGGTAAGGTTGTGTAATTAAGATATAACTATTTAGATTAAAAATTAAGATATAACTATTTAGAATAAAAATATCGAAAGTAAAAAGAACATGAAATTCGAACAATAAAAATTGAGATGAATTTATATTAGTTGACATGATACACAGTAAAACAACAAAATAATCAAACATATAAACGTTAAATATTTTTAAAAATATGTATAATATACATAAAATCGCAATAACGAAATTATTACTTAATTGATTCTTAATATTCAAGTCTCGTGCGTGCACAGGCATTAAAACTAGTAATAGAATATGAAACAATGATAGTAATCATAGAGTACACAAAAGATGCCAAGTATTATGATTTGGATACACTTATGTATTGGCTATGTACAAAAGTAGACTAAATATAATTTTTTGTCTCTAATTAAAACATTCTTTTTAAGTTAAAAAAGTATGTTTTGTAAATTAATCAACTCATTTAGTTTTTCATCACGTGTCTAACTGATTAACTTTATTTATTAATATTTTTTTCGAAGTTTGATCTGATTTTTCTGACATTTTCTTTTTTTCAGTGATCAACCGACGACGGCTCAACTTCTAAGTAGTCAACCTACCTTGAAAATTGAAAAAAAAAATCCAAAAAATACGAGATCCTAGTTGTGACACGTCCGATAATAGTAAAAAATACATCACATTATTAGCCATGAAGTATGATGCATAAGGTCCCATGGCACTCTCATTAACATCGGAATGAGGGAACATATAGATGAACCTAAACTTGTACGTGATTTTATAGACGGCCGAATAGCTGGTGCAAGTCTTGATGTCTTTGAGCAGATAGCTATAGAGATAGCGAGCTTATTTAACATAAATAAGTAGATAGCGAGCTTTACTTAAAAACAACAAAATTATTCAACCTGATCACTTATTATAATTTAATCATTAAAACACATCCATACACACCCTAAATACCTACAAGAGACAATTATGCAAATGAACAGATATAATTACAAACGTCAACTAAATTAACAGTCTGCATAAGTTCATATCATCTAATAAAACATCAATTAACTAAGCGGTCACATATTATCAAACTAAACACCAATGAATCAATTTCAGACATAACAACCAATAGCACACAATATAATAAGCAATAAAACATAGATGTTCAACATTAGTTTCTTACACGTTTAACCAGCTTGGCAACTGTCACACCCCACCATGGCGAAATATGGGGCAGGCGACATATGGATATCATCACAACATGGCGTGTCTATAGAGATAACTAAATGAATAATAAATGTCATAAAATTGTGACACAAATGTCATGACAATATCTCAACAAAGCAGGAGTCTAGGCAAGTAGGTAACAGTCCTACCTCTTACCCAAGACAAACAATACATAAACAAAGCAAACATATAGGTGTCAACAATATCACTTATTAAACAAACAAAAGAAACTAAGAAGGTACGGGGATCTCCTTCTATATGCAATCCTAATGCCTCCAAAACTAGCCACTTCTATTCTCAAGCTTAACCACATTCTCACCTGAAAGAGACACTAAAACACGTCAACATAAAGTTGGTGAGAGTCATAGGTTTAGACTCCAACGCCAAAATCAAACCATAAGCTGTGAACAACAACCACTAACAAAAGAACATATGGACAATGTGTTACAATTATGTATTAACAACTAGCATTCAAGATTAACCAACCACCACAAATCCAAGGCTCCAAGCCTTACCAATAACCACAATTTCCAAGGCTCCCAGCCTTACCAATAACCATGGTCCCATAGGCGCCCATACACCTATGAACCAATCCTAAGGCCCCGCCTTGTCAACATCCCCTTGGTACCAAGTCAAACCATAATAACTGACACGGTACGTGTCCCCCGATCTAAATCATAAACACAATCAAGAATCACATAGCAGTTAATCACATAAGTGCACACACAAGTCCATCACAAACCATAAAAACATTCACAGCATTAGTTACAAAAACAAGACAGTGTCTCTTCCATCCCATTTGGAATTCAAAATCATTAGTAGACATGGGACTATGAAACTCACCTGATTGAGCTTCTCCCAATAATCCGTGCACTAGCAAAAAGCTAACAAACAAAAACACAAAATCAAAACATGAACCAAACACTAAGATGGCTCATCAACCTATGATGGACATCTAACCTTCTCCCATATATATACCTCATTTATATGCTCTAAGCATCTCATTACACCCCCTCTATAAATCCCTTAACTTAGTTTACTTCATAACCCATCCTGTTAACATTTTACCCAAAACAGTCCCGGTTTTTAAGTCTCCAAACTATAAGTCAAACGCCCACCTAACCATACTCATGACCTCTGTAAAGGAAATCCTATGCCCTTACATATGTTAGCTAACTCCTCCTTTTTGCCCCAACCTTAAGGCCCCGATATATATATATATATATATATATATATATATATATATATATATATATATATATATATATATATATATATATATATATATATATATATATATATATATATATATATATATATATATATATATATATATATATATATGTATATATATATATATATATATATATATATATATATATATATATATATATATATATATATATATATATATATATATATATATATATATATATATATATATATATATATATATATATATATATACTTTTGTCTATCCAGATTTTATTGATTTTGAATATACAAAAAGTTTGTTATGATTAGGGGGTCTTACCCTAACCCACAATCTTAGCCCCAATGAAGATACTTCACATAATATATAAACCAACTCCCATGTTCTTTTGAAAGTCCCAATACAACCCTAAGTACCCCGAACAACCCAAAACATAAAAAGAAAACAGGCTGATTTCAAAATTGTTTTGACCTCCGACTGTTGTAACCTGTTTTTGACCCACTTCCCCACCTCCAATTTAGTTCTCGTTTCTTGCATTTGAAAGCCAACTCAAATACCTTTCCAGGGATACTTGGATCGCAAAATAAGAGTTTATAGAACTCTAGATATCATCAAAACAATTGACCTAAAATTCTGCCCAGTTTTAAAAAAAAAACGAATTTAATTAAATTAACCTAATTAATTATACATAAAACCTAATTAAAACCTAAAAAAAAATTCCAATGATAAAAACCTATTAATTACATCATTAATTACAGATTATTAACAAAATCTAATTAAAAATTATGAATGTCAAACGCTAATCCATCATATTAGGTTACATACGTAAATTAAACGTTAATTAAGCATAGTTTTAGCGCATACCTTAAACCATAATTGAATAATTGGGGTTTCTTCGTCCACCATTGTTAATAACGACTCATATTAGGTTTGGGAGAAAGAAAAATCGTTTTGGGGGCTAAAGGGAGTAATATGGGTAATTAAAACTAACCAGGAAGCCTAATAGTACTCAAACTGGGCTCCCCTTCCTTTCCTTAAGCAAAATTTGGCCCAAAACCAAGCCCAACACCCTATGGCCGACTTTTTTAACTATATTACTGTAAATTAACTATTAATTATTACCTTAAATTTCCTTAATTTGTTTCAGTTCCTAAAGCTTCCCGAACCTCAAAACCGTAAAACTAGTCAAATTTACGCGTATACCGTAAAAGACGTAAAATATACAGTTTTATAAAAACTCTTGAAATATGAAATAAACTAATAAACTAAGTCCTAAATGACTTAAAACCATCCCGAAAAATACTCCCGTGACTAATTACCTCATCCGAGACCTCTAAATGCTAAACTTAAATCGTAAAAATACGATTTTCTATAATACATATACGTATACGTAAAACCACGAAATAACACCATCTCATTTCATAGTCACTACCTTGTGAGCTCATGAACATGAAATAATCACACATCGTTTCACTCACAAGGTACCCCGTACCAGAAACGATATCCAAACCACAATCTATACACACCAATCAGCACATAAACACGTAAAGACACGTAACTAACACAAAATAAAACTAAGTGACGAACCTCAAAACCGCAGTTGTCACATCACTCCCTCCTAATAGAAATCTCGTCCCGAGATTTACTCCTTAGGATCAAACATACCATTAGCGAACAACTGAGGATACTTGTTCTAAATGAACTCCTCTCATTTCCACGTGAACTTTTAGTTCAAGTCTCAAATTACCACGTATACTAACCAACAATATTTAAATTCATTGCCAAACTCTTGACCTCACAGTCAATAAATCTCACAAATGACTCTTTGATAACACAAACCCTTATTAACACAAATCCCGAATAACCGTACATGCAAATATGCATTCTCAAACAACATTTACCAATCTTAATACACGAAATATAACATGTATACCACTCATTTCCCCCCAGGTAATTCTATGCTCATAAGCTACTGGTCCGATCTTTCCAAAGATCATAAATGGACCTACAAAACTCTACATCAACTCTTCCATTTTACCAAAACATACCACCCGTTACTATGGGTGAAACTTCCTACATAACTTTGTCACTAAACTCTAGTGGTTTCCTCCTTTTCAACATAGCATCCCTTGTTGCTCTCATCCTTTCCACAAACACCATTACCACATTAGTATCCTCTTTTACCAATTCTAATCCACAATGGGGACAACTCACCCTATCCTTTCATATAGTGCCTCAAATGGCATTTATCGACTTCTAGTATGATAACTATCATTATATGAAAACTCAGCCATCGCTAAAGAGTTTTCTAACTCCCTCTAAATCAATCACTCATGCCCTCAGTGTAACTCCTAAGGTTGTATAAATATCTCACTTGCCCATCCTTTTCCAGTTAGCTGGATATACTCATATCCAATCATGTTCATCAACTCCCTTTAGTCCGTACCCCAAACTACTTAAAAATTCCAATTTCCTTACAAAGTGACTCCATTAGTTCTTCCGATCCAAATCAACTTATGATCTATACACATCATCAAAAGGACGGTTATCTCAGTTAGTCTATCAACTGCCATCCAAACTCATGCTACAACTACTTCCATTAAATTTGGATAACTCATTAGTAGCACCTATACACTTCTTTCTCACTTTTCTTCATGATTTTTATTATACCCAACACTTCCTTTATACCTACACAATGTCCTACCTTCAAGGTCATATTGCTCCTCATCTTGTCTCAGTTAAACAAAGCCATTCGTCCCTATGGCACATCACACCTATAACCCCTCATCCATTCGATTATCGATACCAAGCCTCCCAAACAATCAGTATAGGTCAGTGCCATTTCCTTTTCCACACTACGACAGTATTAGCCCACGTCGTGCTTTATTCTACTCATTAAGCTCTACCAAAGTTTTACCTTCGGTTCCTATCTCGACCTATTTCATTCATGCTTCGCTTATATACACACTTCCTTCTTCTTCCTCAACTCCTACCATACATCACGATGTGATGCTTCCCATCGTTTCTTCCCTTGCCATAATCCTTCATAAGGCATTCCATACATATTAGGCTAACTTTTACGCAAAACCCTCTATTCCATCACATCCGTACGAAATCCTTCCAGCTTCTCAACTACGTGACTTCTCATTCCTCTTGAAATATGAGATGAATTAGTTAGTCTATCGACTTCACCCAACTCTCGTCGTACTTATTCCTCCACCCCATTATGTATCCCTTTCACCAATTTCGTCCTTACATCGCCCTTTCTATGCTACTCCTATCTATGTAGGAAGTATAGTCTACGTCCTTTTTCTCCATATGATTGTCCAAGCCACGCAACATACATGTTGACGCGTTCTCTACTTTAGACAACTCAACTCGTGCAACCTATATCCTTCATCCAAACCATCTTAATACGTCATCCATATAGTTCAAGTTCGTGTTAGCTTGACTTCATTCTTCTTATTCCATGTCTCATCAACCATGCTTGCCTTTACCAGATGGTACTTGGCCTTGCAATGTTCTTTCATCACTTAACTCCACCCATCACCTTTTCCAAATGTTCAATCAAGATGATTAAATATGTGTTGGAGACGTTCATGATCTGTATAGATCATTCTCTACGTCTCGTACCCCAAATGCCTCTAGCATTCTAGGCCGATATAACAATCCAGCTCCACTAACTAAGTTTATCTAGTCATCTATACGCCAAAATTTTCCAAGTAGATTCTCTTGTTTTTTTTTTCTCACAACCAGTTCTCCTACTCCCTCCTAATAGGGACAGACTAGAGTTTCATCTGATTCCATGCAGATCACACTCTCATCTTATACCCACATTAGTTTCCATTTGTCTACTAAGCCATATTTTGAATTCTTATTCAAATCGCATACCTCTACTTTGATCTTGCACCCAACATGAGGTATTTTCAATCATCATCTTCTAGGAATACTTGGTTCTCTCCTTCCATGGTTCTCCCTTATTCCTACACTATCCCGTCCAACAAAAATTCCATACTTCATTCATCAAATCTATAGAAATCACTAGTGCATTGGATAATGCATAGCTGTCTCTTCCAAAGATCTTTCATAACACCTTCACAAAACCGACTCTCTAATCACTTCTCCATGAAACTTATTCAGCTCAGCTTCACTTCTCATCCCTCGATATTGATTGCCATAAAAATTCTATCCGCGTAGTCACTCGACTCCCCTTGTTACTTCCACGAGTTCTTAATCTCCCATATCATGTATTCATTTCATCACGATCCACCGGTTCAGCTCTTTGTAGCTCCACTATGATACTCGATCTGCCCTTCTTCGTCATGAACCATGCGTAAATTTCCCATCATAGTGCTTGTCACCTTTCCAGTCCTCGCAACTTTTGTGACTCCTTCGAAATATCTTGCATCCTTCTTGCAGCCGACACGTAGTCCTTTCAGCTCCTTGCTTCGCGATGTAGCTCTTTACGCACTCCTTCTCGTCTCCATGATGTTACATAGGAACTTCACACTACCAGTAGCTTCTAGCTTCAACTTATCTACCATAATATTTCTAAAAGTACTTCAACCCCTCAATGGCTCACTCTTCCTTACTTGTTGTACTTCACCGTTAATCAGCCTCCTACCAATCATTCTTTCACATTCCTGTTTTCCTTCACGTGTCTACTACTACCTTGCCTCCATAACTATACCAATCCCTTGCGTGTTATTTACCCAACCTTTCCATTAGTATAAACTTTCTACTCTACCCTCACATCCGCTAGTACTTTCATCAATCTCCTAATGGTACTTCAACCAACTTCTCATAGCATGACATCTCGTTCCCACGACTAGTCAACTAACTTTACTTACTCCCTTATTCCCGTAACCAATCTAAGTTTCCAAACCCCACAAATCTTAATCATTCCTTCAACAAAAACTTTAAACCAAAATACATCTCTCCATTATAATATATATCCATAAGTAATACTACCCAACTCTATCCTCTCATCCTAATGTTTCCACAACCGCATAACTAAATCAACCATGACGTGTACCAAAAGAATTCCAAACAATCGTGTCCCAAAATAAAATATAGGGTAAAACGAACCCTAGCCAAAACAACTGAAAACAAAACAATGTAATCCGAAAGATCAATGGAGTGTGCCAACAACAAACATAGACTCATGACGATTTGTATTACCAAATTTCAATATCTTAGAAAATTTTAAATTTTCATCTCAATTAGTTACTTCACATTAGGACCATATTTTAACGCCAATAAATGAAATCATAATCATATTTTACCATCTCCGTTACTATCAAAGGGCACAACTCAGTTAGTGTACTAAAACTCACCCTATCTATCATCTCATTTAACAATAAACTCATCTTTTATCTTCATTATTTTATCAAAGGTATTCACTAGTTAGTATAAAATAATGTTATTTTAACCATTATCTTGTTTACTCACATTAAACTCATTTCACTTGTTATTATGAAACCAATACGTGTTTATAAAATATGGTGTTATTCATTTTATTCTATATTATAATTATTTTATATAATCTATTTAGTCTTGTTATAACTATCTATTACACGTTTACAAGGTCTAGTGTTATTATTATCATTATTATAATAAAATCTTCCTTTTTACTATTTCCGTTTATTTAAATACTTCTAAAATTTTAACTCCACTTTTAAGAAAATTATCGTAAAATTTATTTACCCTTTATATGTACTATCACATGTTACGTAAAAAACTAATCCATTCATTGTCAATATATTTTTTTAACTTACTACCACAAACTTAATAAAAAGATATGTAAGTCACGATATCTTACCATACACTTACAAATTATTTTCAAAATCGTTTTCCTATAATTAGCCAGACTTATTTGCAAGAAAATTTAGTAGTTCTCATTAATTAAAATACATACCCGAATGTAGACACACATCAAAAGACTCAAAACGTCGTTGGAACTCCATCAAACTCCAGCACCATAAAACACGAGCAAACACAAGGTACGTCCAAGTTATAATAACTATTGAACAACCATATACCATAACTTAACACATAGTAGTATATATACATCCGCATATACATACCTATTAAATCACCGAAAACATACTCGTTACCATACATGTCAGATCAACCAATCGCGTCATACACTCGTTTTTTTTCTACGAGTAACCACCATCTTACCACAAGGCATAAAACCCATCACTAAAACCAGTCCATATCGTGTGACCCCATAATCACACAACATGACTATAACCCAAAGCAATAACACACTCATAAATATCCATATCGTAGGCAACCTTTACATAAACCCATATACTATACATATACCAATAATCCACATCTCATCATATACAAGCATGTACTAACCCTCTTTCATGCAATCATACTTAGGAACCCATTGAAGTTGTGGTACTTGTATAAATATGTTGGCCACCATACTTATACAATTACCCTTTCCCCAATGCACTCCCTCCTATGATGACACTTATAAGAATCAATACAACACATAACACATAAATCCATCAACTCACCTAAGCACATAACCACATAAATAATAAGGTCAAAAACTCCAACTAATAAAATTACATAGTCAAACTCTTGGAATACAGAAATCCATAATCTAGCTAAAACAACATAGACAAAAAATCCAAAACGAAAACATAATCAATTATAAGTCATGTCGCCCATCAGAATGGAAACACCTTAAAATCATTCCTACCCATGTACTCCTAGTAACTCGAACCACCACACGATTCTTAGGGAACATGACTTAAACATCAAAAGAAAAATAACATACCTTAGGTACATAAAATAACTCAACAAAAGATAGAAACTACCTTGTACCAATTTATGTACTATAATGTACAATTTAAGCAAAATACTACAATGACTAGCGTGGACGATTATGGTTCAACCAGCACTAGTCACAACCCGAAAAGAAATTAACATGTGGCTAAGTGTGAACCATAGTTCATAACTTACCAAACATCACAAAATAACATCCAAACACATCAATTATTATAAAATGCACACATACTCCTATGACGCCTATATGTAGGGACCCTTAAGCTATAGACTAGGCTACGCGACTAGGCAACCTAATTCTCTATAACTATTGGCTCTGATACCATTCTGTCACACCCCCACCATGGCGGAACATGGGGCGCGACGTATGGATATCATCAGAACATGGCGTGTCTATAGAGATAACTAAATGAAATAAGAAATGTCATAAAATGGTGACACAAATGTCATGACAATATCTCAACAAAGCAGGAGTCTAGGCAAGTAGGTAACAGTCCTACCTCTTACCCAAGACAAACAATACATAAACAAAGCAAACATACAGGTGTCAACAGTATCACTTATTAAGTAAACAAAAGAAACTAAGAAGGAACGGGGATCTCCTTCTATATGCAATCCTAATGCCTCCAAAACTAGCCACTTCTATTCTCAAGCTTAACCACATTCTCACCTGAAAGAGACACTAAAACACGTCAACATAAAGTTGGTGAGAGTCATAGGTTTAGACTCCAACGCCAAAATCAAACCATAAGCTGTGAACAACAACCACTAACAAAAGAACATATGGAAAATGTGTTACAATAATGTATTAACAACTAGCATTCAAGATTAACCAACCACCACAAATCCAAGGCTCCAAGCCTTACCAATAACCACAATTTCCAAGGCTCCCAGCCTTACCAATAACCATGGTCCCATAGGCGCCCATACACCTATGAACCAATCCCAAGGCCCCGCCTTGTCAACATCCCCTTGGTACCAAGTCAAACCACAATAACTGAGATGGTATGTGTCCCCCGATCTAAATCATAAACACAATCAAGAATCACATAGCAGTTTATCACATAAGTGCACGCACAAGTCCATCACAAACCATAAAAACATTCACAGCATTAGTTACAAAAACAAGACAGTGTCTCTTCCATCCCATCTGGAAGTCAAAATCATTAGTAGACATGGGACTATGAAACTCACCTTATTGAGCTTCTCCCAATAATCCGTGCACTAGCAAAAAGCTAACAAACAAAAACACAAAATCAAAACATGAACCAAACACTAAGATGGCTCATTAACCTATGATGGAAATCTAACCTTCTCCCATATATATACCTCATTTATATGCTCTAAGCATCTCATTACACCCCTCTATAAAGCCCTTAACTTAGTTTACTTCATAACCCGTCCTATTAACATTTTACCCAAAACAGTCCCGGTTTTTAAGTCTCCAAACTATAAGCCAAACGCCCACCTAACCACACCCATGACCTCTGTAAAGGAAACCCTATGCCCTTACATATGTTAGCTAACTCCTCCTTTTTTCCCCAACCTTAAAGCTACTGTTAAGGCCCCGATATATATATATATATATATATATATATATATATATATATATATATATATATATATATATATATATATATATATATATATATATATATATATATATATATATATATATATATATATATATATATATATATATATATACTTTTGTCTATCCAGATTTTACTGATTTTAAACATACAAAAAGTTTGTTATGATTAGGGGGTCTTACCCTAACCCACAATCTTATCCCCAATGCAGATACTTCCCATAATATATAAACCAACTCCCATGTTCGCTTGAAAGTCCCAATACAACCCTAAGTACCCCAAACAACCCAAAACATAAAAAGAAAACAGGCTGTATTCAAAACTGTTTTGACCTCCGACTGTTGTAACCTGTTTTTGACCCACTTCCCACCTCCAATTTAGTTCTCGTTTCTTGCAATTGAAAGCCAAATCAAATACCTTTCCAGGGATACTTGGATCGCAAAATAAGAGTTTATAGAACTCTAGATATCATCAAAACAATTGACCTAAAATTCTGCCCAGTTTTTAAAAAAACGAATTTAATTAAATTAACCTAATTAATTATACATAAACCCTAATTAAAACCTAAAAACAATTTCTAATGATAAAAACCTATTAATTACATCATTAATTACAGATTATTAACAAAATCTAATTAAAAATTATGAATGTCAAACGCTAATCCATCATATTAGGTTACATACATAAATTAAACGTTAATTAAGCATAGTTTTAGCGCATACCTTAAACCATAATTGAATAATTGGGGTTTCTTCATCCACCATTGTTAATAACGACTCATATTAGGTTTGGGAGAAAGAAAAATCGTTTTGGGGGCTAAAGGGAGTAATATGGGTAATTAAAACTAACCTGGAAGCCTAATAGTACTCAAACTGGGCTCCCCTTCCTTTCCTTAAGCAAAATTTGGCCCAAAACCAAGCCCAACACCCTATGGCCGACTTTTTTAACTATATTACTGTAAATTAACTATTAATTATTATTACCTTAAATTCCCTTAATTTGTTTCAGCTCCTAAAGCCTCCCGAACCTCAAAACCGTAAAACTAGTCAAATTTACACGTATACCGTAAAAGACGTAAAATATACAGTTTTATAAAAACTATTGAAATATAAAATAAACTAATTAACTAAGTCCTAAATGAATTAAAACCATCCCGAAAAATACTCCCGTGACTAATTACCTCATCCGAGACCTCTAAATGCTAAACTTAAATCGTAAAAATACGATTTTCTATAATACGTATACGTATACGTAAAACCACAAAATAACACCATCTCATTTCATAGTCACTACCTTGTGAGCTCATGAACATGAAATAATCACACATTGTTTCACTCACAAGGTACCCCATACCAGAAACGATATCCAAACCACAATCTATACACACCAATCAGCATAAAACACGTAAAGACACGTAACTAACACAAAATAAAACTAAGTGACGAGAACCTCAAAACCGCAGTTGTCACAGCAACTCATAACCGGTAGCCTTTAAATTTACATATCTTATGAGCATATTCAAAATGTATGTTCAACAAATCAACATCTTAAATTAATCTAATTATAACAACAAAGAATTCAATACACATACAACCTTTTCATATAAAGCCATCAAATTGGAAATAAAAGATAGCAAAAAATATGAGATTTAACTGATTACTTTGATTGAAATCTAAAAAAGAGGACGATTGACGTATCGAACCTTCTTTTGAAGTGATTATTTCATCTCCTACATCCATTTTAAAACATCATTAAGATCAATTTGATCGGAAAATGGTTAGGGTTTAATTTGGGTTCATATAAATGTGGGGTAAATGTCGAAAATACACAATGTATTTCTCAAATAATCCATTTTTCTCATCGAACTTTTTATGTTCGATTTGCACACTTGCCACGTAGGATATTGGTCAAACATTTGACTGGACCGTTGACTTAACGAAACCGTTAGTACTTCGTTAACTTGGAATTTTGTTTTACAATTTTAGTCCCCTTAGCTAACTAACATTATCATCATCATTATCAACAACACATCCAATATCCAAATCCCCATATCCCATATCCACAATACCAGATCCACAATTACCAGATCCACAATACCAGATGGATCCATCATCTATAGCACTTTGATTATCACTTATGGATCCATCATCTATAGCACAGTTGACACCATCGTCACTAACCAGCATGATGTCGTTGACGCGTGGATCAAGGAAATACTTGTGGCTCATGCTGACAGCCCATTGGTCGTGGCGGGCTTTCATGTTAAATGGGAAAACTGGGACGGGACTCATACGACTCTCAACAAATGTTCCACTCTTAATCTATGCACTGAAACCAAGTGCTTAATTCTTCAACTCTGTTTAATTAATGAAATCCCACAATCCCTCAATAAATTTTTATGAACACCATCGTTACTTTTGTGGGAGCCCATGAGGATTTAACAAAGCTTGTATGTGATTACGGTTTGGATTGTGCTAAAAGTGAAGATATTCGGGCAGCTGTGATAAGAAAGTGGCCAAGAAGGTTTAAATGCCATAGTTTGGAGCATCTCTCAAAGGAATTAGCAGGTGTCAAGTTGGAAAGGCCACTTGATAAGATGTTCTGGGTTGGTTGGGGGGATCGAGTTCTTGATGACAACTTTGTTTGATGACAACTTTGATAAGATGTTATGGGTTGGATGAATTTAAAAGAATATCCAAACGATGTATAGTTTTATGATTTACACAGTGGGTCTATTGAGTAATTGTGGATCTGGTAATGGTAATTGTTGATGCAGTTTATGACGATGACGTGTAGAAGATGATGATGATTTGATGATTGTTAGTTAAGAGACCAACAATGTAAAACTAAATTCTAAGTTAACGAAATAACTAACGGTTTCGTTAAGTCAACGATCCAGTCAAATGTTTGACCAAAATCCTACGTGGCAAGTGTGCAAATAAAACATAAAAAAGTTCGATGGGCATAATGGATTATTTGAGAAAGTACATTGTGTATTTTCGACATTTACCCTATAAATGTGCGTGTGTTTTTATTAGGAAAGAAGAGTACAATTGAAATGAAATGAGAAAATTAAAACTCCGGTGAGAATAACAGTAAAAATAATAAAATTACAAAAAATGCCCATATAACTTTATTCTTAAACGTTGGATTGCTTTGAAAATGCGCGATAAAAAGATGATGTCCCTTGTACTTTTTTTATATATATTCTACACTAAATTTTTGTTTATAATGTAAATAGAAAGACAAAAAAAAATGAATTACCAAACTAGACCATATAACAACCACTACAAGAATTTTAACTTTCTGTGACGACGCGTATCGTCACTGAAGGTAAAGAAATGTCGTCCCTAAGATTCATAGTTACGACATGTCGTCCTTAAATTTTGGTTACCAAACCTTCGTCCCTAAAATTCTTAGTGACGATAAGTCAACTTTCTTAGTGACGACTTTTGGGCCCCACATAAACTCAAACAAAACTCTTAGAATATGTGGGTCCGGTCAACTTTGGGACGACAATGTCGTCCCTAAAGTTTTTCTAATTTAATTTATTTTCTTTAATAATTGTTTTTAATAAGGTGTGGAATTTAAAATAAATATTTCTTAGGGATGACATTATCGTCGCTATATTTATTTTGTAAAAAACAGATTTTTAAATTATATAATTATTTTTACAAAAATAAAGCTTTCGGGTCGACAATGTCGTCCCTAAATAAAACTGCACAGAAACAAAACCAGCAACAAATGCTATATTTTGCAATTTTATCCGAAAAATCTACCCAAACAGAAACTGTAAATGACCTAAGAGTACGAAACAAAATTGCTAAACTTCATTCATCCACTTCTCCATTCCAAAACAATATAAGAGCACTCACAATGGTAAAAGCTATCAATGGCTTTTTACTATTCCAACAAGTCTTTTGGAAGTGTTTTTTGCATTGTGATAAAAGGTTTTTACAAAGCTTTTAGCCAATGACTTTTTATACTCCAAGTCTTTCCTCAAAAGATTTATGCATTTCATAGTTATGCATTAATTGTATTAAATGCTTCAAGTCTTTAAAACTTTAAGCATTGGGCATGCTCTAACAAAGTCATAGTTTTTGCAAATACGATACAATTAGGCAAATAGTAATATAAGAACGCAAATAACCAAACTGACAAATAATAAATTACATACCCCTACTCGTCATCCGATGATGATAAAGGTTCATTATATCCATTACCATCTTCATAATAACAGTTACCCTCTTCATCATTCCCATCTTGATCATACCACTGGTAACCTACTTCCCACAGCTGGTACATGATCTCATATTCCTTAGGCATAACTTCTTACTTGTACAATACAAATTAGTGTATACTTCTTACACCCTTCACAGTCCATGAGTGCATTGCAACATGTACAAATTTCAGTTAAGAAAACAATCACAACACAAATATTAGCAGAGGTGACAAGATAGCTGGTCAGCCTGGTTAGTGTCGGTCAAAACGGTCTTTTTTGGTATGAGTAGAAACAGGACTAAATGTGTAACAAGATTTTAACTATAAAAAAAATATGTAAAAAATCAAAATGAAACCTGATGTTTCGAAACTGATTTTGGATGTGTTGCATGAGTATTGGTCCATCTTGGCCTTGCCACAGCGCAACCTCATCAAATGGAAGAGCACATGCAGCTTGCAGTTCAGAATTGTAAACTATTCGTCGAATCAAGGACTAGGCTCTAAGATCCTCCACATGGTTACCAGAATCATACTCAGCTGATCTAGTTAAGCAGTCGCCTGTAACCCGTTTTTTGAAAATTATTCTTAAATTAGTATCATTTATCAAGTTTTAATGAAATGAAAAGATGTCAATCGCACTCACTTTTGTCACATCTCTAAGAACAACCAGGAAAGTGAAGTACAAGTTTTTCACACGATCAAGATGTTTCAAGATGGGTTAATAGATTCCAACGATATTTTTCAGACTTTCTATTTTACTAAATTTATTTTACGTCGTAATGAAATTTTTATGATGGGTTAAGAGATTCCAGCTATTTTTTAAGAGCTAAAGATTACCTAAAGTTAATTCAGTATTTTGATGATTTATTTTGGGGCAAAACCAAAAAGATATTTGACTAAACATGTCCACTTTTCAAATCCAAATTTCCTATTAAATTCCTCATAGCAACCAGCAAGTCCTATTTGAGGTTATACAAGGCTTAATATAAGCATTTTTCATTGCTGACATTGTATACAAGCCTACGGGTAGACAGCCGAAAATTGTATACTCATTTGTAAATGAAAAATTCTTGGCTAAAATAATTAGAATAGTCGTATCGTTGAATGTACTTAACAAACATTATATGTAGGAAACATATGTCAATATATCATCATAAAACAAACCTTATAGCTACTCTCGTCAAGTAGATAATATGCACATATGTCGATAGAACATCCTACATATGCATCTGCACATATATGAACATCCTACAAGCTCTATATATATATATATATATATATATATATATATATATATATATATATATATATATATATATATATATATATATATATATATATATATATATATATATATATATATATATATATATATATATATATATATATATATATATATATATATATATATATATATATATATATATATATATATATATATATATATATATATATAGATATATATATATATATATATATATATCTTCACAAAGTAAATAGACATGCATATCAAAAAACGCTTACATCAAGTGAAAATATTATGTGACTCTTTTGAGGCCTGAATGACGGGGAAGCTAATCTTGGTTTGACTTTATGTTGGATAGACTTCATTTGTTCTGTTAGTGCAAACATTATGATGTTTTGTCGATATAATCTCTTTGTGTTTTGTTGATGACAAACGTATAACTCGCAATACATTATGTAAAATGTTAAGGTTCTCGTAATCACTCAAGAATACATTTGTATACTTCTCTCGACACCTCCAAGATCACATTCGGCATGAATCACTAAAGGTATGAATAAACATGTCATTAACCTAACTAAGTGATCAAGGATTAATATTTTCTTAAAACTCACATTTAATCAAATGTGACAAAAGATTTTAATAAACTTTATTTTTAAGAAAAATTGAATTTGGAATATTCTAAAAAATATTCTCTAAGGTATTTTCCAAAGAATATTCTTTAATTTGAATTTGGCATATTTCAAATGCCAAAGGAATATCCTTTGAGGGTATAAATGGTATTTCCTCACTAAAGGACAAAAAATGCACGGTCTCCAATCCGGATGTTCCTTAAAGGAACCCGTGGTTCCTTATTGATAAGGAACCGCGGGGGCATTTAAGGAACCGCGGGTCTTTATAGCCGTTGCATTGTTGTCCTATAAATAGTGGATCATTTCAAGCTTTTTTCAACCCTTTTTGCACAGTTTCTTTAAAAACATCTTTAAACTCCTTGATTAGTTAGTTTAGATTAATCTTGTTTAAGATGTGATTCTCTCCTTCAATCCTCTCATCCTCTCAAGTGCAAAGAGAAGAACAATTTCATTAACATGAAGTGTTAGGTTCACAACATGATCAGGATCTCTCCTTCTAGATCAAGTCATTGTTTTCCTACTATGTATATGTAGAAGATCCAAGTGTTGGGTTCAATTGGATGTGTTTGTAAGGGTAGTAGATCCAAGAGATGGGTATCCTTGGATTAGGTGTTAGTTGTGTAGATCCAAGTTTGTTAATACTTGGATATAGTCTTAGAGTCATAGATCTAAGTGGTGAATACTTAGATCTATATGGTTTATGTGTTTAGGCCATAAACACAAGGTTTATTATGTTGGGACATAAAACATAACTAGGGTAAAGAGTTGTGTAGTTGTGAAGAGTGGTGTAGTTGTGAAGAGTTGTGTAGTTGTGTAGATCCAAATTGGTGTGTCAATTTGGAAGTTGTGTAGATGGGTGTAGATTGGCCCTACCTCAGATTAGGACTCGACATCTAGCCTTGTGTCATAAAATGGTAAAGTGGGCGACGTTGTGTAGATTGGTCCTACCTAAGATTAGGACTCGAATTTTACCTTAGAGTCGGAAATTGGATAAGCGACGTTGTGTATGGTTTCTCCACCTTAAGGAGTTTGTTGACTAGTGAAGTAACTCTCGAGTAAGGTGTACTCGAGGAGTGGAGTAGGGCAAAGAGAAGCTTCGTGACCGAACCACTATAAATCATCGTGTCGGTACTTTCCTTTACATTTATTTCTTTACTATTATAAATGTATTTATACGTTGTGTGTTGTGTGCATCTCATAATCTAAACATCTAAGTTGCGGAAAAGCTAAGGCTTAGTATGTGTGTGCTTCGTGTTTAGATTATGGTCAAGTGTGCATCCTTTAGTCTAAACATCTTATTTGCGTAAACGCTAAGGCTTAGTACGTGTGTGCTTAGTGTTTAGACTATTGCTTGATGTACTCTTGATTTGATGTGTTTGTGTGTTTTCTTACTTGTAGTATTTATCTTTCAATCAAACACATCTCATATCTAGTCAAGTAATAAGTGTGAAAACATTTATCCTTTTACCACTTATTTCCAATAATAACAAGACCAAAACGTGTATTTTATGTCGTAAAAGTCGGAATTATGTGTGGTTTGTGTTTTTATTGTGTTTTAGGACCAAAGGATGAAAAAGGAAGAAAACATGGGCTATCACGGGCTTTTATCGAAGAAAATGAGAAAAGACGAAGTCAAAAGATCAAGAGTGCAAAAAGAACGGAAGTCCAAGGCCTATTCTGAAGATTTATCAAAGAAAAATTCTAAAGACGGAAGTTTAATGAAGTCGAAGAACTCAAGTCTAATTATAGAAGAAAATTATAAGACGAGTTGAATTTACATCGACAAATCCCGAGACGACGTCGAGAAAGACAAAGGATTTAAATCGATTCGAGTCGAGACGAGAAGAAAGAAAGAGGAGGCAACACATGCACCTCCCCATCTCCTATAAATACCCTCCTAAACACATTAAGAGGGGGGTTAGCTAGTTTCATTTTTCCTTTCCTTAGTTTTTAGAGAGAGAAAGTTTTAACTTTCTCTCACTAAGTTTTCATCTTTTCTTCATTTTTATCTTTCAAGTTTAAGCTTTTAATCATCCTTGTATTTGGAATTCATTAATCAAAAGTTCAAGTTTAAGCTTTTAATCTTTAATCTTCTTCTACCTTTCTTGATTTTTGTTTATCTTTGATCCGAAATATCCTTGTTTCACGTTTGATTTTGATGTTTTAGTGATTAAAAAGTTCATCTTTTTAGTCCTATATAAGTTTTTATACGTTTGAGCTTTAAGCTGTTTGTGCTTATTGGCTTATACGTATGTTTAGCTTATTTACTTTTAAGCTTTCTTAAAAGTTTTATCGTTTTAAAGTTTGTGTTATAAAGTTCACGTGTTTAGATTCAAAAAGTTTTCGAATTCGTGCTTAATTAATCTTGGCTAAAAGTTGGAAAGTGCTTATTATATTAACAGCTTATTCGTTTCAGCTTAAGTTACTCTTTGTTGTCCATTACGATCTTATGAGGGTTTACCTTGGTTACGATCTCTGGATACGATCGCATTGATTGCGATCATACTTCTTTCTTTGGCTACGATCCACACCACGATCACTAGTTGCAATCTGTAGGTGCGATCGTGTCACGATCCTTGAGTACGATCGCATTGATTGTGATCCTTGTTGTTACAATCAAGACCACAATCAAACTATGATCCAAGTCTTGCGATCGTGAGTACGATCGGTGGTTGCGATGGGGTGTTGTGATCAAGTTTGAGTACGATCAGTCTTTCCCATCGCATTGAGTGCGATCCACCATTGCGATCTGAGTACGATCGCATTGCGATCTACTTTGGCTTTTATTTTATTTTTTTCTTATTTTTCAAATTTAACTTTTCCCACTACTTTTACTTAGTATTATTTTAAAACAAGTTTTGTCTTAGTTTATTTTTACCTAGTTTTCAAGTTTTAAATTCATTACGTTTTAATTTCCAAAAATTGCACGCTTCCCGAAATCTCTATTTTTTACCAAGTGTTTTTCTAGTAATTTTTAGTTTAATTTTCAAAGCTTTAATTTAGTTTTTCTAAGATTTGCTTTTAGCTTATTTTAATTACGTTTTACACTTACCCTTTCTAATAGAATAGAAAATCAACTCCCCCTTTTAGTGACCATTACCGACTATTCCACCATTAACCGTGATCAATTCGATTAGATACCGAGAACGATATCGAGTACATACATGCTAAGAAAAAGTCATATATTAAATGACGCCGCTGCCGGCTCTTTTCGTAAAGATTAACGGTTTTTAGTGAGAAATTGGATTTTGGGATCCGTTCTTTTAGGAACGTTATTTTCAAGCACAAAAATTTTCAAAAATCATAAAAAATATAAAATTTTCAAAAATCCAAAAACAATAAAAAAATAAAAAAAATAAAAAATATTGTATTTCCTTTTAGTGTATGCGTACTCGATCTACGTCTTATCCTGAGCCCGTGACTCTTAGAGACATAGATATGGCCGGTGTGCATAACAATAATAACAACCCACCCCACCCCAATTTGAATAACAATAACAACAACAACAATGTTCCCCCACCCAACCTACGCACAATGGAGGAGCTTTGTCAACCCACCATGAACGGACGCGAAGGACCGATGGCGCCGATGCAAATCACTGCTCCTGAATTTTTGTTGAAGCATCACATGATCCAGCAAGTTCAAAACGCTTGCCCGTTTCACGGATTACCGGATGATGATGCCAACAAACATCTCGACAAGTTCATTACCGTCACTCAAAGCATGAAACTACCCGGTGCTTCCATGGATTTTCTTCGCCTCCACCTCTTTCCACACACTTTATCCCACCATGCCGAAAAATGGTTTGATCGTCTTCCCAAAAATTCAATTCAAACATGGAATGACATGACTCAAAAATTTTTGTCTCGCTACTTTCCACCATCCATGGTCACTAGTCTTCGCAACCAAATCAGTGGATTCACACAAGAACCTGATGAGTCGCTTTTCGATGCTTGGGAACGCTATAATGTCTTGATCGACCGTTGTCCAAACCATAACATGATCCATGTTACTTTGATTGATACTTTCTATAATGGTCTAACTTTTCGTGATCGTGATACGATTAATGTTGCCGCCGGTGGTACATTCATGAAGAGAAGACCTGAGGAGTGTAGAGAGCTGATAGAGAACATGACCACTCACCACAAAAATTGGGATTCATCTGCATCTTCAAGGAATAACCAGAGGGCCAATGTTTCTTCTACATCATCCAACTCAGAGATAACCGAACTTACTCGCCAAATAGCTGAGATGAACAAAAACTTCTTAACCATGGCTACAAACCATTTTCAACAAGCTAAAGCTATAGCAACTTCTTGTGAGATTTGCGGGGGTTCTCATTCATACACCGATTGTCCTTCTACTCTTGACAATCCGGAAAATGTGTATGCCGCCAACGGTAACTTTTCTACAGGAGGCTACCAAGCACGTCCTCAAGGAGATCGTAACTTGCTAAGTTATCGTTCCAACAACTATCTATCTCCACCCGGTTTTTCTCCTCAAAACCAAAACCAAAACAATTTCAACCGCAACAATCAAAGCCAACCTAGAGCTACCAATCAATATCAATCCCAAAGAAACCCATAACCACCTCAAGGAAATAATTCAGCTTCCCAAGCCCCACCTCTCAATCAACCCACGGCATTGAACCAAGACCTCGAAGCTTACATGAGGACCAATAGAGAGATGGTGACGAATCTTCAAAGCCAATTCATTAACTTGAAGGGTGACATGGCAAAACAAGGGAACGATATTCAAGCCGAGCTAAGGAATGACATGGCGAAACAAGGGAATGCTCTTCAAGCCGATATGAGAAACTCTATGAGCAATCAAACGAATAACTTAAGGGATATGATGGCTAGTTTTTTCCCAAGTAATCAAGCCTCTGGTTCAGGTTCTCTTCCGAGTAACACCGTTGCTAATCCAAGAGGGGAGATGAAAGCAATCACCACCCGAAGTGGTAAAGGTTTAAAGGAACCCGAGATTCCTACACCTACATCGGTGATTGTGACAAAGGAAAACGAGTCCCCTTCTGCAATTCCTCCACCTTCTACTTCCACCCCTCCACCACACAAGGATGTGAGTGAGAATTTCATTTCTAAGCCTTCATCTCAACCCAATATACCTTATCCCTCAAGGTTGAGGAAAGAGAAGTTGAAGAACAAGGATGATATTCAGGTTTCTAACTTTCTTAAAATGTTTAAACAACTGAATTTCAATATCTCCTTTGTTGAGGCTCTCGCTCACATGCCCAAATATTCTAAAATGTTTAAAGATCTTCTCAGTGATAAGGAGAAACTTCTTGACATCACTCAGACCCAACTTAACGAGAATTGCTCCGCAGTGCTCTTAAGGAAATTACCCACCAAACTTGGTGATCCGGGTCGTTTCCTCATTCCTTGCAACTTCCCCGGGGTAGAGAACTGTATAGCCCTAGCCGATCTAGGTGCTAGTATCAACTTAATGCCTTTAAGCGTTTGGAAACAATTGTCTCTACCCGAGCTAGTCCCCACACGAATGACACTAGAATTAGCTAACCGTACGGTTGCTTATCCGGTGGGGATAGCTGAGGACGTCTTCGTTGGTGTCGACAAATTCACCTTTCCGGCGGATTTTGTTGTCGTCGACTACGAGATGGATCCCCGTGTTCCATTAATCGTTAGACGTCCATTCTTGAGGACCGGTCACACTCTCATTGATGTAGCCGCGGGCGAATTAATCATGAGAGTTGGTGACGATAAAATCATTTTCAACATGGGTAAACTTTCTAAGCAGCCTTCTGAATCGAGAGTGTTAATTTTATTGACGTTCTTGATGAGGCTTGTGAAGAACATTTCAAAGACGCTTGTAAAAGTGGTTCTTCTTCTCTACCCATTGTTGAGACCGTTGCCTCTATTGCTCCCTCACTAACTCCATTTGGAGAAAGTGATTTCCTTTTGAAAGAATTTGAAGCAACTTTGGGAGATGTGGACTTAAAATATGACGATTCTCCCTCCGATTGGGATGAAGACATTCGTACCATTGAGAAACTTCTCAATGAGGACCATATTTCTCATCCATCTCCTAAGGATATCTCTATCGATGATCCAAATTTGACTATGACTTCCATCAAAAATCCTCCGGATTTAGAGCTTAAGGACCTACCGTCTCATCTCGAGTACGTTTTCCTTGAAGACAACAAGAAGTCACACGTCATCAAAGCTAAGGACTTGAAAGAAGAAGAAAAATCTAGACTTATCAACATTCTGAAGAATCATAAGAAAGCGATTGCTTGGAAAATCTCCGATATTCGTGGAATTGATCCTCACTTTTGCACACATAAAATTCTCATGGAGGACGACTTTCAACCCACTATTCAAAACCAAAGAAGGGTGAATCCCAAGATCCATGACGTTATCAAAAAAGAGGTTATCAAACTTCTTGATGCGGGAATGATCTACCCTATCTCGGATTCACTGTGACAACCGTGGTTTTGAGGTTCGTCACTTGGTCTTATTTTAAGGTTAATTTATGTGTGACTATGTGATTTGCGTATTTACATGTTATTTTGCGTGAACGAGGTTGGTGTGGATATCGTTTATGGGTATAAAGTACTCATAAGTAAATCGAGGAACGGTTATTTCATGTTCATGAGCTCACAAATTAGTGACTATGAAATGAAATGGTGATTTTTGTGTTTACGTATACGTATAAGTATTATAGTACATCGTATTTTTTTTTTTACGATTTGGGGTTTAGCATTTAGAGGTCTCGGGTAAGGTGTTTAGTCATGGGAGTATTTTTTGGGATGTTTTTAAGTCATTTAGGACTTATTTTAAAAGTTTATTTCAAAATTCAAGAGTTTTTTTAAAACTGTATATTTTACGTTTTTTCGGTATACGCGTAAAATTGGCTAGTTTTACGGTTTTAAGGTTTCGGAGGCTTTAGGAGCTGGAATAAATTAAGGTAAATTAAGGTATTATTAATAACATAATAATAAGTAATAAAAAGAAAAAAAAGGATTATAGGCGGTGGTTAAACGTAAGGAAAAAAAAGGAAAAGAAAATTAATTATGGTAAGTTGTATTGGGCTAGGACTTGTTTAGTTATCTATATAAGATTTATTTTTATTTATCAAACACAAAAAAAACATCATCCCTTGTATCAATCATAAACTCACGGCACATTCAAGTATTTTTAGGGTTCTTCATCAAAATTTGGGTTTTCACAAATTTAAGGTAAAACATGTAAACCCTTTTCATTTAATTTTTTTTAATCATGTGTACATCATTATATGATGGATTTAGGTTAGGGTTTGAATTAAAATCTGTATATTAATGATATTATAATGATTAGGTGAATTAGGACTTGTAATTAGTGGAGTTATGGGTAATTAATTAGGTTAATTTAATTGAATTCGTTTTTAAAAACTGGGCAGAATTTTAGGTCAATTGTTTTGATCATATATAGAGTTATACAAACTCTTATTTTGCGATCCAAGTATCCCTGGAAAGGTAATTGAGTTGGCTTTCAAATGCAAGAAATGATAACTAAATTGGAGGTAGGTAAGTGGGTCAAAAACCGGTTACAACAGTCGGAGGTCAAAACAGTTTTGAAATCACTGGGTGTTCAATTAATGTTTTAGGGTGGTTGGGGTACTTAGGAGTACACTTGAGCCCTCTAATGATCATGGGAGTTGGTTTATATATTAAATAAGAGGCCTGGAGGAGGGCTAAGCAAATGGGTTAGGGTAAGACCCCCTAATCATAACAAACTTTTTGTATGTACAAAATCAGTCAAATCTGGATAGACAAAAGTATATATATATATATCGGGGCCTTATCAGTAGCTTTAAGGTTGGGGAAAAAGGGAGGAGTTAGCTAACATATGTAAGGGCATAGGGTTTCCTTTACAGAGATCATGGTTATGTTTAGGTGGGCGTTTGGCTTATAGTTTGAAGACCTAAAAACCGGGACTGTTTTGGGTAAAATGTTAACGAGACGGGTTATGAAGTAAACTAAGTTAAGGGCTTTATAGAGGGGTGTAATGAGATGCTTAGAGCATATAAATGAGGTATATATATGGGGAGAAGGTTAGATGTCCATCATAGGTTGATGAGCCATCTTAGTGTTTGGTTCATGTTTTGATTGTGTGCTTTTGTTTGTTAGCTTTTGGCTAGTGCGCGGATTTTTGGAGAAGCTCAATCAGGTGAGTTTCTTAGTCCCATGTCTTTTAATGATTTTGACTTCTAGATGGGATGGAAGAGACACTGTTTGGTTTTATAACTTATGCTGTGAATGTTTTATGATTGACAATGGACTTGTGTGTGGACTTATGTGATTAACTACTATGTGATTCTTGATTGTGTTTATGATTTGGATCGGGGGACACGTACCGTCTCAGTTATTGTGGTTTGACTTGGTACCAAGAGGATGTTGACAAGGCAGGGCCTTGGGGAGGTACATAGATGTGTGAGCATCTATGGGACCAATGGATAATGACAAGGCGGGGCCTTGGGATTGGTACATAGGTGTATGGGCGCCTATGGTACCATGGTGTTTGGTAAGGCTGGGAGCCTTGGATTTTTGTTTGGAATGATTGATCTTGAATGTTAGTTGTTAATGCATACTTGTAGCACATTGTCCATATGTTTTAGTGGTTTATTTTTGTTCACAGCTTATAACAATATGTTTTCGGTTGGAGTCTAAACCTATGACTCTCACAAACATTATGTTGACGTGTTTTTGTGTCTCTTTCAGGTATTAAAGTGGTTAAGCGTGAGAACATATGTGGCTAGGATTGGAGTCGCGTAGGAATGCATTTAGAAGGAGATCCCCGTTCCTTCTTAGTTTATTTTTCTGTTTGTTTCAATAAGTGATACTATGAACCTATATGTTGATTTGTTTGTGTTATTTGTTTGTCTTGGGTAAGAGGTAGGACTATTACCTACTTACCTAGACTCCTGCATTGATGAGATATTGTCATGACATTTGTGTCACCTTTTATGACATTTCTAATTCATATAGTTCTCTCTATGGACACGCTATTGTTGTGATGATATCCATGCGTCGCGTCCCATATTCCGCCATGGTGGGGTGTGACAGAATGGTATCAGAGACAATGGTTATAGAGAATTAGGTTGCCTAGTCTAGTAGCCTAGTCTATAGCTTAAGGGTCCCTGCATATAGGCGTCATAGGAGTATGTGTGCATTTTATATTAATTAAAGTTTTCTGAATGTTATTGGTTTTTACTTGCGATGTTTGTTAAGTCTTGACTAGTGCAGGTTGAACCATTATCATCCACGCTAGTCATTGTCGTATCTTGCTTAAATTGTACATTATAGTACATAATTTGGTACATAATTTGGTACATGGTAGTTTCTATCTTTTGTTGGGTTATTTTATGTACATGAGGTATAGTATTTTTCTTTTGATGTTTAAGTCATGTTCCCTAAGAATCATGTGGTGGTTCGAGTTATTACGAGTAGGTGGATATGAAGGATTTTAAGCTGTTTCCACTCTTATGGGCGACATGGCTTATAACTGATTATGTTTTCGTTTTGGATTTAGTCTATGTTGTTTTAGCTAGACTATGGATTTATGTATTCCAATAGTTTGATTATTTTTTTAATGGATGGAGTTTTGGACTTTATTGTTTATGTGATTATGAGCTTATGTGAGTAGATGGATATATGTGTTATGTGTTGTATTAATTCTTATAAGTGTCATCATAGAAGGAAGTGCATTGGGGAAAGGGTAATTGTATAAGTATGGTGGCCAACATAGTTATACAAGTACCATAACTCCAATTGATTCCTAAGTATGATTGCATGAAAGAGGGTTAATACATGCTTGTATAGTAGATGTTAGACGGATTTAAGTATATGTATCCTAATATGCCTATATATGTATGATCCCCTATTATTATCGAGTGTATCCTTAGGAGGGTGGCTAGCTCACTTCTTTTTAGATATTCAACCTCCGTTGTAGCGTATTCTTCGAGTTTCCTATTTCACGTGTCCGTTTTAAAATGGTGTTTTTGGTTTTAAGTCTATTCAAAAAACTTAGGATTTCTTTTGGGATAATGAAATCTTTTGTGTTGAGTCTTACATTTCTTTTTGTCGGTATATATTGAAAAAAAAAGACTTGGAAATCTACTATAGAGTTAGATAGTTGGTTATATTCGGTAAAATAAGGGTAGGGTGTAGGAGTCGTGTTTACAACAAGATATAACATAAGTTTATGTAATCAACACTTGTTTATTTCAAATTCTAAAAGACCTTCTTTAAAATAAAACAAAATAAAATTTTCCTACTTAAATATTTCATATAAGTGAGTTTATTTGATATACATCATTTATAATTATATAAACAAGACTAAACAAAATTCATGAAAATTTCACATACAATTATTTCTTTTCATTTAAAAAGGATTACGTTAATTACTAAGAGGATTCTTTAGTTTTTTTTTTTAAAAAACAACTAGTATAAAACTGTTTTGGTCATAACTTGTTCGTTTTTAAAGCTTTTGGTGTAACACCCCCAAATTTATACAACTCAGTACAGCGGAAGACTAGTTGGTGTTACGGGATAGCACATTACTCACATCATAGACAACGCATAAAAATCACGTCGTTTAATAATAAATCATTTCCATTCATAAATATCAAAGTTACATCGGTCCCAAGTCATTACATTTCATACAAAGATTTACAAAATATTTGAATGGAAATAAGTATTTAGGTGCGGGCCGTGAATTCTTGTCGTCTTCCCGAGAATTACCTTCAAGTACCTGAGATAAAACATGTTAAAAGAAAAGGTCAGCGATAACGCCGAGTGAATTCATAGAGTTTAATAAAATCCATCAATATAACATCGGTATAAAATTATTACCGAAAATTATTTTGTACAAATCATTGTAATAGGCCATAAAATAGCCAAAATCGTTTTATACAAATCTTTATCAAATCATAATATAGGCATTTGCCTTAAAAACCATTATACGAATCATTGTCGTTTCAAACACCATACAATACGTCTTATGACGTTGTATGAAAATAAAAACCGTTATATGAATATGGTTATGAAAACCAAAACACGAACATAATATCAATAGTATGACCCAGTATTGCTAGTCAGGCAATACATCGTAATTCGGAGCGTCTAGTAGTATTTCGTTAGTTTTTGGATTATTATAAGCCGCATGACATTGTTACCTTACTAAACCAAAACGGGTAGCTAACCCGATACCAATTTTGCCCATCTAAAGTAGCGTGTCGTCACAAAGTTCACGCTATGGAAATCTTCTCATACATAAATTCGCTTACCAATCAATGTGGCACGACGGGGATCAACCGTCAAGGCGCGAACTGGGGTGATCGTCCCCAAATAGTACTATTAAATGCATAAGCGTCTACCAAATCCCGGTAGTTCACAATTCATGCTAATGGGACTTTTAGTGACATAACCTAACTTTAATAATCCATTTTTATTTGCATCTATCGGGTCCTTTAATCATTTATCGGGTCATACAATCGGGTCATTCAATCATTCGGGTCCAAATCAATAAACAAACAATCGGGACAAATGGTGTCCTAATTTTATAAAAACTAACATGTTATCTCCCTCGCGGGTTTATAAAACATTTAAAAGAGTGTGAGGCTATGAACTCACGTTGATGTGGGAAGGCGGGTTATCAGCAATTCAGACGTACGGTACGTGCTTCAATCACGGAAACCTAGACAAATAATATTCGTCTTAGACTCATGTCCAATGACTTTATATAAATAACAATTATGTATACATATGATGATTATATATATATGATGATTAAGTGGGTTTACATATTCTCGTTTACTCATTTTTGTGTTATATGTCGATAACTTTTATACTAGTTTACTAGTTTTACTTATTTACACGTTTTAAGTCCTATAAGCTTATTATAAGTTCTTTAGCTTGTTTTAATCCTTGTTATACTTATTTTATCAGTATGTATACTTTCCATGTTGGGTTCAAATGGGTTAAGCCCAATAAGTTCTTTTTACAAGTTTTTATCTTATTTAGTCCAATTATTAATCCAATATGCTTAATTAGCTCGTAAATGTCCGTATTTCTTAAAGTTCGGGTTTTATCGGTTTTTACTTGGTAAACATGTCTATATATCAGTATATAAGTTTTATAAAGTTTTCATTAGACGGGTCCAACCATCTAAGTTTTATTTAACAAAAACGTTAATTTTTACGGTATTAGCCGAAAAAGTCGTAAAAATAATGTTTATAGTTTTATAACTTATAAGTATTATTTCACTACCATTTATATAAGTTATTCATTCATTTACCCTTTTACATATTTATATAAATAAGTTTTATAAGTTAGTGGGTTTTCATTTATATTTTATACAATATAATTTTGAGTGCTTATATAATAGTATTATACTTTATTTTTCAAAAATCTGACTTTTATCTTCACTTTCACCAAAACTGCCATATCTTGAGTTCTATATGGAGATAGAAGCTCAGATTTTTATCACATAAACTACATGATATGTGATACATTTAACTCTTCTATAGCTACTGTTGAATCATCTTCTAAATATTTTCTAAAAATCGTCTAAAACAGTAAACTCAGATTTGTATCTTAAACTTGTTTTGATCATATCTCACTCATTACTTTGATTCCATTGCATGGCCAACTCTCACATGTGTACAAGACCCATAGCTTACTTTAAATCCATTCTACTTCATCATTTTATCAGTTTACCATATGGTTCTTTACTGTTTTATACAGCCATCAAATTTAACCAAGATTTTAACCTTGTTTCTTATAGTCTTTCATCTTTTTAAGCATGTTTATCAACAACAAATCCCCACATAACATTTTTATCATCATATAATCATCATATACATATACAATAGGAAATAAAATACATGTTTACATAATCAAATTAACAAGAAGATGAGGAGGACAATCTTTATACCACCATGATGATGTAGGTTGTGATCAAAACATGGATTTTGATGGAGAAACTTGTGATGCACCAAGACCATCTTCCAGAACACCATTCTCCATAAACACTTTGTGGAAAATCAGCCTCATGACACCAAGGAAACTCCTCCATGGATGTTATAATCACCACCATTCAAGAGAGCTTCAAAAGGGCTTCAACATATGTAGAAATAACATAGGATTTCATGGTTGATTTTTGATCAATGATGGATGTTTTTGGTGAATATGGGACGGCCAAGAATGGGGAGGAAGAGAGAAAACAAGTTGTTTGCATGAGTGGTAAGTGAACAAATGGTTTTGGTTTGTGGTTTTGAGGTTTGGTTAGCTTACCTTGTAAGCTTACTTACATGTGTAAGTTTTAGCTAACATTTTGACACCTCATGGTGTTACTAGCTAAGTTAAGGCCGGTTTTGGAGTGGGGTGGGACAAGTGTCCCACTTGTCTCATCCCATTTATTTACGGGTATTCCTCGATTCTAGTTTCCTCGATTTGCGTGCCCTCGGGTCGTTCTACGAAAAACGTTTTTATAAATTATAAATCAACGACACAAAACGAATCCAATAAAAATTGTCTCATCCAAACGGAGTTCGAAAACGTAAATACGTAATCCTAAGGTTTCCGGTTTAGTCGTAAAGGACGTTAAAATAAAATCGTAAGTCCTAATCTCTTCTCGTAAATTTGTGAGTTTATGAATCAACTCAAATTTAAAACTCCAAAATAATATTCACGGATAAATTTATTTTCTGAATTGTCGGACTGTCACCAAAGACGGTGTATGTAAACGTAAGCACGTAACGTAGAATCCTCCGGTTTAGACGTAGTCGACGCTACTTCAAGACGTAAATCCAAATTTCTTCCCAAAGATAAGTGAGTTCATATTGTAACATTAAAATAATGTTTTTAAATAATATTCGAGAATAAAATCTCAATCATAAATTGACGGATTGTCACAGCATTTACCCCTAAACAAGATCTTTGTCCTCAAATATCATCTTACCTTACTACTCGCTTCTTATAGAGTTAAAGCCATGTGGGTATTTCCTCCACATTCGGTCTTTTCTCACAAGTGCAAATCATTATAATACGCGAGTTTCATCAAACATAACTACGGGAATAAGATCAGGCTTAATGTTGACTTACTTTCTCTATCCATGATGTTCACGGGTTTTTGATGAATGCAACTTTTCGCCGATCTAAGCTCTACTAAGAATAATCAGATTCTCACTTGATAGATATTCCATCAAGTTCGATATACGAAACATAATTCACGCAGCCTTTGAAGTCCTAGGGTAGATCCAGCTTATATGCCTTTCAAACCAATCTTTTTACATCATCTCTATGGTCCCATACAACGGGGACTTATATCCCATGATTTGTCAGATCATGAATTCATTTTTACAAGGTTAAAAATTTTGGCATAACTTCGCTACCCATTTGGTACTTCAAGACCTATATTTCATATTCACATAACCTCCTGCCCACTATCGGCAGTTAATAATCAAATCCTAATTTCAACAATCATTTCAGGTTTCGCGGGTCGAATGTTCTGCAAGGTTGGGTTCGCCATCATAGGAAACCTTAAACCTAAAAGACATGTCCAACTCACAGTGGGTGTATGTCGGGTGTCTTCATCTCAACTCCTGCTTACAGATGCTCTATTATATAAATCTTAACAAGATTCGATCTCAATCCTAATACGATGATTATCAATGATAATCTCTCCAAAGGAAAACGATTATACGGTCTATTACCAAAGGTCATTCATTCAAACATAAAACAACACTTATATTACTCTGTATCGTTACTTTACCTCGTCCCTTCGATTTGGGATGGTACATAGTACTCTCATCAAGGTTCGTTCTCAAGGATTTCTGAGTAAATCTCTAGAAATTCGATGCGAAGCGAGGATCTTGATTTAGATGTTCGATACAGGTACACTATGTTTACATAACTCTTTTGCATTTATCATTAACGAGAATGATATTAGCAGATTTGGTCAGTCTGTCGACGATGACCCAAATCGAGTCAAATTCAGATGATGACCTTTGCAATAGCTAGACGTTTACTAATGTATGAGGCGATCTCTGCCTTCATTGTCATTAGTACAACTTCTTCAGACAAAGATACTTTTAGTCATAAATGACATAAATAGAATACTTATACTTACAAATTCTAACATAACTATATCTCACAATCCTCTATATTTAGACAATCACAAGTGGTCTGTTATACATTTAACGCCATCGGCTTCTCAATTCTAATGGTTCACATTAGCCGTGAAACCTTTCACTATTTATATTATCCTTTTTTTTAACATTATTTATTTTTATACCGTTCAGCAATTTATTTTGCACCTTCATTATTAAAGAACACATCCTAATTGGTTCTTTATCTTTTCTACATAATGCGTCGGTATCTATATTCACTTCTCATGATGATGTGATTATCATGTCCACAATTCACTCAGATATTCTTTCTATATTATACGTCAGTAATTACGTTCACCTTCCTGATGAAATAAATATCACAACCGTATTTATTCAAAATTCTTTCTTCATATCTTCTATGTTTTAGTTTCGTCTCATCTATCATTTTTATCAGTTTCTCTCAATCCGACGTCTAAAGCGTCGATAATTATTACATGTAAATTAACAATAATTATTTAATTTCTTTTTCTTTTTTTTATGAAACGTAAACGTAAAGATTTTAAATTTCTTAGTCCGACCAATTATATAAAAATGTTCAAAATAAATCTGATTTTAATTATCAAGATTTTTGCTAATTTATCGAAAATAATTAATAAGATTCGTAAATGTTTGAAAAATCTTTGGTTATATTTTGGTCAAAATTTTCTTAGTTTGAAAAGCAAAATGTATCGTTTCAAATTTCAAATCATGGTTCAAATGGTTTCCTCAATCCCTTTTAGGTTATCTTGAGGTATATACAAACATTTACCCCTAAACAGAAGTTTAGTTAAATGTTTTAGTTATAAGGGAATAATCCCTTTAAAAATCCTTTGTTAAAACATTTGTCAAAACATATTTCCGTTTTCTTTTTAGTATAACTCAAAGTCTTAAAAGGGCTCTTAATTTTTGAAGAGTCTATATGCATACATCTTACCATTATTAATCCAACGGTCATTTTATGTAAAGGATTAAGTTTTTAATCCCTAAGCGTTAATGGTTCTAATCTTTGAAAAGTCAATATAGCTTCCATTATCTATTAATCACACGGTTAAATCATGTAAAGAATTAAGTCTTAAATCTTATGTTAAATATTTAAGGTACATGTTTTCATTGTTCAGCCAATTCAGGGCAATCTATAAATAATTATTAACTCATTCTTATTCTTATAAACAAATGGTCTTTAATAATCACGAGCATGAATTTATCAAATTACAGCCTACACACGTGATTCACCAAATTTATGAATGCTACATGTGTATTAGTCAATCCAAACGACATCACGTGAAACTCATAATGTTCATCACAAGTTCTGGATGTAATGATTGGAATAGATAATCTTCTTTGCAGATGCGAAGTTGATGATAACCATGCCGTGGATCAAATCTTTAAAACATACGCTAGAACCTTGTAAATGATCGAACAAATCTTCCATTTCGAGTTATGGATATCGTTTTCAATTGTCAATTTACTCAGTCACAGTAATCTATAAATATAAGGAATGATAACACCATTGCTCTTCATGATGACAGGCTTGGTAGAATAAAATCTTTCTCCGACAACTCTCTCAGTTGTACGGTAATTCCTTAAATTCGGATGGTGCTGAGGTACAGTGCACATGCCACAAGTGCAGCACCGGAAATATAATCAATATCAATTTCAACTTGCCTTAGTGGCGAAAGTCTAGGTAATTTATCAACAAATACTTACTAAAGTTTCAGATAACATAAACATCTTTTAATAATTTCATATTAGGTTCTTTCTAGATTATAATATCTATAACTAGTTCACAACCATTCGCGGTATAATTTCAAGTCATCCATCAAGAATTATTTAGATCACTTTTGATAATCAACATCTTATCATTTAGGGTAATTCTACTCGAGTTCCCATCAATTTAGACAATGTCGTCATGTCATAATCAATCAATCCATTCTACGGGCACTATCAACTTCCCAGTTGCATTGTCGTTGATAAGATGTGAACTTCTCAAAAGACTAATAATAATTCATAATCCTTCACAAATTCAGGGATATTAGGATACACAACTACTATTAAAAGAGTAAGGTCAACGCATAATCTATGCGAGAGAATTTCAAATCAGATACAGACGAAAACATTTGACGAATATGAATATATCCCATGTTTTCATAATTTGAGTACGCATTCGAAAGCTCCTCGGATCGTTACCCAGGTCATTCAAATGAAATCAAATCAAAAGAAATGATAGGTACGTCGAATCATCCAGTCGGGTATCAACGCTCGGTAATCAAATACTTTTCCTAAGAATCTCACTACGGGAGAATTGGACAAGAAAGAATTGTCAATTGTCAAATAAGACAATTTCCACAGATGAGTAAATTCGACTCAGAAGAATAGATGCTATAGGCACATATGTAGGTGTCCCTAACATTATGTCCTTATTTTTCACTTCTTACAGATCTCATAAAATTTAATCTTTCACAATCTTCAAAGAAAATGTAGTGTTTATTCATTAGTTTTATGGTGACTACTAATCAGCCTTGCATGGTCCATTCCAAATTGTATGTGGGCGCGCAACTATATACAATTTCAAGATTAACGATGCAATACTCAGTTCGTCAAAACTTTATCATCATGTTTATAATAAAAACATTTACATGCTTAATTCTTAAATAAGAATCAAAATATATTTACAATGATTTTCCTTGTTATGAAAACAATCAAATTTTCCAAGGTGTTTTATAAACAACTTCATTTTGATAACAATCACTTATAAATCTTACTTTGAATAATCCTTATAGTGATGAAAATTCAATTTCCTCAAATGATACTGTTTTATCTTATAAAATAATGAGTGATCTGCAAAAGAGTGATGAAAGCTTGTTCACCAAGAATTAACTACGATATGATAGGAAATGAGCTTAGCCAAGTAATCATGAGGTTCATGACCTCGATGGCACTCACGAATACAAAGAGAATAATCCACAACGTAACTCAATTCGAGATGAGTACTTGTTCAATGGTTGCATCACTAATGCGAACATTAGGATGAAGCAATAAAAGATAGATAACATCGATACATGTAGAATTTAGCAATCAAAGGTAGTCTTTTCATTAATCACAAACAAGTCAAAATTGTACCGTAACACATTACATGTCACTATGTCATACAATTCTCAAAACTCATCCTACCAACTGATATCTCAGTTAAGTTAGGGATTTTTAAAAGATACCACAATGAATACTAATCTACAAGAGTCATTAGGTGTCCTACCTGTCCCGGAAGATCCATCGGTCCCAATTCAGAAGAAGACTTCTTCAATTTATTTCTTGGACACTGGGCATCCTCGTCAGTGGACAATGGCCTAGGAACAGCCCTTAACATAAACTAACAATCAATTAAAACCTTATAATTCAATCACAAAACTTAACGACTTCTATTAATAATCTCATATTCCATACGAGTTAAATTTCACTTTATTCAAGTTTTAACAAATTTTATACTCAAGTCGATATCCTACTTCATTCTCCAATACTTTCAATATTATTCTTCGGCCTTGTAAAGGCAATACAATCTCAATATAAATCAACACTTAATTTCCAATCCTATATCTCTTACAACAACAATTATCAAATGAGTCACTAACATGAGATGACTCACACATTCAATTATACTTCTCGGAAAGGTATTAGTGGCATGAGGCTTTTGGGTAATGGTTCCAATAACAGCCCCAAGTGCAACATTCACCCTTTTGATTTAAATTTAAGAATTGGATGACAGCGAGTCAGATGACATCTTTCTAGGTGGTAACGTTTTATCAAACTCCACTCTATAAGGAAAGATCGTCATGACATCGATATCAGATTTAATCTCGCCAATTCTTTTTCAATATCATAATCAATTAATATCTACACTTCTACGAATATCAACAATTTTGTTGTGATCATAAATATCCACAACTTGGTTTAGATCTAGGATAGCTAGAATTCCTACGAGAATAGCTTCGAGTAATTTACTAGGGAAGTTAGGGTTTCTTGTGACAATCTACGTCGTATAAATACCTCGTATAAAAATCAAATTAATCATCAAACAATCATGTAATAAAATTACATCATATATATATATATATATATATATATATATATATATATATATATATATATATATATATATATATATATATATATATATATATATATATTTATATATATATATATATATATATATATATATATATATATATATATATATATATATATATATATATATATATATATATATATATATATATATATATATATAATCCAAGTTATATATATTAAAATAACACTTCTCAATCTTGGCCTTGTCGGTAACTCGGGAATTCTTCGGCATCGTTATAGTCAAAAGATTTTTAGACATTTTAGAAAAATGTTTATAGTTAAAAGATTTTGAAATGTTTTATACAAAACCTTAGTTTTAAAAATCTTTCGTTCTCTATAACGAGAGCTCTGGTACCAAACTGTAACACCCCCAAATTTATACAACTCAGTACAGCGGAAGACTAGTTGGTGTTACGGGATAGCACATTACTCACATCATAGACAACGCATAAAAATCGCGTCGTTTAATAATAAATCATTTCCATTCATAAATATCAAAGTTACATCGGTCCCAAGTCATTACATTTCATAAAAAGTTTTACAAAATATTTGAATAGAAATAAGTATTTAGGTGCGGGCCATGAATTCTTGTCGTCTTCCCGAGAATTACCTTCAAGTACCTGAGATAAAACATGTTAAAAGAAAAGGTCAGCGATAACGCCGAGTGAATTCATAGAGTTTAATAAAATCCATCAATATAACATCGGTATAAAATTATTACCGAAAATCATTTTGTACAAATCATTGTAATAGGCCATAAAATAGCCAAAATCGTTTTATACAAATCTTTATCAAATCATAATATAGGCATTTGCCTTAAAAACCATTATACGAATCATTGTCGTTACAAACACCATACAATACGTCTTATGACGTTGTATGAAAATAAAAACCGTTATATTAATATGGTTATGAAAACCAAAACACGAACATAATATCAATAGTATGACCCAGTATTGCTAGTCAGGTAATACATCGTAATTCGGAGCGTCTAGTAGTATTTCGTTAGTTTTTGGATTATTATAAGCCGCATGACATTGTTACCTTACTAAACCAAAACGGGTAGCTAACCCGATACCAATTTTGCCCATCTAAAGTAGCGTGTCGTCACAAAGGTCACGCTATAGAAATCTTCTCATACATAAATTCGCTTACCAATCAATGTGGCACGACGGGGATCAACCGTCAAGGCGCGAACTGGGGTGATCGTCCCCAAATAGTACTATTAATTGCATAAGCGTCTACCAAATCCCGGTAGTTCACAATTCATGCTAATGGGACTTTTAGTGACATAACCTAACTTTAATAATCCATTTTTATTTGCATCTATCGGGTCCTTTAATCATTTATCGGGTCATACAATCGGGTCATTCAATCATTCGGGTCCAAATCAATAAACAAACAATCGGGACAAATGGTGTCCTAATTTTATAAAAACTAACATGTTATCTCCCTCGCGGGTTTATAAAACATTTATAAAAACCTTTAAAAGAGTGCGAGGCTATGAACTCACGTTGATGTGGGAAGGCGGGTTATCGGCAATTCGGACGTACGGTACGTGCTTCAATCACGGAAACCTAGACAAATAATATTCATCTTAGACTCATGTCCAATGACTTTATATAAATAACAATTATGTATACATATGATGATTATATATATATGATGATCAAGTGGGTTTACATATTCTCGTTTACTCATTTTTGTGTTATATGTCGATAACTTTTATACTAGTTTACTAGTTTTACTTATTTACACGTTTTAAGTCCTATGAGCTTATTATAAGTTCTTTAGCTTGTTTTAATCCTTGTTATACTTATTTTATCAGTATGTATACTTTCCATGTTGGGCCCAAATGGGTTAAGCCCAATAAGTTCTTTTTACAAGTTTTTATCTTATTTAGTCCAATTATTAATCAAATATGCTTAATTAGCTCGTAAATGTCCGTATTTCTTATAGTTCGGGTTTTATCGGTTTTTACTTGTTATACATGTCTATATATCAGTATATAAGTTTTATAAAGTTTTTATTAGACGGGTCCAACCATCTAAGTTTTATTTAACAAAAACGTTAATTTTTACGGTATTAGCCGAAAAAGTCGTAAAAACAATGTTTATAGTTTTATAACTTATAAGTATTATTTCACTACCATTTATATAAGTTATTCATTCATTTACCCTTTTACATATTTATATAAATAAGTTTTATAAGTTAGTGGGTTTTCATTTATATTTCATACAATATAATTTTGAGTGCTTATATAATAGTATTATACTTTATTTTTCAAAAATCTGATTTTTATCTTCACTTTCACCAAAACTGCCATATCTTGAGTTCTATATGGAGATAGAAGCTCAAATTTTTATGACATAAACTACATGATATGTGCTACATTTAACTCTTCTATAGCTACTGTTGAATTGATAACTAGGTTTTTGGCCAGGTAAAAAGATTCGTTTAAGTATGTCTCTTCGAATTGAAAAACTTATGTTTAATGTGTGACTCAGTTGAATTTTGGTGGAACAAAGATGTGTCGTTGTAGTTTTGAAAAGAAAAGGTGCAAAGCAATTAAAGTAAAGGTGCAATTAAAATAAATCTAAGTCTAATTAAAATAAAGTGCAGGTAATTAAAGCGCGACTAAAACTAAAGGGCAATAAAGTAAATAACGCAAACTTAAATCTAACTAAGGCAAACTTAAAACGCAACTAAAACTAAAACTTAATCTAAGGCAAATAAACTTAAAGTAAAGTGCGACTAAGTAAAAAGGCAGGAAAATTAAAGCTCGAAATAAAAAGGCAGAAAACTAAAAACTAAGATTTCCCTATCCGGAATAAACTCCTATTCGGAATAACTGTCACCTATTCGGAAAGACTAGCCCTATTCGGAATATTTGTCTACTCGGAAAAATCACCCTTATGCGGAATGTTCCTCCAATTCGGAATAACACCTCTATTCGGAATAGCTGTCCCTATTCGGAATAAAGTTCTACTCGGAATGTTTGGCCAATTCGGAAAAGTGCTTTATGCGGAAAAATCCCTCCTATTCGGAAAGTTGTGCCTGTTCGGAATAACCAGTCCTATGCGGAAAGATCTTCCTATGCGGAATACAGGATATTCCGAATAGCAACTTTACAAAAACCCCTATGCGGAATAACTAAGTATTCCGAATAAGTTATTTCTGAAAAACTGTTACGCGGAATAAAACCTCTATGCGGAATATTTAATATTCCGTATAGAGCACAAAGTTCCACACCTATTCAGAATGATTGCTGGGGACGAATCTCAGGGAAAGAACAGTAACAGTGAAACGAAGAACAAGGAAAGTAAAAACATACGGATCTAAACAAAACTTAACCAAATCAACAAAAAGATTAAACCAAACAAATAGATAGACAAATATAAAGCATAAACAATCAATCCAAATCAATAAAACTCACAAAACTTAATCAAATTAATCAAAACCCACTTAATTAAATCAACCAAAATCAAGAACATAAACATAAACAAATCAACACAAAGATTAAGAAAGGAAGAATGAGATTAACAAGATAAAGATAAAGCTTGACAAGAATTAAAAAGAAACACTTACTTGAATTAAATGGTAATTAAGGTGCAAGACAAGGTAATTAAATGACAAGTATTTAAATGTGCATAAAATAAAGGTGGAAGAGCTAATTTGTCAAGTTAGCCAACAAAAGCAAATGCTTAACAATCTAAACTATTTATAGGGGAGGATTAGGAAGCTTCCTCCCCTTCTTCCTTTTCTCTTAATTGCGTCATTAGGTCCTTAAGCATATAGTCTTCATTAATTGCACCATTAGTCCTTTTTCCTTCTAATCTTCTTTACTTGGGCTCTAATGACTTGTGGCTCGGGATTTCTTTTAAACTCGTCTTTAATTTCTTCAATAAATTAGACTCGAGTTCTTCGGCTTTTGGTAAACTTCCGTCTTTTGACTTTTTCTTTGATAAATCTTCAGAATTGGCCTTGGACTTCCGTTCCTTTTCCACTTTTGACTTCTCGACTTCGTCTTTCATCTTTTTCTTCAATAAAAGCCGTGAATGCCCGTGAATTCTCGTGTTTTCTCCACTTTTCACAATTTCGTCCTAAATCACAACAAAAACACAAACCACGCATAATTCCGACATAAAAGACATAAAATACACGTTTTGGTTCTGTTATTATTGTAATTAAGTGGTAGAAAAGATGGGTGTTTACACACCTATCAAATCCCCTACACTTGACCATTGCAATGTCCTCATGCAATGCATTAGTTACAAAGCATGTTTACATTTTTCATCATAATCAATCTACGTTGGCCTTTATTAAAGAGATAGAAAATTATAAGCAAAGCAAAGAAATTAAAAGCATACCTTGGGTTTTGAAAATGTCATGAATAATAATCATCCTCAACTTTTCACTTTCTCCAAACCAAGCTTAAAAACGAGATCATTGTTATTATAAGTTAGTAAACTATCACGAACTCATGTGGGCCAATTATTCACTTAGACTCCCTTATTCCTATGGGTATCTCTTATATTTTATTATTTGTCTTGAATGATCACGAAGATGCATTGTTTGACTTATTTTGATAATTATTTAGTCTGAAAATAAAGTGCACGATTTAATCAATAGTTAGCTAAAGGACCAAATCTTTTAAAACTGCTTCTCGGGATATCAAAAAGTTCATATCTTGGCATAACTTGGTTCGCGATTTGAGACCTTTCTCGGGCCGATATTTGGCAGCGACTTCATACTTCAAACTATGAGAGACGTTCATGAAATAATGGTCTTCTCTTCATAATTGGAATTTCTTCACTTGGAATTTTTGAGAGATTCTTCATAAATGGACCACGACTTCTTCATTTTTCTCCAATCTTTATTTTGGATTTTGATATACAACGATCCGCCTCCTTTATTGACTTGGATTTATTTATCCTCATACCTTGTTAGGGTCTTTTCGGATATACTTCTCCATGACTTTTTGGGAGTTTTTGCTTTTCGTCGTGTGTCTCGATCCTTCATATTGATTTTCGATAAATGATTCTTCACATCACTTTTGGATCTTTAGCAACAAAACATAGCCCTCATGCCTTGTTAGGGCCTTTTCGGACTCGCCAATCTTCGCGCCCCGCTTCATAAGTTATGCCTTGGCTATGAACTCTGGTCATTACCGAGCAACTTTTAAACGATCTGGGGCTAGAAGCTAAGTAACTTCTCAAATCGTACAACCTTATTTATTAGCAGATAAGTTTATTAGCAAGCGATGGGAGAATAGGCTCATAATTAACTCACATAAATTCACGAAAGAATACCGACTTATAATTGGCTCTATCATATCTCGTTCTCCACAGTTTAAAATCTCAAGTAATGAGACTCGTGGATACTTAGCCTATTAAGTCAAAGTTTTGGGTTTTCGAGTCGCCTATAGGATCTTGCAAATTCTTAGACTTTTTCAAGTTTAGAAATCGCATTTTAAAGTTCCCTTAATAAACGACTCTCTAGGATCAATTATAGGAACTTGCGAAAAGTTCTTGTTCTTAACCCGTGAGAGTTAAGACTTTCGCGTTTTATAGCTCCCTATATAAAAGCCTAGCAAAACTTGACTTAAACATGTTAAGGATACTAGCTAGAGTAAACTCGGATTGAGTCAAAAGATTCACAACGTTTGAAAATTAAAACCACTTATTAAACATTTATTCTAGCAAAGAAAGAAAATAACTATACAAAGGGGAAAAACTAATAGGCCAAAATAGATCAAAAATTTTGAAAAATGTCGAAAAATTGATTTTCCGGTTAAAATGAAGACAAATACAAGGAAAAGACCACTTAACTTCGATAGAAGTCCCCCCTACACTTAAGATAAACATTGTCCTCAATGTTTAAGCATGTGGGAGTAAACTCCCCTACACTTAGGACATTGTGCACGTTGTTTAAATCTCGCTAAGGAAAGGACAACTAAAGAGATTCCTATTTTAATATTGAGAAAATATAAAATAGTGAATCGAAAAGAGTTTAGGATAGAACCGGGATAAAGTAGAACACGGAATCACGGGTCGTCAAGAATCATCAAGAGTGGGTCATTGAAGCTCGAATCCCTGATTAAGAAGTGAGGAGAGGAAATAGCAATCCAAAGGGTCCCCCCTACACTTATGGTAAAGAAAACGAAAAGATAGATGCATGGGTTGCCTCCCAAGAAGCGCTTGGTTTTTGTTTACCGAGTCGTGAGCCTGACTCGACCTTGATCATTAACGGAAGTAGCATGAAACAAATCCACCAGGATCAAAGACATAGTTTTCATCCATCAATAAGCAAGAGCTTAAGGCGAACAAGGCAAGCCAAAAGAGAAGTGGCAGGGTTCCCTTAAGCAGTGATGGAGCATGGTGGGAGCAAGTATGAAGTGGTGCAAGCATGTCTTCAAGATTTCCAAAGATTTTTCCTTTTATTTCATCAGGTGGATACTGAGGTGGCTGAAAGACTTCAATACCGGGATCGAACACCTTTTCCTTTAAGGGAAAATAACACGCAGGCTCAGCCGAGTGTGAAGAAGATCCGCAAAGAAACACAACCTCGTCCTCAGAAGTGGGACAAAGAGGTGTCAAATCATAAGTGCAACGAATTTCGGTGTCGACCGGTTTCTTCTCCTTTGACAAAATGCTCTTCAAATCCAAAGTAGGATCAAGACGATAATCTTCAAAGTCTAAAGGAGGTGCATCACTCTCATGCGGGAAGTATGTATTGAGAAACATAGAGAAGTCTTCCTCGAATGAGTAATCGTCCAAAGTAGGATCGAGTGATGGCGGAGGATCTTCGTCATGTGAAGAATCACTCGAAAGAGTATCAGCCTCATCAAAATCATCGAATGTGGGCAGCTCGGGATACTCAGAAGTACAATCAAAATCATCCGAATCTGAGCTAGAATCATCATCATCATAAGCATCAAAGACCGGTGGCGAATCATAAATGGTGGAAGGTTCCATAGTAGAGTGAGAATCATCCACATTATCTTCAAAGAGTGGATTATCAGTGGAAGACTCGAATAGAGGATTGTCATAGACAGTAAAGTCATCGAGCACATTTATCATATTCACTGATTCTCGGCCTCCAAAGGATTTGCCTGTAAGCTTCCCCATTTTAAAAACTTTAGAATCATCCCCGACTCGTAAGATTAACTCACCTTCGGCCACATCTATTAAAGCACGTCCGGTTCTCAAGAATGGCCGACCAAGTATTAAAGGAATACGAGGGTCCATTTCATAATCAACTACGACAAAATCGACCGGGAAGGTAAATGTGCCAACTTTAAGAAACACATCTTCGGCTATACCAACGGGGTAAGCGAGAGTGCGGTTTGCAAGTTCGAGAGTCGTCTTTGTTGGAATGAGGTCGGGCAATGATAGTGTTTTCCAAACACTGAGTGGCATCAAATTAATACTAGCCCCGAGATCAGCAAGGGCAGTAAATTCTTCAGTTTTGTTGAACACGCAAGGCAACACAAAACGACCGGGATCTCCAAGCTTTTCCGGAAGTTCTCTAAGAAGAACTGCAGAGCAGTTTTCATTTAAGCGTGTGTTGGTGAGTTCAATCAGCTTCTCCTTCTTGCTAAGCAATTCCTTGAATGCTTTGACAAATTTCGGCATGTGGCAAAGTGCTTCAACAAGGCTAATGTTGATGGTCATTTTAGATAGCATATCCACATATTTCGATACTTGACAATCATTTTTGGTTAGATCATTGGTCTTGCCTATGCGAGAAGGGTATGGGATTCTGGGTTGATAAGGGTTAGGTGAAGGTGTAGGTGGTGAAGGTTGTGATGTTGAAGGGTCCTTCCGAGATACATCGTCGTGGCGAGGCGGAGACGGTAATGGTGTACTATCACTAAGTGTAAGAGGAGTAGGGATACATGGTGGTGGAGGAGGTGTAGATGATGGTGGTGAGTCAGGTGGATTGACAATGGTAATTCCACTACGCGTAGTTATAGCACTCACATTAGCTCGCGGATTGGTGACGGTGTTTGAAGGTAGAGAACCCGAAGAAGAAGAAGGTTGAGCTTCAGGCAAGAAACTAGCCAACAGATTCTTTAATTCAGTTGTTTGAGTGATGAAAGAGGATTGAAGATTATCACGAACCTCGGTTCTGATGTCATTACCTTGCTTCAAGATATCTCCTTTCAAATTGATTATTTGGCTCTGTAGATTCTTGATTTGCTCACCTTGAGTTCTCATAATGGTGTCAACATCAGGATTAATGGGTGGGTGTTGTTGGGTGGGTGGTTGATAAGGGTTAGAAGCACGAGGTGGGATTTGGTTGCTTCTATTGTATTTGTTGGCGGGATTTTGGTTTTGAGGAGAAAAACCGGGTGAAAGGTAGTTGTTGGAACGGTAGCTCAGCAGATTTCTATCCCCTTGTTGTCTAGCTTGGTAATTTTCCGGTGAATAATTACCGTAAGCTGCATACACATTTTCCGGATTTCCTTGTGTCGAAGGACAATCGGTGTATGAGTGAGGACCGCCACATGTTTCACAAGGATTAGCAACCGCTTTAACTTGTTGTTGTTGTTGGTTTGAAGCGAGAAGCGTAATACTTTTGCTCATTTCAGCCATCATGCGGGTGAGTTCGGTCATCTCAGGGTTTGCTGAGGTAGAGGAAACATTGACTCTCGTGTTGTTTCTAGAAGAAGCAGAGGAATACCAGTTCTTATGATGAGTAGTCATGTTCTCTATTAACTCTCTACACTCCTCGGGTCTCCTTTTCATGAATGTGCCACCGGCGGCTGCATTGATCGTGTCACGATCTTGAAAAGTCAATCCGTTGTAGAAAGTATCGATCAAAGTGACCGGAAGCATATTGTGGTTTGGACAACGGTCGATCAAGACATTATATCTCTCCCATGCATCAAAAAGAGATTCATCGGGATCTTGCATGAAACCGATGATCTGATTGCGAAGGCTTGTGACCATGGATGGTGGAAAGTAGCGCGATAAAAAGCGTTGAGTCATGTCATCCCAAGTGTGAATAGAATTCTTCGGGAGACGATCAAACCATTTCTCTGCATGATGCGATAAAGTATGCGGGAAGAGTTGTAGGCGGAGAACATCCATTGTGGCCCCAGGCAACTTCATGCTTTGGGTGATTGTAATGAACTTGTCGAGGTGTTTGTTGGCATCATCATCAGGCAATCCTCTAAATGGGTTTGTTTGGACTTGCTGAATCATGTGGTGCTTCAACGAAAACTCAGGAGCGTTGATTTGCATCGGCGCAATCGGTCCTCCTCGTCCAAACATGGTTGGTTGACAAAGTTCCTCCATGGTCCGAAGATCGGGCTGTGGAAGAGCATTGTTGTTATTATTATTATTCAGGTTCGGTGGAATGTTGTTGTTGTTAACACCTGCCATATCTAAATCTTCTTGAGGCTCGGGCTCTTGATAATTAGAAGATCTAGTACGCATACACCTGAAAATGCAAAAGAAAACAAAACCAAACACAAAGACAATATATATACACAATAAAGATAAAATCTTTTTGGATTTTTGAAATTTTTAATTTTTATGGTTTTTATGAATTTTTTAATTTTTTATGATTTTTGAATTTTTTATGCAAGAAAAATAACGCTCACAAGTGAACGGATCCCAAAAAGCAACGTGCCTCTCACAAAAAACTGTTGATCTTTACGAAAAGAGCCGGCAGCGGCGCCATTTGATAACTAGGTTTTTGGCCAGGTAAAAAGATTCGTTTAAGTATGTCTCTTCGAATTGAAAAACTTATGTTTAATGTGTGACTCAGTTGAATTTTGGTGGAACAAAGATGTGTCGTTGTAGTTTTGAAAAGAAAAGGTGCAAAGCAATTAAAGTAAAGGTGCAATTAAAATAAATCTAAGTCTAATTAAAATAAAGTGCAGGTAATTAAAGCGCGACTAAAACTAAAGGGCAATAAAGTAAATAACGCAAACTTAAATCTAACTAAGGCAAACTTAAAACGCAACTAAAACTAAAACTTAATCTAAGGCAAATAAACTTAAAGTAAAGTGCGACTAAGTAAAAAGGCAGGAAAATTAAAGCTCGAAATAAAAAGGCAGAAAACTAAAAACTAAGATTTCCCTATCCGGAATAAACTCCTATTCGGAATAAGTGCTATTCGGAATAACTGTCACCTATTCGGAAAGACTAGCCCTATTCGGAATATTTGTCTACTCGGAAAAATCACCCTTATGCGGAATGTTCCTCCAATTCGGAATAACGCCTCTATTCGGAATAGCTGTCCCTATTCGGAATAAAGTTCTACTCGGAATGTTTGGCCAATTCGGAAAAGTGCTTTATGCGGAAAAATCCCTCCTATTCGGAAAGTTGTGCCTGTTCGGAATAACCAGTCCTATGCGGAAAGATCTTCCTATGCGGAATACAGGATATTCCGAATAGCAACTTTACAAAAACCCCTATGCGGAATAACTAAGTATTCCGAATAAGTTATTTCTGAAAAACTGTTACGCGGAATAAAACCTCTATGCGGAATATTTAATATTCCGTATAGAGCACAAAGTTCCACACCTATTCGGAATGATTGCTGGGGACGAATCTCAGGGAAAGAACAGTAACAGTGAAACGAAGAACAAGGAAAGTAAAAACATACGGATCTAAACAAAACTTAACCAAATCAACAAAAAGATTAAACCAAACAAATAGATAGACAAATATAAAGCATAAACAATCAATCCAAATCAATAAAACTCACAAAACTTAATCAAATTAATCAAAACCCACTTAATTAAATCAACCAAAATCAAGAACATAAACATAAACAAATCAACACAAAGATTAAGAAAGGAAGAATGAGATTAACAAGATAAAGATAAAGCTTGACAAGAATTAGAAAGAAACACTTACTTGAATTAAATGGTAATTAAGGTGCAAGACAAGGTAATTAAATGACAAGTATTTAAATGTGCATAAAATAAAGGTGGAAGAGCTAATTTGTCAAGTTAGTCAACAAAAGCAAATGCTTAACAATCTAAACTATTTATAGGGGAGGATTAGGAAGCTTCCTCCCCTTCTTCCTTTTCTCTTAATTGCGTCATTAGGTCCTTAAGCATATAGTCTTCATTAATTGCACCATTAGTCCTTTTTCCTTCTAATCTTCTTTACTTGGGCTCTAATGACTTGTGGCTCGGGATTTCTTTTAAACTCGTCTTTAATTTCTTCAATAAATTAGACTCGAGTTCTTCGGCTTTTGGTAAACTTCCGTCTTTTGACTTTTTCTTCGATAAATCTTCAGAATTGGCCTTGGACTTCCGTTCCTTTTCCACTTTTGACTTCTCGACTTCGTCTTTCATCTTTTTCTTCAATAAAAGCCGTGAATGCCCGTGAATTCTCGTGTTTTCTCCACTTTTCACAATTTCGTCCTAAATCACAACAAAAACACAAACCACGCATAATTCCGACATAAAAGACATAAAATACACGTTTTGGTCCGGTTATTATTGTAATTAAGTGGTAGAAAAGATGGGTGTTTACACACCTATCATGAATCATCTTTTAAATATTTTCTAAAAATCGTCTAAAACAGTAAACTCAGATTTGTATCTTAAACTTGTTTTGATCATATCTCACTCATTACTTTGATTCCATTGCATGGCCAACTCTCACATGTGTACAAGACCCATAGCTTACTGTAAATCCATTCTACTTCATCATTTTATCAGTTTACCATATGGTTCTTTACTGTTTTATACAGCCATCAAATTTAACCAAGATTTTAACCTTGTTTCTTATAGTCTTTCATCTTTTTAAGCATGTTTATCAACAACAAATCCCCACATAACATTTTTATCATCATATAATCATCATATACATATACAATAGGAAATAAAATACATGTTTATATAATCAAATTAACAAGAAGATGAGGAGGACAATCTTTATACCACCATGATGATGTAGGTTGTGATCAAAACATGGATTTTGATGGAGAAACTTGTGATGCACCAAGACCATATTCAAGACCACCATTCTCCACAAACACTTTGTGGAAAATCAGCCTCATGACACCAAGGAAACTCCTCCATGGATGTTATAATCACCACCATTCAAGAGAGCTTCAAAAGGGCTTCAACATATGTAGAAATAACATAGGATTTCATGGTTGATTTTTGATCAATGATGGATGTTTTTGGTGAATATGGGACGGCCAAGAATGGGGAGGAAGAGAGAAAACAAGTTGTTTGCATGAGTGGTAAGTGAACAAATGGTTTTGGTTTGTGGTTTTGAGGTTTGGTTAGCTTACCTTGTAAGCTTACTTACATGTGTAAGTTTTAGCTAACATTTTGACACCTCATGGTGTTACTAGCTAAGTTAAGGCCGGTTTTGGAGTGGGGTGGGACAAGTGTCCCACTTGTCTCATCCCATTTATTTACGGGTATTCCTCGATTCTAGTTTCCTCGATTTGCGTGCCCTCGGGTCGTTCTACGAAAAACGTTTTTATAAATTATAAATCAACGACACAAAACGAATCCAATAAAAATTGTCTCATCCAAAACGGAGTTCGAAAACGTAAATACGTAATCCTAGGGTTTTCGGTTTAGTCGTAAAGGACGTTAAAATAAAATCGTAAGTCCTAATCTCTTCTCGTAAATTTGTGAGTTTATGAATCAACTCAAATTTAAAACTCCAAAATAATATTCACGGATAAATTTATTTTCTGAATTGTCGGACTGTCACCAAAGACGGTGTATGTAAACGTAAGCACGTAACGTAGAATCCTCCGGTTTAGACGTAGTCGACGCTACTTCAAGACGTAAATCCAAATTTCTTCCCAAAGATAAGTGAGTTCATACTGTAACATTAAAATAATGTTTTTAAATAATATTCGAGAATAAAATCTCAATTATAAATTGACGGATTGTCACATTTTGGGTGATTCAAAAGCCAAAAATTATGTACTCGGAACGTACTTTTCAAATATTCAGAATGCGTAGTCATGGGAGGTCAGTATCCTGGTCGAAATTATTGTACAAGTGTCGGTTAAAGGTTGAGTTTTGAATAGTAGTTTATTTTTATGATTTGGGATGCAGGGATACCTAGTCTTTGAGTTGAGTTTTGAGTTCGTCAAGAGGGTTGTTTGTAGATTGTTTGAGTCACATAGATGTGGGGAGGTAAAGAAAAAATAATAATTAAAAAAAATATTCTTTTGGAAAAGTCGATCTTGTGCACGGTTTAAATAATATGTCGCGGGGCGTAAGATGTTTTGGTTTCCATTAAGTGTTTCTTGGATCATTTTTCTTTGTCATGAGTCATTTGAATTGGTACCTGTTTGAGTTTTCCTTTTGAGTTTTCGTGGTTTTGGTCTGTTTTAACTCGTGCACGTGAAATGTCGTTAGTTATCCGTGGGTTTGATTCGTCAATCGTATCTGGTGGATTCAGGATGTAGTTTTGGTTTCGTATTGTTTGGGAGCGTTGAGGTAGTCATATGAATGACTTGGTCGCGCCTACACGATTAAGTAGGTGGCCATGAGAGAGCGGTCGGAATGCCCTTAGTGGGGAGGAAAGAAGTTCGTATACGAACTAATGTGGTCATGAGGTCTCTTAGGAGTGCCAAGGGAGATGATAGATATATGTGTAATGTATGGATATTGGCACAAGTAACGTTCCATAGAGAGTGTTGGAAGGGAATATGGTACCTCAAAGGTATTTATGATTGTTCGTAAGGCATGTAAGTTTTCCGAAAATTTTCATGAGATTTAGTTAGGTTTACCTATTACTGTGAGGTGGAACCATGAATAGAGCAAGTAGGAGAAGTGAGAGGAGTTGCAGTTAGTGCCCTTCCAAGGCAATTGTTTATGGAATGATTTAAAAACAAGAGTTGTTATAAATTGCAAGGAATGCAAGATAAAAGTTGAGTTGCTTAGTAGTAGAATGGATATGGAAAGCGGTTGAGTGGTCTGATGAGAGGAAGTATTGGTCTTTTAAAATGCGTGTAGAATTTTACAAGTAGAACGAGGTAGGAATTTATTCGTATTGCTGCTAAGAGAGGGTGTAAGGAGGAAGTAGTTGAAACTGCTAAGGATTTTGTATGAGCGCTTTGGGTTTACGGTTATGCATTTGGCTTCGCCAAAGCACTAGCGGTTTTCATGGAGTCAATGAACCGAGTGTGCATGAACGTATATAAACGAGTTGTCATCGGGAGCATCGACGACATCTTGATCTACTCAAATCTTAGAAGGAGAGTAAGGCGAATTATGAGTTGGTTTTGGAGTTGTTAGGAAAGGGAATTATACGTGAGATTTTCAAGTGTGAGTTTTAGGATTAAGTTGGCCAGGACGAGTAGTCAGAGATGATGGCATATCATGGAACCAGCAAGGGGCGAAGTAAAGAAAAGATGAGGAAGCGTTTTGGAGGCTGAAGAGGTGGATTGGATAATGAGTCGATCTTGGCATTATCGGAAGGACTGGCTGAATTCCCCAAGCATGACGATACATGGAGAAAGGATTTGGAGGTGTACGAGAACGACAAAGAAAGGCGATTGCTTATACGATGCAGGAACTGAAGATTTGGAAGAACTAGATAAGACTTAGTCAGTGGAGTTGGACTGTTATATCTGCCTAGAATGCTAGAGGCATTTGGGGTACGAGACGTAGAGAATGATCTATACGGATCATGAACGTCTCCAACACATATTCAATCATCTTGATTGAACATTTGACAAAGGTGATGGGTGGAGTTAAGTGACGAAAGAAAATTGCAAGGCCAAGTACCATCTGGGAAAGGCAAGCATGGTTGATGAGACATGGAATAAGAAGAATGAAGTGAAGCTAAGACGAACTTGAACTATATGGATGACGTATTAGGGTGGTTTGGATGAAGGATGTAGGTTGCACGAGTTGAGTTGTCTAAATCAGAGAAAGCGTCAACATGTATGTTGCGTGGTTTGGACAATCATATGGAGAAAAGGGACGTAGACTATACTTCCTACATAGATAGGAGTAGCTTAGAAAGGGCGATGTAAGGACGAAGTTGGTGAAAAGGATACATAATGGGGTGGAGGAATAAGTATGACGAGAGTTGGGTGATAGTCGATAGACTGACTAATTCATCTCATATTTCAAGAGGAATGAGAAGTCACGTAGTAGAGAAGTTGGAAGGATTGCGTACGGATGTGATGGAATAGAGGGTTTTGCGTAAAAGTTAGCCTAATATGTATGGAATGCCTTATGAAGGATTATGTCAAGGGAAGAAACGATGGGAAGCAAGCGTAGTATACCGTTGATAGACTAATGTTTGGTATGAGCATACTATAGGGGTAATTGAGAAAGACGCCTAGAGCATTGGCGTGAGATTTGGAGATAGTTGGAGAACGCATTATATTAGGAAGAATTCTCCTACAAAGAGAGAGTCACCGGTGAAAGGGGCATATTCCCCATTGATGAGGATGTAAGGAATAAAGGAGGAAACACCAAATTATAGGCTGAAGATGGGATATAAGATGGTATGGAAATTAAGATTGTGGAGAGACAAGCGAAAAGTAGTATGGAGGAAGAATGATTCGAGGGAGCAAGAGGTTGTGAAGATAGTGGGGTGATATTGAACAGAAACCGTTAGAGCAAGAGGTTAGTAGTCACGAACAATGGAACGTCCACCTAGAGAAAAGGTGTAACACATGTTAGTATGAAGGATGGTTAGTTACTTGGTGCCGAGCATGGGAAAGCAAGGATGAGGTGGTGGTTATGACATGTTTCTTGTGAATATTATGGGAAGCTTTTGGTTATGCAATCCTGCATATACGATTGGATGTGTTTAAGGTTGGGAGAACTTCCGAATGATGGAAAATCCATAGAGGATAGAAGCCATTAGGTATGGTAATAGGAATTGTAGTAGAAACTACTGGAGTTAATTCATAGGAGATGAGGTGGATCACCGTTACAGTGGGATGAAGTTAGAAGCGGCCAACGTACTGGACCGGAGGTGGATCGGAAAACTATGGAGGTGGTGGCAGTGACTAAGTAGAGGTTGAAAATAGCAAAGAACCGACAAGAGAGCTATGCGGACAAGAGGCGTAAGCCGTTGAGATTTGAGATAAAGTTATGCTAAAGGTTTCACCATGGAAAGGGGTGATGCGGTTTGGAAAGAAAATGGAAGTTAACACCTAGATTTGTGGGTCCATTTGAAATCCTTGAAAGGATTGGGCTAGTGGCGTATAGGTTGAGATTACCGGAGAAATTGAGTAGTGTGCATGACGTATTTCATGTATCAAACTTGAGGAAATTCTTAGAAGAACTGACTTGCAAGTACTGTTAGATGATATTAGTATGGATACGAGTCTTCTTTTTATCGAAGAGCCGATAGAGATTTTGGGTCGTGAAGCTAGGACGTTGGATAAAAAGGGTAATATACCGTAGTTATGGGTAGATGGAATTTGGAACGTGGACTAGATTTTACGTCAGAACGGGAAGGATTTATGAGGAGCAAGTATCCTCAGCTAATTGATAATGACGATCCTAAGGAGTAAATCTCGGGACGAGATTTCTATTAGGAGGGAGTGATGTGACAACCGTGGTTTTGAGGTTCGTCACTTGGTCTTATTTTAAGGTTAATTTATGTGTGACTATGTGATTTGTGTGTTAACATGTTATTTTGCGTGAACAAGGTTGGTGTGGATATCGTTTATGGGTATAAAGTACTCATAAGTAAATCGAGGAACGGTTATTTCATGTTCATGAGCTCACAAATTAGTGACTATGAAATGAAATGGTGTTATTTTGGTGTTTACGTATACGTATAAGTATTATAGTAAATCGTATTTTTTTTTACGATTTGGGGTTTAGCATTTAGAGGTATCGGGTAAGGTGTTTAGTCATGGGAGTATTTTTTTTGGGATGTTTTTAAGTCATTTAGGACTTAGTTTAAAAGTTTATTTCAAAATTCAAGAGTTTTTTTAAAACTGTATATTTTACGTTTTTCGGTATACGCGTAAAATTGGCTAGTTTTACGGTTTTAAGGTTTCGGAGGCTTTAGGAGCTGAAATAAATTAAGGTAAATTAAGGTATTTTTAATAACATAATAATAAGTAATAAAAATAAAAAAAAATAAAAAAAAGGATTATAGGCGGTGGTTAAACGCAAGGAAAAAAAAAGGAAAAGAAAATTAATTATGGTAAGTTGTATAGGGCTAGGACTTGTTTAGTTATCTATATAAGATTTATTTTTATTTGTCAAACACAAAAGAAAAAACATCATCCCCTGGAGTGTTGATCCCAAACTTAGATCGATTAAGCTTTGTGTATACGAGATTAGATCAGGTACTACACGTAGAGAAACCTTTGCTTATGAATAAAGTAACAAAGTGTTATGCGGAATTAACACTTGATCTAAAACACAAAGATGTTAAACAAACTTTCACTTGTATTAGAATAATCGAACTTGATTACAATGAAAGAGGTTTAACTTGCGAATACTTATGAAAACTGATAATTAACTTTAACCTAAAAGATCTTCTTTTATAGAATAAGAAGTCTTGTACAATAAGCTACGAATCAACTATTCTAGGTAAAGATAATAATAGAAAATACAATGTCGAGCTTATCTTTACCATACACAATAAAGAAACAAATAAACAAAAGATTCGTATGAAGATATATTCCATCAGTGCTAATCTTCAAGGCTGTCAGCGTTGACTTCTTCAATGTCAACGCTTGGCTGTCAGCGTCCAATGTCATCCTATCAGCGTTGACATTCTTCTTATCAGCGTCTAGTGAACTGACCCATATTTTATTCCCAACAATCATCCCCTAAACTTGATATCCATTCCAATGATCAAGTTTCTGAATAAAAACTTAAGGCTTAGGAGGAATCTTGCAAAAACTTCTTATGTTGGTGATAAACATATCTAATCAAGTCCTTGGCCACGTCACTAGTATAATCAATCTCCAAGGGTGTCTCTAGCATCTTCTCCAACACTTCTTTGGACAAGAAATAGTCAGCATCCACAAGTAGATACTCTGAAAACTTTGTAGAGCTCAAATGAAATACACCACAAGTAGAATAAAGCCTCCAATGAAGATTACTGAGATCATCTTCAAGATCCTTCCATATGGTAGGATCTGCTTCTCTTGGACCACACAAAGTCAAAAATGTGTTCCAAAGTCTTATTCCATTTGCTGAAGTAGGTGCTTCAGCTGTATACTTGGCCTCTATTAATCTCCATAGATGCACCAAGTCTTCTCTGTCTATGCTTGCAAAAATAGAAATAACTGAAGTGAAAGTATGTACCTCCTTTCCAAATCTGCCAATCTTCCAAAATCCACACTCATCTTCATCAAAACTAATGATTGGATTTCTGTCATCTAGAGGTACTACATTAACCAAATCTGAAGCTTCCAATGGAGAAAGCTTGAGATGCTTCCTTATTACACCTTCAGTTGGAAAATACACATCCATATCTTTAGGAAATTGGAAAGGATCTCCTTTCTTCACTGGTCTTTGAGCAATCCTCATTTCCTTTTGAATCTGCATTTCCTCAGCAAGCTCTTGTTTCCTTTCTTCTGAAAGAAACTGGTAGACATTATTTTCTTGCACACTCCTCCAAATAGGATGTGCCCTATACTCTAACTCCTCAAAAGATAAAGCCAGCAACTTCTTGGATGTCCAGTTAGGTTGATGACATCTAAGCAACTTGTAGTACAACTGCCTTCTATCTCTTTTGAGCCAAGTCTTGACCTCTTGTGCATTAAACCTCAAAATCACCTTTATATCATCTTGTACCCTGAGAAGAACTTCCAACCCCCAAATTTGATCTGACAAACTCATCCCTGGGTTGTCCATAACCTTGTCTTCCCAAGCATGGTACATTCTGGTGATTTCTGGTAGGTCCCAATCAATCTGATTCTTCAAATCACTCAACCTTTCCTTTGCTAGCTCATCCCCATATTCAAGTCTTTCTGGATCTTCAATAATTTGAACACTTGAATCTGAGCTATCTCCTTCTTTATCATCACCACTCTCTTCCTCACTCTCAGAAGTAGCAACAAATGGTGATCTACCACTCCTCTTCAAATCTCTTTCCAAAAGTTGTGCAGCCAACTGTTCATCAAATGCAATTTGTGCTGCATCTTTCTTTGGAACTTCTTCTTCAACCAAAATTCCCTTACCCTTGTCTTTTGGATCAATAATAGGTAAGGTAGAAGAAGAAACCTGTGTGGACACATCTTTGATGATTGTTGATGACTGGAATACATCAACACCACCTGCAACTTTATCAGCGTCCAAGTTACCTCTATCAGCGCCACGATTACCTTTGTCAGCGCTGGATGTGTCAGCGTTCAAACCTGTATCAACGCCCATTGTTTCTTTGAAAGATCCTTCCAAGTTTAATGGTGTCACCTTGGATGTATCAATAACTGGGTGCTTCTTCAAGTTGGTGAGTGCTTCAGCAACCTGTAAAGATTCACTAAATTGTGAACTCTTCTCTGAACTCTTCTCACTAGCTGTATGAATCAGCTCATCCTCTTCATCCTCTTCATCCTCCCCTTTGGAAGATTCCTCCATTAGACTCCTGCTACTTGTATTCTCCAAAACAGTTACCCGCTCCCTCAATACTTGGAGTTCACGGCCCTGGTTGTTGACAATTTGTACAAGGCTGACATTTTGCTTTTGCAAGCTAATGACAGCAGCCGTCAATTCAGTCAAAGTCATAGGTTCCAATCTGCCCTCAGCTAGAATGGGGATTTGACCTCCCAAAATAGAATCATAGGGCGTGGATGAGGTCTTAATGATGTTGGGACTGTCTTGACCAGCATCTAAGCCTGTGTCAATAGCCCCAGCCTCATCCATGGCACCAGCCACACTTGTGGAGGTGGTTCTCTCTGCTACAAGGCTAGGACAACTAGAGGAGAACACTCCAGTAGTCCTTTGGCGTTTATTCAACCTAGATTGTAATGGGGTGGAAGATGATGTAGATTGTGTGGGTGTTGGTTGGTTAAGGGGTGTTTGGGATTGTTCAGGGATGGTATCAGCGTCGGGATTGGCTGTGTCAGCGCCAACAGTTTGAGTGTCAGCGTTGGGTTGGTCAATGTCCATGTGGTCTGGTGAAGGTAATGGTTCATGAATAGGCTCAAGTTGGGGTTCAGGGTCTGGTTGTGGTTGAGCAGCCTGAATTACTTCAAGCATGGCTTGGGTGAGAGGTATGGATCTGTTTGTGGAGCTCATTTTAGCAAAAATGGTTTTCTGTTGTTTAGGGATCTCATAAAAAGTGTCATGATCCCTAGAACAATATTCTTGTAAATCAAAGACCATTTGCAAAAATCTTGGGTAAGCCAAAGTCATTTTACTTCCCTTATTTTTACACATCCCTTCAAAAATCATTTTTGAAAAATTATACTTAAGCCCACGTGTTATACAAACCAAAGCACTTGCAATTGACCTGTTGATTTCATTAAAAGAAGTACATTTTGGACTTAAGCATTGGAGAAGGACATGTATCAAATATTTCCAGTCAGAGGGAAATTCCTGCTTATGATATTTATTTAAAGTGACATCAGCAGGAATAGGATAACCCAATTCCCTAAGACCTTGTTCTATTGTTGCAATGGCAAGGGTAGTCACACCATCAGCGTCATCAAGACGCAAAGCTTGGCGAACCAAGGCTTCAGTGACCACCCATGTTCTTCCATGAACAGTAGATGTTAATGTGGTCACTCCATTAGCTGTTGTGGAACTAACATTATTCCAAAACTGTCTAATGTGTGCGACAGGGACTAATGGTGTATGAGAAAGTGCATACCTTAGTGAGGATGCATTTAAAAATGCCACCATTTGTGAATACTGAGGGAACAAATCATTATCAGCAGTCAAGTAAGCTACCATATTATGTTGGCTCTTGAACTCCAATGTTAAATTCTTTGAGTTGAACTTGGGTGCCATGATGAAAGCTGTTTAGGTTATGTGATATGGGAAAAATCTAGGAGAAAAATGTTAGACAAGAAAATATGAATACCCAGAATAAAAAGATTAGCCAAATTTATAAGAGAGATGCATGATTTTGATTGGTAAAAAATGAGGCAGTTATATTCAAAGAGCAATGATGAAAATATTGAATCAAATATAACTTATCTCATGCATTAATTAAAAGTAACAACTCCCCAAAATTACGGCCAAAGATTAGTCAAAAATAACAAATGGGTAGGGCCCACTAGGTGTCAACGGTCAAAAATAGCCCATCAGCGCCCAACGGCTATATTTTCTTGTCAGCGTTTGCCTAAAGCCTTGTCAGCGTCACGATTGGATGTAACAGCGTTTGGAGAAAAACTTGTCAGCGTCTAAAAATAAAAATATTTAAAAAGAAAAAAAAGACCTTAACAAAGTAATTTATCCTAAGGGAAATATCTTACAAGTTGATAATAATTACTGGGCGGCAAGCACTGTCCATTTATGCACACTTGCTTAAGCAAGATAGACACAAATGTCCTCTAGAGTCCCTTGCTAACCAAAATACTTACCAACAAAGTTATTTCATAAAATTCTTTGTAACTCCCAGGTAAACCCATAACAAAACTATTCCCAAGTCCCCCATCAGACCACAACCAATTCTAGGCCAAAAATGTCTTGGCAGCATGCATAGTTTATCAACTTTGCATGCTACAGTGCCTCATGGTTTAGTAAAACTAACCCATACTCACCTGTGGACACAATCTAGAATTGTGATGAGAGTATTATAAGAATACCCAAGAGTCCTAAAGGTTCCTTAAACCTCCCCTCAAACTATGATACATGAGTTTCTCAAAATATATATGAACATTAAAAATTTATGTCAAGATAGGAATATAAATATTCCAACCATCATCCATAAACAAAAACATGTCCAAATAGCTCTTCAAAGATCCATAAGCAACTCTGTATCCAATGGCGTAAAGCTACCACCATCTACACATTTAGACTGAAAACCACAAAACTAACATTTGTTGCTGACAGCGCCCCGACAACACGTATCAGCGTTGAAGGAACTCTTGTCAGCGTTAGACAATAATATCTCTAACAACGGCAAAATAACACTTGACAGCGTTACATTTACCTTTGTCAGTGTTAGAAAAATAAAGTGGAAAATCTAAATCATCACAAAGACTAATAACAATGCATTATCCTGTACATACTTTTACAAAAAGGTTCCAAAACACATATTAAGTGAGATTAACCATTCCAATATTTGTTACCAAATATTGAAATCTTCCAGCATCAAAAGGTTTAGTTAATAAATCAGCCACATTATCTTCTGTGGCTACCCTATCTGGTTGTATTAAACCTTTCTCAAAGCAATCTCTTATAAAATGATGTCTAATTTCTATGTGTTTGGTTTTAGAATGATGTACAGGATTTTTAATAATGCATAAAGTACTGTTATTGTCTACAAAAATCTTGGTATGCATAAAAGTATACCCATAATCCAACAGCTGGTTCTGAATCCATAAGACTTGTCCACAACAAGCAGCTGCAGCAACATATTCTGCTTCAGTTGTAGAGTTGGCCACCACTGTTTGTTTCTTGCATTGCCAAGATATCAATCTACTCCCAAGAAATTGGCATCCACCAGTTGTGGATTTTCTATCAAACTTGTCACCACCATAGTCACTGTCTGAATATGCAATAAGCTCCAATGGAGAATCTTTTGGGTACCACAAGCCAAGATCTGGATAACATCTTAGATACCTAAAAATTCTTTTCACAGCAAAAAGGTGACATTCTTTGGGAGTCACTTGATGGCGTGCACAAGCACACACAGCAAACATGATGTCAGGTCTTGAGGCTGTAAGATACATTAATGAGCCAATCATTGATCTATAGTGCCTAACATCCACATCCTTTTCAGCTCCAATTTTTCCCCAAGGGTGTTCCCTATCCATAGGAGTGGAAGCATCCTTTTCATGTGGAGAAAAAACATATTTCTTCAAGATTTCAGCTACATACTTGTCTTGAGAGATGAAGATACCATCTTCTTTCTGCTGAACTTGTAAACCTAGAAAGAAGTTCATCTCACCCATTGCACTCATCTTGAATTTATCTGTCATGAGCTTGGAAAAGTCCTCACTCATTTTTGGATCAGTAGACCCAAAAATGATGTCATCAACATAGACCTGCACAAGCAACACATGTTTTCCTTTCTTCTTTGTAAATAGTGTCTGATCTATGGTGCCCCTTTTGAAACCATTTTCCACCAAGTAGGTGGACAATGTACCATACCATGCTCTTGGGGCTTGATGAAGTCCATACATAGCTTTCTTCACTCTATAAACCTTGTCTGGATTCTCAGGATCTTCAAAACCAGGAGGTTGCATAACATATACTTCCTCAAAAATTGTTCCATAGAGGAAAGCACTCTTCACATCCATTTGATAAACAGTGAAATTCATGCAAGAGGCATAAGCTAGGAAAATTCTGATAGCTTCAATTCTTGCAACTGGAGCAAAGACTTCTTCATAATCTATGCCTTCCTCTTGTGTATATCCCTGAGCTACCAAACGTGCCTTGTTTCTGACCACAATACCTCTTTCATCTTTCTTGTTCCTTAGAACCCATCTTGTCCCAATTGGTCTTACATATCTAGGACAATCAACCAGCTCCCAAACATCCTGTATAGCAAATTGGTGAAGCTCATCTTGCATTGCTTCCACCCAACTAGGTTCTTTGAGAGCATCAAAAATTTTCTTGGGTTCTTCCTGTGACAGAAAACAGGCAAACAAACATGCTTGTACAAGAGGGGTATCAACCTTCTTGTGTATATTGGCAATAAATCCACCAAGACTTTGATGGGATCTTCTTGTCTGAACTGGAGCCATAACATCACCAATGATCTGAGATGTGGGGTGATCCTTTGCTGTGGAAGTGAGAACTCCTCCTTCAAAAAGTCTGGTGTCCTCAACTTCACGCTCCATGTTGCCAATATCTTCTTCATCAGACTCTCCTTGATCAACCGAAATCTCTTCATGGACATTGGAAGGTCCACCCTGTTCAAAATGGGAAGAGAAAAGATGTGCAAAGGTGTCATCAAACTCTGAACCTTGCTTGTCAGCGTTTGGGCTAACAGCGCTTGAACTATTGTTGTCAGTGTCTGAGCCATCAGCGTCTGAATTAGTCTTGTCAGCGCTTGATTTCCCTTTGTCAGCGCCTGAAGAACCATGCATGTTTGTATTTGGTGGTATTTGAAAACCACCATTATCTTTTCTAGCAGCAGCAGCAGCAGCATAATACTCATCTGTCCAAATAGGAAGTGTAACATATTCTTGTGTGGGAGATGACTCAACTACTGGTGGTCCATCTTCCTTAGCAACCTGTATACCTGAAACATTACCAATTCTCTTTTCCAAAACACTTGAAGTTACCTTCACAATGTCTGGATCAGTAACAGGCATATAATTTAAAGCTCTAGATAAAGGTTCTAAGTCAAACAACCAATTTGGACCACTTTCAGGATCACTAGGTTTACTCTCTAAAAACCTAACATGTACTTTTTCAAGTATACGTTTTTCCTTTTTAATGTAAACCCTATATCCTTTGCTCTGCACTGAATAACCCATGAAGTAGCCTTCATCACCTTTTGAATCAAATTTACCTAGGGCCTCACTAGTTTCTAAAACAACTACATGACATCCAAAAGGCTTGAGAAAGCCAATATTTGGCTTCCTTCCCCAAAGTAACTCATAAGGTGTCTTATTATGTATTTTGTTGACCAATGCCCTATTTTGAACATAACAAGCTGTGTTAACAGCTTCAGCCCAAAAGGCTATAGGAAAGTGGGCATCAGCCAACATGGTTCTGGCTGCTTCAATAAGGGTTCTATTCTTCCTTTCAGCAACCCCATTTTGCTGTGGGGTTCTAGCTATGCTAAACTGCCTAGTAATCCCTTTCTTGGCACAAAAATCATCTAACAACTGATTTCTAAACTCACCCCCATTGTCACTTCTAATAATTTTGACCTCATTACCATTTTTCTTTTCAATCTGGGTAATGAAATTAATCAGACTTTGGGCAGTTTCACTTTTCTTGGCTAAAAAGAAAGTCCATGTAAACCTGGAAAAATCATCAGTGATAACAAAACAATATGATTTACCCTTCAAACTTTCTATATTAGTTGGACCAAAGAGGTCCATATGCAATAAGTGAAGTGGTTTAGAACTAGAGTGCACCTGTTTAGACCTGAATGAGACCTTGTGCTGCTTGCCCTTAAGACATGCAACACAAGTGTGGTCATTGTGGAAAGCCTTTTCGGGCAAACCATCAACTAAACCAAGCCTCACAAGTCTATTGATATTCTTAAAGTTTATGTGCCCTAATCTCCTGTGCCAAAGATTACTTTCATCTACTGAGGCTTTAGCATAAAGACATGACATCATTTTATTATTTACCTTAATTCCATTAAGATTCACATTATATATGTCTTTATGCCTTGGTGTTCTAAAATCTATGTATTTTTCCTCAGGGAGCTTATAATCTTTGCTTAACACCAAGCACTCAGTATCTGTGAAAAGAACCTTATTTTTGTTATCACACACTTGTGATACACTAAACAAATTATAATCCAGTTCTTTTACCAAGAAGACATTCTCAAACCGTAGATTGTTGGTGACAAGGGTTCCTTTTCCAGTGATGGTGCCGTAGCCCCCTCCAAAGTATACCTTATCACCATCTTGAATAGGAGTGAAGTTTGTCAGATAGTCTTCCTTTCATGTCATGTGCCTTGAGCATCCACTATCCCAGTATCCATAATCATTGATCTTCTTCTGAATGCCCTGCACATAAAGAAAACACATTAGTTTTCTTTGGGAACCCAAGCCTTGGAAGACTTGGATTCATTTGGTTGTTCAACAAGAACAGACTTGGTTCTCATAACAACCCCATTTTCATCCCTGTTTGAATGAAATTCCCAGTTAACCCCAATTGGTGTTGACATTGCTTTTGAAATATAATGAAACCTGTTGCATGTCATAGAAACACCAGTAGAATTAGAGTTTTGGTCTTGTTTTGGTCTCCATGTTAAGCTAGTAGAAGCTTTAGACCTATTTCCTTGTGGTTGCAAATACCTAGGTTTGGCAGTGTGTCTGTCAGCGCTGAAATTGCTCTTGTCAGCGCCCCGATTGCCTTTATCAGCGTTGAACCTAGGGTTTGCTACAGGAACCCATTGCCTATTGGACCAAGTGTTTGACTTTTGAAAAGGTCTTAGGCCTTGTGTGTTAGACCCTCTAGAAAAGAATGGGGCTGGTCTAACAACTTGTGAACTTTTGTTCACAAAGGTATTGGGTCTGACAGTGTTTGACCTATGTTGACTTTTGTCAGCGCTGAAATGGTTCCTATCAGCGTTGACATTGGAAGCATTGACACATCTGTAAGCCAAATGTGAGAAGCTACCACATGTGTAACAAGCTTTTCTAGACATAGTCTTAGGTCTAGAAGCAAAGAAGCCTGTTCCAGGGTTACTAACTTGGCTTTTTGGTGACCTAGTATTCCTATACATCTCTGCATACTTAACACTAGGTTTTCTAACAGTTTGTGGGCCAAGGTCAACAGCTTTGCCAGTGGTAGGGTGTGTGATTTTAATAGGGGTAGGATCATTGGACTCCACAGTATTATGGCTCATGATTGGTGTGGGCTCATTTGGACTTTCACACAACAACCCTCCCTTAACAAACAAGGTGTGGTTAGCTTTCTTCCACTCATCTAGGTCAGTCAGTTTTTGCTTGTATTCCTCAACTGGGGAAGTCACTCTAGGTGGAGGAATAAATTCCTTCTCTTGAAGTTCTGGCAAGCCAGTCCAAGATAAGTCCTTTGATTGGACACCATAGAAATCCCCAGCTGGTGGTGGAACACCAGTATAATCTTTCATCCCAATCCCACTCATATCCTTAGAGTCTCTTTGTTTACTAGCACACTCTCCTAGGGATTGTGTGGCCTTATCAAATCTCTGGATTTTAAGACTCACATTATCTTTATTTTTGTTAGCCTCCTCTAACTGAGCTATCAAATCAAGATTAACCCTATTTACTATATCTTGAATATCTTTACTTTGATGTAACTCATGTTTTAAGATATTTATTTGATCCTTTAAATCAAACTCCATTTTCTTATACTCAGCTACTGTCTTTTCTGTTTGGGTAAGAGCAATTTGATAATTAGATACTTTGCATCTTTCAGTACTTGCCTCATCTAATAATTTTACTATCTCTTGATTTAGTTTTTCAGTATTTAAACGACAACCCTTAGAACAGAAAGCATCATCATATACCTCATTATCTGATGAAGAGGAGGAGTGTGCCATGAGAGCATATTCAACATGCTTTTCTTTAACTTCAGCAACCAAAGCTCTGTCCTCTTCCTCATCCTTAGCCATAAAGTTCCAGCTCCAGTCCCATCCTCCAACACCATCAATTTGTTGAACAGCAACCATGGCCTTGGGATCTTGGCTCTTAACCATTTGGCTTGAAGGCTTACCAGCATCAGATCTTCTTGGAGATCTACATTCCCTCATAAAGTGCCCCATCCTATGACAGTTGTAGCACTCAACCTTAGACTTGTCAAATCCAGCAACATCCTTAGCATTAAAGGTCATCTTCTTCTTGAACCTTTTATTAAACCTGTTTGCTCTTAAACTTACAAGAGACATAGTCCACTTGATGTCCATCTCTTCCAATTGCTCATCGCTTATCTGCTCAAGATCTTCATATGTAATCCTTGAGTCACTGGGCAAAGAAGCAATGAATGCACACACAGTATCTAGATCTAAACCAGCAGGCTTAATTCTATCAGCGCCAAAGTTGTGTGTGTCAGCGCTTGAGTATAAAGCGTTGACAGGATATGATCCAGCGCTGACAGACTGAGATCCAGCGTTGACACATTGAGATCCAGTAGCTGGATGCCCATAGAAGTTCATGGAATCAAATTGGCCTTCACTTTGTGAGAAGAAGGCCATGTTGCTACTGGAAGATTTATTATCACTATCCAAAAGCCATTCATTCTCCAACAGTCTTAGTTTGTTGAAGATATCATCAAACCTGGAGGTCTTGTGGGTGTTATTGACAAGAATGGATCTTGTCTCAATCTTCCATACATCACCAAGGCTTTTGAGAAAAGTAGCATTCAAGTCAGGGTCATCAATCTGTGTTCCCATGAAGGAAAGTTGACTTGTGATGTCAAGCAATCTACTTCTCACACTGCTGAGATTCTCATTTGGTTGAGCCTTAAAGACAGCATACTCATGCATGAGTTGCTTCTTCTTTTCATCTTTTGTGTCAGCATTGCCACCATGTGCTACTTCAAGAGCTTCCCAAAGCTCTTTTGCAGACTCAAAGCGTTTGTACTTGTGCTGATTCTCATGACCTAAGGCGTGTTTCATGATGTTCAAGATTTTCATGTCCACCCTTTTCTTGGCTATATCTTCAACAGATACAGCTCTTCCATCTTTAGGCTTTTCCTTCTTATCAGCTTCAGGACAATTAGGAAGAGCTACCCTTGCGGCAATAGCAGCAGCAATCTTTTGAGCTTTGTTGAATGTGTTCCCATATTCAACAATCTCCCAAAGAGTGTAGTCATGAATAGCTATATACTGCTCAAAGTTAGACTTCCAAAGCTCAAAGTTCCTGGCATCAAACATGGGAATTTTGATACTAGGGTTTGTGGAGTTGTTTTGTAACAAAGCAGAAGGCTGATTTGTGCCAGACATGATGTTTTTAGGGTTTTTGAGAGATTTAGGGTTTTTAGGGTTTGGTGTTTTAGGGTTCTTGCGTTACTTAAAGATCAAAAGTTTCTCAACAAGCTCTGATACCACTTGTTGATCCCAAACTTAGATCGATTAAGCTTTGTGTATACGAGATTAGATCAGGTACTACACGTAGAGAAACCTTTGCTTATGAATAAAGTAACAAAGTGTTATGCGGAATTAACACTTGATCTAAAACACAAAGATGTTAAACAAACTTTCACTTGTATTAGAATAATCGAACTTGATTACAATGAAAGAGGTTTAACTTGCGAATACTTATGAAAACTGATAATTAACTTTAACCTAAAAGATCTTCTTTTATAGAATAAGAAGTCTTGTACAATAAGCTACGAATCAACTATTCTAGGTAAAGATAATAATAGAAAATACAATGTCGAGCTTATCTTTACCATACACAATAAAGAAACAAATAAACAAAAGATTCGTATGAAGATATATTCCATCAGTGCTAATCTTCAAGGCTGTCAGCGTTGACTTCTTCAATGTCAACGCTTGGCTGTCAGCGTCCAATGTCATCCTATCAGCGTTGACATTCTTCTTATCAGCGTCTAGTGAACTGACCCATATTTTATTCCCAACATGGAGATCAATCATAAACTCACGGCACATTCAAGTATTTTTAGGGTTCTTCATCAAAATTTGGGTTTTCACAAATTTAAGGTAAAACATGTAAACCCTTTTCATTTAATTTGTTTTTAATCATGTGTACATCATTATATGATGGATTTAGGTTAGGGTTTCAATTAAAATCTGTATATTAATGATATTATAATGATTAGGTGAATTAGGGCTTGTAATTAGTGGAGTTATTGGTAATTAATTAGGTTAATTTAATTGAATTCGTTTTTAAAAACTGGGCAGAATTTTAGGTCAATTGTTTTGAGAATGTATAGAGTTCTACAAAATCTTATTTTGCGATCCAAGTATCCCTAGAAAGGTAATTGAGTTGGATTTCAAATGCAAGAAACGAGAACTAAATTGGAGGTCGGGAAGTGGGTCAGAAACAGGTTACAACAGTCGGAGATCAAAACAGTTTTGAAATCAGCGGGTTTTCAATTAATGTTTTAGGGTGATTGGGGTACTTAGGAGTACACTTGAGCCCTCTACTGAGCATGGGAGTTGGTTTATATATTAAATAAGAGGCCTGGAGGAGGGCTAAGTAAATGGGTTGGGGTAAGACCCCCTAATCATAGCAAACTTTTTGTATGTACAAAATCAGTCAAATCTGGATAGACAAAAGTATATATATATATATATATATATATATCGGGGCCTTAACAATAGTTTTAAGATTGGGGCAAAAAGGATGAGTTAGCTAACATATGTAAGGGAACAGGGTTTCCTTTAAAGAGATCATGGGTATGTTTAGGTGGGCGTTTGGCTTATAGTTTGGAGACCTAAAAAGCAGGACTGTTTTGGGTAAAATGTTAACGGGACGGGTTATGAAGTAAACTAAGTTAAGGGCTTTATAGAGGGGTGTAATGAGATGCTTAGAGCATATAAATGAGGTATATATATGGGGAGAAGGTTAGATGTCCATCATAGGCTGATGAGCCATCTTAGTGTTTGGTTCATGTTTTGATTGTGTGCTTTTGTTTGTTAGCTTTTTGCTAGTGCGCGGATTTTTGGAGAAGCTCAATCAGGTGAGTTTCATAGTCCCATGTCTTTTAATGATTTTGAATTCCAGATGGGATGGAAGAGACACTTTTTGGTTTTATAACTTATGCTGTGAATGTTTTATGATTGGTAATGGACTTGTGTGTGCACTTATGTGATTAACTGCTATGTGATTCTTGATTGTGTTTATGATTTGGATCGGGGGACACGTACCGTCTCAGTTATTGTGGTTTGACTTGGTACCAAGGGGATGTTGACAAGGCGGGGCCTTGGGGAGGTACATAGATGTGTGAGAATATATGGGACCAATGGATAATGACAAGGCGGGGCCTTGGGATTGGTACATAGGTGTATGGGCGCCTATGGTACCATGGTGTTTGGTAAGGCTGGGAGCCTTGGATTTTTGTTTGGAATGACTGATCTTGAATGTTAGTTGTTAATGCATACTTGTAGCACATTGTCCATATGTTTTAGTGGTTTATGGTTGTTCACAGCTTATAATAATCTGTTTTTGGTTGGAGTCTAAACCTATGACTCTCACCAACATTATGTTGACGTGTTTTAGTGTCTCTTTCAGATATTAAAGTGGTTAAGCATGAGGACATATGTGGCTAGGATTGGAGTCGCGTAGAAATGCACTTAGAAGGAGATCCCTGTTCCTTCTTAGTTTACGTTTCTGTTTGTTTCAATAAGTGATACTATGAACCTATATGTTGATTTGTTTGTGTTATTTGTTTGTCTTGGGTAAGAGGTAGGACTGTTACCTACTTACCTAGACTCCTGCATTGATGAGATATTGTCATGACATTTGTGTCACCTTTTATGACATTTCTAATTCATATAGTTCTCTCTATGGACACGCTATTGTTGTGATGATATCCATGCGTCGCGTCCCATATTCCGCCATGGTAGGGTGTGACATTCACCATGGGTTATTCTGGTCCATTGTGTGCCTAAGATAGGCGGAATAACCGTTGTTCCCAATGAAAACAACGAGTTGATTCCTACTTATCTCGTTACAGGGTGGAGAGTTTGTATAGACTATCGCAAACTCAATGATGCTACGAGAAAGGATCATTTTCCCCTTCCTTTTATGGACCAAATGCTTGAACGTCTAGCGGGTAATGACTATTACTGCTTTTTAGACGGTTTCTCCGGGTATTTTCAAATTCCCATCGATCCTAAAGACCAAGAGAAAACCACATTCACTTGTCCTTACGGAACATTTTCTTACAAAAGAATGCCTTTCGGCTTATGCAATGCTCCTGGGACATTACAAAGGTGTATGATGGCTATCTTCCATGACATGGTTGAAGAAACTATGGAAGTCTTCATGGATGATTTCTCGGTCTATGGTGATTCTTTCTCTCATTGCCTTGCCAATTTGGAACGCATGCTTAAGCGATGTGAAGACACTCGCCTTGTTCTAAATTGGGAAAAATGCCATTTCATGGTAAAAGAAGGCATTGTGCTTGGACATAAAATCTCAAAAGCCGGTCTTGAAGTGGATCGTGCTAAAGTTGATGTCATATCAAAATTACCTCCACCTTCAATCGTGAAGGGTATGAGAAGTTTCCTTGGTCATGCGGGCTTCTATCGTCGATTCATTCAAGAGTTTTCTAAAATTGCTCGCCCGATGACCCACCTCTTGGAAAAAGATACTCCGTTTATCTTTTCTAAAGAGTGTATTGACTCCTTCAATCTTCTTAAGGACAAGCTAACTAAGGCACCGGTCTTGGTTACCCCTAATTGGGAGCTACCTTTTGAATTGATGTGTGATGCTAGCGACTTTGCTATTGGAGCGGTTTTGGGCCAAAGAGTGAACAAACACTTCTAACCAATCCACTATGCTAGCAAGACAATGATGGGGGCTCAATTGCATTATACCATTACCGAAAAAGGGCTTTTAGCTGTAGTGTATGCTTTTGAGAAATTTCGCCCCTATCTTGTTCTTTCCACCACCATCGTCTATACCGACCATTCCGCGTTGAAGTACTTGTTTACTAAACAAGATTCCAAGCCAAGACTTCTTCGTTGGTTTTTGCTCCTTCAAGAATTTAAAATCGAAATTCGTAACAAGAAGGGAGCAGAAAACCTAGTCGCGGATCATCTCAGTAGACTTGAGGATCCTTATCAAGGGGATCATCCGAATCAAGAGATCAACGACTCTTTTCCCCTTCAGGCCTTAATGTCTATCAATTCCAATCTTGATGACACCCCGTGGTTTGCGGACATTGCAAACTACTTAGCGGGTGGTATTCTCATCGAAGGGTTAACATCCCAACAAAAGAATAAGTTCTTTAAAGATGTTAAGACTTACTTTTGGGATGACCCTTACCTTTTCAAACAATGTGTGGATCTTGTCATTTGTCGATGTGTTGATGGACCGACACCTTTACAAATCCTTGATGCTTGCCATAAAGGACCCATCGGTGGTCACTTTGGTCCCAATTACACCGCGAAGAAAGTATTCGAATCGGGATTTTATTGGCCCACCATTTATCATGACGCTCATGAAATGGTTAAACGTTGTGATGCTTGCCAAAGTGTTGGGTCTACTAGATGTAGATCTTGCAGCCTGTCAGGACCGGTGAATGACTTCTGTAATCACAAGTCAAATCACAAAGAGACTCTATACACAATATGAATGTAGAATATAAATATAATCAAGAAGAACAGAATAACTATAAAGACTTGATCCTTTCTAAGGATTTCTAATATTGATAATGACTAGAACTACGTTTTGTGAAGGTCTGTCTAACCCTTCTGCCTAAGGTTCCTTTTATATTGCAAGGAAACCCTAATACATCATTAAAGAAAACGTGTAAAACTGATATGCATATCCTTTCCTAACATATCTCATGCATATCCTAACAGAATATTAAGTAAATAATAAAGTTTGACTTCGACTAGGACCAGGAGCAGGACTTGCTCCTACTACGACTAGGACCAGGAGGAACTACATACCTCCTAGTCTACCTATTACATATAACTATTACAATGGTCCTAACAATCCTCCCCTAAACTTGAATTTGACCTGTTGAGTTCAAGTTTCCTGGAAAACGTGCAAAGAAAGCCCGAGGATTGTATCAGCAAAACAAATAGCAGCATCAACAAGATAAGAATCAGAAGAACAGCCGCAACATGAAACACTAGAAGCTTCTCCAAAGCTTGTAGCAAATCAGCATCGTGTTGAATCTTTTCAGCAACATGAGCAGATTTGATGAGCCTTTACCAAGTAGCTGCTCGCTCTTGGGCTAGCTAGTCATTCTGGTGGAATAAGCATCACCCTGGGAGACTAGAACCCAGCCCAACTCTTAGAACGTGAATCAATGGTGAGTGGGAGTACCCTGATGTTTTTAGGCAAACCATCACAGCCGTCAACGGATTTGATGCGTCTTTACCAGAAGCCGTACCCCTCTGGACTCGCCAACTCTTTGCAATGAAGCATCGGTGAGTTGAACACCCTATAGCTTTAAGCAAGCTATTACAGCTATCAACGGATTTGATAAGATCTTTACCAAGAGCCGTACCCCCTTGGATTAGCCACTTTTCAGTCCAAGACTATGGCAAGTGAAAACCATCCAGTTTTGGGTAACCTGGCAACCATCAACGGATTTGAGAATCGCACCAGGAGCCGTACCCTCAAGGTGAATCAACTTTTTCTTGTCGATTAGACATGGTAAGTTGAGAACCATTTGTTGTGTGGACCACGTCCAACACCAAGTGAAACCAAGTACCAGAACAAACTCAAACCAGGAACCACATTGTGAAACAGCCAAGGGATATTATGTACAAGTATAAAAGCTAAACTGTGTTTAAAGTATAAGCAGATATTATATAAAAAGTATATATATATATATATTATATATATATATATATATATATATATATATATATATATATATATATATATATATATATATATATATATTTTTTATTTTTTTTAACTTTAAAGAATGAAATTCACCAGTCACTGTACATATTGGTGAAAAGAATAAAAATAAGAACAAAAAGTCAAAGTATAAACACTTACAACCCAATCACCTCACATACCAGAAGCTGCCTTCTTATCCGCTAGCAACCGTGCCTGAATACCCTCTACCAAAGCCGTGGCCATACTCGACTCATTCCCAGAAGGAGCAGTAGAAATTTGCAAGTGACTCGCCAACATCGCCTCCATGGAAGAAATAGTCAAAGGATACTCCACATCCGTCAGCATAAACACCATATGACCAGATTCTAATTCCAACATATGAACTCCACATCCAGCATATAACTTCCATCGCAAAATCTCCCATTGGAATTGATCCTTCCATATTCCCGAAACAGGAGCATTTGGAGGAGGATCCAACATCAGCTTGAGATCAGCCCAGATACGGAGACCAGGCCAGGAAGACACCGCCATGGGGTCAAACGGCATACTAGAATCAACAAGCCCAAACAACGCCATAAGATCCATACGATCAGCCCAAGATAACACACCCTGCAAACCCGTTGCCAATCGCACAGACCCATCACTCAAGGTACTCCGATGGGATACGCCACCAGGAAGTGTGGTAGAACTCTCAACCATATAACCCGTAATGCTCCCATTGCCCAAGGGTAAGTCAGAATCGCTATCAGAAGCTGCATCAATTAAATTCTCAGGATCACGCTTCTCAAAAGGAACTGTCTTACCACGGCGAACACGACGAGCAAGTTTCTGGCGAATGGAACGTCGAGGTGTGGGAGCCGAAGGTGTTGATTCAACCTTTACCTTAACTCCAGCAACAGCAGGGGAAGCAGTAGAAGTAGACTCAAGAACATGTCCACCCAATGGACCACTAGGAGCTGCATAAGAAGTAGGATTAGGTTGTGTTGCAGGAACTGGTGGTGATGGAGATGGCACATCAGATGTAGCAGCAGTAGGTGTGGTGGTAGAAGCATGAGTGGTGGTGGTAGTAACAAAGATGGTAGTAGTAGGACCAGCAGTAGAACCCATAGGAGCAACCAAGGGTATAGTAGAAGGACCAACAGAAGTAGCAACTGAACCAGAAGGACTACCAACAGAACCAGGAGTGGGTGCAGACGAAGGACCAGTAGAATCAGCAGGCATAGAAGCAGTCACACCACGAGGATGGTAAATAAATCTTTCCGGAATAGGTTGACTCTGACGCTTCACCATCTTTTCATAAAGAGCCTTAAGCTCATCAAAAGTCAACGCCCTCACCCGAGCCCAAGACCACGGAGCATTGAAATGAGCAGCAGATTGATATTTCACATAACATTGCATCTGCTGGCGCTCCTCAGCCCGAGATAGAGGTCTGTTCCTTCTCTGTTTCTTTAGTTCTTCAGCAAGAGCCAACTGGTGCTTACGCATCATTACCATAGCACGCGGAATACAATTGTGTTCATCAACATCATCACCCAACAGATCTTTAAACTGAGCATAATCCCTAGTGAGAACAGTCAACACTTGCATCCATTCACCATCAGTCCAATGCATGGCATCATGTTGAATTTGTGCACGCCTTCGCTCTCGAAGCTCTTCCTCAGCAGCTTTATCCGCCTCATCAATCTCAGCTTGAACTCGACGAGCAGCCTCTTCACCAAGCCTTTCTTCTTCAATCTGTCGACGAGTACGCTTGCGAGTTGGAGATGGAGAATCAGTCATTGGGGCTTTTCCCTTCGGATCATGAGAGGGACCAGCATGAGAACCATCAGCGGGATCAGAATCACCACCCATAGCAGGGGGAATAGCACCAGGAGAAGGAACATTGGAGGACATTGAAGGAACCGGCAAATCATCATAAACTTTATCAGCAAAGAGAGCCTTTGCCAACAACGTCAAGCCATCCTCAACATTCTCCGCACCCTCATCCTCAGAATCTGAAAGAACCACATGCTTCTTGCGACGACGTTGTTGATTCTCCAACACCTTGATGCGATCAGCCAGAGGAAGAACAAACTCCCTTGTAAGCTTCCGATGTTGGTTTAAGTCAGCTTCCAAACAAATCATCCTCTCATGGTACCTGTGCATAAGATCGAGCAAAGATGTCAGTGTAGTAGGCTCCTCCGCCTGCCCACCAAGAGAACTTGGATCAGGGAAAGCATCACGGGAGCCCGAAGCAACATGTGGGTCAACCTGTGGAGAACTAGCATCAAACAGGATATCAGTCGAGTGTGGGGCAGGACTAGGAGGTGGAGTCTCCACAAATAGAGACTGGTGTGGAACGGAGGAAGGACCAGCCTTGGAAGGGGATGGTTTTTCAACCACCACCTCTTCAACCAGCTCCTCCTCAACCACAGGAGTGGCACCAGCAGTAGGAGCCTCCTCCCCCATTGGGTCATCATCTATCACAACAAACTCAGGAGCCTCCTCCTCCTGACCCATAGGACCCTGAGCCAAACCTAACATGGCTTCAGTCAGGGGCCTCCAATCCCCAGTAAACCCATGCATCATATTGTAATACACTTTAGCGGTAAGTTTAGATGGCACATGCTCAGTCCTATCACGTGGAATGCAAACAAGGATTTGTTGAAGAAACCTAGGGTACATAAGAAATTTCTTCCTCGAACCAGCAGTAGACAAATTACTAGCCATCCCCTCAAATAGATAATGAGAAAAATTAAACACTCTACCCTGGGCTAAACATATAAGACCAGTAGCCAAAGGAGTAGGGAAAGCATCCCAACTCCCAGACTTGGGACTCATACAATGGATTAAAAAGTGAACCATAAGCTTCCATTGGGGGGAAAACCTATTCTTCTGGAAGTTAAACTTCCCCCCATGTTCATAACCTATGGCAGCCATACCCTCTAATACTTCCGAATTGGGGATTGATACAACACCCCCCTCATCCTGAAGATGAAGAGAAGAGCGAATAGACGCTTCAGTCACCACATATGCACGTCCATCTATGGTAGCATGGAGTGCACGTGGACGTCCAGCCACATTCACAAGTTGAGCAGACGCCCAAAATTGACGTATCACACTATCATATATGGTGGGACAGACAGTAAATGCAAACCTTAAGTTAGAAGCTTCAATGAAATCCAAGATGTCAGCAAAATGTTCACGATTTGGACCATCACCCAGATAAGCATTACAATTGTGAGCAGGTTGGTAAGCAAGAGCAGCCATGGATCTTGATGAATTGATGGAAGAAGGATTGGGATTGGGATGTAGAGAGTAGAAGCGGTTTTGTGTGTGTGTTTATTGTAATGAGTGAGTCAAAGGTGTATGTTGACCATATATGAAGAAAGTAGTAACTGTTCATTGACCCCTATTAATGGGGGGTTGCCCTTTCAAATTAAACCATAATGGCATAATAACCACTTGCCCTTTTTAACATAATAACCAACCCCCAATTTACTTGCTTAATTCAAACTTGTAAATACCAGTATTGGGAGCGTTGACCAAAAGTCAAAGCACACAATGGTCAGACCAGGAGCAAAACGTGATTAACAAAGGACAAAAGGAATGAACAGTATGCCAGACCAGTACCAGTACCAGTAGCCAAACACCACTAGACATGGAAGGATTTAAAACCACCAGAAGGCAACCAAGCATAACTAGAAGCTGACCAAAGAGGACCAGAAGCCACTCATGTAAGGCCATATCCACCAGAAGAGAGCAAACATCCTCCATCAGAAGCACCACACACCATCATAACCAAGAAATTATGTTGTTAAAAACTATGAATACGTTAGACTGACCTAATATGTACACAAAGCCTCCCCTTAGGCTTTGCCTCCCCTCAATCCTAGACCTCAAGGATTGACCATCCCAATATGAACCACCAAGTGGTTAAACCGAGGACCATCAAAAGCTTTAGTCAGCAAATCAGCAACATTGTCATCCGTATGAACTTTAAGAACCTGTATCAGCTTCTTCTCATTGGCATCGCGTATAAAATGATGCCGAATCTCAATATGCTTCGTCCGCTGATGAAATACAGGATTCTTCACAATGCAAATAGTGCTTTGATTGTCAATAAAAATTTTGGTATTCATAAAATTGAAACCATAGTCCAACATCTGATTTTGGATCCATAAAACTTGTCCACAACAACTAGCAGCAGCTACATATTCAGCTTCTGTTGAAGAAGTAGCTACGATTGTCTGTTTCTTACATTGCCATGAAATAAGCCGACGACCCAAAAATTGACAACCACCAGTAGTAGACTTCCTATCATTATTAGCACCAGCATAATCACTATCACTATAGGCTTCAAGAACAAAGGGAGATTCTCTAGGATACCATAGACCCAATTTAGGTTGAGCCTTGATATACTTGAAAATCTTCTTCACTGCATTTAAGTTCGAAACCGTTGGAGTCACCTGGTGTCTAGAACAAGCACTTACTGCAAACATAATGTCCGGACGTGATGCAGTCAAATACATGAGAGAGCCAATCATAGACCTGTACATGTGAACATTTACCGGGGGATCTGGCTCATTCTTAAGTTTGATTTTAGCAACTTCATAAGGAGTTGTTGCTGGTCTAAGAGGATCCATGTCAAACTTCTGAAGAATCTCATGAACATATTTATCTTGACTGATGAAAATCCCATCCGATTGTTGCTTGACCTGAAGACCAAGGAAAAATGACAGTTCTCCCATGGCACTCATCTGAAATTCGCCTTTCATTAAGTGTTCAAACTTATCACACCACTCCTTCCTTGTGGAACCAAAGATAATGTCGTCCACATAAACCTGAACAAGGATAATATCCTTGGAATTCCGCCAAAGAAATAGTGTTTTGTCAATAGTACCTCTTCTATAGCCATTCTTTAACAAGAAAGTGGAAAGACGCTCATACCAAGCTCTAGGAGCCTGATGTAACCCATAAAGAGCCTTGACCACCTTGTAGACTTTCTTGGGATGAAGTGGATCTACAAACCCCTTAGGTTGAGTAACATACACTTCCTCGTCAATTTTTCCATAGAGAAATGCACTCTTGACATCCATCTGGAACACCGTAAAGCCAACATACGAAGCAAAGGCCAAAAACAGACGAATGGCCTCGATCCTGGAAACAGGCGCAAAGACTTCAGTATAGTCAATGCCCTCAATTTGAGTGTGTCCTTGTGCGACAAGCCTAGCTTTATTCCTGACAACAATTCCCCGTGCACCCTTCTTGTTTTTGAGAATCCATTTGGTATTGATAGCTGTCTTCCCATCTGGTAAGTCAACCAGAACCCAAACATTCTGAAACAAGAATTGCTGCATTTCCTCCTGCATAGCCTCCACCCAACTTTGATCCTCAAGTGCATGAGAAACAGACCTAGGTTCCACCTGTGAAAGAAAACAAGCAAACAAACAGTGTTTAAAGTCCGTATGATTATTACGCTTTTGATCCTCAATATAGCCCACAAGAGCATGATGATCAGACGAGGCCTTCTGCTGCATTCTGCGTGTCTTGACGGTAGAACCAGGATCTCCAATAATTTGAGTGGTAGGATGATATTTATGTGATTGCAAAACTGGATTGGAAGAAACCTCCACTTCTGGTGCCAAGTTATTGAGATCACCAACAAAGTCAGCATCATATGAAGCATTTTGGAAAATCCCATCTACCGGTTGTTTATGAATATCATCCAGCTTGGTAGAAGACTTCTGCTCATGGTTCCCCAAATCAGAAGGACTGGAGAAACGTGTATTGGAAGCAGACTCACTAGCCGGAGCACCAGTAGTTGATAAGCTAGCACTAGGAGCAGAAGTTGGAGTACCAGGAGCAACTTTGTCAGTAGGCTCAACCAAGGGAAACTCAAAACTACCTTGAGCAGCTGCTTTAGTAGCTTCTTGTTGTTGCTTGAGAAGAGTGTCAAGAGCTGCTTGGGAATCCTGTACATCCAATGGAGTTGCATCACTAGGAGGAGTAGAAGAAACCGTGGTGGAATAGGATGGAACCACAAAAATGTCATCCTCATCATCTGAATCAGAAAGACTAGAAGGAACACCAGTACTAGAAGTTGCAAACACTTGTGGTCCTGCATCATGGTTAGTTTTGAAACGAAAATATCCTAACGAATCACTAAGATAATCAAGATCAAAATACCATTCTGGACCTTTGCCTTGGATGTTTGACTTCTCCTCAAAATACCTGAGATTAATAGTTTCAATAATCCGTTTGGCTTGAAGATTGTAGACACGATACGCCCGAGAATGAGCTGAATATCCCACAATGTATCCTTCATCTGCCTTGCCATCAAACTTCCCCAAATAGTCACTAGTATTCAGAATGGTGACTGGACACCCAAAAGGCTTCAAATGAGCAATATTTGGGACTTTGCCCGTAAGCAGCTCATAAGGAGTCTTCTTGTGAGAATTGGTAATAGAAACCCTATTCAAAACATAACTTGCAGTATTAACAGCTTCTGTCCAGAACATGGTTGGAAGCTTGGAATCGGCAAGCATAGTTCTTGCTGCTTCTATAAGTGTCCGGTTCTTTCTTTCTGCCACACCATTCTGTTGAGGAGTCCTAGCTGCACTATAATCTCTTTTGATGCCCTTAGCATTGCAAAGTGCGATGAGGTCTCTATTTTTAAACTCGGTTCCATTGTCGCAACGAATACCTTTAACTTTCTTGGACAACTGATTCTCTATCAAGGTAAGAAAATCTCGAAGAATTGAGTAGGTCTCACTTTTGGCAGCCATGAAGAACACCCACGTAAACCTGCTATATCCATCAATTACCACCAAACAGAATTGCTTGTGGTCAATGCTCCTGATGGATGTAGGACCAAATAAGTCCATGTGTAGAAGCTGCAATGGTTCAGTAATAAGACTTAAAGCAGTAATGGCCTTGAAGGATGCTTTGTGTTGTTTGCCTTTGCTGCAGGCAATACAATTTATATCATTTCTAAACGTCTTGGGAGGTAAACCAGAGACCAGATTCAGATTGGCAAGTTTGTGAATGGTCTTGAAGTTCACATGTCCCATCCTTCGATGCCATTTAGTGGCTTCATCTTCTGAGGCTTTTGCAACCAGACATGCTAGTTGACCAGTAGGGTTGACTTCATTCAACTTGATGCTATATAGATTGTGTCTTCTAGGGATTCTGAGTAAAACTTGTGAGTCATCCGGAAGCTGAAAATCTTTGGAAAGCACAAGTGCATCAGTATCGGTGAAGAGTACAAACTGCTTCTTGTCACAGATCTGAGAGACCGATATCAAGTTGAAGTGTTGAAGTGCTTCCACATAGTAGACCTGCTCAAAATTTAGATTAGGAGTCTTTATCGTTCCTTTGCCAGTGATTCTGCCTTCACCTCCACCAAAATAGACCTTGCCTCCATGAAATGGTACAAAGTTAGAGAGAAGACTTTTATTGCCAGTCATGCTCCTGGAGCAACCACTATCAACAATGCCTAGACTAGGATCCTGGTATGGAGTAACCTACAACAACAAGATAATAAAAATGCAAAAGTTAGTGTCTTAAGGGGACCCAAACCTTTTCAGGTTTGAGCCTGCCTTGTGGATCATTAGAAGAATGCCAAGAAGATTGATGAGATCCACCATTGTTCCATGGTTGCCTATGCATCATATGGGTATTATTATTTGACCAAGAACAACCTGCTGAGGGCTTAACAGCAGTTCCCAAATTTCCCAAACCAAAATACGTGTGGTCTAAATGATGCGGATGTATTGGATTAAATTTTTGAAAAAAATTACTGGTTGTTTGGAATCCACTATCTCTCCAATAATCAGGCGTGAAAGGAGAGGATACTCTAGAAGTATTAAACATTTGAGCACTAGGATTAAGTCTTCTAGAAGCATAGAAAGCAGCTCCTGGTGAACCAGGAGCTAGAAAAGAATGATTAACAGATGCACGTGTGTCATAATAATCATAATCTTTAATTAAATGAAAGGAACTGCCACAAACAAAACATGTTTTGTAAGACCTTTTATTAGAATGAGATTGTTTCATACTGCCTACTTTATTACACACATTTCTAGGAAAAACATTCTTCCTAGGACTCAATAAACAAGGACCGGACACACTTGACTTGACAGCAACTTTTTCTTTACACTTCCTAGCACCAGTAGCAGTATGTTCATTCGTCTTGGAACTTGTAGGTCTTGACTCTTCACTTGAACCATTAGATGCAGAGTCACCGGCTTTGTCACTGAAAGTACATGAGACAAAGTCATTAGTATTAGTAGAACTTGTTGGGGACTCAAGCATCTGTGATCCATCCGAGTCATTATGCCATGAGGTGGGCATAAAAGTTCCAGTAAGAGGAGGAGGGACAGCATGCATTTCTGCTGCTGGTTTAAACCTATTGTAACTAGGTTTGCCCTCATCCTCTTTGTCGGCATCAAAGACACTTGAGAAAGATAAATCAAATACATCTTCAGAATCAATATATTTTTCAAATCCTAAGCCTCTTTTAGTTCTGCCAGACATGCTACTATCAATTAATTTTGAAAGATTTTTAGGTGCCTTTTGCCATTTGTCAAATCTTAACATTATAGCATCTAATTTAGCTTGCATTTCCTCTTTTTCTTTGATACTAGCATCTCTTTCAGTTTCTGTATATTTAAGCATATTTGTAGTGTTTTCTAAATCAATGCTTAGTATCCTGATTTTATCCTCATACGCACGTTGTGTATCTTGTAACCACCTCTTTTGTTGTTCCAATGTGTTTAATGAAGCCTTATAGGCTTGTACCTCTAAAAAATACTTATCATTTTGATCATTTACTTCATTAAATTGGGACAACAATTCTGTGTATTTATCATGACAACCAAGAGGACAATGTTGTACCTGAGGTGAGATGCCCATAAGAGCAAACTCGTCTGCTTCTTCTGCATCAGAGAGATTCCCAGCAATCATTGCTAACACGTCAGTCGATAATTCAGCTGATTCCAGAGTAGAAGCCTGATGATCATTCCAGTTGACCATAGAGTCAACAGATACCAATGCCTTCCTGTCATCAACCTCCTGAACCTTGAAAGCGGAGTACCTGCTCTTCTCCTGATCATTCTTGCTAGGGCACTCCCTTGCAAAGTGACCCTGTTGCTGGCAGTTATAGCATCGTACCTTGCTTCTATCGAATCTTGCTGGCTCCCGAGGGTTGTAATTAAATTTCCTTCCTGCTTTCTTCTCAAACTTGTGAACCCTAAGAGTAAGCATGGCCATCTGCCATTTAAGATCCATCTCATCCAGGTCAAGTTTATCGACCTGTTTGAAGTCATCAAAAGCAAGTTGTTGTTCAGCATTAACATCAGCCACAAAAGAATGAAGAACAGCTTCTACCATACTACCAGACTTGGCAGCAGGATCAGGAGCAGAAGAATGCTGAATAGTATGTTGGGGGGAGACAGTATTGCTTGGGCTACTTGCATATGACATGGGACTAGATGCCATAGAGCTCACAAAGGCTGAATTAGCAGGGGTGGGAAAAGAGTCACTAGTATATCCTCTCACATGAGGTTCGAATGTTCTGAGCCTATGAAACAGATCATCAAAGGTGAGATAGTCAAGCCTACCTTTGGCTTTGAGAGAGATCACCACCTGGTTCCATGAGTAGGGTAAGGCTTTAAGAAACCTTGCATTAATGTCACCATCATCAGGTTTTGACCGAAGTTGATTCAATTGGCTCAAGATCTTCTGGAACCTATCATACCCTTGATTTAGACCTTCAGTTTCCGAGATTTTGAATTCGGTAAATTCATCTCTCAGCATGGACCTTCGCATTTTCTTTGACTCCTCATTCCCGCCGAACCTTGCTTTTATGCCATTCCAGATCTCTCTGGCATCATCCAAATGGTAGAAGTCACCCATGTGATCTTCAGGAAGAGATTGAAGCAAAATTGTTTTTGCTTTTACCTCCTTCTGAATAGCGATGATTTCCTCATGAGATTTAGGGTCAAGAAGAGTAATATTACCGTTCTTGTCTCGTCCAGTAAGCTTCCTGCTGTTTCCATTCAGAATGATCTTCCAAAGATCTTGATCAGTGTTGGTGATCCACCATTCCATCTTCATTGCCCAGTTATCATATTCACCCTTCTTCAGAAGAGGGAATTTTCCATTCGTGTTGGAGACCGTAGCCAGGATCTGCTGAGGTTGCACAATTTTTGGAGTGTTTTCTTCTCCTGTTTGAGTAGAAGTTGAGGCAGACATGATAAACAGATTGGGAGTAATAAGAGAACTTGATTCTTCTTGTATAGAGACCCTTCCAGGCTCTGATACCACTTGTAGGGTCTACTAGATGTAGATCTTGCAGCCTGTCAGGACCGGTGAATGACTTCTGTAATCACAAGTCAAATCACAAAGAGACTCTATACACAATATGAATGTAGAATATAAATATAATCAAGAAGAACAGAATAACTATAAAGACTTGATCCTTTCTAAGGATTTCTAATATTGATAATGACTAGAACTACGTTTTGTGAAGGTCTGTCTAACCCTTCTGCCTAAGGTTCCTTTTATATTGCAAGGAAACCCTAATACATCATTAAAGAAAACGTGTAAAACTGATATGCATATCCTTTCCTAACATATCTCATGCATATCCTAACAGAATATTAAGTAAATAATAAAGTTTGACTTCGACTAGGACCAGGAGCAGGACTTGCTCCTACTACGACTAGGACCAGGAGGAACTACATACCTCCTAGTCTACCTATTACATATAACTATTACAATGGTCCTAACACAAAGACAAGGCAAGATCACACATAAAGATGAGATGCCTCAAAATTTCATACAAGAATGTGAAATCTTTGATGTATGGGGTATCGACTTTATGGGGCCATTTCCATCATCTAAAGGGAACAACTACATCCTCGTAGTCGTTGACTACGTTTCCAAATGGGTTGAAGCTAAGGCTCTCCCTACGAACGATGCGAGGGTGGTTGTGAACTTTCTGAAACAACTTTTTGCTCGATTCTGTGTTCCTCGTGCTATCATCAGTGACCGCGGGACTCATTTTTGCAATGATCAATTTGCTCGAGTCTTGGCTAAGTACGGTGTCAATCACCGTCTTTCCATCGCTTATCATCCTCAAAAAAATGGTCAAGCCGAGATATCTAACCGTGGATTGAATCAAATTCTTGAACGTACTGTGGGAGAGCAGCGTGCCTCATGGGCCGATAAGTTAGACGATGCTTTGTGGGCTTTCCGTACCGCATATAAGACCCTGATTGGTTGTACACCTTATTATCTTGTGTACGGGAAGGCATGCCACCTCCCTATCGAGCTGGAACATAAGGCATACTGGGCCTTGAAGTGGGCCAATTTTGACATCAACAAAGCCGGCGATCTTTGGAAGATTCAACTCAATGAGCTAAATGAACTAAGGAATGAAGCTTATGAGAACTCATTGATCTACAAGGAGAAGACCAAGATCATCCATGATTAAAGGATTAAGAACCGAGAGTTCCACGTTGGTGATCAAGTTTTACTCTTTAACTCTCGGTTGAAGATCTTCTCGGGCAAGCTGAAGAGCCGTTGGTCTGGTCCATTCACCGTCGCCAAAGTCTTCCCATATGGCACCATTGACCTTTCTCAGCCAAATGGGCCCAATTTTAAGGTGAATGGCCAGCGCGTGAAGTTGTACTTTGGTGAGGACATCTCTCATGAGATGATTCCATCCCTCACCACGTTTCCCTTGAATTAAGTTCTGGGTCGAGTCAGGCTCGTGACTCGGTTAACAAAAACAAGCGCTTCTCGGGAGGAAACCCGTTGATCTATCCTTTACCGTTTTCATAATAAGTGTAGGGGGAGCCCCGTATGTGTTTGTTGTCTTGTTTCTTCTTCTGTGCAGGGATTAAAGCTTCAAAGATCCATTCTCGATGACTTTTGACGAACCGTGATCCCGTGTACCCATCTTCCCGGTTCTATCCTAAACTGTCGTGATTCAATATTTCATATCTTATATGTTCACATTGAAATCACTATAGTTGTCCTTTCCTTAGCAAGATTTAAACAACGTGCACAATGTCCTAAGTGTAGGGGAGTTTACTCCCACATGCTTAAACATTGAGGACAATGTTTATGTCAAGTATAGGGGGACTTCTATCGAAGTAAGTGGGCTTTTCCATTAATTTGTCCTCATTTTAATCAGAAAAATTGATTTTTCGACATTTTTCAAAAATTTTAATCTATTTTGGCCTAGTTGTATAGTAGTATTTTCCTTTGCTATCGTTATTTACTTTCTTCGTTAAAATAAAGTTTAATAAAGTGGTTTTAAATTTTTCAAAGTCGTGAATATTTTGACTCAACCCGAGTTTTCTTATCTAAGTTTACTCTAGCTAGTATCCTTAACGTGTTTAAGTCAAGTTTTGCTAGGCTTTTATATAGGGAACTTTAAAACGCGAAAGTCTTAACTCTCACGGGTTAAGAACAAGAACTTTTCGCAAGTTCCTATAAATGATCCTAGAGAGTCGTTTATCAAGGGAACTTTAAAATGCAAATTCCAAACTTGAAAAAGTCTAAGAGTTTACAAGATCCTATAGATTACTCGAAAACCCAAAACTTTGATTTAATTGGCTAAGCATCCACGAGTCTCATTCCTTGAGATTTTAAATTGTGGAGAACGAGAGATGATAGAGTCAATTATAAGTTTTGTATTCTTTCGTGAATTAATGTGAGTTGATTATAAGCTTTTTCTCCCATCGCTTGTTAATAAATATAATTGCAATAAATAAGGTTGTACGATTTGAAAAGTTACTTAGCTTCTAGCCCAAGATCGTTTAAAAGTTGCTTGGTATTAATTAGAGTTCATAGCCAAGGCATAACTTATTGAAGCAGGATGCGAAGATTGGCGAGTCCGAAAAGGCCCTAACAAGGCATGAGGGCTACATTTTGTTGCTAAAGATCCCAAGTGATGTGAAGAATCATTTATCGAAAATCAATATGAAGGATCGAGACACACGACGAAAAGCAAATACTCCCCTAAAGATCATGGAGAAGTCTATCCGAAAAGACCCTAACAAGGTATGAGGATAAATAGATCCAAGTCCTAAAAGGAGGTGGATCGTTGTATATCAAAGTCCAAAATAAAGATTGGAGAAAAATGAAGAAGTCGTGGTCCAAATATGAAGAATCTCTCAAAAAGTTCAAGTGAAGAAATTCCTATTATGAAGAGAAGACCATAATTTCAAGAACGTCTCTCAAATATTCGAAGTATGAAGTCGCTGGCAAATATCAGTCCGAAAAAGGTCTCAAATCGTGAAGCGAGTTATGCCAAGATATGAACTTTAAGAGGTCCCGAGAAGCAGTTTTAAAAGATTTTGTTCTTTAGCTAACTATTGATTAAATCGTCCCAGTTTATTTTCAGCCTAAACAACTATCAAAATAAGTCAAACAATGCATCCTCGTGATCATTCAAGACAAAATTAAAATATAAGAGATACACCTAGGAATAAGGGAGTCTAAGTGAATAATTGGGCCACATGAGTTCGTGTTAGTTTGCTAACTTATAATAACAGTGATCTCGTTTTTAAGCTTGGTATAGAGAACGTGAAACTTGAGGATGATAAACATTCATGACAGCCAAAACCCCAATGTAAGTCTTTGATTTCTATCTTTTTACTTTCCTTTAAGTTTAGTATTTAATAAAGGCCAAGGTTCGTTATTTATGATGAGAAATGTAATTTGTGCTTTGAAATTAATGCATTGCATGAGGGCATTGCAATGGTCAAGTGTAGGGGATTTAATAAGTGTGAAAACACTTATCCTTTTACCACTTATTTCCAGTAATAATAAGACCAAAACGTGTATTTTATGTCGTAAAAGTCGGAATTATACGTGGTTTGTGTTTTTATTGTGTTTTAGGACCAAAAGATGAAAAAGGAAGAAAACATGGGCTATCACGGGCTTTTATCGAAGAAAACGAGAAAAGACGAAGTCAAAAGATCAAGAGTGCAAAAAGAACGGAAGTCCAAGGCCTATTCTGAAGATTTATCAAAGAAAAAGTCTAAAGACGGAAGTTTAATGAAGTCGAAGAACTCAAGTCTAATTATAGAAGAAAATTATAAGACGAGTTCAATTTACATCGACAAATCCCGAGACGATGTCGAGAAAGACAAAGGATTTAAATCGAGTCGAGACGAGAAGAAAGAAAGAGGAGGCAACACATGCACCTCCCCATCTCCTATAAATACCCTCCTAAACACATTAGGAGGGGGGTTAGCTAGTTTCATTTTTCCTTTCCTTAGTTTTTAGAGAGAGAAAGTTTTAACTTTCTCTCACTAAGTTTTCATCTTTTCTTCATTTTTATCTTTCAAGTTTAAGCTTTTAATCATCCTTGTATTTGGAATTCATTAATCAAAAGTTCAAGTTTAAGCTTTTAATCTTAAATATTCTTCTACCTTTCTTGATTTTAGTTTATCTTTGATCCGAAATATCCTTGTTTCACGTTTGATTTTGATGTTTTAGTGATTAAAAAGTTCATCTTTTTAGTCCTATATAAGTTTTTATACGTTTGAGCTTTAAGCTGTTTGTGCTTATTGGCTTATTCGTATGTTTAGATTATTTACTTTTAAGCTTTCTTAAAAGTTTTATCGTTTTAAAGTTTGTGTTATAAAGTTCACGTGTTTAGATTCAAAAAGTTTTCGAATTCGTGCTTAATTAATCTTGGCTAAAAGTTGGAAAGTGCTTATTGTATTAACAGCTTATTCGTTTCAGCTTAAGTTACTCTTTGTTTTCCATTACGATCTTATGAGGGTTTTCCTTGGTTACGATCTCTGGATACGATCGCATTGATTGTGATCATACTTCTTTCTTTAGCTACGATCCACACCACGATCACTAGTTGCGATCTGTGGGTGTGATCGTGTCACGATCCTTGAGTACGATCGCATTGATTGCGATCCTTGTTGTTACGATCAAGACCACAATCAAACTACGATCCACTTGTTGCGATCGTGAGTACGATCGGTGGTTGCGATGGGGTGTTGCGATCAAGTTTGAGTACGATCAGTCTTTCCCATCGCATTGAGTGCGATCCACCATTGCGATCTGAGTACGATCGCATTGCGATCTACTTTGGCTTTTATTTTATTTTTTTCTTATTTTTCAAATTTAACTTTTCCCACTACTTTTACTTAGTATTATTTTAAAACAAGTTTTGTCTTATTTTATTTTTACCTAGTTTTCAAGTTTTAAATTCATTACGTTTTAATTTCCAAAATTTGCACGCTTCCCGAAATCTCTATTTTTTACCAAGTGTTTTTTAGTAATTTTTAGTTTAATTTTCAAAGCTTTAATTTAGTTTTTCTAAGATTTGCTTTTATCTTATTTTAATTACGTTTTACACTCACCCTTTCTAATAGAATAGAAAATCAACTCCCCCTTTTAGTGACCATTGCCGACTATTCCACCATTAACCGTGATCAATTCGATTAGATACCGAGAACGATATCGAGTACACACATGGTAAGCAAAAGTCATATATTATCAAGCTTGATCGAGAATTTGATACCAAGTATTGTTTAAGATCAACATGTAATAAATAGCCTAGTTCATTGTCGGCGGTTCCTTAAAGAGACACGCGGTTTTTTAGTGATAAAGAACCGCGGGTACAATAAAGAACCGCGCACAGTAAGTTATGTGAAATGTCTTGAACAAGTAACTAGAACTATTCAACCCCCCCCCCCCCCCCCCCCTTCTAGTTTCTACAATTGGTATCAGATCGTGGTTATTCAAGATCTTTGAAGTATATTGTACTTTAAAGCTTGGATCGATCTTTGCTCTTATTTTTAAAACAAATGGTTTTTGAAATTAAAAACGGTTTTTAAAAATAGAGACGATCTTTGTATCAAATTGTTCATAAAGAGTGATTACTTATGAAATGTGTTTTGTTGTTTCATTCGCACAAGTTTTGGTGTTAAATAAACGTTGTATAATAGTTTGAATTAAATCTTTTCATGTTTGGAAATATAAAAATCTTTTATGTCATAATTAACTCTAAAATACGAGTTCTATGTGTCTATAATTATTTTTTAGAGTCCTAAGTCCTTCAAAAAAGTTACCAAATGATTTTGGCCAAAAACTCTATTTTTGTCCACTGTCCGCGGTTCTTTATCTATTCCCCGAGGTTCCTTATCAATAAGGAACCGCGGTCAGCCCGACTCATATTTTTGCAAACTTTGAAAAATCATATAAAATCAACCGTAAGTCCGTAGAAGTCGTGCCACCTGTCATTTCGAGCGTAAATGAATTTACTTTCTACTAAAAATGCTTCCAAACCTTTATTTGAAATTTAAAATTTGGATGTTTTCTAAGTTCCATACTTTGTCCAAAGTATTGAGCGTCGGTTTGTCGTAAAACTTGTGTTTTACTCTTTTCTATTAAGTTGGACATCTCTTGTTAATATATCTTTGAAAATTGATGTATTTATAAAGTGTTGAAATTAATTAAATTTTGAAATGGGTCGAAAACTATTTTCCAATAAAATCAAGCTATGCATACTTTGGTGTATCACACTCAAAACGAAGATGAATGCTTTTGTGCTTTTTCTTTTGTCTTTGGAAATTCTTAAGTGATCATTACTATTGGTAGTAGTGTTACTTAGTTGTCTACTTATATGTGCATTGCATATAGGATTAACATCTCTTGGTTTATAATTGTTACATAAACATTTGTACACCTTGGCATGTTCTTTAACACTTTTAGGTTTGAATGCTTTGGGAGCTTGTCAAATCTATTGATGTGGGTCGTCTTATTCGATCATTGTGTTATTAGTTCAAGTAGATTAATGTCTCACTATAAAACATGAAACACCCTTTGAAAATCATAGCTATTTTCTCTTAAAGGAGTGTTTGTGGGAATCAAGAATAATTTCAATAATATCAATTCATTATTCAAACTATGATTGGTATCATTATCGAATCTAATTGACATGTTTTTTAATGTAGACATAAATGTGGTTTATTAATAATATACATCGGATCATAACTCACACTTGTGTTGATGATGTAATATTGAATCAACTTGTTCAAATTATCAGACATATTTTGTTTAATAATTGCTTATAATGCACAATGGAGTCTGTTTGACAACTTGGATGTTTCATCCGAAATACTCAAGTAATTTACATTGCAATGCAATTTGTAAGTGTGTCATTTCCAAAAGATCAATCAAGAGTGTTCCTTTGTTTTGTGTAAACGTTGTTTATACACTTCAAAGTTATTGGCCTCAAGTTCTATTAACGTAAATAACCTTAACTAGACTTGTTTGACAAGATATGCAATGGTGCATTCTTTACCCTCATTAGGTTGTGCATTGTGTCGTCATACACTTTTCATCCTTGCTACACTTTATCAGACAAATGTAGGAATTACATTTTGTCTAACTTGAGAATGACTACTAGAGAATTTATGCACTAGAATCTTAATATGACCTAACGGTTGAATTACTTCCATGTGGGAAGTGGGTTTATTATATAACTCATAAAAACGGTCGTGCTTAGCCTTAATTGAGCACCTCTAGTGATAGTCTCATATTCATTCTCTAAATTGGCTAAATGGCTCTTCCTAAATATGACTAATGATAGTTTACATCGATGAACTTTGTATGTCATTAGGAGTCTTTTTATTTTGTAGCCATTAGGTTTTTCTTAGCCTTCTTCATACGTGCTAATTGATCCTATGTGTTTTTCCCTTGTGTGTGTTCTAGTTTTTATTGCTCTTTAGCATAACTTTATGATAAGTTAGACTAGAACATTAGGATTTCCGGAATTGGAAAAATTTCCTTACCCTTCTAACCACACCCTCTGTGGGCGGTTCTTTATAGAGACCGCGGCTCCATATCGATATGGAACCACCGGTGGAAATAAGGAACCGCGGGCAGAAGCAACCAAAAATGGGTTTTCTAAAACTTCCCAATTATTCCAACACCTTTTGGAATCTTTGTTTCAAACCTTTGATCACTCCCAAAATAACTTGTGCTTTCTCTTTCACACCAAAGCAAAATGTATTTTTCACAAAATGAAAGCCTTGATTATCCACAATTTTCTCAAATCTCTTTCAACCCAAATTCACCAAAAAATACACCTTATCAAATCTTTTCTCATTTTAAGAAAATTGATTTTGGAAACTCTCCTTTTCCACCATGACCCTTTTGTGTTCTTCCTCCATCACATGATTATGGCATGCATCATGGAACATATTGTCTTTGTTGTCAATATCAACATCTTGTCATGTCTTATATATATGATGAGTTGAATTACAAGATTATCACTAAGCCTTCTCCACCAAATTCTGCCACCACCTTGTCTTTCATTTAAGCATGTGGATTGCTTATTTCTAAGACATCCAATTTAAGCAAATCTTAGAATTCTAGTGTAACTAAGATTAAAGTTATGCTTAAGTTTTAGGCTTGTGTTTCATACATCTTTGTATGATCTTTATTCTCTTGTATTCCTTTTCATGTTTTTCAACATGATTTGTCTTTGGGTCTTGGATCTCCTTGTTCTTGTGATCTTTCTTTTCTTCTTTAATTTTCTCACCCGGTTGTCAAGGAATGTTAGATTTAAATCTAATTCCTCTCCTAGTAAGATTGACAACTTAAATATTTCTTTTGAAATATTCAAGTAATTTTAACTTGCAAGTGCAATTGTTAAAAGTCATATCTGAAGCATTGACTTTCAAGCCATTTAGCATCTTATGTTAAATTGTTTGACCAAGTGATTTACTTTTGAGTCGATAATCGTTTTTGGACACCCACTGTCCACGGTTCCTCAAATAGCCTAGCGGCTCAATATTGATAATGAACCGTGGACCTATTTAACGAGCCGCGGCCAGTGAGTCCCTTTGTTCGTTTTTGGTCTATCTCTATCTTTGACGAGTTTTCTTCAAGATTCCTTCTTTTATTTTATTTTGGTTTTCTTCTCTCGTTTTTCTTATCTCGTTTTTCTTCAAGACTTCACTATCACCTAATAAGGTATAGTATTCTTGAATTATTTTGTGAAGTTATCCTTAACTTCTTTGTTGAGTCTCTTTCGATTTATTTTAATCATGCCTCTCTAAGTTGATTCTCTCTCTTCTATCCTTTCTAAACTAAGTCAAGTCGAGCCTCACCCTTTCCTCGGCATGTAATTGTTCTTTGAACATTCACAATGATTGAGAAGAGCTACGAAACTTTGAGCATGTAGTTTATCGTATGCTAAACACCATCCATCTTGGTTTTTCTATTATTTGACTTATTTGATCTTTTTCTCTATATCATTGAGTCATCTTTTTGGTGTCCACATTCATATGCATCCTGTCCTATAATGTCTTATATCTAGTATTTTTCTTAAGCGTCGATTTATCCTCGCATTTGGTTTTTCTTTATTTTTGTACCTTGAATCCGGACTTAAAGTTGTTGGAGCTTTATAAAGGAATTATTTTTAAGGTCAAATGTCTTCGAGTTGAGATTTTTTGTCTTTCTCATTGTTGAGAGTTGATTGTGGTTAAAATTTACAATTGGATTGGGTGATTCTAACAATTCTAAGTTCTTAACCTTTTGAGAGGATTTTGGTTAAATCTTGAATTTTCTTGGGTGATTCCAAAAATTCTAAGCTTTTTACCATTTGACATATTATCATTACAATTGGTATGGATGTTTCTTCTCTACCTCTATTCCAACAATTGTGAATTGATCTTGTCAAGATCCTCTCCTTCGACCTGTCTTTGGATTGATAGCATCGTGTGTACACTTCTTTCTCCAATGCTGGTCATTGTTTGTGCAAACGACTTGTTTATCGTCCTCGTTTTCATGTTTCCTCATAGTCATTCTTCCTCTATTTTCGACTATGCGGAATTGTTTTATTGTCCTTGTCATACTCTCTTTAGTTCGGTATTCGTGCCAATATATTAAAGTGGAGTATGTTCTCTCGACAATATTTTTCTTATAAATTGGACATCTCTTTTCTATCTTAGTCCTCTTTATATATTTGTTTCGGTGTCAACAATATAAGTTGGGTTCTCTTTTCTATCTAATAGCCCTCTTATTTTTCTTAACTTGTCATATTTTTTACACTTCTAAAAGTTAAGTTTGTTTTAGCTTTCTCTTGAGTCCCTCTCTTTGTACTCAAGATGTTTAAAGTTAATTCCGCTTGGGTGACATTGCTATACATATATGCTCTTGTCCACTAACTTTGTTTTGTAGGACTTTTCTAACCCTTCTTTGTAGCTTGTCACTATCCTTGCTTCATTGGTGCCTCAAGCAAGGGGGAGCTCATATCAAGGGGGAGCATTTGCAAGATTTCTAGTCATTACATTTGCGATTGTTGACTCACTTAAATTGCATTCATCGAACTTCTTGCAAGTAACGAATTTTGGAATATCGAAGATAAGCATTTTATTATGTAAGGAGTTGGTTAACCTATGTTGATTGAAGACTTCACTAGGATGACGCAAGCTCAATATCTTTAGATAATGGGTCTACGGTTTGGATTCTCACTTCTCAACCGACAACCACAATGGATGATTAGCTTTTTGGATGCATGTTCTCTCGAAGTCGATCCTCCTCTTCTACAAATGAAGACTACTGATGTAGTGGTTTTACTACTATTTAGGAAAAGAGAGCAAAAGTGGCAAGTATTAAGTACGACGATTTAGGAAAACCGTGTACAAATGAACCAAGATGGGGAATCGTTCTCAAGGAGGCTTAGTGTGTGTGTAATGAAATGATTATCTTTGTGATTATATTCGTGAGAGAGAAAAATAGAAATGAGATAAGAAGAGAATGACGGTTACGATGTTGAATTAAACTAAGACGAAAAAGGTGTACACGTAAAACCGTAAAAACACCCAAAATTAAAATTTTACCCTAAAAATCCCTAAAAATTACTAAAAATCCACAAAAATATTCTAAGAGTTTACAAAAAATACAAACTTGCCAAAACCTTTTAATTAATTAAATAATGACTTTTTAATGCTAATTAAAGCCCCCTAAAAATCAAAATTAACTATTAAAAAGTCCCCAACAAGATCTAAATGTTTGTAAACCTCAAAAATACCCTAATTAAGCTAAAAAGTATTTTTCAAAATTTTAAAACTTCCAAAAACTATTTTTAAACAATTAAAAACTACTAAAATCAATTAAAACTTAAATTAATTCTAGAAAATAATTAAAAGACTCTAAAAATATTTGGAAAGTTGCAAAACTCCTAATTAAGTGTCTACAATCTAGGAAAAATATAAAAACTTAAAAAATCAGATTTTTATTTTTTAACAATAAAATAATATTAAAATATTATTAAAAATCCAAAAATCATAAAAAATTCTAAAAACTTGCAAACTAGCTTTATTTAACCTAAATAACTCAGAAATGCAAGTGAAATTACCTAAATACCCTTAATGGGCCTAGAAAATGGGCTATACCCAAAACAGATCACTAAATGGGCTAATTTGGGCCCAATATAAAAAAGTGTCCAAAATAAGCCCAAAAAGAACTACTTGACTCAAAATTTGATTTTAAACAACTTTTTTCAAAGGCCCAAAAGCTGAAAGTATGAAATAAGCTAGCTTATACCAAACAGCTTATTCTTAATGGGCTTTTTGGCCCATTAAGCTATAAGCCAATGCCATAAGCTGAAATTAGACACACAAGCTTATTTTGTCCTAAATAAGACTTCTGTAAAAAGAAATTTGAAATAAGCCCAAGGAATAAGCCTGAAAATGCAATAAGCAATCTACAGAAAACGACAAAATAGTCGTTTTGAGTTCTAGGCCACCCCAAAAGCTGATTCAAGTTTCTATAGCTTTTAAATGACTTAATTAAGCAAAATCAACAAAGAGTTTTCAAATAAGTTGACTCAATAAGCTGGAAAAGAAAATAAGCACTTATATAAAAGTAAAATAAGTTGGTTTTCTAGTAAAAAGTCAAAGTCAAAGTCCTATAAGCTCCAGTCTAATCAAATGGGTCAAATAATGAAGATCTATCACAAAAAATAAGTTGTTGCAAGTCTGGATAAGCTAAAATAGCTTATTGATAAGCTGAGTTCAAAATAACACTAGCAGGGGCTAGTTTTGGGTGTTGAGTAGTGGAAACTTTTTCCACTGTTTGACTTTTTGTCTTTAGTGAACTTTTTGGAGATTCAGATTACACAAAGGCACCCAAATGATCTTTGGATCAAAAGGAGTCAATAACAATCAAAATATCACAAACACAATAACCCAATTGATACAGTTTAATCAATAAAGTACCAGATGTTGCACAGACATAAACAAATAAGCAGAACAGGTTCAATAAGCACTTAGAGCAATATTCAGTCAGCCAAATTCAACCAAATGCATACACAAGCTATATTAAACTCAAATAAACAAGTCTAAACAGGTTTCACGCAGTGATTCAAAGAATTAAGCAAGATTCAAGCACCTTAAGTTACTGATGAACACAAGAACATGCAGTTTTTCACTTTGCTGATGTATTTGACCAACAAGCCAGATTCAAACCTCAATATCTGTCAAGTATGTTATGTTAATGATGTTTTAACATCTTTTATCCCTAAACATGCATAAACTCTAGGTTTTCCCAAAATTTTAGGTCAAAAACAGTCAAACTCAATAAGTTATAGCACAATCTTAGATTCAAAGTTTCAAACCACAAAACTTGCAGCAAAACACTCTCAAACAAGTGTATATCAGATATAGAGCAAAAATACAAACTTCCACAAACACAATAACAAGATGCAATCACAAACAGGTAATCCCAAACACCCTTTTAACTTATCAAAACCAATTTTTTCAAATCAAAAGTGAGATTTTAGACCACCCAAGCCCAAATTAACACAATAACAGATGAGAACAACAGATGCAAGCAAGATTAAGTCACAAAATGCACAAGAACATAGGCAACACTCAAATATCACAAATATCCAAAATATTTTCAGATTTTGAGATTAAGGGTGTGTACCTCATGGATGTACATCCACACCCACGAATTATGAGCTTATGTGCTAGCAAGAACAAGCACAAGCTTCCACAACAAAGCCTGCTAAGAATCAACAAAGTTAGAAGCACAATTATAAAATCAGAAAGATGAAAAATCCTTGATTGATGCAACTCTTGTCCTCCACACTTGATTATCCCCAAGTTATAAGCTTCACCACACCTTGATAACATAATATCAGGGTGCTATGATCAGCCCTATAGCCCAAGAATTCCAAGATAGACCAAGATCTTAGCAAAATATCAAGAAATTGTGGAAAATGTGCAAACGTTTGCACACTCCTCTTTTGAAAACAGATTTTTGATTCAAGAATAATGAAAAAAGAACAATAATAAACAGGTTATAACAATGGCACTTGAGCTTTCTTCAACATTTCAAACTCATTTCATTAATATTGAAAAGGATTTACAAAAAAGTGAACTTAGGAAAATTCAAGAGCAAATTCTAAATGGCAGCCTAAATGCCTTTATATAGGCTACATATAACTACTACAAAGCATAAAAAACGTAACCCTAAGTGCTTGATCTTCCAAATATGCCCTTGTAGAATTTGAAAACCTTGGACTCATGTGATGAAAACTTTGGACTCATGTGATGTTTCCTTGGACGTTTTTGGAGTAGATAGCTGTTGGAATTTGATCTAAGGGCTCAAACAAAGCTTAAAATGTAAGCTTGTATATGGATGGTTGATTCTCTGGCTTGTTTTGGCTGTTTCCTTAAGAGAGTTGGCAGGGGAATCTTATGTGGCCCTTGGGGGTGATGTGGCAAGTGATTTAAAAGTTGGGTTATGATTAGAAGACCACTAATCATAATTCTGGAGGTGATGGATGCTTAATTATTGCTTAATCAATAATCCCCAATTCGTGTTCTTGAGTAAATAGTAACAAGTTTAATCTGATTTGGGTTTTAAAAGTCATGTTAAGCGCCAAATATTAAACTAATCAAAGATTAGTTATAACCGGTTTTAAGTGGAGGGTGACATGGAGGATTGGTGGGATTTCATTGGTGGAGAGAGTGAGTGGGGCACGTGTCACCCCCTCACTGGCCTAGGTAAATATCTTGTCTTGGCAGCCTTGGTCCTTCACCTTCCTTTCTTCTTTCACTTTGTGTTTAAGTATAGAAAACTGAATTTCCTTTGTAAATAAACTTTCAGTTTTCACACTTTGGCCACAAATACTTTTCCAAAGTATTTTCAAGGGTAATTCTTGCCATTTTGTGATTCTTGAGGGGCTGTTTTGGCATTTTGTTGATGGATAATGGTCTTGACTTGCATATTTGATATTTTGGAGGACTGAATTTGCCAAGTCATAATGATTGAGGGACCATTTTGCCAAATGTTGAAAGTCAAGGGTCCTTTTTGTAATTATGGGATTTTCAAAGGACCAATCTTGTAATTTCTTGTACTTTGAAGGACTTCATGATGTATTTGACTTTGTGGAGGATAATGGTTGACAATTTAGCTTTGTTGAGGGGCTAAACTTGTCAATTCTTCAAAGTGGAGGGTCCTTTTTGTAATTATGACAAACTTTAGGGACCAAACTTGTAATTATGAAGATACAAGGGTATAAAGTGTCAATTCTTCCATATTGGAGGACCCTTCTTCATAATTCTTCAAGTCTTCAAGGGTTTTTCTTGGGAAAGTCTTCATTAGGGCTTGGTTCATTGTGCGGCTTCGTTTCCCGTGTTCGTTTTTTGCATGAATCTTGTGATCTTTTGTCATTTTCTTAATATCCGTACCTAAAATACACAAGCAACAAACACAAGCATATATATGGGTATTTTGATGATATTTAATGCATTTTAAGCCCTTTTTGGACGATGAGACTATGTATAAAAGCAGTCTCATCACTCCCCCATACTAAACCATTGCCGTGCCCTCACGCAATGCTAGAATAAAGTATCGTAGCACCTCCAAAATTCATTTTATTCACTTTATTGAACGATAAACTAGCTACACTATTACTATTTCTACTACTACTTGCGTTTTAGACATAATGTATGATTTTCATCCCAAAATGGGACGTTTAGGTTCATAGAATAAGAACACGTGAATGCTTCGTTAGAAATAATTTCATCGTCCTCGATTTTCACCCCAATTCCATGCCAAGCGTGCAACGAGATCATTGTCATTATAAGTTAGTAATGCTAACACTACTCATATGCCCTAATCACGTACTTATCCTCCCATTATTCCTAAGTTGTATCTCTTATATTTTATATTGTCTTGAATGTTTCACGAGGATACATTGTTTGACTTATGCGATAATAGAGATTTAGGTCTAAAAATAGAGTCCTAACGGTGTAACCAAGACCATCAAATCAATAACCCCTCCTAATAGACAACGATGTCAAAAAATTAAGTCAACAAGAAGAATCGATAAACACGGTTTTATAACGGTTTTGAACATGAGACTTATTACCAAGACTTTTATACGCCCCCTAACGGAAGGGCCTTATTATCTTTGGTTTACCTCCATCTTTTATTCAACTTCGCCATGAAGCTTTTATTATGACTTCGGTCTTGCCTTGCCTTTTATTATCCACCTCATCGGTAGATTTATTAGCCAAAGACGTATATCCTCACACTAAGGCGAATTTTGGATCTTTAAAGCTTCGAAGATTAAGTCTTGATTCACTTTCAATTTTGCATAGATTTTTCGGCCTTGTGGGGCTTCAAATTGTTTGCTTGATTTAGGTGAGCACTTGAAATCTTATTATTAGGTGAAGCTTTTGATTATTTGGGTGCCAATACTTCAAAACCATGACACTGGCGATACCTTAATGTCTTCCCAATTTAATTACACGGAAGCTACTAGAAAAGACTAGAAACCCAACAATCCCAACTAAACCGCTAAGTCAATATTTATTAAGCAAAAAATATTTACATGCGAAGGGAGAATAAGCAAACAACGAGAACACATGAGTTTTTGAAAGAATACGAGTACTCTACGTTTAGCATAGTAACTTATAATTAACCCTATCATTTCTCGTCCTCATTTAAGAGACTTAGCCTAATGTGAAGTTAAGGAATCAAAGCTAAGTGCTCAATACGCACGGTCGAGTCAAAAATTACTCTTATTCTCGCCATCGGAAAACCTACATTCGTGTCTTTAAACACTTAAAAAACATGAGAAAATTTTTAAAATTTGGCCATTTTTAGCCTTATTTTGCAACAAAACGATAAACAAAAAGATAAACTTTGGAAAGCGTGAAGGTTTAGCAAGGCAAGTATCTATTCACCCCCCCCCCCCCCCCTCATACTAAAGTTAAACATTGTCCTCAATGTTTCGAGTCTAGGGGTGCAAACACCCCCATACTAGAGACGTAGTCGAATGCCTAATCTAGCATGGAAAGGGTGTAACCGTTAAATTTAAAGCCGTTTATGAAGTGTGCTATAAACCTAAGGTTAGAACATCAAAGGATATATCATGGATATTGAGAAAGTCTTCAAAGCAAACGATTGAGTGCTCCCATAAAACGAACATGAGAGGCTCCAATCGTGAAGATCATGATCATCTAAAGTCCACAATTCACAAACAACCACGGAACAAAGGTTGGAAGGGCACAAACCCCACACGTTAACTACATTAGAAAGCGATAATATGTACATAGGATAAGCATGGGACTCCCCCACGAGGCACCTCGTTTTTGATTACCGAGTCATGAGCTCGACTCGATCCCCTTAATACTAATTATCATTGGGGAAAGTGACTTGGTCGGGGTAGTTCAAGGATGGAACTTCCCCGCCAAAGTAGTGCTTCAACCTATGTCCATTCACCTTGAAATTGGGGCCATCATTTTGAGCTAGCTCGATGGTCCCATATGGAAATACTTGAGTCACGGTGAATGGACCGGACAAACGGGATTTGAACTTACCGGAAAAGATTTTCAAGCGAGAATTAAAAAGCAAAACTTGATCCCCAATGTTAAAAACCCGGTTTTTAATTTTAGAATCATGCAACTTTTTAGTTTTTTCTTTGTAAATCAATGAATTTTCATAAGCAATGTCTCTCAATTCATCCAATTCATTTAATTGCATTTTCCGGTGTTTTCCCACGGTCTCCATATCATCATTACAATGCTTTAGGGCCCAATAAGCCTTGTGTTCTAATTCAATTGGCAAATGACAATTTTTCCCATACACAAGCTTATAGGGAGTGCACCCAATGGGCGTCTTATGAGCGGTCCTAAAGGCCCATAAAGCATCGTCCAACTTATCCGACCAAGATTGTCGGTTTTCCCCAACGGATCTCTCCAAGATCTTCTTCAACGCTCGGTTTGAAACCTCGACTTGCCCACTCGATTATGGGTGATAAGCCGTAGAAAGCCGATGTGTAACCCCATATTTCCTTAGGACCCTTTCGAATTGGTCGTTACAAAAATGGGTTCCACGATCGCTTATGATCGCACGAGGGGTTCCAAACCGAGAAAACAAGCTTTTCAAAAACTTGACTACCACACGAGCATCATTGGTGGGCAAAGCCTTAGCTTCCACCCACTTAGATAGGTAGTCAACCGCAACGAGGATGTACTTATTACCACGAGATGATGGGAACGGCCCCATAAAGTCTATACCTCAAACATCAAAGATCTCACACACTTGGATGATGTTTTGTGGCATTTCATCTTTTTGTGAGGCTTTTCCTTGTCGTTGGCATGAATCACAAGACTTCACAAGATCTTGTGCATCTCGGTAAATAGTAGGCCAAAAGAAGCTGGCATCAAACACCTTCTTAGCTGTGAGATTAGCACCGTGGTGACCACCCGTGGGTCCCTCATGGCAAGCTCTAAGGATGTTAGAAGCTTTGGTGCCAAATACACAACGTCGGATGATTTGATCCGCACAAGTTCGAAACAAGTAAGGGTCGTTCCAAAAGTAGAACTTGACGTCACGAAAGAATTTTCATTTTTCTTGAGTCGCCATACCCTTAATGATGAAGTTTCCCGCATGGTAATTTGCGATGTCTGCAAACCATGGGGTGGAAGGATCAAGCTTAGAATTCACTACACCAAGTGTCTCGAGCGGAAATGTTTCGGTGATTTCCTTGGGCTCGTAAACACTTTGGTGAGGATCTTCCAAACGAGAAAGATGGTCGGCCGCTAGATTCTCGGCTCATTTTTTGTCAACAATTTTGTGGTCAAATTCTTGAAGGAGGAGAATCCAACGAAGTAATCTCGGCTTTGCATCTTGTTTAGCCATGAGATACTTGATAGCCGAATGATCCGTATACACTATGCATTTCGTCAAGACGAGATAAGGTCGAAATTTCTCAAATGCATACACCGCGGCAAGGAAATCCTTCTCTGTTGTAGTGTATTTAAGTTGAGCCTCGGTCATCATCTTGCTAGCATAGTGAATAGGCAAGAAGTGCTTTTCATGACGTTGCCCCAACACGGCCCCAATAGCATAATCACTAGCATCACACATGAGCTCAAAGGGGAGGTTCCAATTGGGATCAACAAGAATGGAAGCTTCAGTAAGTTTCCTCTTAAGGATTTCAAAGGCTCGTACACAATCTTCGTCAAAGACAAAACGTGCCTCTTTTTCAAGAAGATGTGTAATGGGTCGAGAAATCTTTGAGAAATCCTTGATGAATCGACGATAAAAGCCCGCGTGGCCTAGGAAACTCCTTACTCCCTTAACGGTTTTGGGATGAGGTAATTTGGCGATGACGTCTACCTTAGCTTGATCTACCTCAATCCCCGCTTTCGAGACCTTGTGCCCTAAGACGATTCCACTCTTAACCATAAAATGACACTTTTCCCAATTGAGCACAAGGTTGGTTTCCTCACAACGTTTCAATATTCTTTCAAGATTCGACAAACACGAAGTGAACGAATTACCAAACACGGAAAATTCATCCATGAATACTTCCAACGTCTTCTCGATCATGTCATGAAAAATAGCCATCATGCACCTTTGAAAGGTTCCAGGTGCGTTACAAAGTCCGAATGGCATTCTACGATAGGCAAACGTTCCATATGGACACGTAAACGTAGTTTTTTCTTGATCACGAGGATCGATGGGAATTTGGAAGTCACCGGAAAAACCATCTAAAAAGCAATAGAAATCGTTTCCCGCAAGACGCTCCAACATTTGGTCTATGAAGGGCAAGGGAAAATGGTCTTTTCGAGTGGCTTCATTCAACTTACGATAGTCAATGCACACTCTCCATCCGGTCACGAGTCTAGTGGGCATTAACTCGTTGGCATCGTTTGGCACAACGGTCATCCCTCCCTTTTTAGGGACACAATGAATAGGACTCACCCAAGGGCTATCAGAAATAGGGTAAATCATTCCCGCGTCAAGGAGTTTAATGACCTCCTTTTTGATGACGTCGTGAATTTTGGGGTTCACCCTCCTTTGACATTGGATTGCGGGCTTGTAATCCTCCTCCATTAAGATTTTGTGGGTACAAAACTTGGGATCGATCCCCTTAATGTCGGATAACTTCCACGCAATTTCCCCTTTGTGATCCTTTAGAACATCGACAAGTGCGGTTTTTTCATCATTCGAAAGTTCCTTCGCAATAATAACCGGAAACTTGTCGTCCTCCTCCAAATAGACATATTCGAGATGAGTAGGTAAATCTTTCAACTCGAGGATAGGTGGTTCCTCAAGTGAAGATTTGGGCTCAATACTCATAACCTCCTCGGGTGGAGGAAATGGGAAATCGTTAAGAAAATCCTTGATAATTGAGAAGTCCTCATCGTTGTCGAGGTCTTCGTTACTAGAACGTGGAACATCGAATTCTTCCAACGTAAAACCACCACTTTCAAAGGGAGTGAAGGTTGGTGTCGAATTATCAAGAATTGGATCTAACATAGTGGGATTGCCACTAGTTTCTTCATCACCAAAACCTAGAACTTCTTGTGAAAATTCCTCGCAAACCACGTCAATCATATCAACGAGGTTTATGGTTGCAACGGAATAAACATGAGAAATTTGAGAGTTTTGAGTTGCGTTTATAAAAAGTTCCTCGTCGTTGAAACGTAAGGTGATCTTTCTAGCATGAACATCGATCAAAGCCATAGACGTATCTAAAAACGAACGACCTAAAATAAGAGGAACTTGAGGATCCGTGGGGATATCAACAATGATAAAGTCTGCGGGATAGTAGAACTTCCCCACTTTCACAAAAACGTCTTCTGCCAATCCACATGCGGGAATCGTGGAATGGTCGGCCAACTCGATAGACATTAGTGAAGGAGTAAGATTAGGAAGATTGAGCGACTTGAAGATTGCAAGTGGCATCAAGTTAATGCTAGCACCAAGATCGGCCAAGGCGAACCATTCTTCCATATCTTGGATTGCACAAGGGATAAAAAATTTACCGGGATCACCGACTTTTTGAGGTATGCGATTAAGATAAACCGACGAACAACTAGACAATTGGTGCAATTTCTCCTTGTTGTTCAACATACTCTTAAAGTTAGCGGAAAATCGAGGCATCATGACCAAAGCATCGGCGAAACTCACATTAAAGTGCAAATCACGAAACATTTTCATAAAAAGCTCAAATTGATAGTTTTCGCGCTCTTGACGTTTCTCCTTTCTAAGTCTCGATGGATAGGGAAAAGGTGGTGTGGGTTGAGGCATAGTAGGCATAGCCTTTGGAATCTCGGGTTCCAATGTTGGTAATGGGTCAACCGTAGGTGTGGTATGAGCGGTACTTCGTGGGATTGGGACATGCTCCTTTTGGACCACCACCTCGGGTTCTTCCTCAATTGCTTCCTCCGTAGGAGCAATTGGTTGAGGAGTCGGTTCCTTAAGTTTCTTACCACTACGTGTGGTAATCACTTTCATCTCACCCTTAGGGTTGGATACGGTGTTTCTAGGTAGACTACTCGAATACGGTTTACACATTATTGCCTCAAACATAGACGAGATTTTATCTTCAAACACGGATTGCCTTTTCTCAGCTTTGATCATTTCTTGTTTAATCTCATGTTGCCCTTGTTCCATTTTTTGTTGGTTTTGTTGTAACCTTGTGACATTTCCTTCCATCTTGTTGGTGTGGATCTTAAGTTCATTAACTAACTCATTTTTCAACTCTTTCTTCAAGTCGTTCTTAAACTCGGATCTTAGGCTAATGATTTCTCTTTGAATATTGTCAAACCTAGCATCATTCCCATTAGCGTATTCAACAAATTCATTTGGAAGATCTTTCAATGTTTGCAAACCTTTGTTGTTGTTTTGAAAATCATTTTGATTTTTGTTTGAAACTTGATTATTAGCCCCTTGATTACCATAGTTTCCCTTGTTGAAATTGTTTTTAAAACCAACTTGATTGTTGCGATAGTTGTTGTTAGCATTTTGATTTGAACCAAAACCCGGTGGAGTCAATTGATTAGAGCGGAAACTTGACCGTTTTGGTTGGAGTTTCCCGTGGCCGCGTAGGCACTCGAAGTGTTACCACCGTTGGTAATGCACTCGGAGAAATCATGACCTCCACCACAATACATGCACGAAACCTCAACCGCTTTAGCCGTAGCGGGAGCACTTGGTTCACCAACTTTAAACTCAATCAAAAGTACTTTAAGCTTATCAAAAATCTTGTTTTCGAAGTTCGCCTCAATTTGGCAAGCATCGATGGTAGTAGACAAAGAAGGTGAAGCCGAAGACGAAGCCTTACGAACACTAGACGTGCTACGAGGACTATACACCTTAGATCTATTCTCAATTATCACCAAAGCTTCCTCAACCGTTTTACACAAAAAATTACCACCCGCGGTGGCATTTAAATAATCTCTTTCATGATCATTAATTCCATTGTAAAACGTGTCAATTTGATGCAAGTCGGAAAAACCGTGATGAGGACATTCATGTAACATTTCCTTAAAACTATTCCAAGCCGTTGAAAAACTTTCATTAAACTCTTGTGAAAACTTTGAAATCTCGTTTTTCAAATGCGTAGTCTTAGAGGGTGGAAAAAATTGGTTCACAAACTTAGACACGATATCCTTCCACGTCAATATAGAATTGGGTGGCTCTTTCTCTAACCAAATTTTAGCGGGCCCCGCTAAGGAATACGGAAAAAACATCATCTTAATCGAGTCATTCGAGACATCCTTAAACTTGCAAGTGGCGGTAAGACGATTGAATTGGCGGATATGGTTGTGTGGATTGTCCTTCTCATCACCACGGAATTTGTTGTTTTGGATCATCGACAACAAACCCGTTTTCACCTCAAAGTTCTCCGCAAGGATAGCGGGAATCACAACAGCCTCTCCATAACCCTCGGTGGGTGCTTGAAGTAACTCCATCATAGTTCGATTCGCCATTGTTGGTGCTTCTCTTACAATGAGTTCGTCAATAGGAGACTCCTCACTAGAAAGATTTGGAGTGGGAGTTTTGTTCTTTCGTTTACGTGCACGTGTTGCTTGATTACGAGTTAGCATAAACGTCACGTATAACGAGGGGACGAGCAAAGAAGATTCTTTTTGGTGTTTTGTATTTTTCAATTTTTTTGTGGTTTTTGATTGTATTAACCTTTTTGGATTTTGGTGAATGTATTAAGTAGACACACATCTACAAATCTCCTCCTTAATCAAATCTCTTGATTAAAGAAGCCTCAAGGAATGAAAACGATCACGTGAAGTGAACGCCTTCGATGACTTTAGAACGTTGGTGGAACACCAAAACGTTCAAGAGGGTTTAATCAATGAAACCAAGAAAATATATATGATACTTAGTAATACTTTGGGCGGCAAAACCCTCGATTAGCTCTCAAAATCAAATACTCACAAGCAAGCGGAGAAACGAGGCGGCGTGAAGCACTTAAGAGCCTTTTTCTTTAGGATATATTTTATAATATCCGCCTTATAGTTTGTATTTTTCAAGATTGAGCTTCACAAAAGTATTTATCTATTTTTGCCTTTTTCTTTGGTTTGAGATTCGAATACGATGATTGGGTAATGACCTCCCAAGTCAAGGTTATGATTTCTCACGTATTTGGAGTACTTGTGAATTTATTGTTCTACGTATACAATATAGTAGTAGTATTCACACAAAAATAGAAAACCGATAATACGTATTAGTAGAGTGCTACTAATACAAATACTATTTTGGTTAGTATATAAAAACAACAATTCCAAATCAAAATACAACACGCCTCCCCGGCAGCGGCGCCAAAATGATGTAGTGGTTTTACTACTCTTTAAGAAAAGAGAGCAAAAGTGGCAAGTATTAAGTACGACGATTTAGGAAAACCGTGTACAAATGACCCAAGATGGGGAATCGTTCTCAAGGAGGCTTAGTGTGTGTGTAATAAAATGATTATCTTTGTGATTATAATCGTGAGAGAGAAAAATAGAAATGAAATAAGAAGAGAATGACAGTTACGATGTTGAATTAAACTAAGACGAAAAAGGTGTACACGTAAAACCGTAAAAAGCACCCAAAATTAAAATTTTACCCTAAAAATCCCTAAAAATTACTAAAAATCCACAAAAATATTCTAAGAGTTTACAAAAATCCAAACTTGCCAAAACCTTTTAATTAGTTAAATAATGACTTTTTAATGCTAATTAAAGCCCTAAAAATCAAAATTAACTATTAAAAAGTCCCCAACAAGATCTAAAAGTTTGTAAACCTAAAAAATACCCTAATTGAGCTAAAAAGTATTTTTCAAAATTTTAAAACCTCCAAAAACTATTTTTAAACAATTAAAAACTACTAAAATCAATTAAAACTTAAATTAATTCTAGAAAATAATTAAAAGACTCTAAAAATATTTGGAAAGTTGCAAAATTCCTAATTAAGTGTCTACAATCTAGGAAAAATATAAAAACTTAGAAAATTAGACTTTTAAGTTTTAACAATAAAATAATATTAAAATATTATTAAAAATCCAAAAATCATAAAAAATTCTAAAAACTTGCAAACTAGCTTTATTTAACCTAAATAACTCAGAAATGCAAGTGAAATTACCTAAATACCCTTAATGGGCCTAGAAAATGGGCTATACCCAAAACAGATCACTAAATGGGCTAATTTGGGCCCAATATAAAAAAGTGTCCAAAATAAGCCCAAAAAGCACTACTTGACTCAAAATTTGATTTTAAACAACTTTTTACAAAGGCCCAAAAACTAAAAGTGTGAAATAAGCTAGCTTATACCAAACAGCTTATTCTTAATGGGCTTTTTGGCCCATTAAGCTATAAGCCAATGCGATAAGCTGAAATTAGACACACAAGCTTCTTTTGTCCTAAATAAGACTTCTGTAAAAAGAAATTTGAAATAAGCCCAAGGAATAAGCCTGAAAATGCAATAAGCAATCTACAGAAAATGACAAAATAGTCGTTTTTGAGTTCTAGGCCACCCCAAAAGCTGATTCAAGTTTCTATAGCTTTTAAATGACTTAATTAAGCAAAATCAACAAAGAGTTTTCAAATAAGTTGACTCAATAAGCTGGAAAAAGCAAATAAGCACTTATGTAAAAGTCAAATAAGTTGGTTTTCTAGTAAAAAGTCAAAGTCAAAGTCCTATAAGCTCCAGTCTAATCAAATGGGTCAAATAATGAAGATCTATCACAAAAAATAAGTTGTTGCAAGTCTGGATAAGCTAAAATAGCTTATTGATAAGTTGAGTTCAAAATAACACCAGCAGGGGCTAGTTTTGGGTGTTGAGCAGTGGAAACTTTTTCCACTGCTTGACTTGTTTGACTTTTTGTCTTTAATGAACTTTTCGGAGATTCAGATTACACAAAGGCACCCAAATGATCTTTGGATCAAAAGGAGTCAATAACAATCAAAATATCACAAATACAATCACCCAATTGATACAGTTTAATCAATAAAGTACCAGATGTTGCACAGACATGAACAAATAAGCAGAACAGGTTCAATAAGCACTTAGAGCAATATTCAGCCAGCCAAATTCAACCAAATGCATACACAAGCTATATTAAACTCAAATAAACAAGTCTAAACAAGTTTCATGCAGTGATTCAAAGAATTAAGCAAGATTCAAGCACCTTAAGTTACTGATGAACACAAGAACATGCAGTTTTTCAATTTGCTGATGTATTTGACCAACAAGCCAGATTCAAACCTCAATATCTATCAAGTATGTTATGTTAATGATGTTTTAACAGCTTTTATCCCTAAACATGCATAAGCTCTAGGTTTTCCCAAAATTTTAGGTCAAAAAAAGTCAAACTCAATAAGTTATAGCACAATCTTAGATTCAAAGTTTCAAACCACAAAACTTGTAGCAAAACACTCTCAAACAAGTGTATATCAGATATAGAGCAAAAATACAAACTTCCACAAACACAATAACAAGATGCAATCACAAACAGGTAATCCCAAACACCCCTTTAACTTATCAAAACCAAGTTTTTCAAATCAAAAGTGAGATTTTAGACCACCCAAGCCCAAATTAACACAATAACAGATGAGAACAACAGATTCAAGCAAGATTAAGCCACAAAATGCACAAGAACATAGGCAACACTCAAATATCACAAATATCCAAAATATTTTCAGATTTTGAGATTAAGGGTGTGTAATCAAGTTTAATCCCCAATTCATGTTCTTGAGTACATAGTAACAAGTTTAATTGGGTTTTAAAAGTCATGTTAAGCGCCAAATATTAAACTAATCAAAGATTAGTTATAACCGGTTTTAAGTGGAGGGTGACATGGAGGATTGGTGGGATTTCATTGGTGGAGAGAGTGAGTGGGGCACGTGTCACCCCCTCACTGGCCTAGGTAAATATCTTGTCTTGGCAGCCTTGGTCCTTCACCTTCCTTTCTTCTTTCACTTTGTGTTTAAGTATAGAAAACTGAATTTCCTTTGTAAATAAACTTTCAGTTTTCACACTTTGGCCACAAATACTTTTCCAAAGTATTTTCAGGGGTAATTCTTGCCATTTTGTGATTCTTGAGGGGCTGTTTTGGCATTTTGTTGATGGATAATGGTCTTTACTTGCATATTTGATATTTGGAGGACTGAATTTGCCAAGTCATAATGATTGAGGGACCATTTTTGCCAAATGTTGAAAGTCAAGGGTCCTTTTTGTAATTATGGAATTTTCAAAGGACCAATCTTGTAATTTCTTGTACTTTGAAGAACTTCATGATGTATTTGACTTTGTGGAGTGTAATGGTTGACAATTTAGCTTTGTTGAGGGGCTAAACTTGTCAATTCTTCAAAGTGGAGGGTCCTTTTTGTAATTATGACAAACTTTAGGGACCAAACTTGTAATTATGAAGATACAAGGGTATAAAGTGTCAATTCTTCCATATTGGAGGACCCTTCTTCATAATTCTTCAAGTCTTCAAGGGTTTTTCTTGGGAAAGTCTTCATTAGGGCTTGGTTCATTGTGCGGCTTCGTTTCCCGTGTTCGTTTTTGTATGAATCTTGTGATCTTTTGTCATTTTCTCAATATCCATACCTAAAATACACAAGCAAAAAACACAAGCATATATATGGGTATTTTGATGATATTTAATGCATTTTAAGTCCTTTTTGGACGATGAGACTATGTATAAAAGCAGTCTCATCAACTACCTTTCGGATACAAGCTCTCGTGACGTCAATTCTTCTCTTCTTCAAATGACGTGTTATCGATGATTACCACTGTGGATGTGTACTCTCTCGACGTTGATTCTTCTCTTCTTCAAAGACGTTGACTACCTTTTTGATTCGAAAAAGGGGGAGAAGTAAGTGTAAACGAGGAACTTATACATTTTAATATGCGTTGCGGTTTACTTGTTTGTCATCATCAAAAAGGGGGAGATTGTTAGTGCAAACATTATGATGTTTTGTCGATATAATCTCTTTGTGTTTTGTTGATGACAAACGTATAACTCGTAATACATTATGTAAAATGTTAAGGTTCTCGTAATCACTCAAGAATACATTTGTATACTTCTCTCGACACCTCCAAGATCACATTCGGCATGAATCACTCAAGCTATGAATAAACATGTCATTAACCTAACTAAGTGATCAAGGATTAAAATTTTCTTAAAACTCACATTTTAATCAAATGTGACAAAAGATTTTAATAAACTTTAATTTTAAGAAAATGTTTTATTAAAAAGAAAATAGAAATTTGAATTTGGAATATTCCAAAAAAATATTCTCTAAGGTATATTCCAAAGAATATTCTTTAATTTGAATTTGACATATTCCAAATGTCAAAGGAATATCCTTTGAGGGTATAAATGGTATTTGCCAACTAAAGGACAAAAATGCACGGTCTCTAAGCCGGAGGTTCCTTAAAGGAACCTGCAGTTCCTTATTGATAAGGAACCGCATGGGCATTTAAGGAACCGCGGGTCTTTATAGCCGTTGCATTGTTGTCCTATAAATAGTGGATCATTTCCAGCTTTTCTTTCAACCCTTTTTGCACAGTTTCTTCAAAAACATCTTTAAACTCCTTGATTAGTTAGTTTAGATTAATCTTGTTTAAGATGTTATTCTCTCCTTCAATCCTCTCATCCTCTCAAGTGCAAAGAGAAGAACACTTTCATTACCATGAAGTGTTGGGTTCATAACATGATGAAGATCTCTCCTTCTAGATCAAGTGATTGTTTTCCTACTATGTATATGTAGAAGATCCAAGTGTTAGGTTCACTTGGATGTGTTTGTAAGGTAGTAGATCCAAGAGATGGGTATCCTTGGGTTAGGTGTTAGTTGTGTAGATCCAAGTTTGTTAATACTTGGATATAGTGTTAGAGTCATAGATCTAAGTGGTGAGTACTTAGATCTATATGGTTTATGTGTTTAGGCCATAAAACACAAGGTTTGTTATGTTGGGCCATAAAACATAACTAGGGTGAAGAGTTGTGTAGTTGTGAAGAGTGGTGTAGTTGTGAAGAGTTGTGTAGTTGTGTAGATCCAAATTGGTGTGTCAATTTGGAAGTTGTATAGATGGGTGTAGATTGGTCCTACCTAAGATTAGGACTCGACATCTAGCCTTGTGTCGTAAAATGGTGAAGTGGGCGACGTTGTGTAGATTGGTCCTACCTAAGATTAGGACTCGACTTTTAGCTTAGATTCGGAAATTGGATAAGCGACGTTGTGTATGGTTTCTCCACCTTAAGGAGTTTGTTGACTAGTGAAGTAACTCTCGAGTAAGGTGTACTCGAGGAGTGGAGTAGGGCGAAGAGGAGCTTCGTGACTGAACCACTATAAATCATCGTGTCGGTACTTTCCTTTACATTTATGTCTTTACTATTATAAATGTATTTATATGTTGTGTGTTATGTGCATCTCATAATCTAAACATCTAAGTCGCGGAAAAGCTAAGGCTTAGTACGTGTGTGCTTCATGTTTAGATTATGGTCAAGTGTGCATCCTTTAGTCTAAACATCTTAGTTGCGGAAAAGCTAAGGCTTAGTACGTGTGTGCTTAGTGTTTAGACTATTACTTGATGTACTCTTGATTTGATGTGTTTGTCTGTTTTCTTACTTGTAGTATTTATCTTTCAATCAAACACATCTCACATCTAGTCAAGCTTGATCGAGAATTTGATACCAAGGATTGTTTAAGATCAACATGTAATAAATAGCCTAGTTCACTGTCGGCGGTTCCTTAAAGGGACACGCGGTTCTTTAGTGATATAGAACCGCGGGTACAATAAAGAACCGCGCACAGTAAGTTATGTGAAATGTTTTGAAAAAGTAACTAGAAACTATTCAACCTCCCCTTCTAGTTTCTACACGTTCCTTTGTACACACACCATCCTGGGAATGCCTATCACCCCTGTGGTCAAAGGGTGTTCATGGCTGCAAACCAATGAGACAAAAGATAAAAATTTACTTACATATACATAGCATTTCTTAATGTTACCGAAATTTCACAATTTGCAACGATGAGACAAAAGATAAAAATTTAGTCCGCGTATATTATATGATTTATATTACGCTATAAAAAAAGAATTATCCTACGTCTATGAGTCTCTTCACAAACTACATCAAACAACAAAAAAACATTTAAGGACATCTTCGAAGCTTGTGCATTGAGCAACCTAACCATTACGTTTGAAGCAAAAACAGCCCATTCATCTTAAGTGAATAAATTATTATACATTCCTTTTGGTGCTAACAAAACACAAACGAATAAAACAAAATTAAACAAAAACAGACCAAATCGGTTATAGGAGATGATGGTGGGTCACCTGTGATGGTGGTCAGAAGTTGTGGTGGTCAAGTTGTGATGCTCCGTCTATGGTACTAATTAAACACAAACAAGGATACAAAACCCAAATTAAACACCCAAATATGAACAAAACATATTAACAAACAAAAATTAAATAAAAAAACAATATCTTTAAAATTGCAAAACAAGATTACAAGTAAAAATACCTCGTTAACGAAGTTAAGCACGATTCCTGTAAAGGCGCATAAATTAAAATTAAGTAAAAAAAAGCATATGAAAAAATGAAAGGTTGAATTGAAGAATGATGGTATGTTAGTGATGATGAGGGATGTATAAGATTTATCCTGATGGAGGCGATGTTATGTTGTTTTGGCAAAAAGTGTTGGAAGAAATGATGTCCCTAAAATAGAAGTCAAACATTTCAGTCATCCATTTAAAAGAGAGTTTGTCGTTTTATGTTTCCATGGACGAATTTTTTTGCATAGCGACGAAAATATCGTCCTTAAACCAGTGGCGGGATAATCTGAAAACTAAGAGGGAAAACGGAAAAAAATTTAAGATATTCAATTTTTTTTATTTTTCTCATTTAGTGACGACAATGTCGACTCTAACAATATATATCTTTTTATTGCAATTAAATGTATCCAACCCTTTAAAATAAATTGTGGAAACCTTGGTTTCCGGATCTTTTAAGCTACTAGGAATGCATCATGTTCATATGATTTAACAATCAAAGCGGAATTAGAACACGACACATTAACAAGGTGTTTAGGCACGAATAACATGAATTAAAACAATAGGGATGTTCATTATATTAATAACAAACATCCACTAGACGTGTATACATTGAATCCCACGTCTAGTCGACACACACTTTAGGTTTACATTGTGAATGAATTGAATGAATAAAACCTATGACCCTTGGTTCCTTTTATAGTGTAAGGATTAGGGTTTACAAGAGATAAGAATGAATAAACAAGTAAATCTTCTATTTAAATAAACTTATGCAGAATATCTTTTGCATGTTTATCTAAATAGAAGCTTCCATAAGCTTCTTTGTCTACGTTTTATCAATGCTTGAATTGCATGTGACAATGCTTGGATTGCACACAACAATGCTTGAGCCATCAACGCCTAATTAACTCTTGTCAACGCCCAAATTAGTCTTGACAACGCTTAGACAATAACTTCACGTTTTCTTCATTTGTGAGTTTCTGCCACATCAACTTTTTGACCCAACATAAATAAGATACCATTTATAATAATTTAAAATTATATATAAATTATTTAAATAATTATAAACGTAATATGATGGTTGTAAATACGATAGTGGGTTGTATATTGATCTCGACGTTCTTTTATGGTTGCGATTCAATCATTTTGCTTTATATAAGTTGAAAACAAATAGACAAAACATACCCAATAACAAAAACTTTATGATGATGAATTTAATGTATCTTGATGAATGTTAACATGCAGAATTATCCGTTGAACATCTCATGTACAACGATTCCATCTCGACCACTCTCTTGTACACGATATGAGTCAATAGGGTATTCTTGTACACAATGTGAGTCGATAGGTTATCGTATCGTACACAATATGAGCCGATTATCGTTCTAAACGATATGAGTCAATAGGGTATGGTTGTACAAAATATGAGTTGATATGGTATCGTTGTACACCATATGAGTCGATTCGTTACACCGTATGAGTCGATATGGTATCTGATGATGTATAGTTCCTAGTCGGGCTACAAGCCAGACCCATGGGTGCTACCCGTATCCAAGCCATTACGTATGGGTTGTGATAGACAGCGCTGAATCCCACAAGGCCCATTAGGTCGCCGTCACACACGGTTTCGTAGGAACCGCACTCTGGCCATACGCGGAGAGGGTTAAACAGAATCATAGGGTATCCTTGTGCAAGATATTAGTTGATAGGGTATCGTTGTACACTATATGAATCGTAATGAATGTTAACTAATCGTGATGGATGAATGTTCTAATAATTATGAATGTTAACTAATCGTGATGAATGCTAACTAATCGATATGAGTCCATTGGGTATCGTTGTACACGATGAGTCGGAAGGGTATTGTTGTACATGATAGGGTATCGTTGCACACGATATGAGTCGATATGGGATCGTTGTACTAGATGTGAGTCGATAAGGTTTTGTTGTACATGATATGAGTCGATAGGGTATCGTTGTACACGATATGAGTCGATAATGTGTCATTGTACATGATCTGAGTCGATAAGGTATCCTAGTACAAGATACGAGTCGATAGGGTATCGTTGTACAAGATATGAGTCGATAGGATATCGTTGTACACTATATGAATCGTGATGAATGTTAACTAATTGTGATGGATGAATTTTCTAATCGTTATGAATGTTAACTAATCATGATGAACGTTAACTAATCGTTGTGAATGTTAACTAATCATGATGAATGTTAACTAATCGTTGGCGGGAAAACTTTGGTGGGAAAATGTTAACCATTTCTCTCACTTTTTTAACCATAAAAACACATGTTATCTTTATAACCACACACATTCCTACCAACAAAACAACCAGCCGATCATGCACACATTTATCATCACAAAGACTGACAAAAAAATTGTTATCATGAAGATGTTGGAGCATGAAGCTTTTCCGTGTCGTTGTGGAGATGAAGACGTAGTTCTACGAGAATCGTGGCAACCTAAAACTCTTGGTAGACCAAACTATGCATGTCCACGTTCACAGACGAAACCTCACATGTTTTTCATTTGTGTTACATACATATAATTCATCACGAAAATAAAATAACACGTCATTCGCCGAGTTAACATTCATTACGATAATGTTTTTCATTTGGGTCTTGTGTGCTGAGGATGTCGGGTGTTTTGCTTTCATAGCCTCTCGTTTGCAGTCTAGGTCTTAGTAGGATCGTATTTTGGCCAGGTCTGGGATTGTTTCGCCGGGTTCTATCTTTTTGTCTGCTCTGGACGCTTTCTCGACTTTTTGTGGTGTTGATTCTCTCTCTGTTACCTCTAGTTCTCCTGTACCCCAGTTTATGAAGTCTTTGGCAATGAGATATTTTGGTATCATTGATGGACTTCTTTTGTCACGATACAGTTTGAGTAGTCGCCAGGAAGCTCTTCTTAGCTGCATGCGTGCTCCTCATGCTCTTGATTATCTCTTTACTATTCCTATTGATGAGTTGGGGCAGCGGATGAACCCACGTCAATTTCGAGCTGTCCTGTGTTATCGTTTGGCGATTCCTTTGTTTCCTGATGGATCTTCTTGTTCGAGTTGCCACGTGCATCGGATGGACCAGTGGGGTGACCATGCTGTTCACTGCTCTAGTGAGATGGGGGTGAAGTTTCGACATAACCTTGTGCGCGATATGTTGTTTGATATCTGTTCCAGAGTTGGTGTTTCTGTGCGGGGAAAGAGGCCCTTATGGGATTTCTTTCACCTGATGGACAAGACCTTCGTCTAATGGGTTTATTGTTGCATAATTGGTCCCAAGGTAAAGACGATTGCTTGGATGTTACGGGTGTCTCTCCGTTTGTAGGAGCGGGTTTGGATTCTTGGGCCCCCGGGGTTGCTTTGTAGACGCCAGTTCAGAAGAAGAGGAGGAAGTATTCTTCTATTTGTGCAGAGCATGGTTACTCGTTCATCCTTTTTGCCTTCTCTACTTTTGGGAAGCTTGACGAGGAAGCCTTGGTTACCCTTTCGCGCCTCAAGCGCTTATCTGTTTGTCATTCTAATGATGTTAGCAGTGGTATTTTTCTATTTTCTATACTTGGTTTTTGTATCTAGAAAGGGGTGGGAGCGCAGCTTGTTTCTCGACTCCCTTCCAATTTTGTGTGATTAATAAATAAAGTTTTATTAAAAAAATAAAAATAATTATATATTGTATAAATAATAATTATATAGTTACACATTATTTTAAAAATAATAATTGTATAGTTTCTTTGTAAACCAAATATATTTTTCTAACTTATTTGTCTTTGTAGCAAGGCTTTTTATTAACAAAATATGAAAAATAAACTTAAGGACCACATTGTCGTCCTTATGGTTAAAAGAAAATTGTTTTAAAACTAGTACCTATTTTAAAAAATATGAAAATTATTTTTAAAAATATGAAAATTACTTAGGGACGACATTATCATCCCTAAAATTAATAGAAAATTATCTTTAAACTATCAAATAACTAACATTATTTTTGAAAATATGGAAATTACTTAGGGACGACATTTTCGTCCCTAAAAATTAATAAGAAATGATTTATAAAAGAGTAAATAGATTAAAATATTTTTGAACATATTGAAAATTTCTTAAGGACGACAATGTCGTCTTTAAAACTAATAGATAATGATTTTCAAAAAAGTAAATAGATTAAATTGATTTTGAAAAAATTAAAACTACTTAGGGACGACATTGTCGTCCCTATAATTAAAAGAAAATGATTTGTAAAAGAGTAAATAGATTAAATAATTTTTGAAAAAATTGAAAATACTAAGTGACGACATTGTCGTCCCTAAGCGAAGGTTTCTGATAGTGAACACATTGTTGAGAAGCATAGTTAAGAAAGTGGGTCCATGGACGTTTTTAGTGACGAAATTTTGTCGTCCCTAAATTATTTCGTCACTGAAAGTCAAATTTCTTGTAATGAACCCTCTTTACGAAACTAGATCAAATTTTATCCTCTTACCAAAATGGACCAAAGTGCATAACCTTATGCACCTAAGCGCACAAACTTCATGCATAATAGTGCATTTTGGTGTGCATCTCAGCGCACAAGATGCATCTCACAGGGCATTTTGGTGTTGGTTGCATAATCTCACGGGGCATTTTGGTGTGCACCTAAGTGCACAAGATGGGTATGCGCATTCAAGTTACTAGTTAATAAGTGCTGCACGATTCAAGTTAAGTTTGTAGAGTGATGCTGTTTCTTCTAATTCTAAACATATAAACAAGTTCTTTAATTACATTACAATAGGATATCAGACTTTAATCCTAGCTATCTTGCCTAAATCACAATATATAGCATTACTTTTTGTACAAGTTATAAATTTATGATTAAATGTTAACTTCATATGACATATCAAAGAGAAGTCATCCTTTAGGTAAAAGTATATCCATGTCAAGTGCAAATCAGCCTTTTGAAATTGTATATGCGCATATATGCATGTAAATACCAAAAACATTATGGCAATGAGACGTGGTGCATCAAGGTACACAAAATGCATCTAGGCGCATAAGGAATGTGTTGTTCATTTAATTAGTAGGCGCACCATTATAATTTATGCACCATAGCGCACGTGGTGCATCAAGGTGCCCCAAAATGCATCTAGGTGCATAAGGAATGTGTTGTGCACAGTAGGCGCACCATAATAATTTATGCACCATAGCGCACGTGGTGCGTCAAGGTGCACAAAATGCATCTAGGCGCATAAGGAATGTGTTGTGCATCTAATTAGTAGGCGCACCATTATGTGCATCTAGGCGCATGTAATTTTGCATCAACATCTTATGTGCATCACGGCGCACAGTGAGTGCAATAGGTGCACAAACCTAATTTCACAATATATCAGGCGCATAATCTTTGGCGCGCAAATTTTCATGGTGCACCTTAGTTTACAATCGTTGGATTCTACCATCCTACGGTTATAATCAAAAAGTCCAGTTTGATAAACTTTTCATCCGCAAGCTAATTTGGTATTCCATCCTCTTTTGAGGCTATTTAAGAAATTTCGTCAAGACAAAATGAATAAAGTTCGTACATTTTTGTAAATTTGTGTGATTTTTAGGTGAGCCAAAAACATAATTCCTCCGTCTTATAATTATAGTCTACTGACAAAAGCCACGTAGTTTAATAAAAATATCGCTTTTTCAGTAGTCTCTCTTTTATTTTTGACATAATGATAATTTTACTTTCAATTAATTAATTTATAACTTGTTTATTTTTTGTAATAATAATATCTTAAATAAGAATAATATAATAAACTTAATTTATACTCCGTAATATTTATTTATTTAAACTATTAGGATTGATGCCCGCGCGTTGCCGCGGGTTAGACATAGAATTTCTTGATATAATAAGAATGGGTAGAAGTAAAGAGACGATACATAATGAACACAACAGGCGTTTGGAACGCAGATAGTCACAAAATTTTTACAAACCGAGTGCCTATTGTGCATATAGAACAGGCATATAGTGTAGACCCTGTTCTCGCGGCATAGTTACATAACGCGTTACACGACATTATTTTACAAAAGACTAAACGTAGGAAATGTTTCAAAAGGTGTTGGCCACCCGATATTAGCACATACAAAAGCAGTTAATGTTTTTTTGGTCACTAGGCGCAGGTCTTAAGATTTCCTTTTTTTTTGCTGTCTGATTCTAGGTCAGGAAGCAAAGATCTTTTGACGGGCTTCTGCTGGAGGACAACGCCTTTATCTTTCAAACCTGGAGTAACTGTCTGTGGAGCTGTTGTTGGAGTTTCTTTTGCTGGAGTACCTGGACAACAAAGTTTCTATAAGAGGCAACTCAATAATATATGCATGCATGCTTGTTGCTCCAAAAAAGGAAAAAAAAACCCATATTAAGAAGTGTATTTTTTAACCAATTTTAACAGTTTGATAAGATTCTGTAGGCAGTGAGTAAGTAGTGGAAATTGAAACATAGAGTATCTTGCAGAAAAGTTTTTGAGTAGACACTTTTGTCTTAAGCAACATGTGGATCTTATTATTGTGGGATTGAATATTTTTATCTAGTTTGGGTTAGGGAATGGCTGCTAAGGTCAGTTGCCATGTGAAAATGTGTTTCCAAGTTAGAATTGAACCAAGGTGGTTATAAATAGTTTGGAAGTGTGAGTTGAGTCTAGTTACATACCTGAACTAAATTGTAACTGGAATCTCTCTTGTAGAAACAGTGAACTGGACATTTTGCCTATTTAAGGACATGTTTTCATATACTAATTTCACACAACTTATTTAACAACTTTGAAAAACAAAAAAAACTAACAATGGCATATCTTCCTAGGATCTGGGCGTTGGAAGCTGAAAGTGGTGCTAGTGATCTGGGTGGTTTGTTCATGTGGTATTTAGCGAAGGACGTGTTAGCTGACAAAGCCTGGAAACGTAAGGTGGACGGGGCTCGTAGGGAAGTGTTCAAAAATGTCGTTGAGCGTCAGCATTTCATTCAAGAGATCCGACAGTGCCAGACCTTTCCATCTGACCCTTTCATCGGCAGGATGATTGCTCTCCTGGACAAGAAACAGCTGGAGGACAACGTATTTATTAAGAAACTAAAGACCGAGGCAACCACCATCCAGAGCAGTATCGAGCAGAAGGAGGCTTTCTCGGCCAAAATCTTGTCCAATGGACCATGGTGAACGAACGGTCTAGGAGGTGATTTAATGCTGGTGTTTTAGGTCTGAAATAAAAGCCCTATGTTGCGTGTCCGGTTTGTCCACCGGTGAGTCCTAAGGGCTGTGTGTTTGTGTTGTAGGTCTTTCGTTTGTCAGTTTAATCTTGTGTATGTATTGTCTGTGTCAATGAACCATGATGAATGTAATATATTTGGTGTTTTATTGTTTTTTGTTTTGTGGACGTGTGGATTGAGGCCAATTTAGCATATAGTAAGTAAAGTCTTATATGAACCTACTTACGACCCAACAATGAATAGCTTTAAGGAAAAGAACCCTGTCTCCAAAAAATGGTCTAAGCGGTTTGTGCATCCCAGATTATTAATTAGAATTAAAGATTGTGTACCTGGTTCCTTTTTTGCAGTCATCTCTGAGAACTTGGTTGATGTAGTTTCTGTTTCTGAGTTCTTGTTTGATGGACCTTTAAGGTCTGTGATTGCTAGTGGTGTTGGTGTTGGGGCTTCAGTTGCCAGTGGTGTTGGGTTTTGTGTTGTGGTTGGGGAACTCACACTGGCCTCGAGCAACTTTTGCATGCTTAGAACCGAATCGACTGAGAATTCACCTGACCCCTTTCTTGATCCAGGAGTGTAGCGAATGAGGAACGTGTGCATCTTGCCCTCAATGGCGCGTACCTCAGGAGGTGGCTGGTTTGCATCCGCTGTCCTGTATTTGCGGGCCAGGTCTACACAGGGGTATGTTGTAACCTCGTCTCCTGCCGGGGTGAAGAAACTGAAAGTTGCGGTTGCTGTTGCATCACGAACTGTCGCCCTGAAAATGTACCTGCATACGGTGGTTGTGTTGGGATGGTTGAGTGTGTGAATGAGTTCAAATAACAACTGTAGACACATGAATATATGGTTACCTGAAATACGGGCTTTCAAGCTCACCATGGTCAACGCAGACGTAAGTCCCGTCAAAGTCGGTGGGTTTCTTACCACACGTGCCACACGAAATGTAGTGCCAGCTTCTGTTTTCCATCACTTTTTCAACTGTTGTTGCGCAACTGAATTGCACTCCCTATAAAAGAATGTGTTAGGATATAATGTAGCCCATCATAGTTAACTCAAATTCGGGTGTACCTTGTATGGGCTGGGTTATGTAGGAGCAAGGCTGCTAACGTCTCAACATTTTTCTGTTTGTCCAGAGTAGGTTCATTGAAGCGATGGTTTGAAATTTGCAACGGTGGTTGTGTTTTAAACAGCTCTTCAAACCTGCATTTTACGGTTGAGGGACAAAATCGTCAGTCACTGACATGTGATATAAGAGTATAAGACGGGATGTGGTCTAAGGTCTTGGAAGACATACGATGTCTGTGCGGCGTTTGCTTGGGGTGTTGATGGATTCACATAGTAGTGGGTCGGTGGCATCGCAAACAGCTGGTAGCCTGTGGCAAGACATGGTTAGTCATGCGTGGGCAGCAACATCGTTATTAAGAACATGCATGAAGAGGCAGTTACCTCTGTATTTACCAACTCTACAGGATGAGACAGCAAGCATGATTGGTTGTGGTAGGTGAAGTATTTCATCCTTTGGAAACTACCTAGCCATGGAGTCCCACAGTGTTAATGCAACAACGTTTCCTCTGTACAAAGAAAAGTGTTAGACATTGTTGTTAGGGAGGATGTTGTAAATCTTGGTATATATACATGGCTTACTATAGATTCTGGATGTCAATTCTTCTGGTCATCGGCCTTCCGGAAGCCAGTTGTTCGGCCGAAGGGAGATCACCTATTCTCATGATACATCCAAAGTAGTCTGTCGAAAGCAAAGGTTGTGTATCAGTCGCTGTTACCGACACCAATCAAGCAATTTAAGGACGAAGTTAAGAAGCTGAGGCTATTACCTGTGAGTCTTGGATATATCATCTTGTGTTGCTGTCGCGGTGGGGTACCCTAGATTCCAACTCCGCATACGGCACAAACTTAAAGTAATGTGCTGGCCACGTTGCCTCTTTGCCTTCTAGTTGTTCAAACCGTGTGATCTTTCCAAACTTTAAGCTGACCGGGTTTTCGAGTGCCTGTTGGTATGGGCTTGCTTTTTCACAGAAAAAACTTGTTATCTTGTAGACTTTGCCACCCGACATGATCTTGTCAAAGTAGGCCAGATCGCTCAGGTCCATGTTTGCCTGAATCCCTTTTCCCTGTTAAGGTAGCAAAGATGCATTAAAAGATTGGTTAACAAAACATTTGCGCAACGAATACTTGGACTGTAATAACCATAATGTACCTGTTCGTCAATAAGCATGCAGGAGAAAGCTGTTTCCTTCATATCTGGCAAAGATTTAGAGATCCATTTCCGGTAGATTTTCGCTTCGAGAACATAGTTTCTGTCGCCTAAAAGTAATTGGTCAATCGGTGTTGCTGTTGTTATGAGAGCACTTGTTTCCGCGACTGTCATAGGCATGGACGCCATACTTGAGTTTCACCTGAAAAATTTATAACGCAGAATAGGAAGTTAGTTTTGGTGTATTAACGATATCCACATTATGTACATGCACCATGAACATGGACATAAGCATGCAAAAGGCAACATTTAATCTATAAAGGACAACATATGATAGCAAATTCTACGTTGGTACCTAGTGTTACAATTATTGATGGTGGCAATAGTAATGTACATTAGCGTGTATCATGTTAGCAGTAAGAATTACGCAACCTATTTTGTATGCAGCTTTGCATAATGTGTGTTTATGTAGGATTTGCTAATCTGCCGGTGTCGCTTGTGAGGCAACGCGGTGGTTTTCTATAGCATTTAAAAAGTCAATGTACACTATGTTTTGGTTGTGTTGGGCGGGTCGCCTTCTTCTTGTTGAATTAGGATCTTTAGCCCCTTTGGCGAGGTAGCTCTTGATAGAGCAACATATAGTTGTCCATGGCTAAAAACGGGTTTTGGCAGATAAACACCTATCTTAGAGAGAGACTGACCTTGGCTTTTGTTAATAGTCATTGCATAACATAGCTTTACTGGAAACTTTCTACGCTTGAATGTGAATGAGAGATTGGGATCGTCATGAATTAAAGCAATTCTATGCACGTAAACTTTTTCTCCAATTCGTGTCCCGGTAATAATTTGCGCTTCTATAAGCTTCATCTTCACCGATCTGACAATCATCCTTGTGCCATTACATAATCCACCAGCCAAGTTTGTATTTCTGAGAAGCATGAAAGGGGACCCGATCTTTACTTTCACTTCATGGGCTGGAAAGCTCGGGAATGAAAGCGGTTGAGGTACTCCATTGGATAGAGCATGTCGGTCTCAGATGTTTCGCCTCCTTTTGGGAAAGCTTCGTCATTGCTCAAGTAAGTTGTCGAGTCTCCAACTATGGCTGCTAACACTTTCTCGTTTATAATGTCTGCAGTTTCATTCTTGGGGCATACGATGGATTTTTCTTGCAGGGTTTCGGGTGTGGGCGATTGTAGAGTTTGTTTGTCATAGATAAAATCTATGAGCTGTGCAAGGCCTTCATCAGTGGGTGGGAAACAATGTTCAGACGGTATAGTTATCAATTTTGAGTCGGCAGAATTATTGGTTTCTGTTATGCCGGCCTGTCCATTACCCACGTCTAGCAGCCATTCTACAAAAACCGATGCCTGTGCCTTTTCAGTTTCGGTCATGCCTTCACGCCTGAGCCGCATATTTTGGGTCAGCGTGTGAATCTTGAAGTGCTGCCACGGGTCTGAGAGGGAAACCGACGAAGTTATGAGTTCTATTTTGGATGCTCCCTTTTTCACTGGCAGCGTTTGTCGAAAGTCACCCCCCAAAACAACTGTTTTCCCACCAAAGAGGTGGTTAGGTGCACACATTAGGTCTCTCAGGCTTCTGTCTAATGCTTCAAAACAACGCTTGTTATTCATTGGCGCCTCATCCCATATGATTAAACTTGTTTCAACCAGTAGGGATCCTAGTTGGGTGTTTTTTTTAATGTGGCAAAGGGATTCGTCCGTTAATTCCAGTGGTATTTTGAACCGAGAATGTGCCGTGCGCCCGGCAGGGAGAAGGAGAGAGGCGATGCCCGAAGACGCAACTGTTAGGACTATCTTGGCTCGCGCGCGCAGTACGCTTGTGATGGTCTTCCACTGGGATGTCTTGCCTGTGCCGCCATGACCGTACACAAATAGAAGTTCCTGTTTATTTTGTTCAGACGCGATTATAACGCGATCGTAGATGGCTCGCTGTTCAGAATTCAGCTTAGGGACAGCCGCTTTTGTTTCCTTAAATAGCATATCGCGGTTGTAGTTTCTCTCTTCCATCATGAGTTTGTTTTTCAGAATATTTAGCAGCCACTGAGGAGGGTTTGGAAGACCAAATTCCAACAAAGTTTTGCCATACCCGTCTAAGATCGATTGGATCTCAAAAAGAATATAGTCTTTCAACTCAGGGTCGTTTACATGGTAATTAGGGATGCCAGTTGTTTTTGAGACCCTCATTGGTATGTCATCAGACATATTCCTCCAATGTTTTATCCAAAGTCTAAGCGGATCTGCAACCTCACAATGAACCAACAATTGTGCGAACAGTACACGTATTTCAGACGCAGATCCATTACCCGCTGCTTCTTCCAACGCTATGTCCCATTCTTTGTCGTCACCAAGCAGACCAAGGGCTTGGCATGCAGCACGGTAGGTAGGCAACACGATTTTGTTAACCGTGCGCACGTCTGTAGGTGATTGGCAACCCTTTTGATGAGAAATGAGAATTCTGAAGTAGAAAAGGTCCCCTGAGCTTGGGTGGACATAAGTAAGTCTACCAATGGAATGTTTGGTTTTCATAACCCGCCGTCTCCACCTCTTGGAGTCAGCATACCATACAAACTCAGATGGAAAATCGACATATGTTAACGTGGCCCCATCTTGGTGCTCTGCGTTTTAGGCATACCATTCCGTCAGAGTAGTTTTCTTTTTGTCAGGGAGGTTTACAACCACATCTATCCTATCACGTTCCCGAATGTTTATCGGTTGCATGTTTTCCAGATGGACCGAAAGTATTTGTACAGCTGGTTCTCTACTATGTATTGGAAAGTCATAGAGTCTCCAGCAAGCTTCGTGTGGGCAAATGAAGCGGCCATCGACATAGTTTTAGATTTCATCCTTTGCTGTTTCTTGCATGGCAGCCGAAGTAGATGCCTCACCAACTGACCTTGTGATCTTTGCAAAGATACGGTCGGGTCCTTTCGAAATGTATTTGAACAGGTATTTGATGAGCATGCTCCATCCACAGTATTCAACATTTATGTGTGCTTGGAACATGAAACAGAAAGAATGGTTATAAGGAACGACGTAACAATTGTCCAGTTGGGTGCCATGTTTTGTAATGTAGACACCTGTATCTCTTCGTCGATAGTGAATGTACCCCCTGTCATCTAGATACGTAGTGTTGTTGTATTTTTTGGGGAGATTCTTTCCACAGGAACCATCCTTCATACACGGGGCAGACATACTAGGTGGGCCACACGGACCATGCATCATGAGTTCCGTGACAATAATATTATGTGTCTGGGTCAAGGACGGGATCTGGGATTTCAGCACAGATGTAGTTGTCCATCTGAGACGGCTCAGTTATCTTGTCCTTTGGATCAATCCATAGAAGCGTGTGACAATGGGGTAGCCCACGCTTCTGAAATTCTTTTGTGTACAGAACTGTTGGAAAGAAAAGCGTGAAACAGTTAGGCTAGTGTGTGCAAGGATGAAAGGAAGGAAAGGTACAAAAGGCATTCAAGAGAATTACCACCTGCGACAGCACCAAAAGGACGGTCTTCCTTCAAGTACTTGACAAAGGCTTTAACTTTCTGTTCAAAGACCCTGCACCGGGCGTCTGGCCTGTCAGATGTTGTTAGAACAGGGAACTCAGCCATGAACCTTTCAATTTCTGGCCACTTAGCGTTGCATGTGAAGGTGATGAAAAACTGAGGGTTCCCCAACGCTCGAAAAATTGCAAGGGCATCCAAATAGTGGCTATACATATACCTTGGGCCTCCGGTGAAAGAACGGGGCAACACAATCTGTTTTCCACATGTGATTCCCTCTATCTCGCCTCTACCTAGGGTATCATAAAGACCAGCAAGGCACTCACTACGTATGTCGTTCTGGTGCAGGCGGATGAAATCAAGCCTCGCCTGCTCAACACTGCAGAAAACACCAACAACATACTGTTGAAAAAGGCGGCCTGTTCAGAATATCAGTCCAAAGTCATCTACGCGCGGGTGAAGCTGGTACTTATAGTACTGGTTCATAGAAACCTTCCTTGTTTCTCCACCACCACCCCTAGGGCTCAATTTCATTTCTGGGAAAAAGCCTGGCTCGCCATATGGAAATAACAGTGGGAACTGCAACGACATATATGACTGATCAAGCTTGTTTATCCGTTTAAGTTCGCCTCCACGATATTCGATTATAACATCGTAATCTGTTCTGGTCCTAGGGCCGCTTTCGAACACAATACCTCCAACATCATTAGAAGTGGGCAGTTCATACCCACGGACACTACACATGTTGTAGAGTCTGATCCTGAACGGTTCGATGTTTCCATCGGCACATTTATCGCGAGCTGTCCGAAAAAGCTGAACCAAGACATTGTTTTCATCTAGGATCTCAATTAAGTGTTCGACTATTTCCGGGTCAAGACCGCTGTCAAACTCACCGCCAAAATGAGACATACGATTTGACACCTCGTTTGTTGTGTCATACACATAGAGTTGTAAGAACCTAGGCGGTTGTCCCTCTTCAGGACAAAGGGACCCAATCTGATGGTAGATTTGACCGAAAACCTTAAAAACATATGGCCCCGTTCCTGTATTGACTGACCTGTCAATAGATGCACCAAATGATGTCATAGCAAACATCTGGTTATAAGCACGTATTTTGGCCATAAACCGTGCATCTGTTAGAAAACCTTGCATAATGGCTGGAGGCGGAAGGTATGGTTCCATGTATATTTTCCCACCCATGCAGCAAAGATGGTATGTTGTACGCCTTGCAAACTGGTTTGATTTAAGGCGTTCACCCATCCAAAACTTAGCGCCACAGTGTTGACATTGCTGGTCACAATCGCCTAGGTCAATATAGGTTGGCACAACATAACGTGGAGGACGTGCCGCATTTCTTGGCCGCCCACGACGACGGCCAATGTTTGTGCGAGCAGGAGTGGAAGGCCCGACGATAGGCTGTTCTACAAAAACGCACACAGAAACACATCAGAGGGAAATAAATAGGGATTCAACCCATTGTTCCAGCCAATTTAAAGGACAATCATGAACAAAGGCTGTTTACCAGGGATTGCAGGTGCAGAAGTGGTCGAGGTTCTCCCCAAAATAGTGCGCCGACCCATGGGAGGAAGGGCACAACCTATGGGTCCAGAGAAGTCAGGAGGTGTGTTTGGTCCACTAGAAGAGGCAATATCAGGATGTGGACCACGTGGTTCATTTCTAGGCAAGAAACCCCGCGATGCATTTGTTGGTCTACCACGACGTCGAACGGTTTTTTCACGGGCAGGAGTGGAAGGCCCGGGTCCATTGGTAGCTGAGGAGTCAAGAAATGTGTTTGGCCAACCCGAGGAGGAAACAGATGTGCCTGGTGTATTTGAGGAGCCAACATCCGTGTCTTGTGGCGGGCGTATGCCCAACAAATGTTGATGCGGGTACCGGGGCACGCACGTCCGTGTGGCCTGCACAACATGGAGACATTGAAGATACAGAACGCGGGCAAAGAAAACTGTGGCAAGCAAGGAACTTATAAAGGGTGTAACGTAAGAAATGGAACCTGTAAATACGGGGAATCCTTGGGTGGGCTGGGTATGAGTGGACCCCAAATACAGCCTGCATTTGTTGGGCGATTTCCGAGAACCGGTCGGGCCTAACTCAGCAACCCGTTTCATCAAGGGCCGGTAAGTATCCCCCAATCGTACTTGAGCAGCAACTTGGTTCCCTGTCGTTAACCTTGGAAAGTAGGCGGGACATGGTGCGGATGACATTGTAGGCATAAAAGAAGCTGGTAAATGAGCAGAAGCCATCGTCGAAGGAGAGGAGAAACAACATTAGAAAATGTCTAAACGTGTGTGCGCGGAGACAATTGCAGGTATGTTAGGGGTTTGCATTAGATTGTACATCTGACAGTATCTGCCAAGATGAGGCCAACACGGGGATGGTGCAAACATTCGCTGCAGACGGCGCTGCTGGTAGGAACCTCACAAACCCTGCACCGGTTAGGTTTTGACTGCCCGGGAATAGCTTCATCAACCATTTGAGCAGCTGGAAGAAAGCGCGGTCGTAATTTGCGTTTTTTTATCGCGCAGCAAATGAGGCGTGGAGAGATGATTGCTACGCAAGAACGTAAAATAATACAAATACAAAAGAAAGGAACTTAATTCAGTCTATGAACTTTATAAAGGGGGTAATTATTTGCATTATTTTGGAAGCAAAAAAGTAAAGTAACATTTTTATAGGCTGTCGCAGATCCGACACAGCACACAACATGGACCTGACCTATGGTTTAAATATATAATACAAAGACCAGTAACAACTATAGGTTTTAATCCAAAGAATAATCAGATCAAATTTTTTTTGCATTATTTTGGAAGTTATACATATACAAAAGACCACTAACAACAACCTATGGTTTAAACATATAATACAAAGAGCAGTAACAACTATGGGTTTTAATCCAAACAATAATCACACCTCAATTATTTGTATTCCAGTAACAACTACGGATTTTAATCCAAACAATAATCAGATCAAATTTTGTTTGCATTATTTTGGAAGTTAAACATATACAAAAGACCACTAACAACAATGGGTTTTGATCAAACAAATCAAGCATGGATTTTAATAAAACAATAATTAAATCTATGCAACCAACAACACACAAGTCAGACACACGTCTCGATAACAACAATGGGTTACAATAACATAAACAACAAACAACCAAGAAAAGTGGTTTTTAATCAAACAACCATTAATCCCAATTCATTCAAGAAGAGCAATTTAAGTAACCAATTGGTTACTAAGTATCATTACAACTAAAAAAACAGAAATTTAAGTAACCAATTTAAGGAAGGCGAAATTACCAGCAAGGTATTAGGGTTTTGAATAGCGGCAGGAAAAGTAACATGGAAAGAAATTGTTATGCATAATTGGTGGTACATAAACAACACCATCGCACTGTTGAAGACAGATGGCGCCTCGTAACCTCGAATTCGAAAATCCAACGGTTGAAAAAGGGATGTTGAGACCGGTTTTTCAAACCAAAGGACAAACCCATACCTGGATCAATTTTTTCAAAGGCATCTACGGTGAGATTTTGTTGTGGTGGTGTTGAAGGTATGGGCATGCGAATTTGAACGGCTCCCATTTATCTTGTCTCACAACCCGTATTATTTTATTACCTCATTTTTGGATTCTGCCTAATGAATAAAGGGGTAATGAGACGAGGGAGTAGCACCCACTTGAAAAGTGTGCCTTTGACTGTAATTGAGGTAACTTCTTTTTTGAACTTTAAAAGACAACAATGCCCTTACCGCACAGTCCACATTTCCAACCAGTACACACGACACGAGTACACTACCACTTTCACTCCTTCCCAATGTGGTTTCATTTCTAGAGAGAGATAAACCAAACCATACCAATCTGAAAAACCAAAACCCAAAAATGGACCCACACAGCTTCATCGCACGGGCAGAAGCCCAAAGATGGATCGGAATAGCCGAGAAGCTTTTAATGAGCCACGACCTAGTCGGATCCAAAACCTTCGCTATCCGAGCACGCGAATCCGACCCCAGACTCCAATCCGCTAACCAAATCTTAGCAATCATCGACACTCTCATCGCAGCCGAAAAACAAATCATCACTAATAACAACACTCAACAACCTGACTATTATGCTATTCTTCAAGTCAATCAGTTTGTTCAAGATGCTCAGCTTATCACTAATCAGTACCAACGCCTTGGGATGCTTTTAAACCCGAATGAAAACCGGTTTCCGTATTCGCAACAAGCGTTCGAGGTGGTTAACGATGCCTGGGCTGTCCTTTCTAACCCTATGCGTAAGTCTATTTATGATTCTGAACTTAATCATTATATGCCACATCAGCATCAACAACATCATCAGGTTAATAGTTTAGGTTTTGATATTGAACAACAGCAGCATAACTTTTTTACCGTTACTAATATGGGGTCTAATCGACAACAACAACATAATTTTATGTCACAGAGTGGTAACTCTGTTAGTGAACAAGAACAAATGTATCAGCAACAGTTTCAACAAGCCGAACAACCCCCACAACCGCCACCACCGCCTTTTTCTTGGCCACAAGCGCCAATGGCACAACCACACAATCAACAGCAGCACGAGCCGTTAGAACGGAGTAATGCTGTGAATGGTAATAGTGGTGTAAGGAGGGAAGGAGGGGATGTGGAAGTGGAAAATGAAGGAGTTGGTGAGGATGAGGATGAGGATGTGGATGATGGGTTGCCTACGTTTTGGACAGCGTGTCCTTACTGTTTATATATGTTTGAATATCCGAAAATGTATGTGAATTGTACTCTTCGTTGTGATCATTGTAAAAGGGCGTCTCAGGCTGTGCGTGTCAAGTCTCCACCAGCGATAGTGGAAGGGCAGGAAGCTTATTTTAATTGTTGGGGGTTCTTTCCGGTTGGGGTTTCGATGGATAATTTGAAGATAAGTGATAACAGGGGTGCTAGGAACTCGAATTGGAATCCATTTTCGCCTTTGTATGATGTGTCAAGTACTGTTAAGGAAAATTTAAATGAGAAGGCGGTTCCGAAAAAGAATGTTAGGAATTCAGGCCCTCGAATTTATATTGATGATGAGACTGATGATATATTTACAGGTGTGTCTGAACCTAGTGATGATTCGGATCAAGACTGGAATAGTACTAAGAAAAAGAAAGCGAAATAAAGGTCTTGAAAGGGAAACACTTTATAGGTGTTAGCGTAGCAGATGCTAGGAACGTGAGCAATGCTATTTTGCAACATGGTATTGTATGAGTCTTAGTAACTAGAGACTAGTTAGAGCGCTGAGGGTGTCTATACAACAAGGCAACTGTTTTCAGAAAAAAAAAGTTTTTACAAGGTTATCAGGCTCGGTTAATAAAAAATTTGGAAGAGAAGGTGATTTGAAGGACTTGATGAGTTCCTTAGCAGCTTAACAATTCTCTGTGATGTGAGGTTATGGCTGCGTAGTGATGAGGTAAGACTTCTTATTTTTGTTGCAGTTGTAGTGTGTAGTATCTGTAGGTTGCTGTAGTTGTGTCAATATTGGCCAATAATGAACAATGTTGTGCGTTTAATATTATATGTACTTGTGCTTTGGAATGGCAACTTGGCTTTTTATTGTCCTATAGTTGCAATTGGCTGAGAAGTGGTCTGTCACCAATTTAATTGCATATATAACGCATTTTAGGCTATAGATGGAATTAAAACAACATCAAGTATAAGAAACCGAGCTTTCAGATTCTTCCAGACTTTTTGCTGATTGAAGTTTTCAAGTAATTTCTTCCTAACTTAATCACAAGTCTCGATTCACGTATTGCCAACCTACCTTCTATGAGCTTTTTAGAATTGAGGTTGAACCGTTGAAGTAGAACCTTTTCCATTTGCTATCCAGTAGAAGGGGCCGCATTATGCACAATGTGACAAATGAAGACCGACATAAAGTGATAATAGTGCCTAGAAAGGATTAATTTGTGCTGGTATACAAGTTTTTTTTAATATATTTTTCTCTTTAAGAAAAACTTTGTGCGTGTTTGTGTGTGGTGTAGAGAAATATCAAGTAATAGGCATATACACAATTTTACTAGGATTATATATTAGGCGTATACATGATTTCACTAGGATTATGATGTTAAGTTTGATGAGGCGAGCTTCAGTTTAATACGACAGAACTACTCTGATTTAGTACTCTTCTGCTTCTGCTCCTGTATTTGTACCTTATCCTTGAGGCCGTCACTCCTATTCCAGAAGTTTTCGCCAAATGATCTGGTATTTTTCTACATTGTTAAGGGCAAGAACCTTGGGTAGACACTGTCAAGCATATATCAGATGTCTAACACATGTGATATTGGGACTTTCGATCAATTTCTTTACCATGGAAGCATTATAGTGGATGTTCATTTGAGACTAAAAACCTTGAGTGAACATTTGATTAGGCTTTAAACCACATCTTCATTAAAATTTGGCTCAACTTTTTTCAGGACATCTACCTCTTCTTGACGTCGTGCTAGCAATTAAACATCTATAGAATAAAAATGGAATCTTGAATCACAATATAACAGATGAGTTGTATGCTCCATGCTATGAATTCAAGTAAGCCTCGTGCTGCTATTTTCCATTTACTGGTAGCATACCATACTTAAACATTGCTTCATTTGCTTTTAATGTATGCAAGTATTTAGAGGAGCTCTTCTGTTTACTACTTTTACTATCTATGGAGCCGCAACGAGGAGCCAACTGAATAATGAAGCACTGACTGCTTCTGCCAATAGCCTACTTTGAACACCTTGGTATTATGTACTACTTGACGAGTTAGCAGAAACTAGTAATCGACTAATCATACACAGCCAAAATTTGATCTTTCACTCTTCCTGCATTTAACACCTAAAAATTTATTAGTCACTGCAGGTAATCAAGGATTATTTAGCAACTAGTACTCATGTTTTTGTTAAGCTTTCCGTGTGTAAACTTACAAGACACACAAATGTGATGCCTTAAAAGTTAATACGATAAAGTTGTGTGCCTTTTACAGAAAATTGAAGGCTCTAATAGCGAACCTACTAAATGATGATACAAGACTCGTACGATATTCACCGTAAAAAATGGTATCATATTAATGTACACGCAGATAAGTAGGACTTTAGGTAGCTCAAATGATTTATATTATTAATTTGAATTTTGATTTGTGCATACTACAATGAATCAAAGAATAAAGAGCTTTCAATATCGGGAATCATTCACAAAAGAATAATGAAATCAACATCTTAAGAAGATGACTTAGAATCTGGAGCGCTTGCATTCAACAGGAAGACCATTAGGAAAACGTTTGTTGTCTTTGCAGTAGTTATAAATCATGTGCTTGTTTTGCACCCATCGAATCCTGTTTCGCCCTGCTGCGTCAATTCCTTGGGTACTCCATGTCTGGTTCTCGTTTTCGGAGCTTGTAGACTTTGAATTGGCACCAACTTTGTTGGCATTGGCATTGAATTTCCTGTATGAAGCAGTGAAAGGTGCTTTTGTCCAATCAGTCTTCACACGACCACCTTGGGTGGCCCAGTCATCCGCATTCCACAGGCTGGCATACACCCTCATCGGTTGGCTCGTGGGAAATGGAACTCCAGCAGCATCATGATTATTGAACACCCTTACTGGTATGTTATCTATCAGGAAACTGCAGCAACAAGATTTTCTTAAATCAGTATCCATGGCAGTTACAGTTTATATAGAAAACTTGGTGAACTAAAATAAAGAAATCTATGTTCTGTGCAGACGTACATGATTCTTTGTGAGTTCCATACTATCGTGTAGGTGTGGAAGGCCGTAGTAGGGTCAAACCATAGGTGAAACTGCTGTTCCTTGTTACCTTTCCCTTTTGAGTATACATTGGTGTGGACTGTGTAAGGGTTTCCTGAAGAGTTGCCCAAGAACTCAAAATCAATCTCATCATGTCCAGCACCTTGTGATGATAGCTGATGTCAAACATCATATTATTTGTTAGAAATGATTGATTTACACATGAATGACATGAAGCTACAAATTTGATATTAAAACAAACAATACTCACGTAAAATGTGGTAACAGTTCCAGCAGAGTTGCCTGGTACTAGCCTGAGTTGCATGTCGAACCTTCCAAAGAGGTACTCATGCTTGGATTGGAAACCAGAGCCGGAGTATTGATCAAGTGAAAGTGAGAGATCCTGACCGCCATTGAGAATTTTAGCACGTTCACCTCCAAAAGTGACGTCCATATCCTCGTAAAAACTTCCTGCAGAGACTGCTAATACTAGACATAAGATTGTTAGAGCAACTGCACAAGCTTTAGACTGTCTCATGGTACGTTGTTTTTTTTTATCTATAGAGATAGAGAGACTTAGATAGATGTGATGGGTTTATGTTTATGGGCATATAGAATTTATACAGGAGTTGTTACTTTGACAATTTGCAAGAGGAACCGTGTTGAAGGAATCTTGGTGGCATATTGAGGTGTACCAACCAGAAACAAAATAAACATAGAACATGCATTAACGCGTGCCAACTCATTCTATGATATTTTTTTTTTTGGCATGAACACAGAACAGCTATTTTTTGTTGGCCCTCTATACTCGTGCCGGTGACATTCTTCAACCATTCTAGCTATGAATATTATATAGAGTTTTCACCTTTGAATTATGTAATAGATGTCAAAATCTATTTTAATTATAAGATTTCAATTCAGATTTGCTTTCTCAAAGTGATGTTCATGGAGTAAATTTCTTAATTTTGATTGCTGGAATATAAGAGTCAAGATAGTTTTGTAAAGTATGGAAGTCACTAGTCAGAGCTAGCCTAGATAATTTGTCTCTAAGAGGTCCTACCCTTGCAATATTGGATTAAATATATCCATTGATAAATGTTTGGTAAGATTGTCCCGGCCCTGACAGGATTGGGTATGTTGTTGTTGTTAAGATTGTCGATAATGTATATGAAACAGAACAGTCCCTAAGGTCTCATAGTTGTAGAAGAATGTAAGAGTAAGACTTTTATGTCCAGTTCCTGGAAACTTAACACGATCATTTGTACATGACTACATGTCTCTTGTATATAGAGTAGACAAGGATTCATTCAGCCAGTTGAGCATGCCACTGGCCACACTGATACTGAGAGACAGGCACCGTATCTAGATAAGAACAACAGAGCGTTATGTGTGAGCCGTACTAGGATCCCATGGCTGGGGATAAGCAAGCTAATAAAACTCGATGTATCCCTGTCCTAGAGTCGAATGATTTCTCTCAAGGAGTTAAGGGTGATAACCAGTTGCTCATATCTAGGGGGTAGTTATTTCTGAAATGGCCAATTTTGGTAGTCTTGTAAGGTGGCCATTAACGGGCACATGCAATCTTCTCAATTGGAGAACATAACAATTGTTTTTTTCTAACTTATATATATAACATATCTAGTCCTTTAAATATAAATGAGGTGTTAGGTTTGGGGATTTTTTTGGTGCCTATAAAGGTCTTTTCTAAAGCGAATCTATAACATGAGCCCGTTTGACTTGTGCCCGTTTAAGCCCATGCCCGTTCGGGCCCGAACCCGTTCGGACCAGTTGTCCGACCCGCTCGTTTCTCCACCTCCAATTAGATGACATGACGTGCCTTGCACAAAAGGCTCGAGGCCGTGATAGCAACTTTGAAAGACTAATAGATAATGTCTGACTCATCGATTGTCCTGAAAAGATGTCTCATATCAATGTATACCGATAGGTAAGAACAAGTGGTATATATACATTGTTCTTAATACTCTGTAAATAATCTTACTTTGTATACAATGAATTAAAGAATAAAGAATTTTAAAATAAAAAATATATAATAATAGAATATGGGTATCAAAGTCTCAGGATGGCTTATAGGAATCTGGAGCGCTTGCATTCAACAGGAAGGCCATTAGGAAAACGTTTGCTGTCTTTGCAGTAGTTGTAAATCATGTGCTTGTTTTGCACCCAGCGGATCCTGTTTCGCCCTGCTGCATCAACATCCTGTGTACTCCATGACTGCTTCTCGTTTTGGGAGCTTGTGGACTTTGAATTGGGACCGACTCTGTTGGCATTTGCATTGAATTTTCTGTATGAAGCGGTAAAAGGTGCCTTCGTCCAATCAGTTTTCACACGACCACCCTGGGTTGCCCAGTCATCTGCGTTCCACAGGCTGGCATACACCCTCATGGGCTGGCTCTTGGGAAATGGAACTCCAGCAGCCTCATGATTATTAAACACCCTTACTGGTATGTTATCTATCAGGAAACTGCATAAACAAGATTATCTTAAATCCGTATCTATGGCCGATACAGTTTATATATTAAAAGCTTGGTGAATGAAAACAAAGAAAGATATAGGTGAATTGAAGACCCACATGATTCTTTGTGAGTTCCATACGATGGTGTAGGTGTGGAAGGCCGCAGTAGGGTCAAACCATAAGTGGAACTGCTGTTCTTTGTTACCTTTCCCTTGTGAATAAACATTGGTGTGAATTGTGTAAGGGTTTCCTGAAGAGTTGCCCAAGAACTCAAAGTCGATCTCATCATGTCCAGCACCTTGTGACGATAGCTGAAGTCAAACATCATATTTTTGGTTAGAAATGATTGATTTAAAAATGATTGATATTAAGCTACAAATTTGATGTTAAAACTAACAGTACTTACGTAGAATGTAGTAACAGTTCCGGCAGAATTTCCAGGTACTAATCTGAGTTGCATGTCGAACCTTCCAAAGAGGTACTCATGCTTGGACCGGAAACCTGAGCCTGAATATTGATCAAGGGAAAGTGAGAGATCCTGACCGCTGTTGAGAATTTTAGCACGTTCTCCCCCAAAAGTAATGTCCATGTCACTGTAAAAATTTCCTGCCGTTGCTGCTACTAGCAGATATGAAATAGTTAGAGCAAGCGCACAAGCTTTAGATTGTGTCATTGTTGTTTTAGTAGAGAGAATAAGCTAGAGGGATGTGATGGTATATTTGTGGGAATAGTGAGTTTATATAGGTGTGATTACATTGACAATTTGCAATGAGGAAACATCCTGGTTGTTGGAAAATGAAATCATGGTGGCAAAAGAGGTGTACCAAATAGAAAATTAATAATAAAGGAATATGAATTTACGCGTGCTAGCTGATTTTATTACTCTACTTCCACCATCCTAGATAAAGAGAATTGCTGTATTTTTAATATGTTTACATGTGAAATGTTTAAGTCAGTTCTAAAGTAAAATCCTTATTATTATATTGCTTGTATTTTTTTACAAGTCAAACGTTTTTATAAAACTATATGATGTCAAGACTTCTTTCTGCTTATTTACCCATGTTCTCTAGCTAAGGCTGAAGTACATGACACTAAGAAGGATGGTCTATATGAACCGATCCTTTCTGAGGTAAGGATGTTTGATCATTGGCTTGTCACAATATAAAGAAAGCGCCACAGGGCCTCATAATTGTGCAAAGACTGAAGTACATTGTTGTAGTCCAATTCTTATTAATTTCGCAAGATCAGTTGTAGATGAGGGTGGTCGCTTGTGTCTTTATCTTTGTGTGCGTGTGTGGTATAGAGGGTGCGGACTGTTAGGTACTTTTAGGATTTCACTTGGATTCTAATGTTAATTTTGTTGACTCAGAAACGGAGAAATGGAGAAGGATCCCTCACTACAACAATCCAGCCCTTCCCCATCGGGGTTTTCCCCAGCGACATCATGTCGCTGGGGAAAAGATGCTAAACGACAAAATTTGTCTGACGTGGCAAACTTGCTTGTAAAAATTTTGACCAAAAAATAAAGGAAAGTTTGTCGTTGGGGAAACGTTGACTGAATTTTGACCAAACTGTTTCACAAAAATGCAAGCGGGAGATTAACCCGCCAACTTTTCCCCAGCGACATGTCGCTGGGGAAACTTTCTTCCACGTCTAATCCAAGTGATTAGTGTTAATGCGTTGTTTATTTTATGTCCAAAAGTTTCCCCAGCGACATGTCGCTGAGGAAACTTTTTAGGATTCCCTCCAAAAGTTTTTCATTAACGCGCCTATTTAACAAATCAACGAACAAAACTTTCCCCAACGACATGTCGCTTGGGAAAAGTTGACTTCTATTTGACCACCAATTTTCACAAAAAAGTGTAATGTTAATATAATATTTTAGTAAATATAATATATATATTAAAAAATATAGTTATTAAAATTTAAAATAGTATATATCTTTTTATGATAAAAAAATTGAGACAAATGGTTAATTTTCACGCTAATGTTTTTCCGCTAATGTTTTTCCGCCAACATTTTGCCCGCCAAAAGTTAACATTCACTGATAATTGTTAACATTCATTGTTAATATTAATTAAAAATTGTTAACATTCATTGAGGCTTACAAACAGACACGCCTAAACCTAATTTTATTCTACACGGACACTTAAACGCGCGCTTAATTAAACATGGATATTAAACCGATAATAGACTCATAAACACGAAAACAGATACATCATAAACTAGTTCAAACGAATGTTCCCCATGTCATCGTAAAGGTCGTGAAGTAGTGCAGCTGAATCCAATGTGTGCCTATCGGAGTTGCGGTACAACTCTATCGTACGCTCAAGTACCATTATCATTCCATTCAAGCGCACACAGTTTGCACACGCTGAAGAGCTTGGAGAAGAAACTGGAATCGTTGAAGGTCTGGTAGAAGAGCTTGGAGGAGAAAAGCTCGTTGAAGGTCTTGAAGAAGAGTTTGGAGGAGAAAAGCTCATTGAACCTCCAAGAGAATTGATTAGTAGTTGGACGCTTTTGTCTTTCCATAAAAAAATTTTGCATCCATATGAAACTGGAGGTTGAACCCGTGAACGTGGACAAGCATAGTACAGTCTACCAAAGTTTTCAGTTGTCCACGATTCTCGAAGAACTACATCTCCATGTCCACACCTGCACGGAAAAGCTTCATGCTTCAACATTTACATAATAACAATTTGTTTATGATGATAAGTGTGTGTGATCTGCTGGTGGTTGTGATGATAAGGAGTGTGTGTGGTTCTCTTTTTATGCTAAAAAAGTGAGGGAAATTGTTAACATTTTCCCTCCAATGAACCTCTAATGATGAACCCTATCTAATACGTTGAACCTCTATGTTGAACCCTATCTAATACGTTGAACCTCTAATGATGAACCCTATCTAATACGTTGAACCTCTAATGATGAACCCTATCTAATACAATGAACCTCTAATGTTGAACCCTATCTAATACGTTGAACCTCTAATGTTGAACCCTATCTAATACATTGAACATCTAATGTTGAACTCTATCTAATACGTTGAACCTCTAATGTTGAACCCTATCTAATTCAATGAACCTCTAATGTTGAACCCTATCTAATACAATGAACCTCTAATGTTGAACCATATCTAATTCAATGAACCTCTAATGTTGAACCCTATCTAATACAATGAACCTCTAATGTTGAATCCTATCTAATTCAATGAACCTCTAATGTTGAACCCTATCTAATACAATGAACCTCTAATGTTGAACCATATCTAATTCAATGAACCTCTAATGTTGAACCCTATCTAATACAATGAACCTCTAATGTTGAACCCTATCTAATACATTGAACATCTAATGTTGAACCCTATCTAATACATTGAACCTCTAATGTTGAACCCTATCTAATACATTGAACCTCTTATGTTGAACCCTATCTAATTTACTGAACCTCTAATGTTGAACCATATCTAATACAATGAACCTCTAATGTTGAACCCTATCTAATACATTGAACATCTAATGTTGAATCCTATCTAATACATTGAACATCTAATGTTGAACCCTATCTAATACGTTGAACCTCTAATGTTGAACCCTATCTAATACGTTGAACCTCTAATGTTGAACCCTATCTAATACAATGAACCTCTAATGTTGAACCCTATCTAATTCATTGAACCTCTAATATTGAATCCTATATAATACAATGAATCTCTAATGTTGAACCATATCTAATTCAATGAACTTCTAATGTTGAACCCTATCTAATATAATGAACCTCTAATGTTGAACCCTATCTAATACATTGAACATCTAATATTGAACCCTATCTAATACGTTGAACCTCTATTGTTGAACCCTATCTAATACAATGAACCTCTAATGTTGAACCCTATCTAATACAATGAACCTCTAATGTTGAACCATATCTAATTCAATGAAACTCTAATGTTGAACCCTATCTAATACAATGAACCTCTAATGTTGAACCCTATCTAATACATTGAACATCTAATGTTGAACCCTATCTAATACGTTGAACCTCTAATGTTGAACCCTATCTAATACGTTGAACCTCTAATGTTGAACCCTATCTAATACATTGAACCTCTAATGTTGAAACCTATCTAATACGTTGAACCTCTAATGATGAACCCTATCTAATACATTGAACCTCTAATGATGAACCCTATCTAATACATTGAACCTCTAATGTTGAACCATATCTAATACATTGAACCTCTAATGTTGAAACCTATCTAATACATTGAACCTATAATTTTGAACCATATCTAATACATTGAACCTCCAATGTTGAACCCTATCTAATACGTTGAACCTCTAATGATGAACCCTATCTAATACATTGAACCTCTAATGTTGAAATCTATCTAATACATTGAACCTCCAATGTTGAAACCTATCTAATACGTTGAACCTCTAATGATGAACCCTATCTAATACATTGAACCTCTAATGTTGAAACCTATCTAATACGTTGAACCTCTAATGATGAACCCTATCTAATACATTGAACCTCTAATGATGAACCCTATCTAATACATTGAACCTCTAATGTTAAACCATATCTAATACATTGAACCTCTAATGTTGAAACCTATCTAATACGTTAAACCTCTAATGATGAATCCTATCTAATACGTTGAACCTCTAATGATGAACCCTATCTAATACATTGAACCTCTAATGTTGAACCATATCTAATACATTGAACCTCTAATGATGAACCTTATCTAATACTTTGAACCTCTAATGTTGAAACCTATCTAATACATTGAACCTATAATGTTGAACCATATCTAATACGTTGAACCTTCAATGTTGAACCCTATCTAATACGTTGAACCTCTAATGATGAACCCTATCTAATACATTGAACCTCTAATGTTGAAACCTATCAAATAATTGAACCTCCAATGTTGAAACCTATCTAATACGTTGAACCTCTAATGATGAACCCTATCTAATACATTGAACCTCTAATGTTGAAACCTATCTAATACGTTGAACCTCTAATGATGAACCCTATCTAATACATTGAACCTCTAATTATGAACCCTATCTAATACATTGAACCTCTAATGTTGAACCATATCTAATACATTGAACCTCTAATGTTGAAACCTATCTAATACGTTAAACCTCTAATGATGAACCCTATCTAATACGTTGAACCTCTAATGATGAACCCTATCTAATACATTGAACCTCTAATGTTGAACCATATCTAATACATTGAACCTCTAATGATTAACCCTATCTAATACCTTGAACCTCTAATGTTGAAACCTATCTAATACATTGAACCTATAATGTTGAACCATATCTAATACATTGAACCTCCAATGTTGAACCCTATCTAATACGTTGAACCTCTAATGATAAACCCTATCTAATACATTGAACCTCTAATGTTGAAACCTATCTAATACGTTAAACCTCTAATGATGAACCCTATCTAATACATTGAACCTCTAATGATGAACCCTATCTAATACATTGAACCTCTAATGTTTAACCCTATCTAATACATTGAACCTCTAATGTTGAACCCTATCTAATATATTGAACCTCCAATGTTGAAACCTATCTAATACGTTGAACCTCTAATGATGAACCCTATCTAATACATTGAACCTATAATGTTGAAACCTATTTAAAACTAAAATATACAATTATATAAAATTATTATTATTAATCATTTAAAAGTAAATTACATAAATGGTATATAAAAAATACAATTATACAAAACTTATTATTATTAGTTATCTGAAAGTAACATATACAATTATATAAAAATAAAATATATAACAATATGAAACTTATTATTATTAATAATTTAAAACTAAACTACATAAATGTTATATAAAAAAATATACAATTATATAAAACTTATTATTATCAATTATCTAAAAGTAAAATATACAATTATATAAAACGTATTATTATCAGTCATTTAAAACTAAATTACATAAATATCATATATAAAAAATATACATTTATATAAAACTTATTATTTTTAATTATATAAAAGTAAAATTTACAAATATATAAAATTATTATTAATCATTTAAAAGTATATAACATCAATTTTCTAAAAGTAAAATATACAATTATATAAAACGTATTATTATCAATCATTTAAAACTAAATTACATAAATATCATATATAAAAAATATACAATTATATAAAACTTATTATTTTTAATTATATAAAAGTAAAATATACAAATATATAAAATTATTATTATTAATCATTTAAAAGTATATAACATAAATGGTTAAAAACAGTTTCCCCAGCGACATGTCGCTGGGGTAAGTTTTGTTTATCAATTTTAGAAATCCCTCCAAAAATTTTCATTAACGCGCTTCTTTCACAAAACGACAAAATACATGTTTCCCCAGCGACATGTCGCTGGAGAAAATTTCGTCAAATTCTAAGGTTTATTAAACCAGCTGCGCAAAACGACAAGTTCTAAGGTTTCCCCAGCGACATGTCGCTGGGGAAAAGTTCGTCAAAAAGAAGGAAAGTTTCTCCAGCGACATGTCGCTGGGGAAACTATTGACCAGATCTTATCCTTATACGATTTACAGAAACTTCACTTATCTCCCCACACTCTCATTCTCTCAAACCTGCGTACAACATCAATCATCAATCATCACCACATTCACACCACCAATCATCATTCATCACCACTACCACCAAGAATCATCACCACCATTCATCTCTTCCATCCCCACCACATAACCCACCAAGAATCATCACCACCATTCATCACCACCAATCATCACCACCATTCACACCACCACCAGAATGTCTTCACCACCACCACCGTCATCTCCAGCCATCCCCACCACATAACCCACCAAGAATCACCACCAACATCGCCGCCAACACACCACCACCGAACGTCATCACCACCACCACCACCACCTCACCCTCTTTTCTCTCTAATTGATAATTCTATTAACAAGTTTGTGGTGGTGGATTTATTTTTTCTGTTAATTAAAGGTATATTTTTCTTAATTGAGTTATTTATAATAATTAAAATTCGTTTTTATATAATTAAAATTAATTTTTATATAATTTCAGCGGGGTAGGCAGCGTAGGTAGCAGTAGTAGTAGGCAGCGTAGGTAGCGGTAGGCAGCGTAGGAAGCGGTAGGCGGCAGTAGGCAGCGTTAGGCAGCGTAGGTAGCGGTAGGCGGCGGCAGGCAGCGGCAGGCAGCGGTAGGCAACTGTAGCAGCGGCAAGCAGCGGGAAGGTATATTTTATACAAAAAAATTTCGTTTGGTTTCTCCAGCGACATGTCGTTGGGGATTTAAAAATGTTATTTTCTTGTGTTAAATTTAAATCCAAACACTCCTTATATATGATGCCTAACCGAAGAGAACACTTTATTTTGATATATGCTGTTTTCCAACAACTTATTCGTATAAGCTTATCAGAACAGCTTTTTCTGATAAGCTGTTTTCAAACAGATTATTCCGCTAAGCTTATCGGGATAAGCTGCTTCAAACAGCTTATCCTGATAAGCTTATCAGGATAAGCTGTTTGAAAACAGTTTATTTGGATAAGCTTATTAGAATAAGTTGTTTGAAAACAGTTTATCCCGATAAGCTTAGCGGAATAAGCTGTTTGAAAACAGCTTATTCTAATAAGCTTATCAGGATAAGCTGTTTTCAAACAGCTTATCCTGATCAGCTTATCCGAATAAACTGTTTTCAAACAGCTTATCATGATAAGCTTATCAGGATAAGCTGTTTGAATACAGTTTATCCCGATAAGCTTATCGGAATAAGCTGTTGAAAACAGCTTATCCAGCTGTTTTCAAACAGCTTATCCTAATAAGCTTATCAGGATAAGCTGTTTGAAAACAACTTATTCTGATAAAGCTTATCAGAATAAGCTGTTTGATATAAATGTTTTACTGAATTAAACCTTAGGAATGTTTTAGGATTTTAGCGATTAATTTCAGAAAATTCCCGTCTGAAATTGATCAACCTATAGAAAACCCGTCGGAAGTTAATTTAATAGGAATTAACTTCGGGAAGTCCCCTGTTTGGAACTATTTTTTGATTGTTTTGTCTCATTTAGGATATGAATGCGTATAACTGGTTTACTATTTGAGATGATTTCGACAGTGTTTCTCCTTTACTCCTACGAATATGTCTTTAAACACATATTTGGGGAGTTGAGGGGAAATGCTGCCGAAATTTTCTCAAATAGTAAATCGGTTATACGCATTCATATATGAGACGAAGCATCAAAGAGTGGGTTAGGATTGCCTTCCATAGTTGCACTAGGTTAACAAAACATCTAGGATTGCTTTCCATAATTGCCTTCCATGTAATAATAACTAAATATACGGATAAAACGCAATTATGGTATTCGCTGATAAGAGTTGGATAAAAAAACCGAAACTTTCCAAAGAATTTAATGACGGTATTACAAAGTTCGTCAATCATTGCCGGCCGTTGGTGAATTCGGCGAGGAAAATTAGATGTCCATGCAAAAAATGTCGAAATGTATTATGGAAACCCATCGATTGGATTGGAGAGGAAATTGCTATAAACGGGTGGGGCCCACTTTATACCACATGGCTCAAACACGGTGAACCGGCTCCACGTGCGCCAGTGATAGATAACCTAGGAGAACCTATGATGAGTGACATGACAGCGTTACTCGATGATTTTAGCTATATTCCTTCGAATGAACCAACACAAGGAGATAATATTGGTGAGACTAGTAACCAACCGACTCAACCGCCTCAAGCCACTCGTACCGAGTTTGAAGAGTTGTATGCAATTACCAACGAGGCGCTGTATGATGGTTGTGAACATGTGTCTCGACTAGACTTTATGGCAAAATTTACCTATTTTAAGGCTAAAGGAAAAATGTCAGATTCTTTATTCAATGAAATATTAGAATTTCTCCGATATGCATTACCCGATAGTAAAGGATTCAAGTTCCCACTGAACTACTATGAAATAAAGAAGACATTTAAAACGATCGGGTTAGGTTACGAGTCGATACATGCTTGTGAACACGACTGCTGCTTGTTTTGGGAGGATAATAACAATCTGCAATTCTGTCCGATGTGTAATACGAGTAGATGGAAAGACACTAACACACCGGGGAAGAAAGTTCCTAGGAAGGTGTTGCGTTACTTTCCGATCATTCCTAGACTACAACGTTTGTACAAGTCTAGACACACTGCAAAAGACATGACTTGGCATGCTACTGGAAAGTGTGCGGAGCCTGGTAAGATGCAACACCCGGTTGATGGCGCGGCTTGGAAGAAGTTTGACTTAAAGTATCCAGAGTTTGCAGCAGAACCAAGAAATGTTCGACTAGGGTTGTGTGCTGATGGTTTCAATCCGTTCGGCAACCTTAGTCAGACCTACAGCATGTGGCCGGTGGTATTGACAACATACAATCTGCCTCCTTGGTTATGTATGAAAGAAAGTAACTTTATGCTGACGTTGTTAATTCCTTGCCCTAAATCCCCGGGCAAGGACATTGATATTTACTTGCAGCCTTTGATTAAAGACCTGAAGACTTTGTGGCACAAGAACGGTTTAGATACTACAGACATTATTTCACAAAAGCATTTCAAGATGAGAGCGATGCTTTTATGGACCATAAATGATTTTCCTGCTTGAAGTAGTTTGTCTGGGTGGAGTGGGCAAGGTTACTATGCATGCCCTACATGTAACCTAGAAACTTCATCTATTCTTGTCACAAGCAAAACAGCTTATGTTGGCCATAGAAGATGGTTAAAGAAGCCCCATAAATGGAGGAGTTCACGTGCTGACTTCAATGGCCAAACTGAACAGAAAGATCCACCTAAAGATTATAACCAGCCGGATGTAATCAAAGCGCAACATGCTAGATTGCTAAGGCGTACGCCGGGTAAACATCCGAAACATGGGGGTGTGAAGATTTCCCGCAATGTTACAGTCGAGCTTAACTGGACTAAACAGTCTATTTTTTACGAGCTTGAGTATTGGCCTTTTATTTCACTAAGACACAATTTAGACATCATGCATATCGAAAAAAATGTGTTGGAGGCCATCTTGAACATTTTGTTAATGAATGACAAAAGTAAAGACACCGCAAAAGCAAGACAAGACTTGAAAAAGATGGGCATTCGAAGACCTTTGTGGCTAACCGTAAACCACAAGGGGAAGACTGTGAAGCCCCAGGCTGCGTATTCTTTAACACCAGAGAACCGAAAAAAGTTTTGTCAGTACATCAAAAGTGTTAAACTACCAGATGGGTTCGGATCATGCTTCAAGCACAAAGTGACCGATAATGTTACAAATATAATGGGCCTGAAGTCTCATGACTGTCATATAATGATGCAACGTTTACTTCCTTACGGACTTCAAAATTACCTGCCCGAACATATTGCAAAACCAATAATCAATCTGTGTTCCTTGTTTAAGCAACTCTGCTCTACAACTTTGATGGAGGAGGACATGTTGAAAGCTTCGGTCAAGGTGGTTGAAATTCTATGCGAGCTTGAGCGCATATATCCTCCTGCTTTCTTTGACATTATGATTCACTTGCCCATCCATTTAGCTCTAGAGGCTCTTGAAGGCGGGCCTATTCAACCCCGGTGGATGTATCCATTTGAAAGATTCATGAAGAAGCTAAAAGGTTATGTAAGAAATAAAGCTAAGCCGGAAGGTTCGATCGCGGAGGGTTATGTTGCAGAAGAAGCATTGACTATAAGTTCTCAATATTTTCGGGGTGTTACCACGAAATTTAATCGTCCCGATCGTAATGTGGACCCCCCTCCCTCAACGTGTAAGTTTCAGGTGTTCCGATCGGTATGCAAGCCGATTGGTTTACTGTCCTTTCCTCATTTTCCTACCGACGAGTACAAGAAAGCGAGATGGTAGGTACTTAACAACAGTCCTGAGATCGACACGTACCAAGACCAGTTCCTGAGGTACGCGTTTTTTAATTTTGTAACTTTTTTTTCTTAACTTATCATTTCGACGACTTATTCTAATAGCAAGAACGTTTTTCAGTTTATTTCCAGGAAAAACAGAAAAAGACATGCTAGAAGAATTCCCCCACTGGTTTAAGACGCTGGTAAACTAACACTTATTTTGTGTACTTAAGTGTAAAAATAACAATATCATATTTTTAGTTTTCTATCTAATCCTATCTTCTTCATAGATCTTTGAACGTCACGCACAAAATCCCCAAGACCCAGAGTTTAGCCCAACCAGCGAGATATTCGCTTTGGCTAATGGAGCATCAAGGGCTCCAATGTCAGTAAACTGTTGCGTAGTAGATGGTGTGAGGTATGTCGTGCAGAGCCGCGATAAAGGTCGCGTAACTCAAAATAGCGGCGTTTATTCGACTGATCCTGACAGGAAAACTAACACTTATGGTCGGCTTCAAGAAATCCTCGAGTTTGACTATTTTTCGTTTAAAGTTGCGTTGTTCAAAGTTAAGTGGTTCGACACTCGCAACACCGTTGGTAGAGTCAAGAAACTTATCGTTAGAAACGGAATGACACAAATCGTCGGCTCTGGTGAGTGGTGGAAAAGTGAACAATACATCCTCGCAACACAAGTCAAACAAGTCTTCTACCTTGTAGATCCAGCCAAACCCAACGTGAAGGTCGTCGAACATGTTAATCATAAAACGTTTTTGAACAACGGTGTAATCGTGGTAGAGAACGAACCTGAGATTATACATTTGGACAACTCATCTGATCTCCCACCTTCTACTAGTGATCTCCCACCTTCTACTAGTGGGAATGACTTCGGTAATTACACCTTCTATATAGATTTGCATATAGATGGTGAATCAACGGAGGTTGACGCACCGCCAGATAACGATGATGTTCCTAACGAAGAAAATGACGATGAAGACCCCCTTCCTCATGATTTAGCAGATTCTAATGTTGAAGACCTCATCAAAGATGATGATGGTGTTGAGAAATTTTATTCTAGTGACGAAGAAGATTAACTTTGTGTTGTAACTTGTAAAATACACTTATATATTTGAATGAATGAATGAATGAAATTATTGTGGATTGTTTAAATGTGTAAATTTATTTTGAGATTTGTGCATGCTTGTATTATTTTGTTCATGAATTTCTACATGTTATGCTAATTGTACCTGTATACAGATGACTGATGTTGCACGGGGACACGGCGGGGACGGTGGTGGCGAGGATCCTTCACGTCCACGTCCTCCATCATTCGGTTGCGGGGGTTGCTTCGTCAACCGGGGTAAGAATTTCTGGACTATTGTAATACAAATTTGATACACATATTTAACTTGTTTGCCTTAACTTTTATGACTTTATCACTCACTTGATTTTGCAGGAAAAGGAAACAAAAAGACCAATTTGGGCGGGAGGAGAGACAGCAAGCAGAATACCCGGGACAAGACCCGCTGCCTGAAATTACTGGATGCGGTGGCCGATAATCACAACCGGCCGGTCGAGATCGACTTTGTAGCCGGTAGAGGTGACCTTGTTATACCTGTCGGCCCCTACTCAGATCATTGGGGAAACTTATTCGGGTGTGTCGTTAGGGAAATACCTTTGTATTACCCTTCGTGGAGCAAGGTCCCCGAAGGGCACAAGGCGGCGGCCCGGGCAGCTATTGGGGTAAGTTATCATTTTATATTTATTTAATTATCGTGTTCATTTATTTAATTGTATATATTTATTTAAATTTGTTTTTTTATTTATATCATATAAATAAATAAACAAATTTAAATAAATATATAAATTATATTGCTAACTCTGTTTTTAATGTGTTGTATTGTGTATATTTATTTAAATTCGTTTATTTATTTATATCATATAAATAAATAAACGAATTTAAATAAATATATAAATTATATTTCTAACTCTGTTTTCAATGTGTTGTATTGTGTATATTTATTTAAATTTATTTATTTATTTATATCATATAAATAAATAAACAAATTTAAATAAATATATAAATTATATTTCTAACTCTGTTTTCAATGTGTTGTATTGTGTATATTTATTTAAATTCGCTTATTTATTTATATCATATAAATAAATAAACGAATTTAAATAAATATATAAATTATATTTCTAACTCTCTTTTCAATGTGTTGTATTTGATTGCAGAAAAAATATGATCTCGCGCCGCACATGAGCACCCCTCGGTGGAAGAGTATTTATGATACCATTAATGCACAGTTACAAAAATCATACAACACCAGCAAGGCTAGTCTGAAGCGAGATTACTGTGTAAAAGACCCCGAGACTGGAGAATACGATGTGGATCGAATTAGGCGGAACAGACCCGACGAGCACACAGCTGAAGAGTAGGAGAAACAGATAGCGTTTTGGATTGATGAAAATAACAAGAAGCGATCCTTAACAAACAGCCAAAATCGCTCCAAGGCAACACTTATCTCCCGACATGGTTCTCGGTCGATCCCTCGCACTCGACAGCTCATGGTAATTATTATTATTATTATTGATTTTACATTATTATTGTTCTTTTATTTTTTTTATTTTATTATTATTATTATTATTTTTATTTTTATTATTATCATTATTGATTTTATATACATATTATTATTGCCGCATTTAATTAGATTGATCTTACTTACGTGTGTATGTACAACAAAAGGCGTCCGAAACCCAACAGGAGCCTTCAGAGATCGACATGTTCTATCGTTTGCATACAAATTCAGATGGTGTATTTATAGATGAGCAGTCTCTCCAGTTGTATGTAAGTATTCTTTTCAAAACACACTTTAATGAATCATTGATTAATAATCTAGCAACCCGACTAATATATTACTATCTTGTGTTATTGTCACCACACAGGATCAGATGAGGGAGCTAGAGGCGATGGGTGAGCACACCACTGCCGAGATCAACAGGATGGTGCGAGGAGGCAAGTTTCGCGGCCACCATCCTGGCGTGGGTATGGTATTGCCGGGATACGCTAGTACTTACACGAGCTTTTCGTCACCACCACCTGAGCCTCGTCGGGATCCGGATGTTGATTTCTTGATGGGCCTGCTGAGACACGACGAAATGTATGCCGATCATTTTTCGAGACACGAGAGTGCTGGTGCCAGCGGGAGCGGGAGTCGCCCGGGTGATGATGCTGAGGATCGAGAGGGTGGCGAGGATGGTGGCGATGACGCGAGCTAGTCGTGTCATATATGTGTTTGTTAGTATGGTACATAGTTTCTTTATGTTCATCTTGACTTGTTTCCCTAATATTATCCTAAATTAGAACGCTTGTTTCCCTACTATCCTTAACTATCCCGACTTATTCCTAGTATCCTTGACTAAATTAGAACGTTATATTATATTTTGGTGCAAGTTTGAACTTATTCCACGTTTGTGTTGATTTGTATTCCAAGTTTAGTTTATATGTGTCTTTTGGTGAGCAAATACAGGTTTTTGTTACAGGTTTTGGTAGATTTTTTCAGGAAAAATTCCGAAAAAAATCTGGAAAACGCCTGTTGTGCAGGCAATTTAAAAAAAAAACCTGCAGACTTTTCCCCAGCGACATGTCGCTGGGGAAACTTTGGTTATTCGTTGACAAGTCAAACGCAAAGCGTTGACAAGTCAAACGCAAAGCGTTGACAAGTCAAATGTATCGAGAGTTTCCCCAGCGACATGTCGCTGGGGAAACGTGGAAATCGTTGACAAGTCAACGACAACGCGTTGACAAGTCAAACATAAGGAAAGATTCCCCAGCGACATGTCGCTGGGGAAAATTTGTAATTAGCTAACATGTTTAAGTTCAACTTAATTTTTTTGTTTAATAAGGATTTTCCCCAGCGACATGTCGCTGGGGAAAATGTTGCCACCGTGGCAATCTATTCTTCCAGAAAAAGTCTGTGAGGCCCGCTTGTCGCTGGGGTAAGTCGCTGGGGATACTTTTAACAACGAGCATACCCCAACGAATTTTCCCCAGCGAAATGTCGCTGGGGAAATATATCCCCAGCGACATGTCGTTGGGGAAACCCCAAAAGTATCGCTGGGGTAGGGCGCGAATGTTGTAGTGCCTGTTTGGCTTACCCCGGGATTCGAGCGTTATTAGCTCTAATATACCAGCTCAATGCAAAGAGGTACCCGCCCGCTACTAGAAAAAATCACTCTTATTCAACGAGTCGTGGCTAAATATGTTGTGTTTGTGCCCCACACGTGTAGACACTGCCTAGTGCAGGAACCTTGAGTATGTGACATGCTTTCGAACATGGGGTAGACCTGTCAACTGCAAACCAGTTGAAAATAAGATTTACTGATTTACGGGGTTCCAATATATTTTCTTACCATGCATGCCAGCATTAATGTTTTTAAATTTCTGCTTATGTTTTCTTGTATATCTATCTCTTCTTGCTGCAATTACCATTTACTTCAGGTAGCATACTAAGAAACTTCATACGCTGCTCATTTGCTTTAGATGCATGCAAGGTACCTGGAACCTTTCTGTTAATCTCCTTCGTACCACTACTAGAAAAACATCATTTACCCACAGCAAGTTCTGTGGGAAATCCAGTGGGAAAGGGCCCTTACCCACGGTTTTCCCACGGAATTGTTCCGTTTGTAAAAACATCGTGGGTAAATATTTTCCCACGGAATTTCCCACAGAGCGTTGACCATTTTCCCACGGATTTCCCACGGTTATTATTACACATTTTTAACATTCAAGGAGTGGTTTTTTTCCCACGGATTTCCCACGAACTTTTTTACCACAGATTTCCCACGACTATTTTCCCACGGATTTCCCACAGATTACCCACGACCATTTTCCCACGGATTACCCACAAGTTTTAACACCCATTTTCCCACATGTTTCCCACGGATTTCGCACAATTTTTAGCAACCATATTTCATGTTTTTGCCACGGATTTCCCTCGAATATTTCTCACAGATGTCCCACGGGCATAATTCCACATATTTCCCACAAACATATTCCTACAGATTTCCCACAATATAATTCGACATTTTTCGAATTCCAAAATCTATATGAAAATCTGCCATTAATTTGTTACCAAAATGTACAAATACAATATACCGGATACATAAACGTGTGACCCGTTGGACATAAATATGTAATCCTATAATGCTATCGACATACTACAAGCCAATAGTTATAATTTCTAACAAAATACCTAAAGTTTAATGCCTTCACTTGCTGTTCTTGTGGGGCTGCTGATGCTGCATTCGGTAAAGGATGGCCGCTTCCATGGCTCTCTGCAATAGAATTATAAAAAAGAATCAATATGACAATTTTATCGCCGAACAACAATATCATCCAAATATGAGATATGCTTGAACTCACTCTGCCCAGCGGGATTCTATCAAGACTGCTACATAAAGCTTTAACATCACTAGGAATCTTGAGCCTTTTGTGCTTACAACAAACTGCTTCTACATAAAGCTACCATGTACATGATGGCTCGAGACCAAACGTCACTGCTGGGTTAATGTTGCCACCTGCACATTCACATGAATATTCATAAATGACTATTATGTAACATTACAATAAGGCCACAAAAGATTATATAGTGGACTCGGACCTCTTGATTATAATAATTGTGAGTGTACCATATATTAGTGGACTCGGACCTCTTGATGACTAAGTGTACCCTTGCTATGTCCGTTCATCATAACCGGCAAAAAGAGATCGTAGACCACCGATAGACATTCGGTTGTCCGTGTAGCAACATCCATAATATATGAAAGGTACATGATAATAAATCCCTGCTATTTCTAAGAACATTTAATGATATAACTTCGTAAGTTATTCAAAGATTAATATTATTTGACACTCTTTTACAACAATATGCATTGATTATCAATAAGAAGCCAAAAAGCGTTTGGGTGGAGTCGAAACAAGTAACTTTAGTCTGAACATGACCCATTAGATAAAAGGTATGAACTTCTTAATGCAAAAAAATGTTTCAGATTCAAGAAGTTTATTACAACACTAACCTTATGGCTATCATCTGAACCTGTCGTATAATTTATATAAAGCTGAATTTTCACTCGGTGCTAAATCATATTAATTTGTCAAACAGCCGTAAGAGCTTAACAATTTGAAAAACATTTATCTGCATAAAAAATATTTGGAGTCTTCAAAGAAAGAGTATATCTACCTTGTAGCTTGTGTAGCAGAGAACCCGGGGAGTAAGATTTAAGGATTTCGGCTTTTCGCTTGGTTAGGTCGTTTAACTTCTCTTGTGCAGATGCTAACTCACTTGTTCGAATTATCATGCACTGTACCACAAGTAAAAAAACGCATAAACCTTGAGCCTTTTGAGATAAGGCCGACAACTTATATACTAAATTTATAGCAATCACCAAGAGTGTAATCAGGTGAAATAAAAGGATTAAATCACGTATACTTCTATCATGCCAGAATCGTGATGAGTTTAATGGCATGTCAATGGTTATCAACAAAGAGTGTTTGAATGACAAGAAGTTGATTCTTACCTTGTACTGAGTTCTAACGGGGTCCACTGAAAGCAGAAATTGTTGATACACCTCCGGGTCAGTGGCAAGCTTTCACAAGTCATCATCACTACATCGATCAAATAATGCAAGTTGAAGTAAATTGCTGATACACAAGTCTTAGTAACATCTATGGATATAGACAAATTGTTGAACCACACACACACACATAAGGCGGTGATTTTTTTACCTATAGATTACAGATAGCCAACAAGCATTTCCATATTAAGTTGGTATTTTTACGAGAGGGTTTCATATTATAGTAGGATGCTTGGTTTGATTATCTGCACACTTAGGCATCTTGTCTTATCATTCCTCTAGTTTTTGCTGTTTAATCACATCCTGAAAGCATTAAAGTGAACATAATATTTTCTCCTTTCATATTTCAACCACATCATAGCAGCATGAAACATCACACTCGTATATGTAATCAACTGTCCTTTTCTAGCTTAAGTAGTGGTGACCCTTATCAATTAGTACAGTTTATGTAATATGGACCAACTCCGTCATAAGGGTGATTTCTCACTGTGTCGTAGATATAACAAACCTAACCACCCAAGGATGGCCAACTTTGTTAACTATCACTAAAATGTGAGACGTTTCAAGTTCAAATTAACCCTGACTGGGCCACGCCCACCTACAAGGTTTGAGTCAGTGTGGCGGTGGGCCCAAACCCTTCCGCCGAAAAGGGACTACTTTTTCTTGTTCTTTATGACCTCAACATTTCCATAAACTAAAGTAGTAATCCCGAACAAGGCCATATCTATACACAAAGATGATCACAATTTCAAATTGTGATACATTTTCATGTCCACTCTATTTTATCATGGACAAACAAAATGGTAACAACAAAGATATACGATACTTTGTTCCGTTGAGATTGAAAACATACAAAAACAAATTAGTTTGTACCTTTTGTCTTTAAGATATCCAATTATGCCAGCCGCCTCAGCGGGAGAAACATGAGGACGATCTCCAACCCTCTGTGCGTAAGGGGTGGAATTGCTGCTATTAGGAGTACCAGGGCGGGATGAGCTTGGTGAGCTATTAACAGATGGAGGATACCATGAGTTGGTAGGAATTTCCTGTGGCCTTTGATCGCCTTGTTGATCTTGGGAACTCCTGAAATTTAGCAGTCGTCGTTAATCTAACATTGCATAAACCGTTTAAATAATAGGAAGATTTGCTGATATAACTTTTCACAAAGCGAAATAACATAAATCATTAGAGTGTCGATACATCAAAATTATATACAGTCGCGCTGAGTTTACATATCCATCATGCTAAAAGCCTATATCACAGATCATAAAATCAATATATTTTGAGGTAAATCCTAGTTTAACTATTAAGGTTCGATAATTGCAATCATTTAGGCATTATCTAAACCGAGAAACAATAGTCACTCCTTTTAATATGTCCGATAATTTCCATATTACAGCCATATGTCCAACAAAATACATTTATACCAAATTATTGTGCCCATAAAAACGTCACAGCATGTTTATAAGCGCATAGCAAAAGCGAAATTACCGATTCCAAACCATGATTAAATAGACAAGGACATCTCTTCATGCTACTTTTTTTATATACGCAGCCTAACCAGTATCCAAACTCTCCCCTCGCCATAACAAGGAAGCAGATGTGAACATTGTAAGACTTTGGTCACACCAGTTTACATGCATTTCGGGTATTTTAACTCATAAGCTTTAGACCTCATTTTCAATTTTATAACCAACAGCATGTATTAATCAACAAAGTAATCTTTTGACAACTTAATTAACTGTAACTCACGATCTTGTTTACCTAGCTTCTTTTGTCGCCTCATCTTCGGCTTATTCTGAGCTTCAGATCTTGGGCGTCTTTTTCATTTCATCCATACTGAAACAAGAACATACAAACTTCCATCAAAATAATACTTAAGAAAAGTAATCAAACAAAATCAAATCTTTTTTTATAATTTTTCCATTCCAATCTGCAAGTAGAGAAAACAATAAATTCAAAATATGGTGCCTTCTATGCTTCTAAGCTCCAAGTGTATAAGCTCGTACGGCCAACAATTTGAGCTTATGAGATATTTAAAAGTAAAAGAAGCTCGTACTCTGGCTGAATAAACTTAATCAAACACCCCATATGACATGTTAAGCTTATATAAGCCGAAAACCACATAAGAGATAAGCCAACTATACAAGGTCAAACAAACACCTATCCGAAACGACATAAGAGCTTATATGAAATATGATAATGTATTTTTAAAGCCGAACAAATAACAAATTAGATGTATAACCTTGATCATCATAATGAACATTAGGAGGGTCAATATACTCGGTCCAGTCAGTCCGCTTGGCACTCCTTTCAACCTCCATCTCCATCCCCACCACCACCACCGGACTCAGCCCCCTTTCCTTTCATACTCCACATCCTATTCGGACTCCTCGCTCTCACTAACGGACTCAAACAGAATATCCACCCACCAGGTCCCCACCGTTGAATCTCCGTAACGGCGTCTTTTGCGGCGTCTATTTACTCGTTGACTCATCCGATTCATACTCACTCGACTCGTCATCGCTAGCTTCTCCATCCTCACAATCTGATAATCCTAGCCTCTTTTCCGTATGAAACGACGCCGTTGAATTGAAGGTGATGACGTCAAAATTATCCTTTTTTTGTCTCGGAGCAGTAAAGAAAGAAAGAAGATATCATATGAGATGAGTGAGTGGGTAAGGTAGGTAGAATAGAAACCTTAAAAAACTTAACGCTGTGTTTAAATTTTGGGGAAAAAAATAGGCGGATAATTTTGAGTTTTTAGGAACAGAAAGGCGGGGTAAATGAAAATATTTTTGTGGGAAATGTGTGGGTATTTTACCCACGTTTTTCCACGGATTTATTATATTTGTGGGAAATTTGTGTAAAATTTATCCACGGATATTTTTTTGGGTAACTTGTAGGAAAATTTCTCACAAATTTCTCACAAATTTCCCACGGATTTGTATATCCGTAGGTAATGTTAGAATTTTGGTGGATCACAGTAATCTGAGAGTCGTGTCAAACACTTTCAGATCAAAGTATTTCGATGGTTCTATCGAAATCTCCAATCAGATAAAACTTATATTGTGAATTGTATTTGTGTTTTGTTGTTATGATCCAGAACCACACATCAACAGATGATATTATGACCAAATAATTGTCATACGGATGTAACTGCAAAAGCAGTTATATTAACCATAAACTGACAATGTAAATAACGGGCTGAAATAGGTCCAAATACCCGGGAATTTTATTTCTAGTGCGTTTTTAACATAGCACTTTATACCAAATAAAAATTTTCCAAGCTGACCTGGCAGCTCGACCCCAGCCAGGGGCGCTGCCCCAGGACCATAATAATGTCATACAAGTGTGCACTACGAACAACCCCGACTTGATGAACGTTTATCACGATTACACATTGGTCAACTAAGTCAATCCATTACACTTAAATCATTATTGGTAATACAAAATCACCAACAGATAATCTGTGGGAAACTATATACGCCTTTCCCACGGATGTGATCGTTTCCGCTTACTTTTTTTGTATAGTTGTGCATTCGTGCATATACATGTCCGGATACTGACATAAAAAACATCATAAGGTATAATAAACTTCATAAATGAATAAAACACTTGTGGGATGTCAAACGGACGAGTTACAATAGCGTTGTACAGAACATATTCAATAGATTAGTCGATATAATATCGTTGTACGTGAGATGTTCAGCGGAGTAGTCGATAGGGTATCGTTGTATAATAGATGTTCAAAGGAGTAGTCAATACGAGATGTTCAAAGGGTATCGTTGTATACGAGATGTTCAAAGGGGTATTGTTGTATACGATATGTTCAAAGGGTATCGTTGTATACGAGATGTTCAAATGAGTAGTCGATAGGGCATCGTTGTATACGAGATGTTCAAATGAGTAGGCGATAGGGTATCGTTGTATACGAGATGTTCAAAATAGTAGTCGGTAGGGTATCGTTGTATACGAGATGTTCAAATGAGTAGGCGATAGGGTATCGTTGTATACGAGATGTTCAAAATAGTAGTCGATAGGGTATCGTTGTACACGAGATGTTTAAATGAGTAGTCAATAGGGTATCGTTGTATACGATATGTTCAAATGAGTAGTCGATAGGGTATCGTTGTATACGATATGTTCAAAGGGTATCGTTGTACATGAGATGTTCAAATGAGTAGTCGATAGGGTATCGTTGTACACGAGATGTTCAAATGAGTAGTCGATATGGTATCGTTGTATAAGATATGTTCAAATGAGTAGTCGATCGGGTATCGTTGTGCACAAGATGTTCAAATGAGTAGTCGATAGGGTATCGTTGTATATGAGATGTTCAAATGAGTAGTCGATAGGGTATCATTGTATACGAGATGTTCAAATATGTAGTCGATGGGGCATCATTGTATACGAGATGTTCAAAGGAGTAGGTATTGTTGTATACGATATGTTTAAAGGGTATCGTTGTATACGAGATGTTCAAATGAGTAGGCGATAGGGTATCGTTGTATACGAGATGCTCAAAATAGTAGTCGATAGGGTATCGTTATACACGAGATGTTTAATTGAGTAGTCGATAGGGTATCGTTGTATACGTGATGTTCAAATGAGTAGTCGATAGGGCATCGTTGTATACGAGATGTTCAAAGGAGTATGTATCGTTGTATACGATATGTTCAAGTAAGTAGTCGATAGGGAATCGTTGTATACGAGATGTTCAAAAGAGTAGGTATCGTTGTATACGATATGTTCAAAGGGTATCGTTGTATACCGGATGTTCAAATGAGTAGGCGATAGGGTATCGCTGTATACGAGATGTTCAAAATAGTAGTCGGTAGGGTATCGTTGTATACGAGATGTTCAAATGAGTAGGCGATAGGGTATCGTTGTATATGAGATGTTCAAAATAGTAGTCGATGGGGTATCGTTGTACACGAGATGTTTAAATGAGTAGTCAATAGGGTATCGTTGTATACGATATGTTCAAATGAGTAGTCGATAGGGTATCGTTGTATACGATATGTTCAAAGGGTATCGTTGTACATGAGATGTTCAAATGAGTAGTCGATAGGGTATCGTTGTACACGAGATGTTCAAATGAGTAGTCGATATGGTATCGTTGTATAGGATATGTTCAAATGAGTAGTCGATCGGGTATCATTGTGCACATAATGTTCAAATAAGTAGTCGATAGGGTATCGTTGTATACAAGATGTTCAAATGAGTAGTCGATAGGGTATCGTTGTATACGAGATGTTCAAATATGTAGTCGATGGGGCATCATTGTATACGAGATGTTCAAAGGAGTAGGTATTGTTGTATACGATATGTTTAAAGGGTATCGTTGTATACGAGATGTTCAAATGAGTAGGCGATAGGGTATCGTTGTATACGAGATGTTCAAAATAGTAGTCGATAGGGTATCGTTATACACGAGATGTTCAAATGAGTAGTCGATAGGGTATCGTTGTATACGTGATGTTCAAATGAGTAGTCGATAGGGCATCGTTGTATACGAGATGTTCAAAGGAGTATGTATCGTTGTATACGATATGTTCAAGTAAGTAGTCGATAGGGCATCGTTGTATACGAGATGTTCAAAAGAGTAGGTATCGTTGTATACGATATGTTCAAAGGGTATCGTTGTATACGAGATGTTCAAAGGAGTAGGTATCGTTGTATACGATATGTTCAAAGGGTATCGTTGTATACGAGATGTTCGAAACAGTAGTTGATGGGGTATCGTTCTACACGAGATGTTCAAATGAGTAGTCGATAGGGTATCGTTGTATATGAGATGTTCAAATGAGTAGTCGATAGGGTATCGTTGTATATGAGATGTTCAAATGAGTAGTCGATAGGGTATCGTTGTACACGAGATGTTCAAATGAGTAGTTTATAGGGTATCGTTGTATATGAGATGTTCAAATGAGTAGTCGATAGGGTATCGTTGTATACGAGATGTTCAAATGAGTAGTCGATATGGTATCGTTGTATACAAGATGTTCAAATAAGTAGTCGATAGGGCATCGTTGTATACGAGATGTTCAAAGGAGTAGGTATCGTTGTATACGATATGTTCAAAGGGTATCGTTGTATACGAGATGTTCGAAACAGTAGTCGATAGGGTATCGTTGTACACGAGATGTTCAAATGAGTAGGCGATAGGGTATCGTTGTATACGAGATGTTCGAAACAGTGGTCGATACGGTATCGTTGTATACGGGATGTTCAAATAAGTAGTCGATACGGTATCGTTGTATACGAGATGTTCAAATAAGTAGTCGATAGGGCACCGTTGTATACGAGATGTTCAAAGGAGTAGGTATCGTTGTATACGATATGTTCAAAGGGTATCGTTGTATACGAGATGTTCGAAATAGTAGTCGATAGGGTATCGTTGTACAAGAGATGTTCAAATGAGTAGTCGATAGGGTATCGTTGTATATGAGATGTTCAAATGAGTAGTCGATACGGTATCGTTGTATACCAGATGTTCAAATAAGTAGTCGATAGGGCATCGTTGTATATGAGATGTTCAAAGGAGTAGGTATCGTTGTATACGATATGTTTAAAGGGTATCGTTTTATACGATATGTTCGAAACAGTAGTCGATAGGGTATCGTTGTACACGAGATGTTCAAATGAGTAGGCGATAGGGTATCGTTGTATACGAGATGTTCAAATGAGTAGTCGATACGGTATCGTTGTATACGAGATCTTCAAATAAGTAGTCAATAGGGCATCGTTGTATACGAGATGTTCAAAGGAGTAGGTATCGTTGTATACGATATGCTTAAAGGGTATCGTTGTACACGAGATGTTCAAATGAGTAGTTGATAGGGTATCGTTGTATATGAGATGTTCAAATGAGTAGTCGATAGGGTATCGTTGTATACGAGATGTTTAAATAAGTAGTCGATAGGGCATCGTTGTATACAAGATGTTCAAAGGAGTAGGTATCGTTGTATACGATATGTTCAAAGGGTATCGTTGTATACGAGATGTTCGAAACAGTAGTGGGGAACATTAGTTTGCAGCAGTTTGTCATTTAGTCAATTTAGCATCTCGACTTCGTAATCTAATTCGTATGTTTTATCTACTTCGTAATGTAATTCATATGTTTTATCTACTTCGTAATGTAATTCGTATGTTTTATCGACTTTGTAATGTAATTCGTATGTTTTATCATCTTTTTAATATAATTCGTATGTTTTTTCGAATTTGTAATATAATTCGTATGTTTTATTGTTTAACTTTTTATCGACTTTATAATGTAGTTTGTATGTTTTATTGAATAAACTTTTATCAACTTTCTCACGGATGTATAAATCACAAAATATTGGTAGTCCGTGGGAAATATGTGGGTAATATGTGGGAAATCCGTGGGAAATCTGTAATCCGTGGGAAATCCGTGGGTAGTTTACCCACACATTTCCCACGGATATGTAAATAACAAAATAATGTGTTTTCCGTGGGAAATCCGTGGGAAAGCTCCGTGGGAAATCCGTGGGTAAATTACCCACAGATTTCCCACGGATGTATAATTAATAAAATATTATGAGTTCCGTGGGAAATTCGTGGGTAAATTACCCACGAATAGATAAATAATAAAATATTATGTTATCCGTGGGAAATCCGTGGGTAAATTACCCACGGATAGATAAATAATAAAATATTATGTTATCCGTGGGAAATCCGTGGGAAATCCGTGGGTAAATTACCCATGGATTTCCCACGGATGGATAAATAATAAAATAATATGTTGTCCGTGGGAAATCCGTGGGTAAATTACCCACGAATTTCCCACGAATGAATAGATAATAAAATAATTTGTTATCCTTGGGAAATCCGTGGGTAATTTACCCACAAATTTCCCACGGATGAATAAATAATAAAATAAAACGTTGTCCGTGGGAAATCCGCGGGTAAATTACCCACGGATTTCCCACGGATAGATAAATAATAATAATGTGTATACCGTGGGAAATCCGTGGGTAATTTGCCACATTTTTCCCACGGATGCATAAAATAACTAAAATAGTTTTGTAATCCGTGGGAAATCCGTGGGAAGTCCGTGGGTAATTTGTCACGATTTTCCCACGACTTTCCCACGGAAACCTTGGTCAATGCTTATGTGGGAAATCCGTGGGTAATTTTCCACGGATTTCCCAGGGAATTTTTTTTTGTCATTTCTGTGGGAAATCCGTGGGAAATCCGTGTCAAATTTCCCACGATTTTTGTTCCGTGGGAAAATTTCCGTGGGTAAAGGCTGTTTGTGTAGTAGTGTACCTTTACCATCTTGGACCCGCAAAGAAGGACCTACTGAATTAAAAGCACGGTCCGTCGTTTCTGCTTATAGCATTCTGTGAGCACTTTAAATTGAGTTCTACTTTTCGAGTCAAATAATTGTTGAAAGCCAAACCATGACCTTTCACACTTCCTTCCGACTCCTAAACTTCATAGTTCATTGCAGGTAGTAGTAATAACAAGTACTTTTGTTTTAGTTAGGCTCTCCATTTATCTATTTACAAGACACACAACATACATGATGTCATGCCATAAAAGTTATTAAGATCAAACTGCATGCCTTATACAAAGATTGAAGACTGTGTTGTTAAATTTAAAAGAAAAGAAACTATATGAATACAAGACATCTAAAACTTGTCAAAAAAGTTTGTATCATATCAATGTATTGTGCACAGAGAAATATGAGTGGTTTTCTGTAGCACTAGTAGTGGGGGTATATTTTATTTTTATTATCAATTTATAATCTCAACATAAGCACGGTACAATGAATCGAAGAATAAAGAATTTCAATATCAAAAATCATACACAAAACAATAATGAAGTATGGAAATTATCATCCTGGGAAGACTTAGAGGAACTTAGAGCGTTTGCATTCAGCAGGAAGACCGTTGGGAAATATTTTCTTGTCATTACAATAGTCAGGGACGAAGCCAGGACGAAATATGACCGGGTGCACAAATGTTTTTAACCGTAATATAACATATGTGAAAGGTAAATTGAAACGAACGGTATAAACACGTTCTGATTGACTGAGTGCATTTAAGATACATTTAGAAAAATCGATGTTTTTTTCACATATTAACACTACACAGAAAAAATCCATAGGGGTCACGCGCACCCGCGGGAACCCCCTAGCTCCGTCCCTGACAATAGTTGTAGATCATATGCTTGTTCTGCACCTATCGAATCCTGTTACGCCCTGCTGCATCAACATCTTGTGTACTCCATGCCTGATTATCATGTTCGGAGCTCGTGGACTTTGAATTGCGACCAACTTTGTTGGCACTGGCATTAAATTTCATGTAGGAAGCGGTGAAAGGTGCCTTGGTCCAATCAGTCTTCACACGACCACCTTGAGTGGCCCAGTCATCCGCGTTCCACAGGCTGGCATACACCCTCATGGGTTGGCTCTTAGGAAACGGAACTCCAGCAGCCGCATGGTTATTGAACACCCTTACTGGTATGTTATCGATCAAGAAACTGCATCAACAATATTATTTTTCAATCAGTCGCAGTGGCCAGCACAGTTTATATAACCAGAGCTCCACAAAAAGCGAGAATTAAATATTACTGTAGCAAGTGTGACTTACATGATTCTTTGTGAGTTCCATACGATGGTATAAGTGTGGAAGGCCACAGTAGGGTCAAACCATAGGTGGAACTGCTGTTCCTTGTTACCCTTTCCCCTGTGAATACACATTAGTATGGACTGTGTAAGGGTTTCCTGTTGAGTTGCCCAAGAACTAGAAGTCTATCTCATCATGTCCAGGACCTTGTGATGACAACTGATGTCATTAAAATTAAATATTTAGTTAGGCTCGTAACGTTGATAAAAGTGCTAAAAGTTCAATCAAAGCCAACAGTACTCACGTAGAATGTGGTAACAGTTCCAGCTGAGTTGTCTCGTAGAGTTTGAGCTGCATGACGAAACGTCCAAAGAGGTACTAGTGCTTGGACTGGAAACCTGAGCCGGAGTATTGATCAAGTGAAAGTGAGAGATCCTGACCGCCATTGAGAATTTTAGCACGTTCACCTCCAAAGGTGATGTCCATATCGTCGTAAAAACTTCCTCCGGAGACTGCTAGTATTAGCCATAAGATTGTTAGGGCAGCTACACAAGCTTTAGAGTGTGTCATTGTTGTTTGGACAAAGAATATATATGTATGTAGGAATGGTGAGTTTATATAGGTGTGATGACATTGACAATAATATAAGGAACCATCCTGGTTGTTGTAGTTTCTAATCATGCAAGGAAACAAATTGAGGGATAGACAGACAATCCATGAAAATAATTAACATGCACATACGCGTGCCAACTCATGGTAGTCTTTTTGCTGCGAAACATATAATTCCACCGTCTTTTTAAAATGTTAGATGAAAACCAATGGCAAATCCCAATAGGATTATTTATTCTCAAGGACCTTAATACAAATGGGCTAAGCCTGATCCACAAATAAAGCCCGATGACACAATACTCGTTAAACACTCTCCCACTTAATCGGATACGAAACTCTTTAAACAAAGTGGTCGACAAACTATTGGTGAAGATATAAGCATATTAGTAAGGCGATGACACATGAAAAACACTAATTTAAAAGAAAATCGTGCTGATAACGTATTGTGAAAGTAATATAAAAACTTATTTGCCATATGTTATGATCAGTGTAACTTTTTGTGCTGATAACGTATTGTGAAAGTAATGAACAAAAATAAAGGTAAAGAAAAGAGATGGATTATTATTCAGTGATTATACCAAAGAGGTTACAAATTTATTTATAAGACTTATAGTCTAAACCCCTAACTTGTTTATAAATAATAAGATGAATATACATATGCTCATAAGCTCATAATATTTTGTGTCGACACGTATTTTGTTTTTTGAAGAACCGTGATGTTGAAAAGATTTCAGAAAAATACATTCTAAGGCGTTGAGAAGGGATTTAATACCACTTGGATTGAGAAGAAAGACAAACAGATATGGAGAAAAGTACGAAACCATTGAAAATTTAACTAATGACGCCAACAACGTGGTCGACGAATACTTGTTTTGGTTGAGTAAAGATTAAGCAAAGTTGGCAGAATTTGTGCAAACGTGGAAAAAATAAAGAAGGAAATACAAGATCAAGTTCCTAAGCCACATTCGCAGAAAACGAGTGATGTGATACTAGATATCTATGCAATTGGAAAGTCAGCTGCTGATAAACCGACCATAGGAAATCCAGAAGGGGCTCGAAACAAAGGTGGTCTTAAAGGAGAAGGTAAAGGAGAACGTATAAAAAGTGCAAGAGAAATCGCTCTAAAAGCTAAGAAAAAGCAGGCTAGGAAATGTTTATGTTGCGGAGCGATGACAAATCAACATACCAAGAACACATGTCCATTAAATCCAAAGTATATTGTAAAGTTGGCGCTTATGGAAGCTGCTCGAGCAGAAGCTGGAAATGTTGCTGCTACAGAAGCTAGAAACGTTGCTGCTACATAACAAACAACAAACACAACTTCTTGAACATTTTATGTTTTTTCAAGTCAACTTCTTGAACATTCTATGTGTTTTTTCAATTCATACTTTGTTTCATACTTAGTTTCACACTTGCTGCTTATGAGGATCTAATTTGAATCAAGTTTGTTTCGATCTTTAATAACCATTTTCTGTTGAAGTGTGTGGGGATGGTGGTCTCTGTGTATGCTTATGAGGATCTAATGAATCATACATGATTCATCATGAATCATACATGATTCATCATGAATCATACATGATTCATCATGAATCATACATGATTCATCATGAATCATATATGATTCAAACAGAAATATATATGATTCAAAATGAATTATATATGATTCAAAAGCAAGGTGGTCTCTGTGTATGCATATGAGGATCTAATGAATCATATATGATTCATCATGAATCATATATGATTCCTCATGAAACATATATGATTAAAACTGAAACATATATGATTCAAAATGAAACATATACGATTTTTCATAGATTCATACATTATTATTGGTAAAAAGAACTCTAAATTCAAACTTCAAAAGGAATTTGGATTCATACATGTGTCTTGAAGATTCACATATGTGTCTTGATGAATCATACATGGTTCATTAAGAATCATATATGTTTCATGATGAAACATGTATGATTCATGATGAAACATGTATGATTCATGAAGTTTTATTTTTGGTACAGAAACTTAAACCTGGTAATAATCAAACATTTAAACACATCGTTGAATCCTGGTAATATACTTAAACCTGGTAACTAATAAGTACAATAGTACAGACTACCTTGTTCAAAATAGACTACGTTCAAATAGTACAGACTACCTTGTTAATAATCAGCGGGCCCAACAACTATAACTACCAAAACAGACCCATATTAGTGTTTTTACCTAGCCTGCTACCATTCACAATCATAGAATACCTACATTAGATAGAAAAAGTCAGTGTTCAGTTTGCTTCGATGGATCAGCCTATTCTTTCTGAGCCATATCACCCTCTAGATTCTTGGCTGAAGTCTTCTCTGGATCACGCTCATGTCTATTTTTGAGCGCCTGAACAATGATTGAAATGGAGATGAACAACTAAGCCTTGGAGTTGGAGAAGATAGAGTTTCCTTTTCTATCAACGAAGCAATGAAACACTCGTATTCTAATGACGATACTTGCTTTAGTATTGAGTGACGAAGTCGTTGAAGCCGATTTCGACGCTCTTCTTGATGAAGGAAGCGAAGTTTTATATTCTATCGAAGGAACCATCCTCGAAGAAGAACTTTTGCTGAATTTGACGCCTTTATAGCCGTTGATGAAGAAGACACAAGAACTAGTGAGGAATACCTAAATGACCTCCAAGAGAAATTTCATGAAAGAGCTCTTATGGCCAAGTCTAGAAGGTTCTTTAAGAAGGGAGGGAAGTTATCCAGCACTACAAAAGCCACAATTGACGCTGTATGTTTTAAATGTGGAATGCCTGGTCACTTTACCAAGGATTGTTATTCCAAAACATCCATTCCTTCTTATCCTTCACCATCTCAGTCCCGACCATCTGGTTCATCTCCATTTCAACGAAAACAAATTGCTCCATCTTCTTGTACTTTGATGTATAGGTATGTCCGCATTATCAAGAATCAACATTGTAGTTGGTGCCTTGAGGTTGAAAACAACCACATAAAAGTTGTTAATGCAAAGCAATGCCTAAAAACGTTGTTAGTGCTAACTAATCTTTCTTAGTTTTGATCACGAAAAATTACAAAGACATTTAGCATAAAATATAATCGTAAAACGAATTATCTAACAAACACTATCATCAAGGTAATAATCATTATACTAACATATCTTAATCATGTTTAGTGATCATAAAAGTGATTATCCTTAAAAATCACTTTTATCAAATGTGACAAAATATTTTTAATAAACTTTATTTTTAAGAAAATGTTTTATTAAAATAAAAATGTAAATTTGAATATGGCATATTCCAAATGCCATAAGAATATCCTTTTAAGGTTTAAACAGCCTAAGATGTTTCAAATCTACTAAAAGACAAAAAGGAGCGAGTCTACCTCCGTGGTTCCTTAAGTGCCTACGCGGTTCTCTATCGATAAGGAACCACCTAAGGAGATAAGGAACCGCGCTCAGCTAGCCGTTGATTTTTGTCTCCTATAAATAGTGGATCAAATCTGCATTTTCCACAACCCTTTTTGGACATCTCTTTCAGCCTTCTTTCTCCTTTCTAATCCTAATCATTTGTAAATGATCATTTAATGTGTTAAGTATGTTTACTTATGATTATCCTCTTGATCTCCTTCTTTACCTTGTCCAAAGAGAAGATCACTCACACACTTGTGATGTAATTAAAAATGAAGCCTTGATGAAGATCACCCACTCCTAAAGATCTAGTCATGTTCATCATTTGTTTATTTGTGTCTTGTGTAGATCCAATGTATTTGTGAATATTTGGACTAGTTGTGTTCATCCAAGCTGTTGATAAAAAAGTTGGGTGATCCTTGCTAGACCCGAATTAGGCTTAATTCGGGTTGGCTGGACTCCGGCTCCTGCACCAAGTGAATTATCTGGTTGGGATCCTGCACACTAAACAACACGCGTTAGGCTTACCGTGGGAATGTTTCCCACGATTAGACTCTGGCGTGAGAGTAAGTAATCGGTTAGGGTTATAGGAATCAGATGAGAGTTGAAAGTGCGTAGAATGTAATACCTTTGTGGAACCCTTGGGGGTTCCTTATATAGGCAGTGAAACCCTAATGGGCTGTCACTGATACTTCGGCCCCAAGGAAAGGATAATCACCAGATTTAGATTGATTGTTATCTTCTAATTATGATGAGTGAATATCCTCCCCTTTGGGATAAATCCTAACCATAGTAGGAATATGATTCTGTCTAACCCTGCACCGGTTATGCCGGGCCGTGGGCCCCACACGTATGTGCGGTTACTGTTCATCCAAGCCCATAAGCTTAAATAACATTATTCCCACCCATTCGATGGGCCGGATATGGGTAGTACCCGTGGGCCGGGTTCATGACCCGGCTGGGGACTATACGTCATCATGTCCCCTCAGTCTAGTTGTTACAGCCGTAGGCGTAACCTCTAGACTATCAAGAAGCTCCCCGGACGTACCAAGAAAGACCCTTTGGGGAATGATAATTTTATCAGAAAAATCATTTTGGCCGCACGTGGCTGCCTGACTTAGGAATTTATTCCAATGGTACCTCAGCCGCACGTGAAGACCGAGACGAATTAAATATAGCATTGAATTTGGTCATACGTAAGACCGCATATCCCGACATAATTGACTGTTCACCTGCCAATTGACTGACAAAGTGCAAAAAGTCAGAACCTCGAGCGGCGTAAACTACTGAGTCAGAAGTGACCCGTGGGTCCCACCTGACCTTTCACTTGCCACTTACACCCTAACCCCACGATTGAGGATAGTGGCAAACACGTGTCATGCATCCAACAGACCATGACTCACAAGGCAACCATATAAATAAGTTACCCCTACGGCTGTGTATAACACACAGTCTTTTTCTTCATTTCTGCCATTAAAGCTTTCCTCATTAGCACCACTTTCTCACGCACGGATCCCTTCCTTCGAAGGTTAGATTACCACGCCCTTAACTTTTTTAATTTAGTAATGGCCTAAAGAAACAACCCCTCCATCGGATCTGTGCTCAATGTAATAACCCAGGATCAATTAGATCACTTTTGCACTGATTACTTCATTCCCAACAACCTACACCCCTCTCTCCTCGGTGCAGGGGACCTCATAACTGAGGCTCCTCAGGGAAAGATTGGCCTATATACTCGCCTTTTTTATGCGGCCAACTACCGTATTCCTTTCACCCGTTTCCTTGTAGATCTCTTAGGATATTATGATGTACATATTAGCCAACTACACTGCATAGGCGCATGTAAGGTCAGCCAGTTTGAAATCCTGTGTCGCGCTAGAAGAATCCCTCCAACCGTAGAACTATTCCGGCTATTTTACACCCCTAGTTTAGTAAATGGTTGGCTATCCTTTAAGAAACGATCTCCAAACAGCCCCACGTCCCATAATAAGGCCATGGACTCACTGAAAAACCGGTACGACCATTACTTTTTCATTGACTCAATAGTGTGGCCGGCCGATTATGTCTTCAAACATAGATTATCTCCTGACCCTCCTCCGCACGCCAGTACCTATAACCTCAAACATTCCAAAGAAATAGATAGGAACAGAACAGGGTTCCATAGAAACCTTCCCGAATCATTCCTCTGCTTGCTAGGGATTAGCCGCAATTACTTCGGCTCGTCCAAGAGATATCCTGTGTTTTGGAGGAGACATGGTGAAGGTAGGCATAACATCCGCACATGAAAGACGTACATACATTTAGCTGCTGTAAATAATATACTTTATTTATTTTGGCATAAATGAACTTCTTTGGAATCCTTCGTCAAGGTAATCCAAAGCTTATACCAGAGGGATCCCGTCCCAGACGTAAGAACGAGCTACCCCTCCTCGAGCATACCCGGAACGTGACAGTTGCCCTGGAAGCCGTACCGGATCCCATTTCAGACGAAGAGGAAACAACACTCCTGAGAACCCCCGTAGATTTCGACAACGAGGATGGTGATCACATGATGCTTGAAGATGAAGCCGGGCCCTCCTCGCCGCCTAAGACTGCTACCCCCACGCATGGGGAAGAGCAAGGTGACAACATTGACGAGGAGGAAATTCAACAAGTAGATGAAGAAGATGAAGAAGAGGCCCAGCCCGCCCCGAAGCGTACTCTTAGGAAGAACAAGCGGGTAAGAAGAGTTTCCCAGGCTGAGGTTGGTGAACACAATGCCCCTCCAAAAAAACTGCGCGAGGACCACCCCCACTATCAATCTGTTGGGAGCACCACCCAAGCTTCCGAAACAGTGTGAGCCGCACCTGTGGATCCAGTCGTGCCGATGACCGATGCCGAGCCCGTCACTCAAGTTCCTCCGACTACATCAGAACTAGAAGGGAATAACGTGTAAGTCTACCACTTTTATTTACTCAAAATATCCACGAACTAAGTGAGAGCTATGGTTTTCCTCAAACAATACTTGATACTTATTCCAATTGTGTGTTTGTAGAGATGAACAAGCTGGTGCCGCACCTCCCCCAGATGCACGGAAAGAGAAGGGGAAAGAGAAGGAGATGGAGAAAGAACTTGCGCTGCATACAGCCGCAACCAGATCCGGCCCTGCCTTTGAGGAGGGTACCCCCACAGCTTCCCAAGAAATCCTAACATCCGGCCCTCATCAGCAGTTTAACCCTGACTGGAAGATCACTACTGCATCACGGATGAGAGAGGCCGAGGAGTGTCGTGAGTACCTTAATAACTGCATCCCCCTGGGTTGGTACGAGATGTGAATGCATTAAACCATGCGGATCTGGTGGATGAATACAACGGCACCTTGGTTCATCAGATGGCCATGGGCACCTCTATGAGAGTAAGATTTGAAGCTGCTTTAGAGCATGTGGAGTCCCTGAAGAGGAAGGTTGGGAAGAGAGAGGATGATTGAAGAAAATGAGGCTCAGATTGCCACCCTCCAGTCCCAGCTTGCTACTGCCGAGGCGACTGTTAAAGAACAATCGGCCCATGCCAATGCTCATGACCAACATGTAGCCGAGCTCGAGACTAAACTTGAGGCTGCAATAACCAAGGTATGTATCTGCACCGCATCAAACCTATGCCATAATAACCACCATTCTAATACTTGATGTATCACATACAGGTGACCGCGGCAGAAGTTTCAGCTAAGTCCTCCTTCGACCAAGTATCCATACTCACAAAGACGCTTGAGGATGCCCATGCGCTGATCCAGTGTGGGGAGAAAATAAAAGAGGAGCTTGCTCATGAGAGGGCCACGACCGAACAATTGAGGGAGGCGTCCAACCAAAAATATGTGCTAGTGAATGCCCTTATCACCGAGCGTGACGACGTGCTATACCCCCAACTACTAGCAGCCATTGCCGGCCGTAGGTGGATGGTGGGTCACGGGACGCGTTTAGCCGTTACCAAGGTGTTGGAAGCCCCCGAATTTGTTCAGCAATTTGCAGACCTCGTGTCAGATGGCATCGACCACGCTCGTCATGAAGGAATGGTCATGGCCGCTGAGCTAATAAGGAAGAAGCAAAACTTTACAAAGCATGCCTTCTTCAACACCGGAGCTGCTGACAAGATGACTGCTTCTATGGCCGCAATGCGAGATCTCCACTACCCATTCTTGGCCGAGCTGGAAGCCACAAAAGATGCATCTAACATGGAGGTTATGGAAAAACTAAGTCTTGGTGCGTTTTCTCAGGATGAGGGACATTCCCGGGCTCCCTTCACTCCCACACCCAACCACCTCACTCTTCCTATTTATGAAGATGTGACCAGAATCGTAGTTGGTGAACAGCCATTAAGCGAGGTGTTGGAGAGGAATGCGGCTCAAGCTTTGGAGCGGAGGGAACGCGGTGAGATATTGTCCTGTCTGGCTGGGGAGCAATGGGAGATAGGTAGGTTTCTCTCCCCCCCCCCCCATGTAGGGTACTCCTTAATTTGTCATATATCTTGGATAATTCGGTTTGTAACCTAAATATTCGTCCGTGGATGTCCACGGTACTTTATGATTGTAAACATTTGTCATGCTATGTATAAGTCCGTGGTAAGCATGGTAATTTTGATGATTTGGAAACTTGTTTATATTCTTTTCTAGATATCATGTATCTGTGCCGCATGACGTGTCACGTCTTACCTAGAATAAAACCAAGCCTATAGTTTACTAGAAGTGCGGCGTGCGTCTTTACCATGCAAAGCACTACGTGAGCGCGGCATATGGAAACTTACCACAACGTCTTGTGAGTAAGGTATCTAGTAAGGATACATTATCCGCGTCACTGGGTTGCATCCCTCTTATGTGACAAGTTGAATTATTAGGTTCACTTAATCCTCTTACCCCGCCTGGAGGCGTATAGTACATGTACGGTTATTGAATGAATGCATACGAATGAGGCATGTCATATTATAATAATAACAACTAAATCCATATGACTATAATAGAATCTAAAGAGTAAAAACAATTTGCACAAAAACTAGTCGTGAAGCTAGCTAGGCACCACGGTATTTTATTAGAACGTTTACATTTTTTGTTTTAACAAGAATGGGAAACCCTAAAAACAAAAAGAACCTAGAAAAGCATAAGAAATTAAACAAAGAGAAACACATGGATCTTCATTAAAGCCAGATATAGCGAAGTGTCCATGCGGAAGCCGTAGCTTTCAAAGATAGCACCTTTTGAGATTGGAGATATTCCATGTGCGTTCCAGATAGCGGCCATCCATGTCACGTAACTTGTACGCGCCCCGTCCTAAGGCTTCCGTGACCTCATACGGTCCTTCCCACTTAGGGCCCAGCTTTCCTGTATTCTCCGTTCGACTTGCTTCGTTAGCACGATAGACATAATCTCCAGGTCGAAAAGAAACACCTTTAACCTTGGCATCATAATAAGCTTTCATCCGAGCCTTGGACTTGGCCTCATTGATAGCCGCTATCTCCCTTTTTTCCTCCAACAAATCCAGATTGATCCGGAGTTTCTCGTCGTTTGTGACGACATTAACCTCCGCCGTGCGGATGGTAGGCATTCCTATTTCTACTGGTATAACAGCATCAGTGTCGTAGGCCAATGCGAATGGGGTGTCCCCGTTGGCTGTTTTGATCATGGTCCTATGTGCCCATAGGACATGTGGCAATTCGTCCACCCATTTGGCACTTCGTTTCTCCAGGCGTGCCTTGATGCCCTCACCCAAGCTTCTATTTACTCGCTCCACAAGACCATTTGTCTGCGGGTGTTTAACAGATGCGAAGCGCCGTTTGATATTTAATGCCGCGCACCAGTCCTTGAATGGATTATCCGTGAACTGCTTCCCGTTGTCCGAGATGATTTCTCCTGGTAAGCCAAAACGGCACACAATGTTCTCCCAAACAAACTTTTTAACTTGCTTGCTTGTGATGGATTTGACTGCCTTGGCCTCTATCCAGCGTGTGAAGTAGTCCATCGTGACAATCAAGAACTTAACTCCCCCCGCAGCTACGGGAATAGGTCCTGCAATATCGATCCCCACTTATAGAATGGCCATGGGGATGTAATGGGTGTAAGTTCCTACTACGGATGTCGTGGTACTGGTCTGTGCACTTGGCAATCACTGCACTTGCGAATCATGTCGCGTGCATCCCTATGCATACTAGGCCAATAATATCTTGTGCGTAGGGCTCGGGCCACTATGGATCGGGGACCCGCGTGCATGTCGCATAACCCTTCATGTATCTCACTGATCACATAAGTAGCCTGGCGTGGCCCAACACACCACAACCACGGCTGCAAGAAAGAGCGCTTGTAAATAATACTTCTCGAAGCTCGAAGTGCTGCGACTTCCTTCTGATGCGCCGTGCCGCTTTTTCCTCGTCTGGAAGGGTTTCATTAGTCAAATAGTTGACGATCGAGGTCATCCATGTAGGTCCATCTTCCTCAACTATAGTTGCGACTTCCCCTTCTGTTATAGACTTTTCCTTGAGTATTTCCACCAAGACTTGCTTGGATAAGTGGGCGAAACTTGTAGACGCGATCTTGCTAAGAGCGTCCGCCTTCTTGTTCTCACCTCTTGGTACCTGCTTGATAGAAAACTTACTGAAATCCGCGATGAGTGACTTGACTTTCTCCAAATATCGAACCATGTTATCCTCCTTGGCTATGTACCCCCCTAGAATGTGGTTCGCGACAAGCCGTGAGTCCATGTAGGCCTCAAGGTTGCGGACTCCCATTCTAGCGACGATTTTAAACCCACAATCAACGCTTCATATTCTGCCTCATTATTGGTGGCTGTGAACTCAAAGCGTAGGGCGTACGTAAACTCCATTCCTTCCGGATTCGTAAGGATGAGACCAAATCCTGATCCATCCGTGCACGAAGATTCGTCCGTAAATAATACCCATGGTTCTGACGGAGTTTCCTCTCGTTGTACGATTGATCCCTCCTCATCCGGCTTCTCTATCAAGAAATCTGCCAATATTTGGCCTTTAACAGCTGTCCTTGGTGTATACGATATGTTATGCTCTCCCAATAGAATGATCCACTTCTATAGCCTACCGGCCACATCCGGTCTAGAGATTACTTGCTTTATTGGTTGATCCGTAATAACTACAATTGGGTGCGCCTGAAAGTATCGGCGCGACCGTTTCGTAGCAAACACTAATGCCAAAACCAATTTTTCCATGGAATAATAATTTAACTCCGGCCCTTGTAGTGTTCTACTTATGAAGTAGAACGGAGTTTGGACTGTGTCCCTATCCGTCATAAGTACCGCGCTTATTGCTCCATGTGTGGCTGATAGGTACATGATGAGCTCCTCCTTGGACCGGGGAGCCACTAGCATGGGGAAAGATGCAAGGTGTTGTTTGAGTTGACCAAAGGCTTCCTCATCTTCCTTTGTCCACCGGAAGTATTCCTTCTTAATGCACTTCTTGAGTGTTTTGAATAGGGGGAGTGACTTCTCCGCGGACTTTGATAAGAACCTGTTTAGCCCGGCCAACTTCCCATTTAAGGATTGCACCTCTTTCCGTGTCTGAGGGGATGGTAATTGTATTACTGCATCCGTCTTTTCCGGGCAAGGTTTGATTCCATTTGGATCAATCATATATCCAAGGAACATTCCCTCCGTTGCCCCAAACATGCATTTCTTTGGATTTAGCTTCATATTAATCCTCCTCAATGTGTCAAACGTCTCTTGGACGTCTCGGAGAAGTGCATCCTCCGTATGACTTTTGATGACTAAATCATCAACATAGACCTCCAGGTTGCGGCGTATCTGTGAGTCGAAGGCTTTGTCAACAAGCCGCTGATATGTTGCCCCGACGTTCTTTAGTCCGAACGGCATTTTTGTATAACAGTATACGCCTTGACTAGTATGGAACGCCGTTTTCTCTGCGTCCTCTTCCGCCATCTGGATCTGGTGGTATCCTTTATATGTATCTAAGAAGCACTTAAGGGATATCCACATAGGGATTCTACCTTCCAGTCAATCTCCGGTAACGGGTAGCAGTCCTGTGGACAGGCTTTGTTCAGATCCGTGAAATCCACGCACATGCGCCAGCTTCCGTCATGCTTTTTGACCATGACTGGGTTGGATAACCACTCGTGGTAGTATACCTCGCGCATGATACCTGCGTCCACCAATTTCCGTACTTCATCCAATATTACTTGGCTGCGTTCGGGTGCCTGACCGCGCTTCTTTTGCTTAACGGGAGGATATCCCTGGCGGATCTAGAGCTTATGTTCTACTATCGCATACGGTACGCCCGTCATATGCTTGGGCTCCCATGCGAATACATCTAAGTTTGCTTTCAGGAGAGAGCACATGGCCCTCTTGCCGCTATCTGAGAGTGTTCCCCCTATGGATACCTCTTGTTCCGGGTAATCAGGATGGATTGCCACCTTCCAATTGGGAGGTGGTGATCCGTCCTTGGGGGGAATAGGTGGAAGCGGTGTTGTCACGGCATAACACTCGGATGCTGGTATGATTGTGTTATAGATGATGACAATTCCTCCTTCCACAAGGAATTTGATCATCCCGTGTGCCGTGGAGGGTACCGCTCGTATGGCCAGGATACCTGGTCTGCCTATGATCCCATTGTATGGAGAGTGTGAGCGTATCACCATAAAGTTCATCCACGCCGTGGTGGAGTGCTCTTCACTCCCAATGGTTACAAGCAGGCGCATCTGTCCTATTAGCCAGATGGTGTCTCCACTAAAACCGATGAGCGGCGCCGTGGTCGATACTAATTGGCTTCTTATTTCTGGTCGTAACTGTACGAAACAGTGTTCGTACATTACTTCTGCTGATGACCCTCCATCCACATACATACGACGGACATTGTGTGTTCCAATGCTTATCTCAATAATGAGAGGCGCATCAATCACATCGCTTGCCGTGATGGGAGGGAATGAGATTTCTCTGCCGCGTGAATTTTTTTTACTAACTTTCTGCCTCGTGCGGCGCTGTCTGGATTGGATCATGTATATAGTTGAAGGTTTGTCCTTTTGGGGATCCTTCTTGTCATACTTCTTGTTATCTTTTCCATCCTTCCAATCCTTGACCAAATGCTTGAGTTTGACTGACTTGATCAGTGACTCAATGTGCTTCTTGAGCTGGATACATTCCTCCGTGACATGGCCCTTGTCGTTATGAAATTCGCAAAAACGATTTCCTTGACGACGGTCCAGCGGGGTCGTCATTGGAGGAGGTCTTGGGAAATTGGCCCCTTCCGTCAGCAAGATCTCCCAGTAGGACATCTTTAGAGGGGTAAATTTGTCCTCTGGTCGTCCTCCTTTGTTTTGGCTCTTGTAATCTAAGCCTCTCCCACTGTTCTGGTTGTTTTGACCGCCCGACTGTCTCCTGGACTGGTCATTCGATCGGTAGCTGTTTCCTTTTGAAGGATAGGCCGCGGCTACCGCGGTTTCTCCCTCTATGAAGTTTCTGACCCTTTCCATAAGGTCGTAATACCTCTCCAGACTTTTGTCATTGAGACGTCTGATTAATTCCCTGTCTGTTATGGCATGCATATAGTCGGAAATTTTCAGGAGTTCCGGCATTGTCTTTGTGCGTGTGCACTCGTCATTGAAGCGTTCAGTGAAGGCCTCCGTAGACTCCCCCGGCCGTTGCTTGACGGTTGCCAATGAGACCGGGTCCCTATTATACTTCTTCCGCTGAGTATAATTATTCTTGAATGCAGTACGTAGTTCAGTGAAGATATCAATGCTTCGCGGAGGAAGTCCCTCAAACCAGTCACGAGCATTGCCGATCAAGGTTGAATTGAACATTTGGCACCATATAGGCATGGGCCATCGTTCAATTTTCGCCTGCGTATCAAATATATTTAGGTGATCATCCGGATCACCAGTCCCATCATAAGTCTTGACACACGCCGGCATGCGACGCTTTGTATCCTCAGAGTAATTCCGTATGCGGAGAGTAAAAGGATCTTCCCTGGAATCTGCCCATGGACGGGTGAGACTAGGGTCACACCACGGGCGGGAAAGATCTTCTGCTTTCGTATCTCGATAATAGGGGCCGCCATAGTACTCATCAATGTCTGGTGGCGGTGGAGGAGTACGCCTAGGCCGGCGACGCTTGGGCGGATGGTCATCCGAGTCCTCTCCTGATGGACCGGGAGTAGGAGGTGGTGGCCCATCCTTTGGGTGAGGACCGCTCTTGCGAGAAGATCCAGGAGCCTTCTTCCCAGTATTCATCCTATCCCACACGCTTGTGTGGCGATTAGTTATGGTTAGTTCTAGATCTGGTCGTTCGGGTGAACCGTCGGACTTCTCTCCCTCTTCTGTGGACTGTATTAGTTCATGCATGAGACGATCCCCTATGCGTTCGAACACATTACTGGGTTGGGGAGTTTCCTAAAAGAGGTTCCGCTCCTGAGGTCGTGTCCTTCGCTTCCTCTGAGTTTGAGAAGAGGTGCCTGGTCCGGCGTTGCCAAAGTTGAGCCTAGATTGGAGGTCCCTCCCTAGGTTAAACCTTGATGCAATCCCTGGGTCGATCCTCTCAAAGTTCTGCGTGAGAACTCGAGTGAGATCTTCCTCGTTGAGTGGTTCGACCTCTACTTCTTCCTCGGTCGATGGTCTGCGCGGCTCCTTGTTAGGGGGATTGGGCGCACTCCCTGGATCAGGATTATCCAAGGTCGAAGTAGGTGGTGGGGTCATGGAAAACGTGCTTGTCACGCCCATGGACTGAAGACCACTCTGGTTGTTTGGTCCGCCAGCTTGATGGCTAGGGGATCGATTGGGAATGAGTATCCCTTCCCCTTGGGACTTCCGATTTCTAGGATTTGTGTTCCTAGGGTTTCCCTACGGATGCCCCTTCGTCATTGAGAATTCGAGATGAGATTTTGCTCTAGCTTAGTATAATGGTCCCACGGATGGTGCCAACTTGTTGATACAAAAGTTGGGTGATCCTTGCTAGACCCGAATTAGGCTTAATTTGGGTTGGCTGGACTCCGGCTCCTGCACCAAGTGAATTATCTGGTTGGGATCCTGCACACTAAACAACACGTGTTAGGCTTACCGTGGGAATGTTTCCCACGATTAGACTCCGGCGTGAGAGTAAGTAATCGGTTAGGGTTATAGGAATCGGATGAGAGTTGAAAGTGCGTAGAATGTAATACCTTTGTGGAACCCTTCGGGGTTCCTTATATAGGCAGTGAAACCCTAATGGGCTGTCACTGATACTTCGGCCCCAAGGAAAGGATAATCACCAGATTTAGATTGATTGTTATCTTCTAATTATGGTGAGTGAATATCCTCCCCTTTGGGATAAATCCTAACCATAGTAGGAATATGATTATGTCTAACCCTGCACCGGTCATGCCGGGCCGTGGGCCGCACACGTGTGTGCGGTTACTGTTCATCTAAGCCCATAAGCTTAAATAACATTATTACCACCCATTCGTGATGGGCCGGATACGGGTAGTACCCGTAGGCCGGGTTCATGACCCGGATGGGGACTATACGTCATCACAAGCTATTTGTTAATACTTGGATTAGTGTTGTGTAAATCCTTTGCATATGTGTGTGCTTGGATTTGTGTTGTGTAGATCCAAGTTACATGTGTGTAAATGGGTATGTTTAGTTGAGTTGTAATAAGTTGTGTAAGTTCTCACTAAACTATAAAGTGATGTAGTTGTGTCTTGTGAGTTCTCACTAAACTATATAGTGATGTGTAGTTGTGTTGTGTGAAGTTCTCACTTAGTTTCAAAGTGAAGAGTCGTGTAGATTGGTTCTAGCTTTGGATTAGAACTCAGCATCTAGCCTTATGTCGGAAAATGGTAAAGTAGGCAACGTTGTGAAGATGGGTTCTATCTTTCGATTAGAACTCGACATCTAGCCTTGTGTTGTAAAATGGTGAAGTGGGCGATGTTGTGTAGATTGGTCCTAGCTAATATTAGGTCTCGACATTTAGCTTAGTGTCAGAAAACAATGTAAGCGACGTTGTAAGGTTTTCTCCACCTATAAGGGAGCTTGTGGATATAGTGTAAATCTCGAGTAGGTGTACTCGAGGAGTGGAGTAGAAACGAGGATAGAGCTTCGTTGTCGAACCACTATAAATCTTGGTGTCTTCATACTAGGTTGTTTCTTTCCTTACTATTTACTTACCTTCATCATCATTACACTTACTACTTGTCATTGTTAATGCATTAGAACTGAACCTCATCATTATGCAACTAGCTTTCACGTAAAATATGGTTTTGACACTCGCCTAATTGAAAGGAATTTTAATTAGGAGATAAACCGAGGAGAAACTATTCAACCCCCCTTATAGTTTCTATAATTGGTATCAGAGAGATGGTGACACAAGATCTTTGAAGTATATTGTACTTTAAAACTTGGATCGATCAATTGTCTTCTCAAATTAGAAGGTTAAGTTGTACTAAAGTTTTTCTTTGGTCAAAACTATTTTTATTAAAAATAGGCCTTTTAATTGGTAATATAGCATCTCATTTAGATTAGTAGTAGTTATGCATTTTAGATTTATTCTTGAAATGTATCTACTAGTTTTCATCTTATTATGTGTAGGTACTCATGAAGATCAATCACACTATTATTGTGGATTGAGTTACTTACACTCGTAAAAGACTCATCTTCTTTGATTTCCAACATAATTGAATGATGATATCAAGATAGATGGGAGTGATACTAGTCCTTGAAGACTTAGTAGTCACTTTAGTCATGGTTGGGCTTTGCATTGATTCCTTGTTAGCTTGGAATGCACTATGTAGCCAAGGTAAGTTTTCGTTCTTCCACACGCCCTCTTGATCACTCTTTTGATCATTAATTGACTATGTGCTTGTTCTTGGCATCCTTGACTTGACATTTGTTTGTGGTTTGTGATTCTTTCCTTTTTCCCTCTCAAACCTTCATTGTTTGGATACTTGACTCACTATGGAGATATAGAGTGAGTTAGTAGAAGCTTAAAGTATCAAGTATGATTTCCATGGTTTGCACCTTTACGGTTAGTAGGCCCTATATCATGTGTAACTTGTGTAATTGAGCTCATCTCTAGGATGATTGATGAATCCCTTGAGATACCAAACTACTTCACAAGTTGTAGTTGGACTTTACACATTTGGAATTGAAATATTCTAAGGATATTGTTATAGTAAATCCTAGCAATAATAATTATCTGATCAAGTGGGAGAGAAAGTGAATTTATACTTTGCTCACATTTTGAAGTAGAGTAAGACTACTCTTGAAAATGATCTTATTCTATGCATCAAAATTGCTTGGTGTAGTTCATTACCAAAGCCGTTTAGACTTTCGCCGGAAAGGCACGTCTTAAACCACTATATATGACACAAGATCTTCATCTCATCGATTTGAAGATTGTCATTTGTCTATTGAGCATTGTTCTTGGTCTTGATTCACTCCTCTTGACTTCTCTCCTCTTGACTTCTCTCCTCTTGGTCTTGATTCACTCCTCTTGACCTCACTCCCAATCTTGGCCAACTCATCACCGTTCCCATCATCACTACCATTCTCAAATGGCTCATCACTACTAATCTCAGCCAGCTCATCACCTTTCCTATCATCGCCATCCTTTCCAACCTCACTACCCCTACGTCAGAAACAACATTTTCCCCATTATCATCATTACCCTCTACATCAGTCGACTCCTTATCCTCGGAAACTTTCCCCCTTATCCTCAGCAGCTTTACCTCTTCGAGAGAACACAACTTTAACTTTAGTAGGATATTTGGGTCTGTCAGTGATTGGAGGAGGTGAATGTGTTACTTTTTCGGCAACTCCTGGTTCCACGCCAAGTGGAGGTGGTTTAGGAGTATCTGTGCTAGATTGTCTAGTTTTCATAGTGGCTTTAGGGGGCGGGGTTGTTTTAGTAGCTGTAGTTTTAGAAGGTGTGGTTGTTTTAGTAGCTGTAGCTCTAGGAGGTGTGGTTGTTTTAGGAGCTTTACTTTTAGGAGTTGTGGTTATTTTAAGAGCTGTAGTTTTAGGAGGCATGGTTGTTTTAGCAACTGTAATTTTAGTAACTGCAAAAGAAAACACAAAACACATTAAACAAAACAATAAAAAATTGCAATCATATATGTTTGCTCATACAAAAATAGTACACAATCATATATGAATCCTGACGAAACATATGTTTCACCATGAAACATATATGTTTCGTCATGATTCATATATGATTGTGTACTATTTATGAATCATATATGTTTCATGGTGAATCATATATGATTCATGGTGAATCATATATGTTCCACCATGAAACATATATGATTCGTCAGGATACAAGCAAAATAGTTGCAATCATAATCTTAAAAAATAATAACAAAGCTATTTTCATTTCATTAATCAAGATAAGTTGCCAAATAAGCGTAATAAGCATAAAACCAAGATAACATACCAAATAAGCATAATCAAAAAACATTAAAAAAAACATGATTAATTGGATAGAATGATCATTACCAGCTTCTTCAGACGGGTTAAATGATGATAAGAGCTTAGCCTTGTTAGCAGGAGCATACTCTAATCGAATATCCATACCCTAAAAATTAGGGTTAGGTTACGATTAGATGGTGGCGATTAGATCTGGCATATAACAGAGGTGGTCGAAATGGTGAGATACTGTGTAGAGAGAAGACGGTGGTTGGGGTGGTGGTTGGAGTGGTTACGGTGTAGAGAGAAGAAAGTGAGGAGCAGAGTGTGTGTAAAAATGAAAAGTAAACACGTTTTTTATTTAATTTTTATTAAATTGAAATGAAAATATATAAACTGTAGATATTAAAAGAAATGAAGGGCCAGGATTATTTCTTTCGAACTATGACTTTTTCCTACTATTAGTACTGTACAATTTAGCAAGTAACAAAAGAAAAAACAAAATCCAATGAAATTCTTAAGTCAACGAATCACTGAATCTAAATCTGATTCAGAGAATCAACAAATAAGCCTTTACACACCACTCAACCCAACCAATGATGATCAACAACAACAAGAAGAAACAAATTCATCATCATACTGGAGATTCACCAAGAATGACTTCTTCCCAGAACCATCTTTCCAAAACTTCACTTCCTACTCGTCTGCATTGTCCCAAACACTCTACCGCTTTCGCGACCGCTTTTTCGGACGATCAAGCGACTCGAATGAGCTCATTAAACTTAAGAAACAAAGTGAAAATGAAATGAGCAAGTGTCTTACGTGGGTTGATTTAGTATGCCTTGGTTTTGGTTCTATTGTTGGTTCTGGTATTTTTACTATCACTGGTCTTGAAGCACGTGATGATGCTGGACCTGCGATTGTCTTATCTTACGCTGTTTCGGGTTTATCTGCTTTGTTTTCGGTCTTTTGTTATACAGAGTTTGCTGTTGAGATTCCGGTTGCTGGTGGTTCTTTTTCGTATCTTCGTGTGGAGTTGGGTGATTTCGTTGCCTTTATTGCTGCTGGTAATCGTTATGTATGTTGCTTTGTTTTTTTTGACTTTCCTATTGCCATTTCACTTAGAAACGTATAAGAAACTGACATGATTGGTTTTATGACCTGTCCCTAACCGAAACAATGACTGAATTAAGATACTGCATTGAATTAACATAAGATCTTGAAACACAACGCTATTTGTCTATTAGGTGTTTTCAATACAACGGGCTTGTGTACTAATGATACCCCGTGTTTTGTGGGAAGCTCCCAGCCATATATGGTTGTCGGTTTAAGGACATGTTTGTGAGATAGATTTGTTGTGCATATATCGTGAGAGGACTAGATGCAGTTAAAAAACATTGAGCTATTTACAAGATAGAATAGAGAGAAGCGAAAGTGAAATTGATTAACCACCATTAACTATTGGATTCTACAAACTACCTATGTTTATAGGTATATCGAGATTGTTTGGAAATTTTGTTAATTCGGCCAAATTCACTCTTTCGTGTCAAATGTCACGCCTGAGAGGGTTCATATCAAATTTCAACCTGAAAAGTAGAGGGAGTAGTTGGAAGGCCGTGATGCCAGAAGCCATGTAAAATTTTAGCATATTCTCGTGTTTGTAGAATTTTGAAATAAAAATATGGTTTTTGATCATTTCGCTGTTTTGTTTACACTCTCTGTTATTGTTTTTTTGCTTAACAAAAGGAAAACTCTGAAAACAGATAGCAGTTGCACTGTAAGGAGACGTGATGTATTTTAATTTCAATGAAAAATGTCTAGAGTAACACTTTGTTTGTTTAAAAAAGGTTTTGGCAGATTTTCCCTCTTTTAAAGGTTTATTTTATTTTCCAAATTCAATAGTTCACATGCATTTTTTGTGTGGGAATTTAGTGAATATAATTTTTTCTTTTTCAGGTAATCTTATATTGGAGGCGATTGTGGGTACAGCAGGCTTAGCTCGATCATTTTCATCATACTTAGCAAGTATGTTTAGTTCCAATCCAGATTTGTTTAGGATTCAAATCGATTCATTTGCAGAAGGTTTTAGTTTGTTAGACCCCGTTGCTGTACTGATCTTATATATTGCTAGCATGGTTGCAATGAGAGGAACTAAACTGACTTCATTTTCAAATATGGTACTTTCAACAATTAGTTCTTTGGTTATAATATTCATTATTATAGCTGGGTTTACACATGCTAACACATCAAATTTAGAACCCTTTTTCCCGTATGGAGCTGAAGGGGTGTTTAGAGCTGCCGCTGTTGTTTACTGGTCTTATACTGGTTTTGATTTAGTTGCTAATATGGCCGAAGAAACTAGAAATCCCACAAGAGATATACCGTTAGGTTTAATTGGTTCAATGTCTTTAATAAGTGTTGTTTACTGTTTAATGGCGTTGGCTCTTCCGATGATGGTGAAGTACACTGAGATAGATAGGGGTGCAGCATTTTCAGTTGCATTTGAGAACATTGGGATGAAATGGGCCAAATATGTGGTAAGCTTATGTGCTCTTAAGGGAATGTTTACATGCATGATGATTACCTCAATGGGTCAGGCTCGATACACTACTCAAATAGCCAGAGCCCATATGCTCCCCCCTTGGTTTGCTTTAGTCCATCCCAAAACCGGAACACCCATATATGCCACTCTATTGGTGACCATACTCAGCTGCACTGTTGCATTCTTCTCGAGCCTTGATGTTCTGTCAAGCCTGCTATCGTTAAGTACTCTATTTATTTTCATACTCATGGCTATTGCCTTGCTTGTTAGGCGTTATTATGTCAAGGACACCACCTCTAAACATGATATAACGAAGTTTATGGTTTGTTTATTTGGTATAATCGGTTCATGTATCGGAATAACAGCGCTTTGGGTTGCAAAGAGTAAAGGGTGGATTGGGTATGTTATTGCTGGCGGGTTCTTCTTTGTCTGTACTCTAGGAATGATGCTGCTTCCAAAGCAGAGGGTTCCAAAGATATGGGGTGTTCCTCTTGTTCCTTGGTTGCCAGCCATGTCGATTCTGATGAACATGTTTCTGATTGGATCTTTGGGTTCTATGGCATTTGTGAGGTTCTTTATATGCACTGGTGCAATGCTAGTTTACTACCTTCTTATTGGGGTGCATGCAACTTATGATTTTGCTCATCAAGGATCTGTAAAAACTTGAAAAAGCAGATGAGTATACAGTTGGAGAGCATACGATAAAATAACTTGAAATCATAGAATATTATGTCAGTATTTCATTGTATCTTCAAGGTAAATAAGGGTAATCATTGATGAAATGTTGGAGAGAGAGCTTGCTTACTGATTGCGAATCACACATAGTGTCTACACAGTCTAAGAAAAGATCCATGTTCAACCTCGTTCAGTCAACATTTTGGATGGCCAGGGAAAAAGTTTAGAAACAGTTGTTAGGCCGTGTACATGATAGCCACAAAAGATGACACATTGCATCATATATAAACTGTAGTAATGTGAATTTTAATATACTCATCATCTTATTTGCCTTTAATTCTCAGTGCTTTTGTAAAGACAGAATCTCTATGTAAAGAAGATGCACAACTCATTTATCAATCAGGATGAGGTGTTGAATGTATATATACTGCATTACTGTGATTTCTAATCAAACGCTATCTTGAATATAGTCAGTACGCTATTTTACAGTTTTTACTTTTTCACCTTGAAAACTCATAGAGCGCCGAGTGTCGACACCTCTAACATGGAAAGAAAGCAACGGGGGCATCTTCGATCTTTTATTTTTGAAGATATGAACATACTGTTCTTAATTAGTGCTGTTGTACTTAGAATAGCCATTTGATTTCGAGTGAATAACTATGAACCAGATATCCGTTGTTTATAAATCTTCTACATTAGTTATCACAGATGTTTTGTAAAAGAATACTGTTGTACGATACCGACAACAAACCCGAAGTTCGATAACGCGAAACCGCTAGATCGCGTGTTGTATCGAGCACAAGTAGCAAACACGAGAGACTACAAAGAACCGACAAATATATGCACACAGTATACCCTCAACGACCTCTTTATTAATAACCCTAATAAAGATTACATTGAGGAAAAAGAATTCAATGAACTAAGATCCTCTCATCCCTATTTATAGAGATGAGGGGTAGGCACCTCCTTAAGTCGAGGTTAGCCTAAATACTTCCTAATACTAGTCTATTCCTAATCTATATTACAAAGTACACTTAAGTCCCTAAATTATATTTAAGTTTACTACTAATATTCCAACAATTTCACCTTAGGAGTAACACTTAAACATAACCCATACTCAACACCTTTCACCGGTGTTGGAACCTCGGACCCGGGACCACCTGGTTAACCAGGCATTGGACTTCTGTAATTTCTCTAGATTAGCTTCCATAGACTCCTTCACGTTCTTCTTCTCAGCAACATTACCCTCCGCACCCTCTTGACCAAGTACTCCGATTACCGTAATGTTTGCCCCCAACTTTATACCAAGGTGTACCTTTTCCTGCTCATTAATCAAGCAGCCCGTGTTTGTATTTCCTTCAGGTTGTTTGTCCTCCAACCGTCTTTGAGCCACTGCAGCATGATCGTTACTAACCTGAAAAACCTCAGCTTCACGATCCCCTTGAGCTCCCTGCAGTTCCACCTCAAACCGTTTTTGAGCCACTGCAACATGATCGTTACTAACCTGAAAAACCTCAGCTTCACGATCCCCTTGAGCTCCCCGCAGTTCCACCTCAAACCAAACACGTTTATGACCCTGTACTCCATGGACTCCTGTTTAAACACTAGGACCAAGTTGTTTGAACCCAACTTTTTTGAACCTCCATGCTTATGTACGTTAAATCCATCGAATTTCTCGATGTTAAACCTAGTTATAGAACTGGCCATTTTTTTCTTTATCCCTTTGTTGTTTGTTAAACCTTGTGAAAAAACTCACAATCACAAACCGACAAAGTCCTTTCGATAATTCGCTAAACCTTGTGATATATTAAACCTCACAATCATGAATTACGAAGTCCCCTTGTATAAAGAAAAACCATTGCTTTATCGATATAACCCTAAGAGAAACCTTCTTAGAAATCGATCAAACCAAGCAACCCTTCAAAAGAACACCCTTTCTTACTCAAATATCGATTGAGCTTTTGAAATTAACCTATCCAACAAATCGAAAACCCTTGAATCAAGAAAGTACCCGACTCCTTTTGAAGTAACCCTTGTCGTACTTTTAATTTTGCAAAACCGATTTCTAATAACCTAAGAAATCTTGCAACCTCGACAAGTCTTGAATCTTCTTTAACCTTGCTACAAACCTTGTATAGTTGTTTCTTAACCAACTTTACAGACAAGCCTCGCAAGCCGTGTGCAATATACCCGTTGTTGCTAAAACCTTTTCTTGCAAATCGAATTTATTAGAGAACCTCTAAACCCTCGATCACGAACAAGCAACTCGATCGTAAACTTGAATACCCAAGCAAACCACGATCAAACTTGAACCACAAGAAAATAACCTTCTTGCATATCGAATTTATTAGAATAACCCTAAGCACTCGATTTCAAACAAGCAACCCGATCGTTAACTTAAAAACCCAAACAAACCACGATCAAAACTTGTAACGCAAGAAAATTAAACGCAGCAACAAACTTTTATTTGAAAACCTTAAAAACAAAGTCTAACAATTAACGTGAAGTTGGTTTGAATATTAAAACCAAAAACCTTTGTTTTTATAAAATAAAACCACACTTGCCAACTTTGTAGTACGTGATATTAATAACAAGAACACCCAATCGGTAGTCTTGATGTTGCTATTTGTCACCTTAATATCTTTCGTTGGAATATTAGTAGTAAACTTAAATATAGTTTATGGACTTAAGTGTACTTTGTAATATAAATTAGGAATAGACTAGTATTAGGAAGTATTTAGGCTAACCTCCTTAAGTTGGTTTATAGGAAGTTTCCTATTTGACTTAAGGAGGTGCCTACCTCCTCATCTCAATAAATAGGGATGAGAGGAATCCTAGTTCATTGAATTCTTCTTCCTCAATGTAATCTTTATTAGGGTTATTAATAAAGAGGCAGTTGATGGTATACCGTGTGCATATATTTTCGGTTCTTTGTAGTCTTTCGTGTTCCCTACTTATGCTAGATACAACTCACGATCTAGCGTTTCCGCGTTATCAAACTTCGGGTTTGTTGTCGGTATCGTACAACAAGTGGTATCAGAGCTGCGAGTTCCGTGGTCTCAAAGATCGGTGCTAGGTCAAGAGGATTCGTGAAGAAAAAGAGTTTCGAGGTTTGTCGGAGCAGTTTTTTTCTTCGAGTTGCAGGGTGTATCGACGGAGAAGACGAAGTTTAAAGATAAGATAGAAGTAAATCTATTGGTGTTAGTCACGTGGGTATTATAAGGTGACAAAAGAAGTTGGTTTGCATTAAACATACTTTTTTGTCCAATAGGTTCGTTGGTCTATATTTTTTAAATCAATTTTCGTTATCTCCTTTATTTAAAACAAGGGTTCTTGTTGCGGGTTGATTGTTGTAAATTTAGTCAACTTACCTTTAGGAAAAAGTAAGCAACTAAAATAGGGCAAGTGCACGACGATTTAGGAAAACCGTGTGTGAATGACCCTAGGTGAGTTCGTTCTCGAGGAGGCAAGTGCGTTGTGTTGAGAGTTGATTTTTGTTTGAGATTATATTGATTGAAAAAGAAATGAGAAAGGAAAGAATTGACGGTTACGAAAACTAATTAAACTACGACGAAAAAGGCGTAAACGTAAAACCGTAAAAAACGACGAAAATTAAAATATCAACCTAAAAATTCCTAAAAATTACTAAAAATACCCAATAATATTCTAAGAGTTTACAAAAAATCCAAACTTGCTAAAACCTTTTAATTAATTAAATAATGACTTTTTAATGCTAATTAAAGCCCTAAAAATCACTTTTAATTATTAAAAAGCCCTAAACAAGATTTTATAATTTGTAAACCTCAAAAATATCCTAATTAAACTAAAAACTATTTTTAAAAATTTTAAAACCAAATTAAACTATTTTTAAACTCCTAAAAACTATTAAAATCTATTAAATCTTAAATTAATTCTAAAAATTAATTGAAAAGCCTAAAAATTAAATGGAAAGTGACAAAAGTCCTAATTAATGATAAAGAACCTAGGAAAAATGAAAAAGAAATAAAAATAAAACTTTTTATTTTAATGAATAAAATAATATTAAAATATTCTAAAAAATTAAAAGTCCTCAAATAAATTCTAAAAAATTCTCAAAAATCCTAAATATTGTAACTAAGAAGAAAAAGTAAACTAAAGTTTCTAAAACCTTTTAATGAATTTTATATTAATTTTCAAAGTTTAATAAAAAACCTAAAATCAAATAAAATCAAAAATTAAAGTTTTTGAAAACTTTTTCACATGTAAACCTCAAAAATAAGAATTAAAACCTAAAAACTATTTTTTTGTATTTTTATATTACTGTTTAATATTTTTTAAAGACTTTCTAAAATTAAAAATAGAAATAATCCTATTAAATAATTAAATAAAAGGAAAAATAAAATTTTTAATCAGAAAAATCCTAAAACCTATGAATATCCTATGAAAATTGAAATAAGCTCAAAAAGCTTAATAAATAAGCTAAAATAAGCCTAAAAGCTCACGGCTTATTTTACAAAGCTTAAACCAAAATGCCCTTAAATACAATTCAAAACCAAACTCATCAGTCAAAGTCCCCAGGGCGCAATTGGTTAGCACGTTTGGTTGTGAGAGGAGTGGCGCAGGTTCGAGTCCTGGCCACGTCCTTTTTGTGTTTATATATATTTTTTTTTTTAGCTTTTTAAAACTTGAACAGTACAACTAATAAACTCACAAACAACAATCCAAATCCAAAATAAACAAGGATTAAGCAGATTAAGAACACAAAAGTGCCCAGGTCTTGTTGGTTTTTCTGATGAACAAGTGACTTTGGTCACTTGTTTGTAGTATGACCAAGAGGGGCTTGGTGTTGAGATATTGGTGGTGTTTTCTTGGGACAAAGGGCACCCTTGTGCTCTTTCTGAGCACAAGGAGTCAAGACACACTAGAACCAATCAAGTAGCACACCAATAAAGCAAAACAAAAGCACTCACAAGCAGATTAAGGTTGCTGTGATAGTTATATAGGTCTGGTAGACTGTTTATAAGCTAAACTAGCACCCTAATGAGATTTAGACTTCAAGCTCTTGCACACACCAACTTCAGATAGCATACAATGCAAATTAAAACTAAAATCACCCTATCATTCACAGATTTCTCACAATCATTCAACAGAAATCATGAAACACAAGCAGATAAGTGAACATACAATTTTGCTTACTTTTTCTCTTTTAAAATTTCACCAATCTGCTTAAAACTTGATCAAGATTAAACTATAACTAGTATTTAACTTAACACAGCCCTAATTAATTACCCTAACACTTTTCAAAAACCAAATCAAAGATCTGAAGCCTGCTAATACCCTTAGCCAAACACCCTTTTAAAAACTAGAAACCAAACTTTTTCAAATCAACACACTATAAAACTTAATCAAACTTTTTCAATGATCTTATAGCATGCATACAATGACAAAACAACTTGAATCCAACAGCTTATAACAACAAATAGCATCAAATCAATACAAAACTCATGCAACTCAATTTTCTGAGATTTCTAAAGGTAACAGAATTCTTACCTAAGGACTTTACATCCAAAGTCCTTGTGGAAGCAATTCCACCTCCTTCCAACTCGGGTTGGAGCAGAAACCTTCAACAAATCAACCAAGTACAACCTGAAAAAGGAAATCAAAGAAAACAGGAACAAAATACAAGTAATAATATTCTGTTTTACTTTCTTCTTTCTTAAAAACTTTTCAAAAACACTTAAACTCTCTTAAAACATTTTGATATCACTTAATCCAACACAATAAACCTCTAAACATCAAAAACTTAGGACAGATTCTCACCAAAAAAAGGTTCTAAATTTCCAAACCTTTTTTTTTTGAAAAACAAACAAATACTTCACGAATTCAAATGAAACTTGAAACAAAACTTCACAACAGTAAACTTAAAAACTGGAAAAGTAAATGGTGCTCAGTATATTAAAACATTTTTCATTTCATAGAGAAAAATTACAAGACTTTTTTAGAAAAAACTGAGACCAGGGGTCATCCACAAGTTGGAGCCTCCTTATATACTAGTAGATAGATGATTCTAGATTAAAAACCCTAACATATGAATTCCCCTAAAAGCCCTTGAAGGATATTCGGATATCCCTTTGAAGATGCTGATTTTGAATGAGGACTTGTGCTCCCATGTGATGTTGCAGGAGTGGTTCTTGTTTGATTGTGATCTTGGACGTTCATCTTAGCTTAGGGGGTACGCAATTCGTTGGATGGCTGTCCTGGTTGTTTTTTTGTCAAAAACGTGGGGCAGGGGAAGGCTGGGGTAGTCACATGGGTGAGTGTGAAAGAGATGTGTGAGGTGGGTTAGGATGTGATAACAAGGAATTAGCAAACTGGAGTTAATTAGGAGATTCCCCTTTGGATTGAGGGTTAATCAGATTTAGGGTTTGTAAGAGGATGAAGGATGAACAGGTCATGTTTGATCTTAGCTTAATTTTAAAAGGGTGTTTACCACCAAAACCTTTGTTTAAACAGATTATAACTTAATTTATTTAAATTAAGTCGGGTGGAATGCTGATGTGGAAGAAAGGTGGAGTATGATTGGTGGATGGAGTTGGGTGGGGTGACGTGGCAGTAGCTAAGTGGTGGGGGAAAGGTTTGTTGTCTGGTCAATAAAGGCCCCCCATTTATCTTCATATCTTCATTTTGTATTTTCAGCTCATAAATCCCATATCCTTTGTTTTTTAACTTTCAACACTTGACATTTTTGGCACAATGTTTTGTAAACTTGAAACAAGGACCATTTATGCAACTTCTTCATTTTCCAAGGACTGATTTTGCCATATCTTCAAACTTCAAGGCTTTGACTTGTTGGTTGACTTCTTGGAGGACCATATTTGACAATTTAGATTTGATGAGGGACTAAATTTGCCAATTCTTCAAAGTTAAGGGTCCTTTTTGTAATTTTGACAAACTTTAGGGACCAAACTTGTAATTATGAAGATACAAGGGTATAAAGTGTCAATTCTTCAAACTTGGAGGATTAATCTTCAACATTCTTCAAATCTTCAAGGGTTTTCTTTGGAAAATTCCTCACTAGGGCTTGGTTCATCGTGCGGCTTCGTTTCCCGTGTTCGTTTTTGCGTGATTCTTGTGATCTTTTGTCATTTTCTCAATATCCGTACCTAAATTACACAAGCAACAAACACAAGCATATATTTGGGTATTTTGATGATATTTAATGCATTTTAAGTCCAAAAAGGACGATGAGACCATGTATAAAAGCCGTCTCATCACTCCCCCATACTAAACCATTGCCGTGCCCTCACGCAATGCTAAGAATAAAGTATCAAAGCATCTCCAAAATTTAATTTTATGACTTTTATTAAAGATAAACTAGCTATACTACTACTATTACTACTACTTGTGTTATAGACATAATGTATGATTTTCATCGCAAAATGGGACGTTTAGGTTCATAGAATAAGAACACGTGAATGCTTCGTTAGAAATAATTTCATCGTCCTCGATTTTCACTTCAATTCCATGCTAAGCGTGCAACGAGATCATTGTCATTATATGTTAGTAATGCTAACACTACTCATATGCCCTAATCACGTACTTATTCTCCCATTATTCCTAAGTTGTATCTCTTATATTTTATGATGTCTTGAATGTTTCCACGAGGATACATTGTTTGACTTATGCGATAATAGAGTTTTAGGTCTAAAAATAGAGTCCTAACGGTGTAACTAAGACCATCAAATCAATAACCCCTCCTAATAGACAACGATGTTAAAAAATTAAGTTGACAAGAAGAATCGATAAACACGGTTTTATAACGGTTTTGAACATGAGACTTATTACCAAGACTTTTATACGCCCCCTAACGGAAGGGCCTTATTATCTTTGGTTTACCTCCATCTTTTATTCAACTTCGCCATGAAGCTTTTATTATGACTTCGGTCTTGCCTTGCCTTTTATTATCCGCCTCATCGGTGGTTTTATTAGCCAAAGACGTATATCCTCACGCTAAAGCGAATTTTGGATCTTTAAAGCTTCGAAGATTAAGGCTTGATTCACTTTCAATTTTGCATAGATTTTAGGCCTTGTGGGGCTTCAAATTGTTTGCTTGATTTAGGTGAGCACTTGAAATCTTATTATTGGGTGAAGCTTTCGATTATTAGGGTGCCAATACTTCAAAACCGTGACGCTGGCGATACCTTAATGTCTTCCCAATTTAATTACACGGAAGCTACTAGAAAAGACTAGAAACCCAACAATCCTAACTAAACCGCTAAGTCAATATTTATTAAGCAAAAAATATTTACATGCTAAGGGAGAATAAGCAAACAACGAGAACACATGAGTTTTTGAAAGAATACGAGTACTCTACGTTTAGCATAGTAACTTATAATTAACCCTATCATTTCTCGTCCTCATTTAAGAGACTTAGCCTAATGTGTAGTTAAGGAATCAAAGCTAAGTGCTCAACACGCACGGTCGAGTCAAAAATTACTCTTATTCTCGCCATCGGAAAATCTACATTCGTGTCTTCAAACACTTATAAAACATGAGAAAAATTTTAAAATTTGGCCATTTTTAGCCTTATTTGCAACAAAACGATAAACAAAAAGATAAACTTTGGAAAGCGTGAAGGTTTGGCAAGGCAAGTATCTATTCACCCCCCCCCATACTAAAGTTAAACATTGTCCTCAATGTTTCGAGTCTAGGGGTGCAAACACCCCCATACTAGAGACGTAGTCGAATGCCTAATCTAGCATGGAAAGGGTGTAACCATTAAGTTAATAGCCGTTTATGAAGTGTGCTAAAAACCTAAGGTTAGAACAATAAAGGATATATCATGGATATTGAGAAATGTCTCCAAAGCAAACGATCGAGTGCTCTCCATAAAACGAACACGAGAGGCTCCAATCGTGAAGATCATGATCTAAAAACCACAATGCACAAACAACCACGAAACAAAGGTTGGAAGGGCACGAATCCCCACACGTAAGCTACATTAGACTAAAAAAGCGATAATATGTACATAGGATAAGCATTGGACTCCCCCACGAGGCACCTCGTTTTTGATTACCGAGTCATGAGCTCGACTCGATCCCCTCAATACTAATTATCATTGGGGAAGGTGACTTGGTCGAGGTAGTTCAAGGACGGAACTTCCCCACCAAAGTAGTGCTTCAACCTATGTCCATTCACCTTGAAGTTAGGACCATCATCTTGAGCTAGCTCGATGGTCCCATAAGGAAATACTTGAGTCACGGTGAATGGACCGGACCAACGGGATTTCAATTTACCGGAAAATATTTTCAATCTTGAATTAAAAAGTAAAACTTGATCCCCAATGTTAAAAACCCGGTTTTTAATTTTTGAATCATGCAACTTTTTAGTTTTCTCTTTATAAATCAATGAATTTTCATAAGCAATGTCTCTCAATTCATCCAATTCATTTAATTGCATTTTCTGGTGTTTTCCCGCGGTCTCCATGTCATCATTACAATGCTTTAGGGCCCAATAAGCCTTGTGTTCTAACTCGATAGGCAAATGACAATTCTTTCCATACACAAGCTTATAGGGAGTGCACCTAATGGGTGTCTTATGAGCGGTCCTAAAGGCCCATAAAGCATCGTCTAACTTATCCGACCAAGATTGTCGGTTTTCTCCCACGGATCTCTCCAAGATCCTTTTCAATGCTCGGTTTGAAACCTCGACTTGCCCACTCGTTTGTGGGTGATAAGCCGTAGAAAGACGATGTGTAACCCCATATTTCCTTAAGACTCTTTCGAATTGGTCATTACAAAAATGGGTTCCACGATCGCTTATGATAGCACGAGGGGTTCCAAACCTAGCAAACAAACTTTTCAAGAACTTGACTACCACACGAGCATCATTAGTGGGCAAGGCCTTCGCCTCCACCCACTTAGAAAGGTAGTCAACCGCAACGAGAATGTACTTATTACCACGAGATGATGGGAACGGCCCCATAAAGTCTATGCCCCAAACGTCAAAGATCTCACATACTTGGATGATATTTTGTGGCATTTCATCTTTTTGTGAGGCTTTTCCTTGTCGTTGGCATGAATCACAAGACTTCACAAGAATTTGTGCATCTCGGTAAATAGTAGGCCAAAAGAAGCCGGCATCAAACACCTTTTTAGCCGTGAGATTAGCACCGTGGTGACCACCCGTGGGTCCCTCATGGCAAGCTCTAAGGATGTTAGAAGCTTCGGTGCCAAATACACAACGGCAGATGATTTGATCCGCACACGTTCGAAACAAGTAAGGGTCGTTCCAAAAGTAGAACTTGACATCACGAAAGAATTTTCGTTTTTCTTGAGTTGTCATACCCTTAATGATGAAGTTACCCGCATGGTAATTTGCAAAATCCGCAAACCATGGGGTAGAAGAATCAAGCTTAGAATTTACTACACCAAGTGTTTCAAGCGGAAATGTTTCGGTGATTTCCTTAGGCTCGTAAACACTTTGGTGAGGATCTTCCAAACGAGAGAGATGATCGGCCGCTAGATTCTCGGCTCCTTTTTTGTCAACGATGGTGTGATCAAATTCTTGAAGGAGGAGAATCCAACGAAGTAATCTCGGCTTTGCATCTTGTTTAGCCGTGAGATACTTGATAGCCGAATGGTCCGTATACACTATGCATTTTGTCAAGACGAGATAAGGTCGGAATTTCTCAAATGCATACACCACGGCAAGGAACTCCTTTTCCGTTGTAGTGTATTTAAGTTGAGCCTCGGTCATCGTCTTGCTAGCATAGTGTATAGGCAAGAAATGCTTATCATGACGTTGCCCCAAAACGGCCCCAATAGCGTAATCACTTGCATCACACATAAGCTCAAAGGGGAGGTTCCAATTTGGAGCAACAAGAATGGGAGCTTCGGTAAGTTTCCTCTTAAGGATCTCAAAGGCTCGTACACAATCTTCGTCAAAGACAAAACGTGCCTCTTTTTCAAGAAGATGTGTAATGGGTCGAGAAATCTTCGAGAAATCCTTGATGAATCGTCGATAAAAGCCCGCGTGGCCTAGGAAACTCCTAACTCCCTTGACGGTTTTGGGATGAGGTAATTTGGCGATGACGTCTACCTTAGCTTGATCTACCTCAATCCCCGCTTTCGAGACCTTGTGCCCTAAGACGATTCCACTTTTAACCATAAAATGACACTTTTCCCAATTGAGCACAAGGTTGGTTTCCTCACAACGTTTTAACATTCTCTCAAGGTTCGACAAACACGAAGTAAAGGAATTACCAAACACGGAAAAGTCATCCATGAAGACTTCCATCGTCTTCTCGATCATATCATGAAAAATAGCCATCATGCATCGTTGGAAAGTTCCCGGTGCATTACAAAGTCCGAATGGCATTCTACGATAGGCAAACGTTCCATATGGACACGTAAACGTAGTTTTTTCTTGATCACGAGGATCGATGGGAATTTGGAAGTAACCGGAAAACCCATCTAAAAAGCAATAGAAATCGTTTCCCGCAAGACGCTCCAACATTTGGTCCATGAAGGGCAAGGGAAAATGGTCTTTTCGAGTGGCTTCATTTAACTTACGATAGTCAATGCACACTCTCCATCCGGTCACGAGTCTCGTGGGAATCAACTCATTGGCATCGTTTGGCACAACGGTCATCCCTCCCTTTTTAGGGACACAATGAATAGGACTCACCCAAGGGCTATCGGAAATAGGGTAAATCATTCCCGCGTCAAGGAGTTTAAGGACCTCCTTTTTAATGACATCGTGAATTTTGGGGTTTACCCTTCTTTGACTTTGGATTGTTGGCTTGAAATCCTCCTCCATTAATATTTTGTGTGTACAAAATTTGGGATCGATCCCCTTAATGTCGGATAACTTCCACGCAATCGCCCCTTTGTGATCCTTAAGAACATCGACAAGTGCGGTTTTTTCATCATTCGAAAGTTCCTTCGCAATAATAACCGGAAACTTGTCGTCCTCCTCCAAATAGACATATTCGAGGTGAGGAGGTAAATCTTTCAACTCGAGAATAGGTGGTTCCTCAAGTGAAGATTTGGGTTCGATACTCATAACCTCCTCGGGTGGAGGAAATGGGAAATCGTTGAGAAAATCCTTGATAATCGAGAAGTCCTCATAGTTGTCGAGGTCTTCGTCACAAGTACGTGGAACATCGAATTCTTCCAACGTAAAACCACCACCTTCGAAAGGAGTGAAGGTTGGTGTCGAATTATCAAGAATTGGATCTAACATAGTGGGATTGCCACTAGTTTCTTCATCACCAAACCCTAAAACTTCTTGTGAAAATTCCTCGCAAACCACGTCGATCATGTCAACGAGGTTTATGGTAGCAACGGAATAAACATGAGAAAGTTGAGAATTTTGAGTTGCGTTTATAACAAGTTCCTCGTCGTTGAAACGTAAGGTGATCTTTCTAGCATGCACATCAATCAAAGCCATAGACGTATCTAAAAACGAACGACCTAAAATAAGAGGAACTTGAGGATCCGTGGGGATGTCAACAACAATAAAGTCTACGGGATAGTAGAACTTCCCCACTTTCACAAAAACGTCTTCCGCCAAACCACATGCAAGAATCGTGGAATGGTCGGCCAACTCAATAGACATTCGTGAAGGAGTAAGATTAGGAAGATTGAGCGACTTGTAGATTGCAAGTGGCATCAAGTTAATGCTAGCACCAAGATCGGCCAAGGCATAGCATTCTTCTATATCTTGAATTGCACAAGGGATCAAAAATTTACCGGGATCACCGACTTTTTGAGGTATGCGATTAAGATAAACCGACGAACAACTAGACATTTGGTGTAATTTCTCCTTGTTGTTCAACATACTCTTAAAGTTAGCGGCAAATCGAGGCATCATGACCAAGGCGTCGGCAAAACTTATATTAAAATGCAAGTCACGAAACATTTTCATAAAAAGCTCAAATTGGTAGTTGTCGCGCTCTTGTCGTTTCTCCTTCCTAAGTCTCGATGGGTAAGGCAAGGGTGGTGTGGGTTGGGGCATAGGCATAGCCTTTGGAATCTCGGGTTCCAAAATGGGTGATGGGTCAACCGTAGGTGTGGCATGAGCGGTACTTTGTGGGCTTGAAATATGCTCCTTTTCGACCACCACCTCGGGTTCTTCCTCAATTTCCTCCATCGTTGGAGTAATTGGTTGAGGAGTCGGTTCTTTAAGTGCCTTACCACTACGTGTGGTAATCACTTTCATCTCTCCCTTCGGGTTTGAAACGGTGTTACTAGGTAGACCACTCGAAGTAGAGGCTTTGTTCACCATGACGCATTCTAAAATTGCATTAAGCTTAGCATCAAAATTATTAAACTTCACATCTTGGCTAGCGGCTTTTTGGTCAATTCTTTGTTCAAGCCTAGCATGACTTTGCTCTATCTTGTTGTTTTGACCTCGAATTTGGTTAGCAAAATCATTTTTCAATTCATTCCTCATGGCTAGATTTTCCTTAATGAAATTAGCTAACTCCTTTGCATTCTTAGCCGTCTCCTTAGCTTGATTAGCCATTTGCTCTTGAATGTTTTCCATAATCTTATCATTTGAAGTAGTGTAATTCAAAAATTCCAATGGAAGTTCTTTGTTATTTTGAAGAGCTTGACTTGCATTTTGAAAATTTCGGTTTTGATTTTGATTTTGCAATTGGCTATTACTACTACTCCCTTGATTCCCATAGTTGTTATTACCCTTATAATTGTTCCTTTGATTGCTTTGGTAACCAACTTGATTGTTTCGATAGTTGTTAGCATTTTGATTTGGTGAAAAACCCGGTGGAGTCAATTGATTAGTGCGAGGAACTTGACCGTTTTGGTTATAAGTTCCCGCGGCCGCGAAGGCACTCGAAGTGTTACCACCGTTGGTAATGCACTCGGAATAATCGTGAGCTCCACCACAATACATACACGAAACCTCAACCGCTTTAATCGTAGCGGGAGCGGGTTGTTCACCAACTTTGAACTCAACTAACAAGCCTTTCACTATATCAAAAATTTTGTTCTCCAAATTAGCCTCGACTTGGCAAGCATCAACGGTTTGTGACAAACTAGGTGAAGATGAAGACGAAGCCTTACGAACACTCGACGTGCTACGAGGACTATACACCTTAGACCTATTCTCAATAATTACCAATGCTTCCTCGACCGTCTTACACAAGAAATTACCACCCGCGGCGGCATTAAGATAATCACGCTCATGATCGTTCAAGCCATTGTAAAACGTGTCTATTTGATGCAAGTCGGAAAAACCATGATGAGGACATTCGTGCAACATTTCCTTAAACCTATTCCAAGCCGTTGAAAAACTCTCATTAAACTCTTGCGAAAACTTTGAAATCTCGTTTTTCAAGTGTGTAGTCTTAGAGGGCGGAAAAAATTGGTTCACGAATTTTGAAACGAGATCCTTCCATGTCAATATAGAATTGGGTGGCTCTTTCTCTAACCAAATTTTTGCGGGCCCCGCTAAGGAATATGGAAAAAGCATCATCTTAATCGAGTCGTTTGAAACATCCTTAAACTTGCACGTGGCGGTGAGACGATTAAATTGGCGAATGTGGTTATGAGGGTTGTCCTTTTCGTCCCCTCGAAACTTGTTGTTTTGAATCATGGACAACAAACCCGTCTTAACCTCAAAATTCTCCGCAAGGATAGCGGAAATCACAATCGCTTCTCCATAACCCTCGGTGGGTGCTTGAAGCAACTCCATCATAGTTCGATTAGCCATGGGTGCTTCTTTCACTACAATGGGTTCGTCAATAGGAGAGTCCTCACTAGTAGGAGTGAGTGATTTGTTTCTTCGTTTACGAGCACGTCTTGCTTTAGAGCGAGTTTGCATAAACGTCACGTACAACGAGAAGGCGAGCAAAGAAGATTCTTTTTGGTATTTTTACTTTTTCAATTTTTTTTTGTGGTTTTTGATTGTTTTTAACTTTTTTGGATTTTTGGAATGTATTAAGTAGACCAAAATCTACAAATCTCCTCACTAATCAAATCTCTTGATTAACGAAGCCTCAAGGAATGAAAACAAACACGTGGAGTGAACGCCTTCGATGACTTTAGAACGATGGTGGAACACCAAATCGTTCAAGAGGGTTTAATCAATTGAAACCAAGAAAATATATATGATACGTAAGTAATACTTTGGGCGGCAAAACCCTCGATTCACTCTCAAAATCAAATACGCACAAGCAAGCGGGGAAACGAGGCGGCGCGAAGCACTTAAGAGCCTTTTTCCTTAGGATATATTTTATAATATCCGCCTTATACCCACCTTATAGTTTGTATTTTCAAAATCAAGCTTCACGAAAGTATTTATCTATTTTTGCCTTTTTCTTTGGTTTGAGATTCGAATACAATGATTGGGTAATGACCTCCCAAGTCAAGGTTGTGATTTCTCACGTATTTGGAGTACTTGTAAATTTATTGTTCTACGTATACAATATAGTAATAATATTCACACAAAAATCGAAAAACGATAATACGTATTAATAGAGTGCTATTAATACCAATACTTTTATGGCTAATATAGAAAACAACAATGGTTCAACCAAAACACAACACGCCTCCCCGGCAGCGGCGCCAAAATGATTGTTGTAAATTTAGTCAACTTACCTTTAGGAAAAAGTAAGCAACTAAAATAGGGCAAGTGCACGACGATTTAGGAAAACCGTGTGTGAATGACCCTAGGTGAGTTCGTTCTCGAGGAGGCAAGTGCGTTGTGTTGAGAGTTGATTTTTGTTTGAGATTATATTGATTGAAAAAGAAATGAGAAAGGAAAGAATTGACGGTTACGAAAACTAATTAAACTACGACGAAAAAGGCGTAAACGTAAAACCGTAAAAACGACGAAAATTAAAATATCAACCTAAAAATTCCTAAAAATTACTAAAAATCCCCAATAATATTCTAAGAGTTTACAAAAAATCCAAACTTGCTAAAACCTTTTAATTAATTAAATAATGACTTTAAAATGCTAATTAAAGCCCTAAAAATCACTTTTAATTATTAAAAAGCCCTAAACAAGATTTTATAATTTGTAAACCTTAAAAATATCCTAATTAAACTAAAAACTATTTTTAAAAATTTTAAAACCAAATTAAACTATTTTTAAACTCCTAAAAACTATTAAAATCTATTAAATCTTAAATTAATTCTAAAAATTAATTGAAAAGCCTAAAAATTAAATGGAAAGTGACAAAAGTCCTAATTAATGATAAAGAACCTAGGAAAAATGAAAAAGAAATAAAAATAAAACTTTTTATTTTAATGAATAAAATAATATTAAAATATTCTAAAAAATTAAAAGTCCTCAAATAAATTCTAAAAAATTCTCAAAAATCCTAAATATTGTAACTAAGAAGAAAAAGTAAACTAAAGTTTCTAAAACCTCTTAATGAATTTTATATTAATTTTCAAAGTTTAATAAAAAACCTAAAATCAAATAAAATCAAAAATTAAAGTTTTTGAAAACTTTTTCACATGTAAACCTCAAAAATAAGAATTAAAACCTAAAAACTATTTTTTTGTATTTTTATATTAATGTTTAATATTTTTTAAAGACTTTCTAAAATTAAAAATAGAAATAATCCTATTAAATAATTAAATAAAAGGAAAAATAAAATTTTTAATCAGAAAAATCCTAAAACCTATGAATATCCTATGAAAATTGAAATAAGCTCAAAAAGCTTAATAAATAAGCTAAAATAAGCCTAAAAGCTCACGGCTTATTTTACAAAGCTTAAACCAAAATGCCCTTAAATACAATTCAAAACCAAACTCATCAGTCAAAGTCCCCAGGGCACAATTGGTTAGCACGTTTGGTTGTGAGAGGAGTGGCGCAGGTTCGAGTCCTGGCCACGTCCTTTTTGTGTTTATATATATTTTTTTTTTTAGCTTTTTAAAACTTGAACAGTACAACTAATAAACTCACAAACAACAATCCAAATCCAAAATAAACAAGGATTAAGCAGATTAAGAACACAAAAGTGCCCAGGTCTTGTTGGTTTTTCTGATGAACAAGTGACTTTGGTCACTTGTTTGTAGTATGACCAAGAGGGGCTTGGTGTTGAGATATTGGTGGTGTTTTCTTGGGACAAAGGGCACCCTTGTGCTCTTTCTGAGCACAAGGAGTCAAGACACACTAGAACCAATCAAGTAGCACACCAATAAAGCAAAACAAAAGCACTCACAAGCAGATTAAGGTTGCTGTGATAGTTATATAGGTCTGGTAGACTGTTTATAAGCTAAACTAGCACCCTAATGAGATTTAGACTTCAAGCTCTTGCACACACCAACTTCAGATAGCATACAATGCAAATTAAAACTAAAATCACCCTATCATTCACAGATTTCTCACAATCATTCAACAGAAATCATGAAACACAAGCAGATAAGTGAACATACAATTTTGCTTACTTTTTCTCTTTTAAAATTTCACCAATCTGCTTAAAACTTGATCAAGATTAAACTATAACTAGTATTTAACTTAACACAGCCCTAATTAATTACCCTAACACTTTTCAAAAACCAAATCAAAGATCTGAAGCCTGCTAATACCCTTAGCCAAACACCCTTTTAAAAACTAGAAACCAAACTTTTTCAAATCAACACACTATAAAACTTAATCAAACTTGTTCAATGATCTTATAGCATGCATACAATGACAAAACAACTTGAATCCAACAGCTTATAACAACAAATAGCATCAAATCAATACAAAACTCATGCAACTCAATTTTCTGAGATTTCTAAAGGTAACAGAATTCTTACCTAAGGACTTTACATCCAAAGTCCTTGTGGAAGCAATTCCACCTCCTTCCAACTCGGGTTGGAGCAGAAACCTTCAACAAATCAACCAAGTACAACCTGAAAAAGGAAATCAAAGAAAACAGGAACAAAATACAAGTAATAATATTCTGTTTTACTTTCTTCTTTCTTAAAAACTTTTCAAAAACACTTAAACTCTCTTAAAACATTTTGATATCACTTAATCCAACACAATAAACCTCTAAACATCAAAAACTTAGGACAGATTCTCACCAAAAAAAGGTTCTAAATTTCCAAACCTTTTTTTTTTGAAAAACAAACAAATACTTCACGAATTCAAATGGAACTTGAAACAAAACTTCACAACAGTAAACTTAAAAACTGGAAAAGTAAATGGTGCTCAGTATATTAAAACATTTTTCATTTCATAGAGAAAAATTACAAGACTTTTTTAGAAAAAACTGAGACCAGGGGTCATCCACAAGTTGGAGCCTCCTTATATACTAGTAGATAGATGATTCTAGATTAAAAACCCTAACATATGAATTCCCCTAAAAGCCCTTGAAGGATATTCGGATATCCCTTTGAAGATGCTGATTTTGAATGAGGACTTGTGCTCCCATGTGATGTTGCAGGAGTGGTTCTTGTTTGATTGTGATCTTGGACGTTCATCTTAGCTTAGGGGGTACGCAATTCGTTGGATGGCTGTCCTGGTTGTTTTTTTGTCAAAAACGTGGGGCAGGGGAAGGCTGGGGTAGTCACATGGGTGAGTGTGAAAGAGATGTGTGAGGTGGGTTAGGATGTGATAACAAGGAATTAGCAAACTGGAGTTAATTAGGAGATTCCCCTTTGGATTGAGGGTTAATCAGATTTAGGGTTTGTAAGAGGATGATGGATGAACAGGTCATGTTTGATCTTAGCTTAATTTTAAAATGGTGTTTACCACCAAAACCTTTGTTTAAACAGATTATAACTTAATTTATTTAAATTAAGTCGGGTGGAATGCTGATGTGGAAGAAAGGTGGAGTATGATTGGTGGATGGAGTTGGGTGGGGTGACGTGGCAGTAGCTAAGTGGTGGGGGAAAGGTTTGTTGTCTGGTCAATAAAGGCCCCCCATTTATCTTCATATCTTCATTTTGTATTTTCAGCTCATAAATCCCATATCCTTTGTTTTTTAACTTTCAACACTTGACATTTTTGGCATAATGTTTTGTAAACTTGAAACAAGGATCATTTATGCAACTTCTTCATTTTCCAAGGACTGATTTTGCCATATCTTCAAACTTCAAGGCTTTGACTTGTTGGTTGACTTCTTGGAGGACCATATTTGACAATTTAGATTTGATGAGGGACTAAATTTGCCAATTCTTCAAAGTTAAGGGTCCTTTTTGTAATTTTGACAAACTTTAGGGACCAAACTTGTAATTATGAAGATACAAGGGTATAAAGTGTCAATTCTTCAAACTTGGAGGATTAATCTTCAACATTCTTCAAATCTTCAAGGGTTTTCTTTGGAAAATTCCTCACTAGGGCTTGGTTCATCGTGCGGCTTCGTTTCCCGTGTTCGTTTTTGCGTGATTCTTGTGATCTTTTGTCATTTTCTCAATATCCGTACCTAAATTACACAAGCAACAAACACAAGCATATATTTGGGTATTTTGATGATATTTAATGCATTTTAAGTCCAAAAAGGACGATGAGACCATGTATAAAAGCCGTCTCATCACGGGTTTCTTGTGGTTCAAGTATTGATCGTGGTTTGCTTAGGATTTTAAGTTTACGATCGGGTTGCTTGTTCGAGATCGAGGTTTAGGGTTATCCTAATTAAATCGACTTGCAAGAATGTTATTTACGCAACAAGTGTTGTCCCTAAATATATGATGACAGATTAAGAAATGAGATGGAAAAGATATGAATTTCTAGAGAGAGAAAGTAGAGAGAGAAAGTAGAGAGAGATGATTAACTATGTGAATATTAGATTAAGAAAATGAGAATCACCAACCCTCCTAACATGCTAGGAGGGTGCTTATATAGTCCACCCACATGCAGGCTTTCTATTGGACTATATTTGCTTTGGGCCGGGCTTGATTAAATGCTTAGTACCTTGAAAGAGGCCTTTCAAGCTAGCCATCAAGCCCGGAATGTCACGACTATTTTAACTAACTATTAAAACGTTCTAATAAATGTTACAGTATAAACCTATAACCGAACATTCTTGTTTGACTCAACATTTTGAGGCTAACAATATCCCCCAATGTGAGGTCATTCCTCTTCGATATTTGGAGATTACGAATCTCGTCCTAGATGAGTCTTGAACGTGTAATAGTAGTCTTGTTCCTTCATGCTATGATCTTTGAGCCTTTGTCGTTATCTTTCGACTTTGCGTTTACACTTGAGATCTTCAAACTATCCTTGACTTGTCTTTTCCATCTTGCGTTCTTGTGTCTTCATCCACATGCTCATACTTCGCACCATCTTGAAAGCTTGCTAACAATCTCCTTTGAAGAGAGGTCATTCCTATACATTAATTGTTAAGGAAGATTTTGATCATCAGAGTTGCGAAAGTCTTTAGCTTTCTTGATTTTTGAATGTCTTTGGGCATGAGTATGTGGTTTTAAATCTTTGACTTTGCTGAGTACACCGTAATGTCACCTTCTCGAGACAAAACTTAGACACGGACTGAATGGCTTTGAAATTCGTCCTAAATCGGTAGCGTTTTACCTCTGATCGGTGAAGACCGTTACATAATATTAAATATCGTACCTGTGATTAGGTAGATTCAATTAAGAATCTCCTTGACAGGGTTTCGCGGCAGTACTAGCCGTTCTCTTTATTCGACCATCTCAAAGCAAGACTGCGAACATAAAGAGTGAATCAATTGGATAAATATCCGCTTGATTAAAGTCGTCAATTCAAATTCCTGGAACAAGTTTGATTCATTAAGAATCTTACCATTGTTGCTTTCCAGTTGACACAAGCTTGATTCATAGAGAATCTTGCAAGTTACCTACCGTAACGTTGTTTGATGTTGACGCTAGAAGGATTTCCATTCGACACTGTGAATATTAATAAATATCACTCTGAATGTTCTGGCAAGACCATAAAGATATTGCGTAGAAACCTGAAACGATTCTGAATCGATAAAGAAACAAACCACTGTTGCTTTTCAGTTTTACATATGTTCAATTCATAAAGAATCATACACATGACCTACCGCAGTGCTGTTTGATGTTAACACTAGAACGATTTCCACTCATCATTATGAATACTAGGTAGTATCACTATGAGTGTTCTAGCAATATCGCAAGGATATAGCATAGGACTCTCTTGATCGTCATCCGTGTGTCCTAACGAGATTTGGTTGATCTCTTGGCTCTAGACTTGATTTGTGCACTTTTAGTGGTCGGAGGCTGGAGCATATGCCACCTATTTAATATCAACTATCTCGGAGTGAGAAAGTCAATAGAAGTCGTGTTGATCTCCGTAACAATAAAACAAACTTCTTTTAAGAGAATCCTGAGTCAGCTGGGGAGGGTTTGTGCATTACATCACTAGGTCCATGATGCGTTGTCTTCATGATGTGTTGACCCGGTTTCTGCCTAAGTTGTATGGAGGGCTAATTTCTTTACACCCTTTATCCTTACATATCTTTTTCATTCTTCAACCCCTTCAATGCTTACCAAGACATCAGTACTAGCACCTTGTTATGATTGTTCCAGTGCTAGCATCAGTACTTAGTCGGCATTCAGCTTCGTTCACATTCTACTCCATCTTTCCTAAGGACTTTTAATAATCTATTGGATTGTCCCTGGGAAGATCCCTCCGGTTCTGGTTAGATCATAGGACTTAAACCTAACCACCCTTTTGACACCAATAACGTCGTGAATTAAAGATGTTGTGGGTATTTGATCGTAACCATAAGTGCTTGAGTCTTTAGATCACATTTTAATCACATTTTCTCCCCTATCTCTAATATATAAAATTGTTTGATATTAGAGATACCAAATTTGATTAAAATATATTGTAAAGAATAATCTTAAAAAACTTTCAGGAGAAAAATGTATCAAACTTAGCATGAATTTGGAACGCTCCCCCTCAAAAATTGATCCAATGGAATTTTCATTACTAGGATATGATCCACATTAAAATTTTGAGGATAGGAGTTGTTGAACACACAAATTTTGAAAGATTTTGAATATCATTGAAAAATTCTTGAAAAAATTGTGTTCAACGCTTTTTGAAAAATCTCAAAATTCCAATTTTTTTGAAAAGAATGGATTTTTAAAAGCATAAACTTGAGTTCATAGACTTTGAATGTCTTGACGAATTCACTCAAGTGTAAGAAGATTTCTCTTCTTTTGCTGAGGGTAAGGGTACTAAATCGTACACTCCCCCGTGAACATAGATCCAGGTTGAAATCTGAAAGTGATTACAAGCCATTATGTTGAGCTCAAAACGTTGAATGTTTTGTGACAAGCTCAGCCCAAGATAGATTGCTCTACCCGTTGTAGGAAAAATTATCCAAAATAGACATTTTTCTTTATTAAAAGTAGAAATGACATGTTTTGAAATATATATACAACTTTCATTCGAGCTTTATGTACACACCTGTGTCGTTATTGAGCTACATTTCTAGGTACGTCCATATTATCGATACTGAAAGACATGTCGAGAAGAATATTTTTGGATTTTCAAAGATTTTTAATTTTGCATTTTGCTTTTTCATTAATATTTACATGTAGATGTTTGATAGATGAATCAAGCAGGCTTCTTTGCCAAAATTTCCAGTTCTGCTGGAGTCAAACATCTCATACCAATTTGCCTAACTAGATACGCAAACCTCTCTTTCGAAAGAGCTTTTGTAAACAAGTCAGCTAATTGGTAATCATTTCCAACAAAGTAGAGTTCAACGATACCCCTTTCAACTTGTTCTTTAATGAAGTGATATCTGACATCAATGTGTTTCGTGCGGGAATGTTGTACCGGATTGCAGGAGATGGCTATGGCAGACGTTGGGTCACAATACATAGGTACTTTATCAAAGTGAAAGCCATAATCCGTGAGTTGTGTTCTCATCCAAAGAACTTGAGCACAACACGCAGATAGAGACACATACTCCGCTTCGGAGGATGACAGTGACATGCAATCCTGCTTCTTGGAAGACCATCCTACGAGCTTATCTTGACCTAAAAATTGTGCACCACCAGAAGTACTTTTTCGTGTATCAAGACACCCTGCATGATCAGAATCTGAATAGGCCGTTAGAAAGAAACCGGTTTCCCTCGGATACCAGAGTCCCATGTGAATGGTATTCTTGAGGTACCAAAAGATCTGTTTAACCTTCTTGAGGTGCTTTTCAGTGGGTCGTGCTTGATATCGTGCACAATAACACGTAGCATGTGATATATCTGGTCGGCTTACTATTAAGTACATGAGGGAGCCGATCATGGAACGATATCTCGTTTGATCGATGGCATCTCCCTCCAAATCAGCATCTAGGGATGTGGTTGATAATGGTGTCCCAACGGGGTCACATGAGGTCATGCCATGATTTTTTATTATCTCTTGACAATACTTAGCTTGGTTGATAAAGATACCACTTGGGGATTGGTGAACTTGAATTCCTAGTAAGAATTTTAGTTCGCCCATCATTGACATTTCAAATTTGTTGTGCATTACTTTTTCAAACCATTTTGAAAGTTTTGGGTTTGTAGACCCGAAAATAATGTAATCAACATAAATCTGCACAAGCAAAATGTCATCCCCATATTTATAAATGAACAAAGTTAGATCAATGGAACCTTTTGAGAAACCTTTGGATAACAGAAATTTCGAGAGCTCGTCATACCACGCCCTTGGAGCTTGCTTGAGTCCATAAAGTGCTTTGTGGAGACGATACACCTTGTCAGGATAATGAGGATTGACGAATCCTTCCGGCTGTGTGACATAGACTTCTTCCTTCAAAGGACCGCTAACGCCGTCTTTCCGTCCATTTGATAAACGATGAATCCCTTATGTGCAGCACAAGCAAGGAAAATCCTGACCGCTTCCATACGAGCTACTGGTGTAAATGATTCTTCAAAATCAATACCCTCTTTCTGGCCATACCCTTTAGCCACTAGCCTAGATTTATTCTTGATGATCGTGTTTTCTTCATCTATCTTGTTTTTTCCAGATCCATAGAAGATTTAATGGTGTTACATCGTATGGTCTGTCAACAAGTTCCCAGACTTTAAGTCTTTCAAATTGTTGAAGTTCATCCATCATCGATTCAATCCAAGCATGATCTGCCAATGCTTCTTTGATATTTGTTGGTTCAGCAGAACTCACGGCGAGTGCGAACATACAAACATCAACATCGGTTTCAAGTTGTCATCTTGTACGAACGGGCTGTGAAGGGTTTCCAATTACTTGAACCAAAGGATGATCTCTGGTCCAATGATGTGTTGAAGGATTTCGTTGGTAAAATATATGCATATTTGACGGATCAACATAGTAGAAGACTCTCCAGTTTCGTGTACCGGTGTACCGAGTGGGTTGATAAATTCGTCTTCGTCATTTAATGCATTGTCTGCTTGATTTATGTTCTCTGGAGCAATGACAGTAGTTGTGGATGTTGTAGGAGTTGTTGTTGATGTGATATTCTGAGGAGGTAAATCTGCAGCAACCCGTGTTGAAGTAGATGAAGTTGTATCCATTTTTTGATGATGATCGGTATCATCATTCTTATCATGAGTGACAGCGAAAGACTTCGATACAACATGTTTCTCCCCCGTGAAATATTCATCATACATTGGTCCATATAACATTTCCAACTCTTCAATTGTCGTGTTGACTGTCATATCTGCTCTTGGAACATTTCCTTGAACCAGCTTTGAAATTGATGGTTCATTGTTGTGGTCTTGAGTTCCAAGTTCCGTGCAGTTATGAACGGAAGTCAGTTGTCGTTGTGGATCGGGACTTAAACTGTTTTGTTCAAGTGCCATTTCTTGTAATTCATCAAATCTGATATGAATAGTCTCGACTATCAATTTTGTTCTCTTGTTGTAAACTCTATATCCCTTAGACTGAGTTGCATATCCCACTAGAATACATGCATCACCTTTCTGATCTTATCCAAATTTTCACCATCTCGTATAATGTAACAAGTACATCCAAAAACGTGAAGGTGTTTGAGTGAAGGTTTTCGATCATGAATTATGTGATATGGTGTCTTTTCGTGTCTTGGAATAATTAAGGATTGGTTTTGTGTGTAGCATGCGGTTGACACGGCTTCGGCCCAAAAGAATAGTGGTAGTTTTGAAGCGGATAATAATCTTCGAGCAGCCTCAACTAAAGTACGGTTTCATCTTTCAACAACGCCGTATTGTTCGGGTGTTCGAGCAATATATGTTTCATGTTCAATTCCTTCGGCTTTAAAATAGTTCCAGAGAGTTGAATTCAAAATTTTTGTTCCTCTGTCAGTACGAACCACTTTTACTTGAGTTTGAAGACCACGTTGTATCAGTTTAAGGAAGTTGATGAGAACTTCGGGTGTTTCATCCTTGGACCTCAAGAAGTGAGTCCATGTGTACTGATACATGCGTTTTGTATGAGGTTCAGTATTAATCTTGGAATCTTCTCGAATTGATCACAGCTCAAAGTGGAATGATTGTTCTTGGTAACAAATAGGGGGTTTGGCTTTCTATTCTACTAAAAAGGTAAATGAATGAAGTAAATAAAGATTTAAACCAAAAACAGTTAATGAAATAAATCTCGAATTAAAATTAAACAATTAAAAGATAAATCAGTAAAATAACCTCACTGAAAACTTGCTTGATTCGGAATAATGTTGTTGTTGTGGAATAACTGAAGAAATGCTCTATCCGGAATATAAGTCTATGCGGAATAATAGATCCATTCGGAATACAAGGTTCTACTCGGAATAATTAAGCTATCCGGAATGAAAGGCTATTCGGAATAAATGGCTATCCGGAATAAATTTGCTACTCGGACTAAGGTGCTATCCGGAATAAATGGCTACTCGGAATAAATTGCTACTCGGAATAAGGTGCTATCTGGAATAAATGGCTACTCGGAATAATGTGCTACTCGGAATAAATTTGCTACTCGGAATAAGGTGCTATCCGGAATAAGTGGCTACTAGGAATAAATTGCTACTCGGAATAAATGTGCTATCCGGAATAAATGAGAATGAAGAACAGTAAACAGACAGGAAACAGGGAAACACGATTTTATCAAAAATCGACCAAGTTTTTAACCAAATCTTAAACAAAACTAATCACAAATCATCTACTCACCATAAACATCAAATCCCAACAATAAAAACACAAAACCCACTAACTTTAGAAGATCAAATCAACCAAATAAAAACTTTAGAACTTTGAATAAAAAGAGAAGATGAACAAGATGAATGGAAGGATTATATTAAATGATTAAGGTTTAAACAATCAAAGGGAAAGATTAAGAACTTACAAGATTAAAGATTAAATCAAGAAAAATGAAATCACCAAACACCCTAATGGTGTTGGTGATACCTACGAACAAGAAGAAAAAGAGAGAAAAAAACTAAAACTAAAATTGGCCAAAAAGTGTGAAGGGATCTCTTTATATAGGTCTTCCATTTGGTTGGTGAGTGGGCTTTCTCCCTATCTTCTTGTCTTCTCGTCTTTTCAGAAAAGTTGACGTTTTTGATTCTGATTCGGGATTTGTCGACGATTAAATTCAACTCGTCTTTTAATTTCTTCGTTTAATAGACTTGAGTTTCTTTGACATATGTAAATCTTCCACCCTTGGTCCTTTTATTTGATAAATCTTCAAATAGGCCCAACGACTTCAAATCATTTGCATCTCTTGGACAATAGACTTCGTCTTGAGTCTTTTTCTTCGATAAAACCCGTGCAATCCCATGTTTTCTTCAATATTCATCCGGTTGACTCTGAAAACACAATAAACACAAAAACCACGCATAATTCTAAACAAATGATATTAAATACGCGTTTTGGTCATGTTTTAGCAAGAAATAAGTGGTAAAAGGATGGATATTTTCACACCTATCAAATCCCCTACACTTAACCATTGCCATGCCCTCATGCAATGCTTAGTGATAAAGCAAATTTACACTTTTCTCATAATCAATCAACCTTGGCCTTATTAACATACTAAACAAAAATTAAAGTACTAAGAGAAATTAAAAATTTTAAAGTACACAAAAGGATAGAAAACCATTTTCTCTTGAAAATAGCTATATGGAAATAACTTGCAAAGAGATCAAGGACTTACATTAGGGCTTTGTTGCTGCGAAGATTTATCACCCTCAAGTTTCACGTTCCCCAAACTAAGCTTAAAAACTAGATCATTGTTATTATAAGTTAGCAAATCAAACACTTACACACATGGCTTAATTATATGCTTAAACTCCCTTATTCCTAGGTGTATCTCTTATATTTTATTTTTGTCTTAGAATGATCATGAAGATGCATTTTTGGACTTATTGCGATAGTTTATTTAGGCTAAAAGCAAAGTAGGACGATTTGATCAATAGTTAGCTAAAGGACAAAATCTCTTAAAACTGCTTCTCGGGATATCAAAAAGTTCATATCTTGGCATAACTTGGTTCACGATTTGAGACCTTTCTCGGGCCGATATTTGGCATGTACTTCATACTTCATATCTTGAGAGATGTGCTTGAGATAATGGTCTTCTCATCGTTAATAGAGTTTCTTCACTTGGAGACTTTTGAGGGGTACTCCAACTTTGTTGACCACGACTTCATGATTATTTCTTCAATCGCTAATTGGGATTTTGAGATACAACGATCCGCCTCCTTTTCGGACTTGGATCTATTTATCCTCATACCTTGTTAGGGTCTTTTCGGATAGACTTCTCCATGATCTTTATGGGAGTTGATTGCTTTTCGTCGTGAGTCTTGATCCTTCATATTGATTTTGGGAATAATGATTTTCACATCACCTTGGATCTTTAGCAATAAGATTGAATCCTCATGCCTTGTTAGGGCTTTTTCGGACTCGCCAATCTTCGCGCCCCGCTTCATAAGTTATGCCTTGGCTATGAACTCTTATCATTACCGAGCAACTTTTAAACGATCTTGGGCTAGAAGCTAAGTAACTTTTCAAATCGTACGACCTTACTTATTGCAGATAAATTATTAGCAAGTGATGGAAGAATAGGCACATAATTACACCAAGTGAGCTTGTGCAAGAATACCGACTTATAATTGACTCTATCATTTCTCGTTCCCCACAATTTAAAATCTCAAGTAATGAGACTCGTGGATGCTTAGCCTAATAAACAAATTAAGGTCTACATGGTTAAGGATACTAGCTAGAATAAACTTGGATAAGTCTATTCGGGTTGAGTCAAAATAATCGCAACGGGCCTAATATGTCAAAGACTTCTAAACTAGCTACACCACTTTATTAATATTTTTGACTTTATTGCGGGATATATACATATGAAAGCAACGATAAAAATTTTAAAAATTACGACTAAATGGCCAAAGTTAATAAAAAATTTGAAAAATGTTGAAAAAGATGATTTTCCGGTTAAATGAAGGCATTTTCATGGAAAAGTCCACTTAAAACTTCGATAGAAGTCCCCCTACACTTAAGATAAACATTGTCCTCAATTTTTAAGCATGTGGGAAAAGTCTCCCCTACACTTATGACATTGTGCACGTTGGTTAAATCAAGTTAAGGAAGAGACGACTAAAGTGATCAATTTCAAATGTGAGAATGAAGAAAATTGAATCACGATAGTTGAGAGATAGAACCGGATTTCGGATAACACGGGAGCACGGTTCTTCAAAGGTTCCAAAAGTGCATTCATCCCTGTAATCACATCACCACACAAACACAAAAAACCTATAGAGGCCCCCCCTACACTTAGGGGGTTAAAACGGAAAAGGATAGATACTCGGGTTGCCTCTCGAGGAGCGCTTGTTTTTGATAACCGAGTCACGAACCTGACTCGACCCAAAATTAGTTCATGGGAAACGTGGTGAGGGATGGAATCATCTCATGAGAGATGTCCTCACCAAAGTAAAACTTCACTCGTTGGCCATTCACCTTAAAATTAGGTCCATTAGGTTGAGCGAGCTCGAGAGTACCATATGGAAAAATTTGGGCAATGGTGAATGGGCCGGACCAACGAGATTTCAGCTTGCCCGAAAAGATTTTCAACCGAGAGTTAAAGAGTAACACTTTGTCTCCAACTTGGAACTCTCGGTTTTTAATCTTAGAGTCGTGAATGAGCTTAGTCTTTTCCTTATAGATCAAATAATTTTCATAAGCCTCATTACGGAGTTCATTCAGCTCATTGAGTTGGATCTTGCGTAGGTCACCAGCTTTGTTGATATCGAAGTTAGCCCACTTCAAGGCCCAGTAAGCCTTGTGCTCCAACTCAATGGGGAGGTGGCATGCTTTCCCGTACACGAGACGATATGGTGTACAACCAATCAGAGTCTTGTATGCGGTACGAAAAGCCCACAAAGCATCATCAAGTTTATCAGCCCATGAGGCACGATGCTCTCCCACGGTTCGTTCAAGAATTCGCTTTAATCCTCGGTTAGAGATTTCAGCCTGGCCATTAGTTTGTGGGTGGTATGCGGTGGAAAGACGATGATTTACACCATACTTAGCCATGACTCTTGCAAATTGGTCATTGCAAAAATGAGTCCTGCGATCACTAATAATGGCACAAGGCACACCGGATCTAGCGAATAGCGATTTCAAAAAGTTACAAACCACCCTTGCGTCATTAGTGGGTAAATCTTTGGCTTTAACCCATTTAGAAACATAGTCAACGGCTACAAGGATGTATTTGTTTCCTTTAGATGAAGGGAATGGCCCCATAAAGTCGATACCCCAAACATCAAAGATTTCACATTCTTGAATGAAATTTTGAGACATCTCATCTTTATGTGTGATCTTGCCTTGTTTTTGGCAAGCATCACAACGTTTAACCATCTCGTGAGCATCACGATAAATGGTGGGCCAATAAAATCCCGAGTCAAACACTTTTTTGGCGGTGTAGTTGGGACCAAAGTGACCACCGGTGGGTCCTTTGTGGCAAGCGTCAAGGATTTCTAAAGCTGTCGGTCCATCAACACATCGGCGAATAATCAAATCAGCACATTGTTTGAATAGATACGGGTCATCCCAAAAGTAAGTCTTAATTTCTTTAAAGAACTTCTTCTTTTGTTGGGATGTTAACCCGTCAACGAGAATTCCACCCGCCAAGTAGTTTGCAATGTCAGCAAACCACGGGGTTTCATCAGAAGTCGAGTTGATAGACATTAAGGTCTCCAGGGGAAAAGAGTCATTGATCTCTTTGTTCGGATGATCCCCTTGATAAGGATCCTCAAGTCTACTGAGATGATCCGCGGCTAGGTTTTCAGCTCCTTTCTTGTCGCGAATTTCGATTTTAAATTCTTGGAGTAGCAAAACCCAGCGAAGAAGTCTTGGTTTGGAATCTTGCTTAGTCAACAAGTACTTCAACGTGGAATTATCGGTATACACGATGGTGGTAGAAAGGACAAGATAGGGGCGGAATTTTTCAAAGGCATAGACAACAGCTAAAAGCTCTTTTTCGGTTGTCGTGTAATGTAATTGAGCCCCCGTCATTGTCTTGCTACCGTAATGGATCGGTTGGAAGTGTTTGTTCACTCTTTGGCCCAAAACCGCTCCAATAGCAAAGTCACTAGCATCGCACATCAACTCGAAAGGCAGCTCCCAATTAGGGGTAACCAAGACCGGTGCCTTAGTAAGCTTATCCTTAAGCAAGTTGAAGGCTTCAATACACTCGTTGGAAAAGATAAAAGGAGTATCTTTTTCCAAGAGGTGGGTCATCGGGCGAGCGATTTTAGGAAAATCTTTGATGAAACGACGGTAGAAGCCCGCATGACCGAGGAAACTTCTCACATCCTTCACGGTTGAAGGTGGAGGCAACTTAGCAATAACATCGACTTTAGCACGGTCTACTTCAAGACCGGCTTTGGAGATCTTGTGTCCTAGCACGATGCCCTCTTTTACCATGAAATGGCATTTTTCCCAATTAAGAACAAGGCGAGTGTCTTCACACCGCTGAAGCATACGTTCTAAATTGGCAAGGCAAGTAGAGAAAGAATCGCCATAAACCGAGAAATCATCCATGAAGACTTCCATAGTTTCTTCAACCATGTCATGGAATATCGCCATCATACACCTTTGGAATGTGCCAGGAGCATTGCATAAACCAAAAGGCATACGTTTGTAAGCAAATGTTCCGTAGGGACAAGTGAATGTGGTCTTCTCTTGGTCTTTGGGATCGATGGGAATTTGAAAATACCCGGAGAAACCGTCTAAGAAGCAGTAATAGTCATTACCCGCTAGACACTCGAGCATTTGATCCATGAAAGGAAGAGGAAAGTGATCTTTTCTCGTGGCATCATTGAGCTTGTGATAGTCGATACAAACTCTCCACCCAGTAACGAGACGAGTGGGAATCAACTCGTTGTGTTCATTGGGAACAACGGTTATTCCGCCCTTCTTTGGCACACAATGGACGGGACTTACCCAAGGCGAATCCGAGATAGGGTAAATCAAGCTGGCATCAAGAAGTTTGATAACCTCTTGTTTGATGACGTCGTGAATGCGAGGATTAACCCTTCGTTGGCTCTGGATTGCGAGTTTAAAGTCATCTTCCATGAGAATCTTGTGAGTACAAAAGTTTGGATCAATTCCGCGGATATCAGAAATTTTCCAAGCAATTGCCTTCTTATGATCTTTAAGCACGGCGATGAGGTGAGATTTCTCTTCTTCTTTCAAGTCCTTAGCAATGATGACGGGCAACTTCTTCTTTTCTTCAAGGAACACGTACTCGAGATGGGGCGGCAACTCCTTAAGTTCTAAATCCGGAGGATTTTCGATGGGAGGCGTATTCAAATTCGGTTCATTAATAGCAATAGCCTTGGGAGATGGTAGAGAAATATGGTCCTCTTTGAGAAGGTTCTCAATGAGGCGAAGATCTTCATCCCAATCAGTGGGAGAATCGTCATGTTCTAAGTTCACATCTCCCATGGTGGCTTCCAAATCTTTCCAAAGGAAATCACTTTCTCCAAATAGAGATAGTGATGAATCAATAGAGGAAACGGTCTCAACATTGGGAGGAGAGGTAGGAATTCTTTTGCAAGCATCTTTGAAGTGTTCTTCACAAGCTTCATCAAGAACGTCAATACAATTAACACTCTCGTATGAATAAGGCTGTTTAGAAAGCTTTCCCATATTGAAGACAATTTTATCGTCACCCACTCTCATGATAAGCTCACCCGCTTCAACATCGATGAGAGTGCGACCGGTCCTCAAGAATGGACGACCAACAATTAATGGCACACGAGGGTCCATATCGTAGTCGACGACGACGAAATCGGCAGGAAAAGTGAATTTGTCGACTCCTACAAAAACATCTTCGGCTATCCCCACTTGATAAGCAACCGTACGGTTAGCTAATTCCTGAGTCATTTTGGTGGGGAATAGCTCAGGGAGAGATAATTGCTTCCAAACGCTTAAAGGCATTAAGTTAATACTGGCACCTAGATCGGCTAGGGCCATGCAATTCTCTACTCCCGGGAAGTTGCAAGGGATTAAGAAGCGACCCGGATCACCAAGTTTGGTTGGCAATTTCCTTAAGAGGACTGCAGAGCAATTCTCATTAAGTTGGGTGTTAGCGATATCAAGAAGCTTCTCCTTGTCGCTAAGAAGATCTTTGAACATTTTCGCGTATTTAGGCATGTGAGCGAGAGCCTCAGTGAAGGAGATGTTGAAATTCAATTGTTTAAACATTTTGAGAAAGTTCGAAACCTGAATATCGTCCTTACTTTTGAGCTTCTCTTTCCTCAACCTTGAGGGATAAGGTATATCGGAAGAAGAGGAAGGCTTTGGGAGAGTAGGATCACTCACATCCTTGGGTGGAGGAGGGGTAGAAGTAAGAGGTGGAGAAATTGGGGAAGTAGAAGATTGAGGAAGAGGAGCAGGTGACTCGTTTTCCTTAGTCACAATCACCGGTGGAGGTATAGGAAGCTCGGGTTCCTTGGTACCTTTGCCACTGCGAGTGGTGATTGCTTTCATCCCCCCTCTTGGATTCGCAATGGTTTTACTCGGAAGAGTACCTGAAGAAGAGGGTTGATTAGCTTGGAAGAAACTAGCCATCATGTTCCTTAAGTCATTCGTTTGACTTGCCAAAGTGTTTCTCATATCAGCTCGAAGATCGTTCCCTTGTTTCACCATGTCTGCTTTCAAGTTGAGCACTTCTCGCTAGAGATTGTCCACGATCACATCATTAGTCCTCATGTAGGTTCCAATATCTTGGTGTAATGCGATGGGTTGGTTGGGAGGAGCATTGTAGGCGAGTGGTTGATAAGCAGGTTGTTGGTAAACTTGGTTGTTTCGTTGAGGTGGATATGGTTGTCTTTAAGGTGGTTGGTATGGTGCACGAGGTTGTTGTTGTTGTTGAGGAGGGCGATTGAGGTTTTGTTGGTTTGGGTTGTTAGGAGGAAAACCGGGCGGGGAAAGAAAGTTGTTTGAGCGATAGCTAAGCAAGTTGCGGTCTCCTTGAGGACGAACTTGATAAGCGGCCGGAGGATAGGTACCGTATGCTGCATTCACATTCTCAGAAGGGTAGTCTTGGGTGGTGGTACAAGTGGTGTAAGAGTGAGGACCACCGCATATTTCACATGGTTGGTTGACAGCATTGACTTGAGCGTTTTTAGCGTTGATGCTGTTGGTGTTGCTGGCGGTTTGGGTAGCAAGCGATTCAAGAAGCGTAGTAATTTTTTCAAGTCTCTTGTCGTTGTCACTAGTACTAGCACTAGCGGCATCGGTCCGAACACTCTTGGTTTGCACACGAGACTTATTTTCAATAATATCCCAAGCGGCATTAGAAGTCTTAACCAAAATATTACCCCCCGAGGCACTGTTTAGTGAATCTTGGTCATTCATGCTTAAACCATTATAAAAAGTATTAATTTGGTGCACTTTGGTAAAACCATGTTATGGGAACTTTCTTAAAAGATCTTTAAAACGGTCCCAAGATTCACTAAAAGACTCATCGTACTTTTGCTCAAAATTAATGATTTCATTCCGCAAAGCGGTAGTACGAGAGGGTGGGAAAAAGTAGTTTATGAACTTGGTCTCCAAATCCGTCCACGTAAGAATACTTTGTGGCGGTTCCTTTGCAAGCCAATGTCGGGCTTGTCCCTCTAAGGAGAAAGGAAAAAGTTGTAAACGGATTACCTCTTGTGGAACACCATTGAATTTGACCGTATTTGTGAGTTGCAAGAACCTTTTGATGTGGTCATGTGGATCATCAATGGTACACCCCAAGAATGGTTGAGTAGAGACCATCTGGATAAAACCGGATTTGAGCTCAAAGTTGTTGGCTGCAATCGCGGGTATGACAATTGGATCATTGTTGCCCTCCACATGTGCTTGTAACAGTTCAATCGTCGGGCGATTATCTGGTAGAGGTTCATTGTTGTTGTTATTATTGTTGTTGAGAGGTGGATTGTTATTGTTGTTATTGTTTTGAGGTGGGTTATTGTTGTTGTTGTGTACACCGGCCATGTCTAAGTCTTCAAGAGGCTCGGGCTCTTGATAAGACGTTGATCGTGTACGCATGCACCTGCAAAAGAACTAACAAAACAAACAAGAAATATTTTTGTCTTTTTTATGTTTTTTACTTTTTAGGTTTTTTTGAAAATTTTATATTTTTTAGGGTTTTTTGAAATTTTTTATGAAAAAGAAACGTTCACGTGAACGGATCCCAAAATCCAAGTTCTCACAAAAAACTGTTAATCTTAACGAGAAGAGCCGGCAGCGGCGCCATTTGATACATGCGTTTTGTATGAGGTTCAGTATTAATCTCGGAATCTTCTTGAATTGATCACAGTTCAAAGTGGAATGATTCTTCTTGGTAACAAATAGGGGGTTTGGCTTTCTATTCTACTAAAAAGGTAAATGAATGAAGTAAATAAAGATTAAAACCAAAAAAAGTTAATGAAATAAATCTCGAATTAAAATTAAACAATTAAACGATAAAGCAGTAAAATAACCTCACTGAAAACTTGCTTGATTCGGAATAATGTTGTTGATGTGGAATAACTGAAGAAATGCTCTATCCGGAATATAAGTCTATGTGGAATAATAAATCCATTCGGAATACAAGGTTCTACTCGGAATAATTAAGCTATCCGGAATGAAAGGATATTCGGAATAAATGGCTATCCGGAATAAATTTGCTACTCGGAATAAGGTGCTATCCGGAATAAATGGCTACTCGGAATAAATTGCTACTCGGAATAAGGTGCTATCCGGAATAAATGGCTACTCGGAATAATGTGCTACTCGGAATAAATTTGCTACTCGGAATAAGGTGCTATCCGGAATAAATGGCTACTCAGAATAAATTGCTACTCGGAATAATTTTGCTACTCGGAATAAATGTGCTATTCGGAATAAATGGGAATGAAGAACAGTAAACAGACAGGAAACAAGGAAACACAATTTTATCAAAAATCGACCAAGTTTTTAACCAAATCTTAAACAAAACTAATCACAAATCATCTACTAACCATAAACATCAAATCCCAACAAAAAAAACACAAAACCCACTAACTTTAGAAGATCAAATCAACCAAATAAGAACTTTAGAACTTTGAATAAAAAGAGAAGATGAACAAGATGAATGGAAGGATTATATTAAATGATTAAGGTTTAAACAATCAAAGGGAAAGATTAAGAACTTACAAGATTAAAGATTAAATCAAGAAAAATGAAATCACCAAACACCCTAATGGTGTTGGTGATACCTACAAACAAGAAGAAAAAGAGAGAAAAAACTAAAACTAAAACTGGCCAAAAAGTGTGAAGGGATCTCTTTATATAGGTCTTCCATTTGGTTGGTGAGTGGGCTTTCTCCCTATCTTCTTGTCTTCTCGTCTTTTCAGAAAAGTTGACGTTTTTGATTCTGATTCGGGATTTGTCGACGATTAAATTCAACTCGTCTTTTAATTTCTTCGTTTAATAGACTTGAATTTCTTCGAAATATGTAAATCTTCCACCCTTGGTCCTTTTCTTTGATAAATCTTCAAATAGGCCCAACGACTTCAAATCTTTTGCATCTCTTGGACAATAGATTTCGTCTTGAGTCTTTTTCTTCGATAAAACCCGTGCAATCCCATGTTTTCTTCAATATTCATCCGGTTGACTCTGAAAACACAATAAACACAAAAACCACGCATAATTCTAAACAAATGATATTAAATACGCGTTTTGGTCTTGTTTTAGCAAGAAATAAGTGGTAAAAGGATGGGTGTTTTCAAACCTATCATGTACCTTAAGTAATCATCGACAATTACCATAATGTATTTCTCCCTATTGATACTTTGAACACGCATGGGACCACACAAATCGATATGAAGAAGATCTAACCGTCCTTTAGAGCTTGGTGTAGTCTTTGTCTTGAAGCTACTTCGTTTAGCTTTACAAAGCTCATAAGAAGAACAAAGATGATCTTTGATGAATTTCAAGCTTAGAAGGCCTCTCACAATATCTTTCTTGGAAAGCAAGTTGATGGTATCAAAGTTGAGATTAGATAGACGTTGATGCCATAACCATGCCTGAGTCGTTGAAGCTTTAGCCATGAAGCAAATTGGAGTTGAGGAAGTTGTGTCTTGAAGTGAAATTGTGTAAAGATCGGTACCCCGTGAACCGGTGAGTAAATCATTCTCATCATAATCACGAACGAAACATGTCTTCTTTCTGAAAGTAACTTCCAAATCTGCATCACAGAATTGACCAACCGAGAAAAGATTGTGATTGAGCCCTTCGACGTAGTATACCATTTTGATCATTATATTCCCCTGAACTAAATCTCCATATCCTAGGATCGGTGCAAATTGATCATTTTCGAATCAGACCGTACCCAGGAACTTCTCCACGAAGTTAATTAGAAGCTTGAAATTCCCCGTCATGTGCTTCGTGCATCCGGAGTCCAGTATGAAGAGAATTATTTGTATCACCTGCAGAAGAATTAGAACACGATTAAGCATTTGCTAAATTGGATTTCATGTTAGTTGTGATTTCTAATTCATTAGTTTCCGTAGTTTCAGCACTTAAAGGCACACTAACGCTCGTTGTCACATGTTCTTTCCTAACCTTTGGCATCCATTTATATCCTGTAGGACGTTGATTAGCAAACCACCATTTCTAAGACTTGCTAGTAGACTCATATAATTCCCTAATTCGTCTTCTAGTGTTCTGAGTAGTGGAGTCTGATGCAGTACTTTTCTTAGGCGGGATTGCACCAAAATGGTTCACTTTGCGTTTTGGTTTACTAGCACTAACAGGCATTACAATTTGCTTCTTAGGTCTAGTATCTACGCCTTTGACATTATTCATAGCACACATATAATGATTAGCATTAGCACATTTTCCACATTTGACACAAACAAATTTAACATTCAAAGCATTCAAATCCTTCAAAGCATTCAAATCGTCATTACACGCGATTACAGACATTTTATTCTTAAAAACATTCAAATCCCTAGGGTGTTCTTCTACTTCCTTCATCTTCCGCTGACTCTTGTATTTCCAAACTTTATCATTCACTTGAGTGCGCTTAAGCTGAGGCCGGCTAACACTAGCAGTGGAGACTACTCCTGTAGTAGAAGACACACGAGTGTTAGTGTTTCTAGAAGTTTGATGCGATTGACTAACTTTGTTTGTGGGTTTAGTGGTCATTTTATAAATCCATGGTTTAATCACATTATTGTGCTTAACGCTTGGTGCAAGAGTATTCCTTATGGGTTGATTATGTGGTAACCTTTCCTTTCCATCAATGTTGGGGGCAAACACAGGTTTTGCAAACGAGGAATTTGAGAAAGCGGATGGTTTTCCCAAGACAAAGGATTTATTCACTTTATAGGCATTGGGTTGTCTAACAACAGGTTTCTTAACGCTAGGTTCCACAACTTTCCCACCCATCTTAGCAACGAGTTTCTTCAACTCTGCGATTGCTATGTCTTTTTCTTGTAACTGAGCTTTCAAATCCGAAATATCAAGACTTTTTTCGTTTAGTAATCGAAATGACTCAGATAATTTTACTTCCAAAGGTGTATCATTTGAAAAGCTGCTAACTTTGTTTTGCAAAGCAAGTTCAAGTGAATGACAATGTTTTTGAAGATAATGATATCTATGTTGAAGTAATGAAAACTCTTTTTGGTCAACTTTATTCGAAAGCTCAGTTTCAAGACGTTCACACTCTTTGACTTGATCAAGATATTTGCATGCAACATCAGAATATTCATCAATATCAGCACAAGATGTCACATAAACACACATAATATCTTTTGAGAGGCATTCTTGCAAGAGTAGATCATATGCTATAGAAAATTCGTCTCTTTCAGGTTGATGGTCGTTCACTTCTTGTTCAAGAGATTCCACATATTTCAAATCATCAAACATTTCTTGCTTCATTAATGTTTCAAATTCCAAAAAATGTTTTTGCGTTCTTTCCGCAAGCGAAATCAAAATACTTTTCACAAGCACAGTTATATCGTGAGGAATTTCTTTGTTGCCTTTCAAACATTCACGTTCTTTCCAGTCGTCGTCAACAACCTTTTTGAAATTTTCGATGTTTTGTTTAAGAAAACTAAGTGTTTGCTTACTCTTGCTTACAGAAGCTTTATATGGCAAGTACTCAATAAATTTTGAAACATTAGTTTTCTTACTGGCAAAAATTTGTCTCCATTTAATTCTTATTTGTTCACATTCTTAAAATATTTGCTCACGAGACTTCTGTTTTTGTGGTTTGAAAATTTCATAAAGACTATTTTCATAAGCATAATTATATGGTTTCACAAAGTTTTTATTCACTGGTGATCTACTCTGTTATTCAAAAATTAATGATTCATCACTATCGGGCCTAGCAATTAAACAACCAACATCGGTCCATTGGGACTCCTCAAGATATAGGCGCGGGCTCTCAGATTGAGCTTGCTCGAGGTACTTAGAACTAGCAAAACTAGCGTTACCCTTGAAAAACGAACGAGGTGCCAACATTCGCATGGTTTGAATAGATTGATTTATTATATAAACAATTTTCTTATAAAAATCAATTTGAACTTCAAGTTCCACGACTTTGTCAATGTCTTTAGCTTGTTTAGTTTTGAAATCCTTTTTCAAGTTAGCAACCTCTTCCGTTTTAGCAGTGACTAGTTTAGTTTTATCCTCTTGAAGAAAATCAATCTTTTGAGCTAACTCATTCACTTTGGTAGTAGCAAGATACGTTTTGTGTCGTTCCGTACTTAAAGAGGTGTTATAATTACGTTTCTCTTGTTCTAAAAGCTTAAGATTTTCGTTGTATTTAGTTTCAAAAACATCATTTACAGTAGTAACAACACCCCCTTTGTACCTTGAAAGCTCTTTGTCTTTTTGAATAAGCTCAGCTCTGCAGTTTGCAAGAAGCTCACTAGATTTTATGACGGTAGCTTTGCTTTCTTCAAAATTTTGGGTGAGCGTAGCGTTTTCCTTCTTTAATTGCTTTTTACTCTTTCTAGTTTATTTGACATCTTTTTGTAAAGAAGCAATTAAGTTAGCAAGCTCAATACGCTCCTCATCATCGTCATACTCGTTTGCATGTTGATCATCCTTAGTTTCATTATTGCACATGTCTGATGAATCGGGTGTGGTATTGCTATCAACCGTTTCCATCATACATGTGTCAGTAATAGCTTTGGGTAGCTCACAATGCTCATGAATATTACCAAACATATTATATTCCTCTTCAGTGTGTACCTTATCGATTGGCTCAGTATCAAAGATAGGACCGTTGTCATCTTCAGTGACATTGAGAACTTCTTCAATCTTTTCCATGTATGAGTAATGTGCTTCAAGTTCTTGGTCAAAGGCTTCATCATCAGTATCATCAAGCATTGCTCCTTCCTCAGCCAACAATTTAACCCCATCTTCCATCTTCTTGCATAGCAACATCTTTTCTTTATGACAACTAGAGTCCTTAACTCGTTTCGGCTTTCTGCATTCCTTTTACATATGCCCATAACCTTGACAATTAAAGCACTGAATCCCACTTTGCTGAACCACTTGAGTGCCAACAGTTTCCTTATTCCCTGCAACAGTAGCAATCCTCTGAGTATCATACTTAGCAGTTTGTTGATCATACCTCGCAGAACCCTCAACATGTGTTGGATTACGTCGATCATACCTAGGAGGACTTTCATCACGTTGACGTGTGTCATACCTTCGAGGACTCTCAACATATTGGTTCCTTGTTTTAAATAATGTTCGAAGATTGTTGTTGGTGGGTTTGAAGATTTTCTTGTAGGTATTCATAATGAAGGCAATTTGTTGGTTCATCTCCCTATCCTTCTGAGCTTGTTCTTCATCACTATCCTCTTTAGATGATGGCTCAGGTGATGGAGATGGTGCTCTTGGTTCTTTGCCTCGTAATCTTGTGGGAGCTGAAGACTTGGATGAAGTGGAGTATCTTGGTGAGGAGGATGTAGTGGTGTATGACTTTGGAGCACGAGAGCGATGATCTTGGACATGTTGAGTGGTAGACACCAAAGCAAGTGGATTAGCAGTCTTTGCTACCCGTTCAGCTCGAAGTTCATTTGCCTCATTCTGAAGTTGTTTCAAAATGTCAAAGAGCGTGTGATAGTTGAACTCGTCCAACTTATTTTGTTGTTTCACCAAAGTTACAAATCGTGTCCACTCTGGTTGAAGTTGTTGTAGAAATTGCACATTGACTTGCATGGTGGAGACTTCCAAGTTGTTTCTTTTCATGTCATTCATCATCTTGTATAATCTTGAGTAATATGAATCAATTGATTCCCCATCCAATGAAGTAAACTTACCAAAGTTCCAAAACAAGTTTGTTTTGACATCTTGTTTGTTTAATGAATCCCCTTGTTGCTGACGTTCAATTGCAAACCACATCTCTTTAGCAGTAGAGCATGCATCAACCGTTGAGTAAATATCATCCCCAATCCCACTTAGAATCAGATAGATTGCTTCCTTCTCTGCGTCAATCCAAGCACGATTCTCTTTCAAAGTATTCTCATATGTTTCCTTAATAGTCTGCTCAGTGGCACCTGGCGTCGAGTCGGTTGCTGGAGTTGCAGGGATAGTGATTGTAGTGAGAGTATAGGGTCCGTCTGTGATGCAACGGCGAAGAACATCACCAGTAGGTTTTGTGTCAAGATATCGAAGAAATCGTGATTGCCATTGTGCATATCGACCGGACACAAGCATTGGTGGTCTCTCTTTGTTACCCGCCACCATGATGTTGTTATTAGTAACACAATACTCAGTAGTAGAATCCATCTCGAAAATGAATTGAATAGGACCTTAAGGATCTTAAGTAGATGTTGTTGTGAGTAGATTGTGGTTGAAATTCCGAGAAACTTTGTGAAAAATCCTAAACAATGTCTTCGTAAGAAACCAAAAATTCTTAGACCAAGAAACTCGCGAAAAGACGTTTTTTAAAATTTTATAACACAAAAAGTCGGAATGCACTTTAGTGAACAAGTCGGAATCCACTTATGTAAACAATCCGGAATCCAATTTGTTATAATCCGGAATCAAGTCGGAATATGTTAACTTGTGTAAACAATCCGGAATCCACTTGTATAAACAATCCGGAATGACAATTCGGAATCACAAGTCGGAATCACAATTCGGAATCACAAGTCGGAATCCTCAATCTGTACACAAGTCGGAATACCACTATTCGAAATCAACAAGTCGGAATCCTCACAAGTCAGAATCCGTAATCCGATACATAATTTGGAATCCACAAGTTGGAATTCACAATTCGGAATCCTCACAAGGTTTTAGTATGAACTCAAAAGAAGAGAGGTGTTGGGGAAGAAAGGTATAGGTAAGCTCAAATTCTGTGAATATTGTGTTCTTGGAAAATCGACCAGGGTAAGGTTTGGTCGAGGTCAGCACACAACAGAGGGAGTTATAGACTATGTCCAAGCGGATCTCTGGGGTCCTTCTCGGGTGGAATCGATGAGTGGTTGTCGGTACTTCTTATCGATTGTTGATGATTATTCGAGGAGGGTGTGGGTTTATTTTCTTAGACACAAGAATGAGGCGTTTAACAAGTTCAAGGAGTAGAAGTAGTTGGTGGAAAACCAGACAGGTAGAAAACTAAAGAAACTTCGAATGGATAATGGTTTGGAGTTTTGTAATCAGGAGTTTAATAACTTATGCAAAGAGAGCGGGTAGAAAGACATTTGACGGTTGTTGGAACTCTACAACAGAATCGTCTAGCTGAACGAATGAACATGTCGCTCTTGGACAAGGTTAGGTGTTTACTGATTCAGTCTGGTTTGCCAGAATCATTCTGGGCGGAAACAACGGTGACGACAACATATCTGATTAATAGGTCTGCATCTACAACATTGGAGAAGACGACACCTATGGATTTATGGTCAGGACATCCGGCGAGTTACGAGATGTTGAAGACATTTGGTTGCGTTTCGTATTCACACATGAATCAGGGGAAGCTCAAGCCTAGAGCTATAAAATGCATATTCCTGGGGTATCCTGAAGGTGTGAAGGGATACAAATTATGGAGGTTAGATGATGTTAAACCGAAGATAATAATAAGCAGGGATGTGGTCTTTAATGAGAGCCTTATGTATAAGGATACTCTTAAAGGTGCTGGTGCTGCAGATTCTGTGAAGGAAATTGAGTTTGAGGTGGAACTTCAAGGCAGTCGGGTCGAACCAACCGTGGATCCTCATACTGTGGTAAATACATGGAATGAATGTGAGGATCAAGTTGAAGATGCAGAAGATGCAAGGCCTCAACAACAGAATCTGGAAAACTATGTTTTGGTGCGTGATAGAGCTAAGAGAACAATTACTGTACCTGCAAGGTATAGGAATGAAGGTAATGTATCATTGTCTAGATCATCAGGGTCTAGGGAAGAAGATAATATTACGGCTTATACGTTTGCTATTGCTGAGGAAGAAGATACACATGAACCAATCACATTCAAGAGGTGATTAATTCATCGGAAAAGGATGAGTGGGTTCGTGCTATGGAGGAAGAGATGAGTTCTTTGAAAAAGAATCATACTTGGGAGCTGGTCGATCAACCACGTGGTCAGAAGCTGGTAAGCTGCAAGTGTTTGTATAAGATTAAAGAAGGGATTGAAGGCGTTCAGAAATCAAAGTATAAAGCAAGGCTGGTAGCTCGGGGGTTTACACAACGAGCATGGATTGACTACAATGAGGTATTTTCACCCGTGGTTTGACATACATCTATTAGGGTGATTCTCTCATTAACTGCTTGTGAATATTACGTGTTGGAACAACTTGATGTGAAAACGGCGTTTTTGTATGGTAATCTTGAAGAAACCATTTATATGAGGCAACCGCTTGGTTTTGAAGAAGGAACGGGCACCAAGGTATGTTTATTGAAGAAATCTCTTTATGGTCTTAAGTAGTCTCCAAGCCAGTGGTACAAACGGTTTGATGTGTATATGGTCAGCAATGGGTTTAGCCGTAGCAGCTATGATAGTTGTGTTTACTTCAAGGAGTTTGCACCAGGTATGTACATATATCTACTGCTATATGTAGATGATATGTTGATTGCTTGTAAAATCAAGTCTGAGATCGAATATACCAAGGGACTGCTGCGAAAAGAGTTTGATATGAAGGAACTTGGTCCAACTAGGAAGATACTTGGTATGGAGATTGTCAGGGATAGGGGTAACCAAACCCTGAAAGTGTCTCAGTCGGGATATGTGTAGAAAATTCTGAATAACTATAGAGTGGATAATGGCAAGTCGGTATATGTGCCATTGGGAGCACACTTCAAGGTATCTTTGAAGGATTGTCCGTCGAGTGAATGGGATGTGGAAAGAATGAGTAAGGTCCCATATGTGAATGTTGTAGGTAGTTTAATCTACTTGATGGTTTGCACTAGACCGGATATTGCGTATGCCGTTAGCATTGTGAGCAGGTATTTGGCGAATCTAGGTAAAAATCACTGGGAAGTAGTGAAGTGGATTTTGAAGTACTTGAATGGCACTGCTGATGTAGGTCTAGTGTATGGTCGAAATCAAGGGAAGCACGTAGATGTTGAGGGTTTCGTGGATAGCGATTATGCTAAAGACCTTGACAAGAGTAGGTCGATAACCGGGTACGTGTTTATGGTATATGGCTGTGTTATGAGTTGGAAAGCAACTCTACAGCATGTTGTTGCATTATCTACTACAGAGGCGGAGTACATGGTGCTTACAGAAACTGTTAAGAAAAGCATTTGGCTTAAAGGTCTACTAATCGAGCTGGGAATAAACCTAAGGTCAGTGGTTGTGAATTGTGATAATCAAGGGGCAATTCATCTCTCAAGAAATACAATGTTTCATAAGAGGACGAAGCATATCAACGTGAGGTATCTCTTCATCAGGGAGATCGTGGAATCAAAAGAGATTGAAGTGGCAAAGATAGGTACGATGGATAATGCAGCTGACGTGTTTACAAAGGTGGTTCCAGGTCTGAAGTTTAAGTATTGCATGGAGATACTTGGTGTTAGGGCTAACTAGTCTTGTCACTAAGGTGGAAATTGTTAGAGTTAGTCTCGAGTCTAGTTAACATATATGATTAGTATGAGGTACCTAAGTGTAGTATCTATGTAAGTCGGCTAAGGTTGGGCTCGGGCTTTCTTAGTCGACCTATGTGTGTAACCGACCCCCTCACCCTATAAAAGGAGATGAGGGGGTGATGCACAAGATACACTCGCATCTTCTATTCTTTCCATTATACCAATCGATAGTATTTATTAATGCAAAGCAATGCCTAAAACATTGTTAGTATTAATTAATCTTTCTTAGTTTTGATCACGAAAAATTACAAAGACATTTATTGTCAAACAAAATCATAAAACGAATTATCTAACAAACACTATCATCATGGTAATAATCATTACACTAACATATCTTAATCATGCTTAGTGATCATAAAAGTGATTAGCCTTAAAACTCATTTTTGTCAAACCTTACAAAAGATTTTTAATAAATTTTATTTTTAAGAAAATGTTTTATTAAAATGAAAATGCAAATTTGAATATAGCATATTCCAAATGCCATAAGAATATCCTTTGAAGGTTTAAACAGCCTTAGATATTTCAAATTCACTAAAAGAAAAAAAGGAGCGGAGTCTACGCTGGCGGTACCTTAGCACCTACAACGGTTCCTTATCGATAAGGAACCGTGGGCTCCAATAAGGAACCGCGGCCAGATATAACCATTGGATGTTTTATCCTATAAAAAGTGGATCAAATCTGCATTCTCATCAACTCTTTTTTGGACATCTTCTTCAGCCTTCTTTCTCCATTCTAATCCTAGTCATTTGTAAATGATCACTTAATGTGTTAAGTATGTTTACTCATGATTATCCTCTTGATCTCATTATTTACCTTGTCAAAAGAGAATATCACTCACACACTTGTGATGTGATTAAAGATGTAGCATTGATGAAGATCACCGTCTCTTAAAGATCTAGTCATGTCAACATTTGTTTATTTGTGTCTTGTGTAAATCTAATGTATTTGTGAATACTTGGACTAGTTGTGTTCATCCATGTTATTTGTGAATACTTGGATTAGAGTTGTGTACATCCATTGCACATGTGTGTGCTTGGATTTATGTTGTGTAGATCCAAGCTACATGTGTATACTTGGATATGATTAGTTGAGTTGTAATTAGTTGTGTTAGTTCTCACTAAACTATAAAGTGATGTGGTTGTGTCTTGTGAGTTCTCACTAAACTATAAAGTGATGTGGTCGTGTCTTGTGAGTTCTCACTAAACTATTAAGTGATATGTAGTTGTGTTGTGTGAAGTTCTCACTTAGCTTCAAAGTGAAGAGTCGTGAAGATTGGTTCTAGCTTTGGATTAGAACTCGACATCTAGCCTTGTGTCGGAAAATGGTGAAGTAGGCAACGTTGTGAAGATTGGTTCTAACTTTAGATTAGAACTCGACATCTAGCCTTGTGTCGTAAAAGAGTGAAGTGGGCGACGTTGTGTAGATTGGTCCTAGCTAAGATTAGGTCTCGACATTTAGCTTAGTGTCGGAAAATAATGTAAGCGACGTTGTAAGGTTTTCTCCACCAAGAAGGGAGCTTGTGGATATAGTGGAAATCTCGAGTAAGGTGTACTCGAGGAGTGGAGTAGGAACGAGGATAGAGCCTCGTTGTCGAACCACTATAAATCTTGGTGTCTTCATACTAGGTTGTTTCTTTCCTTACTCTTTACTTACATTCATTATCACTACACTTACTATACATTGTTAACGTATTAGAATTGAACCTAATCATTATGCAACTAGCTTTCAAGTAAAAGATAGTTTTGTGCACTCACCTAATTGAAAGGAATTTTAATTAGGAGATAAACCGATGAGAAACTATTCAACCCCCTTTCTAGTTTCTACAATTGGTATCAGAGTGATGGTGACACAAGATCTTTGAAGTATATTGTACTTTAAAACTTGGATCGATCCATTGTCTCCTCAAATTAGAAGGTTAAGTTGTACTAAAGTTTTTCTTTGGTCAAAACTATTTTTTATTGAAAATAAGCCTTTTAAAATGTTAATATTGCATATGACTTAAATTAGTAGTATTAATACATTTTAGATTTACTCTTGAAATGTATCTACTAGTTTGCATCTTGTTATGTGTAGGTACTCATGAAGATAAATCATTCTATTGATTGTGGATTGAGTTACTTACACTTGTAGAATACTAATCTTCTTTGATTTCCAACATCATTGAATGATGATATCAAGATGGGTAGAAGTGATACTAGTATTTGAAGACTTAGTAGTCACTATTAGTCATAGTTGGGCTTTGCATCAGTTCCTTGAAAGCTTGGAATGCAATTTGTGGCTAAGGTACGCTTTCGTTCTTCCACACGCCCTATTGATCATTCTTTTGATCATTAATTGACTATATGCTTGTTCTTGGCATACTTGCCTTGACATTAATTTGTGGTTTGTGATTCTTTTCTTTTTCCCTCTCAAACCTTCATTGCTTGGATACTTGACTCACTATGGAGATGTAGGGTGAGTTAGTAGAAGCTTAAAGTATCAAGCATGATTTCCATAGTTTGCACCCTTAAGGTTAGTAGGCCCTATATCATGTGTAACTTGTGCAATTAAGCTCATCTCTAGGATGATTAGTGAATCCCTTGAGATACCAAACTACTTCATTAAGTTGTAGGTGGATTTTACACATTTGGAATTGAAATATTCCAAGGATATTGTTATTGTTAATTCTAGCAATAATTATCCGATCATGTGTAAGAGAAAGTAAATCTATACTTTGCTCATATTTTGAAATAGAATAAGACTACTCTTAAAAATGATCTTATTCTATGCATTAAAATTGCTTGGTTTAATTCATTACCAAAGCCGTTCAGACTATCACCAGAAAGGCACGTCTTAAACCACTACATATGACACAAGCTCTTCACATCATCAATTTGAAGAATGTCATTTGTCCTTTGAGCAATGTTCTTGGTCTTGATTCACTTCTCTTGACTCCTCTCCCTTTGCCTTTTTGCTACGAGTAGTCGTTCGTTCGTTTCAATCTTTTCCTATCTCGATTGAACTCGTAATCCTTCAACAAGGCATTATTACCTAGTATGGTGGTGGTCCAATGATATCCTAAAAGGTTTAAGATATATTTGTAAGTATTTTAAAAATTTTGGTTTTCAAAAATTCATCGTTTTTCTTTGGTAAAAACCTGCCTCTATAGGCGGTTCTTTATCTCGGCGGCTCAATAGCGCGGTTCCTTATCGATAAGGAACCACGGGCAGTAGTTTTTGTTAGAGCGCCAGTTTTATTAAAATAACTTTTTCAAACTAGTCTTTCTCTCTCCTTCACACACAGCAAACATTTTTCTCTGTTTTTCCACCATTATTAAAGCTTCAAAAACCTTCAATCACTCAAATTAATTGATTCAAGTTCGTGGGTTTCACTCATCCATCATCTAAGATCAATTAATTGTAAGTTATTTCTTTCAATTTCATCTAATTTGTTCTAGGGTTCATACATTTATAATTGGGTATTTTTAAAATTGACATTGAATTGGAACCCTACTAGGAATAAGAGTTGACATAGTATTGTTGCTATGATTCCTTAGGTTTATATTCATAAAGGTTTTACTAAAACCCATTTGTAGAACAAATCCGAATTTTGACTAAATATTTTGGTTGATTGATGGAATTGATATGAACCCATGAACAAGTTCGTAATGGCATTGTTAAATGCTTACCTAAAAACCTTATTTTTAAAAAACCAATGTTTTAGTTCATTTTTGATTTTACATAGTTCATATGTTTTGATCAATGATGAAATGGGTACATTGTTAACATGAGAATGACAAGGATTAATCCTTTGTTTGTCAAGCTATTGATGAAACACATTCTCATCTTTTGAAATTTTGATTTTTATTTTTCATATGAGTGATTGGAAAAATATCTTTGTTTGTTGTATTTAGGTACTAATCATGCCTTCAGAATATCAACAAGACCACCGATACACTAGACAATACATGCCAAACCTTTCCAAGATGTGTGCTTCACCTCAACTTACAAACACCTATTCCTCACTCCAAAAACGTTGTTTTCATGAGGGTAGAGTTGTCGAAGAGGATATTGAGGGATATATATATATATATACATATATATATATATATATATATATATATATATATATATATATATATATATATATATATATATATATATATATATATATATATATATATATATATATATATATATATATATATATATATATATATATATATATATATATATATATATATATATATATATATATATATATATATATATATATATATATATATATATATATATATATATATATATATATATATATATATACTCGATCAATGTTCGGACAAATTGGGTTTGATTGTTTGTTGGACATCAAAGAGGATATATATCCCAAATTTCTCCTAGAGTTCTTTAGCATATACTCTCTCATTTATGATGATGACAAAGTATATGTTAGGTTCATCCTTGAAGGTCGACTCATTAAACTCTCTCTTGAAGACTTTGGTCAAGCTCTTCGTGTTCCATTTGTGGGCACTTGTCGATTTACTGATAAATGGAAACTTGATTATCTTCTTGAACCATTCGACTGTGCTCCAAAAGAAAATTAAGAAATTGACCTTGACTTCATTCTTGATGTCATTTGTAAAGAGCGTAGTAGAAACGTTGTAAGAAGCCTCCACTCTACCAAGCGTCAAGTAAAACGCTATGAGGTTCTCTTAAGCGACATAAATGATTGTATGGTTCATTGGGCCGACATCCTTAGGGAGAATGTATTTTTTCTTGGCGGAATCCGGGATCATATTCCGGCGTGTATGGCACACATGTTACGTTGCATCGCTACCGACGCCAAGTACAATCTCGCATACTATATCGCTCGACAAATCACCTATGCTCTTTCCAAACCCAAAACAAATCTTCCCTATGCCATGCTCCTTACTCGCCTTCTTAAGAAGGTTGGTGAAGATTATCCCGACATCAACATTTATCGCTTTCGTTCGGTCGAACGTGTTATGCTACCTATTCAAAAGGTACAACCACGAAAAGCTAGAAGTGATCGAGGTTCGAGAAATTCCGATCCATAAGAGTTCGATGATGAGGACTTTGATATGTCACCAAGTGATGGTGGTGGCATAGGCACAAGTGCTCATGTTGGATCTTCGAGTAACTCCTACCCATCCATGGACTCTTTCATGGAAGGGTTATAAGAAATCATCACTCCTCTTCACTTTGCTACTAGTGGACTTCCCGAAAACTTCGGTCTTGCGGATGTCTACCGAGCTAATCTTAAAACACAAGGTGAGTTGTATGATCATCGAGTGGAGTCAAGAGGATCATTCAAGAAAATAGCCAAATTGATCAAGGGACTTGGCAAGAAGAAGATATGAATCATTGGTTCATCAAGGTATACATGTTTGTAAACGTGTTTGAATTGTTAAACTTTTATAATGGTTGTCTACTAATACTTTATGTTTGGATTATTAGTATTTTAATCCTAATAGTTGCATTGCTTTATGCATATTATGTGTTAGGTAGCTTCCTAGATTTTGACTTATAGTTAACTTTGGCTTGATATTTACCTGTGTGAAATCTGGGCTGACCAAAGTTTAAGGAAGTGCACTTTTCTGTCACCACTGGTCGCGGTTCCATATCGAACCCGCGGTTCTTTAGCGATAAGGAACCGCACACCTACGTAAGGAACCGCATGTTCCTGTTTTGACAGAATCTTTACTTTACACTGTTTTCCTTAATATGTGTAAAACTTTGATAAATTTTTGAAAAACCTGCAATTTCCTAAACTAGGGTACCTAATTTCATTATTTACCTAAAATGATTTTAACCCATTACTAGTTTGGATCATTCTCTTCTCTTCTGAAACCCTCTCATGTTGACTGTGTTCTTCATCCCTTCAACACTTCTCTAAACCTTAACACACAACCATGGTGTCCACTAGAACATCCACTTCTTCCAAAACCTCTTCCTCAAAAAGAAGCCTCAAAATTAAGATCAAGATACCCAAAATTGGTTCTTCATCTTTTCACACTCCCAAAAATGAGATCTCACCCATTCTCATTTCATCTTCACCTTCACCACCCCTTGCTCCATGCAAGACAAACTCAACCCATGGTACTAACCATTCTCATGGTTCTACCTCCTCTTCATTCCAATCAAGAATGAATGAGCTTTCTTCACCTTTCACCCCTAGTCCTCCTTTGGATGGGATTTCTCAACCTCAACCTCTACAAAGTATCCCCTTTGTACTTGAGCCTTTGGTCACCTCTCCTTTCACTCCACCAAACTCTCCCATCTCACCCTTGGACACTATGCCTCCACCACCTCTTCCACCCTCTAACACTAATGCTCCTATTTTGGGCACTCCTATCCCTCACTTCATGGGTGAATCCTTACTTCTTTGGGTTGTTGGAAATACGTTTTTCCAAAGAAAGTCTTGGTCACATCATTGTTAGCATAGATCACGAGCTATAGATTATTTAAGACATTGTAACCTGGAGTGACCTCCCTTAGGGGGAGATTGTTCGAAATACGTTTTTACGTATTTAGAAAGGATCAGTCACTCCAAAGATAGATTCAAGTATTGGGCTCGTGATCCAATATGTAAACATATAGCCCACCAAAGCCCACATGTAGGGTGGCTATATAAACCCCCTCCTAGCATGTTAGGAGGGGTTGAACACTTAGTTATTTTTCTCATTTCCATCTTTCTCCATTTCTCTCCTTTCTCTCTCTACCTTTCTCTCTCTACCTTTCTCTCTCTAGTTCTTCCTTCTTCCATCCTTCAATAGATAAACCATAACATTGCTAAATCCTAAGAAACTTTAGACCTACAATTGGTGTCAGAGCTTTGGTTTATTCTTCGGATTTGAGCGTTCTTATATATTGATTTGGTGGTAAAAATCTTTTCTTTCTAAATTTTTTTTCGTCTTTTTGGTGTTGCGTGTTTTTATTATTTTTTTTTCATTTCAATATCAATTTGTTGTATTTATCAAATTGATAAAAACATCTTTTATTAATAACTGTATCTGGTTATCAGTTTTTTATTATCTTTTGTCTCATCTTTTGTCTATCATCTTTTTTCTATCAGTTTTATCAGTTTTTTGGTTATCAGTTTTTTTTATCAAATTTCAATATCACTTTTTATCACCATTTGTCTCATTTTCATATCAAGATCAACTTTTGTCTTATTTGAGTATCAGTTCTCGTGTTCATCAAGAATCCAGGTTTGTACTTTGCGTTTTACACATCCATCGGAAAGAACCAGGTTTGTACATTCCGATCGCAATAACCCGAGGGTTCTACTTTGTGATCACTTATTCTGATAACCCTTATTCCGACGTGGATTCCGATCGTACTTTGCGATCGTGGATTGCGACGGGATTAAGGAACATTGCGAGGGAACTCTGTCCGCATTCCGATCGTCACATTGCGATGGAAATATACATATTGCGATGGTGAGTGTTGTGAATATTGCGATGGTGAGTATTTTGAATATTGCGATGGAGTCTGTTGGTATTGCGGTAGGATGTGTGAGTATTCCGATTGAGTAGTTGTATATTGCGATACATGTATGATTGATATTGCTATGACTTTCTATATTACAATATAACCAAAGTTTAAACTCAACTAATTGACCAACGATTAAGTCTGGACTCAAAACCACTTGGACTCTCTCGACACTTCGAAACCAACAAAGACTTGACCTCGACCTCGACTCTCTCACCCATCGTCTTGACTGAATCACTCTTTTCTCTCGACCAACAAAACCCAAAATCTCGACCACAACATCAGGACTCGAACTAGACTTCGACATACACCTACTCGTTACAAGACAAAACACTTGACTCAAAAGGACTCACTCTCACATCTCTTGAAACATAAAAAGACCAACTCTCAAACCGAACACCCATTCACGTCTCCAAACACTACAAACACACTCGGACTCTAACCAATTCAACAGACCCATCTGACTCGACATCCTCAATAACCATCCAGAAACTTTTAATCAAACCTTTTAATCAAGATCTCTGTTCTCTGTTTTTAAAACATCATCGATCGATCTTACACACACAGAAAACATAAAAAAGATAAAATCACCTACCCGAGATCATTGTAGTCATCTAAGACTATTCATACGGTCTTCTTGATTCTTCGAAGATCTCTGGCTCCCTAGTTTACTCCTGGTTCGAAAGTTACTTGTGGGTTATATCAGACCAAAAAGAAACGAACTATTGTGATTCGTGTAGGGTTATTCAAGGGTATAAAAAGCTTGGATTTGTTTGTGGGTTTGACTATAGAAGTGGATATATGTGTTGCATTTGCTCATGATTTTCACAATTTTCTTTTCTTGTTTTGAGGTTTTGTTTTGAGGATTGAAAAGAGGGGCGGAGGAAACAAGGTGATAAGATAGGTTTCATGGTTAATACTTGATGAGGGTGTGTTGACTTTTTCAAACAAAGAAGACTGAGTTTACAAAGTTGTGGCTGTGTAGTTTATTTTTTGTGAGAAAATTTAGGGTCACTTTAGGTTATATTAATCCCAAGTGGGATACACGTATAGCTTCCCTAAAACATGGACAATATAGACAAATGATAACTGTCAAAACGTGGCAAGATTGACAGATTTTGGGCCACGTTAGGTGGTTGGTTGTTTGGTTGTGTTAACTTTTACTTATACACATTTTACTTATACACGTTTTGGAAAAATTATTAAAGTTATTAAACATTTTAAAATTATTAAACGTTTTGGCAAATCTATTAACGTGTTTTGGCAAATTCATTGGGCTCGGATAGAGTAAATTTTAAGGGGTCAAATTTTATGGTATGCTTTGTTTTTAGATATAATTCGTCGGGTCGATTATTATATTAACCAAAGGTTGGATTTATTTGTTGACGGGCTTTATTTTTGGAATGAGCCGACTTTGATTTGGTCTCCGGTTTGTTTTATCAACGTTTGAGCCGACAACAATTTTTGAGCCGAGAAAAGAGTTATATCATCACTCGAGGAGTTTTAAGAGTTATTTACGGATCTTTCGTTTCTTCACGAATTGTTAAATTCCGAAAACAACCACAATCATTTTTCATCAAACTTTCAATGGAGTCGTTGAAACTGACACTTCAAGAGGGAGACTTGCATCGAATGCAAGACAAAGCTAGAGAAAGTAGTATAACGTCCTTTCGACTACTTCAGTCTCATCTTGTGAACATTTCATGGCTTCAAGAAAGGAGCGATTTTGTGACACTCTTTGGTCAAGACATCATATATTCATGGAATCGATAATCATCTTGAACCAACTAACAGAGCAACTCCACAATGAAGACTTTAATCACTCTGCATCGGTACTTGCATATAAGGCTCTTGTGACACAACTCACGCCTTTCCTCCATTTCAATATCGTCAAGTCTGAAAGTTCAGTGATTTGCCAGTCATTTCTTCGAGATACACATACCGAGCTTCAAGTTTTCCGTGGTACACTATTGAAACTCATGGCATCGGTATCGTCTTTAATTTATGAAAGATCTCGACTTCAACAAACGTATGATAATGCAGTGCAAGAATCTACGATGGAAGAGGAATATGATAATACGGTTGACAACTTGGAGCCTAAAGATGGCAAGAGCATGGAATCGGGAGGAAAGCATGATACAAGAAGCATGTCAGGTACAGATAATATTCTTCATATGTTGACTGAAATGAATGCGCTAATTAACAATCCTGCTAATTGTTTTACGACTGCTTCTTTAACCAATTCTATTTCTAGGACTGAAGAGCTTGAAACAATTTTATCTCAGCAATCCAAAGAGCTTGAGGATGCCAAAATTGAATTTTCAAAGAAAACAGACAAATTTGAAAAGTATTTTAAAAAACTTGAAAAGTCAAATGTTGTTCTTGAACGAAAATTGGATCAAACAATTCTGGATTCTAAAGCTGAAAAGGATAATCTTTTGAAACAAATTAAGTTGCTTGAATCTAAGTTGGCATCCCAAGATGAATTGCTCAAAGAGAATGAGACTTTAAAGGCTCAAGTACAGGAAAAGGTCTTTGCTATAGCTGCGTTGAAAAACGAACTAAGAAAAACTAAAGGATCTAGTGTGCATACTAAGCTTGAAAAACCATCTATCTTGGGGAAACCGCCTCAAATTCAGTCTGTTAGACAACCGACTACATTTAGATCCGAGCGACCAAAATCCTCGAGACCGCGGTTTGCCTCCCAAGTTGATATGGTTCATCTTTCTAGACCAGTCACTCCACTATCTAGGCCCAATGTGACTAAAACAGCTTCTGCAAGACCTAATCACATGATTGCCTCTAGTCTCCCTAGACATAGTCCAAAGAACACGTCTCGAACTAGTTTAAATGACGTTCGCCATACATTTGGTCTAAGGGAAGCTAAGCTAAAGACACAAGTAAGAGATAGGAATTTCAGACCTAGTCAGATGCCTTCTAGTTTACCCAACACTGCTAACCGTAGCATGTCACATCCTAGGAGCATCAATCAATCATCTAGGAATTCTAGATCTTACTCGGACATTAAATATGCTACTTGTAAAACATGTAGGAAATGTGTCTTTAAAGCCAATCATGATTCTTGTATTAAGAAATTACTTAATGAGGTGAACTCTCGTGCTAGATTTAAATCCTAGTGGGTAGCTAAAATCAAACCCATTGGTAAAATGTGGCGCCCCACTGGTAGAACTTTCACTCTTGTAGGAAACGAGTGCCCTTTAACTAGGATAGTCTCCGATTCTACTAAGACTACTAGGGAGGAAATTGAAGAGGATGACACATCACTTAAGCCTGAACTTAAGGTTTTCTACAAAAGGAAACGTTTGCCGAATAAGACAAGTGAATCATCTCCTCAGGTCACCTCTGGCACAAGTAAGGCCAACTGTGAACCCCCATATGGTTCTAAAATAGATATCGCAAACCCACATAAAATCATCCAACTTTCTAATGAGAATGCAGGTACCAAAGTTAACGCTCAATAGGTACACAACGTTCCAGTCGTTGTATACCATTCAATTAAGGACACTCTCAGAGTTTGGTTGCTGAAGAAGCTGATATCTAAGAAACAAGTGTCTCAGGGGATTTGCGGTTAAGCTCGTGTATTAGGACTTATAGTCACATCACAGACTGTAACTCGTTCATCAAAGAAAGGAAAGTTTATTGCCGATGATAAACTTATCCTCACAACGAGAAATAAAGTTTTCTCGGGCATGAGCTAAAATTAAAAACATTCGAAGTTTTTAAGCTCATGCACAAAGGATTATAGACAAATCACAGTCTGTGACCTGCTCTTCAAAGAAAGGGAAGTTTATCTATGCAACGATAACTTACCCTCAAAACGAGAAATTAATTTTTCTCGGTCACGAGATTATATTAAAACTATTCAAAAGTTTTTAGATCGTGTACATGGCTCAGATTCAAATCACAGTCTGTGACCCGAACTTCAAAGAAAGGGAAGTTTACCTCGTCAACGATAATTTACCCTCAAAACGAGAAATTAATTTTTCTTGGACACGAGCTTACATTAAAACCATTCAAAGGTTTTTAGCTCGTGTATATGGCTCCTCGTTAAATGATAGACGATGACCCGGACCTCAGAGAAAGGAAAGTTTATCTACGCAACGATAACTTACCCTCAAAACGAGAAATTAAGTTTTCTCGGACACGAGCTTATCCTAAAACCATTCAAAGGTTTTAAGCTCGTGTATTTGGTTCATTGTTAAAAGTCAGACAATGACCCGTTCTTCAAATAAAGGAAAGTTTATCGCCGATGATAAACTTATCCTCATTAACGAGAAATTAAATTTTCTCGGACACGAGCTTACATTTAAACTATTCAAAGGTTTTAAGCTCGTGTAAATGGTTCATTGTTAAATATTAGACGATGACCCGTTCTTCAATTAAAAGGAAAGTTTATCGTCGATGATAAACTTATCCTTACAACGAGAAATTAATTTTTCTCAGGCATGAGCTTATATTAATAACATTCCAAGTTTTTAATCTCATGCACAATGACTTACAGTTAAATATCAGACTGTAACTCGGACTTCATATTTAGGAAAGCTTATCTTTAAAAGATAGATTATCCTCGTAACGGGAAATTAAATTTTCTCGGTCATGAGCTTGTATTAAAACATTCCAAGTTTTAAGCTCAGAAAGGAAAGTGTATCTTTTAAATAAGAGAACTTTTCCTCATAACGAGAAATTCATCTTTCTCGATCATGAGCTTTCCGTTAAAACATTCAAAAGTTTTCAAGCTCATGAACACGATTTCTAAGTAAATGTCAGCTTAGAACTCGTTCCTCGGTTAAAAGGAAAGTTTATCGCCGATGGTAACTTATCCTTAACAACGGGAAGTTTACAACTTCTCGGACTTGAGCTCGTTTTGTAAGATATTCAACATCTTAAGCTCAAGTAATTGGTTTCCAAAGCGTTGAACACAATTTTTCAAGAATTTTTCAAAAGGTTTTTTTCTAAATCTTTCAAAATTGTGTGTTCAAAAATGTTTTGATAAAAAGAGCATGTCTTCTGGAATCGGTAATATTTACGATCCTAGAAATGTCATTCAATAATGACACGGGGTTATAAATAAAGTTCGAGCAGAAGTTCAAATGTTTTAAAACATGCTCCATATGGTTTGCTATTATTTCAGATTGTAACCCGCTTTTCACATTAAAGTCAAGCATTTCACCGGAAAGTTTTGACTCAACAACGGGAATTAATTTTCTCGGGCATGGTTTACTTTATAACCATGTAAGGGATTGTGTTTACGTAATAACACAATCTAACACAAATTTATGTACGTGTTAGTGCATTTATTTGTTAAAACAAGAGAAATCTTGTTTTTATGAAGTTATCATCTCCACCAACCGTAGCAATTTACAATTGATATCTACATACTCGACGATGCGACTACTCAAACGGCGACTACGACTCTTTCAATATAACACGGGTCAACAATTGAGGGAGAGCAATTGTCCAGCATTCAGAATCTTTGACGCCGAAAGTGCCAAGTTCACATGTTGGTGTCAAGACAACAATTTCAATCGTACACATGGAGTCAATAGATAAATTCAGACGTGACGAGGCGACCAACATTCGTGAACAAGAACCATGTGATTCTTTCATATGATGTTCTCTATCATTCAGGTCCAACCTCGTAAATTGCTAATCTTGTGAATACATTATCATATATGATATTTGCATGTGATAAGTACCTTACACTTGTGTTTAAAAGGTACTTCATTCACTTTTAAAGTACACCCTCATTAATTTGAGGGGGAGCTTGTGTAAAGCATGCAGATAAATGGATTTGCATTTTTCTTCCCAAATTTTCTTCAAACTTTATTAAATCAATTGATATTAAAAACATCGATTGGGTTAATATTTTTAATATGGGGGAGAAAATATGATTTAATAATGGTATCAATCAATTCAATGGTTTGACTTAATGTGTTGGCTCATCCCGACATGTGCGAAATATTTTCGAATATCGTGGCATATGTTAAGGGGGAGCAAAATGGATTTGGATATCAAAATGGATTTCATGGTGACATACACTTGCCCAAAACATCTCTATTCACGACGGTGACGATTGTGGTGACATACGGATGGTAGGATAGGTTAAGTCCAATGATTCTTCTAAAACCGGAGGAATCTTCCCAAGGACATTCCATAGCTAGAAATAGTGGTCCTTAGGAAAGATGGAGAAAGATTGTGACCGTAGCTGAATGCCGACCAAGTACTTAAGTTAGCACTGGAACAATCACAACAAGGTGCTAGTTATGACGTATTGGTAAGCATTGAAGGGGCTGAAGAATGAAAAAGAATTGTATAGGTAAAGGGTGAAAAGAAAGAAGTCCTCCTTACAACTTAGGCAGAAACCGGGTCAACACATATGCTATTGAGATCATTTTTAATGATGCTCGATATTGAAGATAGACATCATGGACCAAGTGATGCAATGCACAACCCAACCCAACTAACTCAAATATCTCTCAAAAGGTATTTGTTTTAATCACACGGAGATCAACATGTCTTCTATCGATTTATTCACTCCGAATAAGTTGGTATTGAAATGGTGGCACTCCTCTCCAGCCTCCGATCACTAAAATCCAAAATGCACGATCGAGTCTAGAGCCATTTGAAATCATCAAATATCTCATTAGGACACACTTTCATAATTCCTTGCTTCTTCACACACTATGAAAAGTAAGAAAGATCTTAAGAGTCCTACGCAAAATCTTCATGATCTTGCCTGAACATCCGAGTAATACGAAAGTATTTGCAATGAAGATGGAAATCCTTCTTGAGCGAATATTAAAAAGCTCATGGTAGGTGACTTGTGCGATTCTTTATGAATCAAACTTGTGATAACTAGAAAGCAACAGTGGTTTAATTCTTAACTAAATTTAAACACGTTCCAGGCCTCTACGCAATATCTTAGTGGTCTTGCCAGAACACTCAAAGTGATACCTTAGTGTTCATAGTGATGAGTGGAAATCCTTCTAGTGTTAACCTCAAACAGCACTTGGTAGGTAACTTGCAAGATTCTATACGAATCAAGCTCGTGACAACTAGAAAGCAACGATGGTGCGGTTCTTAATTAAATTTCACTTGTTCCAGGAATCGGATTTGACGGCTTCAAATCATGCGGATAATATTATCCAAATGATTCACTATGTATGTTCGCAGTCAGCTTTGGACGGTCGAATAAAGAGAACGAGTTTACCCGCGAAATCTTGTCAAGGAGGTTCTTAATTGAAACTACCTACCACAAGTACGATATTTTATATCGTCCAACGGTCTTCACCGACCGGAGGTAAAATGCTACCGAATTAGAATGAAATGTTCAAGGCCATTTCATCCGTGTATATGTTTTTTTGCTAACTGTCTTATGCAGCGTAACAAGAAGGTGGCATTGCGGTGTACAATCTAGAAGAAATCGTCACCACATGCTTATACTGTATGCACTTAATACTTCAACAAATTCAAGAAAGTATAAAAGTCAAGTCTTTCGTTGTATCAAACTCTGAAGCTTTCAAGAATTTATAAAAGTATAAGTATGTGGAACATGAATCACGAGGAGGCAAATATCACAAGTGATGAATGCACAAGATCAAGGCAAGGAAACATGCTCAAGACTAACGTCAAAGATCACATCAAGCATATTCACAAGAACAAGATTGAAGACTCAAGCATAGTATGCTAGGTTTAAGATTTTGTAAAATGGTGTGACCTCCCTTAGGGGGAGATTGTTGGAAATACGTTTTTCCAAAGAAAGTCTCGGTCACATCATTGTTAGCATAGATCACGAGCTATAGACTAATTAGGACATTGTAACTTGGAGTGACCTCCCTTAGGGGGAGATTGTTGGAAATATGTTTTTACGTATTTAGAAAGGATAGGTCACTCCAAAGATAGATTCAAGTATTGGGCTCGTGATCCAATATGTAAACATATAGCCCACCAAAGCCCACATGTAGGGTGGCTATGTAAACCCCCTCCTAGCATGTTAGGAGGGGTTGAACACTTAGTTATTTTTCTCATTTCCATCTTTCTCCATTTCTATCATTTCTCTCTCTACCTTTCTCTCTCTAGTTCTTCCTTCTTTCATCCTTCAATAGATAAACCATAACATTGCTAAATCCTAAGAAACTTTAGGCCTACATGGGTTCTTAGAATCTCATGGTGCGAATTGCCCATGTTGTCTCTATAATAACTACATCATTCAAAACCTAAGGATGGAGATGCTTGGCCTTCATAGAAGGTTGCATGACTTCTTGCTTGTCTTGTTCTCCATGCCTCCTCCTAGGAGATGAATGATGGTTTTCAAATTAACATGCTTTTTAAAAAGAAGATCAAGCCAAAGAGACCTATGAACTCAAGACCTAGTTGTTAGCTATCTTTGTAGTAGTTACTTGTCTTTTTAATTCTTGTATTTCGTTTCATTTCCCTCATGATTTTCTCATGTGGATGATTTATGGATTTAGTTTTTATGTGCTTTAATCTATGTGATCACATTTAACAACTTTAATTTATTTAAAATCGAATCTAAATCTATCACAACCTCTAAAAACTTGACTTAAAATTGGACCAAAATGTTATTTAAATATTTGTCACCCTTTGTCAAGACATTCTTTGTGATGTGTTTCTTTTATGCAACCCTAGCATTCTCTAGTGCTAAAAGAGGTAAAAATCTAAGATTTGTAATTTTTTTTATAAAAAATCTTATCTTTCTCCAAAACTTTTGAAAATCTGGTTTTGTAGTCCACTAGACGCGGTTCTCTAGCCTCCCAGGTGGTTCAATATCGATATGGAACCGTGGGCTTCTTTAAAGAACCGCGCCCAATAAAGCCGATATTGGCTTAGTTTTTGTCTTTCTTCTTTGACCACTGTTTTGGTTAAGATTCTTTGTTTACCCAATTTGGCTAAACATTCTCTAAAACCTTGCTTTTTCATTTCAAATCTTTGCCTTGTCTATTTTCTTTAAATTCTTCTCTTTTGGGAGTTCTTTCCTTCATCCCTCATAATGCCTAATTCTTCCTTTTCTAACCTTGACATTTCTTTGTCACAAACTTCTCAACCTAAAGCTTCTTCTTCTAAGCTGTCAAAGAAATCGAAAATCTTGGTTAAAACCATTTGGATAAAAAAGAACAAGAATCCTCATGATTCTTCTTCTCCAAAATCCTCCAAGAATTCCTCTTTCTCTCCGATTCAATATTGGAATGAGACTTACTCTATAAATCTAATTACCGGAGAAAAAGAAATTCTTCCACCACCACCTAAACCTTTCAACTCTCCTCAACTCAATGACCTATCTTCTTTCCCTAACCTCACTAGGCATTGTGAAAACATCTCTTATCCATTATCTTCCTTCCTACCAACCTCTAATCTTGATGGACCTCCTCCATCTAATGACTTTGTTTTGCATCATGGTTCCTCGTGTGCTTGTTTTCGTTTTCAACAAATTGGACTTGCTCATATCTATGACAAGCTAAATTTTCTTGAATTCCTCCTCACTCGACCTCCTCTCAAAGTTTTCGTTCCCGTGAACAAAACTTCGAATGATGCTTCGTCGTCTTTCTTTTCCAACTAAGGCACTTTTTGTACTTTAGTTGTTTGAGTCCATAAATTTTTAAGCAATCTTGGAAGATTATCACTATTAGAGTAGCTTATGCTTTGTGGTCTATTTTCCATAATTTTTTGTTTTAAATATGAGATTGTGTGTACGAATATTTATCTTGTATGTTATTTCATATTTTTGTAATATGAAGGTTATGTGTGTTATCTTTCCCCCTAGTTCTATTTCACACATTTGTTAAGGATTTAATCATGGTTAAAACTTAAAATTAATTATGGGTGATTCCATAAATTCTAAATTTTAACCCATTGACATTTTAAATCATCTTTGATTGGTTTGGATGTTTATTTTCTTCCTTTATTCCACCAATTTAACTATGATGTTGTCAATACACACTCTTTGGACATACTTAGCAAATGCTTGCTTCTAATTTGAGATTTCTTTTCATTCTCCCTCTCAAGTTAGTTAGTAAGTAGTGCACATATATACATTGGTGTTTCTTTTCTTTCTTCTAACCTTTGTGTAGCATGTCACCTTAGCTCATTGACTTGGTGCCCCAAGCAAGGGGGAGTAAGAACCAAGGGGGAGCTACTAGCAAAAGTCCGATTCTTTTCTTCTTCAAAGACTTGTGATAACCTTTTTGCTTCGACAAAGGGGGAGAAATGATAGTGATAAACTCGTTAATAATTCGAATAAACTTGTATTTTACGTAAATGAGTTTATAGTTTGTCGTAATCAAAAAGGGGGAGATTGTTAATGCAAAGCAATGCCTAAAAACATTGTTAGTATTAATTAATCTTTCTTAGTTTTGATCACGACAAATTACAAAGACATTTATTTTCAAAAACAATCATAAAATGAATTATCTAACAAACACTATCATCAATGTAATAATCATTACACTAACATATCTTAATCATGCTTAGTGATCATAAAAGTGATTAGCCTTAAAACTCACTTTTGTCAAACATTACAAAAGATTTTTAATAAACTTTATTTTTAAGAAAATATTTTATTAAAATGAAAATGCAAATTTGAATATGGCATATTCCAAATGCAATAAGAATATAATTTGAACGTTTAAACAACCTCAAATATTTCAAATTCACTAAAAGACAAAAAGGAGCGGAGTCTACGCCGGCGGTACCTTAGCACCTACGGCGGTTCCTTATCGATAAGGAGACACGGGCTCCAATAATGAACCGCGGCCAGATATAGCCATTGGATATTTTGTCCTATAAATAGTGGATCAAATTTGCATTCTCATCAACCCTTTTTTGGACATCTTCTTCAGCCTTCTTTCTCCTTTTCAATCCTAGTCATTTGTAAATGATCACTTAATGTGTTAAATATGTTTACTCATGATTATCCTCTTGATCTCCTTCTTTACCTTGTCCAAAGAGAAGATCACTCACACACTTGTGATGTGATTAAAGATGTAGCATTGATGAAGATCACCTTCTCCTAAAGATCTAGTCATGTTCATCATTTATTTATTTGTGTCTTGTGTAAATCCAATGTATTTGTGAATACTTGGACTAGTTGTGTTCATCCAAGTTATTTGTGAATACTTGGATTAGAGTTGTGTACATCCATTGCACATGTGTATGCTTGGATTTATATTGTGTTGATCCAAGCTACATGTGTGTACTTGGATATGATTAGTTGAGTTGTAATTAGTTGTGTTAGTTCTCACTAAACTATAGAGTGATGTTGTTGTGTCTGGTGAGTTCTCACTAAACTATAAAGTGATGTGGTTGTGTCTTGTGAGTTCTCACTAAACTATAAAGTGACATGTAGTTGTGTTGTGTGAAGTTCTCACTTAGCTTCAAAGTGAAGAGTCGTGAATATTGGTTCTAGCTTTGGATTAGAACTCGACATCTAGCCTTGTGTCGGAAAATGGTAAAGTAGGCAACGTTGTAAAGATTGGTTCTACCTTTAGATTAGAACTCGACATCTAGCCTTGTGTCGTAAAAGAGTGAAGTGGGCGACGTTGTGTAGATTGGTCCTAGCTAAGATTAGGTCTCGACATTTAGCTTAGTGTAGGAAAATAATGTAAGCGACGTTGTAAGGTTTTCTCCGCCAAGAAGGGAGCTTGTGGATATAGTGTAAATCTCGAGTAAGGTGTACTCGAGGAGTGGAGTAGGAACGAGGATAGAGCCTCGTTGCCGAACCACTATAAATCTTGGTGTCTTCCTACTAGGTTGTTTCTTTCCTTACTCTTTCCTTACATTCATTATAACTACACTTACTATACATTGTTAATACATTAGAATTGAACCTAATCATTATGCAACTAGCTTTCAAGTAAAAGATAGTTTTGTGCACTCTCCTAATTGAAAGGAATTTTAATTAGGAGATAAACCGATGAGAAACTATTCAACCCCCCTTCTAGTTTATACAGTATTAATAAAAATAAATAGTTTGGTTACCTTGTGGTGTGTCGTCTTTGTGATTTTTGTGTATTGCAACTCTGCGACCTTCTTTACATTGATATAGGGTTCCGCAAATCGATCTTCAGGGTTGTTGGAGGTGTCGATTCCAACAAATTCGATCACACACAGACACACAGTTTAACATACAACAACCGTTTTCCCTTTAACACCCATCCATTGCACATTTTCTAGCCTGTGCTACACAAGATGAGTAGACTAAAGCTTTGTATCCTGTTTCCGTAGAGCTTTTAATAGTAACATTGTTTTTTCCCCTGGTCACCAGGAGATCAGTGACCTATTACAAGTCTTCTCAAGTATAGACATGTTTTCCTAACAGACTCACTATTGGCGTAGGTAGCAAGATTTTTGACGTGGTACGGACAAAACTTGTCACAATGCATTATTAACTAATCCCATCACTGTTTGGAAATGAGGTACTCTTGTGGTTAATAACAGATATTGGCTAAGAATAGAGTTGTGATTAACATGTATTTTCTATTTTTTTTCTTGTCAATGTTATTTGATAAGTACGGTAGATCGAATATGTTTCTCAGTGTTGGGATATGCGATTGTTTAGCTATGGGGAATGAGTGAGCCTATCAGAGGCATTCACTCAAACACGGAGAACATACTTTATTAATATTTAATATTTAATGTTAATATTAAATTTTTAATAAAACTTCACTGAAGTAATATTTAATTATCAGTCATAGTGCGCTACATGTTTAATTAACTAAACGTATGTGTAAATTAAAGTAAAGGGGTTAAAAGTCCAAACTTGAAACCCATGAGGAGCCAATAAAGTGGTCAGCCCCTTAGGGGTTTTAGAAGGATTTATGTTAAGTATTAAGCTAATATATTTTAAATTTATCTTAACTTGGATTAGACAACAAGTTTGGTGTAACATATGAAGGCTATATAAACCCTCATACCCCTCTCATAATTTTCGTCTCCCTCTCACTCTCTCACTAAACCGATTTTAGGTTCTACACTTCCAAACAAATCTCCGAAAACCTAAAATGTAAACCTTTGCAAGACCCACTGCTTTTTAGTACTCCTTTGTGAAGTAACTAAACCTATATCGAATCGATACTCTTATCAAGGTTTTGATTTTTGTTTTTGGTCCTCCTTTCATTAGCACTCATATAAAGACTAATTAGGGTTTGTGTGATTTTGGGTATTTTTCTTGTAAAGATTAAAAACCGATCCTTACGTAATCCATATCTAGGGTCTTGGATCTAGGGTTTCCAAGTTACAAAATCAACACAAATTTGTTTGAAAGTCAAGTTACTATTAGCATCGTCTCAAATGTTAGTACATTTGAGGTATGTCTTAAATGTTAGTAGTTCAAGTCCACTTGAGGTTAATGTGGTATTTTAGCCACATTCCAATGTACTTAACTTTTTTATGTGAATAATACATTTTTACCGGGGTAACCCTCTACCATAAAAATAGTGAAGTTACTATCAACATCGCAATGATTATTCGTTTGACGTGTTGTGTGAGCAACCAATAGAGACGGTAATTTAATCGTTAAATTTCTACATCACGATCAAGCTTCATTAATTGATTTATTCAATCAATAAAGGTTAGTATTTAATTATCTATTATTATGTTCTTTAAACATGAATGTTATATTAGATCTATTCTACTGCGTACTCACAGTTAATAACTTAACTATTTCTTAAATCCCAACACCCTGGCCATCCAAAATGTTAATATTGAAGTTATATAGCCAGGTGAGAAACAAGGCGGGAAGAAAGAAATGATGAAGATACCCTCACATGTAAAGCACAAGTGGCATATAACGAGAGAATCGTTATAGAAGATGGTTCGTAGTCTTTTTTGCACTACCACGTAGGCTTTAGGAACTAAATCGAATAACAACTATTGTATGGTATTTGTTATTGCAAGTGATGATAATAATTTAAAGTAGAGGTGGCAAATGCTTAGGTCAAATCGAGCCGGGTCATGGGTCTTAGATAGGTTTGAGTCTAGATGGGCTTAACAAAATTACATCTGATTGTTAAATAAAATTTCACTAAACCCATCAACCCAACTATATTTTAACTAGACCTCTTCATTTTCAATATCTAAACATTTATACCTAAAAATAATCAGGAGATCTAAAATTGTCACTTCAAATTCAAAGTGACTGTATTTTGGGTAATTTAAGATTTTTTTAGATAATCTATGGTATTTTTTTATATCATTTAAATTGGTGTAATTCGTATAAAAAATAACATTAGTTTTGTAAAATTAGAGGGGTTGAGTAGTTTCACTAGTTAAAATGATCCAAAGATCGGTTTTTTGGAAAATCCTTTTCAAAAACTAGATTTAAGGGAATGTGATATCTTCTTAAGCACAATTCGAACAAGTGATAGTGTATCTAAACTAATAATCACAAGTATATGCAATAATGTATAATGAATGGAAAGTGATAAGGAAATAAAAGATCAAACCATACACCAAGAATTTATAGTGGTTCGGCAACGAAGCTCACTCTTTGTTCCTACTCCACTCCTCGAGTACTCATTACTCTAGAGTTCACTAATCAACAAGCTCCTTAAAGTGAAGAAACCGCACACGCCGCTTAACCAATTTTTGACTCTAAGCTAATAGTCGAAACCTAATCTTAGCTAGGACCAATCTACACCAATATACTTTGAGGCCTAAGTATTAACCACAATACATACACAACTTCCAAATTTACACAATAATTTGGATCTTCATAATGACACAAGAATGAAAAATAGTTTTGATCTTTAATGGATCTTGAACTAGACACAACACTTCAAGGATGAAAGTTTTCTTCTCTTTGCACTTGAGAGAATGAGATGGGAGGAGAAAAATTCACTTCTAAACAAGTATAATCAACCAAATAACAAGGATTTGTGTGATTAAAAAATGTGGATCGAATTTGATAAAATTTATGTGAAAAAGAGGTGAAGTGGAAATCTGGAAATGGTCCATTATTTATAGGACAAAGGCCCAACGGCTCTATCTGGCCGCAGATCAATAAATAGACCCGCGACTCATTATCGATATTAAGCCCCATACACCTATTTTGAGTCGTCGGCTCTAGAGTCCGTTCCTTTTCTCCTTTAGTGGTGAAATTCCATCTGGTGTAGATTTTATCCAAAATGGATATTCCTAAACCATTTGGAATATGCCAAATTCAAATTTCCATTTTCTATTTTAATGAAACATTTCTTAGAAATAAAGTTTATGAAAAACATTTGTCACTTTGAAATAAAAGTGAGTTTTAAGAAAATATAAATCCTTGATCACTTAATTAGGTTAAGAACTTGTTTATTCATACCTTAAGTGATAATGGATGAAATGAAAATACTTGAACTCAAGAATTCGATTTTCGTTGTCTTCGTAAATGCTTGTTTTTATATATTGTCGTAATTAAAACAAAGCAACACCGAAAAATGCATGTAAAGTTTTTAGGCATCATTGAATTAACGAGTTTTATAACAATATAAATAATGCTAAATGATCAAACACAACGACGAAGCCAAGTGAGCACCAAGGAAAGCCTCCTCATCCCGCAATTTAATATACCATGCAAAAAATTTAACTTTTTCAAGCATAACATTGCAAGCAAATAGAGCAGAGAACTTACGTTTCCTTTCTATTAGTCGTGAGCTTGTTGTAGTCGGTCCTAAAGTGAGAACCTATCGGGTTACCTTCCCAGGTCTCGTTGGTGTTACCTGTAGGTCGTGATGTGCCTTGAGATGGCCGTCTCCTGCCCCCCTATCTCGCACTTTAATATACCATGCAATTTTTTTTCAAGCATATCATTGTAAGCAAATAGAGAAGAGAGCTTACTCTTTCTTTCTATTAGAGTCGTAAGCTTGTTGTAATCGATCCTAAAGGGAGAACCTCTCGGGTTTCCTTCCCAGGTCTTGCCGGTGTTGCCTGTATTTTTTGGACGTTTCCCTAGTGACATGTCGACGGGGAAACGTTTCCCCTTCGATATATCATCGGGGATTCTTCGAAAGGCAAAGCTCGATGGGGATTGTTTCCCCGGGCGAGAATCCTCAACGAAAAGTGGGACCCACGCTATTTTCAGTCAACATAATAAGTGCCACACTGGACCATGTTTCCCCGGTGACAGGTAGCCGGGGATAAATACGACGTATTAACCAAAAATTGATTAACTTAACATTAAACTTATCACGCGGCCATCTTTTTCCTGACGACATGTCGTTGGGGATACTCTTCTTAAAACGTTGACTTGTCAACGCTCGAGGTAGCATTCGTCATTTATGTTGAACTTTTCCCCGTCGACATGTCGCCGGGTAAAAGTCTTAACTTTACAAAAAATTCAAATGATTTGTTATTGACTTTTCAAAAAAGTCGAATATTTTCTCGGTGACATGTCGTCGGGGAAAAATCTACATTTTTTAAATGCAGCCTGCACAACAGGCGTATTTCAGATTTTTCCGTAATTTTTCCTGAAAAATCTACCAAAACTTGAAACCTGTATACACCAATATGTAATCTACCTAAAGACACCACAACTCATACCAAAAGACAGTATAATATAAAGGATAAACGAATTCGATATATTACACCTAGAATCGTCCAAAATATTACTAAACAAAGAAATAGTCTCAAAACGGGTGACCAATGTATTCACCTAGCTAGATCGATAACATGTTTTAATTAAACAAACCGGGAATAAATTGTTCATGGTAGGACCGCCTAAATAAAATAAAAGTCACAATTACCATATGCTTACCCCATATCAATCACCTAATCCTCATCCGACTCCTCGTCATCATCATCATCAAAGAGGTTCGGGTTTTCGTTCCCTCCCTTGCTGCTGCTAGTACCTCGCATTGGAGCCGATATTTCCTACGCAAACATCTATGGAAACCTGTCGTCTTGCCAAAAACTTCGTGAACACATTTAGCGTTTGCACTATCTTCTTGTTCTTTTTATTGATATTTTTGTAATCTTTCTTAGCTTATCAATCTCAGAAGCGTGGTTGCACTCAGGCTCGAGAAAAGAGGAGCATTGAGACACAACCTTACTAATACCCGGGAGGTTCCCCCGACCCTTGCTCGGGAAAGTCATCTGCATGATCTTCTGCTCTGTGTACGGGACATCGGTGGGGGTGTTTGACCCTAAATCCCGTAACCTAACCATCTCCTCTTACGTAGTAAAAAAACACAAGTTAGTTAATATATTATTCAGGTTTCCCAGGCATTGTTTCTCGACAAATAGTTAAAGTGCCACTATTTGAGACGAAACTTACATATATCGCTTGGTCCCAGGGGTTTTGGAAGGCACTGCTTACTGTATGATGATGGAAGAATGTATCAATTAGAGACGGAAACTCCTGTGTTTCTGAGCTACTCATCTGCACATACACACGAATATAAAATGCAACAAATTAAAAATGTAAAAAATTAAAAAAAATACAAAACATTTATAGAATAATTATAATGTTCATTACCATCAGATGTCGGAAAGCAGGAACAGACCGAGATCCTTATCGGCTTACCATCATGCTCTTCGACCTATTTTTAGAAATCTGTGTAGACCGGGAAATGATCTTTGGATGATTCCAAAAATTAACCTGCTTGTCCCAATCTGCCTGCTCATAACCCGAGGGAGGGTTTCTTCGTATCCGCTCCACGTCAACATTGCCCTCCTCGTCACGTACTCACCACCTTCATTTGAAATCCGCCTTGGTTGTGTTGTAGGATTTTGTACAATTGGCATCTATGCCTTCCCGGATTTTCTTCCATTCAGGGATTCCGGGTAGGGACGGAGGTCAAATAGCGACTATAACCATATACAAGCAAATACAGAGTTAGAGATATAATTTACATATTTATATAAATTTGTTTATTTATTTATATGATATAAATAAATAAACAAATTTAGATAAATAATTTATCTAAATTATTTATTTATTTATATCATATAAATAAATAAATGAATACAGATAAATAATATATCTAAATTTCTTTTTTTTATATGGTATAAATAAATAAATAAATTCAGATAAATAATTTATCTAAATTGATTTTTTTATTTATATTTACATCATATAAATAAATAAAAGAATTTAGATAAATGTGCACAATTAAATAAATAAACTTGATAATGAAATATAAACATAAAATGATAATGAAATCACTTACCCCCATCTCCAACGATGACCGTTGTCTTTTCATGCTCTGACATTTCGCGGGGGTAGTACTTGGGCAAGCTCCTAGTCATTTGCCCAAGGCAGTTGGCCCATCTAGCAGCATTCGAACCCGTAGGCATCCGGGTGTTCATGTCCTCCATATCAAACTGAATCAGCAAGGGGCCATGTGCTTGAACAATGAGGCGAGTTGCTAAGTTGTGGGTGTCTACACGGGTATTAAACATGCCCGCAACCCTTCCACCCAAGTTGGGTTTTCGCCTGCCTGTGCCTGCAAAATCAAGTGAGTGATAAAATTAAAAAAATTAAAGGCAAGAAAATTCAATGTATCAAGTTTATGCTTGTATTACAATAATCAATAAATTCTTACCTCGGTTATTGAAGCAACCCCTGGTGGGATTCTTAGATGAGGGGCGACGATCCTCACCGACATCGTCATCGCTGTGACCCCATGCAACATCTGTTGACATCTGTACAAGTAGCATTAGGATAACATTTTACAAAATAATAAAAGCATGCACACATCTAGATAAATATACACATTTAAACAATCCGTAACTTTTTCATTTATTCATTTATTCCAATAAGTGTCTTTTACAAGTTACAACTAAAAATCAATCTTCTTCTTCACTAGAATAAACCTTGCCTTGACCATCATCAAGATCATGGTTGACACCTTCATCGTCGGACGAATCTACTAAATCATGAGGAATGGGGTCTTCTTCGTCAATAATATCGTCTTCGCCATCAACACCAATGATATCTGGTAGTGCGTCAACATCTACTGATTCACCTTCTATATGCAAGGCCTGCATATCCAAGTCGTCGGTACTAGTAGAAAGTGTGAGATCAGATTAGTTGACGGCATGCATGGCGTCCTCTACCTTAAAAATAGCTTATCAAAATAAGCTGCTTATTATAATAGGCGGGCTAGGGAGTGTTTGGATTTGCATTTAACACAAACAAATAACTTCCTTACATCCCTAACGACATGTCCTCGGGAAAACCAAATGGAAAAAAGTTTATAAAATATACCTTCGCCGCTGCCTACCGCTGCCTACCACCGCTGCCTAGCACTAAATGTCGCCGGGGACCGCCAACTACCGCTGCCAAGTCCTAATAAAACATGAAACAAATAAACACAACATCAATATATAAAAGCGAATTTTGATTAATATAAATAACTCAATTAATATACTAAAAACCTTGAATTAATAAAAAACAAATCCACCACCACTAAAGTTGTTTAGAGAATTATCATTTAGAGTGTTTAAGGAAAAAATTATAATTTAGAGGAGGAGTGACGGAGGTGTTGTGGTAATGATGACGGAGATGCTGTGATGGTGATGGCTGTGGAGTGGTGGAGGTAATGATGGAGGTGGTGTGGTGAAGTGGTGGCGCTATGGTGGTGTGGTGGCGCTGTGGTGGTGTGGTGACGTGGTGGTTTTGTGGTGGTGCGGTGATGTTTTTTTGGATAAGTGGTTTGCTCGTCGTATTGAAGAAGAGAAAAATAGACATGGATAAGTTATTTTGGAGATTTGCTTTTTGGGAGTTAAAGAACCTAACAACTTTCCCCCGGCGACGCGTCGCCGGGGATTCCGATAGGATTTTGCCATTTAGTGCTTATGGCGCGATATTGAAACATTAGGGGTGAGTGGGACGATATTTTCCCCGGCGACGTGTCACCGGGTATAACTTGGTGCAGTTTGACTTGTCAACGCCATATTTATCTACCTGACTTTGTCATTTTTGTCCAATTCTTCCACGGCGACAAGTCGCCAGGGTAAAACCTGTCAGAAATTGATAAATTTTCATTACGGGTTTTATGTCATTGTTTAAATATTATTATTATTTATAAAATAATAAATATAAATTGTCATCCCGATTGGATGACCTCTCATGGTGGTTATCAAATATGCACCTTATACTATTTTTTACTTGACAATATGAACAACTAATAAAGATATTAAAAAATATAAAGAGATCTTGGGTTAATAAATGGGTAGATAGATGTCATTAAGACATTGTAATCAGATCATAATTTTAGCAGCAGAAAAAATGTCACTTTTTAAACATCAAATTGTCAAATCTTTTGTTATTAACTGCAAAGGTAAAATGACGGTACACATTATTTATGTTTTTGAGTTATATAAGCAATGCATATTCAATTGGATTGACGGAACACATACTGACTCAACCATTGAACATCAAACGTACAACCGTAATATACCCACTCATCCATTGAACATCTAATGTACAACCGTAACATACCGACTCATACATTAAACATCTAACGTACAACCATAACATTTCGACTCATCCATTTAACAAGTAAGGTACAACCATAACATACCGACTCATCCATTGAACATCTAACGTACAAACATAACAAACCGAATCATCCTTGAACATCTAACGTATAACCATAACATACCGACTAATCCATTTAACATGTACGGTACAACCATAACATACCGACTCATCCATTGAACATCTAACGTACAACCAAAACATACCGACCCATCATTTTAACATGTAAGGTACAACCATAACATACCGACTCATCCATTGAACATCTAACGTACAACCATAACATACCGACTCATCCAACGAACATCTAACGTACAACCATAACGTACCAACTCATCCATTTAACATGTAAGGTACAACCATAACATACCGACTCATCCCTTGAACATCTAACGTACAACCATAACATACCGGCTCATCCAATCAACATCTAACATACAACCATAACATACCAACTCATCCATTTAACATGTAAGATACAACCATAACATACCGACTCATCCATAGAACATCTAACGTAGAACAATAACATACCGACTCATCCATTTAACATGTAAGGTACAACCATAACATACCGACTCGTCCATTGAACATCCAACATAAAACCATAACATACCGACTCGTCCATTGAACATCCAACATAAGACCATAACATATTGACTCGTCCATTGAACATCTAACATAAAACCATAACATACCGACTCATCCATTTAACATGTAAGGTACAACCATAACATACCGACTCATCCATTGACCATCTAACGTACAACAATAACATATCGACTCATCCATTAAACATCTAACGTACAACCATACCATACAGACTCATCCATTGAACATCTAACGTACAAGCATAAGATACCGGTTGATCCCAAACTTAGATCAGTTTTAGCTTTGTATTAACAAGATTATATCAAGTATAATACGTAGAGAAACTTTATGTTTGAAACAATCTAAGTACTATGCGGAATTAATACTTAGAACAAAGAACAAAAAAATACCAAGCTTTTAATTTTGATTAAAAATAATTACGGCGTACAATGGTGTTGAAAGTGAGTCAAACAATAAACCCTAAGGCCTCCTTTTATAGATGCAAGGAGCCTTGAACATAAAGCTAAGTATCAATTATTCTAGGAAGATATTAAACTGATAAACATAAGAGATACAATATTCGAATATATCTTGCTAACTTAAACAAAACGTGTTGACTTAACAGCTAATAAACTTTGACAGTAGCTTGGATTCTCTTTGTTAGCGTCTTGATTGTCAGTGCCTTGATTACTATTGTCAGCGGCCAGAATCCCTCTTGTAAGTGGCTCGTGACTTAGATAAATGTATTCCAAACAATCCTCCCCTAAACTTGATATTTACCCTAATCATCAAGTTTCTGAATAAAAACAAGATACAGAGAAGATTCTTACAAATAAACCTATTCTTTAATTTGAGAGTGAAGAAATCTCATAAGATCAACACCCACGCTACTAGTATAGTCAACCTTCAGCTTTGTGCTTACCATCTTCTTCAACAAGTCTTGTGAAAAAGTATATACCCTATCCACTAGCAAATATTTTGAGAACTTCATTGTGCAAACATGATACACACCTGTAGCTGAAAACAAACGCCACTCTAATCTTGTCAAATCATCAAGATCCAACTAAACTGGATCATCTTTATTATGATCAAACATTCTCCTGAATGCTGACCATATTTTTATTCCACTAAGAGTTGAAGGAGCTTTAGCTTCATACTTCTCCTTCAACATACCCCAAATGGTCTCCAAGTATTCCCTATCTATACTGCCAAACATGGACATAAGTAAATATAACACATGTACCTTGTCCCCATGTCTTGTGATCTTTCAAGAACCTATGGTTGAATGTTCCTCATACTTGATCACAGGATTTCTGAATTCAAGAGGAATAACAGCAACAATGTCACCAACCTCTAAATGAGAAAGCTCCAGTTTCTTCTTTAAAACACCTTCATTGACTCTTGGATTCAATGGATCAAATTATGGAGACATGAACTTTGCTCCCTTCTTCACAGGCCTTGGCACTTTGGATGCCCTTTTTATCTTTAATTCTTCCTCTATTTCCTCTTGTCTTTCAGCAGATAGTTGAAGATGGGTGTCATGGTCACTAACATAGACTCAAATAGGATATGCCAAATACTACAGTGATCAAATGACAATGCTTGTAGTTTCCTATAGGTCAAACCTGTTTGGTGAATTCTTAGCAACATATAATACAACTCTCTCCTAGCTGTCTTTGACTTCTCCATTACCTGAGAGGCCTTGTTTGCCTCAATTACCTTTAAGTCCTTTTGGACTCTCAACAAATTCTCCAACCCCTGAATCCTCATTGAAAGAGTGACTGAAGATTCATCCATAGCCATTTCTTCATACATGTGATACAAACTAGCCATTTGAGGCATCTCATAATCAATCATCAATGCCAACTCTCTCAATCTTTCTTTAGCAGCTTCTCCCTCACCATATTCTAGCTGCTCTGGCTCATCATTAGAACTACCTCCTACCTCATCATCACATTCTTTCATGCTTTCAGACACAGAACTTGCAATCTGAGCCTCAGTGTCTCCTTTCTTTAGTCCCCTTAGCTCTTACTCGTCTAATTGTTGAGCCAACAATGTGTCAAACTTGACTTGTGCTGCATCCTTTGGAACCAGTGCTTCTACCAATATCCCTTTACCCTTATCTTATGGATCAATGTTTGGTAAAGTACTTGGTGCCTGAGTAGATACTTCTTTAATGCTCAATGGTGGTTGGGATACACCAGATGCAATCAAAGACTTGTCAGCGGCTGCAAAAGGTGTGTTAGTAGATAAAATGGTCGTGTCAGCGACTGAACTTTTACTCACACTTTCTTGCTGCATCATCAACTCTGTGAAGGAAAGCTTCACAGGTGTCATCAAAGAAGGATTAAAATCCACATTCTCCTTCAATCTTGTAAGAGCATCAACAACTTCCTTAATACCAAAAGAGCCTTCCTTAGAGCTCTTGTCACTTAATCTTAAAGGATCAGTAGGTGCATCCTCCCCTTTGAAAGAATCCTCTCTAGCATCTTTAGAGGACTCAACAACAAACCTCCTTCTCTGCTCCAACTTACCTATCCTCTCCCTCAGTAAATTATGTTCAAGGCCTTGAGTGTTGACAATCTGTACAAGATCTGTATTTTGCTTTTGCAAGCTAATACAGATATTCATCAATTACAAGCGGGTCATAGGTTCTATACTGCCCTCAGCCACATTCGGGAACTGATTCCTCAATGAAGCTTCATGGGGCATGGCTGTGGACTTAGTGATAGTGGGCTTGTCTTGACCTACTTCTAAGCTAGTGTCAATAGTCCCAGCCACATCCATAGCACTAGCCACCCTTGTGGTAGTGGTTCTCTTTGCTTCATGGCTAAGACCACCAGGGGAGAACACCCAATAAGTCCTTTGGCGTTTTGCAAACCTAGAGTCTTGAGGTAGAGAGTGTGAAGAGGTGTTTGTGTGAGAACCCGTACTTTCCCAACATTATTTTATTCTTTTTATTCGTGCTTCTTGAATTTTACAACGTATTACGTTTTCTTGTATTGCTATATATAAATCCTGAGATTTTTTAAATAATACTTTTTAAGTATTTTTCTGATCATCGATAAATACTTTGTATGGAATTATAAATTTTTTATTATATTTTATTTTTCCATATTTTATTTAAATCAAAGTTTTTGATTTAAAATCACCCGCGTGCCTGTTACAACGAGTTTATTCAAAACAATGTACAACGAGAATTCCTAGTGATCGCGATACTGACGGATGCCCAAAAGTTTACATTTATTTATCGATCGTTTTGATAATTAATATTTTCGACTATTTCGTTTTAATTACGTGTTAAGTCGTGTCGGGAAATCATATAATCATTTTTATGATGCATTGCAACTTTTGAAAAGTATTTTTACGAAACCCGAGCCCCGTAAATATTTTCAATATTTACCAATAGTCATTTTCTACCCTAAAAACTATTAAATTGCTTTTAGGTCCAATACTATTCAACAATTGCAAAATCCACCCTAACTATACATCATATAAAATGATTTTTCTTACACAAAAAACACATACATGAACCACTACCTAAACAAAAAAAAAACTCTTTCTTCTTTCTTTCTTGTTGATGCCGTCCCAAAACAAAACACAACACCCCTAAATTTTTTGATCAAGCTTGAATCTATAAAAATTACTTCAAGTCCCATGTTCAAAATCATCTTGTCATTCTTTTGATACCAAAATCATCCACATGCATCAAGGTTTCAATAGTTTTATAATTTCATGGATGTATGATGTTTTTATCATCATGCATGTGTCATTTTTGGTAAGATCATCTTGTTTTGATATTAAAAAGTCTTGTTTTTAATCTTTGATTTTTGTTAGATTTTTCATACAAGTGTTTTTAGGAGTGTTTGGTTGATGAGAATGTTAGTAGAGTGATACAAGAGATATGAGAATGAGTGGTTTTGGTTGAACATTGATTTGACTTGTTTTCTAAAAGGCTATTTTGGGACAGCAGGTATTAAACAGATTTTTCGTGGGTTTAAGTTCTGAAAAAGGCTAAGATTATTTGACATTGTTGTATATTTTTCCGAGACGCTCGTTTTGGTATAAGATAGAGCTTCTAAGTCATTACGAGTCAAAATTTATGCTAGTTTTAGTTTTCGTGTACCGGGAGACGCAAGTCGGCACAATCCGAAATTGTGGCTGATTTTGGGTCGACTCTCGGGGACTTTAGGCTTCGTTATATAGTTGATACTACTGATTTTTAATGTTTACAAACCGATTTTGAAGAGTCTTGTAGTGGTTTCAAAAGACGGATTGTCGAATTAGTATTCTTAAAGTGGTCCAAACGGTTTTACAAAACAAGTGCAAAAATCTGTCCCAAATTTGGAGTCGAGTATAGTGTCGAGCTGATGGATTTTAAAGTGTGAATATTGGCTCAAATTTTGGTGAGGTCTTATACAGGTTATAAGTGACCTTGACACCAATTTTCAACTAAAACGGACAAGTCTAGATAGGGTTGATCGGTGTGTACATTTGGGGTGTACTTGCTGATTTTATTTTGGACACGTAGTTCAATGTTTGTGTTGCGTGAGATTGAGTATTCATCATCGGACATGATGACTTATTCAAGTGCTTAGTCATTATATAAATGACTTAGCTACTGGTCTAAATAAGGTAAAAGGATAGTTTGACTTGCGTTGACTTGGCGTCTTATGACGGGTCGACTTCAAGTGCACAAGTGTTTTAACGAGTAACGTTGGATAAAAGGATTCATTTGGTTCGTGTCAATGGTTTCTGAAACATGAATACTTTGAAAACAGTTGAGTCATATTATATTTGGTACATATCGATATTTGAGTTCGAGTCTTAACGCGCGCCTTATTGTGATAGGTTGCGGTTTTCGTGTTTCCCGGGCATCCATATCGTCGGTGATCGTCTCACTACCATTGTTACTACTCAGTTGTTGAGTACCGTGATTGACTTACCTCGTGGCTAAGGTGAGTTCATAGCCCCTTTTTACTTGTACATGGTTTCTAAACACGGGGTGAGATTTTACATGGTGAAACACAACCAAATTAAAAACTGTATTGCTATCCAGAACTTGTATGTTATTCTGAACGTGTATGCTTTACAGATGATTTCAATGGTATTATTGCTTTTAGACGTTAGCCTTGAGTTTCCTCTCCTATCATGAACCGTTAATTGTCCCGTGTGCCCTGCGTGTAGCGCGAATGTTGTGGGTGGATCCATCGGGATTGACAATCCCCGTCCCAATTACCTTGACGCACTAATATTCGTTTATACTTGAGTATTTAGGCTGAATACTCCCTAGAGGAACTTACATTTGAGTTAAGCTTCGGTTCATGAGACTAAACAGAAATAATATGCAACGTGACTATGGACGTACATAGTTATCCCCCCCCCATTACGTGTTTTACAAACTCTATTGTGTTCCACACTTTTACTGCTAAACCTATGAATATCACTCAACTTTATGTTTACGATTTTACATGTTTAATCTCAGGTATTATTACTTAGCTTTGCTTGGATGGGAGCCCGCAAGATATTATCGCAGCTTGGAGATTTCTGTGATGCTTTTAAAAGACTGTTTTTAGTAAAAACTGTCAAGAGTTATTTTATCTTTTGGGCAACTTTATGTTATACATCGAGACGAAATAATATAATTTTCTGCTTCTAAAACTCTGGGACCTATGTTTAAAAACTCTGACCTTTTATGATGTAATGTAGATGTTTTTATTTCGTCAGCTTTGTATGAACTGTAATTCATTGTTTCTTGTACTATGACGTGTTACCCCCTCGTTGCCTAGTTATTCCATGTCAGATTCTGGGGGTCTCACAGAGTGGTATCAGAGCAATGGTTATAGAGAACTGAGTCGTTTTCAAAAACTTAGTCTATAACCGAAAGTTCAAACATTTTATTGTTCCTAAATGTCAAACATAGAATCTGCCAATGTTGCTCGATATCTGCGCGGGTAACTCTCTAATACTTATTATTTACTTTTAATTATCGTTATAGTATTTCATCTCTTGATTACATGTTGAAATATTACGTTACCCTGATGACGATAATTACTGTGTCTTTTCAAAGCCTTTGTGCTTCATGAATTATTATTGGTTGTTACCGTGATTTCATCTGCTCTTACTGTATTTATAGAATTCTTGTTCTTGTGAACTGATCTGGTTACGATGATTGATTTTACATTGTTATGACGTTACATACTTGTATTCGGAGCGCGTATGCTGCCGACTTTTCATACTCATTTTTCTGAGTACTATTGCTATTTCATTTATGCGTGATACGACTGACTTCATATACTCGTTCGTTTTGAATCGTCTGTTTTTCTCGATTCGCTACTACATGTTGTGCATACTCTCGTGATACCATTGTTTAGGATCGAATAAGTGTTGTTTCCGATGAAACTTCTGATTTTCATTCTACTACCGTACGTGTTGCACTCACTGTTTAATTTCTTTAATATATCTATTTAGATACGCAAATTTTCTTTCCGACCATTCCTAATTGAATGTCTAGTCTATAGACCATTATGTAGCTCGATGTGTCTCCGAGTAGCTCGATGTGTCTCCAAAAAAGACTAAAAGACATCATGTGAGTCACATATCTCGAAGCATTCGTTAAATCAGTATTGAATAATATCGTGAGTCTTCGTAATCTTGATTGACCTTTACGTCACCATTTTACACGACATTTATGCATGGATTACATCTTCTTTCATTGGCCATTCTACGTTTCGACTTCGAATTACAACATCCGTTGTACCTTGAACACATGATCGTCATTTATTATGTGACGATTGTTTGGAATACGATCCTACTTGTATCCCTCCCTTTTCATTAAACCTCCTCGCTCCAGGAGTGTGACCCGATAATGTTCTAATTCTTTCTCGGTATGTCTTGTGATTGTGGAAAATCACGCCGCCAAGAGACTTTCCTGCATTGCATCTTGAAACTTAAGACATGAATGTCATGCGCCGTTTTGGATTTCTTAAATGTTCGTTGGTATTTTTGAACCATTTCTATACTATATTTTCTTTACATGATTAATTATACAGTTTATTCTCTTTTGTCTTTATGGAATCCACTAATTTTGTGTGTACATTAATTCTGAGTCATTATGAAATTTGGATTTAATTTCAAGCTGTGTCGAAAAATATACTTTGTACAGAAACCTTACAGGAAATTTAACAGTATCGAGAAAATATTTTTATAACTTTAGACATAAAAATATATTTTTACCTGTTGAGATGTTCGTTTAGGACATAATATTTTACCAGTAAACTTTAAAATCGAGCAAGTTACGCTCATTTGAGATTGTAAAAAAAAATCTAAGAAGTTATTTTCTGAATAATGCTAAAATATCATTTTGTCGACAAATTTAACGCAAGGGCATTTTCGTCTATTTTTTTCGTTTCAAGTCTCGGGTAAAACTAGAAAGTTGTTCAAAACATTGCTTTACATCGAAATGCATTAGACTTTGAGTCTTAGAATATCGTTTAGCAAGTCAATTGGTCGGGTCAAACCCAAAAGTCAAAACTTATAGACTTTAAGAATATGATTTCAAGGGTTTTTGAGTTCGTTGAGCTCGTAAAACTTTAACTAATGATATTTTGCAAACTAAAAAAATGATTGCGTTTAAACAAGTATAAAATAATAACTTTGAGTGCGGTCATACATATACATAGATCTTGAACTTTTGAGATTCGGTAACTTCTTAATATAGAAACTTTTCGGAGTGATTGTATAATTTGTTAACTGATACCCTACTTTCTTCAAAGTGTATTTTTGTCAAATAAATTACGTTATGCACATACGGATTCCTTTATTCTTTCTTTTATATACGACTTATTTGTCATTCTTCATTGTCTTTCTTTGCTTCTATTGTACCACTGAATTGGACCGAGGTTGAAGTTCCTGCTTTCGTATCGTTCGTTACCATCTTGGCACGTGTCTCTTGACGATTTCTGCTAAACCTCTTGAAACCTTATCACATTGTAACCATTTCGTTGACTGTCTTGAACTACTCCTTATTTCCCTCTTGTAACCCACTCGCTACTTTATAAATTATTGTCATGTTACCATATAAACTCAAACTGGTCTTGTTTGCGAATCATTTTACAAAAGGTTTCATTTGGGCTTTCTTAAATAATTGAATGCTATCTTACAAAATTGATTTATATTAATTTTACAATGTATACTCACAAATTGTTCTACCTTGGGTCTTGTAAAGAATCTTGTAACATTACAATTGTTGAATTAAATATCTAGCCAGTAACTTATTGGCGAATAGTTTCATAAACTATTTTGATTTCTGTTTTTACAAATGGCATTATATACATATTTTAAATAATATGACCTGTAATACTGGTTTGACAAAGATGAGCATCACATTGCTAGTCCTAAATTATGCATGGCCTGATCACATATGCTTAATTTAGAAGGATCCATGCAAGGCCGAATAGTAGTCGCCTAAAATATTTGACCAACAATCAACTTTTTAATTATGTTCTTTAAAAGTTTGATAAAATAAAGTTTAGAAAACTTTTACATTCTATGCGAGTAACAACAATTCATGACTTACACATATGAACCCTTATCTTTTCTTGAATAGAGTACATGCCTCGAGCACATATTTCCTTACTCAACGACCTTTGTTTTACCTTTTACCTCATCGTCCTCATGATATGATTTTCGTTACCATTTTCCTAAATTCTTACCATTGATACCAGATATAAAAGTTTCAACGTTGTTATGCTTCTACGATCGATCTTCTCTATCTATCTTGGTAGAACTACGAAACGTCTCTAGACGCGGATAATGATTTATGATTAGACGTGAACATTGATTACGTGTATTTGCCATGATGTGCATTAGACTTTACCGTCTTGAAATTCGTTCGTGTGAACCATGTGTTGATTTCACCTCTCATTGCGAATGTTGTTCATCTTACTGGAATTACTATCAAGTAACTTCTTAATATTTTCCTTGATTCGAAAATTTGTTGTCTCTTTCGATCATGTATCGACCACCGAGAAGTTAATGAGCCGTTATTGGTGACGCCAACCTCACTCGCGAATTAATCTTGCTATAATCCTTGTTTCTTATTATTTTTATCATTGATGCGACTCTTCTATCATGTTTGTTAAGAGTTGATACGACTTCCGTTTTATTCCCTCGTGCTATTGCTTGTATACTAATTGTTGATCGATATTCGTTTCATAATCGTTTGCTATTTTGTCACTTTCTGAAAACCAGAAACTGTTACGTGTTTATCGTTTGATATCTTAAACACTTTCTTGAATTTCTAAAAATTATTATTAATTTTTAAGAACGTTTTATACATTTTACCAAATGTTTAAATTGTCAAAATACCCATTTCAAGTTTAATATCGAATCTGTACATCCTATTGGGTAAATTTATAACTTATGTTTAAACAGTGTCAAGTTGTATCTTTTCAAGTAATTGTTTTATCATACTTTACTGTCAACTTAATGAAATTATTAAATTAACTTATAATTTCTAACAATGATTCTAACTAACTTGGAAAATCTGATTTTTCCTAATAATAACGAAAAATCTGAGTTTTAATGATAATTTCATGTAGTCACCCGAAAAGCTCTTAAGCTGATCAAAATAACTATTTGAACTGAGTTACTTTTACTTTGAAGTCCCGATCAAGAAAAAGATTTGACAACTGTTTACCCACTCATTTTATATAGAGTTTGATTTTTAAATCACTACACCTTGTAAAAATTTTCTTTTAATAAAGAAAATATTTAAAACTAAGTTTTAAGGTAATACCGAAATCCTAGACAACTGAAGGCGACAGCTTGTATTTAAAATGATCATATGAAATTCATTTTTCCCTTCTATTTCTCTTGTAAATAGATTCTTACATTTTAAGATTGTCACGTTTTACAGTTGCACGATTTGCGACCCCTTGTTGATTTACAATCTTGGTTCATTTTATCGCACTTTGCCTGTTTAAGCGATTCTTGTGTTCATTCTTGTTAGTTTATCGCATGTATTTCCAACAATTCTATCTCTTGATGTATCTCCGTATTGAAAGATCGTTATTCTAATCCAAGACTGAAAATTTATACGTAAAGGAGTTAAGAAACTGAAGCATAGTGAATTCGAACCGTTAAGACTCGTCGTGGTACGGAAATTACCTGGGAAGCAATGACTTTTGTTCTACACTTTGTACCTCCTCTTGTTTGCATCTTCTACTGTTTTCAGGAGAACTTTGGGGACCAGAGTTCCTTTAGGGGGGAAGACTGTGAGAACCCGTACTTTCCCAACATTATTTTATTCTTTTTATTCGTGCTTCTTGAGTTTTCCAACGTATTACGTTTTCTTGTATTGCTATATGTAAATCCTGAGATTTTTTAAATTATACCTTTTAAGTATTTTTCTGATCATCGATAAATACTTTGTATGGAATTATAAAATTTTTATTTTATTTTATTTTTCCATATTTTATTTAAATCAAAGTTTTTGATTTAAAATCACCCGCGTGCGTGTTACAACGAGTTTATTCAAAACAATGTACAACGAGAATTTCTAGTGATCGCGATACTGACGGATGCCCAAAAGTTTACGTTTATTTATCGATCGTTTCGATAATTAATATTTTCGACTATTTCGTTTTAATTACGTGTTAAGTCGTGTCGGGAAATCAAATAATCATTTTTATGATGCATTGCAACTTTTGAAAAGTATTTTTACGAAACCCGAGCCCCGTAAATATTTTCAATATTTACCAATAGTCATTTTCTACCCTAAAAACTATTAAATTGCTTTTAGGTCCAATACTATTCAACAATTGCAAAATCCACCCTAACTATACATCGTATAAAATGATTTTTCTTACACAAAAAACACATACATGAACCACTACCTAAAAAAAAACTCTTTCTTCTTTCTTTCTTGTTGATGCCGTCCCAAAACAAAACACAAACACCCCTAATTTTTTTTGATCAAGCTTGAATCTATAAAAATTACTTCAAGTCCCATGTTCAAAATCATCTTGTCATTCTTTTGATACCAAAATCACCAACATGCATCAAGGTTTCAATAGTTTTATGATTTCATGGATGTATGATGTTTTTAGCATCATGCATGTGTCATTTTTGGTAAGATCATCTTGTTTTGATATTAAAAAGTCTTGTTTTTAATATTTGATTTTTGTTATATTTTTCATACAAGTGTTTTTAGGAGTATTTGGTTGATGGGAATGTTAGTAGAGTGATACTAGAGATATGGGAATGAGTGGTTTTGGTTGAAAAATTGATTTGACTTGTTTTCTAAAAGACTATTTTGGGACAGCAGGTATTAAACAGATTTTTCGTGAGTTTAAGTTCTGAAAAAGGCTAAGATTATTTGACATTGTTGTAGCATTTTCCGAGACGCTCGTTTTGATATAAGATAGAGCTTCTAAGTCATTACGAGTCAAAAGTTATGCTAGTCTTAGTTTTCGTGTACCGGGAGACGCAAGTCGGCACAATCCGAAATTGTGGCTGATTTTGGGTCGACTCTCCGGGACTTTAGGCTTGGTTAGATAGTTGATAATACTGATTTTCAAAGTTTACAAACTGAGTTTGATGAGTCTAGTAGTGGTTTCAAAAGACGGATTGTCGAATTAGTATTTTTAAAGTGGTCCAAACGGTTTTACAAAACAAGTGCACAAATCTGTCCCAAATTTGGAGTCGAGTATAGTGTCGAGCTGATGGATTTTAAAGTGTGAACATTGGCTCAAATTTTGGTGAGGTCTTATACAGGTTATAAGTGACATTGACACCAATTTTCAACTAAAACGGACAAGTCTAGATAGGGTTGATTGGTGTGTACACTTGGGGTGTACTTGCTGATTTTATTTTGGACACGTAGTTCAATGTTTGTGTTGCGTGAGTTTGAGTATTCATCATCGGACATGATGACTTATTCAAGTGCTTAGTCATTATATAAATGACTTAGCTACTGGTCCAAATAAGGTAAAAGGATAGTTTGACTTGCGTTGACTTGGCGCCTTATGACGGGTCGACTTCAAGTGCACAAGTGTTTTAACGAGTAAGTTGGATAAAAGGATTCATTTGGTTCGTGTCAATGGTTTTTGAAACATGAATACTTTGAAAACAGTTGAGTCATATTATATTTGGTACATATCGATATTCGAGTTCGAGTCTTAACGCGCGCCTTATTGTGATAGGTTGCGGTTTTCGTGTTTCCCGGGCATCCATATCGTCGGTGATCGTCTCACTACCATTGTTTCTACTCAGTTGCTGAGTACCGTGATTGACTTACCTCGTGGCTAAGGTGAGTTCATAGCCCCTTTTTACTTGTACATGGTTTCTAAACACGGGGTGATATTTTACATGGTGGAACACAACCAAATTAAAAACTGTATTGCTATCCAGAACTTGTATGTTATTCTGAACGTGTATGCTTTACAGATGATTTCAATGGTATTATTGCTTTTAGACGTTAGCCTTGAGTTTCCTCTCCTATCATGAACCGTTAATTGTCCCGTGTGCCCTGCGCGTAGCGCGAATGTTGTGGGTGGATCTATCGGGATTGACAATCCCCGTCCCGATTACCTTGACGCACTAATATTCGTTTATACTTGAGTATTTAGGCTGAATACTCCCTTGAGGAACTTACATTTGAGTTAAGCTTCGGTTCATGAGACTAAACAGCAATAATATGCATCATGACTATGGACGTACATAGTTATCCCCCCCATTACGTGTTTTACAAACTCTATTGTGTTCCACACGTTTACTTCTAAACCTATGAATATCACTCAACTTTATGTTGACGATTTTACATGTTTAATCTCAGGTATTATTACTTAGCTTTGCTTGGATGGGAGCCCGCAAGATATTATCACAGCTTGGAGATTTTTGTGATGCTTTTAAAAGACTGTTTTTAGTAAAAAATGTTAGGAGTTATTTTATCTTTTGGGCAATTTTATGTTATACATCGAGACGAAATAATATAATATTCCGCTTCTAAAACTCTGGGACCTATGTTTAAAAACTCTGACCTTTTATGATGTAATGTACACGTTTTTATTTCGTCAGCTTTGTATAAACTGTAAATCATTGTTTCTTGTACTATGACGTGTTACCCCCTCGTTGCCTAGTTGTTCCATGTCAAATTCTGGGGGTCTCACAGTTTGGGTCTACTTGGGAAGTGTCAACATGTACAACAGATGTGTCAGCGGCTGACATGTGAATGTCAACGGCTGAGGGTTAAGGGTCAATATGCATAGAGACATCATGTTGTGGGGAAGGTGGTGGTTGGTCTTGTTGTGCTTGTGGTTCTGGTTGGGGATATGGTTGAGGGTCTTGTTGGGGTTGTAGGTTCACAGCTTCTTGGATGACAGCTAACATGGGAGGTGTTAAGGGAAAAGGTTCATAAGGTGCAGTATTCAGGGTGATAAAATGCTTTTTCTTTTTAATAGGGATATCATAAAAGTGGTCATGATCCCTGCCACAGTCCCCTTGTAATTCAAAAATCATTTGTAAAAACTTAGGTTAAGCAAGGGTTATCTTGCTTCCCTTATTATTCATCATGCCCTCAATAATCATTTTTGAGAAACTATATTGTTTTTCAGTGGCCAAACAAACAAGAGAACTCGCTATAGAGAAATTGATCTAATTAAAGGTTGAACACTTGGGACTAAGACATTGTAAAAGGACATATATTAGGAACTTCCAGGCTGGGGGAATTGTCCTTTAGAGTATTTTGAAATACGCCCCGTAGGAGGAAGAGCGTAGCCCAAGCCTTGAAGCCCTTGATGTAGCTCATCAATGGGAAGGGTGACCACATCATTCGCATCATCAAGATGTAAAGCTTGACGAACTAAGGCTTCAGTGACCACCCATTTTCTCCCATGAATAGAGCCTTCAATTGTTATCACCTCATCAACTGTTTTGGAACTAGCACTATTCTAAAACTGTTTGATATAGGATATAGGGATGATAGAAACGTGTGTAAGAGCATACCTTAAGTTGGAAGTCAATAAAAACTCTATCATCTCTGTGTACCGGGGATGGTGATCATTATCAGCCGTCAAGAAAGCAAATATATTGTAACACCCCCACAATTGTTATGCGCAGCGGAACTACAACAATGGGTGCTACACAGTATTCATTGCACACAAGATATATCAAACGACGCTAAAAAGACGTCGACTTAAAAATTCAACATTTAAAATTGTTAGATGATACATGTCCACAGTTTTTCCAACCCCAAATAGTGCACAGAGTTTAGCGTTTTCGGTCCCCATGAATCTCAACCCCAAAAACTTCAGTTTTACAATGACATTAAACATAAAAATTGTTTAAGTAGAAAAGGAGGGAAAAACAAGCGGACACCAAGCCGATCACACAACATCCATCCCCTGCATGCTCCATCCTACTGCTCAGCGGTTACCTGAAATACATGCCAAAAATTTGGTCAACGAAAACGTTGAGTGGAATTCATAGGTTTTTCAATCCATTTGAACGTATATATAATAAAAACCATTCGTGATCATTTATAGTCTTGTCGATCAAACAAACTATAATCAGGATACTGACAATTGTGTTTAAGCTCATGACACTAATCCGTTAACTCAATCACCCGCGTAAATATACCGGCATGATTCAGATGAACCAGTGCCCCTTCTAAAGGCATCAGTTGCAATTATACCTTATTTCTCATACAAAATAATCTACCGCAGAACTTACTATAAGTACAGCTTCTCGGCTAGCATTGGGTCGTTAACCCCGTAGTACTACAAATTGCATAAGCGGCTATTTCCCCCTTCGCAAGGGCAAGACAATAGTTAATAGTTCATGAATTTAGGGACTTTTGCAACTTTGGTACTCAACACAATTTCTAAGGCAACTTTCGGGTCTAACAATCATTCATGATATACGTTCCTTTTAAAAACTAGCATGCATTTCCCTCGCGGGTAAAACAATTTGAAATAATATAAGCGAGGCTATAAATTCACACCTTAGATATTAAGTAGTCGGTAGTTCGAGGAGTGATCACTGACGATGTTACGGATGCCCGGGTAAATCAACACCTATCACAAATAACGCGTAATGAGTAATCTCACTTAAATACTTACGGTACTGTATAAAATACATATATACAAGTCACTTAAGACAAATATAACTCACGCCAAAAACAAAAACAACAAGTATCATTCATTTTATACCATTCATTCTTATAACCTACGTTGTCCATTTTTACACGTTCTCGCCGGTACTTGACTAAAGTACGGGCTGTTTTACCTTATTAAACCATGCTTATAAAATTTGACAAAATTTCCAAAAATCCTATATGACCTGTAGATAACATGTTTTTAAGCCCAACAAAAGTTTTCACTTTTACGACCCGTTACGCAACTCATTTCCACGACTACATTTTACGGGCTGAAATTGCGCTTCGACCAATTTTAACCTCTTTGACCTATATGAAAAATACCTTTGACTTCTTTGACACCTAAGTCAACATATAGACCCATTTACACAGGTTAGGGACCAAATTTTGACCCTTGAACATTTACCAAATTATACTTGTGACCCTCGGGATTTGACTAAAACTTTGCACAAATCCGGATTGTGAAAGTCCTCGTCTCCCGGTACCCGATCTTTAAAATGTCATAACTTTTAGCTCGTTTTGAGTCACGGGCTCTACCTTATACCAAATTAAAGCTAGAAAAACCCTCTATCACTATATTTAGTTTTCAAGACCTGGAACAAAAATCATTTTTCCAAAATAGACCAAATGTTTCTGCCTAAAAATGACTATATCAAAAACATGCTTAGACTCGATTCCAAGACTTCTAGCCAACACTAAACATCATCCTAAGCCTTCCCAAACATATCCTAACATCAAACTTCCATCCTACCCCTATTGATCAACCAATCTCAATATCAAAAATCAAAGAAAAATAGACATGCAAGTAATAAAACCTATATGAATCTTTCTAAAACAACAAACCAAACACAACTATAACATGCAAATTCAACAACCACCATGGCTCCCCAAACACCCCCTTTGCCGTGGGGTTTGGGTGACCAAATCACCACAACCAAATTAATTTTGGTGGGTTTTCATGGTGTTTATACTTCCATAATACTAAATATCAACATGCATTAGCTCAATTAGCCACAAAAACGAATTTGGATCATATGAAAAATCTTGAAAATTTTTTATCAATGCATGTGGGATTTGAGCACATGAATAGGTGGGTAATGACCAAACTAAGCGTGGTCTAACCTTAGATTTTTGAAAAATCAAGTAGAAAAGATTTTAGGTGGATTTTTGTTTGGGTTGGGTGTGCCGTGGGTTTGAGAGAGACAAGGAGGGAGGGAGTTTGATTTTTCTTTGTAAATTTTGTATGTGTTTAAGTGTTTGTTCACTTTGGCCCTTTTTGATAGTTAGGAGGGACCTTTGTGCAATATTGGGCTTCTTTTGTCCTTAAATAGAAAACGACCTCAAAACTTTGCGGGTTTGACTCATTTGTCAATTTTGAAAATTTTACGGGAGTCGGAAATCTTCCCGAACGCTCCAAAATATTTTTGGGATACTTTAAATGTATTTGGAAGGCTATAAAACTCACCCGACTCAACTTAACACGAACCGTAAATAAAATTCTCGAAAAATTACATTATCGATAAATCGTCAAAAATTATATGAAGTTTGGGCATCTCTCGGGATCGTAATCGTCATCGTCCTTCTCAAAACGTCAAACGTAAAAATTATAACCTCGAACATCGGTCTTAACCAAAATACTTATAATTATAGAAATTAAAATTTATCAAAAATTTCAAAAATTAGCGTAATTTAGGGTATCGTTAATGACCTCGATTCTAGGGTGTCACATCCACCCCTCCTTAAAGAGAGCGACGTCCCGGCGCTCGCCTCTTCTCGTACTCACATTTCGTGCTACTGGAACAGATGAGGATACCTTTCCTTGAAAAAGTCCTCACGTTCCCAGGTGTATTCCGGTCCACGCTTAGAATTCCATCGGACCTTCACAATGGGAATCCTACTATGCTTCAACCGCTTGACCTCCCGGTCCATGATTTCCACAGGTTCTTCCACAAAGTGCATTTTGTCGTCTAGTCGAATCTCGTCCAAAGGAATCACCAATTCCTTGTCCGCCAAACTCTTCTTCAGGTTCGATACGTGAAACGTGTCATGAATAGCACTAAGCTCGGTCGGCAATTCTAACTTGTATGCTACCGGTCCAATTCGTTCAACGATCTTAAACGGTCCAATATACCTCGGACTCAACTTTCCTTTCTTCCCAAAACGAATTACACCCTTCCATGGCGATACCTTGAGCATAACCATATCCCCAACTTCAAACTCCAACGGTTTCCTTCGGTTATCGGCATAACTCTTCTGTCGGCTTCTCGCAGCAAGTAGTCGGTTCTTGATCTGCACGATCTTCTCCGTCGTTTCAAAAACCATTTCGGGTCCAGTCAATTGACTTTCCCCTACTTCACTCCAACACACAGGCGATCTACACTTCCTTCCATACAATGCTTCGAACGGTGCCGCTTTGATACTCGCGTGATAACTATTATTGTACGAAAATTCCACTAGAGGCAAGTGGCGTTCCCAACTTCCTCCAAAATCAATCACGCACGCTCGGAGCATGTCCTCCATCGTTTGAATCGTTCGTTCACTCTGGCCGTCAGTTTCCGGGTGATAAGCCGTGCTTAAACTCAGTTCAGTGCCCATCGCACGTTGAAGCGATTTCCAAAATTCCGACGTAAATCTACTGTCACGATCCGAAATGATCGATAACGGCACTCCATGTCTACAGACGATCTCCTTCACGTACACGCTGGCGAGTTTTTCCATGCTGTCCGTCTTCTTCATAGGTAAGAAATGAGCAGATTTCGTCAACCTGTCCACAATTACCCATATCATATCGCATCCACTAGGAGTCCTAGGTAAACCCGTCACAAAATCCATTGCGATTTTCTCCCATTTCCATTCTGGGATCTCCGGTTGTACCAACAATCCAGATGGTTTCTTATGTTCTGCCTGAACCTTCGCGCAAGTCAAACACCTACTGACGTAACGAGCAATATCTGCCTTCATATTCGGCCACCAATAGACTTTCTTCAGGTCGTGGTACATCTTATCCGATCCAGGATGTATCGAATACTTCGACTTATGCGACTCATTCATAACCAATTCTCGAACTCCCGGCTTTCCTTCCTCAGATGGACACAATGGTAACCAAATCCGATTCTCAAAATATCTTAGTCCGTCAGATCTAATCACAAAAAGAGGTTTCAACATTCGTCCCAAGTTCTCGGCTTCAATATTCCCTTTCATCAATCCTCTCTCCTGAGCCTTCAGTATGGTTTCGGTTAAGTCAACGCTCTCACTCATCACTAAAGCTCTAACCCTCAAAGGTTTCTCCCGTTCTTTCCTACTCAATGCATCCGCTACAACATTCGCCTTCCCAGGGTGATAGCGAATTTCACAATCATAATCACTCAGTAGTTCAACCCATCGTCTTTGTCGCATATTCAACTCCTTTTGATCTAAAATGTGCTGCAAACTCTTGTGGTCAGTGAATACAACACACTTTGTCCCATACAGATAGTGTCTCCACAGCTTCAACGCAAACACTACCGCTCCTAATTCCAAATCGTGCGTCGTGTAGTTCTCCTCGTTCTTCCTTAATTGCCTCGACGCGTAAGCTATCACCTTTTCACGTTGCATTAATACCGCTCCATAACCTTTACGAGACGCATCACAATACACTACGAAATCTTCGGTTCCTTCAGGCAATGATAAAATCGGCACGGAACATAACTTATCCTTAAGCGTTTCGAAAGCAAGCTCTTCCTCATTTCCCCATTCATACACCCTATTCTTTTCGGTAAGCCGCGTCAATGGTTTCGCAATCAACGAAAATCCTTCGATAAACCTTCGATAATACCCCGCTAAACCCAAAAACTGTCGAACTTCAGTCGGCGTCGTCGGTGCTGACCATTCCCTGATCGCTTCGATCTTAGCAGGATCTACACGAACTCCCTCACTATCAATCACATGACCTAGAAACTGCACTGATTCCAACCAAAACTCACACTTAGAGAATTTTGCATACAGCTTCTCCTTCCTTAACAACTCCAAAATCTTTTCTCAGGTGCTTCTCGTGCTCCTCCCTACTCTTAGAGTAAATAAGTATGTCGTCGATGAAAACAATAACAAACTTATCTAGATACGGCTTGCACACGCGATTCATAAGATCCATGAATACAGCAGGCGCGTTCGTCAACCCAAACGGCATCACTCGAAATTCAAAGTGTCCATACCGCGTACGAAAGGCAGTTACAGGAATATCCTCCTCTCTTACACGCAGTTGATGATACCCTGATCTTAAATCGATCTTTGAGTATACACTGGACCCTTGCAATTGATCGAACAAATCATCAATCCTCGGTAATGGGTACCGATTCTTAACCGTCAGCTTATTGAGTTCTCTATAGTCAATACACATTCTAAACGAACCATCCTTCTTCTTTACGAACAACACTGGCGCTCCCCAAGGTGATGAGCTCGGCCTAATAAATCCTTTGTCCATCAATTCCTTCAATTGATCCGCTAACTCCTTTAACTCAGATGGTGCTAAGCGATAAGGTGCACGTGCAACCGGTGCAGCTCCAGGCACTAAATCAATTCGAAACTCGACCTCACGATTAGGCGGTAAACCTGGCAACTCGTCTGGAAAAACGTCCGGATACTCACGAATAACTGGTACCTCTTCAATCCTCGCCTCTACATCACCATCGCTCGAAACTTGTGCCAAAAACACATCGCATCCGCTCTCTACGTACTTCATCATCTTCAAACACGAAATCACCTTCAAACGAGAAGTGCATTCGTCTCCCTTAACCGTCAAAACCCTATTCCTCAGCGGAATCTGCACCAATCTCTCACCACAGACGATTGTAGCACTATGCGCCATTAGCCAATCCATTCCCACAATCACGTCAAACGATCCTAGCTCTATAGGCATCAAGTCGATTTTAAAAGCGTAGTTTCCTAACTTCAAGGTACACCCTTTCAGTATAGAATTCGTACTAACAATTTTTCCATCGGCTAATTCAACATTATAACTAGTCGTTAACAACACCGGTTCTCTATCGATATGACGACTAAATCTAACGTCTACAAAACTCTTGTCGGAGCCAGAATCAAATAAAATACTAGCATAACAAGCGTCTAGCAAAAACGTACCGGTAACCACATTTGGACCCTATGGTTTATCAGCAGTTCCCACTTGATACACAGCAGCCGCATTATTACCTCCCTGCCTGTTTCCTGCCTTCGGGCAATTCGCTTGCACATGCCCCCTTTCTCCACAACTATAACATCCTCTCATCCTGATAGCATTAGCCCCAGTGGCTACTCCTCCCGTTCGACAACTAGCGGTCCTATGACCTGCCTTTCCACACTTGCCGCATGCCGGCGGGCAGTTTCCAACATGATACAAGTTGCACTTTCCACAATGGGGATTCACTTTCACACCTCTAGGGTTCGTCACGGCCCTCATCCCTTCGTTCCTTCTCTGATTAAACTGCTGATTACGGTTCGGCCCTTGGTTGTTTCGGTTTCCTCCTCGGTTCTGGCCTTGGGATTGATTGCCTTGTGCTGCCTCCCATTTTCTTTTGTTGCCCTCAGCAATGTAATTCTGCTTGTCCTGAAGCTTAACGTCCATCAAAGCGTGTGCCATTTGAACCGCTTCGTCAAACGTTCCAGGTTTCGACGAAGTTGTTTCACCCTTGATGTTGCTAGATAAACCCTTTATATACTGCTTCATTTTCTTGGCGTCATTGGCAAATATGTCCGGACACAAAAGACTTAACTCATTGAATCTCCTGGTGTAAGCAGCTATATCGTTGTTCCTTAAGGTCAAGTGTCTCAGTTCGTCCTCCAATTGCCCCAATTCTTCCTCTGGGCAAAACTTCTTGGTCAACAAGGCTTTGGTCGCATTCCACGTTCTTGCATTTGCCACAGCCAATCCCACCGTAGCTACCTGGGTATTCCACCAACTTAACGCATCATCCAGAAATGTAGCTCCTGCAAACTTTACTTTATCCGCCTCTGCACAACCACTGATTTCAAACGTACTCTCAACTTTTTCCAACCATCGCCTAAGTTCTAGGGCTCCACCCGATCCACGGAACTGCGTAGGACCGCACTTCATAAAGCTTGAATAGGTACACACTCTTGGGGCTGGTTGTCTCCCCGCGTTCCTTCCTGGATCCTGATTTCTCCCAGCTCGGTCTGCTTGCAACGCATTAGCTATCGCTTCCTGAATCATGTTGTTAACACGATCGGCAGTCAACTTTGGAGGCATTGTTTTATCGAATATCTCTTTCTGCAAGACAAGAAAAATAGAAAAACAATGTAAGTATTCATATCAAGTTTCCCAGACATAAAATACATACAACGACACATCACTACGGAGTTACTAATATTCATCAATTCACACCACAAAAGATCAAATTTAAGACATATCACAGATCATGAAAGGTAACATAGATTGTATTGATAGTTAACCAAAATCGTGACAAGTAATGCCACTACAATCATTCACCACAAAACATCAAGTACTTGAGTTTCTCGTCATAATACCATCATACAAAGGTCTAAAATAGTTCTATTACAATGATCAAAGAAAAATACAATACAAGTAACTAGGCATGTGGTGATCCACACTGCCTCTTGGATGGCGGCTCGTCGTCGTCTTCCTCGGTTTCCTCATCACTCACGTCCTCGTCCACATCATCCACTTTTCCCTTTCCTTTCTCATCTGGCCCACATTCTGTTTCCTTTCTCGTCCCTGATGTGGATCCATGCTCAATCGCTACTTGATTTCCCACCGAAATACAAGCACCTCCAGTAGGCGGCTGAACCATGAAGTCATTCGCCTCCATCTCCACATCGTCCATGAATCTCCAATCCGGGGGCAATGAATCCCTCACACGATGCTCCCAACTCTGCATCCTCGACAACCTCATCTGATCTTCCCTCACACGATCAAGACTAGCACTCAAATTCGCAACCATTGATTTCAAACTGTTGATGGCACTTGTGTTCATCATCCCATCATACGCAATTCTTGAAGTCCTTTCCAACAGTCTTTCGTCCGCTTTGTCATTCTCGTCGAATCTACTGACCACCCTTGATTCCACTACATACCTCATGCACATCGATCCTTCCAAACCTCTCACAGTCCGTCGCACATCATGATAATTCCTCGGTCCGGGACAGCAAATTCTTGGGATGCCTTGATGGAGAGAATTTGCGCTTGTTGCACCTTCGACTCTTCTGGGAATATCTGGTACACCAACCAGATGGGAAGTACGCATAGGCGTGGGACAAGTGGTTCTCCTTGAGTCGGGGTCCTGGGCTCGTACATCGTTACCGTTATCGTTGGGCGGTACCTCGGCCATTCCTGCAATAACAGCGAATTTCGGAGGGTACATAAGTAATTATACAATAATTATAAATATATGCATGCAAATGCAATGCAAAGGTGGTACATATGCCCGAAATGTAATAATATGATGCTCATGCATGATAAATATGAAAATTACGATGTCGGATATTTCACGTAAAATTTAACGTCTACATATAGTAATTCCATACTTATATAATAATTACCCACATATATACTTTACTCAAAAGTATACATCAAATGCCATAAATACCACAATAAATCTTACCGGAGCCATGCAGGATAGTTGTGTGTGCTTGGACCCTTTCTTACGACACCAAAAGTTATAGTTTAGGATTTTCAAAAACGACCTAGTTCTCTATAACTCGTGGCTCTGATTACCAATCTGTAACACCCCCACAATTGTTATGCGCAGCGGAACTACAACAATGGGTGCTACACAGTATTCATTGCACAAAAGATATATCAAACGACGCTAAAAAGACGTCGACTTAAAAATTCAACATTTAAAATTGTTAGATGATACATGTCCACAGTTTTTCCAACCCCAAATAGTGCACAGAGTTTAGCGTTTTCGGTCCCCATGAATCTCAACCCCAAAAACTTCTGTTTTACAATGACATTAAACATAAAAATTGTTTAAGTAGAAAAGGAGGGAAAAACAAGCGGACACCAAGCCGATCACACAACATCCATCCCCTGCATGCTCCATCCTACTGCTCAGCGGTTACCTGAAATACATGCCAAAAATTTGGTCAACGAAAACGTTGAGTGGAATTCATAGGTTTTTCAATCCATTTGAACGTATATATAATAAAAACCATTCGTGATCATTTATAGTCTTGTCGATCAAACAAACTATAATCAGGATACTGACAATTGTGTTTAAGCTCATGACACTAATCCGTTAACTCAATCACCCGCGTAAATATACCGGCATGATTCAGATGAACCAGTGCCCCTTCTAAAGGCATCAGTTGCAATTATACCTTATTTCTCATACAAAATAATCTACCGCAGAACTTACTATAAGTACAGCTTCTCGGCTAGCATTGGGTCGTTAACCCCGTAGTACTACAAATTGCATAAGCGGCTATTTCCCCCTTCGCAAGGGCAAGACAATAGTTAATAGTTCATGAATTTAGGGACTTTTGCAACTTTGGTACTCAACACAATTTCTAAGGCAACTTTCGGGTCTAACAATCATTCATGATATACGTTCCTTTTAAAAACTAGCATGCATTTCCCTCGCGGGTAAAACAATTTGAAATAATATAAGCGAGGCTATAAATTCACACCTTAGATATTAAGTAGTCGGTAGTTCGAGGAGTGATCACTGACGATGTTACGGATGCCCGGGTAAATCAACACCTATCACAAATAACGCGTAATGAGTAATCTCACTTAAATACTTACGGTACTGTATAAAATACATATATACAAGTCACTTAAGACAAATATAACTCACGCCAAAAACAAAAACAACAAGTATCATTCATTTTATACCATTCATTCTTATAACCTACGTTGTCCATTTTTACACGTTCTCGCCGGTACTTGACTAAAGTACGGGCTGTTTTACCTTATTAAACCATGCTTATAAAATTTGACAAAATTTCCAAAAATCCTATATGACCTGTAGATAACATGTTTTTAAGCCCAACAAAAGTTTTCACTTTTACGACCCGTTACGCAACTCATTTCCACGACTACATTTTACGGGCTGAAATTGCGCTTCGACCAATTTTAACCTCTTTGACCTATATGAAAAATACCTTTGACTTCTTTGACACCTAAGTCAACATATAGACCCATTTACACAGGTTAGGGACCAAATTTTGACCCTTGAACATTTACCAAATTATACTTGTGACCCTCGGGATTTGACTAAAACTTTGCACAAATCCGGATTGTGAAAGTCCTCGTCTCCCGGTACCCGATCTTTAAAATGTCATAACTTTTAGCTCGTTTTGAGTCACGGGCTCTACCTTATACCAAATTAAAGCTAGAAAAACCCTCTATCACTATATTTAGTTTTCAAGACCTGGAACAAAAATCATTTTTCCAAAATAGACCAAATGTTTCTGCCTAAAAATGACTATATCAAAAACATGCTTAGACTCGATTCCAAGACTTCTAGCCAACACTAAACATCATCCTAAGCCTTCCCAAACATATCCTAACATCAAACTTCCATCCTACCCCTATTGATCAACCAATCTCAATATCAAAAATCAAAGAAAAATAGACATGCAAGTAATAAAACCTATATGAATCTTTCTAAAACAACAAACCAAACACAACTATAACATGCAAATTCAACAACCACCATGGCTCCCCAAACACCCCCTTTGCCGTGGGGTTTTGGTGACCAAATCACCACAACCAAATTAATTTTGGTGGGTTTTCATGGTGTTTATACTTCCATAATACTAAATATCAACATGCATTAGCTCAATTAGCCACAAAAACGAATTTGGATCATATGAAAAATCTTGAAAAATTTTTATCAATGCATGTGGGATTTGAGCACATGAATAGGTGGGTAATGACCAAACTAAGCGTGGTCTAACCTTAGATTTTTGAAAAATCAAGTAGAAAAGATTTTAGGTGGATTTTTGTTTGGGTTGGGTGTGCCGTGGGTTTGAGAGAGACAAGGAGGGAGGGAGTTTGATTTTTCTTTGTAAATTTTGTATGTGTTTAAGTGTTTGTTCACTTTGGCCCTTTTTGATAGTTAGGAGGGACCTTTGTGCAATATTGGGCTTCTTTTGTCCTTAAATAGAAAACGACCTCAAAACTTTGCGGGTTTGACTCATTTGTCAATTTTGAAAATTTTACGGGAGTCGGAAATCTTCCCGAACGCTCCAAAATATTTTTGGGATACTTTAAATGTACTTGGAAGGCTATAAAACTCACCCGACTCAACTTAACACGAACCGTAAATAAAATTCTCGAAAAATTACATTATCGATAAATCGTCAAAAATTATATGAAGTTTGGGCATCTCTCGGGATCGTAATCGTCATCGTCCTTCTCAAAACGTCAAACGTAAAAATTATAACCTCGAACATCGGTCTTAACCAAAATACTTATAATTATAGAAATTAAAATTTATCAAAAATTTCAAAAATTAGCGTAATTTAGGGTATCGTTAATGACCTCGATTCTAGGGTGTCACATATATTGTGCTGATCTTTGAATTCAAAACATCATCAACACGTTTAAATTATGGCGCCATTGTTAACTAGGAAAGTTTAATGTAAAAGAAAGGTTTAGTATGTGAGAGATAAAGCAATGGAAACAAATAAGCAAGTTTCCATGTGAAAGTTATAGGGAGCTGAATATATAGTAGAAGAACGTAGGCCTACTATTGGTTGAAAAATAGGTAAGTGATAAAAAGTTTCAAAACTCAATCATGCAAATCTTTGAAAATGTTACACTTTTCTCATAGTAATTAAAGAAACTACCCACTCTACGAAAATTACTGTTCAAGAATCTCAAAAGTAACAACTGGGTGGGACCCAATGTTTTTCAATGGTCAAAACATTTGTCAGCGGCAACGACTATATTTTTCAGCGTTTAGAATGGCTTTGTCTGTGGCTAAAATGTATTTGTCAGCGAATACAATTTCTTTTGGTCATAGGTAAAAAATAAAAAGAATAAATAAAAATAAATTACCTAACAAAGAAATTAATCCTAAGAGAGTTATCTTAATCTTCAAAAAGACAGAGTTTTACAAGCACTGTTCAATCACACACAAGATAGATGTCACTGTCCTCTACTGTCCCTTGCTCACAGAGTCCTTAAGAAGGAAGTTTTCTCATATAATATCTTTGTAACTTCGACGTAAACCCAAAAATATATAGCCCAAGTCACCAATCCAAGCAACCCAATTCTAGGTCAACATGTCTTGGCAGCATGCATGCTTAAAATAAAACGTGCATGCTATAGTGCCTTAAGGTTTATAGATTCCAACAATTTCATAAAGAAAAAGTCTTCACTATTTCTAACCCCTACTCATCTGTGGACACAATCTAGAAGTGTGATAAGAGCACTCTAAGATTACCCAAAATCCTAAAGGTTTTCCTAAAACCTCCCCTTAAACCATGCTTTTCAAAAATATATATCACAAAATTTTATTTCAATATAGGAATGTAAATATTCCAACCATTATAAATAAACTTTTGACACATCCCTTCAGTCCATAAGCAACTTTGTATCCATATTTAGAATGCTCCCCATTCCTGCATTTGTTAGATAAAAACCACAAAAACTAACACATAGGCTGTTAGAGGCTTCTTTCCACTTGTCAGCGGATAGAAAACCTTTGTCAGCGGATAGAAAACCTTTGTCAGCAGATAGAAAATATAGTGGAAAAATCTAACTTTACAAAGATTAATAACAGTGCACACCCTGTACATATTTTACATCAATTTTTAAAACTGTATTTTTAAGGATTGATCATTCCAATACTTGAGACCAAGTACTAAAATTGCCCAACATCAAAAGGTTTAGTTAATAGATCAGACACATTATCCTCTGTGTCAATTTTATCTGGATGTATTAACCTTTTTTCAAAACAACCCCTTATAAAATGATGCCTAATTTCTATGTGCTTGGTTTTAGAATGATGTACAAGATTCTCAATCATGCACAATGTACTGTTATTATCTACAAAAATTATGGTATTCATAGAATTGTACCCATAGTCCAATAGCTGAATTTGAATCCATAGAACTTTCCCACAACAAGCAGCAGCATCGACATACTCAGCTTCAGTTGTTGAATTGGCCACAACAGTCTGTTTCTTACATTGCCAAGATATTAATCTACTCCCTAGGAACTGACATCCACCAGTTGTGGATTTCCTATCTCCATTATCACCTCCATAGCCATTGTCTAAATATCCAATAAGCTCCAATGGAGAACTTTTAGGGTACCATAATCCGAAGCTAGGATAACACCTAAGATACCTAAAGATCGTTTTGACAGCATGAAGGTGACACTCCTTGGGAGTCACTTGATGACGTGCACATGCACATACTACAAACATGATGTCTGCTCTAGATGCTGTGAGATACATTAATGATCCAATCATTGACCTAAAATGCCTGACATCAACTTCCTTACCATCTCCAATCTTTCCCCAAGGGTGTTCTCTGTCCATGGGTGTACTTGCCCTTTTTCATGAGGTGAGAACCCAAACTTCTTCAATATATAAGCTACATACTTATCTTGAGAGATAAAAATACCATATTCTCTTTGCTAAACTTGAAGACCCAGAAAGAAGTTCATCTCACCCATGGCACTCATTTGAAACTTATCAGTCATCAACTTGGAGAAATCACCACTCATCTTTTGATTTGAAGAACCAAAGATGATGTCATCAACATAGACCTGTACAAGAAGAAAATCCTTCTCATTTTGCTTGGTGAATAATGTCTGATCTATGATGCCCCTCTTAAAGCCATTTTCCACTAGGTATGTAGTAAGAGTACCATACCATGCTCTAGGGGCCTGATGAAGGCCATACATTGCCTTCTTAACTGTGTAGACTTTATCTGGATGCTCTGGATCTTCAAAACCAGGAGGTTGCATCACATAAACTTCCTCTTTAATTATTCCATACAAGAAGGCACTCTTCACATCGATTTGGTACACTTTGAAACCCATACAAGAAGCATAGGCTAGGAAAATCCTTATTGCTTCAATCCGAGCAACAGGTGCAAAAACCTTTTCATAGTCAATACCCTCTTCTTGTGTGTAACCTTGAGAAACCAGTCTTGCTTTGTTTCTGATCACAATCCCTCTTTCATCTTTCTTGTTTCTTAGAACCCAACGTGCTCTAATTGGTCTGACATGTTTGGGACAGTCTACAAGCTCCCAAACATACTATATGGTAAAATGATGCATCTCAGCTTGCATGGCTTCAACCCAGCTTTCTTCTTTAAGAGCATCAAATATCTTTTTGGGTTCTGATTGTGATAAAAATAAAGCAAATAAACATTCTTGAATCCACTCATTGTCTTCCTTTTTGTGGATATTTCCAATAAACCCTCTTTACTTCTTACTTTTACCTCTGGTTTGAACTAGAGAAGTGAGAGGTCTATTTATTTGAGTGACAGGATGATTTTTAGATACATGAGAGTTCAATCCTCCCCCATCAGGGATAGTAGTCTCCAAATTGGTAATATCAGGGTGCTCGTCATCCTCATACCCATCTTCATCATTCATAACATTGTCAGTGAATGGATTGAAACTACTGACAATACCTTCGGGTATGGAATCATCCATAAGATCATGAATGAATTTGTCATAGTCTGAAAAAGAGATGTCAGCGGCTGGAATTGTCTTTTCAGCGGCTGAAATGAATGTGTCAGCGGGTTGAATGAACATGTCAGTGTCTTTGGAGCTGCTGACATCCTCATCATTCTTTGGCTCTTCTTGTTCCTTTTTTTCCTCTCTTTTATCAACATCAGATCCCCTAATGAATTCTTCACTCCAAATAGGTATGTTAAGAATGTTAAATGAAGGAGTAAGCTCAGCTGCATGTGATCCTATTACCTTATTAGCTTGTATACCTGCATTTTCAAAAATAGGAGCTTCCAAGGCATTTGGATTAGTTACATGCATATAATTCATGGATCTGGACAAGGGCCCTAAATCAAACAGCCAATTTTGTCCAGATTCAGGATCACTAGGTTTATTTTCCAAGAAGTCAACATGAATGTTTTCTGTGATTCTCCTATCCTTCTTGTGATAAACCCTATACCCTTTGTTGTTCATAGAATATCCCACAAAATATCCCTCATCACCTTTTGAATTAAACTTTCCAAGGTTATTACTAGTATTTAAAATAACTACATGACATCCAAAGGGTCGGGTCTAAAGAAGTCTATGTTAGGCTTCCTATTCAAAAATAGTTCATATGAGGTTTTATTGTGAAACTTATTGACTAAGAATCTATTCTGAACATAACATGATGTATTGACAACCTCAACCCAAAAGGCAATGGGTAACTTAGCATATGCTAACATGGTCCTAGTTGCCTCTATGAGAGTTCTATTTCTTTTCTCAGCTACACCATTTTGCTGTGGAGTTCTAGCTGTGCTAAACTCCCTAGTAATTCCCTTCTTGACATAGAAGGCATCTAAAAGATGATTTCTAATCTCACCACCATTATCACTCCTAAGGATGTTAACCTCATGACCTACTTTCTTTTCTATTTAAGTGATGAAATTAATTAGAGTTTCAACAATATCACTTTTCTTAGCTAAAAAGAAGTTCTAAGTAAACCAAGAGTGATCATCTGTTATGACAAAGCAAAAGGATTTACCATTTAGACTTCCAACATTAGTAGGTCAAAATAGGTCCATATGAAGAAAGTTTAGAGGTTTAGAATTAGAATGCACACTCTTAGACTTAAAAGAGGCCTTATGTTGCTTGCCTTTAAGACATGCAACACAATTATGATCATTTTCAAAGGCTTTAGAAGGTAATCATCTGACAAGATCATGCCTAATAAGTCTATTCATGTTCTTAAAGTTTATATGCCCTAACCTTCTGTGCCATAAATTACTCTCGTCCACTAAGCCTTAGCATAAAGACATGATAGATAGTTGTTCATTTTAATCCCATTAAGATTAACCTTATAGATGTCCTTATGTCTAGGTGTTCTAAACTCAATGAAATTTCCAGAATGTATCTCAAAGTCTTTATTTAATACTAAACATTCAGTGTTAGTAAAAATAAATTTATTTTTGTTGTCACACACTTGTGACACACTAAAAAAATTATAACCAAGTTCCTTTACCAAAAATACTTCCTCAAACTTCAAATTATTGGTGATTAAAGTGCCTTTTCCTGAGATGGTTCCATAACTGCCACTAAATTACACTTTATCACCATCGCTGATAGGAGTGAAGTTTGTTAAATAATCCTCCTTTCCGGTCATGTGCCTAGAGCATCCATTGTCCCAATATCCATGATCATTGACCTGCTTTTGAATGGCCTGCATAATGTGCACATAAAGAAAACGAATTAGTTTTCTTTGGGGATCCAAGCCTTGGAAGACTTGGATTCAACTTGTTCTTCAACAAGAATAGTCTTATTCCTTGCAACAACCCCCCGTTCACCCCTTTGTGCCCCAAACACCCAATTAGTTCCAATAGGTTTAGAATAATATTTTAAAGATATTTAAATCTGTTACAAATCATTGAAACACCATTAAAATTAGAGTTTTGCTCTTGTTTAGGTTTCCATGATAAGCAGGATGATGCCTTAGATCCTTGTCCCTTATTAACAAAGTATATTTGTTTATATGGTCTAACATAAGGTCTGACAGCAACTAGTTTTGGCATAGAAATACTAAATCTAGGGTTGTCAGCGGCTTGTCTCGCCTTGTTAGCGGATAGATTGTTTTTGTCTGCGGCTAAATTAGGGTTTGCTACAGGAACCCACTGTCTGTTAGACCAAGTGTTCATCTTTTGTAAGGGTCTTTGTCCATAGGTATTAGCTCCCTTAGAGAAGAAAGGAGATGGTCTATTGGCTTGAGGACTTGGGTGGTAAATAGGTCGAGGGTTGACCATAGTTGACCTTTTGTCAGCGGATTGGGTGTATCCACTGACACAGTTATAGGCCAAATGTGAGAAGCTCCCACAAGTGAAACAAGCCTTTTTAGACACAAACTTAGGCCTAGATTGATAAAAGTCTATCCCATTTACACTAGCTTGGCTCTGGGGTGATCTAGGTTTCCTATACATCTCAACATATTTAACACAAGATTTGCTTTTAGAAGTTGAGCCAAGGTCAACTAGTTTACCAGTGGTGGGGTTAGTCACGACAATGGGCTTAACATCAACAGATTCATCACTAAGCAAACCTCCTTTAACAAAGAAAAAGGGGTTGGCAGCCTTCTATTGTTCTAGATCAATCAATTTCTTCTCATATTCCTCTACAGGACAAAGCATACGTGGTGGAGGAGAAAATTCTTGCTCTTGAAATTCTGGAATACCAGTCCAAGACAAGTCTCGTTTCTTTACTCCATAGAAATTGCCTGGGGGAGGTGGGACAACAGCAAATTCCTTTGTATGCATCCCTATCCCAGACATATCTTTGGGGTTTCTTTGCTCACTCACACATTTATCTAAGATAACACTAGCCTTTTCAAACTTTTCAATTTTAAGACCTACATTTTCATTAGCTTTAATGGCCTCATCTAGCTTAAGTTTTAATTCAGTTCTAGATTCCATTAGAGTGACTTTAGACTCATTACGAAGTCTTAGATCTCTTTTTAGAACAGTAATTTGATCCTTAAGATCTGATTGTAGGATTACACTTCGTGTTTAGGAAAACAAAAGAGCATATATGAGCGGCAAGTATTAAGTGTCAGTTTAGGAAAACCAAACACTAATGACCCAAAGTAGTGGGGAGTTCGTTCTCAAGGAGGCTAGTGTGTTGTGTAAGAAATGATTAAGTGTTTGAGATTATGATTATCAAGAAAGAAAATAGAAAAAGGATGATGGTTACGATTATGAATTAAACTAAGACGAAAAGTCGTGCACGTAAAACCGTAGAATATGACAAAATTTAAAAATTAACCTAAAAATTCCTAGAAAATTGTAATAAATCCTAAAATATATAATTAGAGTTTACAAAAAATCAAAAATCACTCAAACCTTTTATTTAATTAAATATTAATTTTTTAATGCTAATTAAAGCCAAAAAAATCAATTTAATTAACAAAAATCACAAAATGAGATTTTTCACTTTGTAAACCTCTAAAATAACTTAAATAAATTAAAAACTATTTTTGAAAAATTTAAAATTAATTAAAACTATTTAAAAATGATTAAAAACTCTAAAATCTTAAAATAATTCGAAATATTAATTAAATGACAACAAAATTAATCTAAAATTTTAAAAATTCCAAACTTAATGTATTTAAACTAGGAAAAATGAAAAACTTGCAAAAATTCATGATTTAATTTTAAATAATAAAATAATATTAAAAATCCAAAATTTATAAAAAATTCTAAAAAGTTGAAAACTAGTTTATTTTAACCTAATAAACACAGAAAAGAACTTGAAATTACCAAAATACCCCTAATAGGCCTTAAAATGGGCTAAATAGCAAAACAGGACCTTAATGGGCTGAAAATAGGCCCAATAAGAAAAACTTCACCAAATAAGCCAAAAATCACCTATTTGACTCAAAATTTGATTTTAAGAACAAAACTCTAAGGCCTAAAAGCTGAAAGTGAGCTTATCACAGCTTAAGTGTCAACAGTTTATTCTTGATGGGCTTTTTGGCCCATTAAGCCATAAGCTAATGCCATAAGCTCTAATTTGACACACAAGCTTCTTTTGGGATACTAAAGATATCTGTGAATTTTTTTTTGAAAATGCCCAAGAAATAAGTCTGAAATAAGCAAAAGCTCTCTACACAAAACGACAAAATAGTCGTTTTCGAGTTCTAGGCCACTTCAAAAGCTGATTCAACTTGCAAAAGGTTTCAAATGACAAAACTAAGCTTAATAAACAAAACGTTTTCAGATAAACACACTTAATAAGCTGAAATAAGCAATAAGCTGTTATTGAAAAAGACAAAATAGTCGTTTTCTAGTCAAAAGCTAAAACCAAAAGCTGTAAACTTCAAAACTGACTTATAAGCTCAAAATAATAAGACCTATTACAAAAATAAGTTGTTGCACATAAAAATAAGCTAGAATGACTTATAAATAATCTGAACACCAGTTTGCACTAGCAGTGGCTAGCAGCAGGGGAAAGGGTTCCCACTACTTTGACTTTTTGACTTTGCTTTTTAGAGAGTTTCACTTGGTTTTGTTGGACAATCAAGGCACCCTTACACCAGTGGGTTGTAAGGAGTCATAATCAAGCAATAAAACACAATTACACTCAGCCAAATGATACAGTTTAATCAATTAGTCGACAGACATGGCATAGAATGTAATAAGCAGATCTGGTGATAAAAGCTAATGTTTAAGCTAGTATAAGCTGACCACAATCAACCAAATGCATACACAAGCTCAATAAAACTTAATGACACACAAATTAACTCATTTCATGCAATGATTCCAAGTTAGAACAAGATCCAAGTAAAAACAAGTTACTGATGAACAATAAGCAGACAAGAACAAATTTTGCTGAACTACTTGACACCAAATCTAATTTCAAGGCCTCAAATCTATTACTCAGGTTGCAAATATTTGGATTTAACACTTGTTATCCCTAGGTTAACAGGCAAACTAGGTGTGCACAAGATTTCAAAGCAAAACATGTAAAACCCCAAATTTTGGGCTTTTAACACGTCACAGTTTCATTATTAATATCGTTCATCCAATAATATTTTTATCAACGACTTTTACAAACTAGAAAATAATACAGTAAATATTATTTTATTTACTTATATTACTTAAAAAGTTGACATTTGAACCATAGTGCTATTTTATTTATTTATTTTTAGACAAATTTTATGTACTCCAATAACTATTAACTATATTATGATTAATAATGACGATCTAAAATGTTACGCATTAAAACTATATACATTAAATTTTAAACACAAACCATTTGTACATTTAACCAAGGCTTGTAAATATCAAACAATTATCACTAATTATATTAAGTCGACACATTTAATCTCCTTGGAGCACCCTTAGTCACATTTTAAATACCTGAACCAATTGGCCATTTACTTTTCATGTATATTGACACAAATCATAATTCAAACAAAAATAAAATGTATACTAAACTTCATTTAACAAATCTTTAGTCTACCTTTCTCGTTTTAGATCCTTTTTCTCACGTTACATATGTAAGCCAAATCAAAAACCAAATCAAAACAAATATTTCTTATACTTGAAAAATCTAAATTATGGTACTTTTCTCTCCACCAAAATCGGAACACCTCACCATTTACAAGAGAGTGTTGTAGCTCCTCTTTGAGCCACATCTTCTAACCAAACATTTGTACTCCATAAAATCTTACTAAGATCTCCAAGATATGCAAAATCTCCATCCCTCTCTCTTAACCGTGTATAATCTTAAGCCACAAACACAAATCTCATACTCCTACTTCACCTCTCTCCCTCGTGTATAAAACCACCACCACCATTTCCATATCTCACACTTCCACCTTCTTCTTTCTTTCTTCTCTGCCGAGAGCAACAAACCACCTCAACCTATTCCTTTTATTTCATGGTTGAGACACAAGTAACGCAAGCACCAACTTCTTTCCTTTCAACTCATGCAACTTGCATTACACGAACATCCCACGAATGCCCTTAGCACCAACTCGGTTTTTGTTTGTTGACAAGCGAACGAATACCCATGTTCTTTCTCGTTGGTAATCATCATGCGTTGAGAGTGTACAAAGAATCATGGTTGTCGGTCATGTGATTTGTTAGTTTGGGTTTGGAAGCCAAATGCATATCGATCCGACGTTTGAAGCTCGGCTTGTATTCCGTTGTTATCCTATGTTTGTCGCCTCAAAACAGTTGTGAGTTCACAATCTTTGCACTCTTTGAATTCCTGAATTTATATATATGCATTCGTTCCTTAGTAGTAATGTGCTTGAGAAAAATATGTTGTTCAAAAAGCTTAAATGTAAACACCATATTACTGTATCTTCCTGCTTGCAACCAAACTTTGCTTGTTAAAAAGCATACGGAATATAAGCCTTTAGCATATCATAACATTTCATGCGAGAGTCCTAAAAGTTGGGTGTTTAGAACAAGTGGATATAATGAACCAAAGTGAAAAATAAACATCGAAACCTCATCTTTAGACCACTAAACGAACCACCTAGGATCGAGTGCCCAAAGGTTTTATAGGGTCGAAAGATAGACGAGCTAGCTAAGTATTCATAGTAACTCGAATTACTTAAAATGGTTAAGAAACGAACTAGGAATCACTTACCGAAACATGCCGAACATAACTTATATTAGTCGAAATATATAAGTGTTAAAACGCGACCTTTTACGACATGATTTTGACCCTCTAAACAAGCTTGCCCGAAGACGAGTAAAGAACGAAAGTTGTAGACGACCATGTCATCTACACGAGCCTATTTTTAGTTTGAACCAAAAGTCTTTATCGAAATCCGTAGACTAGATCGAAAGTGACTCGACAAACACTTGTCTTTTAAAATAATTCTCGACACCAACTTCAAACACGATTTTATCCTAGCAAACGATCTCGATTTATAAAACTAGATGCACGGGTCTCTAGACGACCCGACTAGCTTTCCAACGATGTTTTTAGTTTATACTACGAATCACTATTGAACCCGCCACTTGCTTCCGAAAATAACCACAATAACAAGCATCATATATAACTTGCCACCGTTACCTTAAACATTGCCACTGTTAGATAAAACTTTCCACTGTTACATTTAAAGGGACGATTGATTGTATTTGCCGTAACTTTAGCCATTTAAAATGCAATGTCCCTTGTCTCCCAAACACCAACATCCTTTGTCCCATGCTTCCCCCACACCAACATGTTTTGTTACCTTAAAAGAAACATGTTTCATGTTTTGAAAACTCTTTTATAATAAATATTTAATTTAATTAATTAATTATTTTTATAATAAAAAAATATAATATATTTAGGATATTTGTCCCGTTAATTGACCCGAATAAATAAACTAGCCCAACAACAAATATTTAATATTTCTAAATATATCCCGATCGAACGACTACACTTTTACTAAAACACTAAAACTTTCACAATTATTATAACCATCGATTTATTTATTAAACTCAAGCACATACTAGGGGATTATATGCATTGTATATTATTATTACGATAACAGAAATTATAAGACTTTTATGAAACATTATATTTATAAGTCTTAATTAAATAAAAATCATTTTATTTAATTCATTTAAACTATTACCATTCAACCAATGTAAATACACTTTATTAAATTAAAGGTGTACATGTTACAATAACTTACTATAAGTTTAACACTTAAAACGATAACAACTTATTAAATCTGTGATCATGCATTTTCATCAACTACATTTATATATGCATTTTATTTGTGCATCTACTGAGACACACATAAATTACTTAGGTAATTCTACTGCTTCGTGATCATACTGTGCCAGTACATTCAGTGACATCATCACTACATCATTACCACTAAGGTGAGTTCATGGCCCCATCTTTACTGTTTTATAACTGGGGGAGAAAACATACAAACGTTTATTTTTATGCAAGCATGCACAGACAACAACAATTTATTGCCTACTGTTTGTCCCATTCCCGTGGACTGTAATAGTTAATAGTGTAGCGCGAAATGTATGGATAGATCTATTCGGGTGTTGACAACACCCGGCCTGTCGTGATCAGCTGTCACGTGATGCTTAGGCCAAGCAACAGGTTTATGTCATTGTCGGATTAAGGGAAACAAACTTCAGGATAGACCCAATGGGCGTACTGACAATCATGTCTAGCTTCTATTACAGGGCAGTAGGAACTACTGTAGTATTGGGCTATGATGTCCTGCTACCTTCGTGATGCTTTGCATATTAATACTTTATTTAATTAAACCTGTGAATTCACCAACCTCGTGTTGACCCCCACATTTTACTCTATATGTTTTCTCAGGAAAATAAGCAGGTGCATGTGCATTGGCTTCCATCATCATCTAGGAAGCATCATATTTACCATCGGGCTGGGATATTTCTACAGACAATATTAAATGTTGATTTCAAGAGAATTTATTTAAATTGTAAAGTTAAATTCATGTAATATGTTTTAAATGATACTTTATGATCATGCTCTGTATACTATTTGCTATCGATCCACCAAAGTAACACCCCAGTTACTATTCTGCTGCATTTGACCAACTTGGGGGTGTTACAGAAATGGTATCAGAGCGATAGTTATGGAGAACCAGATCAAAAACTTAAAAATTTTTAAACAATAAAAATTTTAAACTGGACTATAACTGAACATAAAAATCAGTTTAAAGAAAAATTGATTTTTTGGGGACCCTAATAGTTAGGCATATAGCATATAGAGCATACATATTATGTGAACTAACCCTTTACGTGTTTTACATATTACGATTGTTTAATACCCTTATGAAGCTATTAAAATACTTAAGGTATTTAATGAAACCCTATTTGGAACACAAACATGCCATTTTAGTAGGGAGCTTTATACTAAAGATGTCCCATCTCGATATTACGTTTTGACTGGGTGCTTGGGTTTACGATTTAAAGTGCCCTCGCTCCTCAAACGTTTATAGAATGGCTTCTGAAATATGATGGCCTGAACAATGCATTGTAACCACAAACAACTTTTGTACATAACAACCCTTAGAAATATCTAAATACAATCTAACTAAATCTTTATAAATATTTAGGAAATCTAACAAGATTTTATAATCTTTAAAAATCTAACTAAATACTGTGAATCTTTAGAAAATCTAAAAAGATTTTATTATCTTTAAAAATCTAACTAGATATTGTGAACTCTTTGGAAAAATCTAAAAAGATTTTATTAATCTTTGAAAATATAACTAGATCTTAGTAAATCTTTAAAAATATAACAAGATTTTAGCAAATCTTTGAGAATTATAACTAGATTTTGTAAATCTTTGGAAATCTAACTCAATCTTTATAAATCTTGGAAAATCTAACTAGATTTTGTAAACCTTGAAAAATCTAACTTAGATTTTTATAAATCTTGAGAAACTTTATTCGAACTAACTCTTTGGAAATCTTATTTACTCTTTGGAAATTTTGTCTTTTGAGATCTAACAAAATCATTTAGTATCTAACTAAACTTAACAAATTTCATAATAAATTTTTAGCTAGTAGTACTAGCTAGTGGGTAAAATTACTCCTTTCAAACATTGCATAATGTTTTACAGCATGAAAACTTCGCACTATCATATGCATCATACATGAGCATTCATTCATTTTGATCACTGGAACTTTGAACAATACATTATGATTATGAGTATTCAATCATAGGATCATAGGAACATTTCGTATGACTACATTTTTATGAGCATACAGACATACTATTATTCATTGAACATTTCGTATGACTACATTTTTATGAGCATACATACATACTATTATTCATTGAACATTTCGTATGACTACATCTTTATGAGCATACAAAACATACGATTGGTCATTTTTGGGACTATTAAGTCACCTGAAACACATGAGCATATGCATACATCATTTTAGATTTTATAAAGTCTAAAACCATGATCACAAGTATTTAAGTTTACCAAGTACGTAAACTCACTACAAAATAAATGTACACAAACCCTCTTTATACTATAAGTAATAATACGGGTCAACGAAAGCCACCTTTTGATATTCCAACTTCATACTTATCAATTTTAATAAGTGTCATACATTTTATTCTACTAAAACTATACGTTTTATAATTACTACTTATACTTTCACCACAAAACCTAAACCTTAACCAAATCACCTTAGATTTGAACATCTACTCACGGAACACAACTCATTGACTCATACACTTTGGTTTTGTAATATTTATTTTTAGATATTATATTCGTTTTGATGGTAAGCCTTGCCGAGAATATTTGAGTAGGTTGGGCTATGAAATCCTTATTGAAACGAATTAGGACGCTTTTTCGTTTGAATAAAGAAATCATAGGTCACTGAACCATGAAGTTATAAATTTTTACTCTACATGGATAAGGACGCTTGTCGATTTAAATAAAAATTTATAAACAAGTGGGCTTAAATATATTCGACATGACTCGTTATCGATATTATTTTTCCAGCTATGGAGTGTATTCCTTTTGACTCACGATCCCTCCAAAATATCTTATCACTACTACATCCTTATCAAGAAACCTAAGAAAGATCCGTGCTCATCTCTCTTGGATCATAGCATTGAGCTATTGATTCTCGGCTTACTTTTAACCCCACATCACATAAGCTTATTGAAGCTTAATAGACTCAACAATCTCTTGAAGAACTATTAAAACATTTACAAGCCTTATCTATGCACACCGAGGCCCGATAAGGCCCATGAAACACACTTAATAGAGCCAAGACTTAAAAAGAATTTGACCTATTTTATCCAACCTTGTAAACTATCGGGGACTTGTTTTGCCACTTTTCAAACATATTTCAAGCCCTAGACAACTTTAAGGACTAAACATGGATTTCAATGAACTTAAAAGAAGCCCTAGTTGACTTAACGCGGATTAAAAACCCTAAGGGTTGATTTGGCCACCTTTGAAACTAAATTTGAGCCCTAAGTTATTTTTCATTGGAAACCATTCATGCCATAAAGGCCACTTTACAAAATAGAAGGAACAAACGTGTAAATTAGCAAAATATAAAAGACAAGTTACCTTGTGGATTAAAATTTACTCCTCGGAGGCATAGGATCAATAACTACATTCTAAATATCACCTATGAGTCTAAACTTGAGTTCACAAGATTACACGTTCAAGAAAAAGTGTCCTCACTTGTTCCCTGAACGAGTAACTTCATCTTAAGCTTTGAGGACAAAGCTAAAATAACGCGTAAGTGCTGTAAAACCCCAAATTTTGGGCTTTTAACACGTCACCGTTTCATTATTAATATCGTTCATCCAATAATATTTTTATCAACGACTTTTACAAACTAGAAAATAATACAGTAAATATTATTTTATTTACTTATATTACTTAAAAAGTTGACATTTGAACCATAGTGCTATTTTATTTATTTATTTTTAGACAAATTTTATGTACTCCAATAACTATTAACTATATTATGATTAATAATGACGATCTAAAATGTTACGCATTAAAACTATATACATTAAATTTTAAACACAAACCATTTGTACATTTAACCAAGGCTTGTAAATATCAAACAATTATCACTAATTATATTAAGTCGACACATTTAATCTCCTTGGAGCACCCTTAGTCACATTTTAAATACCTGAACCAATTGGCCATTTACTTTTCATGTATATTGACACAAATCATAATTCAAACAAAAATAAAATGTATACTAAACTTCATTTAACAAATCTTTAGTCTACCTTTCTCGTTTTAGATCCTTTTTCTCACGTTACATATGTAAGCCAAATCAAAAACCAAATCAAAACAAATATTTCTTATACTTGAAAAATCTAAATCATGGTACTTTTCTCTCCACCAAAATCGGAACACCTCACCATTTACAAGAGAGTGTTGTAGCTCCTCTTTGAGCCACATCTTCTAACCAAACATTTGTACTCCATAAAATCTTACTAAGATCTCCAAGATATGCAAAATCTCCATCCCTCTCTCTTAACCGTGTATAATCTTAAGCCACAAACACAAATCTCATACTCCTACTTCACCTCTCTCCCTCGTGTATAAAACCACCACCACCATTTCCATATCTCACACTTCCACCTTCTTCTTTCTTTCTTCTCTGCCGAGAGCAACAAACCACCTCAACCTATTCCTTTTCTTTCATGGTTGAGACACAAGTAACGCAAGCACCAACTTCTTTCCTTTCAACTCATGCAACTTGCATTACACGAACATCCCACGAATGCCCTTAGCACCAACTCGGTTTTTGTTTGTTGACAAGCGAACGAATACCCATGTTCTTTCTCGTTGGTAATCATCATGCGTTGAGAGTGTACAAAGAATCATGGTTGTCGGTCATGTGATTTGTTAGTTTGGGTTTGGAAGCCAAATGCATATCGATCCGACGTTTGAAGCTCGGCTTGTCTTCCGTTGTTATCCTATGTTTGTCGCCTCAAAACAGTTGTGAGTTCACAATCTTTGCACTCTTTGAATTCCTGAATTTATATATATGCATTCGTTCCTTAGTAGTAATGTGCTTGAGAAAAATATGTTGTTCAAAAAGCTTAAATGTAAACACCATATTACTGTATCTTCCTGCTTGCAACCAAACTTTGCTTGTTAAAAAGCTTACGGAATATAAGCCTTTAGCATATCATAACATTTCATGCGAGAGTCCTAAAAGTTGGGTGTTTAGAACAAGTGGATATAATGAACCAAAGTGAAAAATAAACATCGAAACCTCATCTTTAGACCACTAAACGAACCACCTAGGATCGAGTGCCCAAAGGTTTTATAGGGTCGAAAGATAGACGAGCTAGCTAAGTATTCATAGTAACTCGAATTACTTAAAATGGTTAAGAAACGAACTAGGAATCCCTTACCGAAACATGCCGAACATAACTTATATTAGTCGAAATATATAAGTGTTAAAACGCGACCTTTTACGACATGATTTTGACCCTCTAAACAAGCTTGCCCGAAGACGAGTAAAGAACGAAAGTTGTAGACGACCATGTCATCTACACGAGCCTATTTTTAGTTTGAACCAAAAGTCTTTATCGAAATCCGTAGACTAGATCGAAAGTGACTCGACAAACACTTGTCTTTTAAAATAATTCTCGACACCAACTTCAAACACGATTTTATCCTAGCAAACGATCTCGATTTATAAAACTAGATGCACGGGTCTCTAGACGACCCGACTAGCTTTCCAATAATGTTTTTAGTTTATACTACGAATCACTATTGAACCCGCCACTTGCTTCCGAAAATAACCACAATAACAAGCATCATATATAACTTGCCACCGTTACCTTAAACATTGCCACTGTTAGATAAAACTTCCCACTGTTACATTTAAAGGGACGATTGATTGTATTTGCCGTAACTTTAGCCATTTAAAATGCAATGTCCCTTGTCTCCCAAACACCAACATCCTTTGTCCCATGCTTCCCCCACACCAACATGTTTTGTTACCTTAAAAGAAACATGTTTCATGTTTTGAAAACTCTTTTATAATAAATATTTAATTTAATTAATTAATTATTTTTATAATAAAAAAATATAATATATTTAGGATATTTGTCCCGTTAATTGACCCGAATAAATAAACTAGCCCAACAACAAATATTTAATATTTCTAAATATATCCCGATCGAACGACTACACTTTTACTAAAACACTAAAACTTTCACAATTATTATAACCATCGATTTATTTATTAAACTCAAGCACATACTAGGGGATTATATGCATTGTATATTATTATTACGATAACAGAAATTATAAGACTTTTATGAAACATTATATTTATAAGTCTTAATTAAATAAAAATCATTTTATTTAATTCATTTAAACTATTACCATTCAACCAATGTAAATACACTTTATTAAATTAAAGGTGTACATGTTACAATAACTTACTATAAGTTTAACACTTAAAACGATAACAACTTATTAAATCTGTGATCATGCATTTTCATCAACTACATTTATATATGCATTTTATTTGTGCATCTACTGAGACACACATAAATTACTTAGGTAATTCTACTGCTTCGTGATCATACTGTGCCAGTACATTCAGTGACATCATCACTACATCATTACCACTAAGGTGAGTTCATGGCCCCATCTTTACTGTTTTATAACTGGGGAAGAAAACATACAAACGTTTATTTTTATGCAAGCATGCACAGACAACAACAATTTATTGCCTACTGTTTGCCCCATTCCCGTGGACTGTAATAGTTAATAGTGTAGCGCGAAATGTATGGATAGATCTATTCGGGTGTTGACAACACCCGGCCTGTCGTGATCAGCTGTCACGTGATGCTTAGGCCAAGCAGCAGGTTTATGTCATTGTCGGATTAAGGGAAACAAACTTCAGGATAGACCCAATGGGCGTACTGACAATCATGTCTAGCTTCTATTACAGGGCAGTAGGAACTACTGTAGTATTGGGCTGTGATGTCCTGCTACCTTCGTGATGCTTTGCATATTAATACTTTATTTAATTAAACCTGTGAATTCACCAACCTCGTGTTGACCCCCACATTTTACTCTATATGTTTTCTCAGGAAAATAAGCAGGTGCATGTGCATTGGCTTCCATCATCATCTAGGAAGCATCATATTTACCATCGGGCTGGGATATTTCTACAGACAATATTAAATGTTGATTTCAAGAGAATTTATTTAAATTGTAAAGTTAAATTCATGTAATATGTTTTAAATGATACTTTATGATCATGCTCTGTATACTATTTGCTATCGATCCACCAAAGTAACACCCCAGTTACTATTCTGCTGCATTTGACCAACTTGGGGGTGTTACAAAACAGCCTAGAACAAAGTAGTTAAGCCAAGATTTTAGATTTAGAGTTATCAAGCACAAAACTTGTAAATTTCAGAACACAAACACCTCAATAACCAATATCAACACAAATAATACACCAATACCTACTCAAACTCATGCAGATTTGAACCAACAGTCAATCCCAAACACCCTTTTAACTTTTTAAAACCAATTTTAAACAAAGCAAATGTATTCTCAAGACTGATTTAAGCCCAAATAAGCATCATAACATCCAACATATGAACTAAGAACCAATTTTCATGCATAAAAACACACATACACCAATAGAATACCAAAATCACTTAGAACACCTTTTTAACAAATTTTTAGGGAATAGAACTCAAACCTCATGAATGTACATCCACACTCATGTATGTTTGAGCTTATGTGGTAGCTTAACAACCACAAGCTTCCAACAAGCTGCTAAGAACACCAAGGTTAGAAACAGAACAAATTATATGAACAAAATATGAAAACAAGCAGATTTCTTCCAAATTTGTTCCCCACTCCTTGAATTCTCCCAAGCCACAAGTCTCACCTCACTTTGATAAGCACCTTATTAGGATGGTATGATCATCTTATGACCCAAAAGCTTCAAGTGTTTGAACTAAAAGTTGGAAAGAAAATCAGATTTTGAAATTTTTTGCAAACACTTGCACAATCCTTAAAACCAAACTTTAAGATTTCAAATCCACAAACATATAACAAGATAAAATAAAGATTGGAACTTGGAATTCATCACAAAATCAAACACTTTTTTCATTCACTTAAAACAAAGGCTTTACAGATTTTTGACCAAAGAAAACCAAGAACAAGGAACTATGTTGTGATGCTAATGCCTTATATAGGCTACAAATAAACTAGAAATGCTGAAAATAAACATAACCCCTAGTTGGTGAAGTCCCCAAATTTCCCTTGAAGGATTTGAAAATTTGCTTGAACATGTGAAGTCTCTTTGGCATTTTGTTGATGTAAAGTTGGTGAGAATTGATCAAAGGACTCTCAACAAAGCTTAGGAACAAAGCTGCTTGTGGGGTGTTGGATTCACTGGCACTTTTTGGCTTCTTCCCCAAAACGTGAGCAGGGCACCTTACATGTGACCTTGTGAGTGGTGAGGTGGAAAGTTTAAAGGTTGGGTTATGATTAGGAGATCATTAATCATAAATCTGAAAATAATTAGGGGTTAATTTCATGTATTTAGTGAATGCCCAATTTTGTCAAGAACACTAAGAACATGGGGTTTAATCTTGTTTTGGTTTAAAAATGTGTTAACCGCGTTTATTAATTAAATAATTAAGTTTGTAATAAACGGGTGTGAGCGGAGTGTGACATGTCAAAATGGTGTGGTGTGATTGGATGAGAGGGTGAGTGGGGTGTAATCGTTAAATTAATAGCCGTTTATGAAGTGTGCTAAAAACCTAAGGTTAGAACATATAAGCATATATCATATGGATATCGAGAAATTATTCATAGCAAACGATCGAGTGCTCCCATAAAACAAACACGAGAGGCTCCAATCGTGAAGATGATGATAATCTAAAAACACAATGCACAAACAACCACGAAACAAAGGTTGGAAGCGCACAAATCCCCTCACATTAAACTAATTAGAAAGCGATAATATTTACATGGATAAGCATGGGAATTCCCCCACAAGGCACCTTGTTTTTGATAACTGAGTCAAAAGCTCGACTTGAATCCCCATAAATGTGATCATTTAGGGATTATCATGGTATGGTCAATTTTTGGTGGGGCTTACATGATAAACAAGGCCCAAAAGCAACCGGTAATAAGGACTAAGTCCTTAGATGATGTAAAATACCGGGATCGAAGATGATGTTCTCGTTTTCATTGGATAAACAGACCAACGCCACTTCAACACGTGCCAAAACAATCCCAAAAGGGTCATAGAAAATAGATGAGAGGAAATAGAAGGGTGGGACAATGGGTAAGTCACAAAAACCATGAGCTACTCGAGGTAGACTCACACCAATCAAATGAAAGTATTTTCCATTTATTGCATCGGTGGAAGACCGAGATTTCTCTTTATAATGAATTCCAGGATCAAACATCTCGTCCTTGGTGGAGAAAGTGAAGGGAACATAAGGGGCTTCCCCCTCACTAAATCCACACAAAGTATCGTCAAAAGGAGAAGACGAGCTTGTAGCACTCAAAACACGAGGTGATGACAGAGTTAGAATTGTAGAAAAATCTTTTAAATCCAATTCAAAATCTTTTCCTTTTTCATCTTTTGAAAACTCCTTATGAAAACCCGATTTGATTATGTCAAAAATATTTGGTGTTTTTAAATGATGTTAGGCACACTAAAATTCTCACATTTAAAAAACGTTTAGGTGGTGGTAAGTTCTCAAAACGTTTATCAACAAAGAACACCGCCACCTCGGGGTCAACATATTCATCATCCGAAGAATCATCCGTGATTGGAGACGTAGGTTCAACACTCTTAACCTCCACCGGCGGAGGGGATTGAAAATTGTTTTTATCAACAACTCCTAAAACTCTTTTTGAAAATCTTTTGCAAATGTTTTTGATTGAATCAACATTGTTCAAAGACGTGATAGAATACACATGAGAAAGCGTGGAGTTTTGAATTGCATTTATGACGAGTTCCTCCTCATTGAAACGTAGAGTGATTCCTATCATGAACATCAATAAGTGCTCTCGAAGTATCCAAAAATGATCGACCTAAAATTAGAGGAACTTTATGATCGATGGGAATGTCTACAACGATAAAGTCCACAAAATAGTAAAACTTTACAACTTTCACAAAGACGTCTTCGGCTACTCCACAAGCTAGAATCGTAGAATGATCGGCCATCTCGATTGATATTCTTGAAGGAGTGAGATTAGGAAGATTGAGCGACTTAAAAATCTCAAGAGGCATCAAATTAATACTAGCACCAAGATCGACCAAGGCGTAGCATTCTTCCATATCTTGGGTAGCACATGGGATTAGAAATTTTCCGGGATCACCGACTTTTTGAGGTATGCGGCTAAGAAAAACCGATGAACAACTAGACGACTTTTGCAATTTCTCTTTTTTATTCAACATACTTTTGAAGTTTGCGGCAAATCGAGGCATCATGACCAAGGTGTCAGCAAAACCTATATTGAAATGCAAGTCACGAAACACTTTCATAAAAAGTTCAAACTGATAATTGTTATGTTCTTGTGCCTTTTCCTTGTTTCGTCTTGATGGGTAAGGTAAGGGTGGTGTGGGTTGGGGCATAGGCATCGACCTTGGAATCTCGGGTTCCACTATTGGTATTGGTTCAGCCGTAGGTGTGGTTTGAGCGGTACTTTGTGGGATTAGGACATGCTCCTTTTCTACCACCACCTCGGGATCTTTCTCTATTTCCTTCTCCGTGGAAGTACTTGGACGAGAAATGGGTTCTTTGTAAGTTTTACCACTACGAGTAGTAATAACCTTCAATTCTCATTTTGGGTTTACGATGGTATCACTAGGAAGAGCACCCGAAGAAGAGGGTTTACACATGATAGCTTCAAACATTTTTCCCATTCGATCTTCAAATTTTGATTGCCTAGCATCCGCTTTTAACAACTCTTGCTTAATCTCATGTTGACCTTGCTCCATTTTTTGTTGATTTTGTTGGAGACATTGAACATTTCCTTCCATTTTAGTAGCATAAGTTTTCAATTCATTAGCAAGTTCGTTTTTAAGCTCGTTTTTCAACTCGGATCTTAAGCTAATCATATCACGTTGCATGTTATCAAACTTAGCATCGTTTGACTTTGCATAATCTAAAAATTCTCTATTAAGATTTTTAGTGTGAGCATTTTGAAAACCTTGTGTAGTTGTCTGAAAATCACGGTTTTGGTTTTGATTTGAAATTTTCCCATTTCCACTTTGGTAATTACCCTTGTTGAAGTTACGTTGATTTCCTTGGTAAGCACCATTTTGATTGTTGTTTCGATAGTTGTTTGCATTTTGATTTTGTGGAGCTTGATTTGGGCGGGAACCTTGGTCGTTTTGTTTATAAGTTCTCGTGGCTACATAGGCATTCGAAGTGTTACCATCCGCGGTAATGCACTCGGAAAAATCATGAGCTCCACCACATGAAATACAACTCTTTCCAACCGCTTTAACCGATGCGGAATTCAAAGCATCTTGTGCTTTCCAATGAGTCATAAGAGTCGAAAACCTATCAAAAAACCGATTCTCCTCATTTGATTCATCTTGCAAGGCACTCATGTTACGAGACGACGATGACGAACCCATAGTGGCAACACTCGGTGTGTTATGAGGGTTGTAAACCTTAGACCTATTCTCAATGATTTTTCCGCGCCGGCATTTAAGTAATCTCTTTCATGATCATTAAGCCCATTATAAAAGTGTCCATTTGATGAAATTCGGAAAAATCATGGTGTGGACATTCATGTAATATTTATTTAAATCTTTCCCAACCCATAGAAAAAGTCTCATTAGACCTTTGAGTAAATCGTAAAATCTCGTTTTTCAAATGTGTTGTTTTAGATGGTGGAAAAAATTGATTCACAAACTTAGAAACGAGATCACCCCACGTTAAAATCGAATTTGGAGGTTCTTTCTCGAGCCATATCTTGGCGGGTCCATCTAACGAGTATGGAAACAACATCATCTTAATGGCATCGTGGGGTACATCCTTAAACTTGCTAGTCGCGGTGAGACGATTGAATTGCCTAATGTGATAGTGTGGGTTGTCTTTCGTGTCCGCGAAACTTGTTGGCTTGAAGCATAGACATTAAACCCGTCTTGATCTCGAAGTTCTCTGCAAGGATGGCGGGAATCACAATGGCCTCTCCAAAATCCTCAGTGGGTGCTTGAAGAAACTCCATCATAGTACGATTAGCCATGGTGGCGTCTTCTTCTACAATAGGTTCCTCACTTGGAGTCTGTTCACAAGAAGGTGTTGGTGTGTTTTCCTTTTGATTACGACGTTTATGTGCACGTCTTGATTGATTGTGAGTTTGCATAAACGTCACGTACAACGTGGGGGTGAGCAAAGAAGATTCTTTTTGGTGTTTTTGACTTTTTCAAAAAAAAATTTGTGTTTTTGATTGTTTTTACTTTTTTTGTATTTTGTGATGTATTACGTAGACAAAAATCTACAAATCTCTCCTCAAATCAAATCTCTCGATTATAGGAGCCTCAAGGAATGAAAACGATCACGTGAAGTGAACGCCTTCGATGACTTTAGAACGCTGGTGGAACACCAAAACGTTCAAAAGGGTTTAATCAGTTGAAACCAAGAAAATATATATGATACTTAGATAATACTTTGGTTGGCAAACCCTCGATTAGCCCTTTTATCTAAACACGCACAAGCAAGCGGGGAAACGAGGCGGCGCGAAGCACTTAAGAGCCTTTTTCCTTAGGGTATATTTTATAATACCCGCCTTATACCCACCTTATAGTTTGTGTTTGTCAAAATTAAGCTTCTCGAAAGTAATTATGTATTTTGCCTTTTTTCTTTGTTTGAGATTCGAATACAATGATCGAGTGATGAAATCCCGAATCAAGGTTGTGTTTTCACACTTTTGGAGTACTTGTGAATTTATTGTTCTACGTATACAATATAGTAATATTCACACAGAAAACGAAAACCAATAATACGTATTAGTAGAGTTCTACTAATAAATTATATTTAAGGATAGTATAAAAACAACAATTTTCAAATCAAAACACAACACGCCTCCCCGGCAACGGCGCCAAAATGATTGTAGGATTAAACTTCTTGTTTAGGAAAACAATAGAGCGTATATGAGCGACAAGTATTAAGTGTCGGTTTAGAAAAACCAAACACTAATGACCCAAAGTAGTGGGGAGTTCGTTCTCAAGGAGGCTAGTGTGTTCTGTAAGAATGATTAAGTGTTTGAGATTATGATTATCAAGAAAGAAAATATAAAACGATGATGGTTACGATTATGAATTAAACTAAGACGAAAAGTCGTGCACGTAAAACCGTAGAATATGACAAAATTTAAAAATTAACCTAAAAATTCCTAGAAAATTGCAATAAATCCTAAGAAATGTAATTAGTGTTTACAAAAAATTAAAAATCACTCAAACCTTTTATTTAATTAAATATTAATTTTTAGTTGCTAATTAAAGCCCAAAAAATCAATTTAATTAACAAAAAGCCCAAAATGAGATTTTTCACTTTGTAAACCTCTAAAATAACTTAGCTAAATTAAAAACTATTTTTGAAAAATTTAAAATTAATTAAAACTATTTAAAATAAATAAAAACTATAAAATCTTAAAATAATTCTAATAATTAATTAAATGACAACAAAATTAATCTAAAATTTTTAAAATTCCTAACTTAATGTATCTAACTAGGAAAAATGAAAAACTTGCAAAAATTTAAGATTTAATTTTTAATAATAAAATAATATTAAATATCCAAAATTTATAAAAAATCTAAATAGTTGCAAACTAGTTTATTTTAGCCTAATAAACACAGAAATGAACTTGAAATTTCCAAAATACCCCTAATGGGAATAGCAAATCAGGCCCTTAATGGGCTGAAAATAAGCCCAATAAGAAAAAGTTCACCAAATAAGCCAAAAATCACCTACTTGACTCAAAATTTGATTTTAAGAACAAAACTCTAAAGGCCTAAAAGCTGAAAATGAGCTTATCACAACTTAATTGTCAACAGTTTATTCTTAATGGGCTTTTTGGCCCATTAATCCATAAGCTAATGCCATAAGCTCTAATTTGACACACAAGATTCTTTTGGGATACTAAAGAGATCTGTGAAAAGATGTTTTGAAAAATCTTAAGAAATAAGCCTAAAATAAGCAAAAGCTCTCTACACAAAACGACAAAATAGTCGTTTTCGAGTTTTAGGCCACTTCAAAAGCTGATTCAACTTGCAAAAGGTTTCAAATGACAAAACTAAGCTTAATCAATAAAAAGTTTTCAGATAAGCACACTTAATAAGCTGAAATAAGCAATAAGTTGTTTTTGAAAAAGACAAAATAGTCGTTTTCTAGTCAAAAGATAAAACCAAAAGCTGTAAACTTCAAAACTGACTTATAAGCTCAAAATAATAAGACCTATTAAAAAAAAGTTGTTGCACCTAAAAATAAGCTAGAATGACTTATAAATAAGCTAAACACCATTTTGCACTAGCAGTGGCTAGCAGCAGGGGAAAGGAGTTCCCACTGCTTTGACTTTTTTACTTTGCTTTTTGGAGAGTTTCACTTGGTTTTGTTGGACAATCAAGGCACCCTTACAACCAGTGGGTTGTAAGGAGTCATAATCAAGCAATAAGACACAATTACACTCAGCCAAATGATACAGTTTAATCAATTAGTCCACAGCCATGGCCCAAACATATAATAAACAGATCTGGTGATAAAAGCTAATGTTTAAGCTAGTATAAGCTCACCACAACCAACCAAATGCACACACAAGCTCAATACAACTTAATGACACACAAATTAACTCATTTCATGCAATGATTCCAAGTTAGAACAAGATCCAAGTAAAAACAAGTTACTGATGAATAATAAGCAGACAAGAACAAATTTTGTTGAACTACTTGACACCAAATCCAATTTCAAGGCCTCAAATCTATTACTCAGGTTGCAAATACTTGGATTTAACACTTGTTATCCCTAGGTTAATAGGCAAACTAGGTGTGCACAAGATTTCAAAGCAAAACAGCCTAAAACAAAGTAGTTAAGCCAAGATTTCAGATTTAGAGTTATCAAGCACAAAACTTGTAAATTTCAGAACACAAACACCTCAATAACAGATACCAAAACAAATAATACACCAATACCTACTCAAACTCATGCAGATTTGAACCAACAGTCAATCCCAAACACCCTTTTAACTTTTTAAAACCAATTTTAACAAAGCAAAAGTATTCTCAAGACTGATTTAAGCCCAAATAAGCATCATAACATCCAACATATGAACTAAGAACCAATTTGCATGCATAAAAACACACATACACTGGCAGAATACCAAAATCACTTAGAACACCTTTTTCAACAAATTTTTAGGGAATAGAACTCAAACCTCATGAATGTACATCGACACTCATGTATGTTTGAGCGTCTGTGGTAGCTTAACAACCACAAGCTTATATGAACAAAATATGAAAACAAGCAGATTTCTTCCAAATTTGTTCCCCACTCCTTGAATCCTCCCAAGCCACAAGTTAAACCTCACCTTGATAAGCACCTTATCAGGGTGTTATGATCAGCTTATGACCCAAAAGCTTCAATAGTTTGAACCAAAAGTTGGAAATAAAATCAGATTTTGAAAACTTTTGCAAACACATGCACAATCCTTAAAACAAAACATTGAGATTTCAAATCCGCAAACATATAACAAGATAAAATAAAGATTGGAATTTGGAATCCGTCACAAAATCAAACACTTTTTTCATTCACTTGAAACAAAGGCTTTAAAGATTTTTGACCAAAGAAAACCAAGAACAAGGAACTATGTTGTGATGCTAATGCCTTATATAGGCTACAAAGAAGCTAGAAATGCTGAAAATAAACATAAACCCTAGTTGGTGAAGTCCCAAAATTACCCTTGAATGATTTGAAAATTTGCTTGAACATGTGAAGTCTCTTTGGCATTTTGTTGATGTAAAGTTGGGGAGAATTGATCAAAGGGCTCTCAACAAAGCTTAGGAACAAAGCTGCTTGTGGGGCGTTGGATTCTATGGCACTTTTTGGCTTCTTCCCCAAAACGTGAGCATGGCACCTTACATGTGAACTTGTGAGTGGTGAGGTGGAAAGTTTAAAGGTTGGGTTATGATTAGGAGATCATTAATCATAAATCTGGAAATAATTAGGGGTTAATTTTGTAACACCCCCAAATATTCTCATTTTGAATCAACGGAAGAGTCGTTGGTGTTACGGGATAGCACATTACTCAAATCATAGACAATGCTTAAATATCGCGTCGTTTAATAATAAAGAATTTTCCATTCATGAACATCAAATTACATAGGTCCTCAGGTCATAGTATATCATACAAATTTACAAAACATTTGAATGGAAATTTTTATTTGAATGCGGGCCATAAATTCTTGTCGTCTTCCCGAGAATTACCTTCAAGTACCTGAGATAAAACATGTTAAAAAGTCAGCGAAACGCCGAGTGAATTCATAAGGTTTAATGAAAACCATTAATATATATATATCACCGGTATATAATCATTACCGGAAATCATTTTTGTACAATTCTTTGTCGTAGGCCATAAAATAGGCCAAAGGCATTTTATACGAATCTTTTCATAAATCATAATATAGGCTTTTGCCTTCAAAACTATTATACGAACCAATGTCGTAAAAACATCATACAATACGTTTTATAACGTTGTATAGAGTTTAATAAAAACCGTTATATGAAAATGGTTATGTAAAACCAAAACACGAACATAATATCAGTAATAAGACCCCGTATTTCTAGTCAGGCAATATATTATAATTCAATTCGTATATCAATATTTTCATTATTGGATTACTATAAGCCGCATGACATTGTTACCTTTCTATAACATATACCGGGTAGCTAACCCGTAGTTCCTTTGCCCATCTAAAACAACGTGTCGACACAATAATCACCCTTATATAAATCTTCTCATACATAAATTTGCTTACCACTCAATGTGGCACGACGGGGATCAACCGTCACGGCGCGAACTGGGGTGATCATTCCCAAATAGTACTATTATATGCATAAGCATCTACCAAATCCCGGTAGTTCACAATTCATGCTAATGGGACTTTTAGTGACATAACCTAACTAATAATAATCCATTTCATTTCATTCATCGGGTCATATAATCATTCGGGTCCATATCAATAAGCATACAATCGGGACAAATGGTGTCCTATTTTTATTAAAACTAGCATGTTATCTCCATCGCTGGTTTATAAAACATTTCATAAAAAATTTAAAAGAGTGCGAGGCTATGAACTCACGTTGATTGGGAAAGGCGGGTTATCGGTGATTTGGATGTACTGTACGTGCTTCAATCACGAAAACCTAGACAAATAATACTCGGTCTTAGACTCTTGTCCAATGATTTTATAAAAATAATGGTTATGTATATATGATATCATAAGTATGATGATGATCAAGTGGGATTTTATCTCTTCATACAACATTATAGTTGTTATATGTTAGTCAATTTAGACTAGTTATACTAGTTTCAACCCAATTACATATTAAGGCCCAATAAGCTCATTAAAAGTTTAATTCATTATATTAGCCTATTTATACTTTTTAATACCAGTCCTATACTCATATGTTGGGCCCAAGTGGGTTAAGCCCATGAGTAAGTCCATTAGTGTTAAGCCAAACTAGTTGGGCTAATGGTCCAATAAGGTTACTTTGGCCCATTAAGGTCCATATGTTATAAAGATCGGGTTTATCGGTTTTTACTTGTCAAATGTGTTTACATATCAGTATATGAGTTATAAAAATGTTACATTAGACGGGTCCGACCGTCTAAGTTTTATTTGGCGAAAACGTTAATCTTTCAGTTTTAGCTGAAAAGACGTAAAACATATATATAGTTTTATAACTTTAGAAAATATTTGAGTTTTTACTTTTATAAAAATGCCATACTTATTTATTTTAGTATACAACTCATTTTATAATAGTTATTATTAGTTAGTGGGTTTTATATATTTATTTTATAATAATATTACTTGAGTGCTCTTTTTATACTATATAGTTTATTTACAAATCTGATTATTAAAGTCCATTCTACCATTTTTGCCATATCTTGAGTTCTACAAAGAGATAGAAGCTCCAATTTGAACAGAATAAACTAAATGATGTTTGCTACAAATAACTCTCGTATAGCTACTGATCAATCATCCTCCAATTATTTTAAATAATTCGTCCAAAACAGACTATACAGATTTGTACCTCAATAGTATTTTGATCATATCTTGCTCATTTTAATGATTCCATTAAGTGGCCAACTCACCACATATGTAAAAATCATATATCTAACTGTATATTTAATAATACAAGCTATTTTACCAAGTGATCATATTGATACTTACTGTTTTATACAGCCTATGAATCTAACCAAGATTTTAATATTTTTACTTGTTGATTTTAGTCTTTTTAACCAAATCTATTAACACAAAATCCCCACATAATATTTTGATCATCATTCATCATCATATACATATACATATCAGAAGAAAATACATGAGTACTTTTATAAAATAACAAGATGATAGGAAGAAACAATCTCTATACCACCAAAGTGATGAAAAGTTTGAGATTTTGGATGAACAAGGCTTGGTTCTTGTCACAAAATCTTTAATCTTGGAAAATGAACTTTTGAGTTCTTTAAATGGATGAACACCTTCATGGAAATCAGCCCTAAACCTCCTTGGAAACTCCTTTTCACATGTTATAATCACCTCCAATCTTCATCTTTTCATGTGGTGATCAACATATGTTGATTATAGATAAAGTTTGAGGTCAAAAATTGATGAAGATGGTGTTTTAGGGCGGAGGTTGGACGTTCATAGAGAGAGAAAAAGGAGAGATGGAAACTTTTTCTCAAGTTTGCATGTGTGTGTGAACAGTGTGAAGAAAACCCAAGGTTTTGGGTGGTTTAGTTGTTTGCAAATGCTAGTTTGAGACAAGTGTCTCATGAATGTGTAATAGGGGTTTGACACCAAAAGTGGTGTTGTGGCATGGTGAAATCAGCCCATAGTGTGGGTGGGACAAGTGTCCCACTTGTCTCATCTCCACTAATTTACGGGTATTCCTTGATTCTAGTTTCCTCGATTTACGTGCCCTCGGGTCGATTTACGAAAAACGTTTTTATAAATTATGAAACTACGGAAAAAACGATTCTAATAAAAATTGTCTCTTAAAAACGGAGCACAAAAGCGTAAATACGTAAACCTAGGGTTTGCGGTTTAATCATAAAAGACGCTAAATTATGCACGTAAGTCCTGATTTCTTCTCCGTAAATTTGTGAGTTTATGAACCAACACAAAAAAAATTTTCCAAAATAATATACGAGAATAAATCTACTTCCTGAAATGTCGGACTGTCACGAAAACGGAATACATAAACGTAAACACGTAAAGTAGAGCTCTCTGGTTTAGACGAAGACGATACTAATTTAGGACGTAAACCCTAATTTCTTCCCAAAAAGTTAGTGAGTTCATAATATAACAATAAAATAATGATTATAAATTATACTTGAACGATCTCAAATTGACGGATTGTCACAGCAGTTACCCCTAAAGAGGATCTTTGTCCTCAAAGATCAATTTATCTTACTACTCGCTTCTTATAGAATCAAGACATGTGGGCATTTCCTCCACATTCGGTCTTTTCTCTCAAGTGTAATTCATTACAATACGCGATTTTTATCAAACATAACTACGGGAATACGATCAGGCTTAAGTTGACTTACTATCTCTATCCATGATGTTCATGCATTTTTTAGGAAATGCAACTTTTTGATGACCCAAACTTCATTAAGAAGTAATCAGATTTTTCACTTGATAGACATTTTATCAAGTTTGATATACGAACATAATTTATGCAGCCCTTGAAGTCCTAGGGTAGATCCAGCTTATATGCCTCTCGATCCAAATCTTTACATTATCTCGATGGTCCCATACAACAGGGACTTAGATACCCACGATCTTTCAGATCATACATTCATCTTTTCATTATGATAAATTATCGGCATAGCTTTGCTACCCATCCTGTACTTCAAGATCTACATTTCATATTCACATAACCTCCTGCCCACTACTGGCAGTCAATAATCAGATCCTAATTTACACAATCATTTCAGGTCTCACGGGTCGGGTATCTCCATCCTAACTCCTACCTACAGATGCTCTTAAACTTTTTTTTATATAGATCCTCGCAAGATTCGTTCTCGATCCTAATGCGATAATTATCAATGATAATCTCTCCAAAGGAAAGTAATTATCATGTTCATTACCAAAGGTCAATTATTCAAACATAAAACAAGACTTCTAGTGTTCGTATCGTTACTTTGCCTTGTCCCTTCGATTGGGGGTGGTAAACAGTACTCTCATCAAGGTTCGTTCCCAATGATTTCTAAGGAAATCTCTAGAAATTCGATGCGATACGAGGATCTTGATAGAGATGACTGATACTGGCACACTATGTTTACACAACTCCTTTAAATACAAAAGAGTCAATTTCTTTATTGAGAACCTATCATTAACGGGAATGATATTAGCAAATTTGGTCGGTCTGTCGACGATGACCCAAATCGAATCAAATTCAGATGATGACCTTGGAAGATTTGTGATAAAATCCATGGTGATGTTATCCCACTTCGAAACAGGATTAATAGTTGTAGAAGCAATCCTTATGGATTTTGGCGTTCAGCCCTGACCTTCGTAAAAGTTAGATGTTTACCAACGTATCTTGCGATGTCTGCTTTGATATTTAGCCATCAGTACAACTTCTTCATATAAGATACATTTAATCAAAAATGGCATGAATAGGATACTTAATCTTATGAGATTCCAATATGACTAAATCTCAAAATCCTCCATATTTAGGCAACCACAAGTGGCCTTTTAATCATTTAACGCCATCGGCTCTTATTTCTAATGGTTCACATTAGCCGCGAACCCCTTTTTATTATCTATATTATCCTTCTTACAACCATTAGTTATTTCTAAATTGCTCAGGCAAATTATTCTGCACGGTCATTACTAAGGAGCACATCCTAATTGGTTCTTTATTCTTTCTACATAATGTGTCAGTATCTACATTCACCTTCCCTGATGAAATGATTGTCATGACCATAATTCACTCAGAAATTCTTTCTTCATATTTTCTAAGTTTTAGATTTGTCTCAACTATTATCTTTATTAGTTTTGCTCAATCTGACGTTTAAAGCGTCGATAAATATTACTACTAATTAAATAATAAATATTTAATTTTATGAAACGTAAACGTAAAAAGATTTAAATTTCTCAGTTCGTCCAGTTATAGAAAAATGTTCAAAAATAAATTTGAATTTAGTTAACACGATCAACTAATGTAAAGGATCAAGCGTTAAATCACACGGTCAACTAATGTAAACAAACTATATATATCACCGGTATATAATCATTACCGAAAATCATTTGTACAATTCTTTGTCGTAGGCCATAAAATAGGCCAAAGGAATTTTATACGAATCTTTGTCATAAATCATAATATAGGCTTTTGCCTTCAAAACCATTATACGAACCAATGTCGTAAAACATGATACAATACGTTTTATAACGTTGTATAGAGTTTAATAAAAACCGTTATATGAAAATGGTTATGTAAAACCAAAACACTAACATAATATCAGTAATAAGACCCCATATTTCTAGTCGGGCAATACATTATAATTCAATTCGTATATCAATATTTTCATTATTGGATTATTATAAGCCGCATGACATTGTTACCTTTCTATAACATATACCGGGTAGCTAACCCGTAGTTCCTTTGCCCATCTAAAACAGCGTGTCGTCACAATAATCATGCTTATATAAATCTTCTCATACATAAATTCTCTTACCACTCAATGTGGCACGACGGGGATCAACCGTCACGGCGCGAACTAGGGTGATCTTCCCCAAATAGTACTATTATATGTATAAGCGTCGACCAAATCCCGGTAGTTCACAATTCATGTTAATGGGACTTTTAGTGACATAACCTAACTAATAATAATCCACTTCATTTCATTCATCGGGTCCTATAATAATTCGGGTCCATATCAATAAGCATACAATCGGGACAACTACTGTCCTATTTTTATTAAAGCTAGCATGTTATCTCCCTCGCGGGTTTATAAAAGATTTCATCAAATAGTTAAAAGAGTGCGAGGCTATGAACTCACATTGATTGGGAAAGGCGGGTTATCGGCGATTTGGATGTACGGTACGTGTTTCAATCACGGAAACCTAGAAAAATAATACTCAGTCTTAGACTCTTGTCCAATAATTTTATAAAAATAATGGTTATGTATGTAACACCCCATTTTGATAATGGAATGTCACGCATAATTATGGCGTGTCATCAAAGCATACAAGGATAAATGTCTAAAACATTACATGACCATAGGGATAACCGGAATCAAACATCGGTTCCAAAACATAAGCCCAAAACATAATAAAGCAAAAGAAATGAATGAAAGACTAAAAAAGCATAAGTATATGAAGGCAAAAGGAAAAGAAGTCTCTAGCAGCTTCCTTCCTATGCACGTCCTCCAAATGCTTGAGTCTTTCCTAGGGTACCTGCCTTTAGGGACATGGAAAGGAAAGTAACGGCTGAGCAAAATGCTCAGTGCACGGATATAGACATAGTAAAAATGACTAAAACATAATAAAGACTTAATAGCAGTGGAAATGTATAAATCCTGGAAAACCTGGAACATGTTCATAAAACTTGTTTTATAGTCTGAAAATCCTTATGTTTATCTTATGAAAACTATTTAACATATTTTACCATTAGCCAATATAGGTCATGAAAATCCACCGTGCATGAATACTTGGAGGGGTGACCTCATCATGCAAATTAGAGGGGCTGCCTCTAATTTAATATACTAGTTTTGGGTAGGAGGGATCAGCTCCTTGTGAAGGATGCAAGGCACACACCACATTCACCATGAAATCCTGACTGAAACATGTAACTAGGATGCACCCATACGCCCCACATGATAAATATAATAATATGGCCAAAAGCTGAAGGGACGCCACGAGCAATCACTCCGGCGTGGTGAAGTCATAACATCAGTGCCTCTAATGTTATGGTTATGGTACCTCCATAACTAGGTGAAACTGGTCATGCATGTATATGGCTTTAGGTATTCTAATTAAACATAAGCAATTCAAAAACATATAAAACATATACTGGGGAAAACAGTTGGCTGCATACGGGAAATCCTAATAAGGAAGAATGTCCATACTAAAAGGATGGGAATCCGTACCTTATGTCCAGTGAACGAAGAAGATGAACTGAGGAGAATCCTACTTTGGTATCACTAATGCTACATAAATACATACATGAATAAGTATCTGCTTACTAAATACGTAACTGGTTTTATGTCATGTCTTAGCTTATTTTATATGTTCATATCATGTTTTACTGTTTTAAGCCTTAAACTGTGTTTATCTTATATTATGCCTATTCTGATTAAGTATTTCTGGTATTTCATGTATTATTATACGACCTGTGTAATAATAAGTAACTTTCCAAAAATAGCAGGTTTCCTAAAAAAGAAAGTTTCTAACAATAGAAAAGTTTCGAAAAATAGAAAGTTACCAAAAATAGAAAGTTTTCAAAAATACAAAGTTTCCAAAAATAGAAAGTTTCCAAAAATAGAATTACTGCATAAAATAGATAAGTTTCTAAAAATAGAAAGTTTCCATAAGTAGATCAGCTGCCTTATTTAAATAAGTTTCCATAAATAGATTAGCTGCCTGAATTAAATAAGTTTCTAAAAAAATAGAAAGTTTCCATAATTAGATTAGCTGCCTTAATTAAATAAGTTTCTAAAAATAGAAAGTTTCCATAATTAGATTTAAGCTGATTAAATAAGCTAAGTATATAAGCCTAAGTGTTTTTCCGATTATTTCTAAGTCATAATGATATAATGTATAGTTTATTAATTATTACATGTAATTTAAATAAATTATAGGTTAAAAGTATTTAATTAAAATATATCATGTTTTTAATTAAATAAATTTAAATACTTAGGTTAAAACATGTATTATTATTTATTAATAATATAACCTAAGTCATGTTAATTAATTAATTATAACCATGGTTTTTAAATAATTAATTAATTATAAGTCTAGAAAATATAAAATACTTAGGTTAATAATTCCATGATTCATATAATTAAATTTTAACCTAAGTCTTGTTTATTAAATTAATCATGTCATATTTATTAATTTAATTTTAACATATGATTATTAAAAACATAACCTTAACATAAACCATGAACCGGATCGTGACTAGAAACCATGAACCGGACCCGTAATCGACATGATACCCCGAACCACTTCAGGGTTCTCCCTTGTTTGCTGCTGCCGAGGGACCCACACCACCAAACCGAGACCTTGAGGTCTCGGTGGTGGTCCATAAGCCAAGCCGAGACCCCTTAGGGGTTCGGTTTAGGCGTCGGCTAGACAAACACCCCTAAAAACCCTTGTTTTGATCTACCCCATAATCATAGACATGTTTAATAAATGTTTTTAATTAGTTTTTAAAAACATCATGATCTTATGTAATTTATTAAATCAAAACATAAAAGAAAAGGATTAAAAAGGTTATACCGAATACATGGATCAATCGAGGATGAACACACACGAATGCTTGCACAAATTCCAAGGTTAAAATCAAACCGAATCACCCTTCCATGGTGATTGTAGGTGGCGGCCATAGAGGACAAAAGGAAGAAGGAAGAAAACTTTTAGGGTTTTTGTTATTTTACTGTAATGTGAAAATGACCAAAATCTTTCCTAATTCTATGTTATAGTAAAAATTAAAATTGGCTTGGCCCATTCTTCCTTCCTAATTTCATGGGTAATGGGGCCCACAAGGGGTAACCCGAATGTTTTCCGTGTCTAAAATATTAGTGTGTTCTCGTGTACGTGTTTTACTTGTTCTCGTTAAATATTAACCGTGACTTAATATATTTATTCGTGTTCGTAATAAATATATATACGTAATTAATATTAGCTCGTGATTAAATTACGTTCATGATTTCATGATCGCATGTTCGTGATTAATTATTGTTTAAATAATTATTGTGCGTTCGGACGTAATAAATACTTATCTTGTTCTAACACGTACGTAATACGTAGAATTCTTATACGTGAACGTAATCATACTATAAAAATAAAGTTTTAATCTAGTACATATGATCTAATGGGTACTGTTCATGGTAAAAGCATGCGGGTTTTACAACTCTTCCCCCCTAAAAAGAATAATTCGTCCCCGAATTATAGATAACGTAACTAAAAGCGGAACACACCCGAATTAAAACTGGAAGGGTATGTAAAATAACGGCAAAAGAAGGTGACGTGGAACGTGACATGTCAAAACGGATAAGAAGTCCGGATGAACTTGTCCATTTCCGAGTGGCTTCCCTCTTGGAACGATTCCTTCACAAGATCTAGACACAAATCATAAATCTTGGTCCTCCTGACCTTGACTTAGAATACGAAGAAGTCTTGGTTATCAACTTAAGGTAGATCCCCTAACTTGATTGAGGGAATAAGAATTAACGTGTAAGGGCAACTAAAACGTTACGATGCAAGACAATCTGACTTAACTGATAATTATAAACGATGCGCGAGACATAAAGAAACGTAGTACGTGAAAAATTTTGAACGTGATACGTGAAAAATTTTGAACGTGCTACGTGGAGATATGGCGAGTGTAGTATGAGTAAACATATCGTGATCCATGATACGTGTGACATATCTTGATCATGATATGAGGAACGTGGAATGACCATGACATGTGAAACATATCGTGAACATAGAATATAATGGTGGTAACGCCAAACGCTACAAGGTGAGACATAGAATATGACGAGAAACGTCTATCTGAGGATAGGGAGTTACACTAAACTTGGGTCTGGTCTCTCAAGTTCTTGCAAAACTTCCCAGAATGAGAAAAATGAACGTAAAATCGTAAGCCGAGATACCATCATGAACGTGAATAGTGTCATGAACGCGAGTGCGAAAGCAAGTCGTGGAATTAGAATGAAGACGTGAAGTAATTAGGAGACAACTGCGAATCTTTGTCTGACTCGATAACTGAGGGATTGCCAAGTGATCGGATGAGCCTTGGTTGGAACATGTCCGATCAATCTGTTGGTTCTGAAATCCTTGTGGATGTAAAGATTTTGCAGATTTGATCAAACTGTTTGCAATAACCCAGATAGCATCATGTTTCTTCTGAGTTTGCGTTAATCTGGTAACCAAAAACCGTGGAGATCTTGTCCTATTTCAATTCACAATTTCAGATGATGAAAACATCCTAGTTTGTTGGTGTCCTATCTTAACCTGTTGGTATGTCAGGTACCTAGATATGGACGTAACAGTATCTTGCTTCGTAGAACTTGATACATAGGAGTTTGCGAAACTCTGAGTCTCTGAACCTAGACTTCTCCTAGCGTAGGATTTTCTAGAACACCTAATGTAGTGTAGGGTTCTCTCCTTTACGCATAAGCTGAGTCATGGTAAGATTAACCGTAGAAAGCCATGTGATTCAGCGTGTCACTGTAATCAAACAGAATTGATATTGGAAAATTTTCCAGGGTAAAATTTCTCTTGTCATAGAATTTGCAACATAGTGCAGATATGGTCTTCCTGTTCTTCTCTAGGTTTAAAGGAAATCAGGTTATCCTCAATGAAAACACTAATGAATTTTCTTATGAGTTCATGGAAACTCAGTTTATTAAGTCCATAATGCTGTTGGAGCATTTATGAGATTAATACAGAATCATGAATTTAGCATGACCAAGTCGTGTACGAAAAGCAGTCATGGACATGTCCTGCTCTTTCACTCGTCACTGCTGGTAACATGATCATGAGTTCGATCTTGGAAAAGTGATTAACACTATAAGGTCGATTGGACATGTTGTCAATACGTGGAGGATAATAACGGTCATGAATGGTGATTTGTTTAAGTCGACGGTAGTCGACACATAATCTCATGGTACCGTCCTTCTCCTTGTAGGTTCTTCTGGAATATATGAGAAAATTTTGGAATAATCAACTGGCTATGCGTAAAAGGACTTAAGTAGTCGTGTCTTACTGACAGCCAGAAAATTTTAGCGACCATGGCTAACAACGCACATGCTTGTAAACATAGATAATTTGTACAGATTTTCCTGATGGAAAATCAAGCTGAATGTATTCAGGAGCCTGAACATTACTGTACACAATTATGAATCGTATCATGGTGTGCTGTTCATAGTCCATAATTAGGATAAAATTTCATCTCGTGTCTGTCCGAGGAAATGCGTTAGCAGCTTGGATCTCATCATTAAGCTGAAGGAAAACCTTTGTATATGTGGGAATACGAAAGGCGTCCTTCATGGTCATGAATATATGAAATATGGTGAAACAAATAAAAGTGACATCGGCAACGTGACAGTTCTCACTGATGCGCCGGTAATGGTATTGAAATTCTTGTGGCCTGATTAATACATGGCACAACAAAATGGATATACCCTTGGAGGGTACCCTGAATTTCTTAGAAATGTTCCGTAGTTGGACGTGAGTCATGTGTCTTGACTCGTGTCTTGGAACTATAAGCATGACATATGTCTTGACTGGTGTCTTGACATGTGTCTTCACAAGTATACGTGAGACATGTGTCTTGACTGATGTCTTGACATGTGTTTCGAGACGTAAAAAAATAGAACTACAAAATTAGGTTATTATGCCAGACTTGGCGGATCGGTTGGACTACTGATCCTTTGTATGTCGATCACGTCCGCGGCCGGAGCCTCGGTTGCGATTTCTAGGATAGTTGCTGTCATAGTAGTGGTTACTATCATCCTGTCTGTCGGTTCCATGACGGTCCTTCTCATGACCGTGATTCATGTAACTATTCAGCTGAGTGGCCGGCTGGTACCGGTTTGCACTCATATGACTGAAATGACAACTGAATGACATGTGACATGTAACTAAGAATTTGGGACAATGATTGATAAAATCGTCTGATAGCGAAGTATCTTCTCATCCAATAGCTTTGCTCTGACGCCTTTGTCTTCATCTCGTAGGATCTTCAGGTTGTGAACAGCATCCGCACCTCGTAGCGTCTCCGAACGTCAACAGCATCAACCTTTAGTAACATCTCCAAGTTATGAGCGGCATCAGCAATCTTGTAGAATATCAACAATTGAAAATACGCCTGAGATGATTCAGAATCGACTAGCGAATACTCGTGAAGTATTGCAAGTGAAATACACGTAGATTTAGGTACGTGTAATACACATGGAATACAGTACATGGAGTACAAAATGCACATGAAATGATCGGTATTGGGGTCGATCATTTGTCATGATTTAAGGAAAGTATATCGGTTAAACGGTTAGGAAAACCATCATGATAACCTGGCAATACCAGTATGTACCTCATTCTGGTTGCATAGAGAAACGTTAAAGTGTGGTTACACAAAATTCAAGATGATTTGCCTGAAAGCATGATCAATGAAAATAAACCCTGACAATCATGAAAGCAGAATTTACATAAATTCCAACAGTGTCTTGCATGGAAGCAAAGACAACAAAAGAGACATAAGACATAATCACGTGAAGACCAAGTCATTATGAAGAAACGTGGAACAACTCAATGTGAAGGAGTGTATAACATGATCAACATGAAACCGAAGTTAACCATGACAGTATGACAACATACTTGACATAAAAACATAATAACTTATGAGGGGACATGAAAAAAAAAATTATGCCAATAAATCATGAGAAAAATTTTATGCATGAAAAACAGTGCATGAATGTATAATGTAGTTTATAAAAACCTCTATATGTGCGAGGGGACGCCTATGGGTCGGTCCCAAAACAAAAGACATGGCGAGGGGACGCCTATGGGTCGGTCCCAAAGTTAAAAGTTTTGATAAAAGCACATGCGACTAAATAGGGCCAGTCCTGTACCAACCATTACTTAGTCATAATCCCTGCAACAATGATACATGAAACATAAATAAATGAAATGCATCTGACAAAACTTATCAGAATTTTTTTTTATGTGACTAATTATGAACTATTTAGGTTCAGTCCACATAGTCACGGTTCACGAGGAACGTCATGCATGAAATAATGACACGTAACTAAATATGAATGACGGTTGTCCATCCATATTAGTACAACATAATCGATGAAAACATCAAGGTTAAAACAACAATGCGCTGAAAACATCAATACGTAGAATAACAAACGTTGGCTTAGGAAGCTTCTAGTGACTACCCACTAGTCACAGGTCGAGTTTTAGAGCCTACAGGTCGAAGCCTTGGCTCTGATACCATAATTGTAACACCCCATTTTGATAATGGAATGTCACGCGTAATTATGGCGTGTCATCAAAGCATACAAGGATAAATGTCTAAAACATTACATGACCATAGGGATAACCAGAATCAAACATCGGTTCCCAAACATAAGCCCAAAACATAATAAAGGAAAAGAAATGAATGAAAGACTAAACAAGCATAAGTATATGAAGGCAAAAGGAAAAGAAGTCTCTAGCAGCTTCCATCCTATGCACGTCCTCCAAATGCTCGAGTCTTTCCTAGGGTGCCTGCCGTTTAGGGACATGGAAAGGAAAGTAACGGTTGAGCAAAACGCTCAGTGCACGGATATAGACATAGTAAAAATGACTAAAACATAATAAAGATTTAATAGCAGCGGAAATGTATAAGTCTTGGAAAACCTGGAACATGTTCATAAAACTGATTTTATAGTTTGAAAATCCTTATGTTTATCTTATGAAAACTGTTTAACATATTTTACCATTAGCCAATATAAGTCATGAAAATCCACCGTGCATGAATACTTGGAGGGGTGGCCTCATCATGCAAATTAGAGGGGCTGCCTCTAATTTAATATACTGGTTTTGGGTAGGAGGGATCAGCTCCTTGTGAAGGATGCAAGGCACACACCACATTCACCATGAAATCCTGACTGAAACATGTAACTAGGATGCACCCATATGCCCCACATGATAAATATAATAATATGGCCAAAAGCTGAAGGGACGCCACGAGCAATCACTCCGCCGTGGTGAAGTCATAACATCAGTGCCTCTAATGTTATGGTTATGGTACCTCCATAACTAGGTGAAACTGGTCATGCATGTATATGGCTTTAGGTATTCTAATTAAACATAAGCAATTCAAAAACATATAAAACATATACTGGGGAAAACAGTTGGCTGCATACGGGAAATCCTAATAAGGAAGAATGTCCATACTGAAAGGACGGGAATCCGTACCTTATGTCCAGTGAACGAAGAAGATGAACTGAGGAGAATCCTACTTCGGTATCACTAATGCTACATAAATACATACATGAATAAGTGTCTGCTTACTAAATACGTAACTGGTTTTATGTCATGTCTTAGCTTATTTTATATGTTCATATCATGTTTTACTGTTTTAAGTGTTAAATTGTGTTTATCTTATATTCTGTCTATTCTGATTAAGTATTTCTGGTATTTCATGTATTATTATACTTACTGTGTAATAATAAGTAACTTTCCAAAAATAGCAGGTTTCCTAAATTTGAAAGTTTCCAACAATAGAAAGTTTCCAAAAATAAAAAGTTACCAAAAATAGAAAGTTTCCAAAAATAGAAAGTTTCCAAAAATAGAAAGTTTCCAAAAATAGAAAGTTTCCAAAAATAGAATTACTGCATAAAATAGATAAGTTTCTAAAAATAGAAAGTTTCCATAAATAGATCAGATACCTTATTTAAATAAGTTTCCATAAATAGATTAGCTGCCTGAATTAAATAAGTTTCTAAAAAAATAGAAAGTTTCCATAAATAGATTAGCTGCCTTAATTAAATAAGTTTCTAAAAATAGAAAGTTTCCATAATTAGATTTAAGCTGATTAAATAAGCTAAGTATATAAGTCTAAGTGTTTTTCTGATTATTTCTAAGTCATAATGATATAATGTATAGTTTATTAATTATTACATGTAATTCAAATAAACTATAGGTTAAAAGTATTTAATTAAAATATATCATGTTTTAATTAAATAAAGTTAAATACTTAGGTTAAAACATGTATTATTATTTATTAATAATATAACCTAAGTCATGTTAATTAATTAATTATAACCATGGTTTTTAAATAATTAATTAATTATAAGTCTAGAAAATATAAAATACTTAGGTTAATAATTCCATGATTCATATAATTAAATTTTAACCTAAGTCATGTTTATTAAATTAATCATGTCATATTTATTAATTTAATTTTAACATATGATTATTAAAAACATAACCTTAACATAAACCATGAACCGGATCGTGACTAGTAACCATGAACCGGACCCGTAATCGACACGATACCCCGAACCACTTCGGGATTCTCCCTTGTTTGCTGCTACCGTGGGACCCACACCACCAAACCGAGACCTTGAGGTCTCGGTGGTGGTCCATAAGCCAAGCCGAGACCCCTTAGGGGTTCGGTTTAGGCGTCGGCTAGACAAACACCCCTAAAAACCCTTGTTTTGATCTACCCCATAATCATAGACATGTTTAATAAATGTTTTTAATTAGTTTTTAAAAACATCATGATCTTATGTAATTTATTAAATCAAAACATAAAAGAAAAGGATTAAAAAGGTTATACCGAATACGTGGATCAATCGAGGATGAACACACACGAATGCTTGCACAAATTCCAAGGTTAAAATCAAACCGAATCACCCCTCCATGGTGATTGTAGGTGGCGGCCATAGAGGACAAAAGGAAGAAGGAAGAAAACTTTTAGGGTTTTTGTTATTTTTCCTGTAATGTGAAAATGACCAAAATCTTTCCTAATTCTATGTTATAGTAAAAATTAAAATGGGCTTGGCCCATTCTTCCTTCCTAATTTCGTGGGTAATGGGTCCCACAAGGGGTAACCCGAATGTTTTCCGTGTCTAAAATATTAGTGTGTTCTCGTGTGTTCTCGTTAAATATTAACCGTGACTTAATATATTTATTCGTGTTCGTAATAAATATATATACGTAATTAATATTAGCTCGTGATTAAATTACGTTCATGATTTCATGATCACATGTTCGTGATTAATGATTGTTTAAATAATTATTGTGCGTTCGTACGTAATAAATACTTATCGTGTTCTAACACGTACGTAATACATAGAATTATGTGAACGTAATCATACTATAAAAGGAAAGTTTTAATCTAGTACGTATGATCTAATGGGTACTGTTCATGGTAAAAGCATGTGGGTTTTACAATGTATATATGATATCATAAGTATGATGATCAAGTGGTATTTTATCTCTTCATACAACATTATAGTTGTTATGTGTTAGTCAATTTAGACTAGTTATACTAGTTTCAACCTAATTACATATTAAGGCCCAATAAGCCCATTAAAAGTTCAATTCATTATATTATCCCATTTATACTTTTTAATACCAGGCCTATACTCATATGTTGGGCCCAAGTGGGTTAAGCCCATGAGTAAGTCTATTAGTGTTAAGCCAAACTAGTTGGGCTAATGGTCCAATAAGGTTACTTTGGCCCATTAAGGTCCATAAGTTATAAAGCTCGGGTTTTTCGGTTTTTACTTGTCAAATGTGTTTACATATCATTATATGAGTTATAAAAATGTTACATTAGACGGGTCCGACCGTCTAAGTTTTATTTGGCGAAAACGTTAACCTTTCGATTTTAGCAGAAAAGACGTAAAACTTATATATAGTTTTATAACTTTAGAAAATATTTGAGTTTTTACTTTTATAAAAATGCCATACTTATTTATTTTAGTATAAAACTCATTTTATAATAGTTATTATTAGTTAATGGGTTTTATATATTTATTTTATAATAATATTACTTGAGTGCTCTTTTTATACTATATAGTTTATTTACAAGTCTGATTATTAAAGTCCATTCCACCATTTTTGCCATATCTTGAGTTCTACAAGGAGATAGAAGCTCAAATTTGAACAGAATAAACTACATGATTCGTGCTATAAATAACTCTTTTATAGCTACTGATCAATCAATCTCTAAGTATTTTAAATAATTCGTCCAAAACAGACTATACAGATTTATAACTCAATAGTATTTTGATCATATCTTGCTAATTTTAATGATTCTATTAAGTGGCCAACTCACCACATATGTAAAAATCATATATCTAACTGTATATTTAATAATCCAAGCTACTTTACCAAGTGATCATATTGATACTTACTGTTTTATACAGCCTATGAATCTAACCAAGATTTTAACATTTTTACTTGTTGATTTTAGTCTTTTTAACCAAATCTATTAACACAAAATACCCACATAATATTTTGATCATCATTCATCATCATATACATATACATCTAAGAAGAAAATACATGAGTAATTTTACAAAATAACAAGATGATAGGAAGAAACAATCTCTATACCACCAAAGTGATGAAAAGGTTGAGATTTTGGATGAACAAGGCTTGGTTCTTGTCACCAAATCTTTAATCTTGGCAAATGAACTTTTGAGTTCTTCAAATGGATGAACACCTTCAGGGAAATCAGCCCTAAAACTCCTTGGAAACTCCTTTCACATGTTATAATCACCTCCAATCTTCATCTTTTTAAGTGGTGATCAACATATGTTGATTATAGATAAAGTTTGAGGTTAAAAATTGATGAAGATGGTGTTTTAGGGTGGAGGTTGGACGTTCATAGAGAGAGAAAAAGGAGATATGGAAATTTTTTCTCAAGTTTGCATGTGTGTGTGAAGAGTGTGAAGAAAGCTCAAGGTTTTGGGTGGTTTAGTAGTTTGCAAATGCTTGTTTGAGACAAGTGTCTCATGAATGTGTAATAGTTTGACACCAAAAGTGGTGTTGTGGCATGGTGAAATCATCCCATAGTAGGGGTGGGACAAGTTTCCCACTTGTGTCATCTCCACTAATTTACGGGTACTCCTCGATTCTAGTTTCCTCGATTTACGTGCCCTCGGGTCGATTTATGAAAAACTTTTTTTTAAATTATGAAACTACGGCACAAAACGATTCTAATAAAAATTGTCTCATAAAAACGGAGCACAAAAGCGTAAAATACGTAAACCTAGGGTTTCCGGTTTAATCGTAAAAGACGCTAAATTATGCACGTAAGTCCTGATTTCTTCTCGTAAATTTGTGAGTTTATGAACCAACACAAAATAAAATTTCCAAAATAATATACGAGAATAAATTTGCTTCCTGAAATGTCGGATTGTCACGAAAACGGAGTACGTAAACGTAAACACGTAACGTAGAGCTCTCCGGTTTTGACGAAGAGATACTACTTTAGGACGTAAACCCTAATTTCTTCCCAAAAAGTGAGTGAGCATAATATAACAATAAAATAATGATTATAAATAATACTTGAGAATAAAATAACGATCTCAAATTAACGGATTGTCACAAATTTCATGTATTTAGTGAATGACCAATTTTGTGAAGAACACTAAGAACATGGGGTTTGATCTTGTTTTTGGTTTAAAAGTGTGTTAACCGCGTTTATTAATTAACTAATTAAGTTAGTTAATAAGCGGGTGTGAGTGGAGTGTGACATGTCAAAATGGTGTGGTGTGATTGGATGAGAGGGTGAGTGGGGTGAGGTGGCAGTAGGGGATTGGTTAAGGTAAGGTTTCTTGTCTGCCAGCTTTGGTCCTCCTTCTTTCTCCCTTCTTTCATTCTTTGTTTAATAGCAAAAAATCTGATTTCCCTTTATAATGAAGTTTCAATTTTCACACTTTTGCCCGAAATACTTTTGTAAAAGTATTTCAAGGGTATTTCTTGTAATTTGATGATTCTTGAAGGGTTGTTTTTCGCATTTCTTCATTCTTCATGGTCTTGACTTGTATGATTGACTTCTTAGAGAACTAAAAATTACAAGTCTTCATAAATGAGGGACCATTCTTGCCAACTCTTCAAAGTGGAGGGTCCTTTTTGTAATTTGATAAACCTTAAGGACCAAACTTGTAATTATGAATAAACAAGGGTTTAAAGTGTGAATTCTTCAATATTGGAGGACCCTTCTTGTAAAATCTTCAATTCTTCAAGGGTTATTCTTGGAAAATCAACACTTGGGTCCGGTTCATTGTGCGGCTTCGTTTCCCGTGTTTGTTTTTCTTTGATTCTTGTGATATTTTGTGATTTTCTCAATGTCCGTCCCCAAAATACACATGGAACAAACATAAGCATATATTTGGCATATTTTATGATGCTTAATATATTTTAAGCCCATTTTGAAGGATGAGACTATGTATAAAAGCAGTCTCATCAAGATCAAATTCCATTTTCCTATAATCTTGCACCATCTCACCTGATTGTGCAAGTCCCTCCTTATAGTTTCTTAGTTGGGCATCTATATCTAAGAGTTTTTCTTTTAAAGTTGAAACCTCTTTCTTAAGTTTTTCAGTGTTTTTCCTACAACCTTTACTACAATAAGCATCATCATATACCTCATTATCTGATGAAGAAGATGATTTGGCTATTAGATCAAAGTGAACATGTTCCTCTTCCTTCTCAGCAACCATAGCTTGTGTTACCTTATTTTCCATGTAGCTCGAATGCCATCAATGTTCTGCATGGCTACCATAGCCTTTGAGTCGGCATCCTCAATCTTGACAGAAGTGCTTTCCATTCCCTTTCCACCATCATTCCTAAGTGGAGATCTACATTCTCTTCTTAAGTGTCCCATTCTATGATAATTGTAACACTCGACCTTGGATTTATCAAATCCAGCAGACTCACCTTGATCGAATGTAAGCCTTTTTCCAAACTTCTTGTAAAACCTGTTAGCTCTTATCTTGCTAAGAGCCATGTTCCACTTGATATCCATCTCCTCAAGATTTTCATCACTTATCTGCTCAAGATCTTCATAGAAATATTGAGATGCACTTGGCAAACAAGCAATGTATGCACACACAGTATCCAAATCTATTCCAGCTAGTTTGAGGCCTGATGAAACAAAGTTTGATGTGTCAGCGGCTAAGGATGATTCGCTGACATGTGAAATCAATCCGCTGACATTTGAAGTATTGTCAGCGGCTGAAGATTCATGGTTAGAAACAAAATCCATATTTCCAAGGTTTGAAGTAGATGAACTCCCATGCTTTAGAATGACTTCTGGCTCCATAATCTTTAGTTGATTATAGATATCATCGAATGATACGTCCTTGTGAATTTGGTAGGAAGAATTGATTTGGTGTGGATGTCCCAAGCTTCACCAAGAGATCCAAGAAAAGCAGCACTGATATCTTCTTCTTCAAAATCCAATCCCATGAATGATAATTTGCTAGTGAGATCTTGAAGACGACTTCTGACTTCACTTAGCTTTTCATTAGGAAAAGCTTTAAACACAGAGTAACCTCTTCACCAGTTGTTTTTTCCTATCTTTTAAAGTGTCTTCATTACCACCATATGTAGTTTCAATGGCTTCCCAAAGCTCTTTAGCAGATTCATACTTTCGAAACTTAAATTGCTCTTTTGGACCAAGAGCCAATTTAAGACAACTCAATACCTTCATGTCATTCCTTCTATTAGCTATTTCTGCAGCCAAAGTAGCTCTTCCATCTTGAGGACTTGATGCTTCATCAGCCTTAGCACCATCTTTAACTCTTTGAGTTCTAGCTTCTGTTGGGAATAAAATGTAGCCAGTCCACTTGAACGCTGACAAGAAGAAAACAAGCGTTGATAAGAAGAAAACAAACGCTGACAGATCAAGCGTTGACAGGAAGAAGTCAAGCGTTGATAGGTTGAAGATAAGAACTGATAGAAAGATATGGTCTACGCGTATTATGTTCCTAGTTTGTTTCTAGTAAAGATAGGATCAACATTGTATTTTCTATAATTATCTTTACCTAGAATAGTTGATACGTAGACTCTTGTACAAGGCTTCTTATGTCTATAAAAGAAGACCTTTAGGTTATGTTTCATAATAAGTTTTTCATACGTTAAACACTTTCATTGTAAGCAAGTTTGTTATTATCAATCAAGTGAAAGTTTGTTTTACATCATTTGTGTGTTCTTGTTTAAGTGTTAATTCCGCGTAACACTTAAATTACTTTATACATAAACAAAGTTTCTCTACGTGTATAACTTGATCTAATCTCGTTTGCACAAGCTAAATCGATCTAAGTTTGGGATCAACAAGTGGTATCAGAGCTTGTTGAGAAACTTTGATCTAAAAGAACACAAGAACCCTAAATCACCAAAACCCTAATTTTCACAAAACCCTAAAAACATCATGTCCACTCCAGAAGTAACCTCCTCCTCCTCAAACCACAACATCAAGATTCCCATGCTAGATGCAGACAATTTTGAGCTGTGGAAGTTCAACTTTGAGCAATATCTACAAATCCATGACTATACTCTCTAGGATATTATTGAATACGGAAACACATTCAATAAAGCTCAAAAGATTGCAGATGCCATTGCTACAAGATCAGCTGTTCAAGGATGTTCTGAAGCAGATAAGAAAGAAAAACCTGAAGATGGAAGAGCTGTGTCTGCTGATGACATAGCAAAGAAAAGGGTTGATATGAAAACCCTAAGCATTCTAAAACTTTCTTTGGGACAAGAAAATCAGCACAAATACAGAGGTTATGAGTCTGCAAAAGATCTTTGGGCAGCCCTTGAAGTTGCATATGGTGGTAATGTTGATACTGTGGAAGAGAAAAGGAAGCAACTCTTACATGAGTATGCTGTTTTTAAGGCTCAAACTAATGAGAAGCTAAGTAGTGTGAGAAGCAGACTTCTTGACATTACAAGCAAGTTGTCCTTCATGGGGACAGTAATTGGTGATGTTGACATTATTGCCACTTTTCTTAAAAGCCTTGGTGATGCGTGGAAGATTAAGGCAAGATCTATAATTGCCAACAACACTCACAAAAGTTCTACTTTTGATGATGTTTACAACAAACTGAGGCTGTTGGAGAATGAAACTCTTTTGGATCATGGAAGTAAGTCTACCAATAGTTACATGGCCTTCTTCTCACATAGTGAAGGCCAATTTGATCAGAAGGATTCATACATGCACCTAGTTACTGGATCAATATGTGTCAACGCTGGATCATATCCTGTCAACGCCTCACATTCAGACGCTAATAGGTACAAAATTAACTCACCAAGAGTTAAGCCTGCTGGTTTGGATCTGGATACTGTGTGTGCATACATTGCTTCATTGTCCAATGGTTCAGTGATTACATATGAGGACCTTGAGCAAATAAGTGATGAGCACTTGGAGGAGATGGATATAAAGTGGAACATAGCTCTTGCAAGTATAAGAGCAAACCGATGGAATAGAAGGTTCAAGAAGAAGATGACTGATAGGTGTGAAAACACCCATCTTTTCTACCACTTAATTACATTAAAACGGGACCTAAACGTATATTTTATGTCGTAAATGGCGAAATTATGCGTGGTTTGTGTTTTTATTATGTTTCAGGGTCGAGAAGGTGAAAAGTGGAGAAAACACGGCTTTCACGGGCTTTTATTGAAGTAAAAGACAAAAGACGAAGTCGAAAGATCAAAAGTGGAAAAAGAACGGAAGTCCAAGACCAATTCTGAAGATTTATCGAAGAAAAAGTCCAAAGACGAAAGTTTAATAAAGTCGAAGAACTCAGGTCTAATTTATGAAGAAAATTACAAGACGAGTTCATAGAAATCCCGAGACGAAGTCTTAAAAGTCGAAGAATTTAAGAAGACTGAAAGACCGAGGACCAAGAAAGAAAGAAAGAGGAAGCCACCAACCACTCCCCTCTCCTATAAATACCACCCTCACTTGTTGTGAGAGGAGGGGTTAGTTTTAGGATTAGATTAGGAGTAGGTAGTTTCTCTCTCTAGATTTATGCTTTCTCTCTCTAGATTAATTTGTGTTTAAGCTTTTGTTATTGAATCCGTGCTTTTTAATTAAGCTTTTAATTTACCATCTTCTTCCTCTCTTGTTTGATTTGTTCTTTATCTTCATTGTTCATGATCTTGAATTTTTTATGATTTTAATCAAGTGGGTTTTGATTGATTTGGTTATGTTTGTTAGTTTTGATGATTTGTTTTGATTGATTATTGTTAGTTGATGCTTATTGGTTGTTTTGGTTTAATCTTTTGTTTGATTTTGATTAATTTGAGGTTAGATTGTTGTTACTGTATATACCCTGTTCTTCGGCTTGGTTGTTTCTGTATCTGTATTCCCAGAACTTCCGGATCAAGAGTCCTTCATTCGGAAGTCTATAAAGTTCCGGATCAAGTGCTTCATTCGGAAGTTAAAAGTTCCGAATGAAGCAAGCTTCATCCGGAAGTTTAAAAGTTCCGAATGAAGCAAGCTTCATCCGGAATTCAAAAGTTCCGAATGAAGCAAGCTTCATCCGGAAGTCAAAAGTTCCGAATGAAGCAAGCTTCATACGGAAGTCCCAAAGTTCCGAATGAAGCAAACTTCATCTGGAAGTCCCAAAGTTCCGAATCAAGGTCTTTCAGTTTGTTTTTGTTTGTTTTTTCTTTTTAAGTTTTTTTTGTCTTCCTATGCGGTGGGTTTGAATCCCACAGGAGTGAAATAGCTTGGTTTCTCACATAGACTTTAGTGAGTAGTGAGCTGGTTCAAGTTTTATTTTTCCCGCCTTTTTCTTTATTTGAATTTTTATTTGCTTTCCTTTTAGTCTAAGTTTTGATTTGCATCATTTACTTTTTGTTAAGTTTAATTTTACGTCATTTCATTTCTCGTCATTTACTTTTAAAGTTTTAAATATCACACCGTTTACATTTTATCTTGTTTTAGTGTTAATTTCTTGTCAATTATTATTTAACCTTGCTCATTTATTTTACCAAAACCAAAAATATTTGTTTCACCAAGAACAACTAATCTCACACAATTAACCGGAAAATAATTCGAAGAGATACCGAGAACGATCTTTTCAACTAGTAAAATCTTGTTATTAAAATGGCGCCGCTGCCGGCTCTTTTCGTGAAGATCGAAGGTTGTTTTGTGAGTGACGCGTTGGCTTTTGGGATCCGTTCACTTGTGAACGTTATTTTTTTTGTCAAAAATTTTCAAAAATCCAAAAACATTTGAAAAATCATAAAAGCATTTCTTTTTCAAAGTTTTGCACCAAAAATATTCTTCTTGCTTATCTATCTTTCTTTATGGATTTTTATGTCCATTGCGACCGGTGTGGGAAACAATTATCTGGGAACAACTCTTGTCAATGGTGTACATGTGAGCAGTGCGGAAATGATATCGACTACACACAATTCGGATTTTGTCCTTTGTGCAACTCGACTAATTCATTCTTTTTGAACCCACCTCCTGTTCCCCCGTGCATCTATTGTGGAAGCGATTCTCATTGGCATGTTTCGTGCCCGGTTCGATACCCGTATGGTCACGGGCAAGAACCGGTGTACAATTATGACAATGATAATAGCTATCCACAAGACGCACTTGATTTTTCTCCATACCCGGTTTGCAACAACTGTGGGGGTCCTCACGCTACCTATTATTGTCAACCAATGAATTATTATGAGCCAAATCCGTGTCCTCAGTTTTCTTCACCTATGGATTATTATGAACCAAACCCGGTTTCTAATTATTCCCAACCGATGAACAACTATGAGCCACAACCTTACTATAATTCAGGTTTTCAACACTATGAGCCCCCACATCACACCCTCAATCATCAATCCTCTCAGCAAATTCATCTTGACCCACAACTCACTACCTTGAATGAAGAAACACACTCCATTGTTTTGCAACTTCAAGAGGCCGTTGTTTTGCTTAAAGAACTTCGGGACGAGGAAAAGCGAATGCAACAAGAGCAAGTATATAATCTTAGTGATTATACCCCTCCGCTTGTGCGTCAATACTATTATGATGATGATGACGATGATGCTGTATGCACTTTCAACTCATCTTCTGAAGTTGCATGCTCCTACTCTCGATGTTCCTACTGCGTCTAAGGATCTAGATTCGTTGCATGAGCTTAGTGATGTTGGTCTCGACAAAGTATTAGATGATGAGGTTTGTGACTTACCTGCTATGGAGCCTGAGGACGACGTTGCTCTTACAGACGAGGTCGATCCTAGTGATGACGATTCTTCTCTCTGCTATGAGAATTTCACTTTTGAAATTTCTCAATCTCCACCGGGAGATGCAGACGATGACGATTTATTCTCTCCGGTTTACGAGAAGTTCACCGATGAACATGATCTTGTGGATGAGGTGGAAGACGTGCTTCTTCGTGATGGATTACGGAAAGTGCACCTTCTTATTGCTCAAATCGAAGCGTTGACTTCTCCTTCTCTTTCCAAGTCTTTACCTCCATCTATTCCTCCCGTTGAAGATAATGACCCATTGCTAGAAGAAATCGATATCCACTCCATCCCTCCAGGCATTGATGACTCTGACACGGAGGGGGACATTATTTTTGATAATTTGCTGCAGGAAAGTATTGACCCAAGTCCCCCTCCCGAGCACCTTCCATCCTCCCTTTTAGCCACTATCACGGAGGATGAGTGCTTTGACCCAAGAGGTGACATTGATTATGCTTTAATTGATAACAATACGGCTTTGCCGCTTGATCAGCATCTATTGTCTTTGGGGGAGGACAATGTGCTTACTTTACCCAACCCACCTCCCGTGGATCTTGAATTCACATACTTCTCGTATGTTGAAAGGGTTTTTCTCCCATTCAAGACTTATCCCCCCGCCTCTCCTTTGTTAATGTCCACCGGGAATGAGGACAAGGTCTTTGATCCCGGTATCACATTCGAGGTTTCCCCATGGACCATTTAATTCGGGGACGAGTCAGGCTCGTGACTCGGTCAACAAAAACAAGCGTTTTTTGGGAGGCAACCCAATTATCTATCTTATTTCACCATAAGTGTAGGGGGAGCCCCGTTGGTGTTTCTTGTTCTCTTTCTTATCATATGCAGGGATTAGAGCTTCAAAGACACACTCTTGATGACTTTTGACGAACCGTGATTCCGTGTTCCCTTCTTCCCGGTTCTATCCTAAACTCTTTTCGATTCACTATTTTATATTTCTCAATATTAAAATAGGAATCTCTTTAGTTGTCTTTTCCTTAACGAGATTTAAACAAAGTGCACAATGTCCTAAGTGTAGGGGAGTTTACTCCCACATGCTTAAACATTGAGAACAATGTTTATATTAAGTGTAGGGGGGACTTCTATCGAAGTTAAGTGGTCTTTTCCTTGTATTTGCCCTCATTTTAACTGGAAAATAAATTTTTCGACATTTTTCAAAATTTTTAATCTATTTTGGCCTAGTTGTAGTCTCCTTTATTTTTGTTACTTTCTAGCATTTTAATAAAATGGTTTTAGCAAGTTTAGATATCTTAGATATATTAGGCCCGTTGTGAATATTTTGACTCAACCCGAGTTTACTTATCCAAGTTCACTCTAGCTAGTATCCTTAACCATGTAAACCTTAATTGGTTTATTAGACTAAGCATCCACGAGTCTCATTCCTTGAGATTTTAAATTGTGGAGAACGAGAAATGATAAAGTTGGTTACAAGTTTGGTATTCTCTCATTAACTTATGTGAGTTAATTATGATCTTTTTCTCCCATCACTTGCTAACAAAGTATCTACAATAAGTAAGGTCGTACGATTTGAAAAGTTACTTAGCTTCTAGCCCAAGATCGTTTAAAAGTTGCTCGGTGATGATAAGAGTTCATAGCCAAGGCATAACTTATGAAGCGGGGCGCGAAGATTGGCGAGTCCGAAAAGGCCCTAACAAGGCATGAGGATTCCATTTTATTGCTGAAGATCCAAAAAGTGATGTGAAGAGCATTATTCCCAAAATCAATATGAAGGATCAAGACTCGCGACGAAAAGCAATCAACTCCCATAAATATGATGGAGAAGTCTATCCGAAAAGACCCTAACAAGGTATGAGGATAAATAGATCCAAGTCCGAAAAGGAGGCGGATCGTTGTATCTCAAAATCCCAAATAGAGATTGAAGAAATAATCATGAAGTCGTGGTCAACAAAGTTGGAGTACCTCTCAAAAGTCTCCAAGTTAAGAAACTCTATGAACGATGAGAAGACCATTATCTCAAGCACGTCTCTTAAGATATGAAGTATGAAGTACATGCCAAATATCGGCCCGAGAAAGGTCTCAAATCGTGAACCGAGTTATGCCAAGATATGAACTTTTTGATATCCCGAGAAGCAGTTTTAAGAGATTTTGTCCTTTAGCTAACTATTGATCAAATCGTCCTACTTTGCTTTCAGCTTAAATAAACTATCGAAATAAGTCCAACAATGCATCTTCATGATCATTCTAAGACAAAAATAAAAATATAAGAGATACCCATAGGAATAAGGGAGTTTAAGTGATTAATTGAACCGCATGAGTAAATGTTTGTTATGCTAACTTGTACTAACAATGATCTTGTTTTTAATCTTGGCATGGGGAACGTGAAACTTGAGGGTGATAAACATTCATGACACACAAGCCCTAATGTAAGTCTTAGATTTCTTTACATGTTTCTTCCTTGATTTCATCTTGTTATTTTCTATCTTTTTTATTTTCCTTAGTTTTTTAATAAAGGCCAAAGTAGGTTGATTATGATGGAAAGTGTAAACCTTGCTTTATTGCTATGCATTGCATGAGGGCATTGCAATGGTTAAGTGTAGGGGATTTGATAGGTGTGAAAACACCCATCTTTTCTACCACTTAATTACATTAAAACGGGACCTAAACGTATATTTTATGTCGTAAATGGCGGAATTATGCGTGGTTTGTGTTTTTATTGTGTTTCAGGGTCGAGAAGGTGAAAAGTGGAGAAAACACGGCTTTCACGGGCTTTTATTGAAGTAAAAGACAAAAGACGAAGTCGAAAGATCAAAAGTGGAAAAAGAACGGAAGTCCAAGACCAATTCTGAAGATTTATCGAAGAAAAAGTCCAAAGACGAAAGTTTAATAAAGTCGAAGAACTCAGGTCTACTTTATGAAGAAAATTACAAGACGAGTTCATAGAAATCCCGAGACGAAGTCTTAAAAGTCGAAGAATTTAAGAAGACTGAAAGACTGAGGACCAAGAAAGAAAGAAAGAGGAAGCCACCAACCACTCCCCTCTCCTATAAATACCACCCTCACTTGTTGTGAGAGGAGGGGTTAGTTTTAGGATTAGATTAGGAGTAGGTAGTTTCTCTCTCTAGATTTATGCTTTCTCTCTCTAGATTAATTTGTGTTTAAGCTTTTGTTATTGAATCCGTGCTTTTTAATTAAGCTTTTAATTTACCATCTTCTTCCTCTCTTGTTTGATTTGTTCTTTATCTTCATTGTTCATGATCTTGAATTTTTTATGATTTTAATCAAGTGGGTTTTGATTGATTTGGTTATGTTTGTTAGTTTTGATGATTTGTTTTGATTTATTATTGTTAGTTGATGCTTATTGGTTGTTTTGGTTTAATCTTTTGTTTGATTTTGATTAATTTGAGGTTAGATTGTTGTTACTGTATATACCCTGTTCTTCGACTTGGTTGTTTCTGTATCTGTATTCCCAGAACTTCCGGATCAAGAGTCCTTCATTCGGAAGTCTATAAAGTTCCGGATCAAGTGCTTCATTCGGAAGTTAAAAGTTCCGAATGAAGCAAGCTTCATCCGGAAGTTTAAAAGTTCCGAATGAAGCAAGCTTCATCCGGAATTCAAAAGTTCCGAATGAAGCAAGCTTCATCCGGAAGTCAAAAGTTCCGAATGAAACAAGCTTCATCCGGAAGTCCCAAAGTTCCGAATGAAGCAAACTTCATCCGGAAGTCCCAAAGTTCCGAATCAAGGTCTTTCAGTTTGTTTTTGTTTGTTTTTCTTTTTAAGTTTTTTTTTGTCTTTTATTTTCAAGTTTTATTTTTCCCGCCTTTTTCTTTATTTGAATTTTTATTTGCTTTCCTTTTAGTCTAAGTTTTGATTTGCATCATTTACTTTTTGTTAAGTTTAATTTTACGTCATTTCATTTCTCGTCATTTACTTTTAAAGTTTTAAATATCACACCGTTTACATTTTAACTTGTTTTAGTGTTAATTTCTTGTCAATTATTATTTAACCTTGCTCATTTATTTTACCAAAACCAAAAATATTTGTTTCACCAAGAACAACTAATCTCACACAATTAACCGGAAAATAATTCGAAGAGATACCGAGAACGATCTTTTCAACTAGTAAAATCTTGTTATTAAAATGGCGCCGCTGCCGGCTCTTTTCATGAAGATCGAAGGTTGTTTTGTGAGTGACGCGTTGGCTTTTGGGATCCGTTCACTTGTGAACGTTATTTTTCTTGTCAAAAATTTTCAAAAATCCAAAAACATTTGAAAAATCATAAAAAGCATTTTTTTTTCAAAGTTTTGCACCAAAAATATTCTTCTTGCTTATCTATCTTTCTTTATGGATTTTTATGTCCATTGCGTCCGGTGTGGGAAACAATTATCTGGGAACAACTCTTGTCAATGGTGTACATGTGAGCAGTGCGGAAATGATATCGACTACACACAATTCGGATTTTGTCCTTTGTGCAACTCGACTAATTCATTCTTTTTGAACCCACCTCCTGTTCCCCCGTGCATCTATTGTGGAAGCGATTCTCATTGGCATGTTTCGTGCCCGGTTCGATACCCGTATGGTCACGGGCAAGAACCGGGGTACAATTATGACAATGATAATAGCTATCCACAAGACGCACTTGAATTTTCTCCATACCCGGTTTGCAACAACTGTGGGGGTCCTCACGCTACCTATTATTGTCAACCAATGAATTATTATGAGCCAAATCCGTGTCCTCAGTTTTCTTCACCTATGGATTATTATGAACCAAACCCGGTTTCTAATTATTCCCAACCGATGAACAACTATGAGCCACAACCTTACTATAATTCAGGTTTTCAACACTATGAGCCCCCACATCACACCCTCAATCATCAATCCTCTCAGCAAATTCATCTTGACCCACAACTCACTACCTTGAATGAAGAAACACACTCCATTGTTTTGCAACTTCAAGAGGCCGTTGTTTTGCTTAAAGAACTTCGGGACGAGGAAAAGCGAATGCAACAAGAGCAAGTATATAATCTTAGTGATTATACCCCTCCGCTTGTGCGTCAATACTATTATGATGATGATGACGATGATGCTGTATGCACTTTCAACTCATCTTCTGAAGTTGCATGCTCCTACTCTCGATGTTCCTACTGCGTCTAAGGATCTAGATTCGTTGCATGAGCTTAGTGATGTTGGTCTCGACAAAGTATTGGATGATGAGGTTTGTGACTTACTTGCTATGGAGCCTGAGGACGACGTCGCTCTTACAGACGAGGTCGATCCTAGTGATGACGATTCTTCTCTCTGCTATGAGAATTTCACTTTTGAAATTTCTCAATCTCCACCGGGAGATGCAGACGATGACGATTAATTCTCTCCGGTTTACGAGAAGTTCACCGATGAACATGATCTTGTGGATGAGGTGGAAGACGTGCTTCTTCGTGATGGATTACGGAAAGTGCACCTTCTTATTGCTCAAATCGAAGCGTTGACTTCTCCTTCTCTTTCCAAGTCTTTACCTCCATCTATTCCTCCCGTTGAAGATAATGACCCATTGCTAGAAGAAATCGATATCCACTCCATCCCTCCAGGCATTGATGACTCTGACACGGAGGGGGACATTATTTTTGATAATTTGCTGCAGGAAAGTATTGACCCAAGTCCCCCTCCCGAGCACCTTCCATCCTCCCTTTTAGCCACTATCACGGAGGATGAGTGCTTTGACCCAAGAGGTGACATTGATTATGCTTTAATTGATAACAATACGGCTTTGCCGCTTGATCAGCATCTATTGTCTTTGGGGGAGGACAATGTGCTTACTGTTGGGAATAAATTTAGGCCAGAACACTTGAACGCTGACAAGAACAACTCAAGCGTTGACAAGAGCAAAGTGAGCGCTGACAGCATAAGCGTTGACAAGATAAAGTTAAGCGTTGACAGATTGAAGACAAGCACTGATGGAAGATGTGAGCTACACGTATATTATATTCTAGATTACTTCTAGTAAGGATAGAAACGACAATGTATTTTCTATGTTTATCTTTACCTAGAATAGTTGATTTGTAGCTTATTGTACAAGACTTCTTGTTCTATAAAAGAAGATCTTTTAGGTTAATGTTTAATATCAGTTTTCATAAGTTTTCGATTGTTAAGCTCTTTCATTGTAATCAACAAGAATCATTCTAATACAAGTGAAAGTTTGTTTAACATCATTGTGTTTTAGATCAAGTGTTAATTCCGCATAACACTTTGTTACTTTATTCATAAGCAAAGGTTTCTCTACGTGTTATACTTGATCTAATCTCGTATACACAAAGCTAATCGATCTAAGTTTGGGATCAACAAGTGGTATCAGAGCTTGTTGAGAAACTTTTGATCTTTAAGTAACACAAGAACCCTAAAACACCAAACCCTAAAAACCCTAAATTCTCAAAACCCTAAAAACATCATGTCTGGCACAAATCAACCTCCTGCTTTGCTACAAAACAACTTCTCAAACCCTAGTATCAAAATTCCCATGTTTGATGCCAGGAACTTTGAGCTTTGGAAGTCCAATTTTGAGCAATACATAGCTATTCATGACTACACTCTTTGGGAAATTATCGAATATGGGAACACATTCGATAAAGCAGCAAAGATTACTGCTGCTATTGCCACAAGGACAGTTGTTCCTAATTGTCCTGAATCTGATAAGGTGGAAAAGCCTGAAGATGGGAGAGCTGTTGCTGTTGAAGACATAGCCAAGAAGAGGGTGGACATGAAAATCTTGAATATCTTGAAACATGCCCTAGGTCATGAGAATCAGCACAAGTACAAACGATTTGAGTCTGCAAAAGAGCTTTGGGAAGCTCTTGAAGTAGCACATGGTGGCAATGCTGACACAAAAGAAGAAAAGAAGAAGCAACTATTGCATGAGTATGCTGTCTTTAAAGCTCAACCTAATGAGAATCTCAGCAGTGTTAGAAGTAGACTTCTTGACATCACAAGTCAACTTTCCTTCATGGGAAAACAGATTGATGACCCTGAATTGAATGCTACTTTTCTCAAAAGCCTTGGTGATGTATGGAAGATTGAGACAAGATCTATTCTTGTCAATAATACTCACAAGACTTCCAGGTTTGATGACATCTTCAACAAACTAAGATTGTTGGAGAATGAATGGCAATTGGAGAGTGATAACAAATCTTCCAGCAGCAACATGGCTTTCTTTTCACAAAGTGAAGGCCAATTTGATTCCATGAACTTCTATGGACATTCAGCAACTGGATCTCAAGGTGTCAGCGCTGGATGTCAATCTGTCAGCGCTGGATCATATCCTGTCAACGCTTTATACTCAAGCGCTGACACACACAATCATGGCGCTGATAGAATTAAACCTGCTGGTTTTGATCTTGATACTGTGTGTGCATTCATTGCTTCTTTGCCCAGTGATTCAAGGATTACATATGAAGATCTTGAGCAGATAAGTGATGAACAATTGGAAGAGATGGACATCAAGTGGACTATGGCTCTTGTAAGTTTAAGAGCAAACAGGTTCAATAAAAGGTTCAAGAAGAAGATGACCTTTAATGCTAAGGATGTTGCTGGATTTGACAAATCCAAGGTGGAGTGCTACAACTGTCATAGGATGGGGCACTTTATGAGGGAATGTAGATCTCCAAGGAGATCTGATGCTGGGAAGCCTTCAAGCCAAATGATTAAGAGCCCAGATCCCAAGGCCATGGTTGCTGTTCAACAAATTGATGGTGTTGGAGAATGGGATTGGAGCTGGATGGCTAAGAATGAGGAAGAGGACAGAGCTTTGGTTGCTGAAGTTAAAGAAGAGCATGCTGAATATGCTCTCATGGCACACTCCTCCTCCTCATCAGATAATGAGGTATATGATGATGCTTTCTGTTCTAAGGGTTGTCGTTTAAATACTGAAAAATTAAAACAAGAGATAGTTAAATTATTAGATGAGGCAAGTACTGAAAGATGCAAAGTATCTAACTATCAAGTTGCTCTTACCCAAACAGAAAAGACAGTATCTGAGAATAAGAAAATGGAGTTTGATTTAAAGGATCAAATAAATATCTTAAAACATGAGTTACATCAGAGTAAGGATGTTCAAGATATAGTAAATAGGGTTAATCTTGATTTGATAGCTCAGTTAGAGGAGGCTAACAAAAATAAAGATAATGTGAGTCTTAAAATCCAGAGATTTGATAAGGCCACACAATCCCTAGGAGAGTGTGTTAGTAAACAAAGAGACTCTAAGGATATGAGTGGGATTGGGATGAATAATTATACTGTTGTTCCACCACCAGCTGGGGATTTCTATGGTGTCCAATCAAAGGACTTATCTTGGACTGGCTTGCCAGAATGCCAAGAGGAGGAGTTTATTCCTCCACCTAGAGTGACTTCCCCAGTTGAGGAATATCAGCAAAAGCTGACTGACCTAGAAGAGTGGAAGAAAGCTAACCACACTTTATTTGTTAAGGGAGGGTTATTGTGTGAAAGTCCAAATGAGCCCACACCAATCACAAAACCAATTGATGATCCTAAACCTATCAAGATCACACACCCTACCACTGGCAAACCTGTTGACCTTGGCCCACAATATGTTAGAAAACCTAGTGTTAAATATGCAGAGATGTATAGGAATACTAGGTCACCAAAAAGCCAAGTTAGTGATCATGGAACAGGCTTCTTTGCTTCTAGACCTAAGACTATGTCTAGAAAAGCTTGTTACACATGTGGTAGCTTCTCACATTTGGCCTACAAATGTGTCAACGCTTCCAATGTCAACGCTGATAGGAACCATTTCAGCGCTGACAAAAGTCAACATAGGTCAAACACTGTCAAACCCAATACTTTTGTGAACAAAAGTTCACAAGTTGTTAGACCAGCCCCATTCTTTTCTAGAGGGTCTAACACACAAGGCCTAAGACCTTTTCAAAAGTCAAATACTTGGTCCAATAGGCAATGGGTTCCTGTAGCAAACCCTAGGTTCAACGCTGATAGGAGTAATCGGGGCGCTGATAAGAGAAATTTCAGCGCTGATAGAAACACTGCTAAACCTAGGTATTTGCAGCCACAGGGAAGTAGGTCTAAAGCTTCTACTAGCTTAACATGGAGACCAAAACAAGACCAGAACCCTAATAATACTGGTATTTCTATGACATGCAACAGGTTTCATTATATTTCAAAGGCATTGTCAACACCAATTGGGGTTAACTGGGAATTTCATTCAAACATGGATGAAAATGGGGTTGTTATGAGAACCAAGTCTGTTCTTGTTGAACAACCAAATGAATCCAAGTCTTCCACGGCTTGGGTTCCCAAAGAGAACTAATGTGTTTTCTTTATGTGCAGGGCATTCAGAAGAAGATCAATGATTATGGATACTGGGATAGTGGATGCTCAAGGCACATGACAGGAAAGGAAGACTATCTGACCAATTTCTCTCCTATTCAAGATGGTGATAAAGTATACTTTGGAGGGGGTTATGGAACAATCACAGGAAAAGGAACCCTTGTCACCAACAATCTACGGTTTGAGAATGTCTTCTTGGTAAAAGACCTGGATTATAATTTGTTTAGTGTATCACAAGTGTGTGATAACAAAAATAAGGTTCTTTTCACAGATACTGAGTGCTTGGTGTTAAGCAAAGATTATAAGCTCCCTGAGGAGAAATACATAGATTTTAGAACACCAAGGCATAAAGACATATATAATGTGAATCTTAATGGAATTAAGGTAAATAATAAAATGTCATGTCTATATGCTAAAGCCTCAGTAGATGAAAGTAATCTTTGGCACAGGAGACTAGGGCACATAAACTTTAAGAATATTAATAGGCTTGTGAGGCTTGGTTTAGTTGATGGTTTGCCTGAAAAGGCTTTCCACAATGACCACTCTTGTGTTGCATGCCTTAAAGGCAAGCAGCACAAGGTCTCATTCAGGTCTAAACAGGTGCACTCTAGTTCTAAACCACTTCACTTATTGCATATGGACCTCTTTGGTCCAACTAATATAGAAAGTTTGAAGGGTAAATCATATTGTTTTGTCATTACTGATGATTACTCCAGGTTTACATGGACTTTCTTTTTAGCCAAGAAAAGTGAAACTACCCTTAGTCTGATTAATTTCATTACCCAAATTGAAAAGAAGAATGGTAATGAGGTCAAAATTATTAGAAGTGACAATGGGGGTGAGTTTAGAAATCAGTTGTTAGATGATTTTTGTGCCAAGAAAGGGATTACTAGGCAGTTTAGCATAGCTAGAACCCCACATCAAAATGGGGTTGCTGAAAGGAAGAATAGGACCCTTATTGAAGCAGCCAGAACCATGTTGGCTGATGCCCACTTTCCTATAGCCTTTTGGGCTGAAGCTGTTAACACAGCTTGTTATGTTCAAAATAGGGCATTGGTCAACAAGATACATAATAAGACACCTTATGAATTACTTTGGGGAAGGAAGCCCAATATTGGCTTTCTCAAGCCATTTGGTTGTCATGTAGTTGTTTTAGAAACTAGTGAGGCCTTAGGTAAATTTGATTCAAAAGGTGATGAAGGCTACTTCATGGGTTATTCAGTGCAGAGTAAAGGATATAGGGTTTACATTAAAAAGGAAAAACGTATACTTGAAAAGGTACATGTTAGGTTTTTAGAAAGTAAACCCAGTGATCCTGAAAGTGGTCCAAATTGGTTGTTTGACTTAGAACCTTTGTCTAGAGCTTTAAATTATATGCCTGTTACTGATCCAGACATTGTGAAGGTAACTTCAGGTGTTTTGGAAAAGAGAATTGGTAATGTTTCAGGTATTCAGGTTGCTAAGGAGGATGGACCACCAGCAGTTGAATCATCTCCCACACAAGAATTTGTTACACTTCCTATATGGACAGATGAGTATTATGCTGCTGCTACTGCTGCAAGGAAAGATAATGGTGGTGTTCAAATACCACCAAATACAAACATGCATGATTCTTCAGGCGCTGACAAAGGGAAATCAAGCGCTGATACGACCAATTCAGACGCTGATGGCTCCAACGCTGACAACACCAGTTCAAGCGTTGTTAGCCCAAACGCTGATAAACAAGGATCAGACTTTGGAGACACCTTTACACAGCTTTTCTCTTCTCATTTTGAACAAGGTGGACCTTCTAATGTCCATGAAGAGATCTCTGTTGATCAAGAAGAATCTGAAGAAGATATTGGCAACATGGAGCGTGAAGTTGAGGACACCAGACTTTTTGAAGGAGGAGTTCTCACTTCCACAACTAAGGATCATCCCACATCTCAAATCATTGGTGATGTTATGGCTCCAGTTCAGACAAGAAGATCCCATCAAGGTCTTGGTGGATTTATTGCCAATATACACAAGAAGGTTGATACCCCTCTTGTACAAGCATGTTTGTTTGCCTGTTTTCTGTCACAGGAAGAACCCAAGAAAATTTTTGATGCTCTCAAGGAACCAAGTTGGGTGGAAGCAATGCAGGATGAGCTTCACCAATTTGCTGTACAGGATGTTTGGGAGCTGGTTGATTGTCCTAGATATGTGAGACCAATTGGGACAAGATGGGTTCTAAGGAACAAGAAAGATGAAAGAGGCATTGTGGTCAGAAACAAGGCACGTTTGGTAGCTCAGGGTTATACACAAGAGGAAGGAATTGATTATGAAGAAGTTTTTGCACCAGTTGCAAGAATTGAAGCTATAAGAATTTTTCTAGCTTATGCCTCTTGTATGAATTTTACTGTTTACCAAATGGATGTGAAGAGTGCTTTCCTCTATGGGACAATTGTTGAGGAAGTATATGTCATGCAACCTCCTGGATTTGAAGATCCTGAGAATCCAGACAAGGTTTATAGAGTGAAGAAAGCAATGTATGGACTTCATCAAGCCCCAAGAGCATGGTATGGTACATTGTCCACCTACTTGGTGGAAAATGGTTTCAAGAGGGGCACCATAGATCAGACCTTGTTTACAAAGAAGAAAGGAAAACATGTGTTGCTTGTGCAGGTCTATGTTGATGACATCATTTTTGGGTCTACTGATCCAAAAATGAGTGAGGATTTTTCCAAGCTCATGACAGATAAATTCAAGATGAGTGCAATGGGTGAGATGAACTTCTTTCTAGGGTTACAAGTTCAGCAGAAAGAAGATGGTATCTTCATCTCCCAAGACAAGTATGTAGCTGAAATCTTGAAGAAATATGGTTTTTCTCCACATGAAAAGGAGGCTTCCACTCCTATGGATAGGCAACACCCTTGGGGAAAAATTGGAGCTGGAAAAGATGTGGATGTTAGGCACTATAGATCAATGATTGGATCATTGATGTATCTTACAGCCTCAAGACCTGACATCATGTTTGCTGTGTATGCATGTGCACGCCATCAAGTGACTCCCAAAGAATGTCACCTTTTTGCTGTGAAGAGAATTTTTAGGTACCTAAGGTGTTATCCAGATCTTGGATTATGGTATCCAAAAGATTCTCCATTGGACCTTATTGCATATTCAGACAGTGACTATGGTGGTGACAAGTTTGATAGGAAATCCACAACTGGTGGATGCCAATTTCTTGGGAGCAGATTAATATCTTGGAAATGCAAGAAACAAACAGTGGTGGCAAACTCTACAACTGAAGCAGAATATGTGGCTGCAGCTGCTTGTTGTGGACAAGTCTTATGGATTCAGAACCAGCTGTTGGATTATGGGTATAATTTTATGCATACCAAGATTTTTGTAGACAATAACAGTACTTTATGCATTATTAAAAATCCTGTACATCATTCTAAAACCAAACACATAGAAATTAGACATCATTTTATAAGAGATTGCTTTGAGAAAGGTTTAATACAACCAGATAGGGTAGATACTGAAGATAATGTAGCTGATTTATTAACTAAACCTTTTGATGCTGGAAGATTTCAATATTTGGTAACAAATATTGGAATGGTTAATCTCACTTAATATGTGTTTTGGAACCTTTTTGTAAAAGTATGTACAGGATAATGCATTGTTATTGGTCTTTGTGATGATTTAGATTTTCCACATTCTTTTTCTAACACTGACAAAGGTAAATGTAACGCTGTCAAGTGTTATTTTGCCGTTGTTGGAGATATTATTGTCTAACGCTGACAAGAGTTCTTTCAACGCTGATAAGTGTTGTCGGGACGCTGTTAGCAACAAATGTTAGTTTTGTGGTTTTCATCTAAATGTGCAGGTAATGGTAGCTTTATGCCATTGGATACAGAGTTGCTTATGGATCTTTGAAAAGTTATTTGGACATGTTTTGTTTATGGATGATGGTTGGAATATTTATATTCCTATCTTGACATAAATTTTTAATGTTCATATATATATTTTGAGAACTCATGTATCATAGTTTGAGGGGAGGTTTAAGGAACCTTTAGGACTCTTAGGTATTCTTAGAATACTCTCATCACAATTCTAGATTGTGTCCACTGGTGAGTATGGGTTAGTTTTACTAAACCATGAGGCACTGTAGCATGCATAGTATATCAACTTTGCATGCTGCCAAGACATTTTTGGCCTAGAATTGGTTGTGGTCTGTTGGGAGGCTTGGGAATCCTTTTGATATGGGTTTTACCTGGGAGTAACAAGGATTTTATGAGGTAACTTGGTTGTTAAGAATTTTGGTTAGCAAGGGACACTAGAGGACTGTTATGTCTATCTTGCTTATGCAAGTGTGCATAACTGGACAGTGCTTGCCGCCCTATGATAATTATCAGCTTTTGGTTATCTTCTCTAGGATAAGTTACTTGTTAAGGTCATTTTTCACTTTTTAAAACAATTTTATTTTTGGACGCTGACAAGATTTTTCCAAGCGTTGTTGTGACCAAAATGGACGCTGACATGGCTTTAGGCGAACGTTGACAAGATTATAGCCGTTGGGCGTTGATGGGTTATATTTGACCGTTGACAAACAATGGGACCTACCCAGTTGTAACTTTTTGACATATTTTCAAGCCGTAATTTTAGGAGTTGTTACTTTCATTAAATGCATGAGATAACTTATAAACTTTTTCAATATTTTCATGATTGATTTTTTTTGAAAATCTTTGCCTATTTTTGGGCCAATCACGTGCATTCATCCACTCCTATAAATTTGGCTCCTATTTTAAACAGGGTATCTATAATTCTTGTCTAACAATTTTTCTCTTATCAACCTTCATCTTTTATACATCAAATTAACAGCTTTCATCAATGGCACCAAGATTTAACTCAGCAGAATTGGATTTGGGGTTCAAGTCTCAACACAACATGATTGCTTATCTTGTTGCTGATAATACTTTGTTCCCTCAATACACTCAGATGGTGGAGTATTTGAATGCATCCCCATTAAGGTATGCTCTTTCTCATGCACCACTCATACCAGTCACACACATTAAACAGTTTTGGAACACTGTCAGTTCCTCAACAGTTAATGGAGTGACAACATTGACTTCTATTGTACATGGGAGACCTTGGGTGGTTACTGAGGCCTTGGTACGCCAGGCCTTGCATCTTAATGATGCTGATGGTATAACCATGCTTCCCATATCTGAAATAGAACAAGGGCTTAGGGCTTTGGGATACCCTATTCCTGATGAAGGTACTCTTAATAAGTACCATAAGCAGGAATTTCCCCCAGCCTGGAAGTACCTAATTCACATTCTCCTTCAATGTTTGAGTCCCAAATGTACTGCACACAATGAGATCAATAGATCCATTGCATCTGCTATTGTGTGTATTACAACAGGGCAAAATTATAACTGGTCTAAAATGATTTTTGAAGGAATGTGTAAAAACAAGGGGACAAAAATGACTTTAGCTTATCCCCGTTTTCTGCAAATGGTTTTTGATGCTCAAAGATATTGTTCAAGGGATCACAATGACTTTTATAAGATCCCTGAACAAAAGAAGGCTATTTTTACAAAGATGAATTCACCACCTCATAGAGACCTACCATTAACCCCAGCCATGCTTGCTGTTATTGCAGCAGCACAACCCCAACCAGACCCCCAACCTCATATTGACCCTCAACCACAACTTGAACCTATCCCTGACCCTTTACCCTCACCTGACCAAATGCAAATAGACCAAAATCCCTTTGACGCTGACACATCTAATGTGGGCGTTGATATGCCTATTTCCACCGCTGACACCCAACCATCACAATCCCAAACACCCCTTAACCAACCTACATCTACACCATCTTCTACACCATCTTCCACACCACCAGAATATAGGTTGATTAAACGCCAAAGGACTGCTGGAGTGTTCTCCTCCGGTGGTCCTAGCCATGCAGCAGAGAGAACCACCACCACAAGTGTGGCTGGTGACCTGGATGAGGCTGAGACTATTGGTTCTGGCTTAGAAGCTGGCCAAGACAGTCCCACCATAATTAAGTCCTCATCCATGCCCAATGAACCTGACTTGGGAGGTCAAATTCCCATTTTGGAAGAGGGCAGACTGGAACCAATGACGCTTTTAGAATTGACGGCTGTCTGCATTAGCTTGCAAAAGCAAAATGCAGACTTGGTACAGATTGTCAGTAACCAAGGCCTTGAACTCAAAGAATTGAGGGAGAGGATTGTTGTTTTGGAGAGTGCTCATTCAAGGGGAGGTATGGAGGAGTCTTCCAAAGGGGAGGAAGCAAGAAATCTGAGTGATAAGAGCAGTCAAGATGGCCAATCATTGGATATTGCTGAAGCTCTTACTACATTGAAGGAACAAAAAGGTTTTGATACGTCCTTAATCTCTCCAACAAATTTAAATTTATCATTTACAGATATGTTGAGGGAGGTTACACAAGGCGCTGAGGGAAAATATTTGGGCGTTGACAAGGCAAGTTTGGACGCTGACAGAAATATTTTGGGCGCTGATAGAGGAAATTTGGGCGTTGACAGATCTGCATATGGAGGTGATGTATTCCAGTCATCATCTATCATCAAAGATGTTCCTACTCAGGTATTATCATCTACCCTACCAACAATTGAACCAACAGATAAGGGTAAGGGTAAGTTGGTAGAAGAAATTGTTCCAAAGAATGCAGCTCAGGTTGAATTTGATAGAAGATTGGCTGAGCAAATGATGGAACAAGGTGAGAAGGAAAAGTCACCATTTGTTGTGACTTCTGAAGAAGAAAGTGATGGAGCTAGCTCAGATTCAAGTGTGATGATTGTTGAACCAGAAAGACTTGAGTATGGTGATGAGCTTGCTAAGGAAAGGCTGAGAGATTTGAAGTTGCAAATTGATTTTGATATGCCAGAGGTAGTTCAGATGTACAATTCTTGGGAAGAAAGTTGTATGGATAATCCAGACTTGACCATTTCAGACTAGATATGGGGTTTGGAAATTCTTCTTAGAGTTCAGCAGGATTGTAAGGTGATGTTGAAGTACAGGGCAAGCAACATTCTCTCTGAATTGAAAAGGGATAGAAGGAAGCTCTACTTTATGTTGCTCAAATGTCATGGAGTTGGATGGACACATCAGAAGCTGAAGGCTTTGACATTTGATGAGTTGGAACATAGGGCTTATCCTATTTGGGTGAAAGTGCAAGAAGAAAACACTTTCAGACTTCTTTCAGATGAAAGAAAGGAGCAACTTGCAGAAGAGATGGCAATCAAGAAAGCTATGATAGTCCCTAGACCAGTGAAGAAGGGATTTATTCTTGAGTTTCCAAAAGATATGTCTCAACTGTATCCAAGTGAAGCAATCATTAGAAAGAGCCTTAAGCTCTCCCCATTAGAAGCTTCAGATATGGTGCATGTGTTACCACTAGATTCCAGGAATCCAATTGTAAGTTATGAGGAAGATGAATGTGGATTCTGGAAGATTGGAAGATTTGGCAAGGAGGTACACACTTTTACCACTCTCATATCTTTATTTGCAAGTTGTGACAGAGAAGACTTGGTAGACCTTTGGAGGTTGCTAGAGACCAAGTATGAGGCTGAAGCACCAACTTCAGCCAATGGAATAAAACTTTGGACCACATTCAAAAGAATGTGTGGGACAAAAGAAGAAGATCCTGAAATATGGAAGGATCTTGAAGATGACCTCAGTGGTCTTCAATGGAGGTTATATTCAGCTGCAGGTGTATACCATTTGAGTTCTACAAAGTTTGCTGAGTATTTACTTGTAGATGCTCAGTATTTTATATCCAAGGCTGTTTTGGAGAAGATGAAGGACACCCAGTTGGAGATAGACTATACAAGTGACGTGGCAAAGAATTTAATCAGATTTATTTATTACCAATATGATAAGGTTTGTCAGACTCCTCCAAGTTCTTAATGTTTATTCAGAAACTTGATCATAAGAGTGGATATCAAGTTTAGGGGAGGATTGTTGGGAATAAATTTAGGCCAGAACACTTGAACGCTGACAAGAACAACTCAAGCGTTGACAAGAGCAAAGTGAGCGCTGACAGCATAAGCGTTGACAAGATAAAGTCAAGCGTTGACAGATTGAAGACAAGCACTGATGGAAGATGTGAGCTACACGTATATTATATTCTAGATTACTTCTAGTAAGGATAGAAACGACAATGTATTTTCTATGTTTATCTTTACCTAGAATAGTTGATTTGTAGCTTATTGTACAAGACTTCTTGTTCTATAAAAGAAGATCTTTTAGGTTAATGTTTAATATCAGTTTTCATAAGTTTTAGATTGTTAAGCTCTTTCATTGTAATCAACAAGAATCATTCTAATACAAGTGAAAGTTTGTTTAACATCATTGTGTTTTAGATCAAGTGTTAATTCCGCATAACACTTTGTTACTTTATTCATAAGCAAAGGTTTCTCTACGTGTTATACTTGATCTAATCTCGTATACACAAAGCTAATCGATCTAAGTTTGGGATCAACACTTACTTTACCCAACCCACCTCCCGTGGATCTTGAATTCACATACTTCTCGTATGTTGAAAGGGTTTTTCTCCCATTCAAGACTTATCCCCCCGCCTCTCCTTTGTTAATGTCCACCGGGAATGAGGACAAGGTCTTTGATCCCGGTATCACATTTGAGGTTTCCCCATGGACCATTTAATTCGGGGACGAGTCAGGCTCGTGACTCGTCAACAAAAACAAGCGTTTTTTGGGAGGCAACCCAATTATCTATCTTATTTCACCATAAGTGTAGGGGGAGCCCCGTTGGTGTTTCTTGTTCTCTTTCTTATCATATGCAGGGATTAGAGCTTAAAAGACACACTCTTGATGACTTTTGACGAACCGTGATTCCGTGTTCCCTTCTTCCCGGTTCTATCCTAAACTCTTTTCGATTCACTATTTTATATTTCTCAATATTAAAATAGGAATCTCTTTAGTTGTCTTTTCCTTAACGAGATTTAAACAAAGTGCACAATGTCCTAAGTGTAGGGGAGTTTACTCCCACATGCTTAAACATTGAGAACAATGTTTATATTAAGTGTAGGGGGGACTTCTATCGAAGTTAAGTGGTCTTTTCCTTGTATTTGCCCTCATTTTAACTGGAAAATAAATTTTTCGACATTTTTCAAAATTTTTAATCTATTTTGGCCTAGTTGTAGTCTCCTTTATTTTTGTTACTTTCTAGCATTTTAATAAAATGGTTTTAGCAAGTTTAGATATCTTAGATATATTAGGCCCGTTGTGAATATTTTGACTCAACCCGAGTTTACTTATCCAAGTTCACTCTAGCTAGTATCCTTAACCATGTAAACCTTAATTGGTTTATTAGAATAAGCATCCACGAGTCTCATTCCTTGAGATTTTAAATTGTGGAGAACGAGAAATGATAGAGTTGGTTACAAGTTTGGTATTCTCTCATTAACTTATGTGAGTTAATTATGATCTTTTTCTCCCATCACTTGCTAACAAAGTATCTACAATAAGTAAGGTCGTACGATTTGAAAAGTTACTTAGCTTCTAGCCCAAGATCGTTTAAAAGTTGCTCGGTGATGATAAGAGTTCATAGCCAAGGCATAAATTATGAAGCGGGGCGCGAAGATTGGCGAGTCCGAAAAGGCCCTAACAAGGCATGAGGATTCCATTTTATTGCTGAAGATCCAAAAAGTGATGTGAAGAGCATTATTCCCAAAATCAATATGAAGGATCAAGACTCGCGACGAAAAGCAATCAACTCCCATAAATATGATGGAGAAGTCTATCCGAAAAGACCCTAACAAGGTATGAGGATAAATAGATCCAAGTCCGAAAAGGAGGCGGATCGTTGTATCTCAAAATCCCAAATAGAGATTGAAGAAATAATCATGAAGTCGTGGTCAACAAAGTTGGAGTACCTCTCAAAAGTCTCCAAGTGAAGAAACTCTATGAACGATGAGAAGACCATTATCTCAAGCACGTCTCTCAAGATATGAAGTATGAAGTACATGCCAAATATCGGCCCGAGAAAGGTCTCAAATTGTGAACCGAGTTATGCCAAGATATGAACTTTTTGATATCCCGAGAAGCAGTTTTAAGAGATTTTGTCCTTTAGCTAACTATTGATCAAATCGTCCTACTTTGCTTTCAGCTTAAATAAACTATCGAAATAAGTCCAACAATGCATCTTCATGATCATTCTAAGACAAAAATAAAAATATAAGAGATACCCATAGGAATAAGGGAGTTTAAGTGATTAATTGAACCGCATGAGTAAATGTTTGTTATGCTAACTTGTACTAACAATGATCTTGTTTTTAATCTTGGCATGGGGAACGTGAAACTTGAGGGTGATAAACATTCATGACACACAAGCCCTAATGTAAGTCTTAGATTTCTTTACATGTTTCTTCCTTGATTGCATCTTGTTATTTTCTATCTTTTTGATTTTCCTTAGTTTTTTAATAAAGGCCAAAGTAGGTTGATTATGATGGAAAGTGTAAACCTTGCTTTATTGCTATGCATTGCATGAGGGCATTGCAATGGTTAAGTGTAGGGGATTTGATAGGTGTGAAAACACCCATCTTTTCTACCACTTAATTACATTAAAACGGGACCTAAACGTATATTTTATGTCGTAAATGGCGGAATTATGCGTGGTTTGTGTTTTTATTGTGTTTCAGGGTCGAGAAGGTGAAAAGTGGAGAAAACACGGCTTTCACGGGCTTTTATTGAAGTAAAAGACAAAAGACGAAGTCAAAAGATCAAAAGTGGAAAAAGAACGGAAGTCCAAGACCAATTCTGAAGATTTATCGAAGAAAAAGTCCAAAGACGAAAGTTTAATAAAGTCGAAGAACTCAGGTCTAATTTATGAAGAAAATTACAAGACGAGTTCATAGAAATCCCGAGACGAAGTCTTAAAAGTCGAAGAATTTAAGAAGACTGAAAGACCGAGGACCAAGAAAGAAAGAAAGAGGAAGCCACCAACCACTCCCCTCTCCTATAAATACCACCCTCACTTGTTGTGAGAGGAGGGGTTAGTTTTAGGATTAGATTAGGAGTAGGTAGTTTCTCTCTCTAGATTTATGCTTTCTCTCTCTAGATTAATTTGTGCTTAAGCTTTTGTTATTGAATCCGTGCTTTTTAATTAAGCTTTTAATTTAACATCTTCTTCATTTCTTGTTTGATTTGTTCTTTATCTTCATTGTTCATGATCTTGAATTTTTTATGATTTTAATCAAGTGGGTTTTGATTGATTTGGTTATGTTTGTTAGTTTTGATGATTTGTTTTGATTGATTATTGTTAGTTGATGCTTATTGGTTGTTTTGGTTTAATCTTTTGTTTGATTTTGATTAATTTGAGGTTAGATTGTTGTTACTGTATATACCCTGTTCTTCGGCTTGGTTGTTTCTGTATCTGTATTCCCAGAACTTCCGGATCAAGAGTCCTTCATTCGGAAGTCTATAAAGTTCCGGATCAAGTGCTTCATTCGGAAGTTAAAAGTTCCGAATGAAGCAAGCTTCATCCGGAAGTTTAAAAGTTCCGAATGAAACAAGCTTCATCCGGAAGTCAAAAGTTCCGAATGAAGCAAGCTTCATCCGGAAGTCAAAAGTTCCGAATGAAGCAAGCTTCATCCGGAAGTCCCAAAGTTCCGAATGAAGCAAACTTCATCCGGAAGTCCCAAAGTTCCGAATCAAGGTCTGTCAGTTTGTTTTTGTTTGTTTTTCTTTTTAAGTTTTTTTTATCTTTTATTTTCAAGTTTTATTTTTCCCGCCTTTTTCTTTATTTGAATTTTTATTTGCTTTCCTTTTAGTTTAAGTTTTGATTTGCATCATTTACTTTTAAGTTTAATTTTACGTCATTTCATTTCTCGTCATTTACTTTTAAAGTTTTAAATATCACAACGTTTACATTTTAACTTGTTTTAGTGTTAATTTATTGTCAATTATTATTTAACCTTGCTCATTTATTTTACCAAAACCAAAAATATTTGTTTCACCAAGAACAACTAATCTCACACAATTAACCGGAAATCAATTCAAAGAGATACCGAGAATGATCTTTTCAACTAGTAAAATCTTGTTATTAATGACCTTTAATTCAAAGGACACTGCTGGATTTGATAAATCCAAGGTTGAGTGTTACAGTTGTCATCGTATGGGTCATTTTATGATAGAATGCAGATCTCTAAGAAGATCTGAAGCTGGAAAACCCTCAAGCCAAATTGTTAAGGCTCAGGATCCTAAGGCCATGGTGGCAGTGCAAGAAAATGATGGTATTGGATGGGACTGGAGCTATTTGGCCAAGGATGAGGAAGAGGATAAAGCTTTGGTTGCTGAGCTAGAAGAAGAAGAGCATGTTCAATATGCTCTCATGGCACACTCCTCATCTTCATCAGACAATGAGGTATATGATGATGCTTTTTGTAGTAAGGGTTGTCGTTTAAATACTGAAAGACTTAACAAATAGGTTTTAAGATTGTTAGGAGATGTGAGTACTGAGAGATGCAAGTTGTCTAACTATCAACTTGCTCTCACTCAAACTGAAAAGACAGTCTCTGAGTATAAGAAAATGGAGCTTGACCTAAAAGATAAAATAAATATCTTAAAACATGATTGAAATGCTAGTAATGATATTAGAAACATCATGGAAAGGGTCAATGTTGAATTACAGGCTAAGTTAGATGAGACTATCAAGAATAAGGATAATGTAGACCTTAAAATTCAGAGATTTGATAAGGCCTCACAAACCCTAGGAGAATGTGTTAGTAAACAGAGGGATTCTAGGGACATGACTGGGATTAAGATGAAAGAATATTCTTGTGTTCCACCACCAGCTGGGGACTTCTATGATGTCCAAAGAAAGGACTTATCTTGGACTGGTTTACCAGAACTCCAAGAAGAGGAATTTATTCCTCCACCAAGATTCCTTACCCCAGTAGAGGAATATAGGCAAAAGTTGACTAATTTGAATGAATGGAAGAAAGCAAACCCTAGCTTGTTTGTCAAGGGTGGCATGCTTTGTGATAGTCCAAATGAGTCGACCCCTATCAAAGTAACAAACCCAATCACTGGCAAGACTGTTGACCTTGGCTCAAACACTGTTAGAATACCTTGCATTAAGTATGCAGAAATGTATAGGAATACTAGGTCTCCAAAAAGCCAAGTTAGTGATAATGGAACAGGTTTCTTCTCTTCTAGACCTAGAGTTGTGTCTAGAAAAGCCTGTTACACTTGTGGTAGCTTTTCATATTTAGCCTATGATAACTAGATTTTACTCAGGTTAAAAATATCGTTGAACCAATCTCTTCGAATTGAAAACCGGGTTTAGTGTGTGACTCAGTCGTTCTTTGGTAAAACAAAAGTGTGTCGTTGTAGTATATTAAATGTGCAAAAAAAATTAAAGTAAAAGGCAAGTAAAGTAAATCTAAGTTTAATTAAAATAAATGGTGCGAGTATTTAAAAGTGAGGCTAAAATTAAAAGGCACTAAAAGTAAATAACGCAAACTTAAATCTAACTAAGGCAAACTTAAAACGCAACTAAAACTAAGGCAAGGCTAAAATAAATCTAAGGCAAATAAACTTAAAGTGTGAGTAAGGAAAAAGGCGGGAAAAATAAAGCTTGAAATTAAAGAGCAGAAAATTAAAAACTGAAATTAAAGAAACTGAAAATAACCTATCCGGAATAAACCCCTATTCGAAATAAATGGCTATTCGGAATATGTCACCTATCCGGAATGTCACCCAACTCGGTATATTGGTCTATGCGGAATCTTTTCCCTACTCAGAATACTAACCTATCCGGAATGTCTAGGCCTATTCGGAATAATCTCCTACTCGGAATAACAGGCCCTATGCAGAATAATGGCTTCTATTCGGAATATTAGGCTATGCGGAATGTCCTGCTACTCGGAATAACCTTCCTATTCGGAATATTCCTCTATGCTGAATAAAAACCCTATGCGGAATAACTTCCTTACTCGGAATACTTCCCCTATGCGGAATATTCAGCCTTATTCGGAATAAAGTCCTATGCGGAATACTTGCTCTGTTCAGAATAAACCCCTATTCGGAACATTACCCCTATGCGGAATACTCAATATTCCGAATAGACCACCCGAGAAATCCTTCGTTCGGAATATTGCTGGACTTGTTTTCCTGGGAAAGATCAGTAACAATCTCGCGAAGAACAAGGAGAACAAAATATGCACGAATTCAACAAAAATTAATCAAAATCAACAAAAAGATTAAATCAAACTAATAACAAAACATCTATAAAGCATAAACAATCAATCCAAACAACAAAACTTAACAAAACTAATCAAGATGATCAAAACCCACTTTGATCAAAATAAGAACATGAACATAAACATGAACATAAACAATAAAAATCGAGGATTAAGAAAGGTAGAATGAGAGATGAACAGTAAAAATAAAGATTAACAAGAATTAAAAGAAAAACTTACTTGAAATTAATTGGTAATTAAGGTGCAAGACAGTATTTAAATTTGACAATTATTTAAATGACAAGGTAATTAAAAGTAGAAGAACTAATTGTCACTATTAGCCAACAAAATGAAAATGATTAAGAACTAATCTAAATATAGGCGAGGATTAAGGAATGCTTAGGAAGCTTCCCCTCTTTCCTTTCTCCTTAATTGCATGCTTAGTCCTTTCTTCTTAATATCTTTGTTAATTGCACCATTAGTCCTTAATCCTTTAAATCTTCTTTAGTCTTGGACTTTAATGACTTTTGGCTCGGGATTTCTTTGAACTCGTCTTTTAATTCTTCCATAAAATAGACTTTGAGTTCTTCGTCTTTAAGTAAACTTTCGTCTTTCGACTTTTTCTTCGATAAATCTTCAGAATTGGTCTTGGACTTCCGTTCTTTTTGCACTCTTGACTTCTCGACTTCATCTTTCGTCTTTTTCTTCGATAAAAGCCCGTGAATGCCGTGTTTTCTCCACTTTTCACAATTTCGTCCTAAATCACAACAAAAACACAAACCACGCATAACTCCGACATAAAAGACATAAAATACACGTTTTGGCTCGGTTATTGTTGTAATTAAGTGGTAAAAAGGATGGGTGTTTACACACCTATCAAATCCCCTACACTTGACCATTGCAATGTCCTCATGCAGTGCATTAGTTACAAAGCATGTTTACATTTTTCATCATAATCAATCCACGCTGGCCTTTATTAAAGAGATAGAAAACTATAAACATTCAAAGTAAAGAAAATAAAGAAATCAAAAACATACCTTGGGTTTTGGAAATTTCATGAATAATCATCATCCTCAAGTTTTCACTTTCTCCAAACCAAGATTAAAAACGAGATCATTGTTATTATAAGTTGGCAAACTAACACGAACTCATGTGGGCCAATTACTCACTTAGACTCCCTTATTCCTAGTGGTATCTCTTATATTTTATTGTTGTCTTGAATGATCACGAGGATGCATTTTTGACTTATTTCGATAGTTTATTAGGCCGAAAATAAAGTGAACGATTTAATCAATAGTTAGCTAAAGGACAAAATCTTTTAAAACTGCTTCTCGGGACCTCATAAAGTTCATATCTTGGCATAACTCGCTTCACGATTTGAGACCTTTCTCGGACCGATATTTGGCAGCGACTTCATACTTCAAACCTTGAGAGACGTTCATGAACTTATGGTCTTCTCTTCATAATGGAATTTCTTCACTTGAAATTTTGAGAGATTCATACTTGGACCACGACTTCTTCATTTTTCTCCAATCATTATTTTGGACTTTGATATAAAACGATCCACCTCCTTTATTGACTTGGATCTATTTATCCTCATACCTTGCTAGGGTCTTTTTGGATACACTTCTCCATGACTTTTGGGGAGTATTTGCCTTTCGTCGTGTGTCTCGATCCTTCATATTGATTTTCGATAAATGATTCTTCACATCACTTTGGATCTTTAGCAACAAAATATAGCCCTCATGCCTTGTTAGGGCCTTTTCGGTCTTGCCAATCTTCGCATCCCGCTTCAATAAGTTATGCCTTGGCTATGAACTCTAATCCATACCGAGCAACTTTTAAACGATCTTGGGCTAGAAGCTAAGTAACTTTTCAAATCGTACAACCTTATTTATTTGCAGATAAATTTATTAGCAGGCGATGGGAGAATAGGCTCATAATTAACTCACATAAATTCCCGAAAGAATACCAAACTTATAATTGGCTCTATCATCTCTCGTTCTCCACAGTTTAAAATCTCAAGTAATGAGACTCGTGGATGCTTAGCCTATTAAATCAAAGTTTTGGGTTTTTGAGTCGCCTATAGGATCTTGCAAACTCTTAGACTTTTTCAAGTTTAGAAATTGCGTTTTAAAGTTCCCTTGATAAACGACTCTCTAGGATCAATTATAGGAACTTGCGAAAAGTTCTTGTTCTTAACCCGTGAGAGTTAAGACTTTCGCGTTTTATAGCTCCCTATATAAAAGCCTAGCAAAACTTGACTTAAACACGTTAAGGATACTAGTTAGAGTAAACTTAGACAAGTAAACTCGGGTTGAGTCAAAAGATTCACAACGTTTGAAAATTAAAACCACTTTATTAAAGTTTATTCTAGCAAAGAAAGAAAATAACTATACAAAGGAAAAAAAACTAATAGGCCAAAATAGATCAAAAATTTTGAAAAATGTCGAAAAATTGATTTTTCGGTTAAAATGAGGACAAATACAAGGAAAAGACCACTTAACTTCGATAGAAGTCCCTCCTACACTTAAGATAAACATTGTCCTCAATGTTTAAGCATGTGGGAGTAAACTCCCCTACACTTAGGACATTATGCACTTTGTTTAAATCTCGCTAAGGAAGAGACAACTAAAGAGATTCCTATTTTAATATTGAGAAAATATAAAATAGTGAATCGAAAAGAGTTTAGGATAAAACCGGGAAGAAGTGAACACGGAATCACGGGTCGTCAAGAATCATCAAGAGTGGATCATTGAGCGCTCGAATCCCTGATTAAGAGAGGAGAGGAAATAGCAAACACCAACGGGTCTCCCCTACACTTAGGATAAAGAAAGCGAAAAGATAGATACATGGGTTGCCTCCCAAGAAGCGCTTGATTTTTGATTACCGAGTCGTGAGCCTGACTCGACCTTGATCATCATAGGAAGAAGCATGAAACATATCCACCAGGATCAAAGACATAGTTTTCATCCATCAAATAGCACAAGCTTAAGGCGAACAAGGCAAGCCAAAGAAGAATAGGCAAGGTTCCCTTAAGCAGCGATGGAGCACGATGGGAGCAAGTATGGTGAGGTACAAGCATGTCTTCAATAGTTCCAAAGATTTTTCCTTTTATTTCATCAGGTGGATACTGAGATGGCTGCCGAATATCGATACCGGGGTCGAACACCTTTTCTTTTAAGGGAAAATAGCACTCAGGCTCAGCAGAGTGTGAAGAAGATCCGCGAAGAAGCACAACCTCGTCCTCAGAAGATGGACAAAGAGGTGTCAAATCGTATGTGCTGCGGATATCGGTGTCGACCGGTTTCTTCTCCTTTGAAAGAATTGTCTTCAAATCCAAAGTAGGATCAAGACGATAATCTTCAAAGTCAAAAGGAGGAGCATCACTCTCATGAGGGAAGTATGTGTCGAGAAACGTAGAGAAATCTTCCTCGAATGAGTAATCGTCCAAAGTAGGATCGAGTGATGGCGGAGGATCTTCATCATGTGAAGAATCGCTCGAAAGAGTATCGGCCTCATCAAAATCATCGTATGTAGGCATATCAGGATACTCAGAAGTAAGGTCATCATAATCATCCGAATCTGAGTTAGACTCATCATCATAAGCATCAAAGACCGGTGGAGAATCATAAATGGGAGAAGGTTCCAAATTGGATAGAGAATCATCCACATCATCTTGAAAAAGTGGATTATCAATGGAAGAATCGAATAGAGGATTGTTGTAGATGGTAAAATCATCGAGCACATTAATCATATTCATTGATTCTCGACCTCCAAAGGATGTACTTGTAAGCCTCCCCATTTTAAAAACTTGTGCATCATCCCCGAATCTTAAGATTAACTCACCTTCGGCAACATCAACAAGAGCTCGTCCGGTTCTCAAGAATGGCCGACCAAGTATTAAAGGAATACGAGGGTCCATTTCATAATCAACGACGACAAAATCGACGGGGAAAGTAAATGTGCCAACTTTAATGAACACGTCTTCGGCTATACCAACGGGGTAAGCGAGAGTGCGATTTGCAAGTTCAAGAGTCATCTTTGTGGGAGTGAGGTCGGGAAATGATAGTGTTTTCCAAACACTCAAAGGCATAAGATTAATACTGGCCCCGAGATCATCAAGGGCAGTAAATTCTTCAGTTTTGTTGAACACGCAAGGCAACACAAAACGACCGGGATCTCCAAGCTTTTCCAGAAGTTCTTTAAGAATAACTGCAGAGCAGTTTTCATTTAAGCATGTGTTGGCGAGCTCAATCAGCTTCTCCTTCTTGTTAAGCAATTCCTTAAATGCTTTAACAAATTTGGGCATGTGGACAAGTGCTTCAAGAAAGCTAATGTTGAAGATCATCTTCACATAGCGTGACACTTCATAGTCATCCTTGGTTAGCATTTTGGTCTTGCCTAAACGTGAAGGATATGGGATATTGGGTTTGGGTGGTGAAGGTGAAGGTGGTAAAGGTTGAGATGTTGAAGGTTCCTTCCTAGAGACATCGTCATGGCGAGGCGGAGACGGTAATGGTGCACTAATACTAGGTGTAGGAGGAGTAGGGATAAATGGTGGTGGAGGAGGTGTAGATGATGGGGGTGGGATCGGTGGATCGACAATGGTAATTCCACTACGAGTAGTAATAGCACTCACATTTGCTCACGGGTTGGTGACGGTGTTTGAAGGTAGAGAACTCGAAGAAGAAGGTTGAGCGGCGGGCAAGAAACTAGCAAGCATATTTTTTTCAAATCATTTGTTTGATTGCTGAAGGAGGATTGAATATTATCTCGAAGCTCGGATCTAATCTCATTTCCTTGCTTTGTGATATCTCCTTTCAGATTGATAATTTGGCTCTGCAGATTCTTGATTTGCTCACCTTGGGTTCTCATGATGGCTTCAACATCGGGATTAATGGGTGGGGTTTGTTGAGCGGGTGGGTGATAAGGATTAGAAGCTCTTGGTGGGATTTGGTTGCTTCTATTGTAGTTGTTGGCGGGGTTTTGGTTTTGAGGAGAAAAACCGGGTGAAAGGTAGTTGTTGGACCGGTAACTCAGCAGATTTCTATCCCCTTGAGGTCGAGCTTGGTAATTTTCCGGTGAATAATTACCATACGCTGCATACACATTTTCCGGATTTCCTTGAGTCGAAGGACAATCGGTGTATGAGTGAGGACCGCCGCATGTTTCACAAGGATTAGCAACCGCTTTAACTTGTTGTTGTTGTTGGTTTGAAGCGAGAAGCGTGATACTTTTGCTCATTTCAGTCATCATGCGGGTGAGTTCGGTCATATCAGGGTTTGTTGAGGTGGAGGAAACATTGACTCTCGGGTTGTTCCTTGAAGAAGCGGAGGAATCCCAGTTTTTGTGGTGAGAATGTTCTCAATTAACTCTCTACACTCCTCGGGTCTCCTTTTCATAAATGTGCCACCGGCGGCTGCATTAATCGTATCACGATCACGAAAAGTCAAACCGTTGTAGAAATTATCAATCAATGTGACGGGAAGCATGTTGTGGTTTGGACAACGATCAATCAAGACATTATATCTTTCCCAAGCATCAAAAATAGATTCATCGGGATCTTGCATGAAACCGTTGATTTGATTGCGAAGGCTCGTGACCATGGATGGTGGAAAGTAGCGCGACAAAAAGCGTTGAGTCATGTCATCCCAAGTGTGAATAGAATTCTTTGGAAGACGATCAAACCATTTCTCAGCATGATGTGATAAAGTATGTGGGAAGAGTTGTAGACGAAGAACATCCATTGTGGCACCAGGCAACTTCATGCTTTGGGTGATTGTAATGAACTTGTCGAGGTGTTTGTTGGCATCATCATCAGGCAATCCACGGAATGGGTTAGTTTGCACTTGCTGAATCATGTGGTGCTTCAACGAAAATTCCGGAGTGTTGATTTGCATCGGCGCAATCGGTCCTCCTCGTCCAAACATGGTAGGTTGACAAAGCTCCTCCATTGTCCGAAGATCGGGCTGTGGAAGAACATTGTTGTTATTGTTGAGGTGCGGTGGATTATTATTGTTGTTAACACCTGACATACTTAAATCTTCTCGAGTCTCGGGCTCTTGATAATTAGAAGATCTAGTACGCATACACCTACAAAGGCAAAAGAAAACAATACCAAAGACAAAGACAATATATATACACAATAAAAATAAAATCTTTTTGGATTTTTGAAATTTTTAATTTTTATGGATTTTTATGGATTTTTAATTTTTATGGTTTTTTGAATTTTTTATGCAAGATAAATAACGCTCACAAGTGAACGGATCCCAAAAAGCAACGCGTCTTTCACAGAAAACCGTTAATCTTTACGAAAAGAGCCGGCAGCGGCGCCATTTGATAACTAGATTTTACTCAGGTTAAAAATATCGTTGAACCAATCTCTTCGAATTGAAAACCGGGTTTAGTGTGTGACTCAGTCGTTCTTTGGTGAAACAAAAGTGTGTTGTTGTAGTATATTAAATGTGCAAAAACAATTAAAGTAAAAGGCAAGTAAAGTAAATCTAAGTTTAATTAAAATAAATGGTGCGAGTATTTAAAAGCGAGGCTAAAATTAAAAGGCACCAAAAGTAAATAACGCAAACTTAAATCTAACTAAGGCAAACTTAAAACGCAACTAAAACTAAAACTAAGGCAAGGCTAAAATAAATCTAAGGCAAATAAACTTAAAGTGTGAGTAAGGAAAAAGGCGGGAAAAATAAAGCTTGAAATTAAAGAGCAGAAAATTAAAAACTGAAATTAAAGAAACTGAAAATAACCTATCTGGAATAAACCCCTATTCGAAATAAATGGCTATTCGGAATATGTCACCTATCCGGAATGTCACCCTACTCGGAATATTGGTCTATGCGGAATCTTTTCCCTACTCGGAATACTAACCTATCCGGAATGTCTAGGCCTATTCGGAATAATCTCCTACTCGGAATAACAGGCCCTATGCAGAATAATGGCTTCTATTCGGAATATTAGGCTATGCGGAATGTCCTGCTACTCGGAATAACCTTCCTATTCAGAATATTCCCCTATGCTGAATAAAAACCCTAGGCGGAATAACTTCCTTACTCGGAATACTTCCCCTATGCGGAATATTCAGCCTTATTCGGAATAAAGTCCTATGCGGAATACTTGCTCTGTTCGGAATAAACCCCTATTCGGAACATTAACCCTATGCGGAATACTCAATATTCCGAATAGACCACCTGAGAAATCCTTCGTTCGGAATATTGCTGGGCTTGTTTTCTAGGGAAAGATCAATAACAATCTCGCGAAGAACAAGGAGAACAAAATATGCACTAATTCAACAAAAAATAATCAAAATCAACAAAAAGATTAAATCAAACTAATAACAAAACATCTATAAAGCATAAACAATCAATCCAAACTACAAAACTTAACAAAACTAATCAAGATGATCAAAACCCACTTTGATCAAAATAAGAACATGAACATAAACAATAAAATGAGGATTAAGAAAGGTAGAATGAGAGATGAACAATAAGAATAAAGATTAACAATAATTAAAAGAAAAACTTACTTGAAATTAATTGGTAATTAAGGTGCAAGACAGTATTTAAATTTGACAAGTATTTAAATGACAAGGTAATTAAAAGTGGAAGAACTAATTGTCACTATTAGCCAACAAAATGAAAATGATTAAGAACTAATCTAAATATAGGGGAGGATTAAGGAATGCTTAGGAAGCTTCCTCCCCTCTTTCCTTTCTCCTTAATTGCATGCTTAGTCCTTTCTTCTTAATTTCTTTGTTAATTGCACCATTAGTCCTTAAGCCTTTAAATCTTCTTTAGTCTTGGACTTTAATGACTTTTGGCTCGGGATTTCTTTGAACTCGTCTTTTAATTCTTCAATAAAATAGATTTTGAGTTCTTCGGCATTAAGTAAACTTCCGTCTTTCGACTTTTTCTTCGATAAATCTTTAGAATTGGTCTTGGACTTCCGTTCTTTTTTCACTCTTTACTTCTCGACTTCATCTTTCGTCTTTTTCTTTGATAAAAGCCCGTGAATGCCGTGTTTTCTCCACTTTTCACAATTTCGTCCTAAATCACAACAAAAACATAAACCACGCATAATTCCGACATAAAAGACATAAAATACACGTTTTGGCTCGGTTATTATTGTAATTAAGTGGTAAAAAGGATGGGTGTTTACACACCTATCAGCCTATAAGTGTGTCAACGCTTCCAAGGTCAACACTGACAAAAGGTCAAACACTGTGAGACCCAAAACCTTTGTGGAGCAAAGTCCACAAGTTGTTAGACCAACCCCATTCTTTACCAAAGGGTCTAACACTCATGGACAAAGACCTTTTCAGAAGACTAATACGTGGTCTAATAGGCAATGGGTTCTTGTAGCAAACTCTAGGTTCAACGCTGCTAAGGGTAATTTTAGCGTTGACAAGACCAAATCTAACGCTGACGGAAACGTTGCCAGACCAAATAATGGTAAATATTTGCAACCACAGGGAAAGGGGTCTAAAGCTTCTTCTAGCTTGACATGGAGACCTAAGCAAGATCAAAACCCTAATTCTAATGAGATTTCTATGACCTACAACAGATTTAATTATATCTCAAAGGTCATCACAAAACCAATTGGGGTTAACTGGGTGTTTCATCCAAAAAGGGATGAACAAGGGGTTGTTATGAGAACTAAGTCTGTTCTTGTTGAACAACCAGATGAATCCAAGTCTGCTCAGGCTTGGGTTCCCAAAGGAAACTAATTTGTTTTCTTTATGTTCAGGGCATTCAAAAACAGGTGAATGATTATGGCTATTGGGATAGTGGATTCTCTAGGCACATGACTGGGAAGGAAGACTATCTGACAAACTTCACTCCCATTAAGGATGGTGATAAAGTTTACTTTGGAGGCGGATATGGAACTATCACAGGCAAAGGAACTCTACACACCAACAACTTGCGTTTTGAAAACGTGTTTCTGGTAAAAGAACTTGATTATAATCTTTTTAGTGTATCACAAGTTTGTGATAACAAAAATAAGGTTCTTTTCACTGATACTGAATGCTTGGTGTTGAGCAAGGATTTTAAAATACCAGATGAGAACTTTATTGACTATAGAATACCTAGGCATAAGGACATTTATAATGTGAATCTTAATGGTATTAGGATGAATAATAATATGTCATGTTTTTATGCTAAAGCTTCAGTTGATGAGAGTAATATATGGCATAGGAGACTAGGGCACATTAACTTTAAAAATATAAACAGACTTGTGAGACTTGGTTTGGTTGATGGTTTGCCTGAAAAGGCTTTCCACAATGACCATTCTTGTGTTGCATGCCTTAAAGGCAAACAGCACAAGGTCTCATTTAAGTCTAAACAGGTGCACTCTAGTTCTAAACCACTTCACTTGCTGCATATGGACCTGTTTGGTCCAACTAATATAGAGAGTTTGAATGGTAAATCATACTGCTTTGTCATCACAGATGAATTTTCTAGGTTTACTTGGACTTTCTTTTTAGCTATGAAAAGTGACACTGCTGATACTTTAATTAACTTTATTAACCAAATAGAAAAGAAAAGTCGTAATGAAGTTAAAATACTTAGAAGTGATAATGGTGGTGAGTTTAGAAATAAACTGTTGGATGATTTTTGTGCCAAGAAAGGGATTACTAGGCAGTTTAGTATTGCCAGAACCCCACAACAAAATGGGGTTGCTGAGAGAAAGAATAGAACCCTAATTGAAGCAGATAGGACTATGTTGGCTGATGCTCACTTTCCCATAGCTTTTTGGGCTGAGGCTGTGAATACAGCATGTTATGTTCAGAATAGAGCATTGGTCAACAAGATACATAACAAAACACCTTATGAGTTACTTTGGGGAAGGAAACCTAATACTGGTTTTCTTAAACCTTTTGGTTGTCATGTAGTTGTGTTGGATACTAGTGATGCCTTAGGTAAATTTAGTGCTAAAGGTGATGAAGGCTATTTCATGGGTTATTCAGTGCAGAGTAAGGGATATAGGGTTTACCTTAAGAAGGAAAAACGTATACTTGAGAAAGTACATGTTAGGTTTTTAGAGAGTAAACCTATTGATCCTGAAATGGTCCAAATTGGTTGTTTGACTTGGATCCTCTATCTAGGACTTTGAATTATATGACTGTTACTAATCCAGACATTGTGAATGTAACTTCAAATGTTGTCGAAGAACCAGTTGTTGATGTTTCAGGTACACAGGTTAATGAAGAGGTTGGACCACAAGAAGACAAGTCATCTCCCATACTTGAGTATGTCACTATTCACATATAGACAGATGCTTTTGCTGCTGCTGCTGCTGGAAAGGAAAATGGTAGTCCCCAAGTATCACCAGTCAACAACATGCATGGTCCTTCAGGCGCTGACAAAGGAAAATCTGGCGCTGACAGGACAAATTCAGGCGTTGATGACTCAAACGTTGACAACACCATTTCAGGCGTGGATGGATCAAACGCTGACAACCTTGGTTCAGGCGTTGACAACTCTTTTGAGCATATTTTCTCTTCAAATTTTGAACAAGGTGAACCTTCAAACAGAAATGAAGAGGTTCATACATATATTGATGGAAGAGAGTCTGAAGAAGATATTGGCAACATGGATGATGAGATTGAAGACAACAGACTTTTTGAGGGAGGAGTTCTTACTTTTACAATGAAGAATCACCCCTCTTCTCAAATTATTGGGAATGTCATGTCTCCTGTTCAGACTAGAAGATCTCATCAGACTCTTGGAGGATTTATTGCCAATATACACAAGAAGGTTGATACCCCTCTTGTTCAAGCATGTCTGTTTGCCTGTTTTCTGTCACAACAGGAACCCAAGAAGATTTTTGATGCTCTCAAAGAACCAAGTTGGGTGGAAGCAATGCATGATGAGCTTCACCAATTTGCTATTCAGGATGTTTGGGAGCTGGTTGATTGTCCCAGGTATGTCAGACCTATTGGGACAAGATGGGTTCTAAGAAACAAGAAAGATGAAAGAGGCATTGTGGTCAGAAACAAGGCACATTTAGTGGCTCAGGGATATACACAAGAGGAAGGGATAGACTATGAGGAGGTCTTTGCACCAGTTGCAAGGATTGAGGCTATAAGGATATTTCTAGCCTATGCTTCCTGCATGGGATTTACTGTCTATCAAATGGATGTGAAGAGTGCTTTCCTTTATGGAACAATTGTTGAGGAGGTGTATGTCATGCAGCCTCCTGGTTTTGAAGATCCAGAGCATCCAGACAAGGTGTATAGAGTCAAGAAAGCTATGTAGACTTCATCAAGCCCCAAGAGCATGGTATGGCACATTGTCCACTTATCTGGTGGAAAATGGATTCAAAAGGGGCACCATAGACCAGACATTATTTACAAAGAAGACTGGTAAGGATGTCTTACTTGTTCAGGTTAATGTGGATGATATCATCTTTGGCTCCACCAATCCAAAGATGAGTGAATACTTTTCCAAGCTTATGACAAACAAATTCAAGATGAGTGCAATGGGGGAGATGAACTTCTTTCTAGGGTTACAAGTTCAGCAGAAAGAAGATGGTATCTTCATCTCTCAGGATAAATATGTGGCAGAAATCTTGTAGAAGTTTGGATTTTCTCCACATGAAAAGAGGGCTACTACTCCTATGGATAGAGAACACCCTTGGGGAAAAGTTGGAGATGGAAAAGATGTGGATGTCAGGCACTATAGATCAATGATTAGTTCATTGATGTATCTCACAGCCTCAAGACCTGACATTATGTTTGTTGTGTGTGCATGTGCACGCCATCAAGTGACTCCCAAAGAATGTCACCTTCATGCTGTCAAAAGAATCTTTAGGTACCTTAGATGTTATCCAGATCTTGGATTGTGGTACCCAAAAGATTCACCATTAGAGCTTATTGCATATTCAGACAGTGACTATGGTGGTGATAAGTTTGATAGAAAATCCATAACTGGTGGATGTCAGTTTCTTGGGAGTAGGTTGATATCTTGGCAATGCAAGAAACAAACAGTGGTGGCCAATTCTATAACTGAAGCAGAGTATGTTGCTGCAGCTTCTTGTTGTGGACAAGTCTTATGGATTCATAACTAGTTGTTGGATTATGGGTATAATTTCATGCATACCAAGATTTTTGTAGACAATAACAGCACTTTATGCATTATTAAAAATCTTGTACATCATTCTAAAACAAAACACATAGAATTTAGACATTATTTTATAAGGGATTGTTTAAAAAGGGTTTAATACTACCAGATAGGGTTGACACAGAAGAAAATGTGTTTGATTTATTAACTAAACCTTTTGATGCTGGAAGGTTCCAATACTTGGTAACAAGTATTGGAATGATCAATCTCACTTAATATGTGTTTTGGGATCTTATTATAAAAGTATATACAGGATAATGCATTGTTATTGGTCTTTTGAAAAGTTAGATTTTCCACTATATTTGTCTAACGCTGACAAAGGTTACCTTAACGCTGACAAGTGTTATCGTGACGTTGTCAGCAACAATGTTAGTTTTGTGGTTTTTGATCTAAGTGTGCAGGAGTTGATAACATTGTACCATCGGATACAGAGTTACTTATGGATCCTTGGAGAATCAATTGGAGCATGTTTCAATTTATGGATGATGGTTGGAATATTTATATTCCTATCTTGACATAATTTTTTATATTCATGCATATTATTCGGCAACATATGTATCACAGTTTAAGGGGAGGTTTTAGGAACCTTTAGGATTTTTGGGTATTCTTATAATACTCTTATCACAATTCTAGATTGTGTCCACATGTGAGTATGAGTTAGTTTACTAAATCATGAGGCACTGTAGCATGCAAAGTTGATATACTATGCATGCTGCCAAGACGTTTTTGGCCTAGAATTGGATGTGGTCTGTTGGGAGACTTGGGAATTATTTATAATGGTTTTACCTGGGAGTTACAAGGAATTTTATGAGATAACTTAATTGTTAAGAATTTTGGTTAGCAAGGGACACTAGAGGACTGTTATGTCTATCTTGCATAAGCAAGTGTGCATAACTGGACAGTGCTTGCCACCCTATAATAATTATCAATTTATAGGTTATCTTCACTAGGATAAATTACTTTGTTAAGGTCCTTTTTCATTTTTATTACTTTTATTTTTGGACGCTGACAAGTATTTTTCCAAACGTTGTTATAACCAATTTAGACGCTGACATGGCTTTGGCAAACGTTGACAAGAATATAGCCGTTGGGCGTTGAAAGGTTATTTTTTACTGTTGACACTCATTGGGACCTACCCAGTTGTTATTTTTGACGAATTTTAGGGCCGTAATTTTGGGAGCAGATAACTTTTAATTAATGCACAAGATAACTTATTTTCTTTTCAATATTTTCATCATTATATTTTGAAAATAGTTGCCTAATTTTTGACCAATCACATGTGCCTATCTCTCCTATATATTTGGCTCCTATTTTTAAACAGGGTATCTCATATTCTTGTCTAACAAATTTTCTCCTATATTTCATCTTTCTCAATAATTCACAAACAGCTTTCTTCAACAATGGCACCAAAGTTTAAACCAAGTGACTTGGTCTTGGGATTCAGGAGTCAACACAACATGATTGCTTATTTGGACGTTGATGATACTCTGTTTCCATAATACACCTAGATGGTGGCGTATTTGAATGCATCCCTTATTAGGTATGCTCTTTCTCATGCTCCTCTCATCTCTGTCACTCATATTAAGCAGTTTTAGAACACTGTCAGTTCCTCAACAATTAATAATGTGACTACATTATCAGCTATTGTTCATGGGCGTACTTGGGTAGTTACTGAAGCCGTGGTTCGCCAGGCTTTGCATCTTGATGATGCAGATGGTATAACCACCCTCCCCATTAATGAAATAGAACAAGGACTTCGGGCTTTGGGTTATCCTTTCCCTGATGAGGGCACTTGAAACAAATATCATAAACAAGAGTTTCCCCCAGCCTGGAAGTACCTCATACATGTCATCCTACAATGTTTGAGTCCCAAATGTACTGCACACAATGAAATTAATAGATCAATTGCTAGTGCAATTGTGTGCATTGCAAATGGGCAAAAGTTTAATTATTCAAAACTGGTTTTTGATGGCATGTGTAAAAACAAAGGGAATAAGATGACTTTGGCTTATCCCAGATTTTTGCAAATGGTTTTTGATGTGCAAAATTACTGCACAAGAGATCATGATGACTTTTATGAGATCCCTGTGAAAAAGAAAGCTATTTTTACAAAGATGAATTCACCCCCTCACCGTGAATTACCCCTCACCCAAGCTATGCTTGTTGTCATTACAGCAGCACAACCCCAACCAGACCCACAACCACAACTTGATCCAATACCAGAACCTTTGCCTTCACCTCAACACATGGAAATTGACCAAGAACCCTTCAACGCTGACACCTTATATGTTGGCGTTGACACAAGTAATCCAGATGTTGACACCTTTCCTTCACAGACCCAAACACCCCTTAACCTTCCAACATCCACCCAATCCACATCATCTTCTACCCCACCTCAATATAGGTTGCAAAAACGCCAAAGGACTACTGGAGTGTTCTCCTCTAGTGGTCCTAGCCATGTAGCAGAGAGAACCACCACCACAAGTGTGGTTGGTGCTATGGATGAGGCTGGGACTATTGGTTCTGGCTTAGATGCAGGCCAAGACAGTCCTAACATCTTTAAGACCTCATCCATGCCCCATGACTCTAACTTGGGAGGTCAAATACCCATTTTAGAGGAGGACATATTGGAACCATACACATTGATGGAATTGACGGCTGTCTGCATTATCTTGCAAAAGCGAAATGCAGACCTGGTACAAACAGTCAGTACACAAGGCCTTGAACTCAAGCAATTGAGGGAGAGGATTGTCATTTTGGAGAATGCTAGCACTAGGCGTGGGATGGAGGAATCTTCTAAAGGGGAGGATGAGCAGATTAATGTGAGTGATAAAGGCTCACATGATGGAGAATATTTGGGTGTTGCTAAAGCCCTCACTGCATTAAAGAAGCAACCAGGTTTTGATAGATCTCTGGTTACTCCTACAAATTTAAACTTGTCTTTTACAGCTATGTTGGAGCAATTTACAAGAGACGCTGAGACAAGTAAGTTGGGCGTTGACAAGCAAAATTTGTACGCTGACACACCAAGCGCTGACAAGAGTAATTTGGGCGCTGACACAAGGAATTTGAGCGTTGACAGACCTGCAGATATGGTTGATGTATTCCAATCATCAACTATCATCAAAGAAGTGTCGTCACAGGTATTACCATCATCCTTACCCATTATTGATCCATTAGATAAGGGTAAAGGAATCATGGTAGAAGTAGAAGTTCCAAAGGATGCAACACAAGTAGAGTTTGATTCAAGGTTGGCTGTACAACTTGTGGAACAAGAGATGAAGAAGGTTGGTGAATCACCATTTGTTGTCACTTCTGAGGAACAAGAAGGAAGTGATGAAGAAAGTTCATATTCAAGTGTGATGATAATTGAACAACCAGAAAGACTTGAATATGGTGATGACTTGGCAAGGGAAAAGCTTAGAGAGTTTAAATTGCAAGTAGACTTTGATATGCCAGAAGTTGTTCAGATGTACCATGCTTGGGAGAATAGGATTATGGAGAATCCAGATTTGACAATTTCAGACCAGATTTGGGGATTGGAGATTCTTCTAAGAGTTCAAAGTGACTGCAAGGTATTTCTGAAACACAAGGCTAGCAATGTTTTCTCACTGCTGAAGAGGGATAGAAGAGAGCTCTACTACATGTTACTCAGATGTCATGGAACTGGATGGACCTTCAAGAAATTGCAGGGATTATCTTTTCAAGAATTAGAGTACAAGGCTTATCCCATTTGGGCAAAAGTGCAGGAGATGAACACTCTAAGACTTCTTTCAGATGAAAGGAAAGAAGAACTTGCAGAAGAGATGGAGATTCAGAAGGCAATGATTGTTCCAAGGCTTTTGAAGAAGGGAGTTCCATTTGAGTTTCCTAAAGATCTAAATAAATTGGTTCCCAGTGAAGCTGTTCTTAGAAGGAGCATCAAGCTCTCACCCATGGAAGCTTCAGATATGGTACAAGTGTTACCTCTTGATGTCAGAAACCCTATCATAAGCTATGAAGAAGATGCAAGTGGGTTTTGGAAGATTGGCAGGTATGGGAAAGAGGTACACACATTTACTACTCTTGTGTCTCTCTTTGCAAGTATGGATAGAGAAGACTTGGTAGACCTTTGGAGGTTGTTGGAGGCCAAGTATGAGACTGAAGCTCCTACTTTAGTCAATGGAACAAACTTTGGTCAACATTCAAGAGAATGTGTGGACCAAAAGAAGAAGATCCTACTGTTTGGAAGGATCTTGAGGATGATATCAGTGGTCTTCATAGGCGTTTATATTCAGCTGCTGGTGTGTATTATTTGAGCTCCACAAAGTTTGCTAAGTATCTTCTTGTAGATGGTCAGTATCCCATGTCCAAAGAAGTTTTGGAAAAGATGAAGACAACACAGCTGGAGATTGACTATTCAAGTGACGTGGCCAAAGATTTGATTAGGCATGTTTATTACCAATATGATAAGATTTGTAAGATTCCTCCTAGTTCTTAATTTTTATTCAGAAACTTGATTACTAGAGTAGATATCAAGTTTAGGTGAGGATTGTTGGGAATAAAATGTAGCCAGTCCACTTGAACGCTGACAAGAAGAAAACAAGCGTTGATAAGAAGAAAACAAACACTGACAGATCAAGTGTTGACAGGAAGAAGTCAAGCGTTTATAGGTTGAAGACAAGCACTGATAGAAAGATATGGTCTACACGTATTATGTTCCTAGTTTGTTTCTAGTAAAGATAGGATCAACATTTTATTTTCTATAATTATCTTTACCTAGAATAGTTGATACGTAGACTCTTGTACAAGGCTTCTTATGTCTATAAAAGAAGATCTTTAGGTTATGTTTCATAATAAGTTTTTCATACGTTAAACACTTTCATTGTAAGCAAGTTTGTTATTATCAATCAAGTGAAAGTTTGTTTTACATCCTTTGTGTGTTCTTGTTTAAGTGTTAATTCCGCATAACACTTAAATTACTTTATACATAAACAAAGTTTCTCTACGTGTATAACTTGATCTAATCTCGTTTTCATAAGCTAAATCGATCTAAGTTTGGGATCAACAGCTTCTTCTATCTTTTTCTCCTTATCAAAAGTGTTTCCATACTCAATAATATCCTAGATGACATAATTGTCGACTTAAAGATATTGTTGAAAACTAAATTTCCATAGTTCAAAGTTGTCGGGGTCTAGCACGGGAATTTTGAGGTTGTGATTAGTGGATGAAGGTGGAATTTCAGATGAGGTTGACATGGTGTTTTTGCAATTAGGGTTTAGTGCGATTGATGAGACTGCTTTTATACATAGTCTCATCATCCAAAGAGGGCTTAAAACGCATTAAATATCATGAAAATACCCAAAAATATGCTTGTGTTTGTTTCTTGTGTATTTTAGGTACGGATATTGAGAAAATGACAAAAGATCAAAAGAATCATGCAAAAACGAACACGGGAAACGAAGCCGCACATTGAACCAAGCCCTAATGAAGAATTTTCCAAAGAAAACCCTTGAAGATTTGAAGATTTATGAAGAAGGGTCCTCCAATATTGAATAAATGACACTTTAAACCCTTGTATATTCATAATTACTAGATTGGTCCCTAAAGTTTGTCAAATTTACAAAAAGGACCCTTAACTTTGAAGAATTGGCAAATTTAGTCCCTCAACAAAACTAAATTGTCAATATTAGTCCTCTAAGAAGTCAACAAAAATCAAGACCTTGAAGAATGAAGAAAATGCCAAAATCAGTCCTTCAAATATCATGAATTGGCAAAACAAGTCCTTGGATAAACCTTTGTAAAGTTTTTGTGGCAAAATTATAAAAACAAAAACTTATAAAACAAGGGAAAGTTGATTAAAGCTGTTTGAAACTTGCAGTAGCAACAAGAGGGGATTTCAGGGGCCATTTGCATCAAACATCCAAACCTTCCTCCACCACTCCCCATCCTCCACGTCACCTCACTCAAAAATCCAACCAATCACCTTTCCCCAGTCACCACGTCACCTTCCACCACTAAATAAGTTAACTGGTTATTTAATCAGTTTAACTTTCCCTCCTAAACACAATTTTTAAATCCCACTAATCCCAAAACAGATTAAAACCCACCTCTAATCTCCCATAAACCCTAACTAAACCCAGGATGAACCCACATCAAAACAAAGGGTTTTCCCAATAAACCTCAAAAATATTAATTAAGGGTCCCCTAATCCCTTTTTAATCCCCAAAAATGTCACCATCCCCTCCCATGTGATAAACCCAGCTTCCGCTGACCCACACTTTGGCTCCAAGACAAAGCCAGTACAGAGAATCAACATATTGGAGGGATTGCTTACTTTTTACAACCACATTAGATGGCCAAGATCAAAATCCAACAGCTGTATCATCACATGGCATCAAGACAAATTTCAAAATTGTCAAAGATGCTTCAAAGATTCGAATTACTTGAAGGGCAATCTAGGAAACTTATTGTATTAGGGTTTTATTTTTCTAGAATATTTGTAAGCCTATAAAAGGCATAGGAGATAGCACTTAGTTTCTATTCTTGATTTTTCTCCTTTTTTCACAAACCTTGTAAATCCAGTTTTATGAAGGAATATAAAATGGTGTTGAGTTTGATGATGAGAAAGACTGAGTTCCATTTACTTTTCATTGTTTGTTTGTTTTGAATGAGTTTTCAAAAAAAACATTTTTAAGTTTTTGTTTTCAAGTTTTTCAAGTTCTCAAATCCGTTTTTTTAGTTAAGCTAGAAAGTTCATAGGCCACATAAGCTACTCATTTGAGCTCTTATATGACCATAGGACCCTGATATCTAAGAGATATCAAGATCCAGTGGGTATAACCTTGGGTAAGAAGTGTTGTGAGGTGAAAATTTTCTTGCTAAGTTTGCTCTCTTTGATTATTTACACTTTACTGTATCAAAAGCTACAAGCCAAAAGCTTGTAAACTTTGATACTTGTAGCTATTCTTGGTCTTGTGGTGTTGTGCAGGTACAAGGAAGCAAGACTCATTTTCATTTCATCATATTTTTCTCAATTTTTCTTGAAAATATTTTAAGCTTTGGGGTCCTACTTGGGATTCCCTCAACAAAGCTCTCTACAGAGTTTACATAGCACTCTTTCAACCCTTTTAAGCGGATTTGGGAAAGCAATAGCAGGTATTTGTTTGAACTCTCCATTTAACTTTTTTGGGACTGAAAATGCATGCTTTTTGATATTTATGTGATTTGATGAGCAACTTGCTATATGATTAGTATGATTGTTGGTTTGTGCTTGATTCAGTTTTCTTGACTTGTTTAGATTGCTTGGTTCCAGTTTAGTTAAGATTTGGATGCATGTTATGTGTTAAAATTTTGATTTTCAGTCATTAAATGGTGTTTGGGACTGAGGTTTAATCTGACTTAGGTAATATTCAGTTAGGTTATAACTAATTAGACACACTCAATTGGTTAGAAGAGGGTTGTTTATATCACTAGTTTTGAGTTTGTTAGGTATAAAAAGAAGTTCATGCTTGTTTTCTTGGTAAAATTTAGCATAAAAAATCAGCAAGTCCTAAATCTGATTTGTTTTAGTTTTTCAAATCCCCAAATCTTGTTAGTGGTTAAGTTATCTGTTATCCTAGGCTTGTGTACTATTGAATTGAAGATTGTTTGAGTTTTTGGTAAGCTATGCCTGATTGAAATTCTTTTAAATGCCAAGTGCATCAGCAAACTGAGCCCAGACTTGCATAACCCAATTCAGTAACATGTTTATGCCTTTGGTGATTGTTCTTGTGTGATTTTTACTTGGTTACTGCTATACATGTGTTCATTGTGACTCCCACAAGTTAACTGACTTGTGAGGTGCCTATTCTTACCAAAAACAAAGCATCCAAAGGCTTTCCTAAGCCAATCAGGTCACCAAGACCTTTTGTGTTTTTCTGAATCATCAGAGAACGCTTTGGTTCTCGGATAGCACTATTCTTCAAGATATTTGGTTACTGTAGCAAGTTTATTTAACTGGGCACGTTTTTGTGATTACTAGGGTTTATTCTTGTTTGATTTTAATCTTTTTTAATTTTAGAAGCTAGTAAGTTAACTGGTTTTAAGTTTTTGCAAAAAGAAAGCATAAAAAATGTTTTAACAAGAAGAGACTGGCCAGGACTCAAACCTGCGCCATCTCTCCCACACACCAATGTGATAACCAGTTGCCCTAGGGTCTTTGACTGTTTATCACTTGGTTTCTTTAATACTTAAGGGATATTTGGTTAGGGCTTATTTATATAAGCCGTGAGTTAATAAGCTATTCCCAGCTTATTTACTTGACTTTTTTCTTTCTTTTGATTTTTCTCATATTGGTCATAGCATTTAAGACTTTTTGGCATAAAAATCTTATTTTTCACGATTGTGGTTAATTTAATAGGATTATTTTTAGTTTTAATTTTAGAAAGTAAATAAAAAATAGGAAAAAGTGTTTTAAAAATCTGAAAAAAGTAGTTTTTAGGTTTTTAATAGTATTTTTGAGGTTTACATCAATTAAAGTTTTCAAATTAACTTATTTTTGATTTTATTTGATTTTTGCGGTTATAATCAAATTTAAAAATTAATATAAAATTATTAAAAAGGTTTTGGAAACTTTTGTTTGCATTTTTGCCTTAGTTACATTCTACTTGATTTTTTGTAATTTTTTAGAAATTTTTTTATAAACTTTGGATTTTTAGCATTATTTTATTATTATTTTATTAGTAAAAATTAAAAGTTAGTTTTTTCTAGTGTGTTCATTTTTCCTAGTTCAAATACATAAAGTTAGGAAGTTTGCAACTTTTAAAATATTTTTATTGTCTTTAGCTTCATTTTTATAATTATTTTAAGTTTTAATAGTTTTTAATTGTTTTTAAATAGTTTTAATTAATTTTAAAATTTTTAAAAATAGTTTTAAATTAAGTTAGGGTATTTTAGAGGTTTACAAAGTGATAAATCTCATTTTGGGCTTTTTATTAATTAAATTGATTTTTAGGGCTTTAATTAGCATTAAAAAATCATTATTTAATTAAATAAAAGGTTTGGGTGATTTTTGATTTTTTGTAAACTCTTAATACATTATTTAGGATTGATTGCAAGTTTTTAGGAATTTTTAGAATACATTTTTAATTTTGGTGCTTTTACGGTTTTACGTGTACGACCTTTTCGTCTTAGTATAATCCGTCATCGTAACCGTCATTCTCTTCTTATCCTATTTCTATTTTCTTTCTCATAATCATATAATCACATAATTAATCATTTCTTAACACACACACCAAGCCTCCTTGAGAACGATCCCCACTTTGGGTCATTTGTGCACGATTTTCCTAAATCGTCGCACTTACCCTAATTACGCTCTTTTTCCTAAAAGACGTAAAAACTCAACTATCATTTTGGCGCCGCTGCCGGGGAGGCATTTTGTGTTTTGATTTGAACAATTGTTGTTTTTATATAGCCATAATAGCTAATTGTATTAGTAGCACTCTACTAATACGTATTATCAGTTTTTTGTTTTTTGTGTGAATACTATTACTATATTGTATACGTAGAACAATAAATTCACAAGTACTCCAAAAGTGAGAAATCACAACCTTGACTTGGGAGGTCATTACCCAAACATTGTATTCGAATCTCAAACAAGAAAGAAAAGGCAAAAATAGATAAATACTTTCGTGAAGCTCGATTTTGAAAAATACAAACTATAAGATGGGTATAAGGCGGATATTATAAAATATATCCTAAGGAAAAAGGCTCTTAAGTGCTTCGCGCCGCCTCATTTCCCCGCTTGCTTGTGAGTATTTGATTTTGAGAGCTAATCGAGGGTTTTGCCGCCCAAAGTATTACTAAGTATCATATATATTTTCTTAGTTTCATTTGATTAAACCCTCTTGAACGTTTTGGTGTTCCACCAACGTCCTAAAGTCATCGAAGGCGTTCACTTCACGTGATCGTTTTCATTCCTTGAGGCTTCTTTAATCAAGAGATTTGATTAAGGAGGAGATTTGTAGATTTTGGTCTACTTAATACAATCACAAAAATCCAAAAAAAAGGAAAAACAATCAAAAACCACAAAAAAATTGAAAAAGAAACAACACTAAAAAGAGTCTTCTTTGCACATCCCCTCGTTGTACATGACGTTTATGCAAACTCGCTCCAAAGCAAGACGTGCACGTAAACGTCGTCAAAAGGAAGGAAACCAAACATCTTCTAGTGAAGAATCTCCCATTGTCGAACCCATCGTAGAACAAGAAGCACCCATGGCTAATCGTACTATGATGGAGTTGCTTCAAGCACCCACCGAGGATTATGGAGAAGCGATTGTGATTCCCGCTATCCTTGCGGAGAATTTTGAGGTTAAGACGGGTTTGTTGTCCATGATTCAAAACAACAAGTTTCGTGGTGACGAAAAGGACAACCCTCATAACCACATTCGACAATTCAATTGTCTTACCGCCACGTGCAAGTTTAAGGACGTCTCTAACGACTCGATTAAAAATGATGCTTTTTCCGTATTCCTTAGCCGGGCCCGCAAAAATTTGGTTAGAGAAAGAGCCACCCAATTCTATATTGACGTGGAAGGATCTCGTTTCAAAGTTCGTGAACCAATTTTTTCTGCCCTCTAAGACTACGCATTTGAAAAACGAGATTTCAAAGTTTTCACAAGAGTATAATGAAAGTTTTTCAACGGCTTGGAATAGGTTTAAGGAAATGTTGCACAAATGTCCTCATCATGGTTTTTCCGACTTGCATCAAATTGACACGTTTTACAATGGATTAAACGATCATGAGCGTGATTATCTTTATGCCGCCGCGGGTGGTAATTTTTTGTGTATGACGGTCGAGGAAGCATTGTTAATCATTGAGAATAGGTTCTAAGGTTTATAGTCCTCGTAGCACGTCGAGTGTTCGTAAGACTTCGTCTTCACCTTCGCCTTCATTGTCACATAATATTGATGCTTGCCAAATCGAGGCTCATTTGGAAAACAAGATTTTTGATAAGCTTAAGGGATTGTTAATTGACTTTAAAGTTGGTGAACAACCCACTCCCGCTACGGCTAAAGCTGTTGAGGTTTCTTGTATGTATTGTGGTGGAGCTCACGATTACTCCGAGTGCATTACCAACGGTGGTAACACTTCGAGTGCCTACGCGGCCGTAGGAACTTATAACCAAACGGTCAAGTTACCCGCACTAATCAATTGACTCCACCGGGTTTTCCACTAAATCAAAATGCTAACAATTATCGAAACAATCAAGTTGGTTACCAAAACAATCAAAGAAACAATTACAAGGGTAATAACAACTATGGGAATCAAGGGAGTAGTAGCCAATTGCAAAACCAAAACCAAAACCGTAATTTTCAAAACACAAGTCAAGGTCTTCAAAATGTTTACACTAAAGAACTTCCAATGGACTTTTTGAATTACGCTACGGCAAATGATAAGATTTTGGAAAACATTCAAGAGCAATTGGCTAGTCAAGCTAGGGAAGCGGCTAAAAATGCAAAGGAGATAGCTAATTTAGCCAAGGAAAATACCAACATGAAAAATGAGTTGAAAAATGATTTTGCTAATCAAATTAGAGGCCAAAACAATAAAATTGAGCAAAGTCATTCTAGGCTTGAACAAAGGATAGACCAAAAAGCCGCTAGTCAATATGTTAAGCTTAATGCTATTTTGGAAGCGGTCATGGGGAACAAAGCCTCTACTTCGGGTAGTTTACCTAGTAACACCATATCAAACCCGAAGGGAGAGATGAAAGTGATTACCACACGAAGTGGTAAGACACTTAAGGAACTGACTCCTCAACCAATTACTCCAACGGTGGAGGAAATTGAGGAAGAACCCGAGGTGGTGGTAGAAAAGGAGCATATCTCAAGCCCACAAAGTACCACTCATGCCACACCTACGGTTGACCCATTACCAACATTGGAACCCGATATTCCAAAGGCTATGCCTATGCCCCAACCCACACCACCCTTGCCTTACCCATCGAGACTTAGGAAGGAGAAACGACAAGAGCGCGACAATTATCAATTTGAGCTTTTTATGAAAATGTTTCGTGATTTGCACTTTAATGTGAGTTTCGCCGATGCTTTGGTCATGATGCCTCGATTTGCCGCTAACTTTAAGAGTATGTTGAACAACAAGGAGAAATTGCATCAATTGTCTAGTTGTTCATCGGTTTATCTTAATCGCATACCTCAAAAAGTCGGTGATCCCGGTAAATTCTTGATCCCTTGTGCAATCCAAGATATGGAAGAATGCTATGTCTTGGCCGATCTTGGTGCTAGCATTAACTTGATGCCACTTGCAATCTTCAAGTCGCTCAATCTTCCTAATCTTACTCCTTCACTAATGTCTATCGAGTTGGCCGACCATTCCACGATTCGCGCATGTGGATTGGCGGAAGACGTTTTTGTGAAAGTGGGAAAGTTCTATTATCCGGTAGACTTTATCGTTGTCGACATTCCCAAGGATCCTCAAGTTCCTCTCATTTTAGGTCGTTCGTTTTTAGATACGTCTATGGCTTTGATCGATGTTCATGCTAGAAAGATCACCTTACGTTTCAACGACGAGGAACTTGTTATAAACGCAACTCAAAATTCTCAACTTTCTCATGTTTATTCCGTTGCTACCATAAACCTCGTTGATATGATCGACGTTGTTTGCGAGGAATTTTCACAAGAAGTTCTAGGTTTTGGTGATGTTTTGAAAATAGTGGCAATCCCACTATGCTTGATCCCATTCTTGATAATTTGACACCAACCTTCACTCCATTTGAAGGTGGTGGTTTTACGTTGGAAGAATTCGATGTTCCACGTACTTGTGACGAAGACCTCAACAATGATGAGGACTTCTCGATTATCAAGGATTTTCTCAACGATTTCCCATTTCCTCCACCCGAGGAGGTTATGAGTATCGAGCCCAAATCTTCAATCGAGGAACCACCTATCCTCGAGTTGAAAGATTTACCTCCTCATCTCGAATATGTCTATTTGGAGGAGGGAGACAAGTTGTCGGTTATTATTGCGAAGGAACTTTCGGATGATGAAAAAACCGCACTTGTCGATGTTCTAAAGGATCACAAAGGGGCAATTGCGTGGAAGTTATCCGACATTAAGGGGATCGATCCCAAATTTTGTACCCACAAAATCTTAATGGAGGAGGATTACAAGCCCGTAATCCAATGTCAAAGGAGGGTGAACCCCAAAATTCACGACGTCATCAAAAAGGAGGTCCTAAAACTCCTTGACGCGGGAATGATTTACCCTATTTCCGATAGCCCTTGGGTGAGTCCTATTCATTGTGTCCCTAAGAAGGGAGGGATAACCGTTGTGCCAAACGATGCCAACGAGTTAATTCCCACTAGACTCGTGACCGGATGGAGAGTGTGCATTGACTATCGTAAGTTGAATGAAGCCACTCGTAAAGACCATTTTCCCTTGCCCTTCATGGACCAAATGTTGGAGCGTCTTGCGGGAAACGATTTCTATTGCTTTTTAGATGGTTTTTCCGGTTACTTCCAAATTCCCATCGATCCTCGTGATCAAGAAAAAACTACGTTTACGTGTCCATATGGAACGTTTGCCTATCGTAGAATGCCATTCGGACTTTGCAATGCACCGGGAACCTTTCAAAGGTGCATGATGGCTATTTTTCATGATATGATCGAGAAGACGATGGAAGTCTTCATGGATGACTTTTCCGTGTTTGGTAATTCGTTCACTTCGTTTTTGTCGAATCTCGAGAGAATGTTGAAACGTTGTGAGGAAACCAACCTTGTGCTCAATTGGGAAAATGTTATTTTATGGTTAAAAGTGGAATCGTCTTAGGGCATAAAGTCTCGAAAGCGGGGATTGAGGTACATCAAGCTAAGGTAGACGTCATCGCCAAATTACCTCATCCCAAAACCGTTAAGGGAGTTAGGATTTTCCTAGGCCACGCGGGCTTTTATCGTCGATTCATCAAGGATTTTTCAAAGATCTCTCGACCTATTACACATCTTCTGGAAAAAGAGGCACGTTTTGTCTTTGACGAAGATTGTGTACGAGCCTTTGAAATCCTTAAGAGGAAACTTACCGAAGCTCCCATTCTTGTTGCTCCCAATTGGAACCTCCCCTTTGAGCTCATGTGTGATGCTAGTGACTACGCTATAGGGGCCGTATTGGGGCAACGTCATGAAAAGCACTTCTTGCCTATTCAATATGCTAGCAAGACGATGACCGAGGCTCAACTTAAATACACTACAACGGAGAATGAGTTCCTTGCCGTGGTGTATGCATTTGAGAAATTTCGACCTTATCTCGTCTTGACGAAATGCATAGTGTATACGGATCATTCGGCTATCAAGTATCTTATGGCTAAACAAGATGCAAAGCCGAGATTACTTCGTTGGATTCTCCTCCTTCAAGAATTTGATCACAAAATCGTTGACAAAAAAGGAGCTGAGAATCTAGCGGCCGATCATCTTTCTCGTTTGGAAGATCCTCACCAAAGTGTTTACGAGCCCAAGGAAATCACCGAAACATTTCCGCTCGAGACACTTGGTGTAGTGAATTCTAAGCTTGATTCTTCCACCCCTTGGTTTGCGGACATCGCAAATTACCATGCGGTCAACTTCATCATCAAGGGTATGACGACTAAAGAAAAACGAAAATTATTTCGTGACGTCAAGTTCTACTTTTGGAACGACCCTTACTTGTTTCGAACTTGTGCGGATCAAATCATCCGACGTTGTGTATTTGGCACCGAAGCTTCTAACATCCTTAGAGCTTGTCACGGGGACCCACGGGTGGTCACCATGGTGCTAATCTCACGGCTAAGAAGGTCTTTGATGCCGGCTTCTTTTGGCCTACTATTTACCGAGATTCACATGAGCTTGTGAAGTCATGTGACTCATGCCAACGACAAGGAAAAACCTCACAAAAAGATGAAATGCCACAAAATATCATCCAAGTGTGTGAGATCTTTGATGTTTGGGGCATAGACTTTATGGGGACGTTCCCATCATCTCATGGTAATAAGTACATCCTTGTTGCGGTTGACTACCTATCTAAGTGGGTGGAAGCTAAGGCTTTGCCCACCAATGATGCTCGTGTGGTAGTCAAGTTTTTGAAAAGCTTGTTTTCTCGGTTTGGAACCCCTCGTGCGATCATAAGCGATCGTGGAACCCATTTTTGTAACGACCAATTCGAAGGGTTCTAAGGAAATATGGGGTTACACATCGTCTTTCTACGGCTTATCACCCACAAACGAGTGGGCAAGTCGAGGTTTCAAACCGAGCGTTGAAGAGGATCTTGGAGAGATCCGTTGGGGAAACCGACAATCTTGGTCGGATAAGTTGGACGATGCTTTATGGGCCTTTAGGACCGCTCATAAGACACCCATTGGGTGCACTCCCTATAAGCTTGTGTATGGGAAAAATTGTCACTTGCCAATTGAATTGGAACACAAGGCTTATTGGGCCCTAAAGCATTGTAATGATGACATGGAGACCGCGGGAAAACACTGGAAAATGCAATTAAATGAATTGGATGAATTAAGGGATATTCCTTATGAAAATTCATTGATTTATAAAGAAAAGACTAAAAAGTTGCATGATTCTAAAATTAAAAACCGGGTTTTTAACATTGGGGATCAAGTTTTGCTTTTTAATTCTCGTTTGAAAATCTTTTCCGGTAAGTTGAAATCCGTTGGTCCGGTCCATTCACCGTGACTCAAGTATTTCCATATGGGACCATCGAGCTAGCTCAAAATGATGGCCCCAATTTCAAGGTGAATGGACATAGGTTGAAGCACTACTTTGGCAGGGAAGTTCCATCCTTGAACTACCTCGACCAAATCACCTTCCCCAATGATAACTAGTATTGAGGGGATCGAGTTGAGCTCATGACTCGGTAATAAAAAACGAGTTGCCTCGTGGGAGAGTCCCATGCTTATCCTATGTACATATTATCGCTTTCTAATGTAGTAACGTGTGGGGATTTGTGCTCTTCCAACCTTTGTTCCGTGGTTGTTTGTGAATTGTAGATTTTAGATGATCATGATCTTCACGATTAGAGCTTCTCGTGTTCGTTTTATGGGAGCACTCGATCGTTTCCTTTGAAGACTTTCTCAATATCCATGATATATCCTTTGATGTTCTAACCTTAGGTTTATAGCACACTTCATAAACGGCTTTAAATTTAACGGTTACACCCTTTCCATGCTAGATTAGGAATTCGACTACGTCTCTAGTATGGGGGTGTTTGCACCCCTAGACTCGAAACATTGAGGACAATGTTTAAGTTTAGTATGGGGGCTGAATAGATACTTGCATTGCCAAACCTTCACGCTTTCCAAAGTTTATCTTTTTGTTTATCGTTTTGTTGCAAAATAAGGCTAAAAATGGCCAAATTTTAAAATTTTTCTCATGTTTTATAAGTGTTTGAAGACACGAATGTAGGTTTTCCAATGGCGAGAATAAGAGTAATTTTTGACTCGACCGTGCGTGTTGAGCACTTAGCTTTGACTCCTTAACTTCACATTAGGCTAAGTCTCTTAAATGAGGACGAGAAATGATAGAGTTAATTATAAGTTACTATGCTAAACGTAGAGTACTTGTATTCTTTCAAAAACTCATGTGTTCTCGTTGTTTGCTTATTCTCCCTTCGCATGTAAATATTTTTTGCTTAATAAATATTGACTTAGCGGTTTAGTATTGATTGGTGGGTTTCTAGTCTTTTCTAGTAGCTTCCGTGTAATTAAATTGGGAAAACATTAAGGTATCGCCAGCGTCACGGTTTTGAAGTATTGGCACCCGAATAATCAAAAGCTTCACCCAATAATAAGATTTCAAGTGCTCACCTAAATCAAGCAAACAATTTGAAGCCCCACAAGGCCGAAAAATCTATGCAAAATTGAAAGTGAATCAATCCTTAATCTTTGAAGCTTTAAAGATCCAAAATTCGCCTTAGCGTGAGGATATACGTCTTTGGCTAATAAAACTACCGATGAGGTGGATAATAAAAGGCAAGGCAAGACCGAAGTCATAATAAAAGCTTCATGGCGAAGTTGAATAAAAGATGGAGGTAAACCAAAGATAATAAGGCCCTTCCGTTAGGGGGCGTATAAAAGTCTTGGTAATAAGTCTCATGTTCAAAACTGTTATAAAACCGTGTTTATCGATCCTTCTTGTTGACTTAATTTTTTGACATCGTTGTCTATTAGGAGGGGTTATTGATTTGATGGTCTTGGTTACACCGTCAGGACTCTATTTTTAGACCTAAATCTCTATTATCGCATAATTCAAACGATGTATCCTCGTGAAACATTCAAGACATAATAAAATATAAGAGATACAACTTAGGAAATTGGGAGGATAAGTACGTGATTAGGGCATATGAGTAGTGTTAGCATTACTAACTTATAATGACAATGATCTCATTGCACGCTTGGCATGGAATTGAGGTGAAAATCGAGGACGATGAAATTATTTCTAACGAAGCATTCACGTGTTCTTATAATTATGAACCTAAACGTCCCATTTTGCGATGAAAATCATACATTATGTCTAAAACGCAAGTAGTAGTAATAGTAGTAGTGTAGCTAGTTTATCATTCAATACAGTAAATAAAAATGAATTTTGGAGGTGCTACGAAACTTTATTCTAGCATTGCGTGAGGGCACAGCAATGGTTTAGTATGGGGTAGTGATGAGACTGCTTTTATACATAGTCTCATCGTCCAAAGAGGGCTTAAAATGCATTAAATATCATGAAAATACCCAAAAATATGCTTGTGTTTGTTGCTTGTGTATTTTAGGTACGGATATTGAGAAAATGACAAAAGATCACAAGAATCATGCAAAAACGAACACGAGAATCGAAGCCGCACATTGAACCAAGCCCTAATGAAGAATTTTCCAAAGAAAACCCTCGAAGATTTTAAGATTTATGAAGAAGGGTCCTCCAATATTGAAGAATTGACACTTTAAACCCTTGTATATTCATAATTACAAGATTGGTCCCTAAAGTTTGTCAAATTTACAAAAAGGACCCTTAACTTTGAAGAATTGGCAAATTTAGTCCCTCAACAAAACTAAATTGTCAATATTAGTCCTCCAAGAAGTCAACAAACATGTCAAGACCTTGAAGAATGAAGAAAATGCCAAAATCAGTCCTTCAAATATCATGAATTGGCAACAAGTCCTTGGATAAACCTTTGTAAAGTTTTTGTTGCAAAATTATAAAACAAAAACTTATAAAACAAGGGAAAGTTGATTAAAGCTGTTTGAAACTTGAAGTAGCAACAAGAGGGGATTTCAGGGGCCATTTGCATCAAACATCCAAACCTTCCTCCACCACTCCCCATCCTCTACGTCACCCCACTCAAAAATCCAACCAATCACCTTTCCCCCAGTCACCACGTCACCTTCCACCACTAAATAAGTTAACTAATTATTTAATCAGTTTAACTTTCCCTCCTAAACACAATTTTTAAATCCCACTAATCCCAAAACAGATTAAAACCCACCCCTAATCTCCCATAAACCCTAACTAAACCCAGGATGAACCCACATCAAAACAAAGGGTTTTCCCCTATAAACTTCCAGAATATTAATTAAGGGTCCCTTAATCCCTTTTCAATCCCCAAAAACGTCACCATCCCCTCCCATGTGATAAACCCAGCTTCCCCTGACCCACACTTTGGCTCCAAGACAAAGCCAGTACAGAGAATCAACGTATTGGAGGGATTGCTTACTTTTTACAACCACATTGGATGGAAAAGATCAAAATCCAACAGCTGTATCATCACATGGCATCAAGACCAATTTCAAAATTGTCAAAGATGCTTCAAAGATTCGAATTACTTGAAGGGCAATCTAGGAAACTCATTGTATTAGGGTTTTATTTTTCTAGAAGATTTATAAGCCTATAAAAGGCATAGGAGATAACACTTAGTTTCTGTTCTTGATTTTTCTCCTTTTTTCACAAACCTTGTAAATCCAGTTTTATGAAGGAATATAAAATGGTGTTGAGTTTGATGATGAGAAAGACTGATTTTCATTTACTTTTCATTGTTTGTTTGTTTTGAATGAGTTTTCAAAAAAAGCATTTTTAAGTTTCTGTTTTCAAGTTTTTCAAGTTCTCAAATCCGTTTTTTTAGTTAAGATAGAAAGTTCATAAGCCACATAAGCTACTCATTTGAGCTCTTATATGACCATAGGACCCTGATATCTAAGAGATATCAAGATCCAGTGGGTATAACCTTGGGTAAGAAGTGTTGTGAGGTGAAAATTTCTTGCTAAGTTTGCTCTCTTTGATTATTTACACTTTACTGTATCAAAAGCTACAAGCCAAAAGCTTGTAAACTTTGATACTTGTAGCTGTTCTTGGTCTTGTGGTGTTGTGCAGGTACAAGGAAGCAAGACTCATTTTCATTTCATCATATTTTTCTCAATTATTCTTGAAGATATTTTAAGCTTTGGGGTCGTACTTGGGATTCCCTCAACAAAGCTCTCTACATAGTTTACATAGCACTCTTTCAACCCTTTTAAGCTGATTTGGGAAAGCAATAGCAGGTATTTGCTTGAACTCTCCATTTAACTTTTTTTGGGACTGAAAATGCATGCTTTTTGATATTTATGTGATTTGATGAGCAACTTGCTATATGATTAGTATGATTGTTGGTTTGTGCTTGATTCAGTTTTCTTGACTTGTTTAGATTGCTTTGTTCCTGTTTAGTTAAGATTTGGATGCATGTTATGTGTTAAAATTTTGATTTTCAGTCATTAAATGGTGTTTGGGACTAAGGTTTAATCTGACTTAGGTAATATTCAGTTAGGTTATAACTAATTAGACACACTCAATTGGTTAGAAGAGGGTTGTTTCTATCACTAGTTTTGAGTTTGTTAGGTATAAAAAGAAGTTCATGCTTGTTTTCTTGGTAAAATTTAGCATAAAAATCAGCAAGTCCTAAATCTGATTTGTTTTAGTTTTTCAAAGCCCCAAATCTTGTTAGTGGTTAAGTTATCTGTTATCCTAGGCTTGTGTATTATTGAATTGAAGATTGTTTGAGTTTGATTGAAATTCGTTTAAATGCTAAGTGCATCAGCAAACTGAGCCCAGACTTGCATAACCCAATTCAGTAACATGTTTATGCCTTTGGTGATTGTTCTTGTGTGATTTTTACTTGGTTACTGCTATACTTGTGTTCATTGTGACTCCCACAAGTTAACTGACTTGTGAGGTGCCTATTCTTACCAAAAACAAAGCATCCAAAGGCTTTCCTAAGCCAATCAGGTCACCAAGACCTTTTGTGTTTTTTGAATCATCAGAGAACGCTTTGGTTCTCGGATAGCACTATTCTTCAAGATATTTGGTTACTGTAGCAAGTTTATTTAACTGGACACGTTTTTGTGATTACTAGGGTTTATTCTTGTTTGATTTTAATCTTTTTTAGTTTTAGAAGCTAGTAAGTTAACTGGTTTTAAGTTTTTGCAAAAAGAAAGAATAAAAAAGTTTTAACAAGAAGAGACTGGCCAGGACTTGAACCTGCGCCATCTCTCCCACACACCAACGTGATAACCAGTTGCCCTAGGGTCTTTGACTGGTTATCACTTGGTTTCTTTAATACTTAAGGGATATTTGGTTAGGGCTTATTTATATAAGCCGTGAGTTAATAAGCTATTCCCAGCTTATTTACTTGACTTTTTTCGTTCTTTTGATTTTTCTCATATTGGTCATAGCATTTAAGACTTTTTGGCATAAAAATCTTATTTTTCACGATTGTGGTTAATTTAATAGGATTATTTTTAGTTTTAATTTTAGAAAGTAAATAAAAAATAGGAAAAAGTGTTTTAAAAATCTGAAAAAGTTGTTTTTAAGTTTTTAATAGTATTTTTGAGGTTTACATCAATTAAAGTTTTCAAATTAACTTATTTTTGATTTTATTTGATTTTTGTGGTTTTAATCAACTTTAAAAATTAATATAAAATTATTAAAAAGGTTTTGGAACCTTTTGTTTGCAGTTTTGCCTTAGTTACATTTTACTTGATTTTTGGTAATTTTTTAGGAATTTTTTATAAACTTTGGATTTTTAGCATTATTTTATTATTATTTTATTAGTAAAAATTAAAAGTTAGTTTTTTTCTAGTTTCTTCATTTTTCCTAGTTCAAATACATAAAGTTAGGAAGTTTGCAACTTTTAGAATATTTTTATTGTCTTTAGATTCATTTTTATAATTATTTTAAGTTTTAATAGTTTTTAATTGTTTTTAAATAGTTTTAATTAATTTTAAAATTTTCAAAAATAGTTTTAAATTAAGTTAGGTATTTTAGAGGTTTACAAAGTGATAAATCTCATTTTGGGTTTTTTATTAATTAAATTGATTTTTAGGGCTTTAATTAGCATTAAAAAATTATTATTTAATTAAATAAAAGGTTTGGGTGATTTTTGATTTTTTATAAACTCTTAATACATTATTTAGGATTAATTTCAATTTTTTAGGAATTTTTAGAATAAATTTTTAATTTTGGTGCTTTTACGGTTTTACGTGTACGACCTTTTCGTCTTAGTATAATCCGGCATCGTAACCGTCATTCTCTTCTTATCCCATTTCTATTTTCTTTCTCATAATCATATAATCACATAATTAATCATTTCTTAACACACACACCAAGCCTCCTTGAGAACGATCCCCACTTTGGGTCATTTGTGCACGATTTTCCTAAATCGTCGTACTTACCCTAATTACGCTCTTTTTCCTAAAAGACGTAAAAACTCAACTATCAGCGATTTAGGGTTTATGTTCTTTAGATAAAAAGTTCCTCAACAAGCTCAGATACCACTTGTTGATCCCAAATTTAGATCGGTTTTAGCTTTGTATTAACGAGATTAGATCAAGTATAATACATAGAGAAACTTTGTGTTTGAAACAATCTAAGTACTATGGAAAATTAATACTTAGAACAAAGAACAAACAAATACCAAACTTTCAATTTTTATTAACAATAATCACGGCGTACAATGGTATTGAAGGTACATCAAACAATAAACCATAAGGCCTTCTTTTATAGATGCAAGGAGCCTTAAACATAAAGCTAAGTATCAACTATTCTAGGAAGATATTAAATTGATAAACATAAGAAATACAATATTCGAATATATCTTCCTAACTTAAACAAAATGTGTTAAATTAACAACTAATAAACTTTGACAGTGGCTTGGATTCTCTTTGTCAGCGTCTTGGTTGTCAGCGCCTTGATTACTCTTGTCAGCGGCTAGAATCCCTCTTGTCAGCGGCTAGTGACTTAGATAATTTTATTCCCAACTATACCGACTCATCCATTGAACATCTAACGTACAAACATAACATAGTGACTCATCCATTTAACATGTAAGGTAACATAACATACCGACTCATCCATTGAACATCTAACGTACAACCATAACATACCGACTCATCCCTTGAACATCTAACGTACAACCATATCATACCGACTCATCCATTGAACATCTAACTTACAACCATAACATACCGACTCATCCATTTAACATGTAAGGTACAACCATAACATACCGACTCATTCATTGAACATCTAACGTACAACCATAACATACCGACTCATCCATTGAACATCAAACGTACAACCATAACATACCGACTCATCCATTGAACATCTGACGTACAACCATAACATACCGACTCATCCATTTAACATGTAAGGTACAACCATAACATACCGACTTATCCATTGAACATCAAACGCACAACCATAAAATACCGACTAATCCATTGAACATCTTATGCACAACCATAACATACCGACTCATCCATTGAACATCTAATGCACAACCATAACATACCGACTCATCCATTGAACATCTGACGTACAACTATAACATACTGACTCATCCATTTAACATGTAAGGTACAACCATAACATACCGACTTATCCATTGAACATCAGACGTACAACCATAAAATACCGACTCATCCATTGAACATCTAACGTACAACCATAACATACCGACTCATCCATTGAACATCTAACGTACAACCATAACATACCGACTCATCCATTGAACACCTAATGTACAACCATAACATACCGACTCTCCATTTAACATCTAACGTACAACCATAACATACCGACTCATCCATTTAACATGTAAGGTACAACCATAACATACCGACTCATCCGTTGAACACCAAACATACAACCATAATATACTGACTCATCCATTGAACATATAATGTAGAACCATAACATACCGACTCATCCATTCAACATCTAACGTACAACCATAACCTTCCGACTTGTGATGAATGTTAACTAATCATGATGAGTGTTAACTAATCGTGATGAATGTTAACTAATCGCGAAGAATGTTAACTAATCGTGGTGAATGTTAACTAATCGTGATGAATGTTAACTAATCGTGATGAATGTTATCTAATGGTGATGAATGTTAACTAAACGTTGGCGGGAAAATGTTGACGGGAAAAGTTGGCGGGAAAATGTTGGCAATTTCCCTCACTTTTTTACCATAAAAACACATGTTATCTTTATAACCACACACATTCTTACCAACGCAACCACTAGCGGATCACACACACATATCATCACAAACACATTGTTATTATGAAGATGTTGGAGCATGAAGCTTTTCCGTGTAGTTGTGGATATGGAGATCTAGTTTTGCGAGAATCGTGGCAGCCTGAAATCCTTGGTAGACCATACTATGCATGTCCACGTTCACGGGTGAAACCTCCATCACATGGATGTAATTTTTTGTGGAAAGATGAACGGAGACTACTATTTATTTCTCTTGGAGCTTCAATTAGCTTTTCTCCGTGACTTTCAATGACTCTAATTTCTTCTCGAAGCTCTTCCTCGAGACCTTCAACGTCTCCAATTTCTTCTCCAAGCCCTTCAACGTGTTCAAACTGCGTGCACTTGAATAGAAAGATAAAGGTACTTGAGAAAACAATATAACTTTATAGCCATCCAGAGAAACACACAATAGATTCAGCTGCACTACTACACGACCTTTACGATGATATGAGGAACATTAGTTTGAACTAGTTTGTGAAGTGTCCGTTTTCTTGTTTATGAGTCTATTATCGTTGTAATATGTATGTTTAAATGTCCGTGTCGAATAAAACTATGTTTAAGCCATTTTTGCAAACATATACAAGAGTTTAAAAAAAACCAAAGTTATAAAAAATGACGGATTATTTTGTACCACTAACGATATTTCAATAAAATATTATTACTTATAAAATAATAAAATATTACTGACAATATTACCTATCTTTATACGAGTAACATTCTAACAACACCATTATATTAATCAACTTTAAAGACCTTTAAACATTTGGCGTATTACTAGTCATTTTCTATAGTTTCTAATATGAATGAAAATTGTCAATAATTTCTACTTTAAGTGATTAGTGCCAAATTAGCCGAGTCATTATACAAACTTTTTCGATAATGCAGAAATATGCATCAGGAGCTGAAACATTACTTCACATACGCATCTATCTTATTTAAACACATAACATTTAATCAAACATTATCACATCTTTATTTTATACTTCGGGCATAGTAGCAAATCCTGAAAATGGTTTAAGTTATTGGTTGATGTCTGGCTCAAAGTTTAAACCTAGAAAGACCTATTTTCTGACCAAAACGTTTGACATCATCTTGAACTTGTTGCTTAAATTCATTGAAACTAAATCTTCTATAAATTGAAGTTTCTTCACAGCTTTCTATGATTGTATCATACGATGGACACAAGAAATACGCAGTTGAAAACCTCTCCAAATGCTTATTAGCCACTACTCTATGCTCCACGCTCTTGTAAGTACCATTGCTCCATGCCTGAAAGAAAATACATAAATTATTAAACAGTGTCATAGTTCACCAGGAAAAATGTTTACACGATTTCGAACTTCAAAAACCATTTGCTTGCGATACGTGGACATGTTTGAACCCTTGACCTCTTTGATTTCACTTTATCGATTAAGCTATAAGCTTTTCTTAACAAGTCCAACAAATGAAAATAAATCATAACCAAAGTTTACCTGAAAAAGATCTCCAATAATGACGATGAGGGTTTCCTGTTTAGGATTAACGGCAATCCATTTTCCATTTTTAAGCACTTGCAACCCTCCTATGTGGTCTTGATGCAATATTGTGAGAAAATCGCTATCCGTGTGAGGCATTAAGCCAAAGACATGTGGAGAAATAGGGCAAGAGGGATATCTGCTCATCCGAACGTAGCACATGCTAGGTATGCAATTCTCTTTGAAATAATTGGGTTTTCGACCAATCTTCTCGGCCAAAATTTCTGCAAGGTTCTCTGCTAGTATAGAAACTATACTTGCATATTGCTTAATGGTCGCCCTGATTGAGAGAATAGATAAACTCGTAATTAAAGATAGTAGAATAAAGTGAATCGATAGATTGTATATAAGAAGACAGATTTGCATGTCAACACTTAAGAAACATAAATCCAGTCAGTTAATTACCTAAGACCGGTGACACCACCCACAGTTGAGATCTTGGACAATGGCACATGAAAAGCTTCTGACCAAGCGAGCTGTCGGAGGCAAGTTGCTGACACGGCCCCCCATCGGTAACTACCTACCGGAAAACCCATCTCACATTGGCCATTCACCTTATCGAGAAACGGCTTCTTGAATGCCTCCACTTGTTCACTCCTCAGATTGTCCAAAACTTCTTGTGAAACCCCGTGATTAACAACTTGGAAAAAACCCCATTCTACTGAAGCTTTGGCTATTTCTCGTTTGCAGTATTCGCTCTCAATGCCACCGTTATTCAAACGGCTTAAATCAATCAATGGGAGTTCAAACTCGCATTCATTTGCTTCTTGAAGACCCTCAATTTTGTTACTTCTTGTAGATAGTTGGTTGTTCAAATGTTTATCGAATAATATCTTGTAGGTTTTTTGAAAAGGTGGATTGGATGGATCCATTATAAACTGCTGGCATGAAAATTATGTTTAGAAAGTTGATCATTTGTTGAAGTTTATATAAACCCTAATGCATGGAATGGCAAAAACATAATTCGAACGTGTATATACAGAATATTGTAAGAAAACATTGACTTACATTCATATAAAAAGTTGTTCAATGACATTATTATAATTATGATAACCTTCAACATCTGGAAAAAAATTACTCGTAATACCTAACGACTATTTGTATATGTGGGTGATTTCCATAAAAATAAAAGGTTAGAAATTACTACATATTTGCGAAAATAATAGAAAATAGTGAAACTAACTTCGACTACCATTAGTTTCCCAATATCACCATTACTATATATACGTATATTGATAGTTTTTAATAGACTACATTCAATGACAAAGATTCATATATTTAGGCTACTCCTATTTGAACAGATGTTTTCCATTTAGGTTATCGACAACGGGACCCTGTTCTTTATTCTGTCATCTCACATGTATATTCAAAAAGAGTCAATTAATTCGGAAAGTAGTTTATGCATTTAGAGCCTTTCACTCTCAAACAACCATTCCAAGTGTTTATAAAAAGTGACAACCCTTCTTTTTAATCATTTGAATAGTAGTAGGGCCAAATTTCTAAATTTAGCTAGAGTGAGAAGTTTACATATATAACTAGTTTTGGTATCACAAACTGTTCTAGTAGTCGTTTATTTTTTGTTATGTTTTAGTAGTATTAAATTTAAAAAGTTGTTGTTGAAGAAAAAAAAAAAACAACTTAATAGTAATTTCCCGCATTAGGTATTCTCTATTATTATATTTGTTATATATAATGTAAAGTTCTTAATATACCGATATCAATGGACTCAAATACCGTTTTGGTTTAACCAAAAATCTTTGTAGAAGTATCAGTAGGAAAGAACTTCACGTTTATAAGACTCAAGCGTTTTAATGCATACCGATCTTAATACATGCCATATGAGATGAGCTAAAAACTCGCGCATTTGAATTCTTGACGTCGTTGCCATACCTACATAACCAGGTAGGATTTATATCCCAGGGTTCGCTTTGTTTTGTTCCCACAACACACCCTGAGACGCTATAGCCATGGATATCATCTTTAAGCGCCAAAAGTCAAAAGAAAACCGACTACACTCGTGAATCCTTGTATCTCATTCCGATGTGAGACGGTTATTTTCAATATACTAACTTATATATTCAATAAGTTATATGAAGTCATTTACATACTTATATTTTGTGCAAAAATGCATAGTTATATTGTTAGAATGATATCAGACAATAGATATATAATCGAACTTACCTATGCATGGTTTCTGTTTTAAATGAGTAGGTAAACATGAGAGAGATAGACAAAAATATGTTATTAGCGAACAAAAACCTACACATATGTTTATAGAAACAAAGTAATGCTAATGAAATCTTCTAAAACGCCCAATTAGTAACATAAACATCGCTAAATATTGATTTGTGTAACGTCAATAATGAAAAAAAAAGAAAAAGAATTTAGATCGAAATATTTTGAATAAACTATATCGTACCTTCTCCAAATCTTTAATGCACGTATGAAGCGTGCAAGAATTTTATTTATAATGATGACCTTAGAGAATGAGGCTTAAAAATGCCAATAAATTGGTAGCTTTTATAGAGATAAATCCGTATAGTTAAATCCTGTTAATAATTGAATATGATTGCAAATACATGAAAAGATGGCATGGATTAAGAATCTATGTTTTAAAAGAGAACACGCTTCTCTTAGTTTTATCATAGAACCTTTGTATTAAAATGCAAACGTATAAACTCATGTTTTCTGTAAAGTAAGAAAACATATATATTATATACACTTTGGTTATTGACCATAACTGTTTTCGTAAACTGGAAGAAAAATCAAAATAGCAAATAATTATGAGTATCTGGAAAACATTACTCGTAACTCGTAAGACCTAACGACTATTTGTGTATGTGGGTGATTTCCATAAAAATAAAAGGTTAGAAATTACTATATACTACTAATTCTGCAAAAATAAATAAGACCCATATATATTTATATTGATTTCCCTTTTTAGAAAACAGTGAAGCTAATTTCGATTAACAATTATCTTTCCAAACACGATCGAAATCAGATAAACTAATTGCCGTAGCTTTAATTTAGTGTTTATGTTGTGTATCGGTTGTTTTTAATAGACTACATTCAATGGTTAGGCTACTCCTATTTGAACAGATGTTTTCCATTTAGGTTATCGACAATGGACCCTATTATTTATTCTGTCATCTCACATGTATATTCGAAACAGTCAATTAATTTGAAAAGTGGTTTTATTCATTTAGAGCCTTTCACTTTCAAACAACCATTCCAAGTGTTTTATGAAAAGTGACAACCCTTCTTTTTAATCATTTGAATAGTAGTAGGGCCAAATTTCTAAATTTAGCTAGACTGAGAAGTTTAACTAGTTTTGGTATCACAAACACTACAAGAAAATAGCCTTTTAGCGTCGTATTTTAGCGATATCTTCATCCAAGACGCTAACAGCAACATGTTAGCGATATGTTAGCGACATACTCTTTCGTCAATATCACAAAATATGACGCAAATCATGTCGCAACATTTGTAATCGCAAATTGTGTCACAAACTATGTCGCTATTTTTGCGATATTAAAATAACATATCGCAATCGAAGTCGCTAATTTTGCGACATTTAAGAACACCTCGCAAATGAAGTCGCTAATTTTGCGACATTTAATAACACATAGCAAACGAAGTCGCTAATTTTGCGACATTTAACAATACATCGCAAATGAAGTCGCCAATTTTACGATATTTATGAATACTTCGCAAAGAGAGTCGCTACTATTACGACCTCAGATTAACAAATCGCTAATTGTGTCGCAAATTTTTGCGACGTACTTAAAAGTCGCTATTTATATCGCTATAATATGCATAGAAGAAACTTTATCAGATCAATTCGATCAAGTCACCAGGTCACCCCGTTGAGTCATAGGGTTAACCCGATCGAGTCATTATCATATCAATCTGATCGAGTCATCGGTTCACCAATTCAATCATCAAATCAACTTGGCCGAGTCACTAAATAACCAGTTCAACCATCAAATCAATTAACACATCGTTATTTATTACTATTAGATAATTTAGATAATTTAGACGGACGCTACACCTTTTGGTATTAAACCCCCTTCCCAACAACTTTTAGATTTACATTAAAAACTCAGAATACAGTAAGGGCCTGTTTGGTTCACATAATGTTTTTAAGGGAATTGTAATATTTGGAAGGAATTGTAATTTGATGTAATTGAAAGAATGAGAATGTGTTGAAATTGTAATGTTGTGGAATTGTAATCGATTAAATCTGAGATGTGTCTGGTTGAGTTTTAACGTAATGTAATTCAAATTTCTTTTATAAAACTTAAAAAATTAATAAAAAATAATAGTTAAAACATAATAAAATAATAACAATAAAATAATAAAAAAATAAAAAAATAAAAAAACAAAATAATTAAATTATTAATAATTAAGATAAAATAAAATAATTATTTTAATAAAAATTATTATTATTGTTATTAAATTAAATATAATAATAATTAATATTATTTTAATATTTCAAAAGTATAATAATAAAAAATATTATTATTAAAAAAAATATTAAAATAAATACTATTAACAATTACTAAAAATAAAAAAATAAAAAAATAAAAATAAATAAAAAATAAAATAAATAGTATATTAAATAAACTTGAAAAAAATTTTAAAAAAAATATAAATTAAAAATTAATAATTTTATAAATAATAATATAAAAATAATAATAAATAATAGTAATTAATAATAACAATAACTTATTATTATTAATTTTTTAATATTTTATTATATAATAATAAAAATAAATTTTAGTTTTATTACTGTATATTATTTTAATATAATAATATTAATAATATAAATAAAAAATTTATATTATATATATATATTAAAAAATCCAAAAACAAATCTAATAAATATTTCATCTTCATTCTGGATCTCATGGTGTCCACACACACTACACCCTTTTTAAAAATGGATCTTGAAACACCGTCGCTACAACAACACTAACCACCGCTTCGCCACTGTTACATCGCCGCTAACCACCGTTCCTCTAAAATGCACTTTCATACTTCACTCTTCATCTGTCTGCCGTTCGCCGCCTACCGCTCTTCGTACGCCGTTCGACACATGCCATAATCTGTCCGCCGTCCACCACATCAAGGTTTAATCCTTCCTTTTAGTTTCCCTAAATGTTGTTTATGAGTGTTTGCCTCAAACTGAAACCCTAGTTTGTTAAATTAGTTATTAGTGTTATTGATTCAACAATGTCAAACTAGATGATCATGTTCATATAGCTTTATATATTTAGATGATGTGTTGAATTAAGTTTGCTACGTGAGATCTAATTTACTGGAATATGTGTTTGGCTTAAACTTGCGATTTGTTCGGAAACTGGATTTGTATTTTAGGTTTGTGGATTAAGTGGTTGATTTTGTAGTTTCGCTTAAAAATGAGGTTTAAGCTAGTTGTCTGGTTAATCGGTTATGTAACTAGCAGAACGACTAGGAAGTTATTGTGTGTGGACTTGTTGTTCGGTATTCTATATCCTATACTAACGTACTTTCAGTGTTTTATGTAGGATTGACCAAGGAATTACTGAATTAATCAAGTGGATTTATGCTCTAGGTTTGTGGATGGGCAGGTTGATGCTATACTTTTGCATAAATGTTGTAAGTAAATGGTTTTGTTGGTTCGCGATTGTCTTCAGAAAGTATGTGCAACTGGTTGCCATCGGTTATAGCTGAAACTATAGGTTTAGTTTGTAGAATTATGTTTTTTAGTAAGAAGTATCATTGGCCATACATTCAAGGGATAGGAAGCTTTGTGGCATCACGTCCTTCTTTGCTATCTAGCAATATCATAAGCCAATTTGTTTAGAAATGCAAAAAATGGTAGTTTAGCTGATGAGTAGTATTTAGTAAAAGCTGAATCTGATATAAGCCGTTTCAGGGAGTTATACTAATATTCCCAAATTAGTTAAAACTTAGATTATCATTATTGTAAGACTAATTTAGGCCTACTCATATGCTAAAAAAGGCTAGCAAAATGTTATTTTGATATAGAGAGGATCAGTATTTTCTTGAATGTTATAGCGCTTCTTAAGGGTATATATGGCTACTTTATAGGTGTAACCTAGAAGTGATAAATAACAGAGTCTGAAATTGAGAAATAAAATCATGTAATGACATGTTTGTATGTTCATAAATGGTAAGTACTTAAGGTTTCTGTCGGCATGTACAGTTGGTGCCCTTTCTCTGCTAAACCGACCGCCTACCTACATCTATAAGATATCTCATACGCGTCATCATAATTTATTTAACTTGATTCAACCCTTTTGATTGCTTCTACAACGATGTAAGGTATGCATATCTACATTCACCAGTTCCTAACCTTTTTTTTGTTTCTATCTATAATTAATCTTGTTTAGTTGTATATTCTCTAGGAGCTTAACTCTAGTGATTTTTCAAGAAAACACTAGTGTGCGTGTTTAATATATTTCGGTACATTATAACTGTGATGTGAATGGTTAAGTTGGTGGTTTCAAGGGTTTTGATTTTGGTTGGAATAAGTAAATGTCTTAGAAGTTGTGATTATATAATGGATATATATGAACCAAAGTTTAGATATGGGGCATTGCTTCTTGATCCTCAGTTGGTTACAAAGCCATGTAATAACCATATGGTAAAAAGGTCTCTGTAGCATATTGTAAAAAAAACTTAAGACTTGTGATCGCAGCCAACATTTGATAACTTAGTTAATAAACTTGGTATAGTATATTAGTAGATGCTACATATATGGAACTACCTATGTACAAATATTGTTCCGTTATTACAAAACCATCTATCTTGTATATATTACACACTTTTAATGATATTTTATACTTAAGCATTATCTATCTATGTCCCTAAAAACTTGTTATTTCTCATGTTCTGTAGATCAACTCGGCCGAGTCATCGGATGACAGGATCGACCACCGGGTCAACTCGGTCGAGTCACCGGGTCCCAGGATCGATCATCTCACTGTTTTGGTATTAACTTTATATGATTGGTATCTATTTGCACACTTGTTGTATATACTAAGTTAGTTAGCGGTTGTTATATATTGAGGATAGGTAATGTTTTTTAGACATTGTTGTTACAAAATATCTGAATAAAGGTAAAAATAAGAAAGAAGTAAGACCAACGGCATGTTATCGATGAGCTTGTGTAGGTTCGTTCATTCTTATTATCGTTTTCATTTGATATCCTAAGAGATACATTGTGTAATATGAGCGCGTACATATGCATGTCTTTTTTCTATGTACTCATCTTTTTTGTATGAGTTATTTTGATCTTTTGTCAAGTATTGTATAAATAATCACATATCATGTTCTCATTTCAGTGTTACAGGGACTTGTTTCCCATGTAGATCAGCACATGGATCAACATTGGCTCATGACGTAGCTATTGCAACTTGGTAAATATATTTACTTTTTGATTACCCGTCTTTAATATGATTGTCTGAGCAACTATTGCTTTTATGCAGAATTCGTGAATGGGTCATATCTTTGTGCTCCAGAAAATAAAGACAAACAAAAACTGAAAGATGTTAGGATGCTTAAAGATGGTGACCACGTTTTTTTTTCAAATTGCAGGTATAACAGCTGGAAAAATTTGTTTCTCTTTTATACTCATCTTGGTGGTTTATATCCATTAACTTCTTATTTTTCAATACAGAAACCAGAAATCACCAACTCCGGTCAAAAATATCATGTTCATGTTCAGGTCCATCAAACTCTACACATGAAATATCGATGCATATCATTCGTTCGACACTATATCTATTGGCTACCTAGTACGTACCTCAAAATTACAGACATTTCCTACATAAAATTACTTATATAAAACCTCCGGGTTATGGGGTAATGTGGGAAGATCCGACAGTTAGGTGATGGTTTGAAACAGGTATATTTTGGTAATCATTTGGGTTGGCTTAACCTAAAAGTGCTTATTTCAAATTTATTAGCTTATCAAATGCACAAATTATGTTATATCAGTGTTAATACTTGCTTAACTTTTGACAGGTTTGGATGTAATAATTTTCAGTGCCTTAAAGATTCTGAACTAGGCAAGACACAGTAACATTTTGTTTGAGCACTGTAGGTTTTGTATTGGAATTGTGGTGACAATTTTTGTTTATTACTTTTGTAAAAAACCAGTTGAAACTTTCGTTTACCCCTCTTTAATGTGTAGTGAAAAAAATTGAGACTCGTATGGTTGTTATGTGCCATTTTTGTAACAGCGCAATAATTTTCATAAATTCTTTCTATTCCATGTTTTTGTTATATGTGTATTGCAATTTAATTCTTAGATTAATGACACATGTAGTGATGGTGCTCAAGTTAGTGGTACAAAAAAGACCTACAGAAAAATGACTAGTAGCAACTCACATAGTGAGATGTTCATAATTTAGCGATGTGTTTAGCGATTAAACAGCGACATGTCTATGAAATAGCGACATAAACAGCGTCATGCTTTATCGCTGTCGCAACTTAGCGACATAAATGGCGTCATGATTTATCCATGTCGCAATCTTAGCGACATAAATGGCGTCATGATTTATCCATGTCGCAATCTTAGCGACATGAATGGCGTCATGATATATCCATGTCGCAATCTTTCTGCGACATGGTATGAGAAGTCGCTGAACTTGTCGCTATGTGCAGCGACACATTTTCACAAGTCGCAAAATCTGCGACTCATTTACAGCGACTTAGCAGTTGATATCGCTAACAATGTCGCAAGCATAAAATAAGTCGTTAAAAATATCGCTAAAAAAGACGCTACAACACATTTTTCTTGTAGTGAAACCGCAGTGTTTTCAGACCTTGGTTGACTCAGTCAGGTTAATTGGTTGATCCGGTTCTTGTAAAAAACAGATCATATTAATCAGAGTTTTACATTTTCAAAACCCGGTTAAACCTATCAGGTTTAGGATGACCTGGGTCAACTCAATTTTCGAGACCCGACCGGGTTTTAATTTTTTTGAATTTTTTTAAAAATATATAAATTTAAATTTTATGTATTTGAAACGAATTTTATTTTTACATATTATATTGGTTAGTAAATAGTTTATATGTTCGATATACGAAATTTTTCACGATTTTTATATATAATTTTTGTTAATTATTAAAAATATGAAAAAAAAAACTTTGTTTTATAAAATGGGATTGACCCGGGTCGATTCGGGTTGACTTGGATCCGATAACTCGACCGAATCAATTTGAGAACCGGTTTTTAAAATATTGACAAACTGTTTAGGAGTCGTTTATTTTTTGTTATGTTTTAGTAGTATTAAATTAAAAAAGTTGTCATTCAAGAAAAGAAAAAAAATCTTCGACGTGTAATAGTAATTTCCCACATATTAGGTATTCTCTATTATTATATTTGTTTTATATAATGTAACGTTCTTAATATACTGATATCAAAGTGATGCCAGTAAGTTGGGGCTGATCAGCAGATAGGGGAGAGTAAGGAAATAAAATGCACAGGTTTGATCTCTGATCTCTTTGTTTCTTTTTGTTTATTATTAATGGTATTTTTACAAATGACCAGCGCTCTTTCATCTAAGTGATGGGTTTATTTAAAGCAAAGAAAATTACAGTAGAAACTCGATAAATTAATACTCGATTATTTAATAAACTTTTTAAGATAATATTTTTTGCCGGTCCTAACTCGGAGATAGGATGCTAAATTAATAATTCGTTAAAATTATAAGATAATACATTTTTGATAATTTCTTTAGACCCCATATAAAATATAAATTAATAATTCCTTATATATAGCATATTACATGAATGATTTATGAAGGTTTCTTGAAAAATGACTCAATTGTCTTTTGTTTTTTTGTTGAAATCAGTTTCCCCTTGAATCCCGTCTCTAAGTTTCCTTAGCATGGTAAGAATTTCTGGTGTTGTTTTCTCATAGCTCAACAAGAAATTGTTCAATGTGATTGCCGCTTTAATAGCTTTGTTTCACGAAGGGGGCTCCATTGTAGAACTTTCCTCATCTTCTTCATCGATATCATATTTATTAATTCCAATAATGCTTTCAATAATTTCTTCATCAGTCAACAACTGTGCAACTACATTTTCTTCTGGGTGAGTCAGAACATCTTCGACATCCATTGCATTGCGATAACCCAACTCTTGATCAAATTCTGGAGTTCTTGAGTGCTTTCACCATCTTCATCTGAGTTCTCAAAAGTCATGTTATCTGTTGATCAAAGTTTACAATGACGAAAGCATTTCGCAATTGTATTTTCACTAACATCCATAGTCCATGCTGAAATTGCAAGATTCATTGCATCTAATACATTTATTTTTACTGGATTTGGAACCCTTAATCCATAACCTCCAAAAGACTTCTATAAAATCGACGGCGATAATGCATCTTAAAAGCTCGTATGATCTCCGCGTCACAAGGTTGAAATTTTGAAGTTGTGTTTGGTGGAAAAAAAAATAATTCAACATTCGTAATCCTTCAATAATTTTTGGATGAGCAGGGCAATTATCCACAATGAAGAGAATTTTTCTTCCAACCATTTTTTTATCAAGTTGGCGAACATATTTATCATATAACACACCAGTCATCAAAGCTCGTTTGTTAGCACGGTACTCACAGTTCAGACTGTTCAAGTTTACATTCTTGAAGCACCTTGGTTTAGCATATTTCCCAATAATCCATAAAGGAAGTTTTTCCGAACCGTCCTCATTACAGCAAATAGCAAAAGTTAGTCTTTCCTTGTCTTGTTTTTTCCCTTCAAGTTGCATTGTTGAAAGGGAATGATCCGGTTTAAGTCTAAAAAATAAACATGTTTAAGATCAAAACATGTATATAATTACATCACTAAAGTACAAAATATAAAATAAAATAATAAAAAACAAACCTGTTTCATCCATATTAAAGATATCTTTTACTTCAAACTGATCAACTTTGTCTCTTATGGATTTTAATTTGTCCTCCATGCCCTCCATTTCAACAGATCCACTCTCTCCAAAATGTCAGAAATTTTTCATTCCATATCTTGCTTTGAACTTTCCAAGCCAACCAATAGAAAAAGTAAAGTCTGGAGTATCCACTGGATACATATCTTTCATGAACTTTTTCGCCTTCTCGATGATTAGTTCACCTGTCATATTCACATGTTCTTGATATTGAAGAATCCATTCATAGAGAGATTTTTCTCGTCAGGAAATTTTGCCCGTTTGTGTCGCTTAACATCGCCTCTTTCGGGAGCAAGTGAGAGATACTCTAAAGACCGCTTAACTGTATTCGATATTGTCGCTTGACTCACCTGTAAACCGTAGTTACTATGAACCCATTCTTGCAATTGATTTTGAGTGAGACTTAAGTTATCCTTGTTGTGCTTGCATAATGCTCTTCGAATCTCGTATGTCATTATTGTTTTTTTTCACACCTTTAAGATGGGAAGCCATGTTGTGTGTATGATTTGTTTGTGTTAACTGATATGAGTAAAATTACTCATATCATTTATATCAATAAACACTCAATAAATGCATAAAATGTTTAAATTTGGCCTTGTATATGTTTGTTTGTTGTTTAATGTGTGTAGGTACCGAAGTTCGCGAAAACCGGCAAAATCGACACGAGTTTGATGGAAAGATCAGCAAAGCAAAAATCAAGTCCGTTTTTAGTGGATTTAATCTTAATGAAGTAAATTGGGCCTTATGGGTCCCACATTTTGTTAATGGGCCCAAAAGCCCAATTGTGGAAATAAGTTACCAAGATTAAACTCATTAGCCCAAAACCAAAAAAAAGCCCAATTCACCTTATTATGATACGGATTAATAACTATAAACCAAAAGCCCAAATCAATTTTATGGAACGTGGAATGTTTATCATGGACTTTTCATGACTCATTAGGTCAAACGAATGAAAGAGTTATATTTACTTAAGTCAAAACCGTTTACTCCCATTCACACACACTACACAATTATCTCTTTCGATACAAACAATATTTCCTTTCTCTCTCACCTCAAAACCAAAATAACCAGACCACTATTCCCTTTTAACCCTAGATAAAAAAAACCAAATTGGGGATTTCTTAATTAAGGCGCGTGTATATACACGCACCTTAATAAATTGCCAAGAAAATCGGAGATAGAAGATGGGATCAATCAGTGGCGTGGCTCATATCTCTATTGTGATTGGCTAAAACACATCACCCTCACCAATCTACCAATTAGAAGAAGACAACTCAGCCATCAACTAGCACACTTGATTGCCACGTTGGCGATCCGTATGCTAGTTGGCTATTTTTAGCAATGAGATCAAATGAATGAAGAAAGATGCTAAATCAAGGGCTTAGATGATAGATTCGACTCAACAGATATTCACCAACAAGCCTTGGGGTTGGCTATAAAAACCCCCATATTATGTAATTTTTGTTATCTCATTTTTTATTGTTAAAGTTACTCTGTTAAAATAGGTTTAGGAAAATTATTGTAATTTTTCTTTCTATAGTATTGTAATCTGCTTTCATTATTAATAAAAAGTTTACTTTTGAGGTTCTATTGTTCTTGTTTTTTAATATTATTCAAAGTTAATTGCAATATTTTTCTTATAAATCTATATTATTATAACTTGAGAATTAATTGATTGAGTTAAATTTATAGCTTTAATTAATTAATTAAAAATAAATTTTGGGGATAAACTTTCCCACTAGAAAGTTTAATATTAAAAATCAATTGGTTCGAATGTTTATTTGGTTCGAATGATGATGAATGATGATGGTGGTTCGATTATGGTGGTTCAATTAATGGCGAATGGTGATGCTAATTCGAGTTCAATGCCAGCTCAGCGTTGCGCATCTTCCCAAAGGTTGTCTTTAAAAGGTTTTAATTCCTTTTTTTTTATGTTGTTTACATGTCTTGATGAATCTGTTAAGTTGCTTAAATAAAGTTTATGATAAATGTATTAAGGCTGTATGGGTATGATTAAGGTTTAATAAATCTGTTTAGTTATTTGACATTGATTGGTTGAGGGTTTAATCTGATTAGTTTAAGCTGAGAGGTTTTAATCTAAACTGACTTATTTATCTGTTTTAGGATTTGGTTCTTATTTGTTTAGTCTGCTAAGCTGATATAAATTTGATTTTTAGATTTAAGTTGTTTTGATTTAATCTTGTTTAAGGATTTGGCTATTATATAAATTTGTGAATGAGAGTTTTTAGTTTTTATAAATCTGATTATGAGAGTTTTTTTAGTTAATCTGTTTAATAAAAGGGATTTTGATAAATCTGAGTTTGTGAATTTGGATTCATGAATCTGCAAGTTTCTTTAATCTAATATTAGTTTGAGGTTAACTTGAGTATATAAGTTAATTGATTAGAACTTATTTTGGATTAAGTTTGGTTTAGGAAGATTTTTATCAGTTTTCTTTTAAAATTGGCATGTCATATTTGCTGATTTGTTAGTTTAGTCTGCTAGCTGGTATTGACTTGTTAAGTTGATTGTTGAGTTTTGATATATGAATAAAGTCTGCTGGAATTGTAGTCTCATTCTGTGTTATTTCATCAGTTTGGTAATCTGTTAAGAGCATTTTATTTGTTCTATGCTTTGCTGATAATTGCTTGTTTTGCTGAATAACTAATGCTATCAGACTCAATTGGTCTGGTAGTTTAAAGCTGATTTCTATCAGTTCCAAATAAAATATATATCACATTTAATCACCCTTGTGACTTTTACTTTGATTTTCATTGTCCAAAAATAATTCTCACAAATATGTCCTTTGTTGGACTCGAACCCATGACCTCCTGGTCATGGGCTAAACGTACTTACCATCTCTGCTAGCTTTTTGTTTTGGTTATAACTCTGTCTTAGTTATTATTATAGCTATTTTAAGTTTGGCTGTAATATTTTTAGTTGATTTAAATACAAGTTTTTCATTTAAGTAAGATTTAGTTAATAGTTTTAGTAAATTTACTTTTATAAAGTTTAAAAAATAAATAATTAAAAATTAAAATAATATATATTTTATTAATTTAGGAATTTAAAGTTAGAATTAAATATTAGTTTTTAAATTAATTAGATTATAATTAATTTAGTTTTCAAATATAATTAGTTTAAAAAAATAGATTTTGTAAAAGTTAATTTTTAAAGAACTTAAATTAGTTGATAATTTTAAAAAGTTTTCTAAATAAGTTTAGATAGAGTTTTAGATAGTGTAAAAGTAATTTTAATTAAATAGATAAGTTTTGGATAGATTTTTAAATAGTTTAAATTTTAAATAGTTTTAATTTTTAATAATTGTCTTTTAGAAAAAATAACGGGGAACGATTCATGCACTTAGCTTTAAATTTGTAGGATTAATATTAGATTAAAAACTGAAAACCAATTCAAATCGATTGTCCAACTTGAAACAAAACGTCTCAAATTCACTTGATCCTCTTGTACAAGGAACTTGGATCATCCACGTGTTTAATTAAATTCGTCTTCGACTTATTTGTGGATTATTACACTTTCCTAAGGTTAGTTTCCTAAATTTGTCATATATCGTATCTAATTAAAATACATCTACGTTTCCTCGACACATCAAAAATTTTGGCGCCGCTGCTGGGGATCTAGTGTACGATTCGTCTTGTGGAGATTTGTTGATCATTGATTTGAAGACCCTTCCCGTCCTCGGAATGTTTTGTTATTTTTCTATTATATATAGTATGTATCGTTTTTCATGTTTTTTGTGATTAATATATTATATTACGTAGAACAATAAATTTACCTATTTCCAAATAAGACCTTAGTTGGAATTTCATCACCTAGCTATTGTGTTCGAATCCATAACGAAAAAAGGCAAAATAGATAAATACTAATAAAAAGTTTGAACTCGATTTATACAAACTATAAGGTGGGTATAAGGCGACGAGCTATAAAAGGCCGTCTAAGGAAAAAGGTTTTTAAGTTCTTTGTGCCACCTCGTTTCCCCGCTTGCTTGTGCGTATATTGAGAGGGACGATCGATTATTGGTTTGCCGACTCAAGTAGTATTAAATCTTATTTTTGTAGTTTACTTATTGAACCTCGAGACGGTTAGGTTTTCACCTATCGTTTCAAAGTCGACCGAAGGTAGATTACTTCCATAGTAATTATCCTTATTCCTTGTTTTTATCAATCTTTTTGATTGAGCAATACCAAATAAAAATACCAAAAATAATCTTCTTAATCCTCTATCATGTTTAATTCTTTTCTCTTCGAGGATGATGTTAGTTCTAAGATCGATAAGGAAATTGATGATTACCTTAGTGCACCATTCGATGCTAGTGAGTTTGTTTGTGAGAATTTCGATCCCGAGGGAGATATTAATTTAATTGAACAATCTTTGAAAATGGACCCTTTCATTCCTAACTTCACACCGAGTGAGGTTAATGACTATTCGCTGGATGAGTTCGTCATTGAAATTGTTGCTCTTATTGATCCACTTCCACGGGGAAGTGAAGACGTTTTAGATCTCGAGATCGAGCGTGATCTTCATGTTTTACCTACCATTCTCGAGGAGTTCTCCGATGAATTTCCCTCTAATGAGAATGATGAACTTGTTGATATTTTGTCGGATATTTCTTGTGATGACAAGATTAATGACACTTATGTGACTTACTCGAATCCACTCTTTGAAGTTTCAATGAACAATAATCAATTGTTTAAAGAGGATTTTGAGAGCATCATACCTCCTTAATCTCACAACCTTTGTGATGATGAGCTCTTAATTAAGGAGTTTGATGAGTTACTTTCCATAGACATTCCTTTGGAATTTGAGGAAGAGTCTAATGACGGTGATGAAAACCCTTGGTTTGATCACCCGATTTATGATGATGATAATGTTGATCCGGAGGGAGAAATTATTTTTACTCCAATTCTCTTTCCCACTCGCTTTGATCTTAATGTACGGCTTTTTCATGTGACTCATTTTGAGTACCATGACCCTTTTGTTCACATTCATAAGAGTGATAAGGTCAACAAAGTCATTCAAGTTGATACCAATATGATTGAGACTTTTACCACACCATTACCATGTGCTCTATATGATTTTGGATTAGCATGGGGGGATGACACCGTGTTGTCTATTCCTTTCTCTCCCGAGGACGAGGTATTCGACCCCGGAATCATTGATTTAGGGAAATCTCGGCCTTTCAATGATGTAATAATTGAAAGATTTTTCGATCATCTTGGTGCGAGTTTATCTCGGGGAGCATGTTATATCCATTCCATGATTTGTGACCACCATCTGTTTTTGGAGATTTGTGTTGGAGTTTTATCCTTTCGTTTGTCATCCAACAACGAGGATGTAATCCTTGACCCCGACATCATGCTTTATTATGGATGTTATTCCATTATGCCGGTTTTCACCATTTTCCCTAAGGACCAATGAATGCGGGGATGGAGTCGAGCTCATGACTCGGTTAACAAAAGCGAGGTGCCTTGTGGGGGAGTCCCATACATTCTATCTTCTATCTATTTTCTAACACTAATAAGGCTTGATCTTTCAAGCTCATGCTCGTGTTTTGTTGTGTTGTGAATCTTAGGTATGACCCTAATCATTGAAGACTCTCGTGTTCAGCTTTTGCCGGTCCGCTTGATCTTCCATACTTTGATTATCAAAAGGGGCACACTATCTATCCCTTGATTTTTATCGACTAACGTTTTATCTTGAAGCATAATTAATAAACGGCTTATATATTTGCGTGCTCTTTCCATGTTAGGACTTTTACATTCGACTCTCCGTGTTTTAGCAAGGGGGTGTTACTCTTGAGCTAAGAAACATTGAGGACAATGTTTGGTTTTAGCATGGGGGAGTCAATCGATATAATCGCTTGCAATTGCTTTTGTCGTGTCTAAACGTAATCGTTTTTCATAAAAAATTTAAAATTTTTAGTATTATTTTAAGTTTTAATAAAGAAAATAAGTGCTTTTGACACAAATGTAGGCTTTCCGTTGGTGAAAATCAAAATAGTTTTTGACTCGAATCGGTTTTTACCTTAGCTTTTCTTTAACGTGTTTGAATCAAGTTTTGCTAGGCTTTTATATAGGGAACTTTAAAACGCGAAAGTCTTAACTCATACGGGTTTAAGAACGAGAACTTTTCGCAAGTTCCTATAATTGATCCTAGAGAGTCGTTTATCAAGGGAACTTTAAAACGTAAATTCTAAAACTTGAAAAAGTCTAAGAAGATGCAAGATCCTATAGATGACTTGAAAACCCAAAACTTTGATTTAATAGGCTAAGTATCCATTAATTTCACATTTTTGAAATTTTACAATATGAAGAACAAGAGATGATATAGTTTAATCATAAGTTTTTAAAGTCAATTCTTCCTTGTGTTAGTATTTTTGTGTTTGATTTAATCTCCTTGTATTTATTTTTCATGCTTAAATAATTAATTTCTTAATAAATGTTGTTTTTAGCGGATTACGCTTAATATCTTAACACGTAACTCCTTCTTTTTCTTCCCTTGTAATTAAAGTGAGAACACATTAAGGGTGTCAGCGTCATGGACTTTTGATCATGGGATTGCGGAAATTTGGCTTACTATAAATATCATAATAATAAGAAGAATAAATAAAAACATGTTCTGTATGAGCCTTCGGGTGAGAGTCATGTAGCACTAACCTTATCATTTGAGCCTTAGGGTGTATGGCATGGGGACGTGTTTAATAAAAATTGCTTCATTATCATGAGCCATAAGGTAGGATAGTGAATGTCAATTCCCTTATTTTTGTCCAAGGAGCCTTCGGGTGTGGATTATAAATAAGGAGCACAATTACATCTTAAAGAGCCACAAGGTGATATGATGTAATTGTTGCTAACTCCATTAATAAAGTCATAATTGACTTTGGAGGATTTATTGTTGCTTTTAAGTAGTCCTATTAGCCAAATTTCGGATCCAGGGATTTATCCCTCAAATCGTGTTAAGTTATCCTTGATGTGGGCTTTCTTTAGTAACAAAGGTTTTTGAAGTCGAGGTTAGGTTTTGAGTGTTGAGTTTACACCGTTCTTGTCTTCATTTTTGGATTAATGAATATCAAATAAGTCAAATGAGCCTTTGGGTGAATTACAATAAAATCTAGAGATACAATTAGGAATAAAAGGAAATTGAGTTTAACACAAATTCCTTGTATGAGTTGTCTTAATTTTTGGACTTATGATTGACAATGATCTTGTTTTTAAACTTGGCATGGAAAAGTGAAAAGTCGAGGAAGATGAATCTATTTGAGTTTTATGATCCTAAAAGTTTTTTTTTCAATAATGAAAGTCTTACATTGTGTCTTTGCAAAATAAAGTTTCATAAGTTGAATAAAAGTATAGTTAGTAGTTTTATTTTATCATTGCGTGAGGACACGGCAATTACTTAGCAAGGGGGAGTTTGATATGAGTGAAATTACTCATATGATTTATATCATTAAACACTAAATAAATGCATAAAATGTTTAAATTTGGCCTTGTATATGTTTGTTGGTTGTTTAATGTGTGTAGGTACCGAAGTTCGCGAAAACCGGCAAAATCGACACGAGTTTGATGGAAAGATCAGCAAAGCCAAAATCAAGTCCGTTTTTAGTGGATTTAATCTTAATGAAGTAAAATGGTCCTTGTGGGTCTCATATTTTGTTAATGGGCCCAAAATCCCAATTGTGGAAACAAGTTACCAAGATTAAACTCATTATCCCAAAACCAAAAAAGCCCAATTCACCTTATTATGGTACGGATTAATAACTATAAACCAAAAGCCCAAATCAATTTTATGGAACGCGGAATGTTTATCATGGGCTTTTCATGACGCATTAGGTCAAACGAATAAAAGAGTTATATTTACTTAAGTCAAACCGTTTACTCCCATTCACACACACCACACAATTATCTCTTTCGATACAAGCAATGTTTCCTTTCTCTCTCACCTCAAAACCAAAATAACCAGACCACTATTCCCTTTTAACCCTAGATAACAAAAACCAAATTGGGGCTTTCTTAATTAAGGCGCGTGTATGTACACGCACCTTAATAAATTGCCAAGAAAACCGAAGATAAAAGATGGGATCAATTAGTGACGTGGCTCATATCTCTATTATGATTGGCTAAACCACATCACCCTCACCAATCTACCAATTAGAAGAAGACACCTCAGCCATCAACTAGCACAACTAGCACACTTGATTCCCACATTGGGGATCAGTGTGCTAGTTGGCTATTTTCAGCCGTGAGATCAAAGGAATGAAGAAAGATGCTAAATCAAGGGCTTAGATGATAGATTCGACTCAACAACTCTTCACCAAGCCTTAGGGTTGGTTATAAAAACCCCCATGTTCTGGAATTTTTATTATCCCATTTTTTATTTTTAAAGTTATTCTGTTAAAATAGGTTTAGGAAAATTATTGTAATTTTTCTTTCTATAGTATTGGAATCTGCTTTCATTATTAATAAAAAGTTTACTTTTGAGGTTCTATTATTCTTGTTTTTTAATATTATTCAAAGTTAATTGCAATATTTTTCTTATAAATCTATATTATTATAACTTGAGAATTAATTGATTGAGTTAAGTTTATAGCTTTAATTAGTTAATTAAAAATAAATTTTGGGGATAAACTTTCCCACTGGAAAGTTTAATGTTAAAAATCAATTGGTTCGAATGTTTATTTGGTTCAAATGAAGATGAATGATGATGGTGGTTCAGTTAATGGCGAATGGTGATGCTGATTCGAGTTAAATGCCAGCTCAGTGCTGCGCATCTTCCCAAAGGTTGTCTTCAAAAGGTATTAATTCCTTTTTATTTTATGTTGTTTACATGTCTTGATGAATCTGTTAAGTTGCTTAAATAAAGTTTATGATAAATGTATTAAGGCTGTATGGGTATGATTAAGGTTTAATAAATCTGTTTAGTTATTTGACATTGATTGGTTGAGGGTTTAATCTATTTAGTTTGAGCTGAGAGGTTTTAATCTAAACTGATTCATTTATCTGTTTTAGGATTTGGTTCTTATTTGTTCAGTCTGCTAAGCTGATATAAATTTGATTTTTAGATTTAAGTTTTTTTGATTTATTCTTGTTTAAGGATTTGGTTATTATATAAATTTGTGAATGAGAGCTTTTAGTTTTTATAAATTTGATTATGAGAGTTTTTTTTAGTTAATCTGTTTAATAAAAGGGATTTTGATAAATTTGAGTTTGTGAATTTGGATTCATGAATCTGCAAGTTTCTTTAATCTAATATTAGTTTAAGGTTAACTTGAGTATATAAGTTAATTGATTAGAACTGATTTGGATTAAGTTTGGTTTAGGAAGATTTTTATCAGTTTTCTTTTATAACTGGCATGTCATATTTGTAGATTTGTTAGTTTAGTCTGCTAGCTGGTATTGACTTGTTAAGTTGATTGCTGAGTTTTGATATATGAATAAAGTCTGCTGGAATTGTAGTCTCATTCTATGTTATTTCATCAGTTTGGTAATCTGTTAAGAGCATTTTATTTGTTCTATGCTTTGATGATAATTGCTTGTTTTGCTGAATAACTAATGCTATCAGACTCAATTGGTCTGGTAGTTAAAGCTGATTTCTATCAGTTCCAAATAAAATATATATCACATTTAGTCACCCTTGTGACTTTTACTTTGATTTTCTGTGACAATCCGTCAACTTATGGTTGATATTTTATTCTCGAATATTATTTAAAAACATTATTTTAATGTTACATTATGAACTCACTTATTTCTGGGAAGAAATTTGGATTTACGTCTTGAAGTAGCGTCGACTACGTCTAAACTGGAGGATTCAACGTTACGTTCTTACGTTTACATACACCGTCTTTGGTGACAGTCCGACATTTCAGAAAAATAAATTTGTTCATGAATATTATTTTGGAGTTTTAAATTTGTGTTGGTTCATAAACTCACAAATTTACAAGAAGAGATTAGGACTCACGATTTTATTTTAACGTCCTTTACGACTAAACCGGAAACCTTAGGATTACGTATTTACGTTTTCGAACTCCATTTTTGATGAGACAATTTTTATTAGATTCGTTTTGTGCGGTTGATTCATAATTTATAAAAATGTTTTTCGTAAAACGACCCGAGGGCACGCTAATCGAGGAAACTAGAATCGAGGAATACCCGTAAATTAGTGAGGTGGGACAAAATATCCCACCCCACTAATAAACATGGGACGGCACACATGACACCACATCTTAGGATGTGGCATCATGTTAGCATAAAACTTACAAGTGTAAGTAAGCTTACACTTTAAGCTAGTTACTAACTCAAAACCATCAAACCATTTCTCATTACCACCATTTACACATGCAAAACAAACTCAAAATCCTCTCAACCATCACCACCTTGCCGTCCACTTTGAAGAACAAACACCCCATTTTGATCTTTTCTAGCCATGAAATACTTGTTAACTAGCTCTATCTTGGAGTTACCTTGAAGCCTTGATCATTTGGTGGCCATTTTAACAACAAAGGAGGTGATTTGCTTGTGTCCTAGGGCTGATTTCTCAACTATTGTTCTTGGTGTTTGATGATCTTGGAGTTACTTTTGGTGTTCATCAAGTTCTTGTCTTCCAAAAACAAGAAATACACTTGATTGGTAAATAAGATCATCCTCTCCATTTTCTCTTGTTATTGTTGTAAAGAACAAATGTATTTTCTTTCTTTTTGTATATGTATATGATGAATATATGATGATAAAAATGTTGTGTGGGGATCAAGTGTTGATAAATATGCTTAAAAATGTTAATAACCATGAGAAATAAGGCTAAAATCATGCTTATTTAGTTGGCTGTATAAAAACAGTATGTAACTAAAACTTGAACTGATAAACTTGCATGGTAGAATCCATTTACAGTAAGTACAAGATGTTATACACATGTGAGAGTTGGCCATGAAATAGAATCATTATAATGAGTGAGATATGATCAAAACAAGACGAGTGTGCTAATCTGAATAAGCTGTTTTGTAGGGACTGTTAAGCATAGATAAACTTAAAATGAGCAGTAGCTATAACTACGTTAAATGTAGCACATAATATGAAGATCATGATACCCAAAAATGAGCTTCTAATTCATTATAGAACTCTAGATATGATAAAAATGGTGAAGATGAAAATAAAAATCAGATTTTGAGAATTAATGTTTATTATTATTATATAAGCACTCAAATTTTATTGTATAAAATGTAAAAGAAAAACCGACTAACTTATGAAATTTATTTATATAAATATGTAAAAGGTTAAATAAATGGATAAATTATAAAAATGGTAGTGGAATAATACTTACAAGTAATAAAAACTATAAACTTGATTTTTACGACTTTTTCGGCTATTACTGTAAAATTAACGTTTTTCGCCAATTAAAACTTAGACGATCAAACCCGTCTAATGTAAAGTTTTCAAAAGTCATATACTGATATATAAGTAACTAATACAAGTAAAAACCGATAAAACCCAAACTATAGGACATACGGACATTAACGAGCTAAGTAAACATATTGGACTAATAATTGGACTAAATAAGTTAAACACTTATAAAAAGAACTTATTGGGCTTAACCCATTTAGGCCCAACTTGTAAAATGTAGATACTGATAATTTAAGTATAACATGGATTAATACAAGTTAAAGAACTTATAATAAGTTTATTGGACCTAAACCATGTAAATAGGTAAAACTAGTAAACTAGTAAAAAGTTACCAAAACGTAAACACTAAAATGAGTAAACAAGGATGTATAAACCCACTTGATCATCATCATATGTACAAAATCATCATATGTATATTGTTATTTTGATAAAAGTCATTGGACAAGAGTCAAAGACCGATTATTATTTATATAGGTTTCCGTGATTGAAGCACGCACCGTACGTCCGAATTGCCGATAACCCGCCTTCCCACATCAACGTCAGTTCATAGCCTCGCACTCTTTTAAATATTTTTATAAATGTTTTATAAACCCGCGAGGGAGATAACATGTTAGTTTTTATAAAATAGGACACCATTTGTCCCGATTGTTTGTTTATTGATTTGGATCCGAATGATTGTGTGACCCGATTGTATGACCCGATAAATGATTAAAGGACCCGATAGATGAAATAAAAATGGATTATTAAAGTTAGGTTATGTCACTAAAAGTCCCATTAGCATGAATTGTGAACTACCGGGATTTGGTAGACGCTTATGCATATAATAGTACTATTTGGGGACGATCACCCCAGTTCGCGCCTTGACGGTTGATCCCCGTCGTGCCACATTGATTGGTAAGCGAATTTATGTATGAGAAGATTTCCATAGCGTGACCTTTGTGACGACACGCTACTTTAGATGGGCAAATTGAGTATCGGGTTAGCTACCCGTTGTTGGTTTAGTAAGGTAACAATGTCATGCGGCTTATAATAATCCAAATTAACGAAATACTACTAGACGCTCCGAATTACGATGTATTGCCTGACTAGCAATACAGGGTCATACTATTGATATTATGTTTGTGTTTTGGTTTTCATAACCATATTCATATAACGGTTTTTATTTTTATACAACGTCATAAGACGTATTATATGATGTTTTTACGACATTGGCTCGTATAATGATTTTTAAGGCAAACGCCTATATTATGATTTTGATGCAGATTTGTATAAAATGACTTCGGCTATTTTATGGCCTATTAAAATGATTTGTACAAAATGATTTTCAGTAATAATTTTATACTGATATTATATTGATGGATTTTATTAAACTCTATGAATTCACTCGGCGTTATCGCTGACCTTTTCTTTTAACATGTTTTATCTCAGGTACTTGAAGGTAATTCTCGAGAAGACAACAAGAATTCATGGCCCGCACTTAAACAATAATTTCCATTCAAATGCTTTGTAAAACCTGTATAAAACACAATGACTTGGGACCTATGTAACTTTGATATTTATGAATGGAAATGCTTTATTATTAAACGACGCGATTTTTATGCGTTGTCTATGATATGAGTAATGTGCTATCCCGTAACACCAACTAGTCTTCCGCTGTATTGAGTTGTATAAATTTGGGGGTGTTACAGTTTGGTACCAGAGCTCTCGTTATAGAGAACGAAAGATTTTTAAAACCAAGGTTTTGAATAAAACATTTCAAAATCTTTTAACTATAAACATTTTTCTAAAAATGTCTAAAAATCTTTTGACTATAACGGTGCCGAAGAATTCTCGAGTTACCGACAAGGCCAAGACTGAGAAGTGTTATTTTAATATATATATATAACTTGGATTTTATATATATGATGTAATTTTATTACATGATTGTTTGATGATTATTTTGATATTTATACGAGGTATTTATATGACGTAGATTGTCACAAGAAACCCTAAATCCCCTAGTAAATTAATCGAAGCTATTCCCGTAGGAATTCTAGCTATTCTAGATCTAAAACAAGTTGTGAATATTTATGATCCCAACAAATGGTTAATATTCGTAGAAATGTAGATATTAGTTGATTGTGATATTGAAGAAGAATTGGCGAGATTAAATCTGATATCGATGTCATGACGATCTTTCCTTATAGAGTGGAGTTTGACAAAACATTACCACCTAGAAAGATGTCATCTGATTCGTTGTCACCCAATTCTTAAACTTGAAATCGAAAGGGTGAATGTTGCACTTGAGGCTGTCATTGGAACCATTACCCAAAAGCCTCATGCCACTAATACCTTTCCGAGAAGTCTAGTTGAATGATCAAGTCATTTCATACTAGTGACTCATTTGATAATTGTTGTTGTAAGAGCTATAGGATTGGAAATTAAGTGTTGATTCATATCGAGCTTTTATTGCCCTTTCAAGGCCTAAGAATAAGGTTGAAGTATTGGATAATGAGGTAGGATATCGAATTGAGTATAAAATTGGTTGAAACTTGAATAAAAGTAAAACTTAACCTGTATGGAATATGATATTATTAAGAGGAAGTCGTTAAGTCCTGTGATTGAATTATAAGGTTTTAAATGATTGTTAGTCTGTAATAAGTATTTTTCCTAGGCCATTGTCCACTAACAAGGATGCCCAGTGTCCAAGAAATAAATTGAAGAAATCTTCTTCTGAATTGGGACCGATGGATCTTACGGGACATGTGGAACACCTAATGACTCTTGTAGGTTAGTATTCATTGTGGTATCTTTTAAAAATCCCTAACTTAACTGAGATATCAGTTGGTAGGATAAGTTCTGAGAATTGTATGACATAGTGACACGCAATGTGTTACGGTACAATTTGACTTGTTTGTGATTAAAGAAAAGACTACCTTTGATTGCTAAATCCTACATGTATCGATGTTATCTATCTTTTATTGCTTTATCCTAATGTTCGCATTAGTGATGCAACCATTGAACAAGTACTCATCTTGATTTGAGTTACACTGTGAATTATTCTTCGTGAGTGCCATCAAGGTCATGAACCTCATGATTTCTTGGCTAAGCTCATTTCCTATTATATTGTAGTTAGTTCTTGATGAGCAACTCTTCATCACTCTTTTGCAGATCACTCATTGTTTTTATAAGATACAATAGTATCCCTTGAGAAAAATTGAATTTTCATCACTATAAGGAATATTCAAAGTAAGATTTATAAGTGATTGTTATCAAAATGAAGTTGTTTATAAAACGCTTTGGAAAACTTAATTGTTTTCATAACAAAGAAAAATATTTGTAAATTTATTTTTGATTCTTATTTAAGAATTAAGCATGAAAATGTTTTTATTTATAAACATGATGATAAAATTTTGACGAACTGAGTATTGCATCGTTAATCTTGAAATTGTATATAGTTGCGCGCCTACATACAATTTGGAATGGACCATGCAAGACTGATTAGTAGTCACCATAAAACTAATGAATAAACACTACATTTTCTTTGAAGATTGTGAAAGATTAAATTTTATGAGATCTGCAAGAAGTGAAAAATAGGGACATAGTGTTAGGGACACCTACATATGTTCCCGTACTATCTATTCTTCTGAGTCGAATTTACTCATCTGTGGAAATTGTCTTATTTGACAATTGATATTCCCTTCTTGTCCAATTCTCCCGTAGTGAGATTCTTAGGAAAAGTATCTGATTACCGAGTGTTGATACCCGACTGGATGTATCGACGTTCCTATCATACTTTTGATTTGATTTCATTTGAATGACCTGGGTAACGATCCGAGGAGCTTTCGAATGCGTACTAAAATTATGAAAACATGGGATATATTCATATTCGTTAAATGTTTTCGTCTGTATCTGATTTGAAATTCTATCGCGTAGATTATGCGTTGACCTTACTTTTTTAATGGTAGTTGTGTCTCCAGATATCCTTGAATTTGTGAAGGATTATGAGTTATTATTAGTCTTTTGAGAAGTTCACATCTTATCGACGGCAATAAAACTGGAAAGTTGGTAGTGCCAGTAGAATGGATTGATTGATTATGACATGACGACATTGTCTTAATTAATGGGAACTCGAATAGAATTCCCCTAAATGATAAGATGTTGATTATCAAAAGTGATCTAGATAATTCTTGATGGATAACCATATCCTGCATTTAGACTTGAAATTATACCGTGAAATGGTTGTGAATTAGTTATAGATATTATAATCTAGAAAGCACCTAATATGAATTTATTAAAAGATGTTTCCGTTATCTGAAACTTTAGTAAGTATTTGTTGATGAATTACCTAGACCTTCGCCATTAAGGCAAGTTGAAATCGGTATTGATTATATTCCCGGTGCTGCACCTGTGGCTTGTACACTGTACGTCAGCACCATCTGAATTAAAGGAATTACCGTACAACTGAGAGAGTTGTCGGAAAAAGATTTTATTCTACCGAGCTTGTCATCATGAAGAGCTATGGTGTTATCATTCCTTATTTTTATAGATTACTGTGAACTGAGTAAATTGACAATCGAAAACGATATCCATAACTCGAAATGGAAGATTTCTTCGATCATTTACAAGGTTTTTGATCCTCAGCATGGTTATCATCAACTTCGCATCTGCGAAAAGGATTATCTATTCCAATCACTACATCCAGAACTTGTAATAAACATTATGAGTTTCACGTGGTGTCGTTTGGATTGACCAATGCACATGTAGCATTCATAAATTTGGTGAATCACGTGTGAAGGCTGTAATTTAATAAATTCATGCTTGTGATCATTAAGGACCATTTGTTTGTTTCTAAGAATAAGAATGAAGTTAATAATTATTTATAGATTGTCCTGAATTGACCGAACAATAAAAACCTGTACTTTGAATAATTAACATGTGATTTAAGACTTAATCCTTTACATAAAGTGACCGTTTGATTAATGATGGTAAGATATATATATATATATATATATATATATATATATATATATATATATATATATATATATATATATATATATATATATATATATATATATATATATATATATATATATATATATATATATATATATATATATATATATATATATATATATATATATATATATATATATATATATATATATATATATTGACTCTTCAAAAATTAAGAGCCCTTTTAAGACTTTGGATTATTACTAAAAAGAAAGTGCAAATATGTTTTGACAAATATTTTAACAAAGGATTTTTAAGGGATTATTCCCTTATACCTAGAACATTTAACTAAACTCCTGTTTAGGGGTAAATGTTCGTGTATACCTCAAAACAACCTAAGAAGGATTGAGGAAACCATTTAAACCATGACTTGAAATCTGAAACGATAATTTTTACTTTTCAAACTAAGAAAACTTTGACCAAAGTATAAACAAAGGTTTTTCGAACATTTACGAATCTTATTAAATATTTTCGATAAATCAACCAAAAATCTTGTTAATTAAATTCAAATTTATTTTGAACATTTTTATAATTGGTCGAACTAAGAAATTTAAACTTTTAACGTTTACGCTTCATAAAAATTTAATAATTATTATTTAATTAATTATAATAACTATCGATGCTTTAAACGTCGGATTGAGTAAAACAGATAAAGATAATAGTAAAGACGAAACTAAAACATAGAAGATATGAAGAAAGAATTTTGAATAAATACGGTTATGATATTTATTTCATCAGGAAAGTGAACGAAATTACTGACGCATTATGTATAAAAGATAAAGAACCAATTAGGACATGTTCCTTAATAATGAAGGTGCAAAATAAATTGCCGAACAATTTTAAAAAAAATTTAGCCGATGCTTATAAAAAGGATACTATAGATAATAAAAGTGGTTCGCGGCTAATGTGAACCATTAGAATTGAGAAGCCGATAGCATTAAATGTTTTAAAGATCACTTGTGATTGTCTAAATATAGAGGATTGTGAGATATAGTTATGTTGGAATCTGTAAGTATAAGTATTCTATTTATGTCATTTCTGACTAAAAGTATCCTTGTCTGAAGAAGTTGCACTAATGACAAATTATGAAGGCAGACATCGCCTCATACATTAGTAAACGTCTAGCTATTGCAAAGGTCATCATCTGAATTTGATTCGATTTGGGTCATCATCGACAGACTGACCAAATCTGCTAATATCATTCCCGTTAATGATAAATGCAAAAGAGTTATGTAAACATAGTGTGCCTGTATCGAACATCTTTATCAAGATCCTCCATTTAAGCATCTCATTGCTTTAGTTGAAAGATTCCATTTGAATTGGAATCTGGTCATTCACTATGACCCGCTAAGCATCCATGGCTGAATGGTGTTCATAAACTCACAAATTTACAAGAAGAGATTAGGACTTACGATTTTATTTTAACGACCTTTACGACTAAACCGGAAACCTTAGGATTACGTATTTACATTTTCCAACTCCGTTTTTGATGAGACAATTTTTATTAGATTCGTTTTGTGCGGTTGATTCATAATTTATAAAAACGTTTTTCGTAAAACGACCCGAGGGCACGCAAATCGAGGAAACTAGAATCAAGGAATACCCGTAAATTAGTGAGGTGGGACAAAATACATTATCCCACCCCACTAATAAACATGGGACGGCACACATGACACCACATCTTAGGATGTGGCATCATGTAAGCATAAAACTTACAAGTGTAAGTAAGCTTACACTTTAAGCTAGTTACTAACTCAAAACCATCAAACCATTTCTCATTACCACCATTTACACATGCAAAACAAACTCAAAATCCTCTCAACCATCACCACCTTTCCGTCCACTTTTAAGAACAAACACCCCATTTTGATCTTTTCTAGCCATGAAATACTTGTTAACTAGCTCTATCTTGGAGTTACCTTGAAGCCTTGATCATTTGGTGGCCATTTTAACAACAAAGGAGGTGATTTGCTTGTGTCCTAGGTCTGATTTCTCAACTATTGTTCTTGGTGTTTGATGATCTTGGAGTTACTTTTGGTGTTCATCAAGTTCTTGTCTTCCAAAAATAAGAAATACACTTGGTTGGTAAAGAAGATCATCCTCTCCATTTTCTCTTGTTATTTTTGTAAAGAACAAATGTATTTTCTTTCTTTTTGTATATGTATATGATGAATATATGATGATAAAAATGTTGTGTGGGGATCAAGTGTTGATAAATATGCTTAAAAATGTTAATAACCATGAGAAATAAGGTTAAAATCATGCTTATTTAGTTGGCTGTATAAAAACAGTATGTAACTAAAACTTGAACTGATAAACTTGCATGTTAGAATCCATTTACAGTAAGTACAAGATGTTATAAACATGTGAGAGTTGGCCATGCAATGGAATCATTATAATGAGTGAGATATGATCAAAACAAGATGAGTGTGCTAATCTGAATAAGCTGTTTTGTAGGGACTGTTAAGCATAGATAAACTTAAAATGAGCAGTAGCTATAACTAAGTTAAATGTAGCACATAATATGAGGATCATGCCACCCAAAAATGAGCTTCTAATTCATTATAGAACTCTAGATATGATAAAAATGGTGAAGATGAAAATAAAAATCAGATTTTGAGAATTAATGTTTATTATTATTATATAAGCACTCAAATTTTATTATATAAAATGTAAAATAAAAACCCACTAACTTATGAAATTTATTTATATAAATATGTAAAAGGTTAAATAAATGGATAAATTATAAAAATGGTAGTGGAATAATACTTATAAGTAATAAAAACTATAAACTTGATTTTTACGACTTTTTCGGCTATTACCGTAAAATTAACGTTTTTCGCCAATTAAAACTTAGACGATCAAACCCGTCTAATGTAAAGCTTTCAAAAGTCATATACTGATATATAAGTAACTAATACAAGTAAAAACCGATAAAACCCGAACTATAGGACATACGGACATTAACGAGTTAAGTAAACATATTGGACTAATAATTGGACTAAATAAGTTAAACACTTATAAAAAGAACTTATTGGGCTTAACCCATTTAGGCCCAACTTGTAAAATGTAGATACTGATAATTTGAGTATAACATGGATTAATACAAGTTAAAGAACTTATAATAAGTTTATTGGACCTAAAACATGTAAATAGGTAAAACTAGTAAACTAGTAAAAAGTTACCAAAACGTAAACACTAAAATGAGTAAACAAGGATGTATAAACCTACTTGATCATCATCATATGTACAAAATCATCATATGTATATTGTTATTTTGATAAAAGTCATTGGACAAGAGTCTAAGACCGATTATTATTTATATAGGTTTCCGTGATTGAAGCACGCACCGTACGTCCGAATTGCCGATAACCCGCCTTCCCACATCAACGTGAGTTCATAGCCTCGCACACTTTTAAATGTTTTTATAAATGTTTTATAAACACGCGAGGGAGATAAAATGTTAGTTTTTATAAAATAGGACACCATTTGTCCCGATTGTTTGTTTATTGATTTGGACCCGAATGATTGTGTGACCCGATTGTATGACCCGATAAATGATTAAAGGACCCGATAGATGAAATAAAAATGGATTATTAAAGTTAGGTTATGTCACTAAAAGTCCCATTAGCATGAATTATGAACTACCGGGATTTGGTAGACGCTTATGCATATAATAGTACTATTTGGGGACAATCACCCCAGTTCGCGCCTTGACGGTTGATCCCTGTCGTGCCACATTGATTTGTAAGCGAATTTATGTATGAGAAGATTTCCATAGCGTGACCTTTGTGACAACGCGCTACTTTAGATGGGAAAATTGAGTATCGGGTTAGCTACCCGTTGTTGGTTTAGTAAGGTAACAATGTCATGCGGCTTATAATAATCCAAATTAACGAAATACTACTAGACGCCCCGAATTACGATGTATTGCCTGACTAGCAATACAGGGTCATACTATTGATATTATGTTTGTGTTTTGGTTTTCATAACCATATTCATATAACGGTTTTTATTTTTATACAACGTCATAAGACGTATTGTATGATGTTTTTACGACATTGGCTCGTATAATGATTTTTAAGGCAAACGCCTATATTATGATTTTGATGCAGATTTGTATAAAATGACTTCGGCTATTTTATGGCCTATTAAAATGATTTGTACAAAATGATTTTCAGTAATAATTTTATACTGATATTATATTGATGGATTTTATTAGACTCTATGAATTCACTCGGTGTTATCGCTGACCTTTTCTTTTAACATGTTTTATCTCAGGTACTTGAAGGTAATTCTCGGGAAGACAACAAGAATTCATGGCCGGCACTTAAACAATAATTTCCATTCAAATGCTTTGTAAAACCTGTATAAAACACAATGACTTGGGACCTATATAACTTTGATATTTATGAATGGAAATGCTTTATTATTAAACGACGCGATTTTTGTCTATGATATGAGTAATGTGCTATCCCGTAACACCAAGTAGTCTTCCGCTGTATTGAGTTGTATAAATTTGGGGGTGTTACATTTTCATTGTCCAAAATAATTCTCACAAAAATGTCCCTTGTTGGACTTGAACCCATGATCTCCTGGTCATGGGCCAAACGTACTTACCATCTCTGCTAGATTTTTGTTTTGGTTATAACTCTGTCTTAGTTTTTATTATAGCTATTTTAAGTTTGGATGTCATATTTTTAGTTGATTTAAATACAATTTTTTCATTTAAGTAAAATTTAATTAGTAGTTTTAGTAAATTTACTTTTATAAAGTTTGAAAAATAAATAATTAAAAATCAAAATAATATATATTTTATTAATTTAGGAATTTAAAATAAGAATTAAAAATTAGTTTTTAAATAAATTAGATTATAATTAATTTAGTTTTCAAATATAATTAGTTTAAAAAATAGATTTGAAAAAGTTAATTTTTAAAGAAATTAAATTAGTTGATAATTTTAAAAAGTTTTCTAAATAAGTTTAGATAGAGTTTTAAATAGTGTAAAAGTAATTTTAATTAAATAGATAAGTTTTTAATAGAGCTTTAAATAGTTTAAATTTTAAATAGTTTTAATTTTTAATAATTGTCTTTTAGAACAAATAACGGGGAACGATTCATGCACTTAGCTTTAAATTTATAGGATTAATATTAGATTAAAAACCGAAAACCAATTCAAATCGATTGTCCAACTTGAAACAAAACGTCTCAAATTTACTTGATCCTCGTGTATAACGAACTTGGATCATCCACGTGTTGAATTAAATTCGTCTTCGACTTATTTGTGGATTATTACCTTTTCCTAAGGGTAATTTCCTAAATTTGTCCTATATCGTATCTAATTAAAATACATCAACGTTTCCTGACACATCATTAACCTATTTTGATCTTGTATTTATATAGAAAATATTTTAGTGTCCATAAAGTAATACATTGAACACACGAAGCATAATAAGGTGGGAGATTGAAGGTTTCTTTCAAATTGGGCCGTCCATTTGATATACGTACATGCATTGTATACAATAATTAAGTGGAAGCTTGAAAGGTGTTTGTAAACTAAGTATTCTACTATAAATTAATAAAATATTAACTAATATATAAATTAATAATTATTAATTTATCGATTAATTAATAACTCTTTTAATTAATAAATTTTAGTTGTCCCAAATGTATTATTTTATAGAGTTTCTACTGTACAAAATAGCAATTAAGTTTAACCATTAAATGACCCAGACTTTTGGGTTCTTGACTTTTAGACTTCACACTCTTCAATGCTATCATACTCCCCTGCTAAAAGAAGATTTGACCGCGAATCTTGTTGCACATTCTCAAGCTCTTCCGAGTCACTACGTTGGTCATCTGTAACATAAGGAGAAAAATCTGCAACATTGAAAGTTGCTGATACATTGTACTCTCCTGGTAGTTCGATCTTGTAGGCATTGTCGTTTATCCTTTTTAGCACCCGAAATGGCCCATCAGCACGTGCTTGTAACTTACCAAATCTACCGGCTGGGAAACGTTCCTTTCCTAGCCGAATCCACACCAAGTCTCCCTTCTTAAATATGACTTTATTGCGACGCTTATCCACCCGTTCTTTGTACTTCTTATTTTGTTTCTCAATGTGCTCCCGGACGTGTTGATGCAACTGTTTGACATTCTGAGCATAATCTTCGCCGGCAGAGCTTATATGTTTTTCGACTACTAAAGGTGTGAGGTAGAGGAGGTGATGGGATTCACTCCGTTCACAATTTTAAATGGTGTTTTCCCGTTGTTCGACTATACGATCGGTTGTACGCGAATTCAGCCTGTGGTAGCACCAAGTCCTATTGACGCGGGTTTTCTCCCACCAGGCTTTGCAATAAATTACCCAAGCTTCGATTTACGACTTCAGTTTGTCCATCCGTTTAAGGATGATGTGATGAACTGAATTGGAGCTGCGTTCCCATCTTGCGCTATAAAGTGCGCCAGAAATGACTTACACACTTCACATCACGGTCTGAAGTGATTGTTTTAGGTACACCGTGTAATCGTACAATTTCCTGCAAAAACAAACGAGCTACTTGTGATGCATCAAAGGTCTTGTTACAGGGAATGAAATGCACCATTTTTAAGAACCGATCCACCACCACCATAATTGAATCCTTATTTTGCTATGTTCGAGGTAGCCCTAGAACGAAATCAAGACTCACATCCACCCATAGGGCTACTGGCACAGGTAATGGTTGGTACAAACCTGCATTAGTGCTTCGGGTTTTCGCCAATCGACACCTTTCCACCAACCTTGCAATGTCACGCTCCATTCGTGGCCAATAATAATGCTCTCTCAACCAAGTAACGGTCTTATCTACTCAAAAATGACCTGCTAATCCCCCGACATGGACTTCCGTTATAATCGACTCCCTCAACAAGCATTTGGGAATACAAAGTCTGTTATCTTTAAAAAGGAATCCACCTTGCAGAACAAATCTTTGGTAAGGTTGATCTTGACATTTCTTCCATGTAGCCGCAAAGTCAAGATCGTCACCATAAAGCTCCTTAAATATTTCGAAGCCTACAACATTGACTTGTATTGTTGAAAGTAGTGCTTGTTTTCGACTTAAAGCATCAACAACCTTATTAAGAGCTCCTGCCTTATGCCTAATAGAGAAATTGTAGGCTTGCAATAATTCAACCCATTTAGCGTGCCTCGGCTTCAACTTATGTTATCCGTTAATGTATTTTAATGCTTCGTGACCAGAATACAAGATAAACCCCTTTGAGACATGATAATGCCGCCAATACTCTAAGCTACAAACTATGGAATAGAATTCTTTGTCGTAAGTAGAGTATTTACGCCTGGTATCATTCAACTTTTCGCTAAAAAAGGCTATGGGCCGACTATTTTGACTAATTACTCCACCAATCCCAACCCTTGACGCATCACAATGAACTTCAAAGACTTCCTCAAAATCAGGTAGTATTAACACAGGGGCCTTAGTTACTTTTCTTTTCAATAAACTAAAAGCTACTTCCGCTTCTTGAGACCAACTAAACTTGCCTCCTTTCATACACTCGGTAATTGGTTAGGTGCTGAAGTTGTGAATAAACCTTCTGTAAAATGACACTAGACCATGGAAACTACGAATTCCATGAATGGTCGTTGGTGTATTCCAGTCCATAATAGTGGTGATTTTCGCAGGGTCCATTCGAATGCCTTCCTTTGATACAATATACCCTAGAATTAAGGCCTCGCTAGTAAGAAAATGGCATTTCTTGATGTTAGCATATAGCTTTTGTTCTCATAAGATGTCAAAAACACGTCTTATGTGGTACAAATGTTCCTAGACGGTAGCACTATATACCAAAATATCATCAAAGTAGACAACCACAAACTTACCAATATAAGATCGAAAGACCTGATTCATTAGACCCATAAAGGTACTCGGTACATTAGACAGTCCGAAAGGCATCACCATCCACTCGTATAGACCATCACGGGTTTTAAATGTTGTCTTCCATTCATCCCAAGGCCGTACTCGAATATGATGATACCCTCTACGTAGATCAATTTTTGAAAATATAGTCGCTCCATGCAACTAAGCGATTAGATCATCAAATCGTGGAATCGAAAAGCGGTATTTTATTGTAATTTTGTTAACCGCCCGACTGTCAATACACATCCGCCATGACCCATCTTTCTTGGGAACCTAAAGTGCGGGTAACGCACACGGGCTCATGCTCTCGCGAATGGAACCTTTCTCCAACAACTCTTGCACTTGGTGATTCAACTCAGCATGTTCATGAGGGTTCATTCGGTAGGCAGCTTTGTGGGGTATGGTAGCACCCGACACAAAATCAATGCAATGTTATATGTCCCTCATTGGAGGTAAACAAGAAGGTAATTCTTGAGGCACTACATCAACAAACTCTTCAAGAATTGGTATTACCTAAGATGGAACATGAAACTCTTCCTGATTTCACTCCACCGCAAAAAGGGCAAACACGTCTAATGATTCTGGTATCTCGGCTATAAATTCTACTCGAGACAAGAATTGATTCTTCGTTTCATTTCGTAAATCAGAAGGTCCAAGAATAACAGTAGCTCCATCCTTTTGAAAGGTATATGTATTTTTAAACCCATCATGCTTCGTCTTAAGATCAAATTGCCATGGCCTAGCGAGTAAGATATGACACGCATCCATTGGAACCACGTCGCACCAAACCTCATCTTTATATTTTTTTCCAATTGAGAATTTTACTAGACACCGTTTTGATACCTTCACTTCATTCCCTTTTTGAAACCAAGACAATGTATAAGGGTGAGGATGATGTTCGGTTTTCAATCCCAACTTACTAACCATTACAACATTCTCATAGCTACCACCATCTATGATAACGTTGCAAATTTTACCTTCACATGTGCAACGGGTGTGAAATATGTTATGCCTTGACCACGAGTCATCTTGTTTTACCACTGCACTCATGGTTCACTTAATTACCAGTAACTTACCTGTGTTGGCATATGTTATATCTTCCTGGTCCAAAGTCATTTTCTCATACTCGTCATCATACTCGTCAAACACAGGACCATCATCTTCCTCAACAAAAGTTACCATCCTTTTATTTGGACAATCGCTAGCAAAATGCCAGAGGCCTTGGCACTTATAACACCTTTTACTCGTTAATGACCCTCCTCCTCCACTGGAATTAGGATTATAAGTTGATGTGCTGGAATTTCGATTCGGGTTTGAGCTTGAACTTGCAATTTTCTTTCCCGTGCCAGTTGCTGTTAAATGACCTGTGAAGCGAGAAGTGGTAGTGTTGCTTTTTTTGTTCAGTCGTGACTCCACGTTTCGAGCTAACCGGCATACATCATTATAAGACCAATATTGTTGTAGCTGGACAACATAAGAGATTTCAGGCTTTAACGCGGCCAAATAACGAGCAATAGTTTCTTTATCCTCCTCAACCACATCATAGTGTAGTCTTACACGATCAAACTCGCTAGCGAATTCTTCCACTGAGTCGTTTGTTTGTTTATAATTATGATACTCGATGAAAGCTTCTTGACGATATTGTACCGGCAAAATTTTAGCCATTAGCTTCTTTTTCATCTTACTCTAATTCACTATCTTATCTTTAGCTTCTCGAGTACGTTGCTTTATGACGTGTTCCCACCAAATTGAGGCATTCTTCTTTAGCTTAATTGCCACTAATTTACCTTTTGTTAGTCACTTAGATTTTTATATCAAACACGCGCTCCACAGTATGCAACCAATCTATAAACTCATCAGGATGAGATTTACCTTCAAATTCAGGGATGTCGATTTTCATACTGAGGTTCTAAGAAGAATTGTAGCTGCCTGGCCTAAAATGGCGGTCTCTTTCGGGTCGATTAACCCCCCCCCCATGGGTTTTCATCTTTTTCATTTATGCTCTCGTTTAAGTCGATCTGATCCCTTACTTTCCTCATCATCGCGATCATCCTCCAGTCTGGCCTGAGCCAGGAAGCGCTCCAACTCTCAGATACGTCTTCCCTGAGCTGCGATCTCGAGATCCCGCTGGTCCCTACGGTTTGGTCATGGTTCTTCCTCATTGACGTCAGCACCTGGACGAGGTTGCCTACGCGCATATCTACCTCGACGCCCTTGACGTACACGGGGTTGATCTTCTGCCATCAATAAGATTCAAAGCAACCTAAAAGCTCTAATATCAATATGATGCCAGTAACTAGGGGCTGATCAGCGGATAGGGGAGAACAAAGAAACAAAATGCAGAGATTTGATCTCTGATCTCTTCGTTTCTTTTTGTTTATTATTAATGGTGTTTTTACAAATGACCAGTGCCCTTCCATCTAAGTGATGGGTTTATTTAAAGTTAAGAAAACTACAAAATAGAAATTAAGTTTAACCATTCAATGATCCAGACTTTTAGGTTCTTGACTTTTAGACTTCACACTCTTAAATCCTATCACAAAGGACTCATATACCGTTTGGTTTAACCAAAAATCATTTTAGAATTGAAGTATCGGTAGGAAATTAAAGAACTTTACGTTTATAAGACTCAAGCTGTATAATGCATACCACATGTCATATTAGATGAGCTAAAAACTCACACATTTGAAATCTTTACATCATTGTCATACCTACATAACCAGGTAGGATTCAAATCCGAGGGTTCGCTTTGTTTTGTTCCCACAACACACACTGAGAGGCTGAAGCTAGGATATCATCTTTAAGCCCCAAAAGTCGAAAGAACTGAATACACACAAGAATCCTTGTATCTCATTCCGATGTGAGACGGTTATTTTCAATATACTTTATATATTCAATAAGTTATACGAATTCATGTACATACTTATATTTTGTGCAAAAATGCCTAGTTATTATAGTGTTAGAATGATTTCACACAATAGATATATAGTCGAACTTACCTATGCATGGTTTCTGTTTTAAATGAGTAGGTAGACATGAGAGAGATAGACAAGATTATGTTATTACCATGAAAGTACCAAATAATAATATAACTGTACAAGATCCATTATTATATGAATTCTGCCGTAACATACGTGCACAATACTACTATGTAAGACAAATATTTTTGTGTAACATCAATTTTTATTAACCAAAATATAGCAAGAAGTTAGAACACAATTACAAAGAAAGCAAAGAAAGACATGAACACCAACTCTCCAACTAAAGGTACTATTAATTTTGATACAAAAGTTGGATGGATGACGTCTCACCCAAATTAGGTTTAATTCGGGTATTAGGACTCCGGGTCTTGAACCAAGTGAACTTGTGATGAAGGCACACTAAAGAAAAGACACCGTTAGGCTTACCGTTGAATTGTCTCCCACAATTAAACTCCCGTGTGAGAGTAAGTAATCGGTTTAGTTGATATTTAGGGTATTATAATTGCGAGTGAATCGTAGAACCTGGGGGTTTCTTATATAGTCACCGAAACCCTAGTTTGGGATTTCCGAATCGTGCGGCCTGAGCAAGAGATAATTACAATATACACGGTGATCCTTATCATCTAAATAATGAGAGTGTATATCCCCGTAGCTTAGGTTAATCATAGTCCTAATTAGATTACGATTCTCTTTGACCCTGACCGTGTGTAGTAAGAGTGCGGTTGTCATGAAACCGCCTACGACAACTACCTATTGGACCTAATGGGCCCAAGGTGCTGTCTGTTTAGCCCATTCGTGATGGAATTGATACGGGTAGTACCCGTGGGTCGGGCTCATGGCCCGACTAGGGACTATACATCATCATGTCCCCCCAGGCTAGTAGTCGCAGGTTTTAACGTGGCTACAAGACTATACAATAAGTTAGCCATACTTGAAAAGAGTAGGGTATAATTGGGAGCGTACCCTAGAAGTTTCAAAAATCTCTCGTCGAAATATCCTACCTACTTCCCTCCAAGATGGTCACTCACTCGGTAAACGTGAAAATTGAGTGCAACGTCACCTATCGATTGATCTTTTAACCATTAGATTATGCAAGTGGATGCCACATGGAGGTAATCCAAGAGAATAAACAGTAAAACCTAGTGGTATATAAACGGTCAGCTATTTTTAACTATGTTTTACACAGTAAAAAAACTCTCAAACCTCCATTAACGAACAATCAACTCAAGCACGATCACCCTCCAAAAAAGGTATACACACCGCGGTTGCGTACTTCAAATCTTTAATACACAATGGTTAGACAATTGTCGCAGATCACTTCCACGATGACCACCCAAGAACTCCTAGAGTTTACATCAGAATTCCATATTCCTATGAACCTACATCCGGAAGTACTGGATGATCATTTACACATAAGGAAATTCCTCAATGGGAAACTAGGAGTATATACGCGTTTCTTCGAATTCGCAAACAACCGTGTACCTCTGTCAAGGTTTTTGGTTATGTTCTCGCCTACCCTCGAATCCACAAATCCCAGCTGCACTACATAGTTGCAACGACGATATCGAATTTCGAGGTTAATTGCCACCTTTTTGCTGTTGAGCCAACCATGAACATATTTCGTGCGTTCTACCACCCAGGATGGACAAATGGGTGATTTATTTTTCCAAATGTACCAGGACGGTTTAAATGTTACTTCGAAAATGTTGATTACTTGAAGTTTTGGAATGACAAATTCTTATGGATCGACGATGTCATCTTTCCTTATGATTTTGATTTCCTTATCCCTGAGATACTTGCAAAGGACGATCTCACCAACCCTAGGACGTATAACATGGATGATGCAGAGGTCATAAACAACAAACTGCATCCCCATAATATCATATATCGACACATTCTTATGTATGATCGACTTGAGCCGCCACTTTATGATGCGCGAGGACCAATTACCTTAATTCTATAAGGATGATGGCCAGGTAGGTGATCGTCCTTCCTCCATTTCTTTAATCCTTGTAAGTACTTCACTATATTGTGTTAACCAGTATGTTCTTACCGATATTGTATAAATGGATCATTTTGCTCTTGTCAAAGACTGCCAACCAAGGTGGGTGGGTATGGCACCGCGTCCTCGAGTTGTTGGGGAACCATCAATGTTGACCGCCATGGCAGGGCACACCATAGACATGGAGGTGTAAGAGTCAAGCTCTTCCCAAGCCCAACAAATCCTAAGCCCCTAACCAATCCGTAATGTTACAGGTGATGGGAAATCCTAACAATAGTTAGACGTGGGAGATACGGAGTCTGACTCTATGGAGATATCTGTCATGACTCAAATGGTCAGGGGAGAACACGAGGATCAGGAGAAAATCATCACGCGCTTGTCGCATAAAAGAAGGAGAGAAAGTACTAATCCTAACACCCCCAGAAGATCGCACGCCAAAAGGGCGAGGAATCGTCCTCCGCATCCAGTCATGGAGGAAAGTAAAACGTCGTCCACCAAGCCTGTTTCCACTCATCGAGAATATTTCGTCATATTCTTCAACTGAGACCCTGCTCGAGGCTCGGTAATAAAGGTAAACATGCGACCTAATGAAATATCCTCATTATAAACTATAAACATACACTAATATGCATGTGTCGTCCTTGTCATAGCTTGAATGTTGATGGTCCTGGCCCGTCAGTGGCTACAACGTCATTGCGGTGAAAACATGGAGAAGACCAGTCTATTTATTAAGGGTAGTGCCCCTGTCACTGATGCTGAACAAGATCCCAAGGTCTTTGTCCCTAACTGGTGCATACCCGAGTCATCTGAGCTTACTAGAGCATTTGATTATTAGAGATTCATGGATAACTTGACTCCACCAGGGCGCTCCCAAATATTGGAAGGGTTGTGTAACACCCCATTTTGGTAAATTGAATGTCACGCGTGATTATGGCGTATCATCAAAGCATACAAGGTAAAAATCTTAAAAACATTAAATGACCATGAATGGAAATACCGGAAACAAACATCGATAGTCCAAGTATAAGCTCATCACACACAAACATAAGTACTGTAAAGGAAAAGGACTAAACAATGTCCAAAGAAATAAGTAGCAAAATGTATGATGAAATGTATGAAGTATAGAAGGCTAGATAGCTTCCAATCGATATGCATGTACGCTTAAAGTCTACGAGTGCCCTTGAGTACCTGTCGTTTGTGAAAATGAAAGGAAAACAGCTGAGCATAACGCCCAGTGAATGGATATACAAGTATAACATAGAATAACATAAGCATAAAAGACTAATAGTAGCGGAAATGTATAAGTCCTAAGTAACCTGGAAACATGTTCATAAAACCGGTTTTATAGTTTGAAAAGACTTTTGTTTTTATGTAAAATTTGTATTAAGTAGCCAATAGCCCATATAGGTCATGAGGTTCCACTGCGCATGAATACTTGGAGGGGAGACCTCGTCATGCAATTAGAGGGGTTACCTCTAATTAAATAGTCTAGGTAGGAGGGATCAACTCCTAGTGAAGGATGCAAGGCACACATCGCATTCACTCTAGTAATACTGGTAAAACATGTAACTAGGATGCACCCATACGCCCCATATGATAATATAATATAATGGCAAAAATTGTAAAGGGACGCCACGAGCAATCACTCTGCCATGGGGAAGTCATAACACTGGTGCCTCAAGTGTTATGGTTATGGTACCTCCATAACTAGGTGACACTGGTCATGCATGTATATGGCTTAGGCTCTTAAACTAACATAAGTAATCAAACATATAAAACAAATACTGGGAAAATAGTTGGCTGCAAACAAGGAATCCTAATAAGGAAAGAATGTCCATACTGAAGGGACGGGAAATCCGTACCTTGTGTCCAGTGAACGAAGAAGACGAAAGAATGAAAGTCCTACTCCGATCTCACTAATGCTACATAAGTAGGGGACATGTATAAGTATTCTGTTTACTGAGTACATAGCTGATTACATCATGTCTTATCTTGTTTTATATGTTCTTGTCTTGTTTTACTGATTTTAATGTTATGTTGTGTTTATCATGTATTCTATGTATTCTGGTTAAATATTACTTGTATTCTTGTATTATTATACTTGTTGTGTTATAATAATTAACTTTCTAAAAATAGCAGGTTTCCTAAAATAGAAATTTTCCAAAAATAGAAAGTTTCCAAAAATAGAAAGTTTCCAAAAATAGATTTGCTTCTAAAAAAAGATCAGTTTCTAAAAATAGAAAGTTTCCAAAAATAGTAAGTTTACTGAAATAGAAAGATTCCATATTTAGAAATAAACTGAATTAATAAGCTAATGATATAAGATTAAATTTACATAAGTCATGTAGTTATTTGTATAGTTTATTAATAATAGCATGTTAATTAAATAAACTATAGGTTATACGATTTAATTAAATATAAGCATGATTTATCTAAATTAAGGTGTATAAAATACTTAGGTTAAACATGTATTAATATTATATTAATTATAACCTAAGTTATGTTTATTAATTAATTATATTCCATGTTTTAAATAATTAATTAATACGATATTCTAAATTAAATAAATAAAATACTTAGGTTAAAACATGTATTATTTCATAAATAATAATAACCTAAGTCCATGTTTAATTAAATTAATTTTTAGTCATGTTTTAATTAATTTAATTTTCTTGCTAAAATAATATAACTTGTAAAAATAATAACTTGTTAAAATTAGTCGTGAACCGGACCCGTGATTTTAATTTAGACCTATCGTGAACCGGACTGAATTCCTCATGAACCGGACCAAACAAACACCCCCTTAACAGTGGCGAACCGGCTCAGCCGGTTGCCACTGTTGGTGCAAAAACGCCACCGGCTGTTAGCCGGTGGTTACCCCTGGCCTGCCTCGGCTAGCCACCGAACACACAGGGTTCCCACCGGCAGTTAGCCGGTGGTCCCCCTGCTCCTGCGTCTGTTCCCCCTGCTTGACCAAAATAGGCACCGGCTTAAGCCGGTGGTGTTTCATGCTGCTGCTCCGAGACCAATAATAGAAGGATTTTGCTAACTAGATTTCGTAACTAGATTTTGCTAGGGTTCAAAGTTCGTTTCTCGGTATCTTCTCGAATTGATTTCCGGTTCAAAGTGTGACTCAGTCGTTCTTGGTAACGAAAAGAGAATTGTTGGGTGTCGTAAACTAATTAAAAATAAAGACTTGAAACAATAAAAATAAAGACGGTAAAAAGAACTACTGAAAGATAAAAACTTGACGGGAAATTAATGACGAGAAATTAAAAACGTGACAAGAAATAAAAAGGCAAACTGAAAAGTAAATAAGGTAAACTAAAATTAAATGCAAGTAAATTAAAGGTGCGACTAAGTAAAAGGCGGGAAAAATAAAGTTTAAAATTCAAAAACATAAACTTGAAATAAACTAAAAATACCTCACTTGGAATAATTACTCGTTCGGAATGTCACCTTCACCCGGAATAATTCTTCTTCGTTCGGAATAATCAAGTCAAAACACTTATCCGGAATAACTTTGCTTCATTCGGAATATTAAAAAAAAAACCTTCATCCGGAATATGTCACTTATCCGGAATAAACTCTTTATTCGGAATATTGCCTTGATTCGGAATATTTGATGTTCCGAATGAACTCCTTGATTTGGAATATATTCCGAATGAACACCTTGATCCGGAATAATAGATGTTCCGAATGAACAACCTTGATTCTGAATACCAGCCTGGTTCGGAATAAATTGCAAACCCTTCGTTCGGAATATTCACAAATAAGCCTTCATCCGGAATATCCACTCTGATTCGGAATACGGTCTTGATCCGGAATATTTAATATTCCGAATAAATGACTTTTATCCGGAATGTTCCGAATGAGTTCCCTGACCCGGAATGTTCCGAATTTGCACCCTTTACTCAGAATAATTGTTGATCCGGAATAACTAGAACAAACCCCTTCGTTCGGAATAAAGTGTTGGTTCGGAATAATCTGGGCAACAAACAGTACCTGGAAAAACAATAATCGCGAAGAACAAGGAGAAACAAAAATAACATGAATCTAATCTATATCAATCAAATCAAACCAAAAGATTAAGCATGACTAACCACAAATAATCTAATAACAATAACCTATCAAACCAAATCAATAACACTAACAATAATAATTAAAATGATCAAAACCCACTTAATCAATTTAATAAAAACTTAAGAACATGAACATAAACAATAAAGCATATAGATTAAAGATTAACCAAGAAAGGTAGATGAGAGATTAACAATAAAGATAAAGATTCAATAACATAAAAAGAAACTTACTTGAATTTAAAGGAATTAAAGGTACATGACAAGGTAATTAAAGGTGCAAGTAATTAAGGTGCAAATGTCTTTGATTTCTTTACTTGTTTTGTTATTTTCTATCTCTTTAATAAAGGCCAATGTAGATTGATCGTGATGAAAAGTGTAATCGTGCTTTGTAACTATTGCATTGCATGAGGACATTGCAATGGTCAAGTGTAGGGGATTTGATAGGTGTGAAAACACCCATCCTTTTACCACTTAATTACAATAATAACCGAGCCAAAACGTGTATTTTATGTCATAAATGTCGGAATTATGCGTGCTTTGTGTTTTTGTTGTGATTTAGGACGAAAATGTAAAAAGGGGAGAAAACACGGGCTTTCACGGGCTTTTATCGAAGAAAAAGACAAAATACAAAGTCAAGAAATCAAGAGTGCAAAAAGAACGGAAGTCCAAGACCAATTCTGAAGATTTATCGAAGAAAAAGTCAAAAGAAGGAAGTTTACTAAAAGCCGAAGAACTCAAGTCAAATTTATTGAAGAAATTATAAGACGAGAGTAGAAATCCCGAGACAAAGTCGTTAAAGTCAAAGAATTAAGAAGATTAAGGACTTAATGACAATTAAAGAAAGAAGAAAGAGGGGAGGAAGCTTCCTCTAAGCACCTCCCTAATCCTCCTATACATAGGCCTTAGTTCATTTCATTTCATTTTGTTGGCTAGTTTGACAAACTATGCTCTTCCATTTTAATTACCTTAGGGTTTTGAAAGTGTCATGAATGATCATCATCCTCAAGTTTTCACATTCTCTAAACCAAGCTTAAAAACGAGATCATTGTTATTATAAGTTAGCAAACTAACACGAACTCATGTGGGCCAATTATGTACTTAGACTCCCTTATTCTTAGGTGTATCTCTTATATTTTATTGTTGTCTTGAATGATCAAGAGGATGCATTGTTGACTTATTTAGATAGTTATTTAGGCTAAAAATAAAGTGGGACGATTTAATCAATAGTTAGCTAAAGGACAAAATCTTTTAAAACTTCTTCTCGGGACCTCATAAAGTTCATATCTTGGCATAACTCGCTTTACGATTTGAGACCTTTCTCGGACCGATATTTGGCAGCGACTTCATACTTCAAATCTTGAGAGACGTTCTTGAAATAATGGTCTTCTCTTCATAATAGGAATTTCTTCACTTGAAGTTTTGAGAGATTCTTCATATTTGGACCACGACTTCTTCATTTTTCTCCAATCTTTATTTTTGACTTTGATATACAACGATCCGCCTCCTTTTTGGACTTGGATCTATTTATCCTCATACCTTGCTAGGGTCTTTTCGGATAGACTTCTCCATGATCTTTTGGGGAGTTTTTACTTTTTGTCGTGTGTCTCGATCCTTCATATTGATTTTTAATAAATGATTCTTCACATCACTTTTGGATCTTTAGCAACAAAATGTAGCCCTCATGCCTTGTTAGGACCTTTTTGGACTCGCCAATCTTCGCGACCCGCTTCAATAAGGTATGACTTGGCTATGAACTCTAATCATTACCGAGCAACTTTTAAACGATCTTGGGCTAGAAGCTAAGTAACTTTTCAAATCGTACAACCTTATTTATTGCAGATAAATTTATTAACAAGCGATGGGAGAATAGGCTTATCAATGTTGACCGCCGTGGCAGGGCACACCATAGACATGGAGGTGTAAGAGTCAAGCTCTTCCCAAGCCCAACAAATCCTAAGCCCCTAACCAATCCGTAATGTTACAGGTGATGGGAAATCCTAACAATAGTTAGACGTGGGAGATACGGAGTCTGACTCTATGGAGATATCTGTCATGACTCAGATGGTCAGTGGAGAACACGAGGATCAGGAGAAAATCATCACGCGCTTGTCGCATAAAAGAAGGAGAGAAAGTACTAATCCTAACACCCCCAGAAGATCGCACGCCAAAAGGGCGAGGAATCGTCCTCCGCATCCAGTCATGGAGGAAAGTAAAACGTCGTCTACCAAGCCTGTTTCCACTGATTGAGGATATTTCGTCATATTCTTCAACTGAGACCCTGCTCGAGGCTCGGTAATAAAGGTAAACATGCGACCTAATGAAATATCCTCATTATAAACTATAAACATACACTAATATGCATGTGTCGTCCTTATCGCAGCTTGAATGTTGATGGTCCTGGCCCGTCATTGGCTACAACGTCATTGCGGTGAAAACATGGAGAAGACCAGTCTATTTATTAAGGGTAGTGCCCCTGTCACTGATGCTGAACAAGATCCCAAGGTCTTTGTCCCTAACTGGTGCATACCCGAGTCATCTGAGCTTACTAGAGCGTTTGATTATTAGAGATTCATGGATAACTTGACTCCACCAGGGTGCTCCCAAATATTGGAAGGGTTGTGTAACACCCCATTTTGGTAAATTGAATGTCACGCGTGATTATGGCGTGTCATCAAAGCATACAAGGTAAAAATCTTAAAAACATTAAATGACCATGAATGGAAATACCGGAAACAAACATCGATAGTCCAATTATAAGCTCATCACACACAAACATAAGTACTGTAAAGGAAAAGGACTAAACAATGTCCAAAGAAATAAGTAGCAAAATGTATGATGAAATGTATGAAGTATAGAAGGCTAGATAGCTTCCAATCGAAATGCATGTACGCTTAAAGTTTACGAGTGCCCTTGAGTACCTGTCGTTTGTGAAAATGAAAGGAAAACAGCTGAGCATAACGCCCAGTGAATGGATATACAAGTATAACATAGAATAACATAAGCATAAAAGACTAATAGTAGCGGAAATGTATAAGTCCTAAGTAACCTGGAAACATGTTCATAAAACCGGTTTTATAGTTTGAAAAGACTTTTGTTTTTATGTAAAATTTGTATTAAGTAGCCAATAGCCCATATAGGTCATGAGGTTCCACTGTGCATGAATACTTGGAGGGGAGACCTCGTCATGCAATTAGAGGGGTTACCTCTAATTAAATAGTCTAGGTAGGAGGGATCAACTCCTAGTGAAGGATGCAAGGCACACATCGCATTCACTCTAGTAATACTGGTAAAACATGTAACTAGGATGCACCCATACGCCCCATATGATAATATAATATAATGGCAAAAATTGTAAAGGGACGCCACGAGCAATCACTCTGCCATGGGGAAGTCATAACACTGGTGCCTCAAGTGTTATGGTTATGGTACCTCCATAACTAGGTGACACTGGTCATGCATGTATATGGCTTAGGCTCTTAAACTAACATAAGTAATCAAACATATAAAACAAATACTGGGAAAATAGTTGGCTGCAAACAAGGAATCCTAATAAGGAAAGAATGTCCATACTGAAGGGACGGGAAATCCGTACCTTGTGTCCAGTGAACGAAGAAGACGAAAGAATGAAAGTCCTACTCCGATCTCACTAATGCTACATAAGTAGGGGACATGTATAAGTATTCTGTTTACTGAGTACATAGCTGATTACATCATGTCTTATCTTGTTTTATATGTTCTTGTCTTGTTTTATTGATTTTAATGTTATGTTGTGTTTATCATGTATTCTATGTATTCTGGTTAAATATTACTTGTATTCTTGTATTATTATACTTGTTGTGTTATAATAAGTAACTTTCTAAAAATAGCAGGTTTCCTAAAATAGGAAGTTTCCAAAAATAGAAAGTTTCCAAAAATAGAAAGTTTCCAAAAATAGATTTGCTTCTAAAAATGGATCAGTTTCTAAAAATAGAAAGTTTTCAAAAATAGTAAGTTTACTGAAATAGAAAGATTCCATATTAGAAATAAACTGAATTAATAAGCTAATGATATAAGATTAAATTTACATAAGTCATGTAGTTATTTGTATAGTTTATTAATAATAGCATGTTAATTAAATAAACTATAGGTTATACGATTTAATTAAATATAAACATGATTTATCTAAATTAAGGTGTATAAAATACTTAGGTTAAACATGTATTAATATTATATTAATTATAACCTAAGTTATGTTTATTAATTAATTATATTCCATGTTTTAAATAATTAATTAATACGATATTCTAAATTAAATAAATAAAATACTTAGGTTAAAACATGTATTATTTCATAAATAATAATAACCTAAGTCCATGTTTAATTAAATTAATTTTTAGTCATGTTTTAATTAATTTACCTTTCTTGCTAAAATAATATAACTTGTAAAAATAATAACTTGTTAAAATTAGTCGTGAACCGGACCCGTGATTTTAATTTAGACCTATCGTGAACCGGACTGAATTCCCCATGAACCGGACTGAATTCCCCATGAACCGGACCAAACAAACACCCCTTAACAGTGGCGAACCGGCTCAGCCGGTTGCCACTGTTGGTGCAAAAACGCCACCGGCTGTTAGCCGGTGGTTACCCCTGGCCTGCCTCGGCTAGCCACCGAACACACAGGGTTCCCACCGGCAGTTAGCCGGTGGTCCCCCTGCTCCTGCGTCCGTTCCCCCTGCTTGACCAAAATAGCCACCGGCTTAAGCCGGTGGTGTTTCATGCTGCTGCTCCGAGACCAATAATAGAAGGATTTTGCTAACTAGATTTCGTAACTAGATTTTGCTAGGGTTCAAAGTTCGTTTCTCGGTATCTTCTCGAATTGATTTCCGGTTCAAAGTGTGACTCAGTCGTTCTTGGTAACGAAAAGAGAATTGTTGGGTGTCGTAAACTAATTAAAAATAAAGACTTGAAACAATAAAAATAAAACGGTAAAAAGAAATACTGAAAGATAAAAACTTGACGGGAAATTAATGACGAGAAATTAAAAACGTGACGAGAAATAAAAAGGCAAACTGAAAAGTAAATAAGGTAAACTAAAATTAAATGCAAGTAAATTAAAAGTGCGACTAAGTAAAAGGCGGGAAAAATAAAGTTTAAAATTCAAAAACATAAACTTGAAATAAACTAAAAATACCTCACTTGGAATAATTACTCGTTCGGAATGTCACCTTCACCCGGAATAATTCTTCTTCGTTCGGAATAATCAAGTCAAAACACTTATCCGGAATAACTTTGCTTCACTCGGAATATTCAAAAAAAAACCTTCATCCGGAATATGTCACTTATCCGGAATAAACTCTTTATTCGGAATATTGCCTTGATTCGGAATATTTGATGTTCCGAATGAACTCCTTGATTTGGAATATATTCCGAATGAACACCTTGATCCGGAATAATAGATGTTCCGAATGAACAACCTTGATTCTGAATACCAGCATGGTTCGGAATAAATTGCAAACCCTTCGTTCGGAATATTCACAAATAAGCCTTCATCCGGAATATCCACTCTGATTCGGAATACGGTCTTGATCCGGAATATTTAATATTCCGAATAAATGACTTTTATCCGGAATGTTCCGAATGAGTTCCCTGACCCAGAATGTTCCGAATGAGCACCCTTTACTCAGAATAATTGTTGATCCGGAATAACTAGAACAAACCCCTTCGTTCGGAATAAAGTGTTGGTTCGGAATAATCTGGGCAACAAACAGTACCTGGAAAAACAATAATCGCGAAGAACAAGGAGAAACAAAAATAACATGAATCTAATCTAGATCAATCAAATCAAACCAAAAGATTAAGCATGACTAACCACAAATAATCTAATAACAATAACCTATCAAACCAAATCAATAACACTAACAATAATAATCAAAATGATCAAAACCCACTTAATCAATTTAACAAAAACTTAAGAACATGAACATAAACAATAAAGCATATAGATTAAAGATTAACCAAGAAAGGTAGATGAGAGATTAACAATAAAGATAAAGATTCAATAACATAAAAAGAAACTTACTTGAATTTAAAGGAATTAAAGGTACATGACAAGGTAATTAAAGGTGTAAGTAATTAAGGTGCAAGTAATTAAAATGGAAGAGCATAGTTTGTCAAACTAGCCAACAAAATGAAATGAAATGAACTAAGGCCTATTTATAGGAGGATTAGGGAGGTGCTTAGAGGAAGCTTCCTCCCCTCTTTCTTCTTTCTTTAATTGTTATTAAGTCCTTAATCTTCTTAATTCTTTGACTTTAACGACTTTGTCTCGGGATTTCTACTCTCGTCTTATAATTTCTTCAATAAATTTGACTTGAGTTCTTCGGCTTTTAGTAAACTTCCGTCTTTTGACTTTTTCTTCGATAAATCTTCAGAATTGGTCTTGTACTTCCGTTCTTTTTGCACTCTTGATTTCTTGACTTAGGGTTTTGAAAGTGTCATGAATGATCATCATCCTCAAGTTTTCACATTCTCTAAACCAAGCTTAAAAACGAGATCATTGTTATTATAAGTTAGCAAACTAACACGAACTCATGTGGGCCAATTATGTACTTAGACTCCCTTATTCTTAGGTGTATCTCTTATATTTTATTGTTGTCTTGAATGATCAAGAGGATGCATTGTTGACTTATTTAGATAGTTATTTAGGCTAAAAATAAAGTGGGACGATTTAATCAATAGTTAGCTAAAGGACAAAATCTTTTAAAACTTCTTCTCGGGACCTCATAAAGTTCATATCTTGGCATAACTCGCTTTACGATTTGAGACCTTTCTCGGACCGATATTTGGCAGCGACTTCATACTTCAAATCTTGAGAGACGTTCTTGAAATAATGGTCTTCTCTTCATAATAGGAATTTCTTCACTTGAAGTTTTGAGAGATTCTTCATATTTGGACCACGACTTCTTCATTTTTCTCCAATCTTTATTTTTGACTTTGATATACAACGATCCGTCTCCTTTTTGGACTTGGATCTATTTATCCTCATACCTTGCTAGGGTCTTTTCGGATAGACTTCTCCATGATCTTTTGGGGAGTTTTTACTTTTTGTCGTGTGTCTCGATCCTTCATATTGATTTTTAATAAATGATTCTTCACATCACTTTTGGATCTTTAGCAACAAAATGTAGCCCTCATGCCTTGTTAGGACCTTTTTGGACTCTCCAATCTTCGCGACCCGCTTCAATAAGGTATGACTTGTGTTGGAAATACGTTTTTACGTATTTATGAAGGATCGGTCGCTCCAACGATATATTATTGTATTAGGCTCGTGATCTAGTTTGTAGTAAATATAGTCCATATAGCCCACATGTAGGGTGGGCTATATATACCCCTCCTAGCATGTTAGGAGGGGTGGTTCATTCATTTCAATACTTTTCATTTAATCAAATCACTTTCTCTCTCTACTTTTTCTTTTCTCTCCTTTCTCTCTCTACCCCTCATCTCCTTCTTCCCCATTTCCACCATCTAATCAATAGATCAATCCATCAATTACCAAATCCTTAGATATCGTAGACCTTCAATTGGTATCAAGAGCCATGGTTAAATCTTAGGATTTGTATTTTTTTTCTATTGTTTTTCTTGTTATAATTTGTTATTTTTTGTTTTTTCTTTTGAATCCTTTCGTTTCATTTTTTCTTTGTTCCAAATCTGTCCAAACAGTTTTCATCAAATTGTTAAATTAATCCTTTCAAACTTTAAATCATCAACTTATATTTTAAATCATCCGTTTAATTTTTAGATCAGTTTTTATTCAGTTTTTTTTTCATTTTTTAATCATTTTTTTTCAATCAGTCACTTTTATCATTTTTTATTAGTTTTTTTCTTCGTCTTTTTCATATCAGTCCAATCCAATTTGTCCAAAAATTGTCCAAAACAGTCCAAACCTGTCCAAAACTATCAGTTTTCTCGATTATTCCGAATAAGCTTTCCGCGTAGGCTGTTATTCCGCGTAGGCTGTTATTCCGCGTAGGCTATTTTTTCCGAATAGGCTATTTTTTTCCGAATAGGCTATTTTTTCCGAATAGACAAAGTTTTCCGAATAGACAAATTTTTCCGAATAGACAAAGTTTTCCGAATAGACAAAGTTTTCCGAATAGACAAATTTTTCCGAATAGACTTTTTTTTTTCCGAATAGACTTTTTTCCGAATAGACTTTTTTCCGAATAGACTTTTTTCCGAATAGACTTTTTTCCGAATAGACAGACTCTCGACAATTCAAAAATAACGGGAAACAAATCACACCACTCAATTTAGACACACTCGAAAAACTGATTTCCAACTCTCGGACTCTACAAACCAAACACACCCGCTCACCTCAACCCGATCCATCCTCACAATACTCTCGAAGACCTCACATCAGACGCGATTCTTTCTCCCTCGATACAACCTTAACACTCACACTCACCTTACCCTCGAACTCGACCCAAAACACTCGAACACCTAAACACCCTCGTCTAACTCAAAACCAAACCAAGAACACCACACTCCACACTACACCCTCGAATCTACACAGCCTCGAAACACGAAAAACATTTTAGACTCGACTTAAATCACCTTTTTTACTCAATCCCTCGACTCACCTCCCTCTTCTCACAAACACTCTCGACCCTCACTCCCTCACATCTCTCGACCTCAACTTCTCGTACATCACACAGACACATACACAACCCCGACACATCCTCAATCGAAAACGAACACCACACCACCCTCACGCGCACCCTCGAGACAAAAACCCTCGAACCCCACTCCTTACACTCGAACCCTCACAACTCTCGACTCGACTCCACTCCTTCACCCATACCAGACTCACACAACAACCTCATCACGACAGAAAGACTCGAACAGATGAAAGAGGGACTCAATTAACCAACATGCAACAAAGTTAAAGTACCTACCCGAGACCATTTTTAAGATCTTGAAGCCTTCTTCAAATCAAGGTGTAATTTAGTGATAAAGGGGCGGTGAAAACTAAGAAAGTGTGTGTGGTGTATTGATAACTATCGTTTCCACGAATCTTGAAACTAAGATAGTGATTAGTTTTGAGGAGTGTGTTGTTTCTCTGTGTGTTTGTGAGAAAGAGAAACAGAGAAAGTGAGATTAGATTGAGAGAGAGAGTAGGTTGTTGTGTTTACTCGGTTTGAGATTTGTGAGATTAGAGAAACTGATAGTTTTTCTTGTGAGGAGAGAGAGAGAAAACAGGAACGAAGGGGAAAGTGTGAGGCTGTGAGATTTGTGATTTAGTCAAACAAGAAGGAGAAGTTATATCGTGTAGACGGAGATAACAAGAAACTTGTTATAGAAAGACACGCAGACACGTGTGTGGTTATCTTGTCTAGGCCACGTGTGTGGATAATTTCAAGTTTATCTTCATTTTTTATTTTGAAAACTCTTATTTTTTGATATTCATTCTATTTTGATAATCATTTCTTTGATTTTTTTTTTCATTTTTTTTTATTTTATTTTTATTTTTATTTCAAATTTTTTATTTTGAAAAACTTTATGATATTAAGTGATAATCGTGACGTGACAAAGTGACAACGTGACAAAGTGACGTGTTAAGGTGACAAGATTTATTTGTTGACGGGTTTATTTTTTTGAGTCAGACGAGGGAGTATTGGATTCCGATTTGTTTTATCAAACGGTTGTGTCGACAAAAATTTCTTGAGCTGACAATAGAGGTATATCATCTATCGAGAATTATTAGAGTCATTTACGGATTTTTTGTTGGTTTGTCAAAACCCGAGAACTCAATTTTTCGTCGAATTATATCGTTCATCGATTTTCAATGGATGTCTTGATTTCGACATCGAACAAGGGTGAATTGCATCAAGTGCAAGCCAACGCTAGAGAAAGTGGTATAACTTCATTTCAAATGCTTCAGTCTCATCTTGTCACTCTTTCGAGGATTCAAGGAGGGAGCGAATTTGTGACAATCTTTGGTCAAGATCGTCATATATTCATAGAATCAATGTTCACCATCTTGACCCAACTCGCAGAGCAACTCAACAATGAAAATGTTAATCACTCTGCATCGGCACTTGCTTATAAGGCTCTTGTGACACAACTCACGCCTTTCCTCCAATTCAATATCATCAAGTCTGAAAGTTCGATGCAATCATTTCTTCGAGATACACATACCGAGCTTCGAGTTTTTCGTGACACAATATTGAAACTCATGACCTCGGTCTCGTCTTCGATTTATGAAAGATCTCGACTTCAGCAAGGGTATGATAATGGAGTGCAAGACTTTTCGATGCAAGAGGAAATTGGTCATAAGATTGACAACTTGGAGCCTAACGATGGCAAGAGCACGGAATCAGGAGGACAACATAATACCAGTGGCACGTCAGGGAATGTTCACGAGATCCTTCTTGATGACACCTTACCCGTTTATGACGAAGAGCCTGCAAATATGGTACAATGTAATGTTGTTTATGATGTATATGCTGATGATATACCGCATATTGAGCATTCTGAACCTAATTATGACAAACATGGGATGGAAAAGAGTGATAGCAATACCACTTCTGATTCATCCGATGTAAGTCATAATGGGGGAGAGATTGTTCAGAATGCTATAGTACATCATGATAATTGTATTATAACTGCTTCATTGACTGCTTCTGATTCCAAGATTAGAGAGCTCGAAACGATTGTAGCTCAACAATCAAAAGATCTTGAGGATGCCAAACTTGAATTTTCTAAGAAAACGAACAAATTTGAAACATACTTTGAAAAACTTGAAAAGTCAAACGTTGTTCTTGAAAGAAAATTGGATCAAAAAGTTTTAGATTCTAAAGCTGAAAAGGATAATCTTTTGAAACAAATTCAGTTACTAGAGTCTAAATTGGCATCCCAAGATAGAGTGCTTAAAGAGAATGAGACTTTAAAGGCTCAAGTACAGGAAAAGGTCTTTGCTATAGCTGCGTTGAAAAACGAATTGAGGAAAACTAAAGGAACTAGTGTGGATACTAAGCTTGAAAAACCATCAATCTTGGGGAAACCGCCTACAAATCAGTTCGTTAGACAACCGACTGCATTTAGATCCGAGCGACCACAATCCTCGAGACCGCGGTTTGCCTCCCAAGTTGATTTGGGTCATATTTCTAGAACAATCACTCCACCAAGTAGGCCTAATGTGACTAAATCAGCTTTAGCAAGACCAAATCATATGATTGCCTCTAGTTTCCCTAAAAATACCAAGACCACGTCTAGAACTAGTTCAAATGACGTTTGCCATAAATCTGGTCTTAGGGAAGCTATTCAAAAGACACATGTAAGAGATAGCGATGTCCAACCTAGTCAGATGCCTTCTAGATTACCCAACACTGCTAACCGTAGCATGTCACATCCTAGGAGCATCAATCAATCATCTAGGAATTCTAGATCTTACTCGGACATTAAATATGCTACTTGTAAAACATGTAGAAAATGTGTCTTTACGGCAAATCATGATTCTTGTATCAAAAAACTACTTAATGAGGTGAACTCTCGTGCTAGAATTAAGTCCCAGTGGATAGCTAAAATTAAACCTTTTGGTAAAATGTGGCGCCCCACTGGTAGAACTTTCACTCTTGTAGGAAACGAGTGCCCTTTAACTAGGATAGTCTCTGATTCTACGAAGACTACTAGGGAGGAAATTGCAAAGGATGATACATCACTTAAGCCTGAACTTAAGATTTTCTATAAAAGGAAACGTTTGCCAACTAAGACAAGTGAATCATCCCCTCAGGCCACCTCTGACACAAGAAAAGAAAACCGTGAACCCCCACGTGCTTCTAAAATAGATATCTCTAACCCATGCAAAAGTATACAAACTCCTAATGAGAATGCAGGTACCAAAGTTGATGTTCCACAAGAACGAAGCGGTCCAATCATTGTATACCGTTCAACTAAGGACACTCTCAGAGTTTGGTTGCTGAAGAAGCAGATATCAGAGAAACTAGTATCTCAGGGGATTCATGGTTAAAGCTTACACAGGACTTACAGTCACATAACAGACTGTAACTCGATCTCAAAAGACAGGAAAGTTCATCCCGATGATGACTTATCCTAAAAAACGAGAAATTCATTTTTCTCGGGCATGAGCTTATGTTAAAAACATTCCACGTTTTTAAGCTCATGCACAAAGGCTTATAGATAAATGACAGTCTATAACCCGCTCTTCAAAGGCAGGAAAGTTTATCGCCGATGATAAACTTATCCTTATAACGAGAAATTAATCTTTCTCGGGCATGAGCTTATATTAAAAATATTCAAAGTTTTTTAAGCTCATGCACAATGACTTACAGTTAAATGTAAGACTGTAACTCGAACTTAAAATACAGGAAAGATTATCCTTTATGATAATTTATCCTCTTAACGAGAAATTCATCTTTCTCGGTCATGAGCTTGTATTAAAACATTCGAAGTTTTAAGCTCAGAAAGGAAAGTGTATCTTTTAAATAAGAGAACTTTTCCTCATAACGAGAAATTAACCTTTCTCGGTCATGAGCTTTCCGTTAAAACAGTCAAAGTTTTCAAGCTCATGAAAACGACTTCTAAGTAAATGTCAGCTTAGGACTCGTCCTTCAGATAAAAGGAAAGTTTATCGCCGATGGTAACTTATCCTTAACAACGGGAAGTTTACAACTTCTCGGACTTGAGCTCGCTTTTAAGATATTCAACATCTTAAGCTCAAGTAATTGGTTTTCAAAACTTTGAACACAATTTTTCAAGAATTTTTCAAAAGGTTTTTCTAAATCTTTCAAAATTGTGTGTTCAAAAACATTTTGATAAAAAGAGCATGTCTTCTGGAATCGATAATATTTACGAACCTAGAAATGTCATTCAATAATGACACGGGGTTGTAAATAAAGTTCGAGCAGAAGTTTAAAAGATTTAAAACATGCTCCATATGGTTTGCTATTATTTCTGATAGTAACCCGCTTTTCACTTTGAAGTCAAGCATTTCACCAGAAAGCTTTGACTTCAAAATCCGAAGTTATCAACTCCACAATCCAAAGTTCGTTGCAATTGATATCTACATACTCGACGATGCGACTACTCAAACGGTGACTACAGCTCTTTCAATAGAACACGGGTCAACAATTGAGGGGGAGCAATTGTCCAGCATTCAGAATCCTTGATGCCGAGAGTGCCAAGTTCACATATTGGTGTCAAGACAACGATATCAATCATACACATGGAGTCAAGAGATAACTTCAGACGTTACGAGGAAGACCAACATTCGTGAACAAGAACCATGTGCTTCTTTCATATGATGTTCTTCATCATTCAGGTCCAACCTCGTAAATTGCTAATATTGTGAATTCATTATCATATATGATCTTTGCACGTGATAAATACCTTACACTTGTGTTTAAAAGGTATTTAATTTACGTTTCAAGTACACCCTCATTAATTTGAGGGGGAGCTTGTGTAACTCATGAAGATAATTAGATTTGCATTTTTCTTCCAAAATTTTCTTAAAAGGCTATTAAATCAATGGATATTAAAAACATCGATTGGGTTAATATTTTTAATATGGGGGAGAAAATGTGATTTAATATGGGAAATGATTAATCACATATGGTTTGACTTAACATGCTAGCTCATCCCGACATGTGCGAAATGTTTTCGGATATCGTGGCATATGTTAAGGGGGAGCAAAATGGATTTGCACTTCAAAATGGATTTCATGGTGATTTATACTTACCCGCAACCCATTTATTTCACGACGATGAAGATTGTGGTGACATAAGGATGGTAGGATAGGTTAAAGTCCAATGATTTCTCTAGAACCGGAGGAATCTTCCCAAGGACATTCCATAGCTAGAAATAGTAGTCCTTAGGAAAGATGGAGAAAGATTGTGAACGTAGCTGAATGCCGACCAAGTACTTAAGTTAGCACTGGAACAATCACAACAAGGTGCTAGTTATGACGTATTGGTAAGCATTGAAGGGGTTGAAGAATGAAAAAGAATTGTAAAGATAAAGGGTGTAAAGAAAGAAGCCCTCCTTACAACCTTAGGCAGAAACCGGGTCAATTCATATGCTATTGAGATCATTTTTAATGATTCTTGATATTGAAGAAAGACATCATGGACCCAGTGATGCAATGCAAAACTCATCCCAGCTAACTCAGATATCTCTCAAAAGATATTTGTTTTAATCACACGGAGACAACACATTATCTATTGGTTTATTCACTCCGAATAAATTGGTATTGAAAAGGCGGAACTCCTCTCCAGCCTCCGATCACTAAAATCCAAAATGCACGATCGAGTCTAGAGCCATTTGAGATCATCAAATATCTCACTAGGACACGCTTTCATATTTCCTTGCTTCTTCACACATTGTGAAAAGTAAGAAAGATCTTAAGAGTCCTACGCAAAATCTTCATGATCTTGCCTGAACATCCGAGTAATACGAAAGTATTTACAATGAAGATGGAAATCCTTCTTGAGCGAATATCAAAAAGCTCATGGTAGGTGACTTGTGCGATTCTTTATGAATCAAACTTGTGATAACTGGAAAGCAACAATGGTTTAATTCTTAAATGAATTTAAACACGTTCCAGGCCTCTACGCATTATCATATGATCTTGCCAGAACACTCAGAGTGACTCTTTATTGATCACAGTGACGAGTGGAAATCCTTCTAGTGTTAACATCAAACAGCACTTGGTAGGTAACTTGCAAGATTCTTTATGAATCAAGCTAGTGACAACTAGAAAGCAACGATGGTGCGGTTCTTAATTGAACTTCACTTGTTCCAGGAACATGAATTGACGGCTTCAAATCATGCGGATAATATTATCCAAATGATTCACTCTTTACGTTCGCAGTCAGCTTTGGACTGTCGAGTAAAGAGAACGGGTTTACCCGCGAAATCTTGTCAAGGAGGTTCTTTATTGAAACTACCTGCCACAAGTACGATATTTAATATCGTCCAACGGTCTTCACCGACCGGAGGTAAAATGCTACCGAATTAGAATGAAATGTTCAAGGCCATTCCATCCGTGTATATGGTTTGTTGCTAACTGTCTTATGCAGCGTAACAAGAAGGTGGCATTACGGTGTATAATCCAGAAGAAGTCGTCACCACATGCTTGTACTACATACACTTAGTACTTCAACAAATTCAAGAAAGTCTGAAGGTCAAGTCTTCCGCTGTATCAAACTCTGAAGCTTTCAAGAATTTAAAGGTATAAGTATGTGGAACATGAGGTCACGAAGAGACAAATTTCACAAGTGGTGAATGCACAAGGTCAAGGCAAGGAAACATGCTCAAGACTAAAGTCAAAGATCACATCAAGCATATTCACAAGAACAAGATCGAAGACTCAAGCATAGTATGCTAGGTTTAAGATTTATGTAAAATGGTGTGACCTCCCTTAGGGGGAGATTGTTGGAAATATGTTTTTCTAAAGAAAGTCTCGGTCACATCATTATTAGCATAGATCACGAGCTATAGAATATTTATAACTTTGTAACTTGGAGCGACCTCCCTTAGGGGGAGATTGTTGGAAATACGTTTTTACGTATTTATGAAGGATCGGTCGCTCCAACGATATATTATTGTATTAGGCTCGTGATCCAGTTTGTAGTAAATATAGTCCATATAGCCCACATGTAGGGTGGGCTATATATACCCCTCCTAGCATGTTAGGAGGGGTGGTTCATTCATTTCAATACTTTTCATTTAATCAAATCACTTTCTCTCTCTACTTTTTCTTTTCTCTCCTTTCTCTCTCTACCCCTCATCTCCTTCTTCCCCATTTCCACCATCTAATCAATAGATCAATCCATCAATTACCAAATCCTTAGATATCGTAGACCTTCAACTTGGCTATGAACTCTAATCATTACCGAGCAACTTTTAAACGATCTTGGGCTAGAAGCTAAGTAACTTTTCAAATCGTACAACCTTATTTATTGCAGATAAATTTATTAATAAGCGATGGGAGAATAGGCTTATAATTAACTCACATAAATTCACGAAAGAATACCAAACTTATAATTGACTCTATCATCTCTCGTTCTCCACAGTTTAAAATCTCAAGGAATGAGACTCGTGGATGCTTAGCCTATTAAATCAAAGTTTTGGGTTTTCGAGTCGCCTATAAGATCTTGCAAACTCTTAGACTTTTTCAAGTTTAGAAATTGATTTTAAAGTTCCCTTGATAAACAACTCTCTAGGATCAATTATAGGAACTTGCGAAAACTTCTTGTTCTTAACCCGTGAGAGTTAAGACTTTCGCGTTTTAAAACTCCCTATATAAAAGCCTAGCAAAACTTGACTTAAACACGTTAAGGATACTAGCTAGAGTAAACTTAGACAAGTAAACTCGGGTTGAGTCAAAAGATTCACAATGTTTGAAAATTAAAACCACTTTATTAAAATTTATTCTAGCAAAGAAAGAAAATAGCTATACAAAGGCAAAAACTAATAGGCCAAAATAGACCAAAAAATTTGAAAAATGTCGAAAAATTGATTTTCCGGTTAAAATGAGGACAAATACAAGGAAAAGGCCACTTAACTTCGATAGAAGTCCCCCCTACACTTGATATAAACATTGTCCTCAATGTTTAAGCATGTGGGAGTAAACACCCCTACACTTAGGACATTGTGCACGTTATTTAAATCTTGCTAAGGAAAAGACAACTAAAGAGATTCCTATTTTAATATTGAGAAATATAAAATAGTGAATCGAAAAGAGTTTAGGATAGAACCGGGAAGACGAGAACACGGAATCACGGTTCGTCAAAAGTCATCAAGAGTGTGTCTTTGAAGCTCTAATCCCTGCACATGATAAGAAAGAAAACAAGAAACACCAACGGGGCTCCCCCCTACACTTATGGTGAAAACAGGTAAAGATAGATAGATAATTAGGTTGCCTCCCAAAAAGCGCTTGTTTATATTAACCGAGTCACGAGCCTGACTCGTCCCCGAATTAAATTGTCCATGGGGAAGCCTTGAATGTAATACCGGGATCAAAGACCTTGTCCTCGTTCTCGGTTGACATCAACAAAGGAGAGGCGGGGGGGATAAGTCTTGAATGGGAGAAAGGTTCTTTCAACATACGAAAAGTATGTGAAATCAAGATCCACGGGAGGTGGGGTGGGTAAAGTAAGCACATTGTCATCCCCCAAAGACAATGGATGTTGAGCACTCGGCAAAGCCGTAATGTTATCAATCATGAAATAGTGAATGTCACCTCCCGGGTCAAAGCACTCATCCTCCGTAATAGTGGCTAAAGGGGAGGACGAAAGGTGCTCGGGAGGGGGACTTGGGACAATACCTTCCTGCAGCAAATTATCAAAAATAATATCCACCTCCGTGTCATCATCATCAATACCCGAAGGTATTGAGTGAATGTCGATTTCTTCCAGCAATGGGTCATTATCTTCAACGGGAGGAATAGATGGAGGTAAAGAATCGGAAAGAGGAGGAGAAGTCAACTCTTCGATTTGAGCAATAAGAAGATGCACTTTCCGTAATCTGTCGCGGAGAATCACGTCTTCCACCTCATCTTCAAGAGCAAGTTCATCGGTGAACTTCTCGTAAGCCGGATAGAATAAATCGTCATCGCCCGCATCTCCCGGTGGAGATTGAGAAATTTCAAAAGTGAAATTCTCATAGCGCGGAGAAAAATCGGTATCATCAGGAAGAGCAACCTCGTCCGTAGGCTCCACAAAATTCGATGCATCACAAACCTCATTAAAGAATTTATCAAGACCAAAATCACTAAGCTCACTCAATGTATCACAATCCTTAGACACGTTTGGGATATCGAGAGAAGGGATGACAATTGCACTAGGGCATTGAGCAACAAGATCATTCCAAGAAATAGTAGGCTCATCGTCATCATCATCATAATAGTATGGATACACCGGAGGAGGAGTATACATCTCGATATTCGATATTTGCTCATGTCGTTGATCCTCTTGACATTTTTCGATGATCTTGTTGCAAGCTTTTTGAACTTTTTGAAAGTTGTCAAAAAGTGTGGCAATTTGCTCAGGAGGAAATGCACAAAAGGGTTGATGATCGATGAAGTGTTGTGGGGGCTCAAAATGTTGAAAACCTGAATTATAGCATGGTTGTGGCTCATAGTAGTTCATCGGTTGAGAAGAATTAGAACACGGATTTGGTTCATAATAATCCATTGGTGAAGAAAACTGGGGACACGGATTTTGCTCATAATAATTCATTGGCTGACAATAAGAAGTATCGTGAGGGCCCCCACAATTTTTGCAACAAGGGTATGGAGAAAAATCCGGTGCTTCTTGTAGATAGCTATTACCATTGTCATAATTGTAACCCAGTTCTTGCTCGCCATGAGGCGGGTGTCGAATTGGACACGAAACATGCCAATGAGAATCGCTTCCACAATACATGCAGGGGGGGGGGGGGGGATAGGAGGTGGATTTGAAAAGGACGAATTAGTCGAGTTACACGATGGACAAAATCCAAATTGTGAATCGATGGAAATGGGAGGAAGGTCTCTTCCACATCGCTCGCATGAACACCATTGACATGATTCGCCCCCATATAGTCGTCTCCAACACCCGACGCAATGGACATAAGAATCCATAAAGAAAAATAGATAAGCAAGAAGAATATTTTTGGTGCAAAACTTTGAAAAAGAGATACTTTTTATGATTTTTCAAATGTTTTTGGGATTTTTGAAAATTTTTGACACGAAAAATAACGTTCACGAGTGAACGGATCCCAAAAGCCAACGCATCTCTCACAAAAAACCGTTAATCTTCACGAAAAGAGCCGGCAACGACGCCATTTTAATAGAAGGATTTTGCTAACTAGATTTGATAACTAGATTTTGCTAGGGTTCAAAGTTCGTTTCTCGGTATCTTCTCGAATTGATTTCCGGTTCAAAGTGTGACTCAGTCATTCTTGGTAACGAAAAGAGAATTGTTGGGTGTCGTAAAGTAATTAAAAATAAAGACTTGAAACAATAAAAATAAAGACGGTAAAAAGAAATACTGAAAGATAAAAACTTGACGGGAAATTAATGACGAGAAATTAAAAACGTGACGAGAAATAAAAAGGCAAACTTAAAAGTAAATAAGGTAAACTAAAATTAAATGCAAGTAAATTAAAAGTGCGACTAAGTAAAAGGCGGGAAAAATAAAGTTTAAAATTCAAAAACATAAACTTGAAATAAACTAAAAATACCTCACTTGGAATAATTACTCGTTCGGAATGTCACCTTCACCTGGAATAATTCTTCTTCGTTCGGAATAATCAAGTCAAAACACTTATCCGGAATAACTTTGATTCATTCGGAATATTAAAAAAAAAACCTTCATATGGAATAAATCCTTTATCCGGAATATGTCACTTATCCGGAATAAACTCTTTATTCCGAATATTGCCTTGATTCGGAATATTTGATGTTCTGAATGAACTCCTTGATTCGGAATATATTCCGAATGAACACCTTGATCCGGAATAATAGATGTTCCGAATGAACAACCTTGATTCTGAATACCAGCCTGGTTCGGAATAAATTTCAATCCCTTCGTTCGGAATATTCACAAATAAGCCTTCATCCGGAATATCCACTCTGATTCGGAATACGGTCTTGATCCGGAATATTTAATATTCCGAGTAAACGACTTTTATCCGGAATGTTCCGAATGAGTTCCCTAACCCGGAATGTTCCGAATGAGCACCCTTTACTCGGAATAATTATTGATCCGGAATAACTAGAACAAACCCCTTTGTTCGGAATAAAGTGTTGTTTCGGAATAATTTGGGAAACAAACAGTACCTGGAAAAACAATAATCGCGAAGAACAAGGAGAAACAAAAATAACACGAATATAATCTAGATCAATCAAATCAAACCAAAAGATTAAGCAAGACTAACCACAAATAATCTAATAACAATAACCTATCAAACCAAATCAATAACACTAACAATAATAATCAAAATGATCAAAACCCACTTAATCAATTTAATAAAAACTTAAGAACATGAACATAAACATAAACAATAAAGCATATAGATTAAAGATTAACCAAGAAAGGTAGATGAGAGATTAACAATAAAGATAAAGATTCAATAACATAAAAAGAAACTTACTTGAATTTAAAGGAATTAAAGGTACATGACAAGGTAATTAAAGGTGCAAGTAATTAAGGTGCAAGTAATTAAAATGGAAGAGCATAGTTTGTCAAACTAGCCAACAAAATGAAATGAAATGAACTAAGGCCTATTTATAGGAGGATTAGGGAGGTGCTTAGAGGAAGCTTCCTCCCCTCTTTCTTCTTTCTTTAATTGTCATTAAGTCCTTAATCTTCTTAATTCTTTGACTTTAACGACTTTGTCTCGGGATTTCTACTCTCGTCTTATAATTTCTTCAATAAATTAGACTTGAGTTCTTCGGATTTTAGTAAACTTCCGTCTTTTGACTTTTTCGTCGATAAATCTTCAGAATTGGTCTTGGACTTCCGTTCTTTTTGCACTCTTGATTTCTTGACTTCTTCTTTTGTCTTTTTCTTCGATAAAAGCCCGTGAAAGCCCGTGTTTTCTCCCCTTTTTACATTTTCGTCCTAAATCACAACAAAAACATAAACCACACATAATTTCGACATTTATGACATAAAATACACGTTTTGGCTTGGTTATTATTGTAATTAAGTGGTAAAAGGATGGGTGTTTTCACACCTATCAACCAACCAAACCACAAGGCCACCCCGACTCGCATCGAGGTCCTTGTTCCTTGCTGCCGAGACACCACATCACACACTGAGACCTTATGGTCTCGGTTGGTAGTGATACAACGACCACCGAGAGCTTCGACTCTTGGTTCTTGCGTGGGCCAAACCAAACCCGAACCAAAACCCATTATTTTTTTTACCCCATGATTCTAACATGTTTTATTACTTGTTTTTAATAAACCCATGTTCATGTGTTCTTGATCTAATTAAAAGGAATAAAGGAAAAGGAATTAAAGGTTTACCTAATGCGTGAATCAAATGAGAACAATAACACGAACAAATACAACTTGTTTTTAATCACCAAGATCAAAAAACCACCCTTGTGGTGTTCCTTTAGGCCGGCGGCAAGAGAGAAACAAGGAAGAGGGCTAGGGTTTTCATTTTTGTGAAAACTCTGTAAAAATTATGTCTGTGTTTTCCCCTTTTTGTTATTTAGTAAAAAACAATCGCGGCTAAGAGGCCTCAAAAGGCCTTGATGGTCCTTTTTCATGTTTAACCAATTACGTGCTCGTTTGTTAGTATTTTCGTGATAGTTCGTATTTTATTATTCGTGTACTTACTAATACTTGTACGTAAACGATATTAATCGTATTATAATAAATATGTACGTAATTACATGTTCGTGATTTAATATTCATGATTTCATGTTCGTTATTATAATTATTATGGTTAATAATTATCGTGTAATAACACGTACTTAGTACTTAACGTGCAATAACACGTACGTAATTTCTGTAATTAGTATTCGTGACACGTGTTAGTGCTATAAATAGAAAGTTTTAGTTTGTACATGCGTTTACTAAGTGTACTGTTCATAGTAAAAGTATGCGGATTTTACAGGTTGCCCGATGTCGTGCTGTTGGATGAGGTCAATGTTGCTACCGCCCATAGTGTGACACTGTTAGCCCAACTAAAAAACAAGTTCATTAATCGTGCCCAATAAGTAAGCACCACTTAAGCAACCAACGCCCAGGAGTTAGCTGACAAAGCCATGGAGATAGCACGGTTTAAGGTTCAGTTGGCCCGTGCCAAATCAAAGTCCAACATTGAAGTTGCAACCGCACTAGCTTTAAGTAAGGAAAAGAAAAATATAGTCGTGGAGCTTGCCCAGACACATGCCAAGATCCACAAGAAACAAGCAGACAACCAATTGTCCATGGGCCATCTTGAACAGGGTAAGTACCAAGTCCTTGATAACCTGCGTGACCTTGGTAACAAGATGCATGAACAACTCGATGCTCAAGAAGAAAAACTACTCCGCGTGATCATTGAGTATGGTGAGGAATTACATCTGCATCTTATTCTATAATTGTTGAGAGGAGGTAGCTAATTCGCCATGGTCCGCATCTTGTTATGATGGGCACCCCAGCATTACTAAACGTAAAAGAGAGCTTTTCAGATGTGGTAATCGTGACAATTAGTCATGGCAGAATTTCTGCGCTAAAAGATGTTGCTGAAGATGAGTTGCTTAAATTGGAACTAGATAGCATCCCTGAGAACGACCTTGAGACTGAAAAGAAGATGCACACGACTATGGGGAAGCTCAAGGAGTACAACCTGCCTACCATTGACATGATAGAGAATGACCAAGATTATCCTATTGCTACCATCATGTAAGGTCTAAAGCTCGCACAACACCTAGAGGAGTCTATAGAGACCTAACGTTATTCCTTCCCGAAGCCTGACATATCCCAACTCCTGGTACCAGTCTTTTCCCATCCCCATGAGGCTTTGAATCCATTTTCTATAGAAAAGGAATGCCCCTCAAAGAAGTATTAGAGCTACATGCTACCCGAGCCAACTTGAAGAAAATCAAAGGAAGGCCGTTATGTATGGGATTGGAGCCGTACACCAGCTAAGGACAGGTGGTGCGCTTGTTAGTGTCCCCACGGTCTCATTTTGTGAATCTAATATTTTCTTGGAAATGCATATAGCCATGGCAGAGCATGTCGCATCCTCTTCTTTGAATGTTGTTGATCAACTAAGGCCTACCAGATCCTTGTGATTCATTTCTTTACTTAAACAATATCTGTTTGTTCTTTTAACTTATCACTTGTGGCATGGTATGTGCTAAACACAAGTATTTTTGGTGTAGAATGTCCATACTAGTTGTAATAGTTCATGCTAGGATTCGCATCAATGTACGCGTGTAGCACTCTAAAGACATTTATTCTTTTATTCCTTGTATCTAGATGTATGCATGTGGTCGTAACATTTTATTGCAAGTACATGTGATGATAGAACTATGTAATTTAAACACTTTATACGGATGTCCAAGTATGTATATTACCTTGATGTTCTGGTTAATTGGCTAAGTTATTGGTCACAAAATATATGCGAAAACGTGTAACATAGGTATGCGATGTGAGGATACTTATAAGACGTGTGTTTTTACTTATGGAATGATCGTGCAATTATGTGTGGCGTATCGCGACTGCCATAAGTTTTCCATATTTGAAAAGTGTTGTTAAACGTGGATAATGTGTCTTTGGTAAGTCTGTCATTAATCATGAGGCATGTGTAACTTATTTCAATGTCTTAAGAGGAAGGTGTATAACAAGGATACCTGATCCATGGTCACTGGGGTTGCATCCCTCTTATTCGACAAATATTAGGTTCTCACAATTCTCTTATTTCATATAGAAATGATAAGTATATGTATGCCTGTAGGCAGAGTATAATCATAATTGACAATTAAATTAGATAATTGAAACAATATCAAAATAGAGAAAGTGGCTGCGGAACTAGCTGGGGACCGTGGCACTTTATTAATACTTGCAAGAGCTAAAAAACAAAAAAGTAAAGAACTAAATACATTGACATTTATTGGGAGCTGACTATAAATGAAGGGTGTCCATGCGCAGACCGTAGCTTTAAAGATAACACTTCTTGAGGTTTGATATGTTCCATGTACGACCCAAGTCCTGTCTGTCCATGTCGCATAATTTATACATGCCTTTTCCTAAAGTTTCATCACTCCGTAAGGTCCCTCCTACTTTGGTCCGAGTTTGCATGTGTTCTCCGCGTGACTTGCTTCTTTAAGACGGTAAATAAAGTCGCCTGATTTGAAGGAGATTCCTCGTACTCTAGCTTCATTGTAACCTTTCATTTTGGACTTAGTCGAAGCTTCACGAATTACCGCCATCTCTCTCCTTTCTTCGAGTAGATCCATGTTTATCCGTAGCTCCTCGTTGTTTTTCATGACATCTACATCCGTAGTGCGGATTGTCGGCTTTCCAATCTTAGTTGGGACAACTACTTCTGTCCCATAAGCCAGAGCGAATAGGGTGTCCCCATTACCCGATTTGATCATTGTTCGGTGCGCCCATAAAACATGAGGTAGTTCATCTACCCACTTGCACTCTTCTTATCCAGGCACGCCTTGATCCAATCTCCCAAACTGGGATTAGCCTTCTCCACCAACCCATTGGATTGTGGATGCTTCACTGATGCGAACCGTTGCGTGATGTTAATCTCCGCACACTAGTCTTTGAACGGATTATCACAAAAAAAAAAATTCGTTATCCGAGACTAGCTCCCTGGAAAGCCAAAGCGATATACTATATTTTCCTAGTCAAACTTCTTTACATGCTTGCCCGTTATCGTCACCACTGCCTTGCCCTCTATCCATCATGTAAAATAGTCCATGACGAAAATGAGGAATGACCCCCCCTCCCCGGCCACTACAGGGAAAGGACTCGCCATTTTGATCCTCCACTTGTAAAAAGGACACAGAGATGTGATGGGTGTCAACTCCTGTTATGGACGTCGTGGGACCGACTTATGGACCTGACAATTATTTCAATTTTAAATGAGGGTTCATGCTTCCTTATGCATGGTTGGCCAATTATAACCTGAGCGTAAGGCTTTCGCAACAACTGATCTAGGTCACGAATGCATACTGCAAGACTCTTCATGTATCTCGTTGATCACATAGTTTGTTTGTAGCGGCCATACACACCGAAGCCATGGCCGCAAGAAAGAACACTTGTATAAGACTACATTCCTGACATCAAACTGGTATGACCATGTTGATCCCAAACTTAGATCGATTAGCTTTGTGTTAACGAGATTAAATCAAGTTTAACACGTAGATAAACTTTGTTTTTATATGAACAATCCAAGTGTTATGCGGAATTAACACTTAGAATAAAGAACAAGTAAAACAATTAAACCAAACTTTAACTTTTGATTAATAATCGAACTTGCTTACAATGAAAGTTGAATACTGAATAATGTCTATATAAACTACAAACCCTACGACCTCCTTTTATAACATAAGGAGTCGTGTACAAAGGATAACCTATCAACTATTCTAGGTAAAGATAAATATAGAAAATACAATATTGAGTATATCTTTACTTCAAATAATAAACGTCTTGACTAAGTATCCCTATCAGTGGTTGTACTTCTTCTTGTCAGCGCTTGGATATCTCTTGTCAATGCTTGTTCTGTCAGCGCTTGATTTCTTCTTGTCAGCGTCCAATTTACTCTTGTCAGCGTCTGAGTGACTTAGCTCATTTTATTCCCAACAATCCTCTCCTAAACTTGATATCTACTCTAGTAATCGAGTTTCTGAATAAAAACTAAGTACAAGGAGGATTCTTACAAATACAAACTACTTGTTAATTAGATAATAAACAAATCTAATTAAATCTTTGCCAACATCACTAGTATAATCCATTTCCAACTGTGTAGACACCATCTTCTTCAAAACATCCTTGGACATAGGATATTGAGCATCCACAAGAAGATACTCTAAAAACTTTATAGTGCTTAGATGGTAAACACTAGCTGCTGAATGTAGACGCCATTGTAGTCAACTAATATCATCCAGATCCAACCATATTGGATCTGCTTCATCTGGTTGAATCATCCTTTTGAAGGATGTCCAGATCTTTATTCCATTGACTGAAGTAGGTGCTTCAGCCTCATACTTGGTCTTCATCAAATTCCAAAGATCTACCAAGTCTTCTTTATCTAGGCTTGTAAATAATTAGATCAAAGAAGTAAAATTATGTACCTTCTTGCCATATCTGGTGATCATCCAGAACCCACTTGCATCTTCTTCATAGTTAACTATTGGGTTTCTGAAATCCAAGGGTTATACCTCTGCAACATCTGAAGCTTCCAATGGTGAAAGCTTAATGCTCTTTCTAATTACTACTTCACTAGGATTCAATTGATCAAGAACTGGGAATTTAATGGGAACTCCCTTCTTCACTGGTCTTGGTGCAATAGAAGCCCTCTAGATCTGCATATTCTCCTCAATCTCTTCTCTCCTTTCAACTGAGAGAAGTCTCATAGTATTCTCCTCACAAATTCTTACCCAAATTGGATAAGCATGTTGTTCCAATTCTTCAAAAGAGAGTCTTCTTAATCTATCATAGGTCCATCCACCTTGATGACACCTAAGCAACATAAAGTACAACTCCCTTCTATCCCTCATGTGTTTAGAAAGCACCTTGCTAGCCTTGTGCTTCATTATTACCTTACAATACTCCTGAACTCTCAGCAATATCTCTAAACCTCAAATTTGTCCAGTTATAGACATATCTGGGTTCTCATCAACCTTAGACTCCCATGCAAAATACATATCCCTTAATTTTGGCATGTTAAAGTCTACTTTCATCTTAAATTCTCTTAGCCTCTCCTTGGCTAAGGCATCTTCACCATATTCTAATCTCTCTGGCTCTTCTAGAATCTGAGCTCTCATCATTATCACTACCAACCTTAGCTTTCTCTATGGTAGTCTGTCACACCCCACCATGGCGGAATATAGAGCGCGACGTATGGATATCATCACAACAAACGGTGTCTCTATAGAGAAAACTAAAATGCAACTATAATGTCACAAATGGCGACACAAAGGTCATGACAATATCTCAACATAGCAGGAGTCTAGGTAAGTAGGTAACAGTCCTACCTCTTACCTATGACAAACAAATAACACTAACAATCAACATATAGGTGCCAACATGTATCACTTATTAAAAAACATAAAGGTAAAATAAGAAGGAACGAGGATCTCATTCTATATGCAATCCTAAGGCATCCAAAACTAGCCTCTTCTATCCTCAAGCTTAACCACATTCTCACCTGAAAGAGACACTAAAACACGTCGACATAAAGTTGGTGAGAATCATAGGTTTAGACTCAAACGCCAAATCATACCAAAAAGCTGTGAGTACAATCAAAGTTCAAAACATATGGACAATGTGATACTATCATGTATTAACAACTATCATTCAAGAAATAATCAATCAAACCAACACTAAGGCTCCCAGCCAATACCATACACCAAACTCCCATAGGTATCCAAACACATATGAACCAATCCCCAAGGCCCCGCCTTGTCATTATACATTGGTCCCATAGATGCTCACACATCTATGTACCTCCCCAATGCCCCGCCTTGTCAACATCCCCTTGGTACCAAGTCAAAACATAAACAATCAAGAATTATCTAGCAGTTAATCACATAAGTATGCACACATAAGTCCATTACCAACGCCAAAACATTCACACCATAAATTTATAAATAACATAACACAGTGTCTCTTCCATCACATCTGGAAGTCAAAAACAATAGTAAACATGGGACTATGAAACTCACTTGATTGAGCTTTTCCAAAAGTCCTCGCACTAGTAAAAGCTAACAAACCAAAAACACACAATCAAAACATGAACAAATCACTAAGATGGCTCATCAACCTATGATGGACATCTAACCTCCTCCTATATAAATACCTCATTTATATGCTCTAAGCATCTCATTACACCCCTCTATATAGCCCTTAACTCATTTTACTTCATAACCCGTCCCGTTAACATTTTACCCAAAACAATCCCGGTTTAAGGTCTCCAAACTATAAGCCAAACGCCCACTTAAACATACCCATGATCTCTGTAAAGGGAATATTTATGGCCTTACATATGTTAGCTAACACCTCCCATTTTCCCCAACCTTAAAGCTACTGTTAAGGCCCCGATATATATATATATATATATATATATATATATATATATATATATACGTTTGTCATTCCAGATTTACTGATTTTAAACATACAAAAAGTTTGTTATGATTAGGGGGTCTTACCCTAAACCATAACCTTAGCCCAAGTGCAGATACTTACTATAATATATAAACCATCTCTAATGTTCGTTATAAGATCCCAATGCAACCCTAAGTACCCCAAACAACCCAAAACCTAAAAAGAAAACAGGCTGACTTCAAAACTGTTTTTGACCTCCAACTGTTATAACCTATTTTTGACCCACTTACCGACCTCCAATTTAGTTCTCGTTTATTGCATTGGAAAGCCACTTCAATTACCTTTTCAGGGATACTTGGATCGCAAAATAAGAGTTTGTAGAACTCCCAATATGATCAAAACAATTGACTCAAAATTCTGCCCAATTTTTAAAAACGAGTTTAACAAAATCAACCTCATTAATTAACCCTAATCCCTCTAATTACAAGCCCTAATTTATGTAATCATTATAATATCATTAATATAACATTAGTTTACTGTTTTTAAATTAAACACTAACCTAAAGCTATCATAAGATGATTAAAGAAAACATTAAAACAATTAAATTGAAAAGGGTTATTGAAGATTACCTTTGATTTATGAAAACCCCCAAAATTATGAAGAACCCTAAAAACCCTCTATGAAACCCACGACTTTTTTTATCTCCAGGGAAAAATAATGAATTTTTTTTTGTTTAGTATAACTTTATATAGGGTGTGATAACCCATTCCTAGCCCAACCCAAAAACCCCTTTCTTTTTTCTCTTTTTTCCCTTTTTTCTTTCTTTCTTGCATCTAAACCGACCCAACACCCCTTAAAATTCGTTTTTTTATTTTTATTATTAATAATTGTATTAATAATATTACCTTATTTTCCTTTAATTTATTTCAGCTCCTAAAGCCTCCAAAACCTCAAAACCGTAAAACTAGTCAAATTTACGCGTTTTACCGTAAAAGACCTAAAATATACACTTTTATAAAAAATCTCAAATTTTGAAATAAACTTTATAACTAAGTCCTAAATGACTTAAAACCATCCCAAAAAATATTCATATGACTAAACACCTCATCCGAGACCTCTAAATGCTAAACCGTAAATCGTAAAAATACGATTTTCTATAATACATATACGTATACGTAAAACCACCAAATAACACCATCTCACTTCATAGTCACTACCATGTGATCTCATGAACATGAAATCATCACACATCGTTTCACTCACAAGGTACCCCGTACCGGAAACGATATCCAAACCACAATCTATACACCCCAATAAGCACATAAACACGTAAAGACACGTAACTAGCACAAAATAAAACAAAGTGACGAACCTCAAAACCAGGGTTGTCACATCACTCCCTCCTAATAGAAATCTCGTCCCGAGATTTACTCCTTAGGATCAAACAAACAAACAACAAATCACATGAGGATACTTGTTCTAAATGAACTCCTCTCATTTCCACGTGAATTTTAGTTCAAGTTTCAAAATACCACATATACAAACCAAAATAATTACACTCATTGCCAAACTCTTGACCTCATAGTCGATAAATCTCACAAATGATCTTTGATAAAACAAAGACTCATATTAACACAAGTCCCGAATAACCGTACATGCACAATGCATTCTCAAACAACATTTACCAATCTCAATACATGAAATGTATCATGTATATAACTCATTTTCCCCAGGTAATTCTATACTCATAAGCTAATGGTCCGATCTTTCCAAAGATCATAAATGGACCTACAAAACTCTACATCAGCTCTTCCATTTTACCAAAACATACCACCCGTTACTATGGGTGAAACTTCCTACATAACTTTGTCACTAACTCTAGTGGTTTCCTCCTTTTCTACATATCATCCCTTGTTGCTCTCATCCTTTCCACAACATCATTACCACATTAGTAGCCTCTTTTACCAATTCTAGTTCACAATAGGGACAACTCACCCTATCCTTTCATATAGTGCCTCAAATGGCATTTATCGACTTCTAGAATGATAACTATCATTATATGAAAAACTCAGCCATCGCTAACGAGTTTCCGAACTACCTCTAAATCAATCACCCATATCCAATCATGTTCATCAACTCCCTTCAGTCCGTACCCCAAACTACTTAAAAATTCCAATTTCCTTACAAAGTGACCTATGACGGTCTTTCACATATCCATTAGTTCTTCCAATCCAAATCAACTTATGATCTATACACATCATCAAAAGGACGGTTATCTCAGTTAGACCAAGCCCTTCGTCCCTATGGCATATCACACCTATAACTCCTCATCCATTCGATTATCGATACTAAGCCTCCCAAACAATCGGTATAGCGGAAGGGTCTTTCAGAGTGTTACGGGATAGCACAATAACTCCAATCATAGACAACACATAAAAATGGTTGTACAAGGTTTAACAAACATTCATTCGATAAAAAGTTTAAAAGCGTACAACAGGTCCCAAATTATACAGGTCATTAAGTTTACAAAACACAGATCGAATGAACATTTTTAATATTAAGTGGGCCATCAGAGTCGATCTCCATCCGGATTACCTTCAAGCACCTGAGATAAAAACATGCAAAAATCATATCAGCGAATGCCGAGTGAATTCATAGAGTTTAATGAAAACCGTTATATAAAAACAATCATTTACAATCATTTAAAATCAGAACACAAGTATAATATCGGAAGTAAGTCCTCATATTGCTAGTCAGGCAATATATATCAAGCATACATCTGAAACCGTCCATGAGACCGTAGTCTCTATATTACCATGATAGGTAATATATTCATCGTAATAGCGTCGTTATCGTTTATAGGATACATTTTTATTTAGATTAGGTAGGATTATTATTAGCCGCATGAAATTGTTACCTTACTATGAAAACAGCGGGCCGCGAACCCGACAAACAATTTGCCCATCTAAGTTAGCGTGTCGTCACAAAAATCACGCTATGGAATCTTCTCATACATAAATTCGCTTACCAATCAATGTGGTACAACGGGGATCAACCGTCAAGGCGCGAACTGGGGTGATCGTCCCTAAATAGTACTATCAAATGCATAAGCGTCTACCAAATCCCGGTAGTTCACAATTCATGCTAATGGGAATTTAAGTGACATAACCTAACTACTAATAATCCTTTTAGTCTCGAATATAGGGTCATAGCATCATTCGGGTCCATATCATTAAGCATACAATCGGGACTACTTGTGTTCTTTTTTTATAAAAATCTAGCATGTTATCTCCCTCGCGGGTTTACAAATCATTTTATAAAACATTTAAAAGAGTGCGAGGCTATGAACTCACGTTGTTAATGAAAGGCGGATTATCGGCTACGGGCATGCTTCGGTCACTGAACCTATATAAATAACAATCGGTCTTAGACTCGGTCCAATGACTTTTATCAAAATAACAATATACATATGACGATTTTGGTACATATGATGATGATCAAGTGGGTTTATACATCCTTGTTTACTCATTTTAGCGTTTACGTTTTGGTAACGTCTTACTAGTTCACTAGTTTTACCGATTTTACCTATTTTAAGTCCATTAAGTCTTTTATAAGTTCTTTAACTTGTTTTTATCCATTTTATACCTATATTATCAGTATATATACTTTTCATGTTGGGCCCAAATGGGTTAAGCCCAATAAGCTCTTTTTATAAGTTTTTATCTTATTAAGTCCAATTATTAGTCCAATATGTTTAGTTAGCTCGTAAATGTCCGTAATTCTTATAATTCGGGTTTTATCGGTTTTTACTTGTCTTAGTTATCTATACATCAGTATATAACTTTTATAAACTTTACATTAGACGGGTTTGGTCGTCTAAGTTTTATTTGGCGAAAAACGTTAATTTTACGGCGATAGCCGAAAAAGTCGTAAAAATAAAGTTTATAGTTTTTACTACTTATAAATATTATTTTTACCACCATTTATATAATTTACCCATTTTATTAACCTTTTATACATTTATATAAATAAGTTTTATAAGTTAGTGGGTTTATATTTTTACATTTTATACATTATAATGTGAGTGCTTATATAATAATAATAAACATTATTTCCAAAAATCTGATTTTTAACTTCATGTTCACCATTTTTACCATATCTAGAGTTATATAATGACTTAGAAGCTCATTTTTGGATGACATGTTCATCATAATATGTGCTACATATAACTTAGTTATAGCTACTGCCTATTTTGAGTTTAAGTTGCCTTAACAGTCCCTACAAAACTGCTTATTCAGATTATACCACCTAACTTGTTTTGATCATATCTCACTCATTATTTTGATTCCATTGCATGGCCAACTCTCACATGTGTATAACATCATCTACTTACTGTAAATGGATCAAACCATGCAATTTTATCAGTTCATCTTTTAGTTATCTACTGTTTTTATACAGCCAACTAAATAATCAAGATTTTAGCTTCATTTCTTATAGTTATCATCATTTTTAAGCATATTTATCAACACTTGATCCCCACAAAACATTTTTATCATCATATATACATCATATACATATACAAAATGAAAGAAAATACATTTTTTCTTTACAAAATAACAAGAGAAAAATGGAGAGGATGATCTTCTTTACCAATCCAAGTGGATTTCTTGTTTTAGGAAGACAAGAACTTGATGAACACAAAAAGTATCTCCAAGACCATCAAATATCAAGAACATAGGTTGGAAAATCAGCCCTAGGACACAAGAAAATCACCTCCAAAGTTGTTAATATGGCCAGCAAATGATCAAGGCTTCAAGAGAACACCTTAATAGAACTAGTAAACATGTGGTTTATGGCTAGAAAAGATCAAAGAGGGTGTTTGTTGGCTTATTTGGGACGGCACAAGGGAGGAGTTGAGAGAGTTTTTGGAGTGGATTGCATGTAAGAAATGATAGAAATGAAACAAGTAGCTAGTTTTGTGGTAAAGTGGTAAAGGTTAGCTTGAAAGGTAAGCTTATGCTTACACTTGGTGTAAGCTACTTAACTTGATGCCACATTAGTGTTGTGGTGTCAAGTGTAGCCGTCCCTTACAAGCTAGTGGGGTGGGACAAAGTGTTTTGTCCCATCTCACTAGTTTACGGGTATTTCTCGATTCTAGTTTTCTCGATTTGCGTGCCCTCGGGTCGTTTTACGAAAAACGTTTTTATAAATTATGAATCACCGTCACAAAACGAATCCAATAAAAATTGTCTCATAAAAAACGGAGTTCAAAAACGTAAATACGTAATCCTAAGGTTTCCGGTTTAGTCGTAAAAGACGCCAAATTATGCACGTAAGCCCAAATTTAAATCCGTAAATTGTGAGTTCGTCAACCAACACAAAAATAAGTTTCAAAATACTATACGAGAAAATATTTTACTACCTGAAAATGTTAGATTGTCACAGCTTTTCCTCCTAAAAGGGTTCAACGTCCTCGTGATCCATTTCATTTGGATGTCCGTTTCTTATTGAAATCGAAGAGGTGCGGATATTTCTTCCACATTTCATCCTCTCGTTCCCAAGTATACTCCGGTCCATGCTTTGAATTCCATCGGATTTTGACAATAGGTATCCGACTTTGTTTCAGTTGCTTTACCTCACGGTCCATAACTTCTACGGGCTCTTAGATAAAATGCAACTTCCCATCTATTCGAACCTTACCTAACGGAATTTTCTCATCACTCACTGCTAGACATTTCTTCAGATTATATACATGGAATGTGTTGTGAACACCATGAAGTTCTGGGGGTAACTCTAGTTTGTAAGCCACCGGACCTACTCTAGATAAAATCTTAAAGGGTCCAATATAACGGGGATTCAATTTCCCTCGTTTTCCAAATCTTATAACGCCTTTCCATGGCGATACTTTCAACATTACTCGGTCACCCACTTCAAACTCCATTGGCTTCCGCCGCACATCCGCTTAACTTTTCTGTATACTACGGGCAGTCAACAACCTCTTCTTAATCTGAACTATCATCTCCGTAGTCTCCCGGATCAATTCCGGTCCCGTGAGCTGGGTATCCCCTACTTCACTCCAACATACAGGAGATCTACACTTCCTACCATACAAAGCTTCAAACGGTGAAACCTTAATACTAGAATGGTAACTATTGTTATACGAAAACTCTGCTAACGACAAATGTTTATCCCAATTCTTACCAAAGTCTAACACACAAGCTCTCAACATATCTTCCAGTGTTTGTATCGTCCTTTCACTCTGCCCATCAGTCTGGGGGTGATAAGCAGTGCTCATATCGAGATTCGTTCCCAAAGATCTTTGGAGAGATTTCCAAAAAATCGATGCGAATCTAGGATCTCGATCTGAAATGATCGATACAGGCACTCCATGCTTGCATACAACATTATCAAGGTATATTCGAGTCAGCTTCTCCAGTGAGAACTGCTCCTTAACCGGAATGAAGTATGCTGATTTGGTCAGTCTATCGACAATAACCCAAATCGAATTGTTTCCAGATGATGTTCTAGGAAGCTTGGTGATAAAGTCTATTGTAATTCGCTCCCACTTCCATTCAGGAATCTTTGGCTGTTGAAGTAGTCCTGATGGCTTTTGATGTTTGGCTTTAACTCTAGCACAAGTCAAGCATTGAAGAACATACATAGCTATGTCAGCTTTCATATTCAGCCACCAGTACAACTTCTTCAAATCATGGTACATCTTATCAGATCCTGGATGAATGGAATACTTAGATTTATGGGATTCTAACATAATCAAATCTCTTAAGCCTCCAAACTTAGGTATCCACATACGACCTCTTAAGCATTTCACTCCATCAGCTCTAACCTCTAAAGGATCTCCTTCTCCTCGGAACCCTTCATTAACAAAATTCTCCTTCTTACAAGTATCTATTTGCGCATTTCTAATTTGCTCAGGCAAATTATTGTGCACGGTCAAGACTAGAGAATGCACCCTGATAGGCTCTCTATCTTTCCTACTTAACGCATCAGCAACAACATTGGCTTTTCCTGGGTGATATTTTATATCACAATCATAATCACTTAACAACTTTATCCATCTTCGTTGCCTCATGTTCAATTCCTTCTGGTCGAGAATATACTGTAGGCTTTTGTGATCGGTGAATACCGTACACTTGGTGCCATACAGATAATGTCTCCACAACCTAAGAGCAAAGACTACAACTCCTAACTCAAGATCATGAGTAGTATAATTCTCCTCATTCTTCCTTAATTGCCTAGAAGCATAAGCTATCACTTTCTCTCGCTGCATCAAAACAGCTCCATAACCTCTAAGAGATGCATCACAATACACTACAAAATCTTCACTCCCGTCGGGTAATGATAAGATTGGTGCACTACATAATTTTTGCTTCAATGTCTGAAATGCTCCATCTTCATCACTTCCCCAAACGAAAGGTTTATTCTTCTGAGTAAGCTTAGTCAAGGGTTTAGCTATCAAAGAAAATTCTTTAATGAATCGCCTATAATAGCCAGCCAATCCAAAGAGCTGTCGCACTTCCGTTGGCGTTGTCGGTGCAGACCAATTCTTAATAGCTTCAACCTTTGCAGGATCAACATGAATTCCATCTCTGTTAATCACATGACCAAGGAATTGCACAGAATCTAACCAGAAATCACACTTCGAAAACTTAGCATACAACCTTTCATCCTTCAACAAATTCAAAACAATCCTCAAATGTTCTCTATGTTCATCTTCATTCTTAGAATAGATTAGAATATCGTCAATAAACACAATCACAAATTTATCCAAGTAGGGCTTGCACACTCGATTCATTAAATCCATGAAAACCGCAGGTGCGTTAGTTAACCCAAATGGCATTACTTGAAATTCATAGTGTCCATAACGAGTTCTAAATGCAGTTATAGGAATATCTTCTTCACGGACGCGAAGTTGGTGATATCCTGACCGCAAATCTATCTTAGAATACACACTAGATCCTTGCAGTTGATCAAACAAATCATCAATCCTAGGTAAAGGATATCGATTCTTAATTGTCAACTTATTCAGTTCCCTATAATCAATGCACATACAAAAAGATCCATCCTTCTTCTTAACGAACAAGACTGGAGCTCCCCAAGTTGATGAGCTCGGTCGAATAAAACCTTTATCAGACAACTCCTTAAGTTGCTCAGATAACTCCTTTAATTCAAAAGGGGCTAATCGGTAAGGCGCACGTGCCATCGGTGCAGCACCAGAAATTAAATTGATTCGAAACTCTACTTGCCTTATCGGTGGAAGTCCGGGTAAATCTTTAGGAAATACCTCAGGAAATTCACAAATAATAGGTACATCTTCCAATCGTTTCTCCCTAGACTCATTCCCGGTCACTTGAGCTAAGAATAACTCACAACCGTTCCTGATGTACTTTTGGACTTTAATACATGAAACGATTTTCAAACGGGATTCACCTCGACTACCATCAATTACTAATGTCCTATTCCTAAGAGGAATCTTAACCTTCTTCTCTCCACATAAAATAGTAGCATTGTTCAACGACAACCAATCCATACCAATAATAATATCAAAACTACCTAATTCTATTAACATCAAATCAATCGGAAAGGAATGGTTCAAGAGATTTAGAGAGCATCCTTCTAATAGCTTATTAGTTTTCACTAATTTACCATTAGCCAATTCCACCTCGTAACTGGTACTTATCTCAACAGGTTCAATATCAATAAGGGCACTAAATTTAGTGGATGCAAAGCTCCTATCGGCACCCGAATGGAATAAAGCAACAGCATAATGATTGTTGAGTAAAAACGTACCGGTAACGACATTCGGATCCTCTTTCTTCACCTCAATTGTTCCAAGTTGGTAGATACCACCCTGGGGGTTTCTTCCAGGTACAATCGCTTTCAACTTGGGGCATTCCGATTTCCTATGACCTTCTTCATTACAGTTGAAGCAAATGGTTCCCTTCTTACACCTTTCAACCTTGTGTCCAAGCTTTCCGCAATTTCGGCACTTCCAGCAGTCGCCAGCATGCCTCTTGTTGCCACACTTAGGACATCTATCATCGTTGCGCGGTGCATTGTAGGTAAGAGCATTTGCATTCCCCTTTCTCTGGTTCTGACGGCGATTGAAATTCTTCCTATTATCACCTCTATCTATACGATCACCGTCTCCCTTTCTTTTCTCACCTACACGGGCTTCATCTTCCTTATCCTGAATTATTTGTCCAGTGAGTTGGTAAGCCATTCGAACAGCATCATCAATGGTCAGTGGTTTAGATGATGTCACGTCCCCCCGGATATTCCTGGTCAACCCTTTCACATATTGCTCAATTCGGATCTCTTCGGGTTCAACCAATCGAGGACATAGCAAGGCCAACTCATGGAATCGATTCGTGTAAGTATCAATGTCCACACCTTTCATTCTCAGATGAATCAACTCTTGCTCTAACCTAATAATCACATTACGAGGACAAAACTCCAAAGTCATCCACTTCTTAATTTCAGCCCAAGGAGTAGCATTAGCAGCATCAAGACCCATGAAAGCAATTCTCCCGTTCCACCAAGTCAACGCACGACCTTTAAGAGCAGCCATAGCAAAAGTCACCTTATCTTCCTCCTTACACTTACTAATCCTAAACACCGATTAAATCTTTTCAATCCACTGGCTTAATCCTACAGCACCTTCAGTTCCATTAAAAGGTAGAGGTTCACACTTCATGAACGTCACATAAGTACAGCCACCAACTTCAGGTGCATTAGTTCCAAGTCCTCCTACATTTCCTCCAGCATTAGCATTCACATTATCAGCATTCACATTCACATTAGTACCGCCAATTCCACTACCGCCAGCTCCACTACCGCCAGCTCCACTACCGCCAGCTTCATTTCTAGCATTTGCCATAAATTCAGTCATAGATGCGGTTACTTGCTCTGTAATAATCCTACGTACATCATCCTCAGTCACAGCCTTCTTGGGCGGCATAGTTCTATAATTCCACAATTTCAAAGTATTAAGCATTCATCCTGTTAGAAATACGTTTTTACGTATATTAGAAGTATCGGTCACTCCACAATATTATTAATGTTGTAATAGCTCGTAGTTAACAAATAGTTAATAGTTGCTTATTAAGTTAAGTAAGAACCGGTCCATGGGCTTGTCATGGACCGGCCCAAGCCCATGTAGCTTGGAAGTATAAATACCCCTTTCCACCATGGAAAGGGGTTGGTTGTTGAATGTTTCTCACTTTCATTTATTGAAATAACACATAGTTTTCTCTCTCTTTCTCTCTCTAACTTTCTCTCTCTAGAAATCATCAACCCCTTCATAGATTCATAGGTTATCAAGATTCTACATTTGGTATCAAGAGCTATGGGGTGATTTAAGGTAGTGATTTGTGTGGTTTTTTAGTTTTTGATTGTATTCGTGTTCTTTAAGAAAATCCATCTTGATTCTTGGTGTTTTTGGTGTTTTTGTGATTGGGATTAGTGGATAAGTATTAGTTTTTTACTTATTATTGTTGAAATCACAAAACTTTTTGGGTCATTTGGTCAAAATCTGGGTTTAATCTCTCTTTTTGTGGTCGACTGTTCATCGTATTAAACTTCTGATTACCCAGCAAAAGTTCCGAACCAACAAGTTCCGGATCAACCAAAAGTTCCGAACCAAGAAGTTCCGAACGAAAAAGTTCCGGATCAAGAAAGTTCCGAACCAAGGAAAGTTCCGAACCAAGGAAAGTTCCGAACCAAGGAAAGTTCCGAACCAAGGAAAGTTCCGAACCAAGGAAAGTTCCGAACCAAGGAAAGTTCCGAACCAAGGAAAGTTCCGAACCAAGGAAAGTTCCGAACCAAGGAAAGTTCCGAACAAAGAAGTTCCGGATCAAGCCAAAAGTTCCGAACCAAGAAGTTCCGGATCAAGCCAAAAGTTCCGAACCAAGAAGTTCCGGATCAAGCCAAAAGTTCCGAACCAAGAAGTTCCGAATCAACACTTCCGAATCAACAAAAGTTCCGAATCAAGGGTTATTTTGCTTGTTTTTTCGACGATTTTTTAGAGGATTTAATCTTGGTTTCTTACAACAAAAACTTAACACAATTCACAAGCTTTACTTCACTGCTCGATCAACCGATAATCTTTGTCTCTTTGAAGTTAACAAAATGAATCCGAATTCAGTAATGCCTCAGATGACATCACTTACGGATATTTCCGTCATTACGGGAACGGATAATCGCCCGCCAATGCTCATCAAAGAAGTGTTTGAAGCATGGCAAGGCCGAATGATGTCTTACCTTAAGGGAAAACCGGTTTATGGGAGGCTTATGGTTAAGTCAATCTTAAATGGTCCACTTGACTATGGTACCATCGTGGCTAACAATGTGTCTCGACCAAGAGAATTTGAAGAACTTACACCAGCTCAACAACTAGTTGCCGATGCAGACGAAAAAGCTCTTCAAACAATTCTCCAAGCTCTTCCCCATGACATCTATAGGATGGTAAGTCAGTACACTGTGGCAAAGGATTTATGGGAACGTTTAAAGGTGTTGCTACAAGGTACGTCTCTCACCAAACAGGAAAGGGAATGTCAGTTGTATGACCTGTTTGATAGATTCACGTACAACCTAGGGGAAACGCTTCACGATTATTACTTTAGATTCACCACACTCATGAATGATCTGAATGTATACAATCTTGTGATTGCTCCATTCCAGGTTAACACCAAATTCTTGAATACTTTACCTCAAGCTGAATGGGGTGAGTATATTACCGATGTTAAGTTAACCAGGGATTTGCATAAGGGCAATTTGGATCAACTATATGCTTTTCTTCAGCAGCATGAGAAACATGTGATCATGCACCGTTCTCCACGAGGTATGTACCCTGATTCATTAGCTTTGATGGCGAATCAACCAAGCTTGTCTCACAACAACACTCCTTATATTTTGGGACATCAAGCCTATCTTCCATCACCTTACATGACACCAACCTTTCCCCAATACTCGATTCTACCACAACCACCCACCTCACATCAGCAACAATATCAGTTTAGTGCACCTTCATCACAATATGCTACACAACCTCACCCAGCAAGTATTGCACCTTATGCTCAATCTTCATATTCTTCTTATCAAGAGAATGCAGCATATCCAACAAGCTACCCTGATCAAATGAGTATTCCTTCTAGTGATTATGCAGCTCATCAAGACCAAGCAATGTACTGTGATGATGAGGAAGTCCCCGTTCCTGTATTCAAACAAGGTGCTGATCCAGTTGAAGTGTTAACCACTATGTCTGCTTATCTCACAAGGACTTTAAGCAAACGAGGATTTAGGGGATCAGCTCCTACCAACAATCAGTTGAGGAATTCATCCAATTCTCGCCAACAAGCTACTATTGAGAATGGCAGGGTAATGGTTCAGCCTATTCAACCATATCAGGGGAGACCTACCACATCAACTACCAATGCTCGCACAGTCAATCAGGCTTCAATGGTCAATCCTGCTCCACGGGCTAATTCCACAGGCAAGTTGCGAATGATTACATGCTACAACTGCAAGGAAGAGGGTCATATGTCCAGGGATTGTAAGAAACCCAAGAGGAGAAGGGATGGGCAATGGTTTGTAGAAAAGATCTATCTGGTAAATGCTCAGGCAAAAGGAAGGGAACTTGATGAAGAGGAGCTTGCATTTATTGCTGATCCAGGGATTGCTGAACAAGACGTTGTCACTACACATAATGCAGCTTATCAAGCCGATGATCTTGATGCGTATGACTCAGATTGTGATGACTTTCAATCTGCAAAGGCTGCTCTCATGGCAACTATCTCCAGCTTAGGGCCAGAAAAGAGATATGAGGTACTTATTAATACCACCGATAATACCACTGATGCTAGTATTCAACCACATCAAGTTGTGCAAGAGAGTGCTGATTCGAATGATTCTTCGGTAGTGAGTCTTTTAAATGAGGAGACGATCAATGATAGCAATATCAATGTGAGTCCCCAGACTTTGAGTGAATCACAACCGGGAGCCATTTCGCATACGCCTACTCCTGCTCAACAAGATTTGGTCATGGTTCCTGCTACATTACTTAGCCAAATGAATGCTGCACTCTTAGAAACCCTAGCTAAGAATAAGAATTTGTCTGATGAGCTTGCCTTAAGCAATGAGAAAGTTCAAACTTTGGAGTTAGTGCCTTCGTCTAGTGTTCTAACTAATCCCGAATATGATCATTTTAGAAACAAACAAATGGGTCACTTGCAAGAAATTGCAAACTTAAGAGCAAATCTGTCTAATGAACTTAAAGAAAAGGAGTTAGTGGTCACTAATTTTCAAAAACTTCAAACGGATTTTGAATCACTCGAGTCTAAGAAGAATGAAATGGAGATTAATGCTACTAATAAGATTAGAAGTCTAGATTACTTGCTTTTAAGACAATACGCTGCTTCTCAACTAGTGCACTTATTTGATGCTTCGTTTAGAGAATTTAACTTATCTCGTCAAAAAGGCCTTCCCCCTAATCCACGGTATGCAAAACAAGCTTTAAGACATAGTCCTAGACTTTATAATGCAACTCAATTAGGATTGGCCTTAGACCCGATTGTTTTTCCCGATGATCGAACAAGTAAGGATCTAGTTGATGAGGATCGGTCATACAATTCTGCAAAATATCCCGAGTGTGATTATTTTAAATTGAATAAGGAGCTTGCTAAAACGGATTTTAGAATTCGCTTCCATATGGACAAAGATCTCATTACAGCACCAACCTACATGTTGAATGAAGAAAACCCTAGTACATTTCCTACACTTGTCAACATGGAAGGTCCTAAGGAAATTCCAAAGGATCTCCCACCTGTTAGCACTGTATGGTTAAACTTGCAAGAGATTAATCAATACTTTACTAACTCTGACAAGGTCATTTTGGAATGTACGACTTCAAATGGCCTAAACGCCGGAGAATGGGCTTTCGAACACATGAACGAGGTGTTTAAAAATGAGATCAACCCATTTGTCGAAAGTCTAAAAGGAAGTTTTGCATCTCTTAAGGAAAATCTTGTGTTTGAAATTGGTGAAGTTCAAAAAGTGTTTTATGAAATGGACACCGCTTACGAACTACAACTAATTGAAAAAGAAAAGATTTTAACCGAATATGACCGATTCTTGTCTGCAGTAATCTCGTGTGATGTGCTTACGACTGTAAATGTTAATTATTCGAATGAGCTTACATCCGCTATGATTAATTGTGATGATGTGCATATATGTGATGATGTTTGTGATCTCTCTGTAAATGTTGCTGATACTGTAAATGAGGTAGATAATCATTCTTGTCACGAATCTAACGCTGAGTTTTTAAAGCTACAAGATTCTTACAATTTACTTTCAAAACGCTTTAATCAACTAGAACAACATTATATATCTTTAGAATTAAAACAACAAACTCAAAATGAGAATCTTTTGATATCAAATGGTTGTGAAAACGGTGTTGAGACGAGTGACAAGATGATTGCAATTGTTAAGACATTAGAGGAAGAAATCATGAGATTGAAGAGAGATGTGTCATCAAATGAAACATTAAAATTGGAACTAGAGGCTGCAGAGTCTAAAAACCAGGTCTTAGAAATTAGACTTTCGTCTGTTCTAGGGGAAATGGATCGGACAAGACAGGGACTATCCGCTCTTTATGGTTCACTAGAAGAACGCTTCGCTTTTAATACGGCACATCAACAATCTTATGTTGAACAACTGAACCAAAAGTGCGAGGAAATCTCTGACTTGAACATCCTGCTCATTGACAAAAATATGGTTTTGGCTGAGTTAAAGGAGACACTTCTTCTCACCCGACAAGAAGTTGTTGATAACTTAGCTACCGACTCTGCACCGTCAACTAGTGCTCCAACAACCAGGTCAGTAGTGCTTTATAAGAACCCGCTTCATAAGAGAAACCCGATTACCTACGATGATTATATGACGAATGCCATTAAGCATGTCGATCTTCTTAGGGATATTTTAGACGATCTTTATGCCTTAGATCCCTCAAGTAGCGACTATTATTCGGCTCATGAATATATTAAGCGAGTTCAATATTGCTTAGCATATTTGCAATACATAGGTACACCAGGTTCTGCACTACTTACTAATAAGCCCATTGCTGTAACTCCGTTTAATAAGACTCCAGGAGCAAAACCGTCATTGGCACAATCAAGTAAGGCACCTTTAAAATCTGTTGCTAATGTTCCCACTTTGCCTTCTACAGGATTAAAAGAGACTACTAAGGCTAAAGGATCGCCACTCAAGAAAGATAAGATCAAGCCCTCCACTAGTAGTGCCAAAAAGAAGAAAGTAGAAGTTCACAATAGGAATGCTAGTTCAGTTTTAAATAAAAAGAATCATGTTAAGACTAAAAGCTCTGCGCCTGTGTAGCAGCCTAAACCATTCGTGAATTCTAATTTGAATTGTTGGAATTGTAATGAATGTATGTTTTCCCAACGTCATGATTTGTGTCTTATTGATCATGTGAATGAAATGAATGCTATTAAGAATGGTCTTGAATGGAAGCCAACGGGTAAAACTCGTGCCCAAGTTGGCTGGCAATGGCGTCCCACTGGTAGGACCTTTACATTAGATGGAACAATGTGCCCTTTAACTAGGAATGCATCCATTGAGGTTAGGTCTGAGCGTCCTTTAGTTAGGAACACTCGCACTCAAGTATGGAAACAGCGCCCTTTAATTAGGTCAGCCCCCACTATAGTGCCTATCAGTGAAGAAATACCTCAGGATTTAAGCCAACTAGAATCTACACCACCTAAGAAAAAGAAGGCTAGGAAATCTAAGAAACCTAGAGTTAGCAAATCTAAGATTATTAAATCTGTACCTGATAATAACAAGGAACACTCAGATTCCGATACCTCTACATTGTCTTCGTGTGGTGATATTTTTAGGTGGTCCAAATCATCCTGTGGTATTTGGACTCCGGTTGTTCAAAACATATGACCGGAAATCGCTCGATGCTCCGAAATTTCGTCAGCAAGTTTCTTGGTACGGTTAAATTCGGGAATGATCATATAGCAAAGATAATGGGGTATGGTGAATATCAGATTGGAAACGTGACGATTTCAAGGGTATACTATGTAGAAGGTCTTGGTCATAATTTATTCTCAGTAGGACAGTTTTGTGATTCCAACCTTGAGGTTGCTTTTCGACAACACACTTGTTTCATCCGCAACTTGGAAGGAAAAGATTTGTTGAAGGGATCTCGTGGTGCAAATCTCTATACCTTGTCCTTACAAGACATGATGGCCGCCTCTCCAGTATATCTTCTCTCTAAAGCATCTAAGACCAAATCATGGTTATGGCATCGCAGATTATCTCATCTTAACTTTGATGCTATTAATCATCTGGCTAAAAACGATTTAGTTCGTGGTCTTCCAAAGCTTAAATTTCACAAGGACCATTTATGTTCCGCGTGTTCAAGGGGGAAAAGTACCAAGAAATCTTACAAGCCCAAAGCTGAAGACACCAATCAAGAAAAACTTCATCTTTTGCATATGGATCTTTGTGGGCCAATGAGAACTGAAAGTGTGAGCGCTAAGAAATTCATTCTGGTAATTGTGGATGATTTCTCCAGGTTTACATGGATTAGATTTCTACGTACAAAGGATGAAGCACCGAAGGCTATCATCACTTTTCTGAAATTCATTCAGGTACGTTTGAATAATACTGTCCGCCGTATTCGTACAGATAATGGTACAGAGTTCGTCAACCAGACTCTTCGTGATTATTATGAAGGAGTTGGTATCTCACATGAAACATCCGCTGCACGCACTCCACAACAAAACGGTGTCGTTGAAAGACGGAATCGTACACTTATGGAAGCTGCTAGGACTATGCTTATCTATGCGAACGCTCCATTGTTCTTGTAGTCAGAGGCTATATCTACTGCATGTTTCACCCAAAACCGTTCTATCATTCGGAAATGCCATGGAAAAACACCTTATGAGCTTCTACATGACCGTAAACCCGATGTTTCATTTTTTCACGTGTTTGGTGCTCTTTGTTATCCAAACATCAATAGTGAAAACTTGGGTAAGCTTCAACCGAAAGCCGATATAGGTATTTTCATTGGTTACTCACCGTCCAAGAAAGCATACCGAATCTATAACCGTCGTCTTGGCAAGATTGTAGAAACTATGGACGCAGATTTCGATGAGCTGACAACGATGGCTTCTGAGCAACACAGCTCTGAACCCGCGCTTCATGAGATGGGAACCGGTGCTATTAGTTCCGGATTAGTTCCCAATAATCCTACTTCCACATCATTTTTACCACCAACAAGGCCCGAGTGGGATAAACTGTTTCAACCGTTGTTTGATGAATTCTTCGATCCCTCGACTGATGAAGTTCCAGCACCTGTAGTAATCGCTCCAATCCCTGAAGTGGTTGCTCAAGCTAATGAACCTTTATCTAATGCATCTACAATTCACATTGAACCGGATACACCTTCACCAAGTGATTCTCAAACTACACCTGAATCATCACCCCTACTTGTGCCTAATGATGTGGAAGAGGATTCTATTGATCACGACTTGGAATATGCTCACCTGCAAGAGCTTCCTTTCTTTGGTGTAGCGATACCTGAAAACCCTTCAGCCGCGTCTACCTCAGAAGAAGCTCCTTCTATTGTTCACTCCAGACCACCTAGGATTGAAAACCATAGCACTAAATGGACAAAAGATCACCCAATTAGGAATGTTATTGGAGATCTAGATCGACCAGTCTCTACACGCCATCAATTACAAGAGAGTGCACTTTATTGCTACTTTGATGCATTTCTCTCTGAAGTTGAACCTAAAAATTGGCAGCAGGCTATGACCCAATCATCTTGGATTGAAGCTATGCAGGAGGAACTAAATGAATTCCAACGACTTGAAGTATGGGAATTGGTTCCTCTCCCTGACAAGGTCAACATCCTTACTTTGTTATGGGTTTATAAGGTTAAACTTGATGAGATGGGTGCGGTATTGAAGAATAAGGCTAGATTGGTTGTTAGAGGATATAAACAAGCCTTGGGTATAGACTTTGAAGAATCTTTTGCTCCTGTGGCAAGATTGGAGGCCATTAGACTATTCCTTGCGTATGCTGCTCATATGAATATGATCGTCTATCAAATGGATGTGAAGACGGCATTTTTGAACGGTGAACTAAGGGAAGAGGTCTATGTTAGTCAGCCGGATGGGTTCGTTAGTACGGAGTTTCCTAATCATGTGTACAAGCTTAAGAAGGCTCTCTATGGGTTAAAACAAGCTCCACGCGCGTGGTATGATCTCCTGTCAACATATCTCATTTCGGAAGGCTTCTCCAAAGGCAAGGTGGATCCCACTCTATTCACTCTCAAGGAAGGCAACGACATGATTCTGGTACAAATTTATGTTGATGATATAATATTTGCTGCCACTAACATAGAATTGTCAAATCGCTTTGAGAAGATAATGTCCACACGCTTTCAGATGTCGATGATGGGAAAAATTTCACTTTTCTTAGGATTACAGATTTCTCAAAATCCCAGAGGCATCTTTATTAATCAATCCAAATATGATCTTGAATCTTTAAAGAAATATAACTTTGATAATTGTGACCCCGTGGACACTACAATGGTGGAGAAATCCAAGTTAGATGAAGATAGGAATGGGACTATTGTCGATCCAAAACTTTACCGTGGGATGATCGGCACCCTTCTATATCTGACTGCTAGCAGGCCTGATTTGCAATTTGCTGTATGCATGTGTGCCCGGTATCAGGCTCGGCCTACCGAAAAGCACCTACATGTTGTGAAAAGGATCTTTCGGTATCTAAAAGGAACACTTCATCGTGGTCTATGGTATCCGAAAGATTCCTCTATTGCTTTAATATCATACGCAGATGCCGATCATGCTGGATGTCAAGACATGAGGCGTAGCACTTCTGGATCTGTGCAACTCCTTGGAGATAGATTGATAAGTTGGTCTTCAAAAAGGCAGAAAAGCGCTGCAATCTCTAGCACGGAGGCTGAATACATCGCCATGTCCGGTTGTTGTGCTCAAGTCCTTTGGATGAGATCACAAATAACTGACTACGGTTTGGGATTTAACAAAATCCCGATGTATTGTAACAACAAGAGCGCCATTGCCCTTTGCTGCAACTATGTTCAACACTCCCGGGCCAAGCACATAGACATTCGCTACCATTTCATTAAAGAGCAGGTGGAGAACGGAGTGATCGAGCTGTATTTTGTCACTACTGAGTACCAGCTGGCGGATATGTTCACCAAAGCCTTAGATCGAGGACGAATCGAGTTTTTGATCGACAAGCTTGGCATGAAATCATTCACTCCAGCGACTCTCAAAGAGTTGGCAGAAGAATCAGCTGAATAGTCGTGGTAAACTATTCAGAGTATCCTTTGTTCGTGATCATGTATATTATCGTAAATATATAAACCACAAAAAGAAAATACAAAAATATAAAACCAACAAAAAACCATAAAAAATATAAAACCTAGAAAAACCATACAAATTATAAAATCAAGAAAAACCAAAAATATTTTTCGTTTTTTAAAACGGGCATGTCTTTTAGTACGGTAATATTTACGGCCTTAGAAATGTCGATCAATATTGACACGGTGCCATAAATAGAGTCCGTATAAAAGTTGTACATTTTTAAAACATGCCCATTATGGCTTGTAGTTATTTCTGACTGCAACCCGGTTTTCATATTAAAGTCACGTATTTCCTTGGAAAACATTGGCTCAGAACGGGAATTAATTTTCTCGGGCGTGATTTACAAGCCAAATCATGCAAAGGGATCAAGTTTACTTTATAACTTGGTCTAACACGAATTTGTGTACGTCTCAGTGCATTTATTTGTTAAAATAAGAGAAATCTTATTGACACCACGAATCAATTTTTTCAAGATATAAATTGGCAATGCTTTCATCAATATTTGACTCTTTAAACAATGACTACAGCTCTTTAAATAGAAAACGGGTCATCGTTAAAGGGGGAGAAAATATTAAATCATCTTCGTCATTAAATCGATCTTTTCAAAAGTGATTGTGGAAAATTAATGGCTAAATGGTAATTGAGTGGTTTTGCTTTAGAATACGACTTGTGTTCGTTCTATGTGATAGGCATTGCTTTTAGATCTTGGAGATAGGCTAATTGGATGCGATACTTAAGTTGTGTGAGATTGTCGAATTAAGTTGACTAAGCTTATCAATGGAAAGGAAAAATGAAATGAAAAGTTATAAACAAAAAGGAAAAGAATAGATAAATATAGGGACTTAAGGTATATTTGTTGAAACTTGTAAAAAACTTGACCTAAGTCAAAACAAAACCCCCCGCCCCTTACTATTCTTCTTCACTGTTTCACTCTCACTTTGCCGCCATTGATACACACACACAAGCTTTCATATACGCGTGTTAATCAACTTCATTTGTTTCAGTCGATCTTAGAAGGTCAAAACATCAATCTTTTATCTATAATTAGCCTAAATCATCTCTTAATTTCAGTTAAAAGATTCGATTAATTAGATTAAATCCAAATTAGGGTTTGTGTCTAAATTAAGCATTAATTGATTAGGATTTGTGGTGGGTTTTGCTCGGAATAACGTTAGATGATGTTTAATTGCCTTAGATTGCCTTAGAAACTCACAAACGCGTTTAGAATTAATCATCATAGCTTCGTTTGAAAAGTTCCGGATGAACAAGGATATAAACTTCCGAATGAAAGATTTTTTCTGAAAAACTTCCGAATGAGGAAGTTCCGAATGAAGGACTTCCGAATGAAGGAAGTTCCGAATGAAGGACTTCCGAATGAAGGAAGTTCCGAATGAAGGACTTCCGAATGAAGGAAGTTCCGAATGAAGAACTTCCGAATGAAGGAAGTTCCGAATGAAGGAATTTTCTGAAAAACTTCCGAATGAGGAAGTTCCGAATGAAGGACTTCCGAATGAAGGAAGTTCCGAATGAAGGACTTCTGAATGAAGGAAGTTCCGAATGAAGGACTTCCGAATGAAGGAAGTTCCGAATGAAGAACTTCCGAATGAAGGAAGTTCCGAATGAAGGAATGTTCCGAATGAAGAAGTTCCGAATGAAGAACTTCCGAATGAAGGAAGTTCCGAATGAAGGAATTTTCTGAAAAACTTCCGAATGAGGAAGTTCCGAATGAAGGACTTCCGAATGAAGGAAGTTCCGAATGAAGGACTTCCGAATGAAGGAAGTTCCGAATGAAGGACTTCCGAATGAAGGAAGTTCCGAATGAAGAACTTCCGAATGAAGGAAGTTCCGAATGAAGGAATGTTCCGAATGAGGAAGTTCCGAATGAAGAACTTCCGGATGAAGGAAGTTCCGAATGAAGGAATGTTCCGAATGAAGAACTTCCGAATGAAGGAAGTTCCGAATGAAGAACTTCCGAATGAAGGAAGTTCCGAATGAAGAACTTCCGTATGAAGGAAGTTCCGAATGAAGAACTTCCGGATGAAGGAAGTTCCGAATGAAGAAGTTCCGAATGAGGGAAAGTTCCGTATGAAGAGTTGCTTGATTATTATTGTTTGCATGTTATATGTGTTGGAAATACGTTTTTCCAAAGAAAGTCTCGGTCACATCATTATTAGCATAGATCACGAGCTATAGACTATTTAGGACATTGTAACTTGGAGTGACCTCCCTTAGGGGGAGATTGTTGGAAATACGTTTTTACGTATTTAGAAAGGATCGGTCACTCCAATGATATTGGGCTCGTGATCCAATATAGTCCATATAGCCCACATGTAGGGTGGGCTATATAAACCCCCTCCTAGCATGTTAGGAGGGGTTGGTCATTCACTTTACTCACATATAATCTAATCTTTCATGTTTCTCTCCAACCTCTCTCTAGTTTCTCTCTCTACATCTTCATCTATCTTTCTATTTCTTTAAATCATTCCAACACAAGGATAATCCAAGGATTACGAGGACCTACAAATGGTATCACAGCCTTGGTTTGATTGGTTTGTTCTTGTGTTCTTGATTTTTGTGTTTTGATCATCCATACCCACGTCCAAAATTTTTTATTTTTTTTTGTGTTTTTATGCTTTGATCTTGATACACGTTATCTAGTTACTTGTTGTAGTGATTTTGGTATCTTGATTTTGGTTAAAATACATTCTTTCTTGGATCAAAAGTGCAAAAAGGCATTGTGTTCTTATTTCCGAAATTCAAGCAAACATATCCATCGGAAAGTACAAGTAAAAGGGGCTTCCATCGCAATAACCATCACCATCGGAAAGGGTTTGGTTCTACATTGCGATACTGAGGATTTCATTACTTATTCCGATCTGGACATTCCGATCTAACATTGCGATCTGGGATTCCGACGGTTATAAGGAAGTGGTTAAGTCGTTACTCTGCCCAAATTTTGTCAGCTATATTCCGATCTGAATCTTTCCGATAGGACTTTGCGATCTGAACTTTCCGATATGACATTGCGATCTGAAATCATTCCGATCTGACATTACGATCTGGACATTTCGATCTGACATTCCGATCTAACATTCCGATGGGTATTCCGACGGATTAATTTTGAGGATTCCGATACAGTGACAAGTATTTCAAGATTTTTCAAAAACGTGTGTAATTTTGTCTTGGAATTTTTGGTTTATCGAGAACAATTATTAGGGGATTTTAACATTATTTCTTGACTTCTACTCACAACAACAAACACCATTACTTTCTTTTATTGCTCGATCGACAAGTAATCCTTACATTCATTTATCATTGATTTTCAATGGATTCGTTGAACTCGACATCTCGAGAGGGAGACTTGCTTCTCATGCAAAACACAGCTAGAGAAAGTGGTATAACGTTCTTTCGACTACTCCAGTCTCATCTAGTGACCATTTCTTGGTTTCAAGGAGGAAGCGAATTTCTGACACTCTTCGGTCAAGATCGTTATATATTCATCGATTCCATATTTCTCAACTTGAACCAACTAGCTGAGCAACTTCATAAAGAAGAATTTAATCACTCTGCATCAGCATCTGCATATCAAGCTCTAGTGACACAACTTACGCACTTCTTCAAATTCAACATTTTTAAGTCTGACAATTCAGGGATATGTCAATCATTTTTTCAGTACACACAAACGGAAATTAAAGAGTTTCGTGGTACATTGTTGAAATTAATGATATCAGTCTCATCTTCGATTTATGAAAGATCTCGACTTCAGCAAGAGTATGATAATGGAGTGCAAGAATCTACGATGCAGATGCAAGAGGAGAATTGTCATACGGTTGACAACTTGGAGCCTAAAGATTGCAAGAGCAAGGATTCGGGAGGAAAGCATGATACAAGCAGCATGTCAGGGATTGATGCCACCATACCTGTATCTGACAAAGAGTCTACAAACATGGTACAAAGGAATGTGGTATATGATGTCTATGCCAATGAACCACCGCATGTTGCGCATTCCAAACCTAATTATGACAAACATGGGATGGAAAAGGGTGATAGTTTTACCACTTCAAATTCATCCGATGTGAGTCAAAATAGGGGAGAAATTGTTCAGAATGCTATAGTTCATCAGGATAAATGCTTTATGACTGCTTCTCTAACCGATTCTGATTCCAAGATTAAAGAGCTTGAAACGATTTTAGCTCAGCAATCTAAAGCTCTTGAGGATGCCAAAATTGAATTTTCGAAGAAAACGGATAAATTTGAAAAGTATTTTGAAAAACTTGAAAATTCAAACGTTGTTCTTGAAAGAAAATTAAATCAAAAAATTCAAGATTCTAAAGCTGAAAAAGATAATTTTGTGAGACAAATTAATTCGCTTGAATTTAAGTTGGCATCCCAAGATGAATTGCTCAAAGAGAATGAGACTTTAAAGGCTCAAGTACAAGAAAAGGTCTTTGCTATAGCTGCGTTGAAAAATGAATTGAGAAAAACTAAAGGATCTAGTGTGGATACTAAGCTTGAAAAACCATCAATCTTGGGGAAACCGCCTCAAATTCAGTCTGTTAGACAACCGACTGCATTTAGATCTGAGCGACCAAAATCCTCGAGACCGCGGTTTGCCTCCCAAGTTGATATGGTTCATCTTTCTAGACCTGTCACTCCACTATCTAGGCCCAATGTGACTAAAACAACTTTTGCAAGACCTAATCACATGATTGCATCTAGTCTCCCTAGACATAGTCCAAAGAATACGTCTCGAACTAGTTCGAATGACGTTCGCCATACATTTGGTCTAAGGGAAGCTAAGCAAAAGACACAAGTAAGAGATAGGAATTTCAAACCTAGTCAGATGCCTTCTAGCTTACCTAACACTGCTAACCGAAGCATGTCACATCCTAGGAGCATCAATCAATCATCTAGGAATTCTAGATCTTACTCGGACATTAAATATGCTACTTGCAAAACATGTAGGAAATGTGTCTTTAAAGCCAATCATGATTCTTGTGTCAAGAAATTACTTAATGAGGTGAACTCCCGTGCTAGACTTAAATCTCAGTGGGTAGCTAAAATCAAACCCATTGGTAAAATGTGGCGCCCCACTGGTAGAACTTTCACTCTTGTAGGAAACGAGTGCCCTTTAACTAGGATAGTCTCTGATTCTACTAAGACTACTAGGGAGGAAATTGAAAAGGAGGATACATCACTTAAGCCTGAACTTAAGGTTTTCTATAAAAGGAAACGTTTGCCAGCTAAGATAAGTGAATCCTCTCCTCAGGTCACCTCTAGCACAAGAAAAGAAAATTGTAAACCCCCACTTGTTTCTAAGATAGATATCGCTAACCCATATCAAAGCATGCAAATTCCAAATGAAAATGCAGGTACGAAAGAGGATGTTCCAAAAGAACGAAGCGGTCCAATCATTGTATACCACTCAATTAAGGACACTCTCGGAGTTTGGTTGCTAAAAAAGCTGATATCTAAGAAACAAGTGTCTCAGGGGATTTCCAGTTAAGCTTACAGTGCATCAGGACTTATAGTCACATCACAGACTATAACTCGATCTTCAAAGAAAGGAAAGTTTATCGCCGATGATAAACTTATCCTAACACCGAGAAATTAAATTTTCTCGGGCATGAGCTTATGCAAAAAACATTCCAAGTTTTTAAGCTCATGCACAATGACTTACAGTTAAATATCAGACTGTAACTCGGACTTCAGTTTTAGGAAAGCTTATCTTTAAAGATAGCTTATCCTCGTAACGGGAAATTAAATTTTCTCGGTCATGAGCTTGTATTAAAACATTCCAAGTTTTAAGCTCAGAAAGGAAAGTGAATCTTTTAAATAAGAGAACTTTTCCTCATAACGAGAAATTTACCTTTCTCGGTCATGAGCTTTACGTTAAAACAGTCAAAGTTTTTCAAGCTCATGAAAACGACTTCTAAGTAAATGTCAGCTTAGAACTCGTTCTTCAATTAAAAGGAAAGTTTATCGCCGATGGTAACTTATCCTTAACAACGGGAAGTTTACAACTTCTCGGACTTGAGCTCGTTTTGTAAGATATTCAACATCTTAAGCTCAAGTAATTGGTTTTCAAAACATTGAACACAATTTTTCGAGAATTTCTCAAAAAGGTTTTTCTAAATCTTTCAAAATTGTGTGTTCAAAAATGTTTTGATAAAAAGAGCATGTCTTCTGGAATCGATAATATTTACGATACTAGAAATGTCATTCAATAATGACACGGGGTTGTAAATAAAGTTCGAGCAGAAGTTCAAATGTTTTAAAACATGCTCAAAATGGTTTGCTATTATTTCAAATGTTTTAAAACATGCTCAAAATGGTTTGCTATTATTTTTCACACAATGTGAAAAGTAAGAAAGATTTTAAGAGTCCTACGCAAAATCTTCATGATCTTGCCTGAACATCCGAGTAATACGAAAGTATTTACAATGAAGATGGAAATCCTTCTTGAGCGAATATCAAAAAGCTCATGATAGGTGACTTGTGCGATTCTTTATGAATCAAACTTGTGATAACTGGAAAGCAACAGCTGTTTAATTCTTAATTGAATTTAAACACGTTCCAGGCCTCTACGCAATATCTTTGTGATCTTGCCAGAACACTCAAAGTGATACCTTAGTGTTCACAGTGATGAGTGGAAATCCTTCTAGTGTTAACCTCAAACAGCACTTGGTAGGTAACTTGCAAGATTCTATACGAATCAAGCTCGTGACAACTGGAAAGCAACGATGGTGCGATTCTTAATTGAATTTCACTTGTTCCAGGAACATGAATTGACGGCTTCAAATCATGCGGATATTATTATCCAAATGATTCACTCTTTATGTTCGCAGTCAGCTTTGGACGGTCGAATAAAGAGAACGGGTTTACCCGCGAAATCCTGTCAGGAAGTTACTTAATTGAAACTATCCGTCACGGGTACGATATCTAATATCGTCCAACGGTCTTCACCGACCGGAGGTAAAATGCTACCGACTTAGAATGAAATGTTCAAAGCCATTTCGTTCGTGTCTACTTATGTTGCGGCATTTGAAGACGGTGGCGTAGCGGGATCCAAGAAGAAGTCGTCCCCGCATGCTTATACTTTATGCACTTAATACCTCATCTAATTCAAGAAAGCCTAAAAGTTAAGTCTTCCGCTGTATCAAACTCTGAAGCTTTCAAGAATTTATAAAGGTATAAGTATGTGGAACATGAAGTCACGTTGAGGCAAATATCACAAGTGACGAATGCACAAGGTCAAAGCAAGGACACATGCTCAAGACCAAAGTCAAAGATCTCATCAGCATATTCACAAGAACAAGATCGAAGACTCAAGCATAATATGCTAGGTTTAAGATTTTGTAAAATGGTGTGACCTCCCTTTGGGGGAGATTGTTGGAAATACGTTTTTCCAAAGAAAGTCTCGGTCACATCATTATTAGCATAGATCACGAGCTATAGACTATTTAGGACATTGTAACTTGGAGTGACCTCCCTTAGGGGGAGATTGTTGGAAATACGTTTTTACGTATTTAGAAAGGATCGGTCACTCCAATGATATTGGGCTCGTGATCCAATATAGTCCATATAGCCCACATGTAGGGTGGGCTATATAAACCCCCTCCTAGCATGTTAGGAGGGGTTGGTCATTCACTTTACTCACATATAATCTAATCTTTCATGTTTCTCTCCAACCTCTCTCTAGTTTCTCTCTCTACATCTTCATCTATCTTTCTATTTCTTTAAATCATTCCAACACAAGGATAATCCAAGGATTACGAGGACCTACAATATGTACTTGTTGTATTATGTTATGAAATGTGTTATGCTTAGAAGTAAGAATGATATATATCTATATGTTTTTGTGCATCAACCTTTCATGTCTTATCTTAAGCAGATACAATGACTAATCCAACAGTACAAGCAATCCAAGACTCTAGAGAAGCCGCTATTGCTAAAGCACGAACCCTTAAGTTCATACCCAACAACTACCGGCTGAAGCAAGTCTCAAAATCCACTCACCATGGATTTAAAGTAGCCATCGCGATCCTTGATCAGTCCCATTTTAAGAATGCCTTAAGAAGTAGTGCCTCGGTGCCTTATGAGTATATGTATGAATTTTGGGCTACCAAGGAAATCACTTCAAACAAGATCACCTTCACCATCGACAACAAGCAGCAGACGCTCACAGTTTCAGACTTCCGTAAGATTTTTGGTATACGGGATACACCCAAAGGCATGTCATTTTCGAGGGATCCTACTAAAGATGAACTCATGGAGTTATTTGACGCTCTTGGATGTCCTGACATATGAGTTGCGTCTGAGTTTACCACTGCTAAAGTAGGACAACCTTGGAGAGCATTGTTGGGGGTTCTCAGTAGATGTCTTACACCAAAAACAAGTGGCCATGATGCTTTGCGCAGTCCTATTTTCAACCTCTTCTATGGCATGTACAAAGCTGCAAATGCCGATTATGCATTGTTGATATGGGAAGAATTCACCTTTCAACTCTTCCAGAACAAGAAGCTGAAGACAAATTTCTTTCCTTATCCTCGGTTTATCAAGCTTATCATTAATTATTTTATGAAGAATGATGCTACTATTGATAGGCGTGCAGCAAGTCGTTATCACACTGAAGAAGCTGATGATACTGTGGATCTAAGGCATGAAGGACCGTCTGGTGGTGTGATTCCTGGTCCTATTCCCGATTATCTTCTGACGGAGAAAATCAAAGGTTCTGCTGATTATAAGCTACTGCAGCTAGAAATCAAGAAGCTGAAAACAAACCTTCAGACTGGAGAAGACTCGTCTACTACGGTGAAGAGTAAAGGTAAACGGAAGCAACCAGCTGCTTTACCTGAACCCGAAACCAAGAAGAAAAAGACTGAGGTTAAGAAGGGAAAGGGTAAGGCTGATGAGTTACGTCTACGTGACGAAGAAGATGTTGTTGATCCTGCTCTTGACAAGACAGAGAAACAAATGATGAAGATAGCAATTCAAAGGAGTAGGAAAGATACTGGCGGTAGTGGTTCAGGTGCAAGGGTAAATGTTGAAGAAGAGTACCAGGAACCAGATGATATTGATGAGTTTGGGTCACCTGAACATTATTCCACTTCGAAGGAGACATCAATACCTATTTCAGCAAGTGTGGAAAAGGAGTCTGTTGCTCCTACAATCATGGTGTCAACTCAACCTTTAGCAACTCAACCTCCACAAATCCAACTCTTACCAACCAGACCGGCGTCAACACCATTTCTTCCACCACCTATACCTCCCATCCTTAGTACCGTAGTAACAACCGAACCTCTTCAATCAACCCAGAGCAGCTCTGCAACATCTACAATGGCTGCATTGGTGATGGCCGAAATGTTGGATAAACATGTGGATAATCACAAACGAGAAATAGATGAACTTCGCCAAGAGTTACAAAGACGAGCTCAAAGTGAAGAAGCATCTAGGAAAGCCCAAGAGGAGATGATTGCTAAGTTCGCTGCAGATATGGAGCTGACTCGAAAAGCACATACAGAAGAACTAGCTCGGGTTAAGCAGGCTGAGGCTGATAAGCATGCTGCACGTATCACCAGACTTCAAGCGATGAGGGATAAATATAAGGAGCAAAAAGAAGCACTTGAAGCTTCTGTTGAAGAGAGAGTGCAAGAATCCATCGAATCCATTATACCTAAACTGCGTGATGAATTGAAGACACTAGCAGCTGATAACTTGATGATCAAGTCATCCAATCCTTCAGAATCCGCCTACAAAATTGCTTATGAGTTAACGGATTTTGAATTAAAGAAGATCCTTAAGGCTCGTATGGTGGAACTTGGATCGTTTGATAAGTCTAGGATTCAACGGGCTCTATACAAATCCCTGAATGACGCTATCATGGAGGATGATAGGTTATTCAAAACATTTGGAAGTGTGGTACCTTATCACATTCTACCTGAGGAAGAAAGGGAAGAAAGTGAGCAGGAAGAGGGTACTGGTGAAGAGGAAGAGGAAGAAGAAGGAGAAGAAGAGGAAAAGGATGCCGATGATGGTGATGATGAGGATAAGGATGAGGATGATGATGACGATGATGATGATGGCGATGATGGTGGTGATGGTAATGAGGAAAGTGCTAGGGGGAGCAACGGGGATAACAATGAGGATGATGATGGAGGTGAACAGCCTAAAGAGGGAGACAAGGTTACCAGCTCCAAGAAACCTGCGAAGTCTGGAACCAAGTCCAAGAAAGATGCAACGCAGAAGGACAAATCAACATCATCGGAATCAAGACGATCTAAGTGGCGCCACGATGTGAATGCTACTACAGCGTCATCGATTCCCGGTACCTCTATCGCTGTATCTTTACCTATTACCACTAACCCCATTAGTTCTGTTGTTGTTGCTCCTGTGATTGCAGAATCGGTAACTGAACCTGAAGCTGCACAACACTCACCAGTTCACGACACTGCCGAAATGCCTGAATCAGAACCAGCAGATGTTCGAACTTCTACTCCTCTACAACAAGTACAACAATCTACGGTTCCTGAACCAAGCACACGAGACTGGGCAGACACGTTGGAAATTGACGAGACTGCACCACCACAGGCTTGGATCACGGATGCAGCACAATATGATCCGATCACAGACGCTGATAAAGATGTGTTGTATCTCCGTATCCGCAGTCCGATTGACTTATGTGCATTTCTTGCTCATGAGTATAAGACTTCGGTTACTCCATCCTTGGTGAAGAAAACGCTGAAGGATAAGAGACTTCGTGCCAAAACCCGGTTAACCCGAATGGAGTTCGAGTATTATGCCGATGAGATCCTGAAGGCTCTGAATACCGTTCAACGGCCAGGCCTTCATGAATCAGAAAGAGCTCCACCTCCAATGGATCCTTCTCAAGATAATCAGATTGCTCTTGACTTCTTCGTCACCAATGATCTTGTGTATCTTCTGAAGGGGTCATCAAAGTACGCAACCTCCCTGACCTTGCTGAAAGCTGCCAACTGGGGGACAATACCCTTTATCGAGGAAAAGGTAAACCGACTCTGGGTCCCAAAGGTAAATCGTAATTATGATATGTATGTTGTCATAGTTGCATCTCATTGGGACGAACGAGTCCGAAGGGCGTACAGGGGTTGCTGCCTAGTCAATTCTGGAAGCAACGTTAGATCCGATATCCGCATCTCCAGCATTTTAGGGTTGAAAACTGAAGCCAAGAATGGCTATTATCATGTGACGGAGATTCGTTTGAAAAGGGAGGATGACAGGGAATACAAAATCCAGCAGGGAGATTTTTCTATCATTCGCCTTGAGGATATCGAAGATATGCTGCTTCTGATGACCCGAGATCAACTCACACATATTCCTCGTGAAGACCTCATTGCCTTGAATACAGCACTTCGTATGTTCACACGAAGCGTTGTTATCAAGAAAAGAGTTGAAGATCTGCAGTTGGGAGTCGAAAGCTACCAAAGGAAGCTCAACTTAACCCGTCCAGTGAATCAAGTTCTACCTGAACATGTAGAAAGATGTCCTTATACCGGCATTTCTGTCCCGAATTGCGGCATTTTCTACTTGAACAGTCGAGGTTTAATGAAGTTTATGAGGGTGGGTGAGCTATATAAGTACAGTGATGGGACTCTTCTACAAGTCAGAGGAAAGTTGGAGCATCTGAACTCGGGTGGGACTTTGCCAGAGATGACGGAGGATTGGCATCCGGGTTACCGGCAGATGGCGAAGTACGTGATCAAGAAGATTGATCAAAAGCTCCGTGAACGTAGATTGATGAGGAGCTTGGAAAGATTCGTTGGTGGAAGACCATATCTAGTGCACCACAAGCTACTGCAACGATCCATCTAATGGGTCGTACATTTCAGGTCCACTTTATATTGGTTTTCAATTCTGAATATGTATATTTGTGAATAATGTGCTTTTGCGGCTTGATGTAGTGTTAAGGTATGATAATTTTTCAAGAATTTCTCACGAGATTCTAAATCTTTCAAAATATATCATACTAAAGCACTACAACTATCCCTTATTAACTTAAGGGGGAGCAATAACTTGTTCTATGGCCAAACATCGATTTCATTTTTACCCAAAGACCGGTTAATCCATTCAATATCCCAAATATTAATGGTTAACATTTTGGATAAGGGGAGAAAATGGGATTAAGGAGACTTAAGTGATACTTGGCTAAAAGATGTAAAAGACTTAACGATAATCCAACTTAATATGTGTAAAGCACGTGTTAAGGGGGAGCTTTTTTGATGAACAAAACACCTAAGGTACAAAACTTTTGATTGTAATATCACAAGTACCTTATGTGATTTTCAATGATTTTCATGGTGGCAATTCCTTTCCAAAACACGCTTAAATTCACGACGAATGTGGTGACAAAAGGGTGGTAGGAATAGGTTTAGTCCAATGATTCATCAGAGCCGATGGAATCTTCCCAAGGACAATTCCCTAGATAGAATTAGAAGTCCTAGGAAAGATGGAGAAAGAATGTGAACGTAGCTGAATGCCGACCAAGTACTTAAGCTAGCACTGGAACAATCACAACAAGGTGCTAGTGATGACGTATTGGTAAGCATTGAAGGGGTTGAAGAATGAAAAAGAATTGTAAAGATAAAGGGTGTAAAGAAAGAAGCCCTCCTTACAACTTTAGGCAGAAACCGGGTCAATACATATGCTATTGAGGTCATTTTTGCTAATGATTCTCGGTATTGAAGAAAGACATCATGGACCCAGTGATGCAATGCACAACCCTTCCCAGCTAACTCAAATATCTCTTAAAAGGTATTTGTTTTAATCACACGGAGATTAACACGTTATCTATTGGTTTATTCACTCCGAATAGACTGGTATTGAAAAGGTGGCACTCCTCTCCAGCCATCGCTCACTAAATCAAAATGCACAATCGAGTCTAGAGCCAAGAGATCATCAAAAGTCTCATTAGGACACTTTCCATTTATTCCTTGCTTTCTCACACACTGTGAAAAGTAAGAGATTTTCATGAGTCCTACGCAGTATTCCTGGAATATTGCCAGAACATCTGAGTGATACGCAAGTATTACAATGAAGATGGAAATCCTGCTTGAGCCAACATCAAACAAGCTCATGGTAGGTTACACGTGCGGTTCTTTTAGAACCAATCTTGTGAAAAACTGGAAGGTAACAGTGGTTTAATTCTTAATTGAACTTAAACTCGTTCCAGGCCTCTTCGCATTATCATATGATCTTGCCAGAACACTCAGAGTGACTCTTTATTGATCACAGTGACGAGTGGAAATCCTTCTAGTGTTAACATCAAACAGCACTTGGTAGGTGACGTGCAAGATTCTTTATGAATTGAGCTCGTGACAACTGGAAAGCAACGATGGTGAAAATCTTAATTGAAATTCACTTGTTCCAGGTTCCATGAATTGACAGCTTCAAATCACAAGGATAATTTATCCAAGTGATTCACTCTTTATGTTCGCAGTCAGCTTTGGACGGTCGAATAAAGAGAACGGGTTTACCCGCGAAATCCTGTCAGGAAGTTACTTAATTGAAACTATCCGTCACGGGTACGATATCTAATATCGTCCAACGGTCTTCACCGACCGGAGGTAAAATGCTACCGAATTAGAATAAAATGTTCAAAGCCATTTTATTCGTGTCGTTGTTGTGTACCTGTTAAAGACGGTGGCGTTGCTGTGTACCTGTTGAAGACGGTGGCGTTGCTGTGTACCAGTGAAGACGGTGGTGTTGCGGTGTACCTGTAGAAGTCGTTCCCACATGCTTATGTTTTTCTGCATCAAAGTTTAGCAAAAATTCAAGAAAGTACAAGATAAAGTCTTCCGCTGTACCAAACTCTGAAACTTTCGAGAATTCAACAAAATGACATAAGTGTGTGGAACATGGAGTCACGAGGAAGCATGTTTCACAAGAAGGCAAAGATCGCACGTGAAAGGCCAAAAGAACAATGCTCTCAAGCCAAAGCCAAAAAGATCAAACCAACATATTCACAACAAAAGAAAGAAAAGAAGAAAAGACTACGAGCTAAAGAACGAAGACTTAGTATAGTATGCTAGGTTTAGAACTTTGTAACGTGGAGTGACCTCCCTTAGGGGGAGATTGTTAGAAATACGTTTTTACGTATATTAGAAGTATCGGTCACTCCACAATATTATTAATGTTGTAATAGCTCGTAGTTAACAAATAGTTAATAGTTGCTTATTAAGTTAAGTAAGAACCGGTCCATGGGCTTGTCATGGACCGGCCCAAGCCCATGTAGCTTGGAAGTATAAATACCCCTTTCCACCATGGAAAGGGGTTGGTTGTTGAATGTTTCTCACTTTCATTTATTGAAATAACACATAGTTTTCTCTCTCTTTCTCTCTCTAACTTTCTCTCTCTAGAAATCATCAACCCCTTCATAGATTCATAGGTTATCAAGATTCTACACATCCAACCAAGGATTCATATAATATGGATCGAATTTATAATCAAGATACAAATAAGGCATAATATGGAATTCAAGACAAGATACATATTTCATTCGATCTGAAACAAAAGTATTGTCTTAGTACATCCCATATCAAAGTTCTAGCACTATATATACTCAAAATTCGTGCCAAGTCTACTACTAACAAGTCGGTTCAGTCAAAGCTACAAAAGCACAAAAGATATAAAGGTCACTACTAAACACAGACTGGTCTACAGAGAACCGCTAGATGGTCCATCATCCATCGTCTTCTGGATCTTCGCCGGACGATCGCTAGACACATCTTCAGCTGATCGCTTACGGATTACTCCTCTTTCAACCATGTCAGCATAAAATCTACTATTCCATCCCACAAATATATTCAGCTCCTTTTCGGCTTTCTTACGCATCGCACGAGCCACACTCAACTGAATCTCCATAGTATTCACCTTTCTCTTCATTGCAGCATACTCACCACTTTCCAACACTGATAATCTCCTAAAAGCCTCATTCAATCCATGTTCTACATCACTCAAATCCAAACTAAGCAATTCCCGCTCTTTCTCGCCAACCTTAGTCTTCGACTCCAAATAAGCAACCTGAGTCTGAACAACACCTAATCCAACCTCTGTCACACAACTCTTAACACGGGAAGCATCTAGATCACGTCTCAAGGCCCATGGTGCAAGACCATCAATATGAGTAGCCTCTCGAGCACTAGACGACTCTCCTATCTCACGTCTCCGAGTAGAATTACCATCCGTACCGTCAGGTGCATCGTCATCCTCATCCTCCTCTGATTCAGAATCAGATTCAGACGATTCAAACATTTCATCCCTAGGTAACTCCTCCTCAGAATCAGACAAACAAACTGGTGGGGGCAAAGGCTCGCCCTCTGGAACATCATACGGATAAATAAGCTCAGCTTCCTCATCGTCATCAACCTCAACATCTATACCTACATCCTCCTCGACATCCTCGTCGTCAATCTCGTCATCTAAATTATCTAATCCAATCTCATCATCATTCTCAATATCAGCATTCTCAATCTCCACATTCTCAATATCCACATTCTCAATCTCCACATTCTCAATATCCACATTCTCAATCTCCACATTCTCAATATCCACATTCTCAATCTCATTCTCTACTAAGTCAACCTGAGGGGCAATCTGATCTCCTAGTCCTAACTCGGGCTCGGGATCCTCAAATGGTTCCTCCTCATCATCGATATCATAATCTACTAAGTCTAAATAAGGATCATCTTCTATATTAGGTTCGGGAATAGCATGGTTTTCTACAGGAATATTAGGGTCAGCCATGACAATCTGCATTTATATATATATATATATCTCGTATTAGGATAACGTACTAGTTAAACAATTACATAATGAAATCACGATATATACATATATATAAATTAAATTATATATATCAAAATATATATCTTCTAAATAGGGCTTGTTGGTAACGTTGGAGATCTCTGGCACCGTTATAGTCAAAAGATTTTTCAAATATTTTCTCAAATGTTCATTGTCAAAAGATTTTGAAAAGTTTTGTTCAAAACCTTGGTTTTTAAAATCTTTTGTTCTCTACAACGAGAGCTCTGGTACCAAACTGTAACACTCTCATTTTTCGTATCGGTACAGCGGAAGGGTCTTTCAGAGTGTTACGGGATAGCACAATAACTCCAATCATAGACAACACATAAAAATGGTTGTACAAGGTTTAACAAACATTCATTCGATAAAAAGTTTAAAAGCGTACAACAGGTCCCAAATTATACAGGTCATTAAGTTTACAAAACACAGATCGAATGAACATTTTTAATATTAAGTGGGCCATCAGAGTCGATCTCCATCCGGATTACCTTCAAGCACCTGAGATAAAAACATGCAAAAATCATATCAGCGAATGCCGAGTGAATTCATAGAGTTTAATGAAAACCGTTATATAAAAACAATCATTTACAATCATTTAAAATCAGAACACAAGTATAATATCGGAAGTAAGTCCTCATATTGCTAGTCAGGCAATATATATCAAGCATACATCTGAAACCGTCCATGAGACCGTAGTCTCTATATTACCATGATAGGTAATATATTCATCGTAATAGCGTCGTTATCGTTTATAGGATACATTTTTATTTAGATTAGGTAGGATTATTATTAGCCGCATGACATTGTTACCTTACTATGAAAACAGCGGGCCGCGAACCCGACAAACAATTTTCCCATCTAAGTTAGCGTGTCGTCACAAAAATCACGCTATGGAATCTTCTCATACATAAATTCGCTTACCAATCAATGTGGTAAAACGGGGATCAACCGTCAAGGCGCGAACTGGGGTGATCATCCCCAAATAGTACTATCAAATGCATAAGCGTCTACCAAATCCCAGTAGTTTACAATTCATGCTAATGGGACTTTAAGTGACATAACCTAACTACTAATAATCCTTTTAGTCTCGAATATAGGGTCATAGCATCATTCGGGTCCATATCATTAAGCATACAATCGGGACTACTTGTGTTCTATTTTTATAAAAATCTAGCATGTTATCTCCCTCGCGGGTTTACAAATCATTTTTTAAAACATTTAAAAGAGTGCGAGGCTATGAACTCACGTTGTTAATGAAAGGCGGATTATCGGCTACGGGCGTGCTTCGGTCACGGAAACCTATATAAATAACAATCGGTCTTAGACTCGGTCCAATGACTTTTATCAAAATAACAATATACATATGATGATTTTGTACATATGATGATGATCAAGTGGGTTTATACATCCTTGTTAACTCATTTTAGCGTTTACGTTTTGGTAACGTCTTACTAGTTCGCTAGTTTTACCGATTTTACCTATTTTAAGTCCATTAAGTCTTTTATAAGTTCTTTAACTTGTTTTTATCCATTTTATACCTATATTATCAGTATATATACTTTTCATGTTGGGCCCAAATGGGTTAAGCCCAATAAGCTCTTTTTATAAGTTTTTATCTTATTAAGTCGAATTATTAGTCCAATATGTTTAGTTAGCTCGTAAATGTCCGTAATTCTTATAGTTCGGGTTTTATCGGTTTTTACTTGTCTTAGTTATCTATACATCAGTATATAACTTTTATAAACTTTACATTAGACGGGTTTGGTCGTCTAAGTTTTATTTGGCGAAAAACGTTAATTTTACGGCGATAGCCAAAAAAGTCGTAAAAATCAAGTTTATAGTTTTTACTACTTATAAATATTATTTTTACCACCATTTATATAATTTAACCATTTTATTAACCTTTTATACATTTATATAAATAAGTTTTATAATTTAGTGGGTTTATATTTTTACATTTTATACATTATAATGTGAGTGCTTATATAATAATAAACATTATTTCCAAAAATCTGATTTTTAACTTCATGTTCACCATTTTTACCATATCTAGAGTTCTATAATGACTTAGAAGCTCATTTTTGGATGACATGTTCTTCATAATATGTGCTACATATAACTTACTTATAGCTACTGCCCATTTTGAGTTTAAGTTGCCTTAACAGTCCCTACAAAACTGCTTATTCAGATTATACCACCTAACTTGTTTTGATCATATCTCACTCATTATTTTGATTCCATTACATGGCCAACTCTCACATGTGTATAACATCATCTAATTACTGTAAATGGATCAAACCATGCAATTTTATTAGTTCATCTTTTAGTTATCTACTGTTTTTATACAGCCAACTAAATAATCAAGATTTTAGCTTCATTTCTTATAGTTATCATCATTTTTAAGCATATTTATCAACATTTGATCCCCACACAACATTTTTATCATCATATATACATCATATACATATACAAAATGAAAGAAAATACATTTGTTCTTTACAAAATAACAAGAGAAAAATGGAGAGGATGATCTTCTTTACCAATCCAAGTGGATTTCTTGTTTTAGGAAGACAAGAACTTGATGAACACAACAAGTATCTCCAAGACCATCAAAGATCAAGAACATAGGTTGGAAAATCAGCCCTAGGACACAAGCAAATCACCTCCAAAGTTGTTAATATGGCCACCAAATGATCAAGGCTTCAAGAGAACACCTTAATAGAACTAGTAAACATGTGGTTTATGGCTAGAAAAGATCAAAGAGGGTGTTTGTTGGCTTATTTGGGACGACACAAGGGAGGAGTTGAGAGAGTTTTTGGAGTGGATTGCATGTAAGAAATGATAGAAATGAAACAAGTAGCTAGTTTTGTGGTAAAGTGGTAAAGGTTAGCTTGAAAGGTAAGCTTATGCTTACACTTGGTGTAAGCTACTTAACTTGATGCCACATTAGTGTTGTGGTGTCAAGTGTAGCCGTCCCTTACAAGCTACTGGGGTGGGACAAAGTGTTTTGTCCCATCTCACTAGTTTACGGGTATTTCTCGATTCTAGTTTTCTCGATTTGCGTGCCCTCGGGTCGTTTTACGAAAAACGTTTTTATAAATTATGAATCACCGTCACAAAACGAATCCAATAAAAATTGTCTCATCAAAAACGGAGTTCAAAAACGTAAATACGTAATCCTAAGGTTTTCGGTTTAGTCGTAAAAGACGCCAAATTATGCACGTAAGCCCAAATTTAAATCCGTAAATTGTGAGTTCGTCAATCAACACAAAAATAAGTTTCAAAATATTATACGAGAAAATATTTTACTACCTGAAAATGTTAGATTGTCACACATTTCCTTTTCCACACTACGACAGTATTAGCCTGCGTTGTGCTTTATTCTACTCAATAAGCTCTACCAAAGTTTTACCTTCGGTTCCTATCTCGACCTATTTTATTCTTGCTTCGCTTCTATACACACTTCCTTCTTTTTCATACCATACATCACAATGTGATGCTTCCCATTGTTTCTTCCCTTGCCATAATCCTTCATAAGGCATTCCATACATATTAGGCTAACTTTTACGCAAATCCTTCCAACTTCTCAACTACGCGACTTCTCATTCCTCTTGAAATATGAGATGAATTAGTCAGTCTATCGACTATCAACCAACTCTCGTCGTACTTATTCCTCCACCGCATTATGTATCCCTTCCACCAACTTTGTCCTCACATCGCCCTTTCTAAGCTACTCCTAGTCTACGTCCCTTTTCTCCATATGATTGTCCAAGCCACGCAACATACATGTTGACGCGTTCTCTGCTTTAGACAACTCAACTCGTGCAACCTACATCCTTCATCCAAACCACCCTAATACGTCACCCATATGGTTCAAGTTCGTCTCAGCTTCACTTCATTCTTCTTATTCCATATATCATCAACCATGCTTGCCTTTCCCAGGTGGTACTTGGCCTTGCAATTTTCATCCGTCACTTAACTCCACCCACCACCTTTGCCAAATGCTCAATCAAGGTGATTAAATATGTGTTGGAGACGTTCATGATCCGTATAGATCATTCTCTACGTCTCGTACCCCAAATGCCTCTAGCATTCTAGGCAGATATAACAATCCAGCTCCACTAACTAAGTCTATCAAGTTCTTCCAAATCTTCAGTTCCTGCAACGTATAAGCGATCGCCATACTTTGTCGTCCTCGTACGCGTCCAAATCCTTGCTCCATGTATCGTCATGCTTCGCGAATTCATCCAGTCCTTCCGATAATGTCAAGATCGGCTCATTGTCCAATCCACCTCTTCAGCCTCCAAAATGCTTCCTCATCCTTCTTCACTTCGCCCCTTGCTGGTTCCATGATATGCCAACATCTCTAACTACTCATCATGGTAAACTTAATACTAAAACTCACACTCGAAAATCTCACGTATAACTCCACTCCAAAACCAACACATAATTCGCCTCACTCTCCTTCTCAGATATGAGTAGATCAAGATGTCGTCGATGCTCCCGATGACAACTCGTTTATACACGTTCATGCACACTTGGTTCATTTACACCGTGAAAACCGCTAGTGCTTTGGCGAAGCCAAATGCATAACCATAAACCCAAAGCGTTCATACAACATCCTTAGCAGTTTCAACTATGTCCTCCTTGCACCCTCTCTTAGCGGCAATACGAATACATTCCTACCTCATTCTACTTGCAAAATTCTACACGCATCTTAAAAGACCAATGCTTCCTCTCATCAGACCACTCAACCGCTTTCCACTTCCAATCTACTACTAAGCAACTCAACTTTTACCTTGCATCCGTTGCAATTTCCATCAACTCTTGTTCTTAAAATCATTCCATCAACAATTTCCTTGGAAAGGCACTAACTCCAACTCCTCTCACCTCCCCTACTTGCTCTATTTATGGTTCTGCCTTAGAATAATAGGCAAACCTACTAAATTTCAGGAAATTTTCAGAAAACTTACATGCCCTACGAACAATCATAAATGCCTTTGAGGTATTGTATCCCCTTCCAACACTCTCTATGGCGCGTTACTTGTGCTAGTATCCCACAAATCTCTATTCATCTCCTTGGTACTCCTAAGAGACCTCATGACCACATTAGTTCGTCTACGAACTTCTTTCCTCCCCACTAAGGGTATTCCGACCGTTCTCTCATGGTCACCTACTTAACCGTGTAGGCGCGACCAAGTCTTTCATATGACTACCTCAACGCTCCAGAACAATACGAAACCAAAACTACATCCTGAATCCATCAGATACGATCAACGAATCAAACCCACGGATAACTAACGACATTTCACGTGCCCCAATTAAAACAAGTCAAAAACCACGAGACTCAAAAGAAAACTCAAACCCAGAACATGTATCAATTCAAAATGACCCAATAGCAACCAAAACATATTACACCCCGCGACATATTATTTAAACCGTGCAAAAGATCGACTTTTCCAAAAGAATATATATCTTTTTTATTATTATTACCTCCCACATATATGTGACTCAAACCATCTACAAACACCCTTCTAGGCGATCTCAAAACTCAACCCAAAGACTAGGTATCCCGTGCACCCCAAATAAAAATAAACTACTATTCAAAACTCAACCTTGAACCCGACACTTGTACAACAATTCCGACCGGTCCACTGACCTCCCGTGACTATACTTTCTTAATATTTGAAAAGTACGTTCCGAGTACATAATTTTTGGCTTTTGAATCATTCAAAAAGCTCTAAAAACGAACAAGTTATGACCAAAACAATTTTATACCAGTTGTTTTAAAAAAACTAAAGAATAAACTTAGTGATTAATGCAATCCTTTTAAATGAAAGATATAATTGTATGTGAAATCTTCATAAAATCAATTTAACCTTGTATTAATAATTATAAATGAAGTGAATCGGTTAAACCCAATTACATAAACTATGTAAGTAGAAAGATATTTTACTTCGCTTTATTTTAAAGAAAGTCTTTTAGAATTTGAAATAAATAAGTGTTGATTAAAAAGAAATCTTATGTTACATCTTGTTTCAAACACGACTCCAACACCTTACCCTTATTTTTACCGAATACAACCAACTATCTAACTCTATAATAGATTTCCAAGTCCCCCCTTTTTCTCAATATATACCGACCAAAAGAAATGTAAGACCCAACACAAAAGATTTCATTATTTCAAATGAAATCCCAAGTTATTTCAATAGACTTAAAACCAAGAACACCATTTTAAAACGTACACGTGAAATACGAAACTCAAAAAATACGCTACAAGACACACTTCAAAAGATTCAAAACTTCGTTGAAACTCCACCAAACTCGAGCTCTAATAAATTGTTTAAACACAAGAGAGTACTAGGTACGTTCAAGTTATAATAACTACTGAACGACCGTAAATCATAACATAACATCTATTAGTATATATATATCCGCATATGTATACCTATCGAATCTCCCAAACATACTCGTTATCATACATGTCAAGTCAATCAATCGCTTTATACGCTCGTTTTTCCATACGAGTAATCACCATCTCACCGTGCCACAACAAGGCATAAAGCCCACCTCCAAAACCAAACCATATCGCGTGACCCCAAAATCACACAACACAACCATAACCCAAAACATATAACACAAAAAGAACCATAGCCATATCGTACGCAGCCATTACGTAAACCCATATATAATACATACACCCAAATTCTACATCTCATCATATACAAGCATGTACTAACCCTCTTTCATGCAATCATACTTGAGAACCCATTGAAGTTATGGTACTTGTATAAATATGTTGGCCACCATACTTATACAATTACCCTTTCCCCAATGCACTCCCTCCTATGATGACACTTATAAGAATCAATACAACATATAACACATAAATCCATCTACTCACATAAGCTCATAACCACATAACCAATAAGGTCCAAAACTCCATCTATAAAAATAACATAATAAAACTCTTGGAATACCGAAACCATAGTCTAGCTAAAACAACATAGACTAAATCCAAAACGAAAACATAATCAGTTATAAGTCATGTCGCCCATAAGAGTGGAAACAACATAAAACCCTTCATATCCACCTACTCCCAATAACTCGAATCACCACATGATTCTTAGGGAACATGACTTAAACCTCAAAAGAAAAATACCATACCTCAGGTACATAAAATAACCCAACAAAAAATAGAAACTACCATGTACCAAATTATGTACTATAATGTACAATTTAGGCAAAATACAACAATGACTAGCGTGGATGATTATGGTTCAACCCGCACTAGTCACAACCCGAAAAGAAAATAAACTATGGCTAAGTATGAACTTACTATGGTTCAATTCATACCAGTCAAAACATCGCAATAAATAACATCCCAACACATCAGTTTATGTAAAATGCACACATACTCCTATGACGCCTATATGCAGGGACCCTTAAGCTATAGACTAGGCTACGCGACTAGGCAACCTAATTCTCAATAACCATTGTCTCTGATACCATTCTGTCACACCCCACCATGACGGAATATGGAGCGCGACGTATGGATATCATCACAACAAACGGTGTCTCTATAGAGAAAACTAAAATGCAACTATAATGTCATAAATGGTGACACAAAGGTCATGACAATATCTCAACATAGCAGGAGTCTAGGTAAGTAGGTAACAGTCCTACCTCTTACCCATGACAAAAAAATAACACTAACAATCAACATATAGGTGCCAACATGTATCACTTATTAAAAAACATAAAGGTAAAATAAGAAGGAACGGGGATCTCCTTCTATATGCAATCCTAAGGCATCCAAAACTAGCCTCTTTTATCCTCAAGCTTAACCACATTCTCACCTGAAAGAGACACTAAAACACGTCAACATAAAGTTGGTGAGAGTCATAGGTTTAGACTCAAGCGCCAAATCATACCAAAAAGCTGTGAGTACAATCAAAGTTCAAAACATATGGACAATGTGATACTATCATGTATTAACAACAATCATTCAAGAAATAATCAATCAAACCAACACTAAGGCTCCCAGCCAATACCATACACCAAACTCCCATAGGTATCCAAACACCTATGAACCAATCCCCAAGGCCCCGCCTTATCATTATACATTGGTCCCATAGATGCTCACACATCTATGTACCTCCCCAAGGCCCCGCCTTGTCAACATCCCCTTGGTACCAAGTCAAAACATAAACAATCAAGAATTATCTAGCAGTTAATCACATAAGTATGCACACATAAGTCCATTACCAACGCCAAAACATTCACAACATAAATTTATAAATAACATAACACAGTGTCTCTTCCATCACATCTGGAAGTAAAAAACAATAGTAAACATGGGACTATAAAACTCACCTGATTGAGCTTTTCCAAAAGTCCTCACATTAGTAAAAGCTAACAAACCAAAAACACACAATCAAAACATGAACAAATCACTAAGATGGCTCATCAACCTATGATGGACATCTAACCTCCTCCTATATAAATACCTCATTTATATTCTCTAAGCATCTCATTACACCCCTCTATAAAGCCCTTAACTCATTTTACTTCATAACACGTCCCGTTAACATTTTACCCAAAACAGTCCCGGTTTTAGGTCTCCAAACTATAAGCCAAACGCCCACTTAAACATACCCATGATCTCTGTAAAGGGAATATTTATGACCTTACATATGTTATCTAACACCTCCCATTTGCCCCAACCTTAAAGCTACTGTTAAGGCCCTGATATATATATATATACTTTTGTCATTCCAGATTTACTGATTTTAAACATACAAAAAGTTTGTTATGATTAGGGGGTCTTACCCTAAACCACAACCTTAGCCCAAGTGCAGATACTTACTATAATATATAAACCATCTCTGATGTTCGTTAGAAGATCCCAATGCAACCCTAAGTACCCCAAACAACCCAAAACCTAAAAAGAAAATAGGCTGACTTCAAAACTGTTTTGACCTCCGACTGTTGTAACCTGTTTTTGACCCACTTCCCGACCTCCAATTTAGTTCTCGTTTCTTGCATTGGAAAGCCAATTCAATTACCTTTTCAGGGATACTTAGATCGCAAAATAAGAGTATGTAGAACTCCCAATATAATCAAAACAATTTACTTAAAATTCTGACCAGTTTTTAAAAACGGGTTTAACAAAATCAACCTCATTAATTAACCCTAATCCCTCTAATTACAAGCCCTAATTTATGTAATCATTATCATATCATTAATATAACATTAATTTACTATTTTTAAATTAAACCCTAACCTAAATCCATCATAAGATGATTAAAGAAAACATTAAAACAATTAAATTGAAAAGGGTTATTGAAGATTACCTTTGATTTATGAAAACCCCCAAAATTATGAAGAACCCTAAAAACCCTCTATGAAACCCACGACTTTTTTTTATCTCCAGGGAAAAATAATGAATTTTTTTGTTTAGTATAACTTTATATAGGGTGTGATAACCCATTCCTAGCCCAACCCAAAAACCCCTTTCCTTTTTCTCTTTTTTCCCTTTTTTCTTTCTTTCTTGCGTCCAAACCGACCCAACACCCCTTAAAATTCGTTTTTTTTTTATTATTAATAATTGTATTAATAATATTACCTTAATTTCCCTTAATTTATTTCAGCTCCTAAAGCCTCCAAAACCTCAAAACCGTAAAACTAGTCAAATTTACGCGTTTTACCGACCTAAAATATACACTTTTATAAAAAATCTCAAATTTTGAAATAAACTTTATAACTAAGTCCTAAATGACTTAAAACCATCCCGAAAAATATTCATATGACTAAACACCTCATCCGAGACCTCTAAATGCTAAACCGTAAATCGTAAAAATACGATTTTCTATAATACATATACGTATACGTAAAACCACCAAATAACACCATCTCACTTCATAGTCACTACCATGTGAACTCATGAACATGAAATCATCACACATCGTTTCACTCACAAGGTACCCCGTACCGGAAACGATATCCAAACCACAATCTATACACCCCAATAAGCACATAAACACGTAAAGACACGTAACTAGCACAAAATAAAACTAAGTGACGAACCTCAAAACCAGGGTTGTCACATAGTCCAATCCTGTTCTTGCAATTGACCCGCCAAAACTGAATCAAAATGTACCTGGGCTGCATTCTTTGGTACCTCAACTTCTTCTAATATCCCTTTACCCTTATCTTGTGCGAAAATGGCTGGTAACGTAGTTGTTGGCACCTGTGTAGCTACATCCCTAATAATAACTGGTGGTTGGGATACACTAATCATACGTGTGGGTGTGTCAATGCTTGCTTTACTCTTGTCAGCGCTCAAACTCTGAATGTTAGCGGCGAACTTTGTAGCTTGTTCCATCATCTCTAGAAATGACAACTTCTTTGGAGTGAGTAATGAAACATCAATAGTAGGCTTCTCCTTCAAACTGGTCAAGGTTTCAGCAATTTCCACCTGTTTACTACCAAAAGAACCACCTTCTTCTTCCTGTGAGCCCTTGTCACTCAAATTGAATGGCTCTGTTGGTGCATCTTCCTCCCCTTTGTAAGAATCCTCCCCTGATAAAAGGACTCTTGCCTGCCTTCTCCTCGCATTGGCAGCCTCAAAAAAACTAGCCTCCCCCTCAATTGCTTGAGTTCAAGACCTTGACATGTGACAACTTGTACAAGGTCTGCATTTTTCTTTTGCAAGCTAATGCAAACCGCCGTCAATTCCAAAAGGGTGTAAGGTTCCAATCTGCCCTCCTCTATGATGGGAATTTGACCTCCCAAAAGAGATTCATTGGGCATGGATGGGGTCTTAATGATGTTGGGACTGCCTTGACCTGCTTCTAAGCTAGAGTCAATAGTCACAGCCCCACCCATGTCACCAACCATAATTATGGTAGTGGTTCTCTCTGCTACATGGCTAGGACCACTAGAGGAGAACACTCCAGCAGTCCTTTGTCGTTTTTCCAACATATAATCGGGTTGTGAAGAAGAAGAAGTGGTCTGAGGGTCTGTTTGGGTGAGAAGGGGTGTTTGGGTGTGTGGTAAAATGGTGTCAGCATTTGGATTGGATGTGTCAGCGCCCACATTATGAGTGTCAACGCCTGATGGTTGAGGGTCAATATCCATATGCTGGGGTGAGGGAGGGTGTTCTGTTAATGGGTCTGGTTGAGGTTGTGGTTGAGGTTGAGGGTTTGATGCTGCCTCAATAACAGCAAACATGGCTGGGGTGAGTGGTAAGTCTTTGTATGGTTGTGTATTCATATTACCAAAAACCGTTTTCTTTTGAACAGGGATCTTATAAAAATTGTCATGATCCCTATTACAGTATCCTTGCATGTCAAAAACCATTTGTAAAAACCTAGGGTAAGCAAGAGTCATCTTGTTACCCTTATTGTGACACATGCCATCAAAAATCATTTTTGAAAAATTATAGTTTTGCCTAGTTGCAATACACACAATGGCACTTCCAATTGAACGGTTGATTTCATTGTGTGAGGAGTATTTGGGACTCAAACATTGTAGGATGACATGTATTAAGAACTTCCAAGCTGGGGGAAACTGTTGTTTGGTATATTTACTTAAATGGCCCACTGGGGCAAATCATAACCCAAAGCTCGAAGTCCTAACTCTAGCTCTGCAAGGGGAAGGGTGGTTATACCATCAGCATCATTAAGATGTAAAGCTTGGTGAACCAAAGCTTCAATAACCACCCATAGAACCCCATAAATAGTAGCAGTCAATGTAATCACTCCATTAAATGTCGTGGAACTAACTGTGTTCCAAAACTGCTTAATGTGTGTGATAGGGTGTCACACCCCACCATGGCGGAATATGAGGCGCGACGTATGGATATCATCACAACATGGCGTGTCTATAGAGATAACTATATGATATAAGAAATGTCATAAAAATGGTGACACGAAGGTCATGACAATATCTCAACAAATGCAAGGGGTCTAGGTAAGTAAGTAACAGTCCTACTTCTTACCCAAGACAACAAATAACATACCAAAACAATCATATGTGTGCCACAGTATCACTTATTAAAAGAACAATCAAATAAAAACTAAGAAGGAAACGGGGATTCTCCTTCTATATGCAATCCTAAGCTTCTCCAATCCTAGCCACTTACGTTCTCATGCTTAACCATAGTATCACCTGAAAGAGACACTAAAACACGTCAACATAAAGTTGGTGAGAGTCATAGGTTTAGACTCCAACACTAAATCAGTTACAAGCTGTGAATAACAATCATCAACAAAAGAACATATGGACAATGTGTTACAATTATGTATTAACAACTATCAATCAAGACCAATCATACCAAACCAATCCAAGGCTCCTACCTTGCCAAACAACATCATGGTACCTTAGATGATCACCCTATGTACCTATCCCAAGGCCACTACCTTGGCAACCCACAAGGCCACTACCTTGTCAAACCACAAGGCCACTACCTTGTCAAACCACAATAACTTATCAAAAATCACATAGCAGTTAATCACATAAATGTACACACAAGTCCATCACAACCATAAAACATTCACAGCAACAATTTAGAAACAACTCAACACAGTGTCTCTTCCATCCCATCTGGAAGTCAAAAACAAAGATAAACATGGGACTATGAACACTCACCTGATAGCTCCTTCACACGTCCTTGCACTAGCAACAAGCTAACAAACAAAAAACACGAAAATCAATAAACGAACCAATCACTAAGATGACTCATTAACCTATGATAGACATCTAGCCTATTCCCACATATATACCTCATTAATAAGCTCAAATTATCCCATTACCCTTCCTTATCAAGTCCTTAACTTGGTTAAGTTTAATAACTAACCCGTTCGTATTTTACCCAAAACAGTCTCAGTTTTAGGTCTCAAAACTTTAAGTCAAACGCCCACTTAAACCTACCTATGGTTTCTGTAAAAGGAATATTCATACCCTTACATATTTTGGCTAACACCTCCCACTTGCCCTAACTTTAAAGCTACTGTTAAGGCCCCGATATATATATATATCTACTTTTGTCATTCCAGATTTCCTGATTTTAAACGTACTAAAAGTTTGTTACCATTAATGGGTCTTACCCTAAACCACCAACTTAGCCCAAGTGCAGATATTAACTACAATATATAAACCAACTCTCACGTTCGTGAGAAGATCCCAATGCAACCCTAAGTGCCCCAAACAACCCAAAACTTAAAAAGAAAACAGGCTGAATTCAAAACTGTTTTGACCTCCGACTGTTGTAACCTGTTTTTGACCCACTTCCCTACCTCCAATTTAGTTCTCATTTCTTGCATTGGAAAGCCACTTAAAATAGCTTTCCAGGGGTACTTGGATCGTAAAATAAGAGTTCATAGAACTCCCGATATGATCAAAACAATTGACTCAAAATCTGCCTAGTTTTTAAAAACGGGTTTAAACAAATTGAACTAATTAATTACCCATAACCCCATCTAATACAAGCCCTAGATTATATGATTATCATATTATGATTATAACATCATTAATTTACTGATTTTATATAAACCCTAACCCTAATCCATCATAAGAATGATTAATTAAACATAAAACAATTTAATATGAAAAGGGTTTTGAAGATTTACCTTTAAATTAATGGAAGATGAGAAAACCCTAATTTTATGAAGAACCCTAATTTTTCTCTTCTATAAGTCGACTATAAACTCCAGGGAATGATTATAATTCGTTTGGTATAAGTGTGGGGGTTTCTTATATAGCAAAACAATCATTGTCCAAGTATAACACTTGTTTTCTTTTTTCCTCTTTTCCCTTTTTCTTTCTTTTTTTTAAACCGACCATACCCCTCAAAATTCGTTTTTTATTTATTTTTATTATTAATATATGTATTAATAATATTACCTTAATTTACCTTAATTTATTTCAGCTCTTAAAGCTCCCAAAACCTCAACACCGTAAAACTAGTCAAATTTACGTGTTTTACCGTAAAAGACGTAAAATATACACTTTTAAAAAAAATCCCAAATTTTGAAATAAACTTTATAACTAAGTCCTAAATGACTTAAAACCATCCCGAAAAATATCCATATGACTAATTACCTCATCCGAGACCTCTAAATGCTAAACCGTAAATCCTAAAAAAATACACTATTACTATAATACTTATACGTATACGTAACCACCAAAATATCACCATTTCATTTCATAGTCACTAATTATGATCTCATGAACATGAATTAACCATTCCTCGATTTACTTATGAGTACTCTATACTCATAAACGATAATCACACCAACCTCGTTCACACAAAATAAACACGTAAGCACAAAAATCAAGTAGTCACACATAAAATAACCTAAAAGTAAGACCAAGTGACGAACCTCAAAACCACGGTTGTCACATCACTCCCTCCTAATAGAAATCTCGTCCCGAGATTTACTCCTTAGGATCAACAAACAGACAACAAATCACACGAGGATACTTGTTCTAAATGAACTCCTCTCATTTCCACGTGAACTTCAGTTCAAGTTTCAAGATACCACATGTACAAACCAAAAATAATTAAACCCATTGCCAAACTCTTGACCTCACAGTCAATAAATCTCGCAAATGACTCTTCGATAAAACAAGGACTCTTATTAGCACAAAACCCAAATAACCGGACATGCAAATATGCATCCTCAAACAACATTTACCAACCCCAATACATGAAATGTATCATGTATACAACTCATTTCCCCCAGGTAATTCTATGCTCATAAGCTAATGGTCTGATCTTCCCAAAGATCATAAATGGACCTACAAAACTCTACATCAACACTTCCATCTTTCCAAATCATACCACCCGTTACTATGGGTGAAACTCCATACATAACTTTGTCACTAAATCTAGTGGTTTCCTCCTTTTCTACATAGCATCCCTTGTTGCTCTCATTCTGCCCACAAACACCATTACCACATTAGTAGCCTCTTTTACCAATTCTAGTCCACAATGAGGACAACTCACCCTATCCTTTCATATCGTGCCTCAAATGGCATTTATCGACTTCTAGTACGATAACTATCATTATATGAAAACTCAGCCATCGCTAACGAGTTTCCGAACTACCTCTAAATCAATCACCCATGTCCAATTATGTTCATCAACTCCCTTCAGTCCGTATCCCAAACTACTTTAAATTCTAATTTCCTTACAAAGTGACCTATGACGGTCTTTCACATATCCATTAATTCTTCCAACTTCCTAACTACGTGACTTCCCATTCCTCTTGAAATAGGTGATGAATTAGTCAGTCTATCGACTATCACCCAACTCTCATCGTACTTAATCCTCCACCGCATTATGTATCCCTTCCACCAACTTCGTCCTTACATCGCCCTTTCTAAGCTGCTCCTATCTATGTAGGAAGTATAGTCTATGTCCCTTTTCTCCATATGATTGTCCAAGCCACGCAACATACATGTTGACGCGTTCTCTGCTTTAGACAACTCAACTCGTGCAACCTACATACTTCATCCAAACCACCCTAATACGTCATCCATATAGTTCAAGTTCATTTCAGCTTCACTTCATTCTTCTTATTCCATGTCTCATCAACCATGCTTGCCTTTCCCAGATGGTACTTGGCCTTGCGATTTTCTTTCATCAATTAACTCCACCCATCACCTTTGCCAAATGTTCAATCAAGATGATTGAATATGTGTTGGAGATGTTCACGATCCGTATAGATCATTCTCCACGTCTCGTACACCAAATGCCTCTAGCATTCTAGACAGATATAACAGTCCAGCTCTACTAACTAAGTCTATCCAGTTCTTCCAAATCTTTAGTTCCTGCAACGTATAAGAAATCTCCTTTCTTGTCGTTCTCGTACACATCCAAATCCTTGCTCCGCGTATCGTCATGCTTCGCGAATTCATCCAGTCCTTCCGACAATGCCAAGATCGGCTCATTATCCAATCCACCTCTTCAGCCTCCAAAATGCTTCCTCGTCCTTCTTCACTTCGCCCCTTGCTGGTTCCACGATATGCCATCATCTCTGACTACTAGTCCTGGCCAACTAAATCCTAAAACTCACACTTGAAAATCTTACGTATAATTCCACTTCAAAACCAACACATACTTCGCCTCACTCTCCTTCTTAGACTTTGAGTAGATCAAGATGTCGTCGATACTCCCAATGACAACTCATTTACATACGTTCATGCGCACTCGCTTCATTGTCTCCATGAAATCCGCTAGTGCTTTGCCGAAGCCAAATGCATAACCGTAAACCCAAAGCGTTCATACAACATCCTTAGCAATTTCAACTATGTCCTCCTCACACCCTCTCTTAGCGGCAATACGAATAAATTCCTTGCAATTTCTAACAGCTCTTGTTCTTAATTCACTCCATCAACGATTTTCCTTGGATGACACTAACTACAACTCCTCTCACTTATCCTACTTGCTCTATTCATGGTTCTACCTCAACGCTCCTAAACCATACAAAACCAAAACTACATCCTGAATACACCAGATACGATCGACGAATTAAACCCACGGATAACTAACGACATTTCACGTGCACCAATTAAAACAAATCAAAAACCACGAGACTCCAAAGAAAACTCAAACCAAAACATGTATCAATTTCCAAATGACCCATGACAACGAAAAATAATCCAAGAAACACCCAATGGCAACCAAAACATATTACGCCCCGCAACATATTATTTAAACCGTGCAAAAGACCGACCTTTCCAAAATAATATACTCTTATTTATTATTATTATTATTATTTTTTACCTCCCCACATCTATGTGACTTAAACCATCTACAAACAACCTTCTAGACGATCTCAAAACTCAACTCAAAGACTAGGTATCCCGTGCATTCCAAATCATAAAAAAAATAAAACTACTATTCAAACTCAGCCTTGAACCCGACACTTGTATACCAATTCCGACCAGTCCACTGACCTCCCATGACTATACATTCTGAATATTTGAAAAGTACGTTCCGAGTACATAATTTTTGGCTTTTGAATCACCCAAAAAGCTTTAAAAACGAACAAGTTATGACCAAAACAATTTTATGCTAGTTGTTTTGAAAACTAAAGAATAGACTTAGTGATCAATGCAATCCTTTTCAATAAAAGATATAATTGTATGTGAAATATTCATAAACTCCTTTTAACCTTGTATCAATAACTATAAATGACATGAATCGGTTAAATCCGATTATATAAACTATGTAAGTAGAAAGAAATTTTACTTCGCTTTATTTTAATGAAAGTCTTTTAGAATTTGAAATAAATAAGTGTTGATAAAAAAAAACTTATGTTACATCTTGTTTCAAACATGACTCCAACACCTTACCCTTATTTTACCGAATACAACCAACTATCTAACTCTATAGTAGATTTCCAAGTCCCCCCTTTCTCCATATACCAACCAAAAGAAATGTAAGACTCAACCCAAAAGATTTCATTATCCCAAAAGAAATCTCCATTTATTTCAACGGACTTAAAACCCATAACAACATTTTAAAACGTACACGTGAAATATGAACTCAAAGAATACGCTACAAGACACAGTTCAAAAATTCGAAACGTTGTTGAAACTCTATCAACTCCAGCACCATAAAACACGAACAAACACAAGGTACGTTCAAGTTATAATAACTAGTGAACGACCATATACCATAACTTAACACATAGTAGTATATATACATCCGCATATATATACCTATTAAATCACCCAAAACATACTCGTTACCATACATGTCGGATCAACCAATCACGTCATACACTCGTTTTTCCACACGAGTAATCACCATCTCACCGTGCCACAACAAAGCATAAAACCCACCTCCAAAACCAAACCATATCGTGTGACCCCAAAATCACACAACACAACTATAACCCAAAACATATAACACACTAATAAAATAGCCATATCGTAGGCAGCCGTTACATAAACCCATATATTATACGTATACCCAATATCTACATCTCACCATATACAAGCATGTACTAATCCTCTTTCATGCAATCATACTTGAGAACCCATTGAAGTTGTGGTACTTGTATAACTATGTTGGCCACCATACTTATACAATTACCCTTCCTCCGATGCACTCCCTCCTATGATGACACTTATAAGAATCAATACAACATATAACACATAAATCCATCTACTCACATAAGCTCACAACCACATAACCAATAAGGTCCAAAACTCCATCTATAAAATAACATAATAAAACTCTTGGAATACAGAAATCCATAGTCTAGCTAAAACAGCCTAGACTAAATCCAAAACGAAAACATAATCAGTTATAAGTCATGTCGCTCATAAGAGTGGAAATAGCATAAGGTCCTTCATATTCACCCACTCCTAATAACTCGAACCACCACATGATTCTTAGGGAACATGACTTAAACATCAAAAGAAAATAATACCCCTCAGGTACATTATAACCCAACAAAAGATAGAAACTACTATGTACCAAATTATGTACTATAATGTACATTATAAGTAAAATACGACAATGACTAGCGTGGACGATTATGGTTAAACCCGCACTACTCACAACTCGAAAAGAAAATAACATGTGGCTAAGTATGAATTTACTATGGTTCAATTCATACCAGTCAAAACATCACAATAAATAACATTCAAACACATCGATTATAATAAAATGCACACATACTCCTATGACGCCTATATGTAGGGACCCTTAAGCTATAGACAAGGCTACACGACTAGGCAACCTAATTTTCTATAACCATTGTCTCTGATACCACTCTGTCACACCCCACCATGGCAGAATATAGGGCGCGACGTATGGATATCATCACAACATGGCGTGTCTATAGAGATAACTATATGATATAAGAAATGTCATAAAAATGGTGACACGAAGGTCATGACAATATCTCAACAAATGCAAGGGGTCTAGGTAAGTAAGTAACATTCCTACTTCTTACCCAAGACAACAAATAACATACCAAAACAATCATATGTGTGCCACAGTATCACTTCTTAAAAGAAAAATCAAATAAAAACTAAGAAGGAAACGGGGATTCTCCTTCTATATGCAATCCTAAGCTTCTCCAATCCTAGCCACTTACGTTCTCATGCTTAACCATAGTATCACCTGAAAGAGACACTAAAACACGTCAACATAAAGTTGGTGAGAGTCATAGGTTTAGACTCCAACACTAAATCAGTTACAAGCTGTGAATAACAATCATCAACAAAAGAACATATGGACAATGTGTTACAATTATGTATTAACAACTATGAATCAAGACCAATCATAACAAACCAATCCAAGGCTCCTACCTTGCCAAACAACATCATGGTACCTTAGATGATCACCCTATGTACCTATCCCAAGGCCACTACCTTGGCAACCCACAAGGCCACTACCTTGTCAAACCACAAGGCCACTACCTTGTCAAACCACAATAACTTATCAAAAATCGCATAGCAGTTAATCACATAAATGTACACATAAGTCCATCACAACCATAAAACATTCACAGCAACAATTTAGAAACAACTCAACACAGTGTCTCTTCCATCCCATCTGGAAGTCAAAAACAAAGATAAACATGGGACTATGAACACTCACCTGATAGCTCCTTCACACGTCCTTGCACTAGCAACAAGCTAACAAACCAAAAACACGAAAATCAATAAACGAACCAATCACTAAGATGGCTCATTAACCTATGATGGACATCTAGCCTATTCCCACATATATACCTCATTAATAAGCTCAAATTATCCCATTACCCTTCCTTATCAAGTCCTTAACTTGGTTTAGTTTAATAACTAACCCGTTCGTATTTTACCCAAAACAGTCCCAGTTTTAGGTCTCAAAACTTTAGGTCAAACGCCCACTTAAACCTACCCATGGTTTCTGTAAAAGGAATATTCATACCCTTACATATGTTGGCTAACACCTCCCACTTGCCCTAACCTTAAAGCTACTGTTAAGGCCCAGATATATATATATATGTCTACTTTTGTTATTCCAGATTTCCTGATTTTAAACGAACTAAAAGTTTGTTACCATTAAGGGGTCTTACCCTAAACCACCAACTTAGCCCAAGTGCAGATATTAACTAAAATATATAAACCATCTCTCACGTTCGTGAGAAGATCCCAATGCAACCCTAAGTGCCCCAAACAACCCAAAACTTAAAAAGAAAACAGGCTGAATTCAAAACTGTTTTGACCTCCGACTGTTGTAACCTGTTTTTGACCCACTTTCCGACCTCCAATTTAGTTCTCGTTTCTTGCATTGGAAATCCACTTCAAATAGCTTTCCAGGGGTACTTGGATCGTAAAATAAGAGTTCATAGAACTCCCGATATGATCAAAACAATTGACTCAAAATCTGCCCAGTTTTTAAAAACGGGTTTAAACAAATTGAACTAATTAATTACCCATAACCCCATCTAATACAAGCCCTAGATTATATGATCATCATATTATGATTATAAAATCATTAATTTACTGATTTTATATAAACCCTAACCCTAATCCATCATAAGAATGATTAATTAAACATAAAACAATTTAATATGAAAAGGGTTTTGAAGATTTACCTTTAAATTAATGGAAGATGAGAAAACCCTAATTTTATGAAGAACCCTAATTTTTCTCTTCTATAAGTCGACTATAAACTCCAGGGAATAATTATAATTCGTTTGGTATAAGTGTGGGGGTTTCTTATATAGCAAAACAATCATTGTCCAAGTATAACACTTGTTTCCTTTTTTCCTCTTTTCCCTTTTTCTTTCTTTTTTTTAAACCGACCATACCCCTCAAAATTCGTTTTTTATTTATTTTTATTATTAATATATGTATTAATAATATTACCTTAATTTACCTTAATTTATTTCAGCTCCTAAAGCTCCCAAAACCTCAAAACCGTAAAACTAGTCAAATTTACGCGTTTTACCGTAAAAGACGTAAAATATACACTTTTAAAAAAAATCCCAAATTTTGAAATAAACTTTATAACTAAGTCCTAAATGACTTAAAACCATCCCAAAAAATATCCATATGACTAATTACCTCATCCGAGACCTCTAAATGCTAAACCGTAAATCCTAAAAAAATACACTATTACTATAATACTTATACGTATACGTAACCACCAAAATATCACCATTTCATTTCATAGTCACTAATTATGATCTCATGAACATGAATTAACCGTTCCTCGATTTACTTATGAGTACTCTATACTCATAAACGATAATCACACCAACCTCGTTCACACAAAATAAACACGTAAGCACAAAAATCAAGTAGTCACACATAAAATAACCTAAAAGTAAGACCAAGTGACGAACCTCAAAACCACGGTTGTCACATAGGGACAAGAGGAGTATGTGAAAGTGCATACCTTTAAGGGGACGCATTCATATACCCAATCATCTGAGTATATTGGGGAAACAGAGTATTATCAGCTTCCAAGTAAGCCACCATGTTGTGTTGGCTTCTGAACCCCAATTCCAATTGAGCAGGTTTAAACATTGGTGCCATAAAGATTGATGCTAGAAAAATGTGATATAAAAGTTATGGAGATATGAAAGTGTGAGAGATTTTAGTTAGACAAGAAATAGCAGTTACCCTGTTTGAAAGAAATTAGCCAAATTTATAGGAGAGGTGAAAACATACGAGTGGTTAAAATATGAGGCAGTTATATTCAAAAAGTAATCATGAAAATCTTGAAAAATATATAACTTATCTCATACATTAATTAAAAGTTACCAACTCCTAAAATTACGGCCCATATTTTTGTCAAAAATAACAACTGGGTAGGACCCAATGTTTGTCAACGGTCAAAAAGTAAACATCAGCGTCTAACGTCTATATTCTTGTCAGTGTTGGAAATTTGCCATGTCAGCGATCAAATTGGCCTTATCAGCGTTTGGAAAGAAAAATGTCAGTGTCCAAAAATAAAAAGAATTAAAAATAAAAAGGACCTTAACAAAGTAGTTTACCCTAGTGAAGATAACTCTTAGACTAAAAATGACTATAAGGTGGCAAGCACTGTCCAATCATGTACACTTGCTTAAGCAAGATAGACATAATTGTCCTCAAGTGCCCCTTTCTAACCAAAGTTCTTAACAGTTAAGTTACCTCATATAAACCCTTTGTAACTTCCCAGGTAAGCCCAATAAAAACGTTCCCAAGTCCCCCAACCGACCAAATCCAATTCTATGCCAAAAAGTCTTGGCAGCGTGCACAATATATCAATTTTGCATGCTACAGTGCCTTACGATTTAGAAAACTAACTCGTACTCACCAGTGGACAATCTAGAATTGTGATAAGAGTATTCTAAGAATACCCAAAAGCCTAAAGGTTTCCTAAACCTCCCCTTAAACCATGATATACAAAGTTGCCAAATAACAGTATGTAATAAAAATTTATGTCAAGATAGGAATGTAAACATTCCAACCATCATCCATAAGCTTTAACACATTCCTAGTAAGCTCCAAAGATCCATAAGAAACTCTGTATCCATTTGTATGATGCTCGTTATGCCTGCATGATTAGATCAAAAACCACAAAACTAAGATATTGTTGTCAGCGTCCATTGGAACACTTGTCAGCGTTCAAATAACCTTTGTCAGCGTAAGAAAAATAAAGTGGAAAACCTAATCTTGTACAAAGACTAATAACAGTACACATCCTGTACAAACGATACAATGATTTCAAAAACACATTTAGGTGAGATGAATCCTTCCAATACTTGTTACCAAGTACTGGAACCTCCCAACATCAAAAGGTTTAGTTAAAAGATCAGTCACATTTTCTTCTGTGTCTACCCTATCTGGATGTATTAAACCCTTTTCAAAACAATCTCTTATAAAATGATGTCTAATTTCTATGTGTTTTGTTTTAGAGTGATGTACAAGATTCTTAATAATGCATAATGTACTGTTATTATCTACAAATATCTTGGTATGCGTAAAGTTATACCCATAATCCAACAGCTAGTTTTGTATCCATAGAACTTGTCCATAACAAGCAGCTGCAACAACATATTCTGCTTTAGTTTTAGAGTTGGCCACCACTTTATGTTTCTTGCATTGCCAAGATATCAATCTGCTCCCATGAAATGGCATCCACCAATTGTGGATTTACTATCAAACTTATCACCTCCATAGTCACTGTCTGAATAGCCAATAAGCTCTAATGGAGAATCCTTTGGATAGAATAATCCCAAGGGGGGAGAGCACCTAAGGTATCTAAAGATCCTTTTGACAGCATGAAGATGACACTCTTTGGGAGTCACTTATGGCGTGCACATGCACACACAACAAACATGATGTCAGGTCTAGAAGCTATAATATACATCAATGACCCAATCATTGATCTATAATACCTGACATCCACTTCTTTTCCATCTCCAGTCTTTCCTCAAGGGTGTTCCCCATCCATGGGTGTGCTAGCCTGTTTTTCATGTGGAGAAAAACCAAACTTCTTCAAGATTTCTGCTACATACTTGTGTTGAGAGATAAAGATACCATCTTCTTTCTGTTGGACTTGTAAACCTATAAATAAGTTTATCTCTCCCATTGCACTCATCTTTAATTTGTCTATCATGAGCTTGGAAAAGTCTTCACTCGTCTTTGGATTTGATGAACCAAAGATAATATCATCCACATAGACCCGAACAAGTAGAAAATCCTTACCAATCTTTTTGGTAAATAAGGTCTGGTCTATGGTGACCCTTTTAAACCCATTTTCCACCAGGTAGGTGGACAATGTTCCATACCATGCTCTTGGGGCTTGATGAAGTCTATACAATGCTTTCTTGACTCTATACACTTTGTCTGGATGCTTTGGATCTTCAAAACCAGGAGGTTGCATCACATACACCTCCTCTTCAATTATGCCATATAAGAAAGCACTCTTCACATCTATTTGAAAAACTGTGAAACCCATGCAAGAAGTATAGGCTAGGAAAATCCTTATTGCTTCAATCCTTGCAACAGGTGCAAAAACCTCTTCATAGTCTATTTAGTCTTCTTGTGTATAGCCTTGAGCAACTAAACGTGCCTTGTTTCGGACCACAATACCTCTTTCATCCTTCTTGTTTCTAAGAACCCAACGTGTCCCAATAGGTCTAACATACCTTTGACAACCTACTAGCTCCCACACATCTTGAATGGCAAACTGGTGAAGCTCATCCTACATTGCTTCCACCCAGCTTGGTTCTTTGGGAGCATCAAAAATCTTCTTGGGTTCTTGTTATGATAGAAAACAAGCAAACAAACATGCCTGTACAAGAGGGGTATCTTCCTTCTTGTGGATATTAGCAATGAAACCACCTTGAGTCTGATGAGACCGTCTTGTTTGAACAGGAGACAGAACATCACCATTGATTAGGGAAGGAGGATGATTTTTGACCACAGTTGTAAGTATTCTTCCCCTAAGTAGTGTGTTGTCTTCTATATCAGTTTCCATGTTGCCAATATCATCTTCATTTCCACTCCCATCCTTACTTGAATGAACCTCTTGATTAAGTATGGAAGGTTCACCATGTTCAAAAATCAAGTAGTGGAAATGAAGATGATTTTTAGCTACTAGGAATGATCATCGTTCATGTGATTAGACAATCACAGCGGAATAGAACAACAACCATTAAACAAGGTGTTTAATGCAATGATGCCTAAAAACGTTTCTTGCATTTTTCGGTCTTGCTTTGTTTTGATTACGACAATATGTAAAAACAAGCATTTACGAAAATAATGAAAAACGAATTCTCTAGTTCAAGTATTTTTCATTTCAACCATTATCACTTAAGGTATGAATTAACAAGTAATTATACTAATTAAGTGATCAATGATTTAATCTTTTCTTAAAACTCACTTTTTATTAAGTGTGACAAAGTTTTATTATTAAACTTTCTTTTTAAGAAAATGTTTTATTAAATTAATTATTTTAAAATTTGAAATTTGAAAATAGCATATTCTATCTTGGTTTGGAATATCCTTTCAGGATATTTTAATCCCCGGATTCGATCCAACCCACTAAATGACAAAAAGGAGCGGACTCTACGCTGGCGGTTCCTTAGCGCCTATGGCGGTTCCTTATTGATAAGGAACCGTAAGCTTCAATAAAGAACCTCAGGCAGATATAGCCGTTGGACATTTGTCTTATAAATAGTAGACCATTCTCAGACTTTCAATCCACCTCTTTTGCACATAAACTTTCAGATTCTTACATACTTCTTAAATCACTCAAATCCTTGATCATTTGTTTGATTACTACTTGTTTAGAAGTGAATCTTTCTCCTCCCATATTTTCCTCTCAAAGTGCAAAGAGAAGAACACTATCATTGTTGAAGTGTTGTGTCTACCTCAAAGATTCATTGAAGATCAAAACTTATTTATTCATTGTTGTGTCATTATTGTGAAGATCTAAGTAGTTGTGTCTATTTGGAAGTTGTGTATGTATTAGGGTTAATACTTAGTCCTCAAAGTATATTGGTGTAGATTGGTCCTAGCTAAGATTAGGGCTCGACTTTTAGCTTAGAGTCAGAAATGGTTAAGCGACGTTGTGTACGGTTTGTCTACCTTAAGGAGCTTGTTGATTAGTGAACTCTCGAGTAAGGAGTACTCGAGGAGTGTAGTAGGAACGAGGAGTGAGCTTCGTTGTCGAACCACTATAAATCCTTGGTGTTTAGTTTGATCTTTCCTTCCCTTATCTCTTTACATTCTTTATTCTTTATACTTGTGATTATTAGTTTAGTTACATTCATTATTCTTTATACTTGTGATTATTAGTTAGTTGCACTATACCTTGTTCATATTGTGTATAAGAAGGTTTCACATAAATACTCAAGCTTAAGTTTTTGAAAAAGGATTTTTTAAAACCAAACTTTAACAAGCAAATTTAAGAAACTATTCAACCTCCCTTCTAGTTTCTATAATTGGTATCAGAGCGTGGTTGCTCAAGGCTTTTTAAAATATATTGTATTTTAAAACTTGAATCGATCTATGGATTCCAACAAGTATCTAGAAGGGCAATCCATGCAAAGACCACCTCTTTTTGAAACGATAGTTTTATTTATTGGAAAAATAGGTTTGAGACTTATGTGAAATGAAAAGATTTAGATCTTTGGCATGTTATTACCAATGGTGACTTTTTACCATTTCAATATAATGAAGTTTCTAAAAGTAAGGAGATAGTTACTTTTGATAAAACTAATGATGATACTAAAAGAAAACTTGCTAAAATGGTGATTTATAATGCTTTACCAAAGAAAGAGTACGAAAAGATTTTTATGTGTGAAACCGCTAAAGACATTTGGAATACTCTTTTAGTAACCCACCAAGGTAATATCCAAGTCAAAGAAAGTAAAATCGATCTTCTTGTTCAACAATATGAACAATTTGTCATCTTAGAAGATGAAACCATAGATAATGCATTTGCTAGATTTAATACTATTATTACTAGTTTAAAAGCACTTGATGAAGGTTTTTCTAGAAAGAACAATGTTAGGAAGTTTCTTAGGGCGTTGCATCCAAAATGGAGAGCTAAAGTCACGAAGATTGAAGAATCAAAGGATCTCGCCAAATTATCACTCGATGAACTTACTGGTAACTTGAAGGTTCATGAGATGATAATTTTGAAGGATTCGGAAATGGTGAAAACTAAAAGTGAGAGAAAGTCTCTTGCACTTAAAGCCAAGAAGGCACAAAGTAATCATGAAAGTTCCTCGGATAGTGATGATGAGGAATATGCCTTGGCGGTTAGAGACTTTAAGAAGTTCTTCAAAAGACGAGGTCAATACGTGAGGCAACCAAACAACGACAAGAAACCCTTCTCCAAAAACCGATTTGCCAAAGACGATTAAGGTGATAGGAAATGCTTTAGATGTGGTGATCCAAATCATTTCATTGCTGATTGTCCTAAGCCTTTACGCGACAAGAACCACACGGCGTTCGGTGGAGGTTCATGGAGCGATAGCGGTGAAGTTGTTGATGACAACCCCAAAGATGAGAAGTGTCTCATGTCTCACACTTCTAAAGAGGTACTTTCCGAAATTGAGTAATATAGCAATAATAGTTCTTCTCAATATGATAGTGAATTAAAAGGCCAATACTATAACTTGTATATGCTTAGTCTAAAATCTATTGAAAAGAACAAAGTGCTAAAATCTACTAGAACTAAGCTTGAAAGCGAGATTAGTTAGCTAAAAGAAAAATTAGCTAAGCTTGAGAAAAATAAAGAAATAGACCTAGGCTTCTTAATATCTGAAAACCTTAGGCAAGAAAATGAAAACCTTAAGAGCACCTCCATTAGACTTGATAAGTTCATGAGAGGTACTAATGCTCTTGATGGTATGTTAAACAAACAAATTCATTCTAAGGAAAAACTTGGGTTAGGATATAACACTAATGAAGCATCAACTAGTGAACCAAAACAAGTTAGGTTTTCAAAAAAACAGTCCCCTGCACGCGGTGCCCCAATATATGGGGCGGTTCCTTATCGCTATGGAACCGCCGATGGAGATATGGAACCGCGGCCAGAAGATGATTTTTGTGAAAATCCTGAACTTTTTGAAAAGTCAATTTTAGGTGAAGGACCAAAACATATTCTTATTAACAAGGTCAAAGTACCTATAATGCAAAAGCCTACTCTAGATAAATTCTACAAGCCCTTGAGTAAACCTCTAATGGGAGCTAGAAACTTATCTAGACAAACATCTACTCCTCCAAGAGTATGAAATGAATCTAAACCTAGAAGTAGAACACCTACGCCAAAAAGAGATGATCATGCTAAACCACGGCCTAGGAGTAAAACCCCAACACCTAGGAAGAATAATAATAATAATACTAGATCAAGATCAAAGACACCTAGGAAAAACTATGGACAACTAAATGGCCATATGAATTGGAATAATTTTCAACAACAATACTTTTCCCCATGGGGAATGTCTCCTTCATTGATGCATCCCAACCAAATGCAAGGGATGTTTGGAACTAACAATTTTGGACCCATGAGATATTGGGGACCAAATGTTTGATCTTGTGTGTTGTTACCTAAATATGCTTGGGAATCGATCTAGAGCCCGACGAGTGGATTAAAGATAGTGGTTGTTCTAAACACATGACGGGTAATCGAAGTTTGTTCTCACACTACAAAGCATATGATGGAGGTAACGTTACATTCGCTAGTAATAGACGTGGTAATATCATTGGAAAAGGTACAGTCTCTCTTGACTCTATGACTATAGAAAACGTAGAGCATGTAGATAACTTAGGTTTTAACCTTCTATGTATAGGTCAAATTTGTAACAATAAGTGTAAGGTCATCTTTTCAGAATATGACAGTGAAATCGTAAAAGATGGAAAAGTCATTGGAAAAGGTGTTAGAAAGCATGGGCTTTATGTCATGAAGGTTAATAGGAAGTCAAACGACAACTCATGTCTAGCGACTTTAGATGATAGTTCTACTCTTTGGCATAGGAGATTAGGTCACGCTAATATGCGTTTAATTCAATCTTTAGTCTCTAAATAGTTGGTAAGACACCTCCCCAAGATGAAGTTTGATAGTCACTTTTGTGATGCTTGCAAAATTGGGAAGAAAGTTCACTCAAGTCACAAAGCCAAGAATTTGGTTTCGACCTCTCGGTTTTTAGAGCTCCTACATATGGATATCTTTGGACCTTCCGCCATACGGAGTTATGGAGGTAACCTTTATACCCTAGTTATAGTTGACGACTACTCTAGATTCACTTGGACTAGATTTTTGGCATCTAAGAATGAAGCTTTCGATCACTTCGAAACCTTTGGTCGAAGAATTCAAAATTAACTAGGATGTTCAATTGTCTCTATTAGGACGGATCATGGTAGGGAATTTGATAATGAAGTGCAATTTGGTGCCTTTTGTGAAGCTCATGGTATTACCCATAACTTCTCGGCTCCTCGCACTCCACAATCAAATGGGGTAGTTGAAAGAAAGAATAGGACCATCCAAGAGATGAGTATGACGATGTTAAATGAGCAATCCTTGCCTCAAAAATTTTGGTGCAATGCCGTGGACACATCGACTTACATTCTCAACCGAATTCTTATTCGACCTTTTCTAGGAATGACCCCCTATGAGATTCTTAAAGGTAAGAAGCCCTCATTGGAATACTTTAGGGTGTTTGGAAGCAGATGCTTCATTCTCAACACCAAATACTACCTTACAAAGATTGACCCAAAGTCTTACGAAGGTATCTTTTTAGGTTATTCTCAAACTAGCAAAGCCTACATAGTCCTCAATAGAACCTCGGGTGTAATTGAAGAATCACTTAACGTGACATTTGATGAAACCCCACCTTTATCTAAGACACCACCTTTGGTAGATGATGACTTAGATGAAATATACATATTTAATGCCAAAGATGTTAGAAACATAGGCGGTGAAGACCTTAGTGTTGAAAAGGGAGTAAACATTAAAGAGTCTAAGGATCATGCTCTTGATAACGTCATAGGTGAACTAAATCAAAGGACCCTAAGATCTCAAGTCCAAAATCAAAGTAACTTCTTTTGTTTCTTCTCCTTGATTGAACCAAAGAATGTTAAAGAAGCTTTGATGGATGAGAGTTGGGTCATCGCTATGCAAGAAGAATTGAATCAATTCATTTCTAATGACGTTTGGGAACTTGTTCCTCCGCCTAGAAGTTCGACCATCATAGGAACCAAATGGGTATATAGGAATACGTTAGATGAGAATGGTGTTGTATCTCGTAACAAGGCTAGACTTGTAGCTCAAGGCTATAATCAACAAGAAGGTATTGATTATGACGAGACATACGCACCCGTAGCTAGATTAGAATCCATTAGAATCCTCTTAGCTTACGCTTGTGCTTTAGACTTTAAGCTTCAACAAATGGATGTAAAGAGTGCATTTCTTAACGGTTTGATCAATGAGGAGGTATATGTGGCTCAACCTCCCAGCTTCATTGATTTTGAGAAACCGGATCATGTCTACAAGCTTAATAAAGCTCTTTATGGTCTCAAAAAAGCACCCAATGCTTGGTATGATAGACTTAAAGTGTTTCTTGTAAAACATGAGTATACCATGGGGATGGTAGACAATACACTCTTTACAAAGAAGAAAGGTTCTCACCTCATTATCGTACAAATATATGTTGATGACATTATATTTGGTTCAACTTGTCAATCATTGTGTGATGACTTTGCCAAAATCATGCATGACGAGTTTGAAATGAGTATGATGGGAGAACTTAACTTCTTTTTAGGACTCCAAATTAAACAAATGGATGATGGTATTTTATTTAATCAATCCAAGTATGTTAAATAAATGCTAAAGAAATTTGGATTAGAAGACTCTAGACCTATGAAGACCCCTATGGCCTCGGATACTAAAATCACCGTAGATGATGATTTTGAGTCGGTATACAACACCAAATATAGATGTATGATTGGTAGTTTGTTGTACCTAACGGTAAGTCGACCGGATATCATGTTTAGTGTTTGCCTTTGTGCCCGCTTCCAAGAGGCTCCAAAAACCTCTCACCTTGAAGCGGTTAAGCGTATCTTCCGATAAATTAAGGGCACTATGCATTTAGGATTATGGTATCCTAAAGGGACCGGCGTAGAAACAATTGTCTATGCGGACTCGGATCATGTGGGAGACTATATGGACCGGAAAAGCACTAGTAGAGTTTGTACCTTCATGGGTTGTTGTTTAACTTCTTGGTTCTCCAAGAAACAAACCGCTCTTGCTATATCCACCATAGAAGCCGAGTATGTGAGTGTCGATAAATCTTGTCAACAAGCTCTATGGATGAAGCAAGCGCTTGTTGATTACGGGATTTCTCTTGATGATGTTCCCATCATGTGCGACAACAAGGGTGCAATAGACCTTAGCAAGAATCCCGTGCAACATTCACGAACTAAGCACATACAGATTCGGCACCATTTTCTTAGGGATAATATTCAAAAGGGGAACATTTCGATAGAGAAGGTACCCTCGGTAGAAAACTTAGCTGATATTTTCACTAAGCCACTTAAGAGGGAACCTTTTAATTACTTGCGTCTAGGTCTAGGCTTAATGGAACATATTCCTTAATTATGCATTCTTATTATCTTTTATCTTTTAAGTCTTTTCTTTCTTTGAGTTTTTAATTTTAATAAACTTTTTTTTGGAAAACTTCTCTTCTTTTTCAAAATTCTCAAAGCTTTTGTAAAAATGGTTGAGAAATGTTTTTGCATTGTTAATTCAATCTAAAAATGTTTTTCAAAGCTTCTTGCTATTCATAATGAGCTTACATAATTCATATGTATGGATCTCTCAAATATAGCAAGAACAAAAGAGAACTATGGAGGATCATTGTGTCATGACCTTGTGTCTAGTTCTACACACCTCCTACATTGATTTTATGAAAAAAATCTATGCGTTTTGGTCAAAACCTTGTTTGGTGAGCTCTTGTGTGTTTTCTTTGTCTATCTTTGCTTCTTAGCATATCCCCATGATTAGTTAGACTAGAAAAATAAGATTTGATGAATTGGAAAATCCTCCCTCATCACCAAAATCAACCCACTGTGGTCGGTACTTTATTGACTCCACGGTTCCCCAGTGATAAGGAACCGCCGGCTGAGTTAAAGAACCGCGCCCAGTACCTTATTTTGTGGGTATTCCTGAAACTCCAAATTTGTTCCAACACTTTTTGGAATCTTTGTTTCAACCTGACCACCCCCAAATTATCTTGGACTTTTGATGAGACTGCTTTTATACATAGTCTCATCGTCCAAAATGGGGTTAAAATGCATAAAATATCATGAAATATGCCAAATATATGCTTGTGTTTTTCCATGTGTATTTTAGGTACGAATATTGAGAAAATGACAAAAGATCACAAGAAACAAGCAAAAACGAACACGGGAAACGAAGCCGCACAATGAACCAAGCCCTAGAGTTGATTTTCCAAGAATAACCCATGAAGAATTGAAGATTGTACAAGAAGGGTCCTCCAATATTGAAGAATTGACACTTTAAACCCTTGTTTATTCATAATTACAAGTTTGGTCCTTAAAATTTGTCAAATTACAAAAAGGACCCTCTACTTTGAAGAACTGGCAAGAATGGTCCCTCCAAGAAGTCAATCATACAAGTCAAGACCATGAAGAATGAAGATAAGTCCAAAACAACCCTTGAAGAATCATCAAATTACAAGAAATGCCCTTGAAAACACTTTACAAAACTTTTTGGGGCAAAAGTCTAAAAAGTGAAACTTATTTACAAATGGAAATTTAGTTTATTCACATTTAAACTGAAATGAAAGGGGAAAGAAAGACAAGGGGTAATAGTTGCCAAGACATGGAACTTACCTAGACTAATCAGACACTGCCAACTCACCCACCAAATCCCACCCACCAATCATACTCCACCATTTCACCACGTCAACAATCCACTCACCAGATTTTTTTAACTAACTTAATTAGTTAAATTAATTGGACGGTTACCACTTTTTTAAACCCAAAACTGAATTAAACCAACAACTATTCATTATGAACAACATTAAGGGTTTTTGATTATGCAACAATTAAACCCCCATGACCTCCATATTTTTTATTAAAGTGGTAAGGATCAAAACCCAACTCACTTTTTCCTTGCCACATTACCCCAAAGTTCACATGAGTCTTCTCCTACACACGTTTTTTAGGAAGAAGCCAAAAGGTGCCAGCAAATCAACACACCACAATGTTGCTTACATTTTAAGCTTCATGTTAGCCCTTTGATCAAATTCCACCAACTTTACATCAACAAAACGGCAAAAAAGGTTCACATGATACCAAGAAAATTCAAATTATGCAAGGGCATTTCAGGGACTTCACCAACTAGGATTTATAGTTTTTTCAGCTTTTCTAGTTTTCATGTAGCCTATATAAGGAATTAGCATCACTACATTTTAGTTTGCTCTTGGTTTTTCTTTGGTCAACATTATGTAAAGCCTCTTTCAAAGTTAATGAAATGTGTTTGAATTGTTTGACGAAATCCAAGTGCCAACCTTATTATATTCTTGTTATTGTTACATGTTTATGAATTTGAAATCTCAAAACCTGTTTTCAAAGATTGTGTAAGAAATTGCATAATTTTCCAAAATCTGATATTTTGCTAAGTATTTGGTACATCCTTGGAATTTTTGGATTACAAGTGATCTATACACCATGATAAGAAGATTATCAAGGTGTTGTGAGCTTGTGGTTTGGGGATAATCAAGGAGTGGGTACAAAGTTTGCATTAATCAGCTTTTTCCATTTTTCTTTTTTTCATATAAACGGCTTATTCTAACCTTGTTGTTCTTAGCAGCCTTTTGGAAGCTTGTGCCTTGTTAAGCTAGGCACATAAGCTTAAAAATTCGTGAATGTGGATGTACATTCATGAGGTTTGAACCTTCTTACCAAAAATCTGTTAAAAAGTGACATTTTGTGATTTCTTTATCTGCTATTATAAGTATTGTTCTTGTGGCTTGAATCTACTTAATACTGCATGATAATGTTGTTATGATGCTAGATTAGGCTTGGGTAAACCTGAAATACACATTTGCTTTGTTAAATTTTGATTTAAAAAGTTTAAGGGGTGTTTGGTCTACTGATTTAAGGTACTTGTTTGAGTTTGAGATAGGATTTGTGGTTGTTAAGTGTTGGTATCTGTTTATCAAGTGCTTGAGTTCTGATATTTGCAAACTTTGCTCTTTGAAACAGCAAATCTGATAAAGTGTTATATCTTGCTTGATTTTGCAATTTTTGACCTAAAATCTTGGAAACACATAGAGTGTATGCATGTTTGGGGATAAAAAGTGTTTAAACAAAGTTTATATAACCTGTTAAAGAGATTTGAGGGTTTGACTTTGGGCTTGTGGTCAAGTACATCAGCAAAAGGATTTTCAGTTCTTCATTTGTTCATCAGTAACTTTTAATTGCATGAAACAAGTTGATTTATGTTCATTTGTATTTATTATCGCTTTTGTGTGCATTTGGTTAAATTTGGTTGGCTTATTCTTGCTTAATCTGCTTATTTGTGCAAAACTGCTTATTTTCCAAGTCTGTGACAAATCTGGGAAAAGAATGAATTAAATGTATCAATTGGCTAGGTGTTTTTGTGTTTGTTTGATTGCTATTGACTCCTTATAACTCACTGGTTATAAGGGTTCCTTTGTGTGCCTTGAATTCCACAAAAATCCACATAAGACAAAAAGTCAAAGAAGTCAAGCAGTGGCAACTTTTCCCACTACTGGACACCTAAAACTAGCCCCTGCTAGTGTTAATTTTCAATCAGCTTAATCATAAGCTATTCTAGCTTATTTGGACTTGCAACAACTTTTTTTGTAATCAATCTTCCTTATTTGACCCATTTGACTAATCTGGAGCTTTTTAGGGTTTGACTTTTAGGTTTGACTAGAAAACCAACTAAGTTGACTTTTATCATAAGTGCTTATTGCTTATTCCAGTTTATTCTTTGTGCTTTTTGGAAAACTTTTTGATTATTAAGCTTAGTTTTGTCATTTGAAACCTTTTGCAACAAGAATCAGCCCTTGAATTGGTCTAGAACTCAAAAATGACTATTTTGTCATTTTCTGTTGCTTATTTCAGGCTTATTCAAAATTTCTTTTGACAAACAGCTAAATTAGGTCAAGAGAAGGTTGTGTGTCAAATTTCAGCTTATGGCATCAGCTTATTGCTTAATGGGACAAAAAGCCTATTAAGAATAAGCTACATTGAAATAAGCTGTGATAAGCTCACTTTTAGCTTTTGGGACTTTGAAATATTCTTTTAAAATTGAGTTTTGAGTCATATAGGAGATTTTGGGCTTATTTGGTGAACTTTTTCTTATTGGGCCAAAATTCAGCCCATTAAGGGACTGTTTTGCTATTTAGCCCATTTGGAGGCCCAATAGGGGTACTTTGGTCATTTCAAGTTTATTTTCTGTTTAATTAGGTTAAAATAAACTAGTTTGCAAGTTTTTATAAATTTTGGATTTTTAATATTATTTTATTATTATTTTATTATTAAAAATTAAATTTAGGATTTTTGCAAGTTTTTCATTTTTCATAGCTTAAATACATTAAGTTCGGTTTTTTTAAAGTTTTAGATTAATTTTCTTGTCATTTAATTAATTCTTAGAATTATTTTAAGATTTTTATAGTTTTTAATCATTTTTAAATAGTTTTAGTTAATTTTAAATTTTTCAAAAAAAGTTTTTAATTTAGTTAAGTTATTTTAGAGGTTTACAAAGTCAAAAATCTCATTTTGGGCTTTTTGTTAATTAAATTGATTTTTGGGATTTAATTAGCATTAAAAAATTAATATTTAATTATATCAAAAGGTTTGAGTGATTTTTGATTTTTTGTAAACTCTAATTACATTTTTAGGATTTATTGCAATTTTCTAGGATTTTTAGGTTAATTTTTAAATTTCGTCACTTTTTACGATTTTACGTGTACAACTTTTCGTCTTAGTGTAATTTTATCGTAACTGTCACCCTTTCTCTTTTTTTTCTCATAACCATAATCACAAAAGCTTAATCACTTCTTAACACAATACACAAGCCTCCTTGAGAACGAACTCACTCTTTGGATCATTTGTGCATGATTTTCCTAAATAGCCGTACTTACCCTCATTACACTTTGTTTTCCTAAACAAGGTTGTATAAATACTCAATACTATTTTGGCGCCCCTGTCGGGGTGGCCTGTTGTGTTTTGATTTGAACAATTGTTATTTTTATATTATCCATAAATATAATTGAGTTAGTAGAACTCTACTAATACGTATTATCGGTTTTTCGTTTTTGTGTGAATATTATTACTATATTGTATACGTAAAACAATAAATTCACAAGTACTCCAAAAGTGTGAAAACACAACCTTGATTCGGGATTTCATCACTAGATCATTGTATTCGAATCTCAAACAAAGAAAAAAGGCAAAATAGATAATTACTTTCATGAAGCTTAATTTTGAAAAACACAAACTATAAGGTGGGTATAAGACGGGTATTATAAAATATACCCTAAAGAAAAAGGCTCTTAAGTGCTTCGCGACGCCTCGTTTCTCCGCTTGCTTGTGCGTGTTTAGATAAAAAGGGCTAACAAGGTTTTGCCAACCAAAGTATTATCTACATATCATATATATTTTCTTGGTTTCAATTGATTAAACCCTCTTGAACGTTTTGGTGTTCCACCAATGTTATTAAGTCATCGAAGGCGTTCATTTCACGTGATCGTTTTTATTCCTAGAGGCTCCTTTAATCGAGAAATTTGATTTGATGAGAGATTTGTAGATTTTTGTCTACGTAATACATCACCAAAATCCAAAAAAAGTAAAAACAATCAAAAACACAAAAAAATTGAAAAAGTTAAAAACACCAAATAGAATCTTCTTTGCTCATCCCCACGTTGTACGTGAAGTTTATGCAAACTCTCAACCAAGCTAGACGTGCACGTAAACGAAGAAACCGAAAGGAAACCACACCTAACCTTTCAAGTGAGGAATCTCCTATTGACGAACCTATCGTAGAACAAGAAGCAATCATGGCTAATCGTACTATGATGGAGTTACTTCAAGCACCCACCGAGGGTTATGGAGAGGCTATTGTGATTCTCGCCATCCTTGCGGAGAATTTTGAAGTTAAGACAGGGTTGTTGTCGATGATCCAAAACAACAAATTCCATGGTGATGAAAAGGATAACCCGCACAACCATATCCGCCAATTCAATCGTCTTACCGCCACTTGCATGTTTAAGGACGTTGCTAATGACTCGATTAAGATGATGCTTTTCCGTATTCCTTAGCGGGGCCCGCTAAAATTTAGTTAGAGAAAGAGCCACCCAATTCTATATTGACGTGGATCTCGTTTCGAAGTTTGTGAACCAATGTTTCCCGCCCTCTAAGACTATGCATTTGAAAAACGAGATTTCCAAGTTTTCACAAGAATTTAAGGAGAGTTTTTCTACGGCTTGGAATTGGTTTAAGGAAATGTTGCACGAGTGTCCTCATCATGGTTTTTTTTACTTGCATCAAATTGACACGTTTTACAATGGATTGAATGATCATTAGAGATATTATCTTAATGCCGCCGCGGGTGGTAGTTTTTTGTGTTAAACTGTCGAGGAAGCGTTGTTGATTATTGAGAATAGGTCTAAGGTCTATAGTCCTCGTAGCACGTCGACTGTTCGTAAGGCTTCTTCTTCGGCTTCACCTTCATTGTCTCATACCATCGATGCTTGACAAATTGAGGCAAATTTGGAGAACAAAATCTTTGATAAGCTTAAGGGTCTTTTGATTGAATTTAAAGTTGGTGAACAAAGCACTCCCGCTACGCTAAAGCGGTTGAGGTTTCTTGCATGTATTGTGGTGGAGGTCATTATTTCTCCGAGTGCATTACCAACGGCGGTAACACTTCGAGTGCCTACACGGCCACGGGAACTTACAACCAAAACGGTCAAGTTACCCGCTCTAATCAAATGACTCCACCGGGTTTTGCTCCCAATCAAAATGCTAACAACTATCGAAACAATCAAGTTGGTTACAAGAACAATTACAAGGGTAACAACTATGGGAATCAAGGGGCTAATAACCAAGTTTCAAACAAAAATCAAAACAATGATTTTCAAAACAACAACAAGAGTTTGCAAAACTTAAAAGATCTTCCAAATGAATTTGTTGAATATGCAAATGGAAATGATGCTAGGTTTGATAATATTCAAAGGGTGATAATTAGCCTAAGATCCGAGTTTAAGAATGAATTGAAAAAGGAGTATAAAAACAAGTTAGCAAATGAGCTTTAGATCCATACCAACAAAATGGAGGGTAATGTGACTAGGTTCCAACAAAAGATGGAACAAGGGCAACATGAAATAAAACAAGAGATGCTTAAGGCCGATAAGAGGCAATCTATGTTTGAGGATAAAATTTCATCCATGTTTGAGGCTATAATGTGTAAACCATCTTCGAGTAGTCTTCCTAGTAACACCATATCGAACCCTAAGGGAGAGATGAAAGTGATTACCATACGTAGTGGTATCAACCAATTACTCCAACGGTGGAGGAAAATAAGGAAGAATCTGAGGTGGTGGTCGAAAAGGAGCATATCCCAATCCCATGAACTACCGCTCAAACCACACCTATGGTTGACCCATTACCAACATTAGAACCCGAGATTGCAAAGGGTATGCCTATGCCTCAACCCACACCACCTTTGCCCTACCCATCGAGACTTGGTAAGGAGAAACGTCAAGAGCGCGACAACTAGCAATTTGAGCTTTTTATGAAAATGTTTTGTGATGTGCATTTCAATGTAAGTTTTTCCGACGCTTTGGTCATGATGCCTCGTTTTGCCGCTAACTTTAAGAGTATGTTAAATACTTGATGCCTCTTGCAATCTACAAGTCGCTCAATCTTCCTAATCTTACTCCTTCACTAATGTTTATCGAATTGGCTGATCATTCCATGATTCCCGCATGTGGATTGGCCGAAGACGTTTTTGTGAAAGTGGAAATGTTCTATTATCCGGTAGACTTTATCGTTGTCGATATTCCCACGGATCCTCAAGTTCCTCTTATTTTAGGTCGTTCGTTTTTGGATACGTCAATGGCGTTGATTGATGTGCATGCTAGATAAATCACCGTACGTTTCAACGACGAGGAACTTGTTATAAACGAAACACCAAACTCTACAATTTCTCATGCTTATTCCGTCGCGACCATAAACCTCGTTGATATGATCGACGTCGTTTGCGAGGAATTTTCACAAGAAGTTTTAGGTTTTGGTGACGATAAAAATAGTGGCAATCCCACTATGCTAGATCCTATTCTTGATAATTAGACACCATCCTTCACTCCATTTGAAGGTGGTGGTTTTACGTTGGAAGAATTTGATGTTCCTCGTACTTGTAATGAAGACCTCGACAACGATGAGGACTTCTCGATTATCAAGGATTTTCTTAACGATTTCCCATTTCCTCCACCCGAGGAGGTTATGAGTATCGAGCCCAAATATTCAATTGAGGAACCACCAATCCTCGAGTTGAAACATTTACCTCCTCATCTTGAATACGTATTCTTGGAAAGAGACGATAAGTTGTCGGTTATTATTGCGAAAGATCTTTCGAATAATGAAAAAACCGCACTTATCGATGTTCTAAAGGACCACAAAGGGGCAATTGCGTAGATATTATCCGACATTAAGGGGATCTATCCTAAATTTTGTACCCACAAAATCTTAATGGAGGAGGACTACAAACCCGCAATCCAATGCCAAAGGAGGGTGAACCCCAAAATTCACGACGTCATCAAAAAGGAAGTCCTTAAACTCCTTCACGTGGGAATGATTTACCCTATTTCCGATAGCCCTTGGGTGAGTCCTATTCATTGTGTCCCTAAGAAGGGAGGAATGACCATTGTGCCAAACGATGCCAAAGAGTTAATTCCAACTCGACTCGTGACCGGTTGGAGGGTGTGTATCGACTATCGTAAGTTGAATGACGCCACTCGTAAAGACCATTTTCCCTTGCCCTTCATGGACCAAATGTTGGAGCGTCTTGCGTGAAACGATTTCTATTGCCTTTTAGATGGTTTTTCCGGTTACTTCCAAATCCTATCGATCCTCTTGATCAAGAAAAAACTACGTTTACTTGTCCATATGGAACGTTTGCCTATCGTAGAATGCCATTCGGACTTTGCAATGCACCGGGAACTTTTCAACGATGCATGATGGGTATTTTTCATGACATGATCGAGAAGACGATTGAAGTATTTATGGATGATTTTTCCGTGTTTGGTTGTTCGTTCACTTCGTGTTTGTCGAATCTTGAGAGAATTTTAAAGCGTTGTGAGGAAACCAACCTTGTGCTCAATTGGGAAAAGTGTCATTTTATGGTTAAGGAAGGAATCGTCTTAGGGAACAAGGTCTCGAGAGCGGGGATTGAGGTAGACAAAGCTAAGGTAGACATCATCGCCAAATTACCTCATCCCAAAACCGTAAAGGGAGTTAGGAGTTTCCTAGGCCACGCGGGCTTTTATCGTCGATTCATCAAGGATTTTTCGAAGATTTCTCGACCTATCACACATCTCCTCGAAAAAGATGCTCCTTTTGTATTTAATGAAGATTGTGTACGAGCCTTTGAAATCCTTGAGAGGAAACTTACCGAAGCTCCCATTCTTGTTGCTCCCAATTGGAACCTACCCTTTGAGCTCATGTGTGACGCAAGTGATTACGCCATTGGGGCCAGTTTGGGGCAACGTCATGATAAGCATTTCTTGCCTATTCACTATGCTAGCAAGACGATGACCGAGGCTAAACTCAAATACACTACAACGGAAAAGGAATTCCTTGTCGTGGTATATGAATTTGAGAAATTCTGACCTTACCACGTCTTGACCCAATGCATAGTGTATACGGATCACTCGGCAATCAAGTATCTCATGGCTAAACAAGATGCAAAGTCGAGATTACTTCATTGGATTTTCCTCCTATAAGAATTTGATGTCGAAATCCTTGACAAAAAAGGAGCCGAGAATCTAGTGGCCGATCATCTTTATCGTTTAGAAGATCCTCACCAAAGTGTATACGAGCCAAAGGAAATTACCGAAACATTTCCTCTCGAGACACTTGGTGTAGTGAATTCTAAGCTTGACTCATCCACCTCATGGTTTGCGGACATCGCAAACTACCATGCGGGCAACTTCATCATTAAGGTTATGACGACTCAACAAAAACGAAAATTCTTTCGTGACGTCAAGTTCTAATTTTGGAACGAACCTTACCTCTTTCGGACTTGTGCGGATCAAATTATTCGACGTTGTGTTTTTGGCACCGAAGCTTCTAATATCCTTAGAGCTTGTCACGAGGGACCCACGGGTGGTCACCATGGTGCTAATCTCACAGCGAAGAAGGTCTTTGATGCCGGTTTCTTTTGGCCTACTATTTACCGAGATGCACACGCACTTTTGAAGTTGTGTGACTCATGCCAACGACAAGGGAATGCCACAAAACATCATCCAAGTGTGTGAGATGTTTGACGTTTGGGGAATTGATTTTATGGGGCCGTTCCCATCATCTCGTGGTAATAAGTACATCCTTGTCTTCGTTGACTACCTATCTAAGTGGGTGGAAGCTAAAGCTTTGCCCACGAACGATGCTCGTGTGGTAGTCAAGTTTTTGAAGAGTTTGTTTTCTCGGTTTGGAACCCCTCATGCGATCATAAGCGATCGTGGAACCCATTTTTGTAATGACCAATTTGAAAGGGTCCTAAGGAAATATGGGGTTACACATCGACTTTCTACAGCTTATCACCCACAAATGAGTGGGCAAGTCGAGGTTTCAAACCGAGCATTGAAGAGGATCTTGGAGAGATCTATAGAGGAGAACCGAAAATCGTGGTCGGATAAGTTAGACGATGCTTTATGGGCCTTTCGTAACGCTCATAAGACACCCATCGGGTGCACTCCTTACAAGCTTGTGTATGGGAAGAATTGTCACTTGCCAATTGAACTCGAACACAAAGCTTATTGGGCCCTTAAGCATTGTAATGATGATATTGAGACCGCGGGAAAACACCGGAAAATGCAATTAAATGAATTGGATGAATTGAGAGACATTGCTTATGAAAATTCATTGATTTACAAAGAAAAAATAAAAAGTTTCATGATTCTAAAACTAAAAACCGGGTTTTTAACATTGGAGATCAAGTGTTGCTTTTTAACTTACGTTTGAAAATATTTTCCGGCAAGTTGAAATCCCGTTGGTCGGGTCCATTCACCGTTACCCAAGTTTTTCCATATAAGACCATCAAGCTAGCTCAAAATGATGGCCCTAATTTTAAGGTGAATGGACATAGGTTGAAGCACTACTTTGGCGGGGAAGTTCCCTCTTTGAACTACCTCTACCAAGTCACCTTACCCAATGATAAATCGAGGTGCCTCGTGGGGGAGTATCATGCTTATCCATGTACATATTATCGCTTTCTAATGTAGTAACGTGAGGGGATTTGTGCCCCTCCAACCTTTGTTTCGTGGTTGTTTGTGAATTGTGGTTTTTAGATAATCATGATCTTCTCGATTGGAGCCTCTCGTGTTCGTTTTATGGGAGCACTCGATCGTTTGCTTTGAAGAATTTCTCGATATCCACTTGATATATCCTTATATGTTCTAACCTTAGGTTTTTAGCACACTTCATAAACGACGTTAAATTTAAAGGTTCCACCCTTTCCATGCTCGATTATGCATTCGACTACGTCTCTAGTATGGGGGTATCCTACCCTTAGACTCGAAACATTGAGGACAATGTTTAACTTTAGTATGGGGGGTGAATAGATACTTTCCTTGCCAAACCTTCACGCTTTCCAAATTTTATCTTTTTGTTTATCGTTTTGTTGCAAAATAAGGCTAAAAATGGCCAAATTTTAAATTTTTTCTCATGTTTTATAAGTGTTTGAAGACACGAATGTAGATTTTCCAATGGCGAGAATAAGAGTAATTTTTTACTCGACCGTGCGTGTTAGGCACTTAGCTTCGATTCCTTAACTTTACATTAGGCTAAGTCTCTTAAATGAGGACGAGAAATGATAGAGTTAATTATAAGTTACTATGCTAAACGTATAGTATTCGTATTCTTTAAGAAACTCATTTGTTCTCGTTGTTTGCTTATTCTCCCTTCGCTTGTATACAAATTTTGCTTAATAAGTATTGGCTTAGCAGTTTAGTCTTGATTGTTGGTTTCTAGTCTTTTCTAGTAGCTTCCATGTAATTAAATTGGGAAAACATTAAGGTATCGCCAGCGTCACGGTTTTGAAGTATTGGCAACCCGAATAATCGAAAGCTTCACCCAATAATAAGATTTCAAGTGCTCACCTAAATCAAGCAAATAATTTGAAGCTAACAAGGCCGAAAAATCTATTCAAAATTGAAAGTGAATTATGCCATAATCTTTGAAGCTTTAAAGATCCAAAATTCGCTTTTAGCGTGAGGATATACGTCTTTGGCCATAATAAACACCTCATGGAGAGGTTAAATAAAAGGCAACGCAAGACCAAAGTCATAAAAAAAGCTTCATGGCGAAGTTGAATAAAAGATGGAGGTAAACCTATGATAATAAGGCCCGTCCGTTTGGGGGCGTATAAAAGTCTTGGTAATAAGTCTCATGTTCAAAACCATTATAAAATTGTTTTTATCGATCCTTCTTGTTGACTTAATTTTTTGACATCGTTGTGTATTAGGGGGGGGGGGGTTATTAATTCGATGGTCTTGGTTACACCATTATGACTCTATTTTTAGACCTAAATCTCTATCATCGCATAAGTAAAAAATGTATCCTCGTGAACATTCAAGACAAAAATAAAATATAAGAGATACCACTTAGGGAAATGGGAGTATAAGTACGTGATTAGGGCATATGAGTGGTGTTAGAATTACTAACTTATAATGACAATGATCTCGTTACACGCTTAGCATGGAATTGGGGTAAAAATCGAGGACGACGAAATTATTTATAACGAAGCATTCACGTGTTCTTGTTCTATGAACCTAAACGTCCCGTTTTGCGATGAAAATCATACATTATGTCTAAAACGCAAGTAGCAAGTAGTAATAGTAGTAGTGTAGCAAGTTTATCATTCAATAAAAGTGTATAAAAATGAATTTTGGAGGTGCTACGATACTTTATTCTAGCATTGCGTGAGGGCACAGCAATGGTTTAGTATGGGGGAGTGATGAGACTGCTTTTATACATAGTCTCATAGTCCAAAATGGGCTTAAAATGCATAAAATATCATGAAATATGCCAAATATATGCTTGTGTTTGTTCCATGTGTATTTTAGGTACGGATATTGAGTAAATGACAAAAGATCACAAGAAACAAGCAAAAACGAACACGGGAAATGAAACCGCACAATGAACCAAGCCCTAGAGTTGATTTTCCAAGAATAACCCTTGAAGAACTGAAGATTGTAGAAGAAGGGTCCTCCAATATTGAATAATTGACACTTTAATCCCTTCCTTATTCATAATTACAAGTTTGGTCCTTAAAGTTTGTCAAATTACAAAAAGGATCCTCCACGATGAAGAATTGGCAAGAATGGTCCCTCACAAATGACGACTTGTCATTTTTAGTCCTCCATGAAGTCAATCATACAAGTCAAGACCATGAAGAATGAAGATATGTCCAAAAAAACCCTTGAAAAATAATCAAATTACAAGAAATACCCTTGAAAACACTTTACAAAACTTTTTGGGGAAAAAGTCTAAAAAGTGAAACTTATTTACAAAGGGAAATTCAGTTTATTCACATTTAAACTAAAATGAAAGGGGAAAGAAAGACAAGGGGTAATAGTTGGCAAGACATGGAACTTACCTAGAGTAATCAGAGACTGTCACCTCACCCACCAAATCCCACCCACCAATCATACTCCACCATTTGACCACGTCAACAATCCACTCACCAGATTTTTTAACTAACTTAATTAGTTAAATTAATTGGGCGGTTAACACTTTTTTAAACCCAAAACTGGATTAAACCAACAACTATTCATCGTATGAACAACATTAGGGGTTTTTTTATGCAACAATTAAACCCCCATAACCTCCAGATTTGTGATTAAGGTGGTAAGGATCAAAACCCAACTCACTTTTACCTTGCCACATCACCCTAAAGTTCACATGAGTCTTCTCCTACACACGTTTTTGAGGAAGAAGCCAAAATGTGCCAGCAAATCAACACACCACAATGCTGCTTACATTTTAAGCTTCATGTGAGCCCGTTGATCAAATTCCACCAAATTTACATCAACAAAACGCCAAGAAAAGTTCACATGATACCAAGAAAATTCAAATTCTGCAAGGGCATTTCAGGGACTTCACCAACTAGGGTTTATTGTTTTTTCAGCTTTTCCAGTATTCATGTAGCCTATATAAGGCATTAGCATCACTACATTTTAGTTTGCTCTTGGTTTTTCTTTGGTCAACATTTTGTAAAGCCTCTTTCAAAGTTAATGAAAAGTGTTTGAATTGTTTGACGAAATCCAAGTGCCAACCTTATTATATTCTTGTTATTGTTACATGTTTATGAATTTCAAATCTCAAAACCTGTTTTCAAAGATTGTGCAAGAAATTGCATAGTTTTCCAAAATCTGATATTTTGCTAAGTCTTTGGTACATCCTTGGAATTTTTGGATTACAAGTGTTCTATACACCCTGATAAGAAGATTATCAAGGTGTTGTGAGCTTGTGGTTTGGGGATAATCAAGGAGTGGGTACAAAGTTTGCATTAATCAGCTTTTTCCATTTTTCTTTTTTAATATAAACTGCTTATTCTAACCTTGTTGTTCTTAGAAGCCTTTTGGAAGTTTGTGCCTTGTTAAGCTAGGCACATAAGCTCAAAAATTCGCGAGAGTGGATGTACATTCATGAGGCTTGAGCCTTCTTACCAAAAATCTGTTAAAAAAGTAACATTTGGTGATTTCTTGATCTGCTGTTATAAATGTTGTTCTTGTGGCTTAAATCTGCTTAATACTGCATGATAATGTTGTTATGATGCTAGATTAGGCTTGGGAATACCTAAAATACACATTTTCTTTGTTAAATGATTTAAAAAGTTTAAGGGGTGTTTAGGTCTACTGATTTAAGGTACTTGTTTGAGTTTGAGTTAGGATTTGTGGTTGGTAAGTGTTGGTATCTGTTTATCAAGTGCTTGAGTTCTGATATTTTCAAACTTTGCTCTTTGAAACACCAAATCTGATAAAGTGCTATATCTTGCTTGATTTTGCAATTTTTGACCTAAAATCTTGGAAACACATAGAGTGTATGCATGTTTAGGGATAAAAAGTGTTTAAACAAAGTTTATATAACCTGTTTAAGAGATTTGAGGGTTTGAATTTGGGCTTGTGGTCAAGTACATCAGCAAAAGGTTTTTCAGTTCTTCCTTTGTTCATCACTAACTTTTAATTGCTTAAATCTTTGTCTAAACCTTGAATCAGTGCATGAAACAAGTTGATTTATGTTCATTTGAATTTATTATAGATGTTGTGTGCATTTGGTTCAATTTGGTTTGCTTATTCTTGCTTAATCTGCTTCTTTGTGCAAAACTGCTTATTTTCCAAGTCTATGACATATCTGGGCAAAGATTGAATTAACTGTATCAATTGGCTCGATGTGTTTGTGTTTTTTTATTGCTATTGACTCCTTATAACCCACTGGTTATAAGGGTGCCTTTGTGTGCCTTGAATCCAACAAAAATCCACATAAGACAAAAAGTCAAAGAAGTCAAGTAGTGGCAACTTTTCCCACTACTGGACACCCAAAACTAGCCCCTGCTATTGTTAATTTTCAATCAGCTTATTCATAAGCTATTCTAGCTTATTTGGACTTGCAACAACTTTTTTTTTGTAATCAATCTTCCTTATTTGACCCATTTGACTTTTCTGGAGCTTTTTAGGGTTTGACTTTTAGGTTTGACTAGAAAACCAACTAAGTTGACATTTATCATAAGTGCTTATTGCTTATTCCAGCTTATTCTTTGTGCTTTTTGGAAAACTTTTTGATTATTAAGCTTAGTTTTGTCATTTGAAACCTTTTATAACAAGAATCAGCCCTTGAATTGGTCTAGAACTCAAAAATGACTATTTTGTCGTTTTCTATTGCTTATTTCAGGTTTATTTCTTGGGCTTATTCAAAAATTCTTTTTACAAACAGCTTAATTAGGTCAAGAGAAAGTTGTGTGTCAAATTTCAGCTTATGGCATCAGCTTATAACTTAATGGGTCAAAAAGCCCATTAAGAATAAGCTGCATTGAAATAAGCTGTGATAAGCTCACTTTCACCTTTTGGGCCTTTAAAATTTTGTGTTTAAAATTGAATTTTGAGTCAGATAGGAGTTTTTGGGCTTATTTGGTGAACTTTTTCTTATTGGGCCAAAATTCAGCCCATTAAGGGAAAGTTTTGCTATTTAGCCCATTTGGAGGCCCAATAGGGGTAGTTTGGTCATTTCAAGTTCATTTTCTGCTTAATTAGGTTAAAATAAACTAGTTTGCAAGTTTTTAGATTTTTTTATAAATTTTATATTTTTAATATAATATTTTTATTATTTTATTATTAAAAATTAAATTTAATATTTTGCAAGTTTTTCATTGTTTATAGCTTAACTACATTAAGTTAGGATTTTTAAAAGTTTTAGATTAATTTTCTTGTCATTTAATTAATTTTTAGAATTATTTTAAGATTTGTATAGTTTTTAATCATTTTTAAATAGTTTTAATTAATTTTAAATTTTTCAAAAATGTTTTTTAATGTAGTTAAGTTATTTTAGAGGTTTACAAAGTGAAATATCTCATTTTGGGCTTTTTGTTAATTAAATTGATTTTTTGGGCTTTAATTATCATTAAAAAATTAATATTTAATTAAATAAAAGGTTTGAGTGATTTTTTATTTTTTGTATACTCTAATTACATTTTTTAGGATTTATTGCAATTTTCTAGGAATTTTTAGGTTAATTTTTAAATTTCGTCACTTTTTACGGTTTTACGTGTACGACTTTTCGTCTTAGTGTAATTTTATCGTAACCGTCACCCTTTCTCTTTTCTTTTCTCATAATCATAATCACAAATCTTAATCACTTCTTAACACTACACAAGCCTCCTTGAGAACGAACTCACTCTTTTGGGTCATTTGTGCACGATTTTCCTAAATCGTCGTACTTACCCTCATTACATTTTCTTTTCCTAAACAAGGTTGTATAAATACTCAATATCAACTTTCTCTGTATAAGCTTAAGCATTTTGCATCCTTTCTTAAATCAAAATGTCTTATTCTCCAAATCAAAGCTTTGATTCTCTTCCATTCTCTCCAATTCCTTTCAACCCCAATTCACCCAAGAACACTCAAAATCCCATCTCTTCTCCTTTTAAGAATGGTGATTGTGGAACTTCTTATTTTCCACCACTAGCCTTTAGTGTTCTACGTCCTTCACATGATAATGTCATGCATCATGGAGCATATTGTCAATGTTGTCAATATCAACATCTTGCTATGGCTCACATCTATGAGGAGTTGAATTGCATCAAGAGTCTCTTAGTTAAACCTCCTCTTTTCTACAACTATGAGATCTCTACCAAGCCACCACCACCTCCTTCCGCCACTACCTTGACTTTTATCTAAGCATTGGTTGCTTAACTTCAAGACATCTGTTCAAGCAAATCTTAGAGTTCTAGCTTAACTTTGATTAGATTTATGCTTTTTATTTTAGCTTGTGGTTGTGTCTCATACATCTTTGTATGATTTATTTCCTTGTATCTTTTATCATGTTCTCTTTTAACATGACTTATCTTGGATCTTTTGTTTCTTATTTTTTTGTGATCTTTGCTATATCTTGTTGGGTTTCTCTTCTCTTCTACTAACCCTTTTATGTAGCTTGTCACCTTATTTCGATTTCTTGGTGCCCCAAGCAAGGGGGAGTAAGCACCAAGGGGAGCATTTGCAAAGTCCGGTCCTTTTCTTCTTCAATGACTTTTGCAACCTTTTTGCTTCGACAAAGGGGGAGAAATGATAAACTAGTCTTTGAAAATCTTGTTTTATTAGATGATTGAGTTTATGGATTGTCGGAATCAAAAAGGGGGAGATTGTTAATGCAATGATGCCTAGAAACGTTTCTTGCATTTTTCGGTCTCGCTTAGTTTTGATTACGACAATATGTAAAAATAAGCATTTATGAAAACAATGAAAAATGAATTCTTGAGGTCAAGTATTTTTCATTTCAACCATTATCACTTAAGGTATGAACAAACAAGTAATTATATTAATTAAGTTATCAAGGATTTAATCTTTTCTTAAAACTCACCTTTTATTAAGTGTGATAAAGTTTTATTATTAAACTTTCTTTCTAAGAAAACGTTTTATTAAATTAATTATTTGAAATTTTGAAATTTGAAAATGGCATATTCTATCTTGGTTTGGAATATCCTTTCAGGATATTTTAATCCCCAGATTCGATCCAACCCACTAAAATATAAAAGGGAGCGGACTCTACGCCGGCGGTTCCTTAGCGCCTATGGCGGTTCCTTATCGATAAGGAACTGCGGGCTGCAATAAAGAACCGCGGGCAGATATAGCCGTTGGACATTTCTCTTATAAATAATGGACCATTCTCAAACTTTCAATCCTCCTCTTTTGCACATAAACTTTAAGATTCTTACATACTTCTTAAATCACTCAAATCCTTGATCATTTGTTTGATTACTACTTGTTTAGAAGTGAATCTTTCTCCTCCCATCTTTTCCTCTCAAAGTGCAAAGAGAAGAACACTATCATTGTTGAAGTGTTGTGTCTACCTCAAAGATCCATTGAAGATCAAAACTTATTTATTCATTGTTGTGTCATTGTTGTGACAATCCAAGTAGTTGTGTCTATTTGGAAGTTGTGTATGTATTAGGGTAAATACTTAGTCCTCAAAGTATATTGGTGTAGATTGGTCCTAGCTAAGATTAGGGCTCGACTTTTAGCTTAGAGTCAGAAATTGGTTAAGCGACGTTGTGTACGGTTTCTCTACCTTAAGGAGCTTATTGATTAGTGAACTCTCGAGTAAGGAGTACTCGGGGAGTGGAGTAGGAACGAGGAGTGAGCTTCGTTTCCGAACCACTATAAATCCTTGGTGTTTGGTTTGATCTTTCCTTCCCTTATCTCTTTACATTCTTTATTCTTTATACTTGTGATTATTAGTTTAGTTACATTCATTATTCTTTATACTTGTGATTATTAGTTAGTTGCACTATACCTTGTTCATATTGTGTATAAGAAGGTTTCACATAAATACTCAAGCTTAAGTTTTTGAAAAAAGGATTTTTTAAATCCAAACTTTAACAAGCAAATTTAAGAAACTATTCAACCTCCCTTCTAGTTTATACAGAGGTGTTTAGGCACAATAACACATGAATTACTCGAAAGGGTTGCTCATTATATTAATAATAAACAACCACTAGACGTGTATTCATTAATCCCACGTCTAGTGCAACACACGCTTTAGGTTTACATTGTATATAAGAGTTATTAAAACCTAATACCCTTGGTTCCTTTTATAGTGTAAGGAATAAGGTTTACAAGAGATAAGAACAAATAAACATGCATATCTTTTATTTAAATAAACTAATACAGAATATTAATAAATAATATTCTAAATATTTATCCTAAATATATTTCTAACAGCGTTGAAGGCTGTCAACGTCTCGTTTACATTTGTAAGCGTCTAGACAGAATGTGTCAGCGGCTGAAACAAATGCCTTCATGTTTTCTTCGTTTTGAGTTTCTACCGCATCAACTTTTTAGACCCAACAATCTTCCCCTAGTTGATGTCGGCAAAACTCTTTGTGTATCTCTTGTAAGTGATACATCATCTTCAAATTGCTTCCCCTCAAGTGTAGCATGTATATGTTCCCGTTTTTGTCACATCAAATATGGAAGGAAACAATGTATGCAATCGAAGATTCTCCAAATATAGGCTCTGTGTAATGATATTGAAGAAAACTAACTATAATACTTTTGATGTGGAAGTAGAATAACCCAAACTTCATGTTTCTTGTAAGTCACCCAATCGCTCACTAGTTAATAAACTCCTTCTCTAGTTGTCCTACCTACTAGAGAAAAATGCAACTCTTTCATTGCAAAAGGTGGCTCAGGTTTTGTTACATGGGTGCTGGTAACCCCCACAACTATAAGCCAGTTGTTAGCTATAACAATATATTTGATCCAATGAAAAGGTGTATTGCTCACCAACAGTTTTTGTTACATACGGTCCTGGTAACCTCCACAACTATGAGCCAGTTGTAATCTATAACAATATATTTAGTCAAAATGACAAGGTGTAAACCAACTCCAACATCATTTGTGAAAACACATTTGTGAAAACCAACTCCAACATCAAATTTACCATAAGAATTCTTACCCTTAATCATATACTTCTCTAAAAAGATATTCGAGCCATAAATATTATAATGATATTTTGTATAATAACAGAGATTCCATGTACCTTCGTGTGTAAATACCTCGTTTTGTGTGCCAAAATTTAAACAATTTTCTAAACAGCAGCAAATCCTCCTTTATTTGAGATCCTTCACTATCCAAGAACCTATCAGTGCGTGTTGTCCAAAATCGGACAACACATGAAACTCATACCTCGGACAAAACAATATTTTTCTGTCAGCGCCTACATACTACTTTGTCAGCGCCATCTTTATACTCGGAAGCGCCTGGCCATCAGCGTCTCAACCATGCTTTGTCAGCGTTAATGACATCCACTGACACCTACTTCTATCAACATCTAGAAAACACACGTCAGGGGCTAATCGATCTAGGGTTTTACAAACCCTAAATCATGATTTTATCCGAAAACCATAAACTGTAGTGAACTTCAACTTGCAATAACTTTTTCCTTAGAGCTCAGATCGAAGATCCCTTCGGTGAGATCCTAGACACAAGTTTCAAGAACCTACAACACAAATTTCACGATGATCCAACGGTTAACGAAGGAGAAATGGTGTTTTTACTAATACTGTTCACAGAAAACAGCATATGAACACTGTTGACTTTGATGCTTAATAACTTTTACTTGGGGATATATCTTGACAATCCCTCTGGTAGATATCTAGGTATATGTGTGTAGAACACACACAACAATTTTCGTGGCGATCTAACGGTTCAAGAAAAAGTTATGACTTTCTGAATACTATTGCACACACAAAACCACCCAAAAAAACCCTATACGGATTTTTCTTCCTTTTCAAAACACGAACACCTTGTTGGTCCTAGAATCACGAGGCACGAGTATCTGATACCAATTGTGGAAACCTAAATTTCCTCGATCTTTTAGCTACTAGGAATGATCATCGTTCAAGTTATTAGACAATCACAGTGGAATAGAACAACAACCATTAAACAAGGTGTTTAGGCACAATAACACATGAATTACTCAAAATGGTTGCTCATTATTTTGATAATAAACAACCACTAGACGTGTATACATTAAACCTACATCTAGTGCAATACACACTTCACCAAGACTTTTAAGGAAAGTATTAATGATGTCTTCATCATCATATTCTGTTCCCATCAAGGTCAACTTGCTATTGATATCTAGAAGCCTACTTCTTACCTCACTTAGCTTCTCGTTAGAAAGAGCTTTAAACACAACATATTCATGTAAGAGTTGCTTCTTCTTTTCTTTGGTAGTATCATCATTACCACCATAGTTTATTTGAAGAGTTTCCCAAAGTTTTTTGACAGACTCAAAACTTCTATACTTGTGTTGATTGTTTGGACCTAAAGAGAGTTTAAGAATGCTTAAGGTCTTCATTTCATTCCTTCTTTTGGCTATATCTGCATTTGAGATAGCTCTTCCATCTTTAGGTCTTTCTCTACGCTCTTCAGCAGGAGAACCATCAGTAGTCCTTGCTGCAATAGCAGCAGTAACCCTAGCTGCTTTATCAAATTGATATCAAAATTCAATAAATTCCCAGAGAGTATGATCATGAATTTGAAGGTATTGATCAAAATTGAACTTCCATTGTTCAAAGTAGTCAGGGTCGAGCATGGGGTTTTTTAGGTTGTGGTTTGATGAGGAAGAAGATTCTATAGCAGACATCTTTTCTGGTTTTAGGGTTTTGGTGTTTTTAGGGTTTAGTGTTCTTCTAGATCAAAGTTCCTCAACAAGCTCTTATACCACTTGTTGATCCCAAACTTAGATCGATTAACTTTGTGTTAACGAGATTAAATCAAGTTTAACACGTAGAGAAACTTTGTTGTTATATGAACAATCCAAGTGTTATGCGGAATTAACACTTAAAATAAAGAACAAGTAAAACAATTAAACCAAACTTTCACTTTTGATTGATAATCGAACTTGCTTACAATGAAAGTTGAATACTGAATAATGTCTATATAAACTACAAACCTTATGACCTACTTTTATAACATAAGGAGTCGTGTACAAAGGATAACCTATCAACTATTCTAGGTAAAGATAAATATAGAAAATACAATATTGAGTATATCTTTACTTCAAATAATAAACGTCTTGACTAAGTATCCCTATCAGTGGTTGTACTTCTTCTTGTCAGTGCTTGGATATCTCTTGTCAATGCTTGTTCTGTTAGCACTTGATTTCTTCTTGTCAGCGTCCAATTTACTCTTGTCAGCGTCTGAGTGACTTTGCTCATTTTATTCCCAACAGACCTCCGGTGCATTCGTCGCGCTTCCTTCTCATCCTGTGGGAGTGTTTCATCAGTTAGGTATTCGACGATGGGAGTCATCCAGGTAGGTCCTTCTTCTTCCACATCCGTGAACACTTATTCCTCAGAGATAGATTTATCTTTTAAGATCTCGACCAGTACCTACTTGGAGAGATGTGCGAAACTAGTGGACGCGATTTTGCTCAAGGCGTCAGTGATGAGACCGCAATTATATATAGTCTCATCGTCCAAATCGGGCTCAAAATGTATAAAAATTTCTTAAAATACCTTCAAAAACCCTTGTATTTGTTCATTGTGTATTTTAGGTATGGATATCGTGAAAAAGACAAAAGATCACAAGAAACAAGCAAAAACGAACACGGGAAATGAAGCCGCACAAAGAACCAGACCCGAACGTTGATTTTCCAAGAAAGCCTTTGAAGTTTGAAGAATGTACAAGTTTAGTCATCCATGTTTCAAGACTTGTCACTTTATACCCCTCATTTATCAAAAAATTGTATTGGGGTCCCTCAAGTTTCAAGATTATACAAGTAGATCCCTTCAAAGTTGAAGAATATTGCTATTATAGTCCCTTTTCAAAGTTTCATAAAGAAAAGGACTTATCTTGCCAAAGCTATTAACAAAGAGAAATGGCAAATTGTTAGGACCATTGTAATAGTTATATGTAATAGGTAGACTAGGAGGTATGTAGTTCCTCCTGGTCCTAGTCGTAGTAGGAGCAAGTCCTGCTCCTGGTCCTAGTCAAAGTCAAACATTATTATTTACTTAATATTCTGTTAGGATATGCATGAGTTATATTAGGAGAAGATATGCATATCAGTTTTACACGTTTTCTTGTAAGCTGTATTAGGGTTTCCTTGTAGTATAAAAGGAACCTTAGGCAGAAGGGTTAGACACACCTTCACAAAACGTAGTTCTAGTCTTTATTAATATTAGAAATCCTTAGAAAGGATCAAGTCTTCATAGTTATTCTGTTTCTCTTGTTTATATTTATATTCTACATTCATATTGTGTATAGACTCTCTTTGTGATTTGACTTGTGATTACAGAAGTCATTCACCGGTCCTGACAGGCTGCAAGATCTATATCTGTTAGACCCATCAAGTGGTATCAGAGCCTGGGAGGGTCTCTATACAACAAGAATCAAGTTCTCTTATTACTAACAATCTGTTTATCATGTCTGCCTCAACTTCTACTCAAACAGGAGAAGAAGGCACTCCTAAAATTGTGCAACCTCAGCAGATCCTGGCTACGGTTTCCAACACGAATGGAAAATTCCCTCTTCTGAAGAAAGGTGAATATGATAACTGGGCAATGAAGATGGAATGGTGGATCACCAACACTGATCAAGATCTTTGGAAGATCATTCTGAATGGAAACAGCAGAAAGCTTACTGGACGAGACAAGAATGGTAATATTACTCTTCTTGACCCTAAAACTCATGAGGAAATCATCGCTATTCAGAAGGAGGTAAAAGCAAAAACAATTTTGCTTCAATCTCTTCCTGAAGATCACATGGGTGACTTCTACCATTTGGATGATGCCAGAGAGATCTGGAATGGCATAAAAGCAAGGTTTGGCGGAAATGAGGAGTCAAAGAAAATGTGAAGGTCCATGCTGAGAGATGAATTCACAGAGTTCAAAATCTCAGAAACTGAAGGTCTGAATCAAGGGTATGATAGGTTCCAGAAGATATTGAGCCAGTTAAATCAACTTCGGTCCAAGCCTGATGATGGTGATGTTAATGCAAGGTTTCTTAAAGCCTTACCCTACTCTTGGAACCAGGTGGTAATCTCTCTTAAAGCCAAAGGTGGGCTTGATTATCTCGGTTTTGATGATTTGTTTCATAGGCTCAGAACTTTCGAACCTCATGTGAGAGGATATCCGAGTGACTCTTTTTCCACTCCTGCTAATTCAGCCTTTGTGAGCTCTATGGCATCTAGTCCCATGTCATATGCAAGTAGCCAGAGCAATAATGTATCTCCCCAGCATACTATTCAGCATACTGGTCCCATGTCATATGCATCTAGTCCCATGTCTTCTGCTTCTGATCCTCCTGCCAAGTCTGGTAGTATGGTAGAAGCTATTCTTCATTCTTTTGTTGCTGATGTTACTGCTGAACAACAACTTGCGTTTGATGACTTCAAACAGATCGATAAGCTGGATCTGGATGAGATAGATCTTAAATGGCAGATGGCCATGCTTACTCTGAGGGTTCACAAGTTTGAAAAGAAAGCTGGAAGGAAGTTTAATTACAACCCTCGGGAGCCAGCAAGATTCGATAGAAGCAAGGTACGGTGCTATAACTGCCAGCAACAGGGTCACTTTGCTAGAGAGTGCCCTAGCAAGAATGATCAGGAGAAGAGCAGGTACTCCGCTTTCAAAGTTCAGGAGGTTAAAGATGACAAGAAAGCATTGGTATCTGTTGACTCTATGGTCAACTGGAATGATCATCAGGCTTCTACTCTGGAATCAGCGGAATCCACGACTGATGTGTTGGCAATGATTGCTGGGAATCTCTCTGATGCAGAAGAAGCAGAAGAGTTTGCTCTTATGGGCATCTCACCTCAGGTACAACATTGTCCTCTTGGTTGTCATGATAAATACACAGAACTGTTGTCCCAATATAATGAAGTAAATGAACAAAATGATAAGTATTACTTAGAGGTACAAGCCTATAAAGCTTCATTAAACACATTGGAACAACAAAAGAAGTGGTTACAAGATACACAACGTGCATATGAGGATAAAATCAGGATACTAAGCATTGATTTAGAAAACACTACAAATATGCTTAAATATACAGAAACTGAAAGAGATGCTAGTATCAAAGAAAAAGAGGAGATGCAAGCTAAATTAGATGCTACAATGTTAAGGTTTGACAAATGGCAAAAGGCACCTAAAAATCTTTCAAAATTAATTGATAGTAGCATGTCTGGCAGAACTAAAAGAGGCTTAGGATTTGAAAAATATATTGATTCTGAAGATGTATTTGATTTATCTTTCTCAAGCGTCTTTGATGCCGACAAAGAGGATGAGGGCAAACCTAGTTACAATAGGTTTAAACCAGCAGCAGAAATGCATGCTGTTCCTCCTCCTCTTACTGGAACTTTCATGCCTACCTCATGGCATAATGACTCGGATGGATCACAGATGCTTGAGTCCCCAACAAGTTCTACTAATACTAACGACTTTGTCTCATGTACTTTCAGTGACAAAGCCGGTGACTCTGCATCTAATGGTTCAAGTGAAGAGTCAAGACCTACGAGTTCCAAGTCGAATGAACATGCTGCTACTGGTGCTAGGAAGTGTGAAGAAAAAGTCGCTGTCAAGTCAAGTGTGTCTGGTCCTTGTTTATTGAGTCCTAGGAAGAATGTTTTTTCTAGAACTGTGTGTAATAAAGTAGGCAGTATGAAACAGTCTCATTCTAATAAAAGGTCTTTTAAAACATGTTTTGTTTGTGGCAGTCCCTTTCATTTAATTAAAGATTGTGATTATTATGACACACATGCATCTGTTAATCATGCTTTACTTGCTCCTGGTTCACCAGGAGCTGCTCCATATGCTACTAGAAGACTTAATCCTAGTGCTCCAATGTTTCATACTTCTAGAGTATCCTCTCCTTTCATGTCTGATTATTGGAGAGAAAATGGATTCCAGACAACTAGTAATTATTTTCCAAATTATAATCCAAACTATGCGCATCATTTTGACCACACGTATTTTGGTTTGGGAGATTTGGGAACTGCTGTTAAGCCCTCAGCAGGTTGTTCCTGGTCAAATAATAATACCCTTATGATGAATAGGCAACCAAGGAACAATGGTGGATCTCATCAATCTTCTTGGCATTCTACTAATGATCCACAAGGCAGGCTCAAACCTGAAAAGGTTTGGGTCCCCTTAAGAAAATAACTTTTGCATTGTGATTATCTTGTTGTTGTAGGTTACTCCATACCAGGATCCTAGTCTAGGCATTGTTGATAGTGGCTGCTCCAGGAGCATGACTGGCAATAAAGGCCTTCTCTCTAACTTTGTACCATTTAATGGGGGCAAGGTCTACTTTGGTGGAGGTGAAGGCAGAATCACTGGAAAGGGAACGATAAAGACTCCAAATCTCAATTTTGAGCAGGTCTACTATGTGGAAGCACTTCAACACTTCAACTTGATATCGGTCTCTCAAATTTGTGACAAGAAGCAGTTTGTACTCTTCACCGATACTGATGCACTTGTGCTCTCCAAAGATTTTAAGCTTCCGGATGACTCACAAGTTTTACTCAGAATCCCTAGAAGACACAATCTCTATAGCATCAAGTTGAATGAAGTCAACCCTACTGGTCAACTAGCATGTCTGGTTGCAAAAGCCTCGGAAGATGAAGCCACAAAATGGCACCGAAGGATGGGACATGTGAACTTCAAGACCATTCACAAACTTGCCAATTTGAATCTGGTCTCTGGTTTACCTCCCAAGACGTTTCGAAATGACATAAATTGTGTTGCTTGCAGCAAAGGCAAACAACACAAAGCATCCTTCAAGGCCATTACTGCTTTAAGTCTCATTACTGAACCACTGCAGCTTCTACACATGGACTTATTTGGTCCTACTTCCATCAGAAGCATAGACCACAAACAATTCTGTTTGGTGGTAACTGATGGTTATAGCAGGTTTGCGTGGGTGTTTTTCATGGCTACCAAAAGTGAGACCTACTCAATTCTTCGAGATTTTCTTACCTTGATAGAGAATCAGTTGTCCAAGAAAGTTAAAGGTATTCGATGCGACAATGGAACCGAGTTTAAAAATAGAGACCTCATCACACTTTGTAATGCTAAGGGCATCAAAAGAGATTATAGTGCTGCTCGGACTCCTCAACAGAATGGTGTGGCAGAAAGAAAGAACCGGACACTAATAGAAGCAGCGAGGACTATGCTTGCCGATTCCAAGCTTCCGACCATGTTCTGGACAGAAGCTGTTAATACGGCCAGTTATGTTTTGAATAGGGTGTCTATTACCAATCCACACAAGAAAACACCTTATGAGCTGCTCACGGGCAAAGTTCCCAATATTGCTCATTTGAAGCCGTTTGGGTGTCCAGTCACCATTCTGAATACTAGTGACTATTTGGGGAAGTTTGATGGCAAGGCTGATGAAGGATATATTGTGGGATATTCAGCTCATTCTCGGGCGTATCGTGTCTACAATCTTCAAGCCAAACGGATAGTTGAAACTATTAATCTCAGGTATTTTGAGGAGAAGACAAACATACAAGGAACAGGTCCAGAATGGTATTTTGATCTTGATTATCTTAGTGATTCGTTAGGATATTTTCGTTTCAGAACTAACCATGATGCAGGGCCACAAGTGTTTGCAACTTCTAGTCCTGGTGTTCCTTCTAGTCTCTCTGATTCAGATGATGAGGATGACATTTTTGTGGTTCCATCCTATTCCACCACGGTCTCTCCCTCTCCTCCTAGTGATGCAACTCCATTGGATGTACAGGATTCCCAAGCAGCTCTTGACACTCTTCTCAAGCAACAAAAAGCTACTAAGGCAGCTGCTCAAGGTAGTTTTGAGTTTCCATTGTTTGAGCATTCTGATAAAGTTGCTCCTGGTACTCCAGCTTCTGCTCCTAGTGCTAGTCACTCACCTACTGGTACTCCGGCTAGTGAGTCTGCTTCCAATACACGTTTCTCCAGTCCTTCTGATTTGGGGAACCATGAGAAGAAGTCTTCTACCAAGCTGGATGATATACATAAACAACCAGTAGACGGGATTTTCCAAAACGCTTCATATGATGTTGCTTTTGTTGGTGATCTCAATAACTTGGCACCAGAAGTGGAGGTTTCTTCCAATCCAGTCTTGCAATCACATAAAGACCATCCTACCACTCAAATTATTGGAGATCCGGCTTCTACCGTCAAGACACGCAGAATGCAGCAGAAGGCCTCGTCCGATCATCATGCTCTTGTGGGTTATATTGAGGATCAAAAGCGTAATAATCATACGGACTTTCAACACTGTTTGTTTGCTTGTTTTCTTTCACAGGTGGAACCTAGGTCTGTTTCTCATGCTCTTGAGGATCAAAGTTGGGTGGAGGCTATGCAGGAGGAAATGCAGCAATTCTTGTTTCAGAATGTTTGGGTTCTGGTTGACTTACCAGATGGGAAGACAGCTATCAATACCAAATGGATTCTTAAAAACAAGAAGGATGCAAGGGGAATTGTTGTCAGAAATAAAGCTAGGCTTGTCGCACAAGGACACACTCAAATTGAGGGCATTGATTATACTGAAGTCTTTGCGCCTGTTGCAAGGATTGAGGCCATTCGTCTGTTTTTGGCCTTTGCTTCGTATGTTGGCTTTACGGTGTTCCACATGGATGTCAAGAGTGCATTTCTCTATGGAAAAATTGACGAAGAAGTATATGTTACTCAACCTAAGGGGTTTGTTGATCCACTTCATCCAAAGAAAGTCTACAAGGTGGTCAAGGCTCTTTATGGTTTACATCAGGCTCCTAGAGCTTGGTATGAGCGTCTCTCCACTTTCTTGTTAAAGAATGGCTATAGAAGAGGTACTATTGACAAAACACTATTTCTTCGGCGGAATTCCAAGGATATTATCCTTGTTCAGGTCTATGTGGACGACATTATCTTTGGTTCTACTAGGAAGGAGTGGTGTGATGAGTTTGAACACTTGATGAAAGGCGAATTTCAGATGAGTGCCATGGGAGAACTGTCATTTTTCCTTGGTCTTCAGGTCAAGCAACAATCGGATGGGATTTTCATCAGTCAAGATAAGTATGTTCATGAGATTCTTCAAAAGTTTGACATGGATCCTCTTCGACCAGCAGCAACTCCTTATGAAGTTGCTAAAATCAAACTTAAGAATGAGCCAGATCCACCCGTAAATGTTCATATGTACAGGTCTATGATTGGCTCTCTCATGTACTTGACTGCATCACGACCGGATATTATGTTTGCAGTAAGTGCTTGTTCTAGACACCAGGTGACTCCAACGGTTTCAAACTTAAATGCAGTGAAGAAGATTTTCAAGTATATCAAGGCTCAACCTAAATTGGGTCTATGGTATCCTAGAGAATCCCCCTTTGTACTTGAAGCATACAGTGATAGTGATTATGCTGGTGCTAATAATGATAGGAAGTCTACTACTGGTGGTTGTCAATTTTTGGGTCGTCGGCTTATTTCATGGCAATGTAAGAAACAGACAATTGTAGCTACTTCTTCAACAGAAGCTGAATATGTGGCTGCTGCTAGTTGCTGTGGTCAAGTTTTATGGATCCAAAATCAGATGTTGGACTATGGGTTCAATTTTATGAATACCAAAATTTTTATTGACAATCAAAGCACTATTTGTATTGTGAAGAATCCTGTTTTTCATCAGCGGACGAAACATATTGAGATTCGGCATCATTTTATACGTGATGCCAATGAGAAAAAGCTGATACATGTTCTTAAAGTTCATACGGATGACAATGTTGCTGATTTGCTGACTAAAGCTTTTGATGGTCCTCGGTTTAACCACTTGGTGGTCCATATTGGGATGGTCAATCCTTGAGGTCTAGGATTGAGGGGAGGTAAAGCCTAAGGGGAGGCTTTGTGTGCATATTAGGTCAGTCTAACGTATACTTAGTATTTAACAACATAATTTCTTGGTTATGATGGTGTGTGGTACTTATGATGGAGGATTTTTACTCTCTTCTGGTGGATATGGCCTTACATGGCTGGCTTCTGGTCCTTTTTGGTCAGCTTCTAGTTATGCTTGGTTGCCTTCTGGTGGTTTAAAATCCTTCCATGTCTAGTGGTGTTTGGCTATTGGTACTGGTACTGGTCTGGTTACTGTTCATTCTTTTTGTCCTGTGTTAATCACGTTTTGCTCCTGGTCTGACTATTGTGCACTTTGACTTTTGGTCAACGCTTCCAATACTGATATTTACAAGTTTGAATTTACCAAATAAATTGGGGGTAAGTTATTATGTTAAAAAGGGCAAGTGGTTAGTATGCCATTATGGCTTAATTTGAAAGGGCAACCCCCCATTAATAGGGGTCAATGAACAGTTACTATTTTCTTCCTATATGGTCAACATACACTCATTACAATTAAAACACACACACAAAACCGCTTCTACTCCTCTCATCCCAATCTAAATCCTTCTTCAATCCATTCATCAAGATCCATGGCTGCTCTTGCTTATCAACCTGCTCATAATCGTGTTGCTTATCTGGGTGATGGTCCAAATAGTGAACATTTTGCTGATATCTTGGAGTTTATTGAAGCTTCCAACTTAAGGTATGCATTTACTGTTTGTCCTACCATATATGATAGTGTGGTACGTCAATTTTGGGCGTCTGCTGAACTTGTGAATGTGGCTGGACGTCCACGAGCAATCCATGCTACCATAGATGGACGTGCTTATGTGGTCACTGAAGCATCTATTCGCTCTTCTCTTCATCTTCAGGATGAGGGGGGTGTTGTATCACTTCCAAATTCGGAAGTATTAGAGGGTATGGCTGCCATAGGTTATGAACATGGGGGGAAGTTTAACTTCCAAAAGAATAGGTTTTCCCCTCAGTGGAAGCTTCTGGTTCACTATTTAATCCATTGTTTGAGTCCCAAGTCGGGGAGTTGGGATGCGTTTCCTACTCCGTTGGCTACTGGTCTTATATGTTTAGCCCAGGGTAGAGTGTTTAACTTTTCACATTATTTATTTGAGGGGATGGCTAGTAATTTGTCCACTGCGGGTTCTAGGAAGAAATTTCTTATGTACCCTAGGTTTATTCAAGAAATACTTGTTTGCATTCCACGTGATAGGGCTGAGCATGTACCATCTAAACTGACAGCAAAAGTGTATTACAACATGATGCATGGGTTTACTGGGTATTGGAGGCCCCTGACTGAAGCCATGATGGGTTTGGCTCAGGGTCCTATAGGTCAGGATGAGGATGTTCCTGAGTTGGTTGTGTTAGATGATGACCCCATGGAGGAGGAGGAGGCTCCTGCTGGTGATGCCACTCCTGTGGTAGATGAGGAGCCAGTTGAGGAGGTGGTGGTTGAACAACCATCCCCTCCCAAGGCTGGTCCTTCCTCGGCTCCACAAAGATCTCCATTTGTGGAGACTCCACCTCCTAGCCCTGCCCCACACTCGACTGATATCCCCTTTGCTGCAAGTTCTCCACACGTTGACCCCAATGTTGCGTCGGGCTCCCGTGATGCTTTCCCTGATCCAAGTTCTCTTGGTGGGCAGGCAGAGGAGCCTACTACTCTGACATCTTTGCTAGATCTTATGCACAGGTACCATGAGAGGATGATTTGCTTGGAAGCTGACTTGAACCAACATCGGAAGCTCACACGGGAGTTTGTTCTTCCTCTGGCCGATCGTATAAAGGTATTGGAGAATCAACAGCGTCGTCGAAAGAAGCATGTGGTTCTTTCAGATTCTGAGGATGAGGGTTCGGAGAATGTTGAGGATGGCTTGACATTGCTGGCAAAGGCTGCCTTTGCTGATAAAGTTTATGATGATCTGCCTGGTCCTCCAATGTCCTCCAATGCTCCTTCTTCTAGTGCTATTCCCCCTTCTATGGGTGGTGCTTCTGATGCTGCTGCTGGTTCTCATGCTGATCCCTCTCCTGATCCAAAGGGCAAAGCTCCAATGACTGATTCTCCTTCTCCCATCCGCAAGCGCTCTCGTCGACAGCTTGAAGAAGACAGACTAGGTGAAGAGGCTGCTCGTCGGGTTCAGACTGAGCTTGATGCGGAGGACATTGCTGCTGAGGAAGAGCTCCGTGAGCGAAGGCGTGCGCAAATTCAGCATGATGCTATGCACTGGACTGATGGCGAATGGATGCAAGTGTTAACTGTTCTCACTCGGGATTATGCTCAGTTTAAAGATTTGTTGGGTGATGATGTTGATGAACACAACTGTATTCCGCGTGCTATGGTAATGATGCGTAAGCATCAGTTGACTCTTGCTGAGGAACTCAAGAAACAGCGTAGGAACAGACCTCTTTCTCAGGCTGAGCAGCGCCAACAGATGCAACGTTATGTCAAATTTAAATCTGCTGCTCATTTCAATGCTCCTTGGACTTGGGCTCGGGTGCGGGCTTTGACTTTTGATGAGCTCAAGAAACTTTATGAAAATATGGTGAGGCGTGCGAGTCAACCTATACCGGAAAAATTTGTTTACCATCCTCGTGGTGTGACTGCTTCTATGCCTGCTGCTTCTACTGTTTCTTCATCCGTGCCCATTCCTGGTTCCAATGGTAGTTCTTCTGGTTCTGGTGCTGTTTCTGATGGTCCTTCTACTACACCCTTGGTTGCGCCTATTGGTTCTACTACTGGTCCTGCTACTACTATCTTTGTGACAACCACCACCACTCATGCTTCCCCCACCACACCTGGTACTTCCACCATTCCTGTTCCTGCAAGCACTTTTGTTGATTCCACCATACCTGTTGCTGCTCCATCTGATGTGCCATCTTCATCACCACAAGTTTCTGCAACACAACCTACTCCCACTTCTGATGCAGCTCCTAGTGGTTCTTTGGGTGGACATGTTCATGAGTCTACTCCTACTGCTTCTCCTGCTGTTGCTGAAGTTCAGGTGAAGGTTGAATCCACTCCTTCGGCTCCCACGCCTCGACGTTCCACTCGCCAGAAACTTACTCGTCGTGTTCGCCGCGGTAAATCAGTTCCTTTTGAGAAACGTGATCCTGAAAACTTAATTGATGCAGCTTCGGATAGCGATTCTGACTTACCTTTAGGCAATGGCAGCATTACGGGTTATTCGGTTGAGAGGTCTACAACACTTCCTGGTGGCGTCTCCCATCGGATAACTTTGAGTGATGGGACTGTGCGAATGGTCACGGGTTTGCAGGGTGTGTTATCATGGGCTGACCGAATGGATCTTATGGCGTTGTTTGGGCTTGTTGATTCTAGTATGCCATTTGACCCGATGGCGGTGTCCTCCTGGCCTGGTATTCGTCTTTGGGCCGATCTCAAGCTTATGTTGGATCCTCCTCCATCTGCTACTCCTTTGGGCGTATGGCAGGATCAAATGCAATGGGAGATTGTTTGCTGGAAGCTCTATGCTGGATGTGGTGTACATGTGTTGGAGTTAGGTTCTGGTCATGTGGCGTTTATGTTGACGGATGTTGTGTATCCTTTGACTATTTCTTCCATGGAAGCAATGTTGGCAAGTCATTTGCAGATTTCTACTGCTCCTTCTGGGAATGAGTCGAGTATGGCCACATCTTTGGTCGAGGGTATTCAAGCACGGTTGTTAGCAGATAAGAAGGTAGCTTCTGGTGTGTAAGGTGAATGGGTTGTAAGTTGTTATACTTTGATTTTTGTTTTTCTTTTGATTCTTTTCACCAATATGTATAGTGATTGGTGACTTTTATTCTTTGTAGTTTAAAAAAAAAAAAAAAAACATATCACACAAACTAATAATAACAAAAAAAAAAAAAAAAAAAACACAACTTTTTATATAATATCTGCTTATACTTTAAAACAGTTTAGCTTTTATACTTGTACATAATATCCCTTGGCTGGTTTGAAATGTGGTTCTTGGTTTGAGATTGTTCTGGTACTTGGTTTCACTTGGTGTTGGACGTGGTCCACACAACAAATGGTTCTCAACTTACCATGTCTCATCGACAAGAAAAAGTTGATTCACCTTGAGGGTACGGCTCCTGGTGCGATTATCAAATCCGTTGATGGTTGCCAGGTTACCTAAAACTGGATGGTTTTCACTTGCCATAGTATTGGACTGAAAAGTGGCTAATCCAAGGGGGTACGGCTCTTGGTAAAGATCTTATCAAATCCGTTGATAGCTGTAATAGCTTGCTTAAAGCTATAGGGTGTTCAACTCACCGATGCTTAATTGCTAAGAGTTGGCGAGTCCAGAGGGGTACGGCTTCTGGTAAAGACGCATCAAATCCGTTGACGGCTGTGATGATTTGCCTAAAATCATTAGGGTACTCCCACTCACCATTGATTCACGTTCTAAGAGTTGGGCTGGGTTCTAGTCTCCCAGGGTGATGCTTATTCCATCAGAATGACTAGCTAGCCCAAGAGCGAGCAGCTACTTGGTAAAGGCTCATCAAATCTGCTCATGTTGCTGAAAGATCCAACCTGATGCTGATTTGTTACAAGCTTTGGAGAAGCTTCTGGTGTTTCATGTTGCGGCTGTTTTTCTGATTTTTATCTTGTTGATGCTGCTATTTGTTTTGCTGATACAATCCTCGGGCTTTCTTTGCACGTTTACCAGGAAACTTGAACTCAACAGGTCAAATTCAAGTTTAGGGGAGGATTGTTAGGACCATTGTAATAGTTATATGTAATAGGTAGACTAGGAGGTATGTAGTTCCTCCTGGTCCTAGTCGTAGTAGGAGCAAGTCCTGCTCCTGGTCCTAGTCAAAGTCAAACATTATTATTTACTTAATATTCTGTTAGGATATGCATGAGTTATATTAGGAGAAGATATGCATATCAGTTTTACACGTTTTCTTGTAAGCTGTATTAGGGTTTCCTTGTAGTATAAAAGGAACCTTAGGCAGAAGGGTTAGACACACCTTCACAAAACGTAGTTCTAGTCTTTATTAATATTAGAAATCCTTAGAAAGGATCAAGTCTTCATAGTTATTCTGTTTCTCTTGTTTATATTTATATTCTACATTCATATTGTGTATAGACTCTCTTTGTGATTTGACTTGTGATTACAGAAGTCATTCACCGGTCCTGACAGGCTGCAAGATCTATATCTGTTAGACCCATCACAAATTTGTGTTACAAAGTTTTAAGGGGAGAAATGAATAATTATGCAAAGTTTGAGGTTCAGAACCGGCTACACCTAACTTATTTATCAACAAAAACCCATCACCAAACCTAACCCAGTCCATAAGCCCAATATCCAAACCACCACATCCCACCCCTTTGCATAAGTTCTAAAACGTGTTTAATATATAATTGTGGAGGGAAACACATTTATATTAGCCAAAACTGATTAGACCATCACAATCTCCCACATAAACCCTAATCAACCTCCAGATCCAATCATCTTTGTTTCAAAGGGTTTTTGTAAATTAATGAAGAGGTTTTATGATTAAGCTATCAACAAACATAACCACGTGAAGAAATGTGTTACCACATCAGCCTTGGTCCACTCACCAGCTCACAAGGTCATGGGTTCATACTTTTTTGACAGCAAGGAACACCAAATCTACTCTCAAGATTTCTTGGCGTGGTGAGAACGTTTCATTAAATGGTTGAGATCTAAGATTCCCCTAGCATAACACATGTATCATCACATGGTCTCATGAACAAGGATTCAAAATCATCTTATACTTTAGAATACACTTAGGGTATTTTGGGAAGATGAAGCAACTAGGTTTAGGTCTTCTCTTCATATTGTAATAATATATATAGTAGTAGCTTTCTTCATTGTATCTTGTTCCAAACTTTAATGTAATTCCTTTTTTTAAGTTTATGAAAAAGTTGGTATTTAAATCTGTGTTCCATCATTTTTAAGTTTAATGTCATTTAAAATTATGTTTGATTCAAATTGAGATACTGTTATTGTGTGACCAAATCTTTTTCCAATGTTTCTTGATAAAGTTACTGTTCACGATAGCTTATTGTGAGCTTATTCTCAATAAGTTTAACACCCCCAAATTTACATGCAGCGGAATACATCTTTGGGTGCTAAACAATGATACTACAACACATAATTTATAAAGAACGACTCAAAAAGAGACGTTTTAGATTTATCGTTCCTAAAACATTTGTAAGAGTAGCGTAGTCCCAAGACATCGTAACCAAAGTACAACCAAAACAAAAGATTTAAATTGTTTTGAACAAAAGGAACGACAAATATTCAAAGAGTTTATATTGCAAAGTAGTGCACAACATTCATTCTCGTGGCTTCCAAGCTTCACCCTTCCTGATTACCTGAAATACATGTGAGAAAATCATCAGCAAAAATGCCGAGTGAATCTATAGGTTTATATAATCATTTTGAACACAAGTAAAGATTATAAGTTTGTGGCATACTAGAAGGCAACAAGCATCAAATAATAATTTTGCATCAACAATAATAATTGTATATAGCATAAATTGCAATAAGCTCATGGAACCGAGCCCTTAGACACTCCCTTTAGAGGTCTGATAAGACAGGAGATTTATTAATTGTCGGTTACCTCTAGATTATTGGTACATTGTCGTATACCTGACTTCTCAATACAATATGTTCAAACAGTGTGGAGGTCGGGCCTAAGCTTCTATGACAAGTCCATAAAACGTGAACCGGGGCGGCTTCCCCCATAGATCTATTAATTGTACTAGCGGTTAACCCATCATAGGTTAATTAACGGTCCATAATTGAGGCTTTAACAAAGGCAATCACTTAGTGCAATTTAAAGGCAACCACGGGTCCATTCATAAAGGGACAAGCATACCATAAAAATCTTGTGTTCTAAGTTTACAAAACATGTATTCCCCCTCGCGGGTTTTAAAATATTTGAATGAGCTCAAACGAGGCTATAGACTCACCTTAGTACTTATAGTAGTTTAAGACGATCGCCGACGATAGTAGATGCCCGAAAAACACGACAACCGCAACCTAGCAAATAAGGTGCGTACTTTAATAATAGACTCGAGAAATAAATGATACTTAATAAAATCAAACACAAGTATAAAATCACGACAACTCGAGAGAAAATGATGCAAGTGGTTCTATTATACTCTCCTATGTATTCATTTTATTGTTCTATGCCTTTAATAAAAATCTGCCGGAACATACCGAATGTCCAAGCCGTTTTCCCATACTTAAACATATCAAATTTTTATGATACTACTCAGAGAACTTGCTTACTATATGTAGAAAGTCCTCCCAAAAGCCCATTAAAAGATTTTACTTCTAAAGTTCCCTGCCCGACTCATCTTTGAATCACAAAATCCGGACAGTTTAGCGACCTTGACTTACGAAACCATTTTGACCATTCTAAACAACTCCATTTGTAAAACCGCCACTTGATTCTAAAAATAGACTCAAAATACTAAACTTGGAGCCTGAGAACAGCCCTTGAATCATTTTGAAACTCATTTTATAGTCCCCGAGATTCGATCCAAATATCGACAATAATTTTCGGATTGTGTCGACACTCGTCTCCCGGTATACGAAAATCAAACTAGTGTATCTTCCACCTCTTTTGGAGTTGGAAGGCCTACTTTATATCAAATCGAAGCTAACGAAATTCTCTACGACATAATCCCATAATAACAACCTATATTCAGACTTAAGATTTCCGAAAATGACCTCAAACCTACTGCCCAAAATTGACTATTAAAATCTCTTGCAAAATCATGTTTTTGATCAATTCCAACAACTTTTGTCATCAACCTAAGCCCCTAATATCATCATAAACCAATCCTAACACTTGTATCATCATCAGAATCAAAAACCCAAAAATTAAAAATCAACTTTTTAACAAAAACATAGCATGAAAATCTTTTGATCATCACTACTAACACATGCATACAACAAATTTGGATCAAACATCACTAACTTTTCTTGAAAAAATTAATATGGTTGCATGTATGAAAATTTTATACCAAATTGTAGCCCTTTGAAAATCTAGGATGGGACTTTGCTTGATTTTGGAAGATTCAATGAAGAAGATCAAAAATTTGGAGGGTTGGTTGATGGGGGGTGTACGGCTAAACAATGGGGAAGGGAAGAAAGATGGTTGTTTTTGTTAAATGAATTTTTTAAAGGAAAAGTGCTAGTGGAAAAATTATATATAGTGTAAGGTTAGGGTAGTTTTTGCCAATTTGTGATAGCTTTGGTCCAAAATATAAATATTAGTTAAAAAGCGGGAAATGACTAGAAGTCAATTTTACAAATATTTACGGGACTCGGGTTTCGTAAAAATACTTAAAAGTTTAAACGCACACGAAAAATAATAATATAACGACTCGATACGTAATTAAAACGATATCGTCGAAAATATTAAATATCGAAACGATCGATAATAAAATATAAAATTGTGGGCATCCGTCGGTATCGCGATCACTAGTAGTCCTCGTTGCTCGTCAAAATATTAAAATAAAATATTTAATATCGGTTTCAACTTAAACCGTTAAACATAATAATATTTAATATTATAAAATACTTCAAAAATATTTGAAAAGTAACATTAAGTAATGACCTTATTTTGTGGGTTTTACATCCTCACCACCTTAGGAGAGCACCGTCCCGGGGCTTACTTCTCCTTAGGTCCGTCTACGAATAAATGCGGATACTTGCTCTTGAAGTAGTCCTCTCGCTCCCAAGTGTATTCGGGTCCACGTCGGGAATTCCATCGCACTTTTACTATCGGGATCCGACTTTCCTTAAGCCGTTTCACCTCTCGATCCATAATCTCCATCGGTTCCTCAATAAAATGCAGCTTGTCGTCCAGTTGAATCTCCTCAAGTGGAATTATCAAATTCTCGTCCGCCAAACACCTCTTAAGATTAGAAACGTGAAAAGTATTGTGAATAGCACTTAACTTCTCGGGCAATTCCAACTTATATGCCACAGGACCAACTCGATCAATAATCTTGAATGGACCTATATAGCGCGGACTAAGCTTTCCTCGCTTGCCAAATCGAATTACTCCTTTCCAAGGTGATACTTTCAACATAACCATATCGCCAATATCAAACTCCAATGGCTTTCTCCTCTTATCCGCATAACTCTTCTGCCTACTACGAGCTGTCAATAAACGATTCTTGATTTGCACGATCTTCTCAGTCGTTTCTCTAATCAATTCAGGACCCATCAACTGACTTTCTCCAATCTCACACCAACCAACTGGTGATCTACACTTTCGCCCGTAAAGTGCTTCAAAAGGCGCAGCCTTAATACTTGCATGATAATTGTTGTTGTATGAGAATTCCACCAAAGGTAAGTGTCGATCCCAACTACCTCCAAAGTCTATTACACACGCTCGTAACATATCCTCCAAGGTTTGAATAGTCCTCTCACTTTGTCCGTCCGTTTCCGGATGATACGCAGTGCTCATATCCAACTGAGTCCCCAGAGCTCGCTGAAGCGATTTCCAAAACTCAGATGTGAACCGACTATCTCGATCATAAATAATTGACAAAGGAACCCCATGTCTACAAACAACTTCCTTCAAATAAAACCGAGTAAGTTTGTCTAAGTCATCAGTTTTCTTTATCGGCAAGAAATGAGCCGACTTAGTCAACCGATCAACAATCACCCAAATCGTATCATAACCACTAGAAGTCCTCGGAAGTCCCGAAACAAAGTCCATAGTGATCTTCTCCCATTTCCATTCTGGAATTTCAGGTTGTTGCAGTAAACCCGAAGGTCTCTTGTGCTCAAACTTCACCTTAGCACACATCAAGCATTTACTAACATAAGTAGCAATGTTAGCCTTCATATTCGGCCACCAGTAACATTTCTTCAAGTATGGGTACATTTTATCCGATCCTGGGTGAATCGAATATTTAGACTTATGAGATTCGTGCATAATTAGATCTCTCAGTCCTCCATACACCGGTAACCACACACGATTCTCGAAATATCGAATTCCGTCATCACGAATTTCGAATATAGGTGTCATCCTTCTACCAAGTCTTTATCTCTCACATTCTCTTCCTTCATCGCCTTAGTTTGAGCTTTAAGTATTCGATTAGATAAATCAGAATAGGTTTTCATGGCTAAAGCTCTAACCCTTTTGGTTATTTCTCTGTCCTTCCTACTAAGTGCATCGGCAACTACATTCGCCTTGCCGGGATGGTAGCAAATTTGAATGTCGTAATCACTCAACAATTCTACCCATCTTCTCTGCCTCATATTGAGCTCCTTCTGATCTAAAATATGTTACAGGCTTTTATGATCGGTATATACCACACTCTTTGTACCGTGGAGATAGTGTCTCCAAAGTCTAAGAGTAAAGACAACAAGTCCTAATTCCAAATCATGTGTAGTATAGTTCTCCCCATGCTTCCTCAATTGACGAGATGCATACGCGATCACTTTCTCCCTTTGCATCAACACAACACCAAAAACCTTACGTGATGTGTCACAATATACCACAAAGTCTTCAGCTCCGTTGGGCAAAGCCAAAATTGGTGCAGAACACAACTTCCGCTTCAAAGTTTAGAATGCTTCTTCTTCTTCTGAACCCCATTCATACTTCTTGTTTTTTTGTGTAAGTTTAGTAAGAGGTTTAGAAATTAAAGAGAACCCTTCAATAAATCGCCGGTAGTATCCAGCTAATCCCAGGAATTGTCTAACTTCAGTCGGGGTTATAGGCCTATCCCAATCTCTAATAGCTTCAATTTTGGAAGGATCAACATGAACACCGCTACTATCGATCACGTGCCCAAGGAATTGGACTGATTCCAACCAAAAATCACACTTGGAGAATTTTGCATATAACTTCTCCTTCTTCAATAACTCCAAAATAATCTTCAAATGACCTTCATGCTACTCCCGACTTTTGGAATAAATCAGGATATCGTCGATAAATACAATCACAAACTTGTCGAGGTATGGTTTACACACACGATTCATTAAGTCCATGAATACCGCAGGTGCGTTAGTTAACCCAAACGGCATTACTTGAAATTTAAAGTGTCCATAACGCGTCCGAAAAGCTGTAATAGGTATGTCCAACACGAAGTTGATGATAACCCGATCTCAAGTCGATCTTCGAGTACACACACGAACCTTGAAGTTGATCGAACAAATCATCGATCCTAGGAAGTGGATAACGATTTTTGATAGTTAACTTGTTCAACTCTCGGTAGTCTATGCACATTCTGAACGATCCATCCTTCTTCTTCACGAACAATACTGGAGCTCCCCAAGGTGACGAACTTGGTCTAATGAACCCCTTCTCCATTAACTCCTTCAACTGATCTGCCAACTCCTTCATCTTAGACGGTGCCAAACGATAAGGTGCACGCGCCACCGATGCATCTCCCGGCACTAGATCAATCTTGAACTCGACTTCTCGCTGAGGCGGAAGCCCTGGCAAGTCATCAGGAAATACTTCAGGAAAATCACGAATAACCGGAACATCTTCCACACGCCTAACCGGTAGTTCTTTCTCCACTACTTGAGCCAAGAACAGGTGACAACCTCTTTCTACATATTTCTTCGCCTTGATACAAGATATCACCGTCAGACGAGATCTACCGACATCACCTTTAACTACTAACACCTTACCCTTAACCGGTATATGAACAACTTTCTCCCCACTTACAATTACCGCATCATGAGCAACCAACCAATCGATACCAACAATCACATCAAACGAACCCAACTCAATCGGCATCAAATCAATTTCAAACAAATGATTTGCTATTTTCAAAGGACACTTCTTAAATATAGTGGTAGTACTAACTAATTGTCCATCAGCTAACTCGACCTCATAACTAGTATTTAGGCTTGTTGGCTCAACATTAATTAAACGACTAAAGGAAGTGCTTATAAAGCTCCTATCAGATCCTGAGTCAAACAACACACTAGCATAACGATGGTTGAGTAAGACCGTACCCGTCACCACATTTGGACCTTGTGCCTGATCCGCATCCTTAACAACATAGACTGCCCCAGCAGCTTCACCTGCCTTCTTGTTCTTCCACTTCGGACATTGAGGACGAAGATGATCACGTTGTCCACATTCAAAACAAGTCCTGATCGGAATATCATTCGCTCCAGTAGCATGGACCCTTGTCTTACGTTTCTCCACAACATGACCAACCTTTCCACATTTAGTGCACCTTGGTGGACAATTACCAAAGTGACAAGCACCACAACTCTTACATTTCTGAGCTGGTCCCCCTTGGTCAACATTATCATTCTTTTTAGTCGCAGATCTAGCCCCATCATTTCTCTTCTTATTGTACTGCCTATGGCGGTTACTACCTTGATTACCACTCTACGAATTCTCCCATTTCCTTTTACTACCCTCAGCAGCTTTCTCAGCCCTATCTTGAACTTTCTGCCCCATGAGTGTATGAGCCATTCTTATAGTCTCAACAAAGTTCTTGGGTCGAGATGAAGTCGTCTCACCTTTAATGTACCAGGAAACCCTTTGATGTATTGATCCATCTTTTTCTTCTCAGTAGCAAAAGCATCTGGACACAACAAAACCAACTCATTGAATCGGCTAGTATATGCAGCAATGTTGTTATCTTTCAGCTTCAGGTGCCTTAAGTCATCCTCCAAAGCAGATAACTCTTCTTCTGGACAGAACTCTTCTTTCAGCAACCTTTTAATTTCATCCCAAGGTTTCCTGTTTGCAGCTTCTAAACCAACTGTAGCAACTTGAGTCTTCCACCAGCTTAAAGCTCGATCCTTGAAAGTAGCAACTGCGAACTTAACCTTGTTCCTTTCTGAGCAATCACTAATCTCAAATGTTGTTTCTGTTTTCTCAATCCACCTGAATAATTCCAATGCTCCACCAGTTCCTTGAAATGTAGTGGGTCCACATTTCATGTATCCAGCAAAAGTACATTCTTTAACCGTAGCAGCAGCCGGAGCAACCTCATCTGCAGGATTCTCAGCTACACCTGCCCAACAGCTTCTGGTCCAGCAGGTTCACCTTCACCTTCAGCACCCGCACCTCCAGAGCCACCTGCTCCTTCAGTGTTAACACGCGCAGCTCTATCCGCAGCTAATGCTTTCGCAACCTCTTCAGCAACTAGCCTTGCAATGGCATCATTTGTCATTCTCCTAGGTGGCATGATTATGTCACATCACAAAGAGAAGATAAAATGAATGAGTTAATTGTATTCATGGTATAGTCATATCATGTACAAAATCAATCATCAAATGCATACACATTATCAATACAAGGATTCACAATCATTATAAGGATCAAAGGAAACTATTATCATCGATCAACAAGGAATGATCTTAAAGACAAATAGAGTACAATGACATAAAATAATAAACACTAGCCACGTGGGGATCCACATGGCTTAATTGACTGTGTCTCGCTTGCAGCAGTGAAACATGCTTCCTCCTCATCGAAGACGTAATTTGATGGTGGTAAACTTCACAAAATAGGTATAAGGTCATAATAAAATGAAATAGAATAATTTCCAAAAATCTTAAATAAATAAAGAAAATCCTTCAAAATAATTACAGGAAAATTCCAAAAATTTATTTAAGTAAATCATTAATAAATGATAACTCTTATCGAAAAGTTTAACGATATCAATGTATATCGATAAAGGATTATAGTATTTATTTAGAAATACTTAGCAATAAGGCATACATAATAATGTATACTAAAGTTGTAATCCCAGAAGTAGCTTGAACCTGAAGTCACGCGAAATCATGTGCACCGACTCTTTCAAAAGTAAAACCGACAGTTATAGTTTAGGTTTTTAGAAAAAGACCTAGTTCTCTATAACTCATGGCTCTGGTACCAATCTTTAACAACCCCAAATTTACACGCAGCGGAATACATCTTTGGGTGCTAAACAATGATACTATAACACATAATTTATAAAGAACGACTCAAAAAGAGACGTTTTAGATTTATCGTTCCTAAAACATTTGTCAGAGTAGCGTAGTCCCAAGACATCGTAACCAAAGTACAACCAAAACAAAAGATTTAAATTGTTTTGAACAAAAGGAACGACAAATATTCAAAGAGTTTATATTGCAAAGTAGTGCACAACATTCATTCCCGTGGCTTCCAAGCTTCACCCTTCCTGATTACCTGAAATACATGTGAGAAAATCATCAGCAAAAATGCCGAGTGAATCTATAGGTTTATATAATCATTTTGAACACAAGTAAAGATTATAAGTTTGTGGCATACTAGAAGGCAACAAGCATCAAATAATAATTTTGCATCAACAATAATAATTGTATATAACATAAATTGCAATAAGCTCATGGAACCGAGCCCTTAGACACTCCCTTTAGAGGTCTGATAAGACAGGAGATTTATTAATTGTCGGTTACCTCTAGATTATTGGTACATTGCCGTATACCTGACTTCTCAATACAATATGTTCAAACAGTGTGGAGGTCGGGCCTAAGCTTCTATGACAAGTCCACAAAAACTGAACCGGGGCGGCTTCCCCCATAGATCTATTAATTATACTAGCGGTTAACCCATCATAGGTTAATTAACGGTCCATAATTGAGGCTTTAACAAAGGCAGTCTGTTGTCCCTAATATATGATGATATAGCACACGAATTAAAGAAAGAAAGGTAGATATGAGATGAATTTTAGAGAGAGAAAGTAGTGAGAGAAAGTAGAGAGAAATGGTTGGTGAAACTTGTGGAATATTAGATTAGGAGAAAAATGAAATGACCAACACCCTTCCTAACATTCTAGGAAGGGTTTATATAGCCTTTGCTTACATGTAGCTTAATGGGCTATATGATCATGGGCCGGGCTTTCCTTTTGGGCTTTGGTTACTTATTAATGAACCTTAGCTTAAAGTTAAGCCCGTAATAACACGACTAATATATTACCTATTACAACGTTCTATAATACGATAACATAATAAACATATGACCGAGCATTCTTGTTTGGCTCAATATTTTGAGGCTAACAATCTCCCCCAATGAGAGGTCATAAACCTTAGTCATTTAGGAAATTTGTAGAGATTACTAATCTCGCCATAAATGAGTCTTGAACGTGTAATAGTAGTCTTATTCCTTCATGCTGTGATCTTTGAGCCTTTGTCGTTGTCTTTCAACTTTGTCTTTAAGCTTGAGATCTTCAAATCATCATTGACTTGTCTTTGCCATCTTGCGATCTTGTGTCTTCATCCACATGCTCACACTATTAATTGTTGAATATGTCTTTAGGCATGAGTATGTGGTTTCTGAATCATTGACTTTGCTGAGTACACCGTGACGCCACCTTCTCGAGACAAAACATAGACACGGACAGAATGGCTTTGACATTCGTCCTAAATTGGCAGCGTTTTACCTCTGGTCGGTGAAGACCGTTATACGATATTAAATATCGTACCTGTGATTAGGTAGATTCAATTAAGAATCTCCTTGACAGGGTTTCGCGGTTGTACTAGCCGTTCTCTTTACTCGACCGTCTCAAAGCAAGACTGCGAACATAAAGAGTGAATCAAATGGATAAATATCCGCTTGATTAAAGTCGTCAATTCAAATTCTTGGAACAAGTTTGATTCATTAAGAATCTTACCATTGTTGCTTTCCAGTTGACACAAGCTTGATTCATAAGAATCTCGCAAGTTACCTACCGTAGCGCTGTTTGATGTTGACGCTAGAAGGATTTCCATTCGTCACTGTGAATATTAATAAATATCACTCTGAATGTTCTGGCAAGACCATAAAGATATTGCGTAGAAACCTGAAACGAGTTTGAATCAATTAAGAATCAAACCACTGTTGCTTTTCAGTTTTACACATGTTCAATTCATAAAGAATCTTACATATGACCTACCGCAGTGTTGTTTGATGTTAACACTGGAAGGATTTCCACTCATCATTGTGAATACTAAGTAGTATCACTCTGAGTGTTCTAGCAATATCGCAAGGATATAGCGTAGGACTCTGTTGATCTTCATCCGTGTGTCCTAACGAGATTTGATTGATCTCTTGGCTCTAGACTCTATTTGTGCACTTTTAGTGGTCGGAGGCTAGAGCAGGTGCCACCTATTCAATATCAACCATCTCGAAGTGAGAAAGTCAATAGTAGTCATGTTGTTCTCCGTGACAATAAAACAAACTTCTTTTGAGAGAAGCCTGAGTAGCTAGGAAAGGGTTGTGCATACATCACTGGGTCCATGATGAGTTTGTCTTCATGATGAGTTGACCCGGTTTCTGCCTAAGTTATATGGAGGGCTTCTTTCTTTACACCCTTTATGCTTACATTTCTTTTTCATTCTACAACCCCTTCAATGCTTACCAAGACATCATTACTAGCACCTTGTTGTGATTGTTCCAGTGCTAGCATCAGTACTTAGTCGGCATTCATCTACGTTCACATTCTACTCCATCTTTCCTAAGGACTTCTAATAATCTATTGGATTGTCCCTGGGAAGATCCCTCCGGTTCTGGTTGGATCATAGGACTTAAACCTAACCACCCTTTTGACACCAATAACGTCGTGAATTAAAGATGTTATGGGTATTTGATCGTAACCATGAAAACCACTTTAAATTCTAACAAAGTGTTTAAAAAAAACATTTAACACCTTGCTAGTTTTGTCGTTTTAGAAATGCTCCCCCTTCACATGTGCATCGATAATCGAAAGTGTTTCACACATGTAGGTAAGAGTTAAAGTGCCTGAGTCTTATATTAGATCACATTTTAATCACATTTTCTCCCCCTATCTCTAATATATAAAATCTTTTGATATTAGAGATACCAAATTTGATTAAAATATATTTTGAAAAAATAGTCATGAAATCTCTGGGAGAAAGATGTGTTAATCTTTTGCATGAAGTTAAAATGCTCCCCCTCAAAAATTGATCCAATTGAATTGTCATTGTGAGGATATGATCCACATTTCGCTTTTTGAGGATGGGAGTTGTTGAACACACAATTTTTGAAAGATTTTGAATATCATTGAAAAATTCTTGAAAAAATTGTGTTCAACGCTTTTTGAAAAATCAATTCTTTTTGTCGAAAGGTTTTTCTAAAGCATAAACTTGAGTTCATAGACTTTGAATGTCTTGACGAATCCACTCAAGTGTAAGAAGATTTCTCTTCTTTTTCTGAGGGTAAGGGTACTAAATCGTACACTCCCCCGTGAATATCGATCCGGGTTGCAATCTGAAAGTGATTACAAGCCATTGTGTTGAGCTCAAAACGTTGAATGTTTTGTGACAAGCTCAACCCGTGATAGATTGCTCTACCCGTTGTTTGGAAATATTTGTCCAAAATAGACAATTTCCTTTATTAAAAGAAGAAATGACATGTTTTGAAAAATATTTACAACTTTCATTCGAGCTTTATGTACACACCCGTGTTGTTATTGAGCGACATTTCTAGGCACGTCCATATTATCGATACTTGAAGATATGTCGAGAAGAATATTTTTGGATTTTGAAAGATTTTTAATTTTGTGTTTTGCTTTTATGTGTTTTATATTTTTGTATTTTGCTTTTTCAAAGATATTTACAGGTTGATGTTTGATAGATAAATCAAGCAGGCACCTTTGCCAGAATCTCCAGGTCTGCTGGAGTCAAACATCTCATACCAATTTGCCTAACGAGGTACTCAAACCTATCTTTCGACAGAGCTTTCGTCAACAAGTCGGCTAATTGGTAATCCGTTCCAACAAAGTATAATTCAACGATACCTCTTTCAACTTGTTCCTTTATGAAGTGGTATCTGACATCGATGTGCTTCGTGCGTGAATGCTGTACCGGATTGCAGGAGATGGCTATGGCCGACTTAGAGTCACAACACATAGGTACTTTATCAAAGTGGAAACCATAATCCGTGAGTTGGGTTCTCATCCAAAGAACTTGAGCACAACACGCAGATAGAGACACATACTCCGCTTCGGCTGATGAAAGTGACGTGCAATCCTGCTTCTTGGAAGACCATCCCACAAGCTTATCTTGACCTAGAAATTGTGCACCACCAGAAGTTCTTTTTCGTGTATCAAGACACCCTGCATGATCAGAATCTGAATAGGCCGTTAGAAAGAAACCGGTTTCCCTCGGATACTAGAGTCCCAAATGAATGGTATTCTTAAGGTACCGAAAGATCCGTTTAACCTCCTTGAGGTGCTTTTCAGTGGGTCGTGCTTGATATCGTGCACAATAACATGTAGCATGATGAATATCAGGTCTGCTTGCTGTCAAGTACATGAGGGAACCAATCATGGAACGATACCTCGTTTGATCTATGGGTAATCCCTCCAAGTTAGCATCTAGCGATGTGGTTGATAATGGTGTCCCAACGGGGTCACATGAAGTCATACCATGCTTTTTGATTATCTCTTGACAATACTTAGCTTGGTTTATAAAGATACCACTTGGGGATTGGTGAACTTGAATTCCTAGAAAGAATTTTAGTTCGCCCATCATTGACATTTCAAATTTGCTATGCATTACTTTTTCAAACCATTTTGAAAGTTTTGGGTTTGTAGACCCGAAAATAATGTCATCAACATAAATTTGCACAAGCAAAATGGCATCCCCATATTTATAAGTGAACAAAGTTAGATCAATGGAACCTTTTGAGAAACCTTTGGATACCAGAAATTTCGAGAGCTCGTCGTACCACGCCCTTGGAGCTTGCTTGAGTCCATATAGTGCCTTGTGGAGACGATACACCTTATCAGGATAATGAGGATTGACAAATCCTTCCGGCTGCGTGACATAGACTTCTTCCTTCAAAGGACCGTTAAGAAACGCCGTCTTTACGTCCATTTGATAGACAGTGAATCCCTTATATGCAGCATAAGCAAGGAAAATCCTGACCGCTTCCATGCGAGCAACTGGTGCAAATGATTCATCAAAATCAATTCCCCCTTTCTGGCCATACCCCTTAGCCACTAGCCTAGCTTTGTTCTTGATGATCGTATTCTCTTCATCCATCTTGTTTTTCCAGATCCAACGAAGATTTAATGGAGTCACATCGTATGGTCTGTCAACAAGTTCCCAAACTTTAACTCTTTCAAAATGTTGAAGTTCATCCGTCATCGATTCAATCCAAGCATGATCAGCCATGGCTTCTTTGATGTTTTTCGGTTCAGCTGTACTCACGGCGAGTGCGAACATACAAACATCGCCATCGGTTTCCAGTTGTCGTCTTGTACGAACATGCTGTGAAGGATTTCCAATTACGTGAACCAAAGGATGATCTCGGGTCCAATGATGTGTTGAAGGATGTCGTTGATAGAACGTATGCATATTTGACGGATCAACATGGCGAGTAGAAGACTCTCCTGTTTCGTGTACCGGTGTGCCGAATGGGTTGATAAATTCGTCATCGTCAGATAATGCATCGTCTGCTTGATGTGTGTTCTCTGGAGCAAAGATAGTAGTTTTGGATGTTGTAGGATCGATTGTTGAAGTGATATTCTGAGGAGGTAAATCTACAACAACCCGTGTTGAAGTAGATGAAGTTGTATCCTTTTGTTGACGATGATCGGTATCATCATTCGTATCATGAGTGACAGCGGAAGAATTCGATGCAACTTGTTTCTCCCCCGTGAAATATTCATCATACATTGGTCCATATAACATTTCCAACTCTTCAAGTGTCGTGTCCACTGTCATATCTGCTCTAGGAACATGTTCAGGAACCGGCTTTGAACTTGACGGTTCATTGTTGTGGTCTTGAGTTCCGAGTTCCGTGCGGTTGTGAACGGAAGTCGTTTGTCGTTGTGGATCGGGACTTAAACTGCTTTGTTCAAGTGCCATTTCTTGTAATTCATCGAATCTGATATGAATAGTCTCGACTATCAATTTTGTTCTCTTGTTGTATACTCTGTATCCCTTAGACTGAGTTGCATATCCCACTAAAACATGAAGGTGTTTGAGTGAAGGTTTGTGATCATTAATTATGTGATATGGTGTCTTTTCGTGTCTTGGGATAACTAAGGAGCGGTTTTGTGTGTAGCATGCGGTTGACACGGCTTCTGCCCAAAAGTATAGTGGAAGTTTTGAAGCGGATAATAATGTTCGAGCAGCCTCAACTAAAGTACGGTTTCGTCTTTCAACAACGCCGTTTTGTTCGGGTGTTCGAGCAATAGATGTTTCATGTTCAATTCCTTCGGCTTCAAAATAATTTCTCAGTTTTGAATTCAAAAATTCTGTACCTCTGTCAGTAGGAACCACTTTAACTTGAGCTTGAAGACCATGTTGTATCACTTTAAGGAAGCTGATGAGAACATCGGGTATTTCATCCTTGGATCTCAAGAAATGAGTCCATGTGTACCTTGAGTAGTCATCGAAAATTACCATAACGTATTTCTTCCCATTGATACTTTGAACACGCATGGGACCACACAAATCTATATGAAGAAGATCTAACCGTCCTTTAGAGCTTGGTGTAGTCTTTGTCTTGAAACTACTCCGTTTAGCTTTAAAAAGCTCACAAGAAGAACAAAGATGATCTTTAATGAATTTCAAGTTAGGAAGGCCTCGCACAATATCTTTCTTGGAAAGCAAGTTGATGGTGTCAAAGTTAAGATTAGATAAACGTTGATGCCATAACCAAGCTTGAGTCGTTGAAGCTTTAGCCATGAAACAGATTGGAGTTAAAGATGTGGAGTCTTGTAGTGAAATAGTGTAGAGATCAGTACCCCGTGTTCCGGTAAGTAAGTCATTCCCATCATAATCACGAACAAAACATGTCTTCTTTCTAAAAGCAACCTCCAAATCCGCATCACAGAATTGAACAACCGAGAAAAGATTATGATTGAGCCCTTCGACGTAGTAAACCCTTTTGATAGTGATATTCCCCTGAACCAAGTCTCCATATCCTAGGATCGGTGCAAATTGATCATTTCCGAATCGGGCCGTACCCAGGAACTTCTCCACGAAGTTAATTAGAAGCTTGAGATTCCCCGTCATGTGCTTCGTACATCCGGAGTCCATTATGAAGAGAATTATTTCGATCACCTGCAGAAGAATTAGAACACGATGGAGCATTTGCTAAATTGGATTCCATGTTAGTTGTGATTTCCGATTCATTAGTTTCCCTAGTTTCATCACTTAGAGGCACACTAACGCTCGTAGTCACATTTTCTGTCCTAACCTTAGGCATCCATTTATATCCTGGAGGACATTGATTAGCAAACCACCATTTCCAAGGCTTGCTAGCAGACTCATATAATTCCCTAATTCTGCTTCTAGGGTTCTTAGTGGTGGATTCTGATGCAATACTTTTCTTAGGGGGGGTTGCACCAGAATGGTTCACTTTGCGTTTGGGTTTTCTAGCACTAATAGGCATCACAGTTTGCTTCTTAGTTCTAGTTTCTACGCCTTTGACATTATTCGAAACACACATAGCATGATTAGCATTAGCACACTTTCCACATTTCACACAAACAAACTTAACTTTCATAGCATTCAAAGTCGAATCATTCAAATCGTCATTACACGCGATTACAGACGCTTTATTCTTAGAAACATTGAAAATCCTAGGGTGGTCTTCTACTTCCTTCATCTTCCCTTGACTTTTGTTTTGCCAGACCTTTTCATTCATGCGAGTGCTCTTAAGCTGGGGTCGGCTAACACTAGCAGTGGGGACTACTCCTGTAGTAAAAGACACACGTCTATTAGTGTTTCTAGAAGTCTGAGGTGATTGACTTTCTTTGTTTTGTGTGGGTTTAGTGGCCAATCTATACATCCCTGGTTTAACCACATTTGTGTTCTTAATGCTTTGTGATCGAATATGTGTTTTGAGAGTGTTTTGTGGTAACCTATCCTTCTCATCCGTCTTGGGGGCAAACGCAGGTTTTGCAAATGCAGAATTAGAGAAAACATATGGTTTTCCCAAGACAGAGGGTCTAGTCACTTTTTGAGCATTGGGTTGTCTTACAACAAGTTTCTTAACACTAGGTTCCACAATCTTCCCACCCATCTTAGCAACGAGTTTCTGCAACTCTGCTATCGCTCTGTCCCTATCTTATAACTGACTTTCAACCCTTTAATTTCCAAATTCTGTTCGTTCATTTCTCGAAATGTTTGGGAAAGTTTTTCTTGCCATTTATTATCATGTGGAAAACTACCAACGTCTTTTTTCAAAGCAAGTTCAAGAGAATGACAATGTTTTTGAAGGAAATCAGTTTTGTGTTGAAGTAACTCAAAAGCCTTTTTATCAACATTTCTTTATGTTTCGAAAGCTCAAGTTCAAGACGCTCACACTCTTTGATTTTATCAAGATATTTGCATGCAACATCAGAATACTCATCGATATCAGCACAAGATTGAAGAGTAACACACAAAATATCTTTGGAGAGACATTCTTCTAAGAGTAGATCATATTCGTTTGAAAATTCTAATTTGTCATTTTGAAGGTCATCAATTTCTTTTTCAAGAGACTCAACATATTTCAAATCATCAAACATTTCAGACTGAATTAAATTTTCAAACTCAAGAACATGTTCTTTTATTATCTTCGTATTTGGTATTAAAAGATCTTTCACAAGCACAGTTATGTCGTGAGGAATCTCGGTTTTCCACTTATCCTTTTGACGTTTCTCCCAATCGCTTGCAACAATTGATTGAACATTATTAACGTGGTGTTTAAGAAAACCAAGTATTTTTCTACTTTTGCTTTTAGAAGCATCTAGAGGCAAATAGTTAATATATTTAAAAACATTAGTTTTCCTCTTAGTGGCAAAAGCTTTTTCCATTGAATTCTTTTTTGTTTGCATTCTAAAAATAATTCCTCACGAGACTTCTGTTTTTGTGGAGTGAAAAGACCATAAAGACTGTTTTCATAAGCATAGTTATATGGTTTCACAAAATCTTTATTGACCGGTGATCTACTCTCGTCATCCCAAAGGGACGTCTCTTCACTATCGATGTTAGCTACTAGGCAGTCATTATCAGTCCATTTGGACTCATCAAGATATAAGTGAGGGTTCGCAGCTTGAGCTTGTTCGAGTTACTTGGGGGTGGCAAAGCTAGGTTGACCCTTGATAAACGACCGAGGTGCTATCATTGGTTTGAATAGAGTCATGTGTATTATAAACAACTTTTTTCAAAAAATCGACTTGTTCTTCGAGATCCTTTACTTTTTCAGTATCTTTGCTTTGTCTATTTTTGAAATCTTGTTTTAATGTTTCAACCTCTCATTTCTTCTCGTCAAGAATTTTAGGAGAATCGGTGGTGTTCATAGAAAGCCTCTGTTCAAGTTCATTAACTTTTGTTGTGGCAAGGTACGTTTTTTGACGTTCATCACTTTATAAAACATTAAATTGACGTTTTTCTTTAGTTAACAAAGCAAGAGCTTCATTGTATTTATTTTCAAAATCATCCTTTTTAGCGTTGATGACACGACTTTTGTACCCCTCAAGCTCGTTGGTCTTTTGAAGAAGCTCAGCCCTATAACTATCAATAGTCTCACTAGATTTTATAAGAGCGGCTTTGCATTCTTCAATGTTTTGAGTGAGCGCTGCGTTTGCCTTCTTTAATTGCTTTTGATTCTTTCTATTTTCATTGATATCTTTTTGTAAACTAGCAATTAAATTAGCAAGCGCGACACGCTCCTCGTCATCATACTCATTTGCATGTTGATCATCCGCAAACTCATTATTGCACATGTCTGATGAATCGGGTGTGGTATTGCTATCAACCGTTTCCTTCATACATGTGTCAGTAATTGTTGTTGGTAGATCACTATGCGCATGTGTATCACCAAACACATTATATTCAGCATCATCTTGTACCTTATCAATTAGCTCGGTATCAAAGATAGGACCATTGTCATCTTCAGTGACGTTAAGGACCTCATGAATCTTTGCCATGTATGAATAATGTGCCTCGAGTTCTCGGTCGGAGAGTTCATCATCTGTGTCGTCAAGCATTTCTCCTTCCTCAGCTGATAACTTGATTCCAGCTTCCATTTTCTTACACAACAGCATCTTTTCCTTATGATAACCATAATCTTTAACCCTCTTTGGCTGCCTGCATTCCTTAGCCAAATGCCCAAAACCTCTGCAGTTAAAACACTAAATCCCACTTTGTTGCACAACTTGATTCCCAACAATTTCCTGATTTCCAACAACAGTAGCCACCCTCTGATTATCATACTTAGGTTGTCGATCATACTTTGGAGGACTCGCAAAACGTCTTCGTGTGTCATACCTTGGAGGACTCTGTGCATGGGTGTTCCTCGAGTTTGAAGATGTTCGAAGGTTGTTGTTGGTGGGTTTGTAGATTTTCTTATATTGCTTCATAACGAAAGCCATTTGTTGCTTGAATTCCCTATCCTTTTGAGCTATTTCTTCATCACTGTCTTCTTTGGATGATTGCTCAGGTGTGGGTGATTGTGCTCTTGCAACTTCTTTGCCTCGGGATAGTGTTGGAACATGTGACTTGGAGACAATGGATGATCGTGGTGATGATGATTGAGTAGAGTAGGTCTTTGAAGTACGGGAGTGATAATCTGGGTAATGTTGAGTGGTAGACACCAAAGCAAGTGGATTGGAAATCTTTGCAACTCGTTCAGATCGAAGTTCATTTGCCTCATTTTGAAATTGTTTCAAGATGTCAAAGAGCTTGTGATATGAAACTTCGTCTAACTTTTGTTGTTGTTTCACCAAGGTGACAAACCGTGTCCACTCTGGTTGAAGTTGCTGTAGAAATTGGACATTGACTTGCATGGTGGAAACTTGCAAGTTGTTTCGGGTCATATCATTCATCATCTTGTAGAATCGGGAGTAATAAGAATCAATTGATTCCCCATCCTTTGATGTAAACTTGCCAAAGTTCCAAAACATCTTAGTTTTCACATCTTGTTTGTTAAGTGATTCAACTTGTTGCAATCTTTCAATGGCCGTCCACATTTCTTGAGCAGTAGGACATGCGTCAACCGTAGAGTAAATCTCATCTCCAATGCCACTGAGAATTAAGTAGATTGCTTCCTTCTCTGCATCAAACCACGCACGGTTCTCTGGGGTGAGGTCGGTCCTCTTTTCATCATGTTCATATGCGGGTTGTGCGTCACTTGTGTTTGTGGCTGGTACTGCAGGAACTTGAATCCTTGAGAGTTTATAGGGTCCTTCCAAAATACATTGCCTTAAAGCATCACCGTTAGGTTTTGTGTCAAGGTAACGTATAAAACGGGATTGCCATTGATCATACCGACCTGACACAAGCATTGGTGGTCTTCCTTTGTTACCTGCCACCATTATGTTGTTGTTCGTTAATACTTCGCTTTTGGCTAGGTATAAAAATCTTATCGTAGTTCCGAGTCTTTTCGAATTGAAAACCGGTCTTAAGTGCGACTCAATCGTCTTTTGGTGAATCAAGAGAATGGTTTGGTTGATTTGTTTTAAACTAATAGCAAGTAATTAAAGTGTCGATGAGTACAAGGGAAGTTAAAAGATTAATTCTAAATGACGAGTAAAATAAATGCATGGAAACTTAAAGGTGAAAATGGAAAAGTAATAATACACTAAATAAAACTAACACTTGGGAAATTTGCTGAAAATAAAAAGTACTATAAGAAAGTGATATCGAACGAAACCAAAACAAGCCAAAAGGCCCCTGATCGGAATATTTTCCGATCAGATGATCGGAATAGTGAAAGAAATAACACAATCGGAATGTTTGATGATGCCGACAATCGGAATATGTAAACTTTGACCCAATCGGAATACGTAGAAACCTTACCGTCGGAATATGAATGAACCCACCAATCGGAAAACGGGGCAAATGCCTTGCCGTCGGAATACTTGACCAATCGGAAAGGGGTTTTACCACCCTTTCCGAAAATAATGGGGATCAGTTAGGGGGAGCACCCGGTCGGAATACCCAATCGGAAAGGGGCTTTACCACCCTTTCCGAAAATAATGGGATTTTGGGAAAACTAGGAAATAAGCTAAGTACAATAAGCTTATATCCAAAACTTATCAATCCGAATACTTAACCGAATCAAATAAGCACTTATCTCAACTTATTCAACTCGAAATTAAGCAACTTTTTAGATCAAACAATAAAAACATAAACTTTTTAATAAAACTTTTTAATAAGAAAAATAAGCTAATCATAAAAATAAGCCAATAAGCACAAAAGTCTTAAAGCTTAATCAAATGAAAACTTATAAGATGATCAAAAGATTAACTTTTTAGCACGAAATCAATTTAGAACAACACGGATCTTATGATATACGCACCAAAATCAACCTTAAATCAAAGAAAAGTAGAATGAGATTAAGGATCTAAAGCTTAAAATAGAACTTGATTAATAAAAATAAGCAATACAAAGTTGTTTAATCTTGAGAGATTAAAAGAAAAAGATGAACTAGTGAGAGAAAGTTTAAGACTTTCTCTCTCTAAAAACTAGAGAAAACTAAAAAGTGAAAATTAACTAAAAATCTAACCACCCTCCTAATGACTATTAGGAGGGTATTTATAGGGAAGGTGGAAGAAGTGCATGTGTTGCATCTTCTTTCTTGCTTTCTTCACGTTTTCTCGACTCGACTTTAATTCTTCGTCTTTGTCGTCTCGGGATTTGAACTTGTCTTTTAATTTTCTTCTTCTGTTAGACTTAAGTTCTTTGACTTCGTTAAACCTCCGTCTTTTGACTTTTTCTTCGATAAATCTTCAGAATAGGTCTTGGACTTCCGTTCTTTTCGCACTCTTGATCTTTTGACTTCGTCTTTTCCCGTTTTCTTCGATAAAAGCCCGTGAAAGCCCGTGTTTTCTTCCTTTTCCATATTTTGGTCCTAAAACACAATAAAAACACAAACCACGCATAATTCCGACTTTTACGACATAAATCACACGTTTTGGTCTAGTTATTATTGGAAATAAGTGGTAAAAGGATAAGTGTTTTCACACTTATTAAATCCCCTACACTTGACCATTGCAATGCCCTCATGCAATGCATTAATTTTAAAGCACGGTTTACATTTTCCATCATAAATAACCCACCTTGGCCTTTATTAAATACTAAATATAAAAGATAGAAATAAGCAAAGAAATTAAAAAAAACTTACATTGGGTTTTGGCGGCCATGAACGTTTATCATCCTCAAGTTTCACGTTCCCCATACCAAGCTTAAAAACGAGATCATTGTTATTATAAGTTAGCAAACCATCACGAACTCATGTGGGCCAATTACTCGCTTAGACTCCCTTATTCCTAAGTGTATCTCTTATATTTTATTTTTGTCTTGAATGATCACGAGGATGCATTGTTTGACTTATTTCGATAGTTATTTAGTCCGAAAATAAGGTGAACGATTTAATCAATAGTTAGCTAAAGGACCAAATCTTTTAAAACTGCTTCTCGGGATATCAGAAAGTTCATATCTTGGCATAACTTGGTTCGCGATTTGAGACCTTTCTCGAGCCGATATTTGGCAGCGACTTCATACTTCGAATCTTCGAGAGACGTTCTTGAAATTATGGTCTTCTCTTCATAATAGGAATTTCTTCACTTGAAGTTTTTGAGAGATTCTTCATCTTTGGACCACGACTTCTACATTTTTCTCCAATCTTTATTTTGGATTTTGATATACAACGATCCGCCTCCTTTTAGGACTTGGATCTATTTATCCTCATACCTTGTTAGGGTCTTTTCGGATAGACTTCTCCATGACTTTTGGGGAGTTCTTGCTTTTCGTCGTGTGTCTCGATCCTTCATATTGATTTTCGATAAATGATTCTTCACATCAGTTTTGGATCTTTAGCAACAAATTGTAGCCCTCATGCCTTGTTAGGGCCTTTTCGGACTCGCCAATCTTCGCGCCCCGCTTCATAAGTTATGCCTTGGCTATGAACTCTCGTCATTACCGAGCAACTTTTAAACGATCTGGGGCTAGAAGCTAATTAACCTTTTAAATCGTACAACCTTATTTAGTAGCAGATTAATCTATTAACAAGCGGAGGGAGAATAGGCTCATAATTAACTCACATAAATTCACGAAAGAATACCGAACTTATAATTGACTCTATCATCTCTCGTTCTCCACAGTTTAAAATCTCAAGGAATGAGACTCGTGGATGCTTAGCCTATTAAATCAAAGTTTTGGGTTTTCGAGTCGCCTATAGGATCTTGCAAATTCTTAGACTTTTTCATGTTTAGAAATCGCATTTTAAAGTTCCCTTGATAAACGACTCTCTAGGATCAATTATAGGAACTTGCGAAAAGTTCTTGTTCTTAACCCGTGAGAGTTAAGACTTTCGCGTTTTGTAGCTCCCCATATAAAAGCCTAGCAAAACTTGACTTAAACACGTTAAGGATACTAGCTAGAGTAAACTTAGGTAAGTAAACTCGGGTTGAGTCAAAATTTTCACGACTAAGAAAAATCTAAAACCACTTTATTAAAAATTTATTCTAGCAAAGGAAACATAACAAAAGCAAATACAACTATACAACTAGGCCAAAATAGATTAAAAATTTTGAAAAATGTCGAAAAATAAAATTTTCCGGTTAGAATGAGGGCAAATTCATGGAAAAGACCACTTACTTCGATAGAAGTCCCCCTACACTTGAGATAAACATTGTCCTCAATGTTTGAGCATGTGGGAGTAAACTCCCCTACACTTATGACATTGTGCACTTTGTTTAAATCTTGCTAAGGAGAGGACAACTAAAGTGAATTCAATGTGAACATATAGAATATGAAATATTGAATCACAAAAGTTTAGGATAGAACCGGGAAGATGGGAACACGGTATCACGGTTCGTCAAAAGTCATCAAGATGCTCTCTGAAGCTTTAATCCCTGCACAGCACAAGAAACAAGACAACAAACATATGCGGGGCTCCCCCTACACTTATTATGAAAGCAGTAAAGGATAGAACACAGGTTGCCTCCCGAGAAGCGCTTGTTTTTGTTCACCGAGTCATGAGCCTGACTCGACCCAATTTTAGTTCATGGGGAACGTGGTGAGGGATGGAATCATCTCTTGAGAGATGTCCTCACCAAAGTACAGCTTCAGACGCTGGCCATTCACCTTGAAGTTGGGCCCATTTGGCTGAGAAAGCTCAATGGTCCCATAAGGAAAAACTTTGGCGACGGTGAATGGACCAGACCAGCGGCTCTTCAACTTGCCAGAGAAGATCTTCAACCAAGAGTTAAAGAGAAAGACTTGATCACCAACGTGGAACTCTCGGTTCTTGATTTTAGCATCGTGGATCATCTTCGTCTTCTCCTTGTAGATAAGCGAGTTCTCATAGGCTTCATTCCTCAGTTCATTTAGCTCGTTGAGTTGAACCTTGCGATGATCACCGGCTTTGTTGATATCGAAGTTAGCCCACTTCAAGGCCCAGTGCGCCTTATGCTCCAGCTCGATGGGTAGGTGGCAGGCTTTCCCGTACACAAGACGATAAGGTGTACAACCGATCGGGGTCTTGTAAGCAGTACGGAAAGCCCACAGAGCATCATCTAACTTATCGGCCCATGCGGCACGATGCTCTCCCACAGTACGCTCCAAAATTCTCTTCAAGCCACGGTTGGATATCTCGGCTTGCCCATTGGTTTGGGGATGATAGGCGGTGGAAAGACGGTGATTGACACCATACTTTGCCATGACTCGTGCAAATTGATCGTTGCAAAAATGAGTCCCGCGGTCACTGATGATAGCACGAGGAACGCCAAATCGAGCGAAAAGCTGCTTCAAAAAGTTCACAACCACCCTCGCATCATTCGTAGGAAGAGCCTTAGCTTCAACCCATTTAGAGACGTAGTCGACAGCGACGAGGATGTACTTGTTCCCTTTGGATGATGGAAATGGCCCCATAAAGTCGATGCCCCATACATCAAAGATTTCACATTCCTGTATGAAATTTTGAGGCATCTCATCCTTATGTGTGATCTTGCCTTGACGTTGGCAAGCATCACAATGCTTAATCTTTTCGTGAGCGTCACGATAAATGGTGGGCCAGTAGAATCCAGAATCAAACACTTTCTTAGCGGTGTAGTTGGGACCAAAGTGACCACCGATGGGTCCTTTGTGGTAAGCTTGGAGGATATCAAAAGCTGCCGGTCCGTCAACACATCGACGAATAATCAGATCAGCACACTGTTTGAATAGATAAGGGTCATCCCAAAAGTAAGTCTTAACATCGTTCAAGAACTTCTTCTTTTGTTGGGATGTTAACCCTTGGATGAGAATACCACCCGCTAAGTAGTTTGCAATGTCTGCAAACCACGGGGTGCCATCAAGATTGAGATTTATAGACATTAAGGTCTCAAGGGGGAAAGAGTCATTGATCTCTTTGTTCGGATGATCCCCTTGGTATGGATCCTCAAGTCGACTCAGATGATCCGCGGCCAGGTTTTCGGCTCCCTTCTTGTCACGAATTTAAATGTTGAATTCTTGAAGGAGCAAAACCCAGCGAAGAAGTCTTGGCTTAGAATCGTTCTTAGTCATCAAGTACTTCAACGCGGAATGGTCCGTGTATACGATGGTGGTGGATAAAACAAGATAGGGGCGAAATTTCTCAAAAGCATAGACAACAGCTAAAAGCTCTTTTTCGGTTGTCGTATAATGCAATTGAGCCCCCGTCATTGTTTTGCTAGCGTAGTGGATTGGTTGGAAGTGTTTATTCACTCTTTGGCCCAGAACCGCACCAATAGCAAAGTCGCTAGCATCGCACATCAATTCAAAAGGCAGCTCCCAATTAGGGGTAACCAAGACCGGTTCCTTCGTTAGCTTATCCTTTAGAAGATTGAAGGCTTCGAGACACTCTTTAGAAAAGATAAACGGAGTATCTTTTTCCAAGAGGTGGGTCATCGGGCGAGCAATTTTAGAGAAATCCTGAATGAATCTACGATAGAAGCCCGCATGACCCAGAAAGCTTCTCACACCCTTCACGGTTGAAGGTGGAGGTAATTTGGCTATGACATCAACTTTAGCACGGTCGACTTCAAGACCGGCTTTAGAGATTTTGTGTCCTAGCACAATGCCTTCTTTGACCATAAAATGGCATTTTTCCCAATTCAGAACAAGGCGAGTGTCTTCGCACCGCTTGAGCATACGTTCCAAATTGGCAAGGCAAGAAGAGAAGGAATCCCCGAAGACCGAGAAATCGTCCATGAAGACTTCCATGGTTTGCTCAACCATGTCATGGAAGATAGCCAACATGCACCTTTGGAAAGTCCCGGGGGCATTGCATAAGCCAAAAGGCATTCTTTTATAAGCAAATGTGCCGTAGGGACAAGTGAATGTTGTCTTCTCTTGATCTTGGGGATCGATGGGTATTTGAAAATAACCCGAGAAACCATCAAGAAAGCAGTAATATTCATTACCCGCTAAACGTTCAAGCATTTGGTCCATAAAAGGTAGAGGGAAATGATCCTTTCTCGTGGCATCATTGAGTTTGCGGTAGTCTATACAAACTCTCCACCCAGTAACGAGACGGGTAGGAATTAACTCGTTGTTTGCATTGGGCACAACGGTGATTCCGCCTTTTTTAGGCACACAATGGACTGGACTAACCCATGGTGAATCCGAAATAGGGTAAATCATACCCGCATCAAGAAGTTTGATAACCTCTTTTTTGATGACGTCATGGATTTTAGGATTCACCCTTCGTTGACTTTGAATTGTGGGCTTAAAGTCGTCCTCCATGAGAATTTTGTGTGTGCAGAAGTGAGGATCAATTCCACGGATGTCAGAGATTTTCCAAGCGATAGCTCGTTTATGCTTCTTCAACACGGCGACAAGTCGGGCTTTTTCGTCTTCCTTCAGATCCTTTGCGATGATGACCGGTAGCTTCTCGTCGTCTTCCAGAAAAACGTACTCGAGATGGGGAGGTAGGTCCTTAAGCTCAAGAGTAGGAGGATCCTCAATAGATGGTGAAACTAACGATGGATCATCATTAGTCACCTCTTTAGGAGCAGGAGGAGACAGCGGGTCCTTATTGAGAAGTCTCTCAATAGTACGAATATCTTCATCCCAATTGGTGGACAAATTATCATACTTAATATCGAGAGGACCCAAGCTAGCTTCGAACTCATCCAAGTCACTTTATCCAAAAGGAGTCAATGCCGGAGCAATTGAGGCAACGGTCTCAACATTGGGTAGAGAAGAAAGAGTACTTTTACAAGCATCATGAAAATGTTCTTCACAAGCCTCATCGAGAACATCAATAGCATTAACACTCTCATACGAATAAGGTTGCTTAGAAATCTTACCCATGTTGAAGACCATTTTATCGTCACCAACTCTCATGATTATTTCGCCTGCGGCTACATCAATAAGAGTGCGACCGGTCCTCAGAAATGGACGTCCAACGATTAATGGAACACGGGGATCCATCTCGTAATCAACGACAACAAAATCCGCCGGGAAGGTGAATTTGTCGATGCCAACAAAGACATCTTCGGCTATCCCCACTGGATAAGCAACCGTACGGTTGGCTAATTCCAAAGTCATTTTGGTGGGGACTAGCTCTGGGAGAGATAATTGCTTCCAAACACTTAAAGGCATTAAGTTTATACTGGCACCTAGATCGGCTAGGGCCATGCAATTCTCTACTCCCGGGAAGTTGCAAGGAATCAAGAAGCGACCCGGATCACCAAGTTTGGTGGGCAATTGCCTTAAGAGTACTGCGGAGCAATTCTCATTAAGGTGGGTCTGAGCAATGTCAAGAAGCTTTTCCTTATCACTTAAAAGATCTTTAAATATCTTAGCGTATTTGGGCATGTGAGCGAGAGCCTCGGCAAAGGAGATGTTAAAATTCAGTTGTTTGAACATTTTAAGGAAGTTCGAAACCTGAATATCATCCTTGCTCTTTTGCTTCTCTTTCCTCAACCTTGAAGGATAAGGTATATTGGATGAAGAAGAAGGCTTTAAGGGAATAGGATCACTCACAACCACGGGTGGTGGGGAAATGGGGATAGAAGGTGAAGGAGGTGGGGAAAGTTGCTCGGTTTCCTTGGTCACAATCACGGGTGGAGGTGTAGGAAGCTCGGGTTCCATATAACCTTTTCCACTTCGAGTGGTGATTGCTTTCATCTCCCTCTTGGATTCGCAACGGTATTACTCGGAAGAGTACCCGAAGAAGAGGGTTGATTACTTTGGATGAGCGAACCAATCATATCACGAAGGTGAAGAGCTTGATTGTTAAAAGAGTTTTGCATGTTTACATTAATTGCATCACTGTGTTTGGCCATGTCATTCCTTAGCTCGGCTCGAATATCGCTCCCTTGTTTCACCATGTCATTCTTCAAGTTGACAAATTGACTCTGAAGATTCGTCACCATCTCACGATTAGTCTTCATGAACGTCTCGACGTCTTGGTTTACGGCCATCGGTTGATTGAGAGGTGGAGCTTGAGAATTTCCTTGAGTTGGGTATGGGTTTCTTTGGGATTGATATTGATTTTGAGCACGAGGTTGGGATTGGTTGCTTCGGTTGTAGCTTTGTTGTTGGTTTTGGTTTGCAGAAGGGAAACCAGGAGGAGCAAGATAATTGTTGGAACGATAACTTAGCAAGCCACGGTCTCCTTGAGGGCGAGCTTGATAGCCTCCCGTGGGATAAGTACCATATGTTGCGTTAACGTTTTCAGAATAATTGCCTTGGGTAGAAGGACAATCATTATAAGAGTGAGGGCCACCACATGTGTCACAAGAAATAGCAACGGCTTTAGCTTGTTGAAAGTGGTTTGTGGCCATGGCCATGAAATTCTTGTTCATTTCAGCGAGTTGTCGAGAAATTTCAGACATTTCAGGATTGGAGGTAGTAGATGAAACATTGACTCTCGAGTTAGATCTTGAGGATGCGGAAGAATCCCAATTCTTGTGGTGAGTAGTCATGTTTTCAATCAACTCTCGACACTCCTCCGGTCTCCTTTTCATAAAAGTACCACCGGCGGCGGCATTGATCGTGTCACGATCACGAAAAGTGAGACCATTATAAAAGGTGTCAATGAGAGTGACGGGGAGCATATTGTGATTAGGACAGCGGTCGATCAAATCATTGTAGCGTTCCCAAGCATCAAAAAGCGATTCATCATTCTCTTGCATAAATCCACTGATTTGGTTACGAAGGCTAGTGACCATGGATGGGGGAAAGTAGCGCGATAAAAAGCGTTGAGTCATATCATTCCACGTATGAATAGAATTCTTAGGAAGACGGTCAAACCATTTTTCGGCGTGGTGAGAAAGCGAGTGGGGGAAAAGTTGAAGGCGAAGGTCATCCATAGAAACACCGGGGCACTTCATGCTTTGGGTAATGGTAATAAATTTGTCGAGGTGTTTGTTGGCATCATCATCCGGAATTCCACGAAATGGGTTCGTTTGCACTTGCTGGATCATGTGATGCTTCAACGAAAACTCCTGAGCCGTGACGTGCATCGGCGCAATCGGGCCTCCGCGTCCGTTCATGGTGGGTTGGCACAATTCCTCCATGGTTCGTAAATCAGGTAGAAGGACATTGTTGTTGTTGTTATTATTCAAATTGTTTTGAGGTGGGTAATTATTGTTGTTGTTAACACCAGCCATATCTAAATCTTCAAGAGTCTCGGGCTCAGAATAGTTGGAAGATCTAGTACGCATACACCTGCAGAAGAAAAATATACACAAAGAATATAATATTTTTGGTTTTTATAGGTTTTTTAATGTTTTTGTATTTTTGAAGAGTTTTATATTTTTTATGGATTTTTGGAAATTTTTATAGCAAATGAAAATAACGTTCAAAGAACGGATCCCAAAATTCAATGCGTCTCTCACTAGAAACCGTTTATCTTAACGAAAAGAGCCGGCAGCGGCGCCATTTAATACTTCGCTTTTGGCTAGGTATAAAAATCTTATCGTAGTTCCGAGTCTTTTCGAATTGAAAACCGGTCTTAAGTACGACTCAATCGTCTTTTGGTGAATCAAGAGAATGGTTTGGTTGATTTGTTTTAAACTAATAGCAAGTAATTAAAGTGTCGATGAGTACAAGGGAAGTTAAAAGATTAATTCTAAATGACGAGTAAAATAAATGCATGGAAACTTAAAGGTGAAAATGGAAAAGTAATAATACACTAAATAAAACTAACACTTGGGAAATTTGCTGAAAATAAAAAGTACTATAAGAAAGTGATATCGAACGAAACCAAAACAAGCCAAAAGGCCCCTGATCGGAATATTTTCCGATCAGATGATCGGAATAGTGAAAGAAATAACACAATCAGAATGTTTGATGATGCCGACAATCGGAATATGTAAACTTTGACCCAATCGGAATACGTAGAAACCTTACCGTTGGAATATGAATGAACCCACCAATCGGAAAACGGGGCAAATGCCTTGCCGTCGGAATACTTGACCAATCGGAAAGGGGTTTTACCACCCTTTCCGAAAATAATGGGAATCAGTTAGGGGGAGCACCCGGTCGGAATACCCAATCGGAAAGGGGCTTTACCACCCTTTCCGAAAATAATGGGATTTTGGGAAAACTAGGAAATAAGCTAAGTTCAATAAGCTTATATCCAAAACTTATCAATCCGAATACTTAACCGAATCAAATAAGCACTTATCTCAACTTATTCAACTCGAAATTAAGCAACTTTTTAGATCAAACAATAAAAACATAAACTTTTTAATAAAACTTTTTAATAAGAAAAATAAGCTAATCATAAAAATAAGCCAATAAGCACAAAAGTCTTAAAGCTTAATCAAATGAAAACTTATAAGATGATCAAAAGATTAACTTTTTAGCACGAAATCAATTTAGAACAACACGGATCTTATGATATACGCACCAAAATCAACCTTAAATCAAAGAAAAGTAGAATGAGATTAAGGATCTAAAGCTTAAAATAGAACTTGATTAATAAAAATAAGCAATACAAAGTTGTTTAATCTTGAGAGATTAAAAGAAAAAGATGAACTAGTGAGAGAAAGTTTAAGACTTTCTCTCTCTAAAAACTAGAGAAAACTAAAAAGTGAAAATTAACTAAAAATCTAACCACCCTCCTAATGACTATTAGGAGGGTATTTATAGGGAAGGTGGAAGGAGTGCGTGTGTTGCATCTTCTTTCTTGCTTTCTTCACGTTTTCTCGACTCGACTTTAATTCTTCGTCTTTGTCGTCTCGGGATTTGAACTTGTCTTTTAATTTTCTTCTTCTGTTAGACTTAAGTTCTTTGACTTCGTTAAACCTCCGTCTTTTGACTTTTTCTTCGATAAATCTTCAGAATAGGTCTTGGACTTCCGTTCTTTTCGCACTCTTGATCTTTTGACTTCGTCTTTTCCCGTTTTCTTCGATAAAAGCCCGTGAAAGCCCGTGTTTTCTTCCTTTTCCATATTTTGGTCCTAAAACACAATAAAAACACAAACCACGCATAATTCCGACTTTTACGACATAAATCACACGTTTTGGTCTAGTTATTATTGGAAATAAGTGGTAAAAGGATAAGTGTTTTCACACTTATTATTCGTCACACGATATTCGGCAGTAGAATCCATCTCAATATTCTCTGAAATGATGAATTGGATGTGGATATTAAGTAGTTGTGTTGTGATTGTTTGGTTGTTGAAATTCCGAAAATTGCGATTTTTCTTAGCCCGACAATAAATTCCTCAGTCCGACAAAACGGTAGACCTAAAAAATTTGTAATCACCAAATTTTGAAATTGAGCTAGAAATGTCCTAAAACTAGTATGAAAAAAATTTGATTTTACTTGACCTAAACATGTCATCGAAATGTGCCATCGGAATGCCCATCGGAATGTTGCTTAGATCGGAATGTCCTTTAGATCGCAATGTGCACCTGTCGGAATCCTTAGATCGGAATGTTCTGATCGGAATGTTCAGATCGGAATGTGTACTTGTCGAAATCCCAGATCGCAATGTATACTTGTCGGAATACCAGATCGGAATCTTTAGATCGCAATGTTTAGATCGGAATATGTTCAGATCGGAATGTTTAGATCGCAATATTCAGATCGGAATGTGGCTGAAACAAATTTGGCAGAGTAACGACTCACAATTCCCTTGAAACCGTCGGAATCCCAGATCGCAATGTACGATCGGAATGTCCAGATCGGAATAAGGTATCGAAATCAAGTGATCGCAAAGTAGAACCAGTTGGTTATTGCGATCAAACCCCTCTCAATTGTACTTTCCGATGGTGAATCTTGCTAGAATTTCGGAAAGATGAAAAACAAGAAATTTTCAACTTTTGATCCAAAAAACTTGTGTTTAAGCCAAAAACCAAGATACCCAACTCACTATGGCACGAATAAAGAAGTAATACGACGTGTAGAACACTAAAAAACAAAAAAAATCTTGAATTCATGTAAGAAATAAGGATTAAATCAAATGAAAACTCAAAAACCAATCACAAAACTACCCCATGGCAATTGATACCAATTGTTGTCCCTAATATATGATGATATAGCACACGAATTAAAGAAAGAAAGGTAGATATGAGATGAATTTTAGAGAGAGAAAGTAGAGAGAAATGGTTGGTGAAACTTGTGGAATATTAGATTAGGAGAAAAATGAAATGACCAACACCCTTCCTAACATGCTAGGAAGGGTTTATATAGCCTTTGCTTACATGTAGCTTAATGGGCTATATGATCATGGGCCGGGCTGTCCTTTTGGGCTTTGGTTACTTATTAATGAACCTTAGCTTAAAATTAAGCCCGTAATAACACGACTAATATACTACCTATTACAACGTTCTAAAATACGATACATAATAAACATATTACCGAGCATTCTTGTTTGGCTCAATATTTTGAGGCTAACACAATCACTTAATGCAATTTAAAGGCAACCACGGGTCCATTCATAAAGGGACAAGAATACCATAAAAATCTTGTGTTCTAAGTTTACAAAACATGTATTCCCCCTCGCGGGTTTTAAAATATTTGAATGAGCTCAAACGAGGCTATAGACTCACCTTTGTACTTATAGTAGTTGAAGACGATCGCCGACGATAGTAGATGCCCGAAAAACACGACAACCGCAACCTAGCAAATAAGGTGCGTACTTTAATAATAGACTCGAGAAATAAATGATACTTAATAAAATCAAACACAAGTATAAAATCACGACAACTCGAGAGAAAATGATGCAAGTGGTTCTATTATACTCTCCTATGTATTCATTTTATTGTTCTATGCCTTTAATAAAAATCTGCCGGAACATACCGAATGTCCAAGCCGTTTTCCCATACTTAAACATATCAAATTTTTATGATACTACTCAGAGAACTTGCTTACTATATGTAGAAAGTCCTCCCAAAAGCCCATTAAAAGATTTTACTTCTAAAGTTCCCTGCCCGACTCATCTTTGAATCACAAAATCCGGACAGTTTAGCGACCTTGACTTACGAAACCATTTTGACCAAAATACTAAACTTGGAGCCTGAGAACAGCCCTTGAATCATTTTGAAACTCATTTTATAGTCCCCGAGATTTGATCCAAATATCGACAACAATTTTCGGATTGTGTCGACACTCGTCTCCCGGTACACGAAAATCCAACTAGTGTATCTTCCACCTCGTTTGGAGTTGGAAGGCCTACTTTATATCGAATCGAATCTAACGAAATTCTCTACGAAAAAATCCCATAATAACAACCTATATTCAGACTTAAGATTTCCGAAAATGACCTCAAACCTACTGCCCAAAATTGACTATTAAAATCTCTTGCAAAATCATGTTTTTGATCAATTCCAACAACTTTTGTCATCAACCTAAGCCCCTAATATCATCATAAACCAATCCTAACACTTGTATCATCATCAAAATCAAAACCCCAAAAATTAAAAATCAACTTTTTAACAAAAACATAGCATGAAAATTTTTTGATCATCACTACTAACACATGTATACAACAAATTTGGATCAAACATCACTAACTTTTCTTGAAAAAAATTAATATGGTTGCATGTATGAAAATTTTATACTAAATTGTAGCCCTTTGAAAATCTAGGATGGGACTTTGCTTGATTTTGGAAGATTCAATGAAAAAGATCAAAAATTTGGAGGGTTTGTTGATGGGGGGTGTACGGCTAAACAATGGGGAAGGGAAGAAAGATGGTTGTTTTTGTTAAATGAATTTTTTAAAGGAAAAGTGCTAGTGGAAAAATTATATATAGTGTAAGGTTAGGGTAGTTTTTGCCAATTTGTGATAGTTTTGGTCCAAAATGTAAATATTAGTTAAAAAGCGGGAAATGACTAAAAGTCAATTTTACAAATATTTACGGGACTCGGGTTTCGTAAAAATACTTAAAAGTTTAAACGCACACGAAGAATAATAATATAACGACTCGATACGTAATTAAAACGATATCGTCGAAAATATTAAATATCGAAACGATCGATAATAAAATATAAAATTGTGGGCATCCGTCGGTATCGTGATCACTAGTAGTCCTCGTTGCTCGTCAAAATATTAAAATAAAATATTTAATATCGGTTTCAACTTAAACCGTTAAACATAATAATATTTAATATTATAAAATACTTCAAAAATATTTGAAAAGTAAGATTAAGTAATGACCTTATTTTGTGGGTTTTACAATAAGCCCTGTTCTGTTACTGCTTATTGTTCTACTTGAGGTGATATAAGACTTGAAAAAATCTCGTGGTCTCTGTTGGGAATAAATTTAGGCCAGAACACTTGAACGCTGACAAGAACAACTCAAGCGTTGACAAGAGCAAAGTGAGCGCTGACAGCATAAGCGTTGACAAGATAAAGTCAAGCGTTGATAGATTGAAGACAAGCACTGATGGAAGATGTGAGCTACACGTATATTATATTCTAGATTACTTCTAGTAAGGATAGAAACGACAATGTATTTTCTATGTTTATCTTTACCTAGAATAATTGATTCGTAGCTTATTGTACAAGACTTCTTGTTCTATAAAAGAAGATCTTTTAGGTTAATGTTTAATATCAGTTTTTATAGTATTCGCAAGTTAAACCTTTCATTGTAATCAACAAGATTATTCTAATACAAGTGAAAGTTTGTTTAACATCATTGTGTTTTAGATCAAGTGTTAATTCCGCATAACACTTTGTTACTTTATTCATAAGCAAAGGTTTCTCTACGTGTTATACTTGATCTAATCTCGTATACACAAAGCTAATCGATCTAAGTTTGGGATCAACAAGTGGTATCAGAGCTTGTTGAGAAACTTTTGATCTTTAAGTAACGCGGAACCCTAAAACACCAAACCCTAAAAACCCTAAAATTCTCAAAACCCTAAAAACATCATGTCTGGCACAAATCAACCTCCTGCTTTGCTTCAAAACAACTTTTCAAACCCTAGTATCAAAATTCCCATGTTTGATGCCAGGAACTTTGAACTCTGGAAGTCCAATTTTGAGCAATACATAGCTATTCATGACTACACTCTTTGGGAAATTATCGAATATGGAAACACATTCGACAAAGCAGCAAAGATTACTGCTGCAATTGCTGCAAGAACAGCTGTTCCTAATTGTCCTGAAGCTGATAAAGTGGAAAAGCCTGATGATGGGAGAGCTGTTGCTGTTGAAGACATAGCCAAGAAGAGGGTGGACATGAAAATCCTGAACATCTTGAAACATGCCCTAGGTCATGAGAATCAGCACAAGTACAAACGTTTTGAGTCTGCAAAAGAGCTTTGGGAAGCTCTTGAAGTAGCACATGGTGGCAATGCTGATACAAAAGAAGAAAAGAAGAAGCAACTATTGCATGAGTATGCTGTGTTCAAAGCTCAACCTAATGAGAATCTCAGCAGTGTGAGAAGTAGACTTCTTGATATCACAAGTCAACTTTCCTTCATGGGAAAACAGATTGATGATCCTGAATTGAATGCTACTTTTCTCAAAAGCCTTGGTGATGTATGGAAGATTGAGACAAGATCTATTCTTGTCAATAATACTCACAAGACTTCCAGGTTTGATGACATCTTCAATAAACTAAGATTGTTGGAGAATGAATGGCAATTGGAGAGTGATAACAAATCTTCCAGTAGCAACATGGCCTTCTTCTCACAAAGTGAAGGCCAATTTGATTCCATGAACTTCTATGGACATTCAGCAACTGGATCTCAAGGTGTCAGCGCTGGATGTCAATCTGTCAGCGCTGGATCATATCCTGTCAACGCTTTGTACTCAAGCGCTGACACACACAATCATGGCGCTGATAGAATTAAACCTGCTGGTTTTGATCTTGATACTGTGTGTGCTTTCATTGCTTCTCTGCCCAGTGATTCAAGGATTACATATGAAGATCTTGAGCAGATAAGTGATGAACAATTGGAAGAGATGGACATCAAGTGGACTATGGCTCTTGTAAGTTTAAGAGCAAACAGGTTCAATAAAAGGTTCAAGAAGAAGATGACCTTTAATGCTAAGGATGTTGCTGGCTTTGACAAGTCCAAGGTAGAGTGCTACAACTGTCATAGGATGGGGCACTTTATGAGGGAATGTAGATCTCCAAGGAGATCTGATGCTGGGAAGCCTTCTAGCCAAATGATTAAGAAACCAGATCCCAAGGCCATGGTTGCTGTTCAACAAATTGATGGCGTTGGAGAATGGGATTGGAGCTGGATGGCTAAGAATGAGGAAGAGGACAGAGCTTTGGTTGCTGAAGTTAAAGAAGAGCATGCTGAATATGCTCTCATGGCACACTCCTCCTCTTCATCAGATAATGAGGTATATGATGATGCTTTCTGTTCTAAGGGTTGTCGTTTGAATACTGAAAAATTAAAACAAGAGATAGTTAAATTATTAGATGAGGCAAGTACTGAAAGATGCAAAGTATCTAACTATCAAATTGCTCTAACCCAAACAGAAAAGACAGTAGCTGAGTATAAGAAAATGGAATTTGATTTAAAGGATCAAATAAACATCTTAAAACATGAGTTATTTCAGAGTAAAGATGTGCAAGATATAGTAAATAGGGTTAATCTTGATTTGATAGCTCAGTTAGAGGAGGCTAACAAAAATAAAGATAATGTGAGTCTTAAAATCCAGAGATTTGATAAGGCCACACAAACCCTAGGAGAGTGTGTTAGTAAACAAAGAGACTCTAAAGATATGAGTGGGATTGGGATGAATAATTATACTGTTGTTCCACCACCAGCTGGGGATTTCTATGGTGTCCAATCAAAGGACTTATCTTGGACTGGCTTGCCAGAATGCCAAGAGGAGGAGTTTATTCCTCCACCTAGAGTGACTTCCCCAGTTGAGGAATATCAGCAAAAGTTGACTGACCTAGAAGAGTGGAAGAAAGCTAACCACACTTTGTTTGTTAAGGGAGGGTTATTGTGTGAAAGTCCAAATGAGCCCACACCAATCAAGAGCCTTGATCCTAAACCTATTAAGATCACACACCCTACCACTGGCAAACCTGTTGACTTTGGCACACAAAATGTTAGAAAACCTAGTGTTAAATATGCAGAGATGTATAGAAATTCTAGGTCACCAAAAAGCCAAGTTAGTAACCATGGAACAGGCTTCTTTGCTTCTAGACCTAAGACTATGTCTAGAAAAGCTTGTTACACATGTGGGAGCTTTTCACATTTGGCCTACAAATGTGTCAACGCTTCCAATGTCAACGCTGACAGGAACCATTTCAGCGCTGACAAAAGTCAACATAGGTCAAATACTGCCAGACCCAATACCTTTGTGAACAAAAGTTCACAAGTTGTTAGACCAGCCCCATTCTTTTCTAGAGGGTCTAACACACAAGGCCTAAGACCTTTTCATAAGTCAAATACTTGGTCAAATAGGCAATGGGTTCCTGTAGCAAACCCTAGGTTCAACGCTGATAAGAGCAATCGGGGCGCTGACAGGAGTAATTTCAGCGCTGACAGACACACTGCTAAACCTAGGTATTTGCAGCCACAGGGAAATAGGTCTAAAGCTTCTACTAGCTTAACATTGAGACCAAAACAAGACCAGAACCCTAATAATACTGGTATTTCTATGACATGCAACAGGTTTCATTATATTTCTAAGGCATTGTCAACACCAATTGGGGTTAACTGGGAATTTCATTCAAACAGGGATGAAAATGGGGTTGTTATGAGAACCAAGTCTGTTCTTGTTGAACAACCAAATGAATCCAAGTCTTCCAAGGCTTGGGTTCCCAAAGAAAACTAATGTGTTTTCTTTATGTGCAGGGCATTCAGAAGAAGATCAATGATTATGGATACTGGGATAGTGGATGCTCAAGGCACATGACTGGAAAGGAAGACTATCTGACCAATTTCTCTCCTATTCAAGATGGTGATAAGGTATACTTTGGAGGTGGCTACGGCACAATCACAGGAAAAGGAACCCTTGTCACCAACAATCTAAGGTTTGATAATGTCTTCTTGGTGAAAGACCTGGATTATAATTTGTTTAGTGTATCACAAGTGTGTGATAACAAAAATAAGGTTCTTTTCACAGATACTGAGTGCTTGGTGTTAAGCAAAGATTATAAGCTCCCTGAGGAGAAATACATAGATTTTAGAACACCAAGGCATAAAGACATATATAATGTGAATCTTAATGGAATTAAGGTAAATAATAAGATGTCATGTCTGTATGCTAAAGCCTCAGTAGATGAAAGTAATCTTTGGCACAGGAGACTAGGGCACATAAACTTTAAGAATATTAATAGGCTTGTGAGGCTTGGTTTGGTTGATGGTTTGCCTGAAAAGGCTTTCCACAATGATCACTCTTGTGTTGCATGCCTTAAGGGCAAGCAGCACAAGGTCTCATTCAGGTCTAAACAGGTGCACTCTAGTTCTAAACCACTTCACTTATTGCATATGGACCTCTTTGGTCCAACTAATATAGAAAGTTTGAAGGGTAAATCATATTGTTTTGTCATTACTGATGATTACTCCAGGTTCACATGGACTTTCTTTTTAGCCAAGAAAAGTGAAACTGCCCTAAGTCTGATTAATTTCATTACCCAAATTGAAAAGAAAAATGGTAATGAGGTCAAAATTATTAGAAGTGACAATGGGGGTGAGTTTAGAAATCAGTTGTTAGATGATTTTTGTGCCAAGAAAGGGATTACTAGGCAGTTTAGTATAGCTAGAACCCCACAACAAAATGGGGTTGCTGAGAGAAAGAATAGGACCCTTATTGAAGCAGCCAGAACCATGTTGGCTGATGCCCACTTTCCTATAGCCTTTTGGGCTGAAGCTGTTAATATAGCTTGTTATGTTCAGAATAGGGCATTGGTCAACAAGATACATAATAAGACACCTTATGAATTACTTTGGGGAAGGAAGCCAAATATTGGTTTTCTAAAGCCTTTTGGATGTCATGTAGTTGTTTTAGAAACTAGTGAGGCCCTAGGTAAATTTGATTCTAAAGGTGATGAAGGCTACTTCATGGGTTATTCAGTGCAGAGTAAAGGATATAGGGTTTACATTAAAAAGGAAAAACGTATACTTGAAAAGGTACATGTTAGGTTTTTAGAAAGTAAACCTAGTGATCCTGAGAGTGGTCCAAATTGGTTGTTTGACTTAGAACCTTTATCTAGAGCTTTAAATTATATGCCTGTTACTGATCCAGACATTGTGAAGGTAACTTCAAGTGTTTTGGAAAAGAGAATTGGTAATGTTTCAGGTATACAGGTTGCTAAGGAGGATGGACCACCAGCAGTTGAATCATCACCCACACAAGAATATGTTACACTTCCTATATGGACAGATGAGTATTATGCTGCTACTACTGCTGCTACTGCTGCAAGGAAAGATAATGGTGGTGTTCAAATACCACCAAATACAAACATGCATGACTCTTCAGGCGCTGACAAAGGAAAATCAAGCGCTGACACGACCAATTCAGACGCTGATGGCTCCAACGCTGACAACACCAGTTCAGGCGTTGTTAGCCCAAACGCTGACAAACAAGGATCAGACTTTGGAGACACCTTTACACAACTTTTCTCTTCCCATTTTGAACAGGGTGGACCTTCCAATACTCATGAAGAGATTCCTGTTGATGAAGAAGAATCTGAAGAAGATATTGGCAACATGGAGCGTGAAATTGAGGACACCAGACTTTTTGAAGGAGGAGTTCTCACTTCCACAGCAAAGGATCACCCCACATCTCAAATCATTGGTGATGTTATGGCTCCAGTTAAGACAAGAAGATCCCATCAAGGTCTTGGTGGATTTATTGCCAATATACACAAGAAGGTTGATACCCCTCTTGTAGAAGCATGTTTGTTTGCCTGTTTTCTGTCACAGGAAGAACCCAAGAAGATTTTTGATGCTCTCAAAGAACCAAGTTGGGTGGAAGCAATGCAGGATGAGCTTCACCAATTTGCTATACAGGATGTTTGGGAGCTGGTTGATTGTCCTAGGTATGTGAGACCAATTGGGACAAGATGGGTTCTAAGGAACAAGAAAGATGAAAGAGGCATTGTGGTCAGAAACAAGGCACGTTTGGTAGCTCAGGGTTATACACAAGAGGAAGGAATTGATTATGAAGAAGTCTTTGCTCCAGTTGCAAGAATTGAAGCTATCAGAATTTTCTTAGCTTATGCTTCTTGCATGAATTTTACTGTTTATCAAATGGATGTGAAGAGTGCTTTCCTCTATGGCACAATTGTTGAGGAGGTTTATGTAATGCAGCCCCCTGGTTTTGAAGATCCTGAGAATCCAGACAAGGTTTATAGAGTAAAGAAGGCAATGTATGGCCTTCATCAAGCCCCAAGAGCATGGTATGCTACATTGTCCACCTATTTGGTGGAAAATGGTTTTAAGAGGGGCACCATAGATCAGACACTGTTTACAAAGAAGAAAGGAAAACATGTGTTGCTTGTGCAGGTCTATGTTGATGACATCATTTTTGGCTCTACTGATCCAAAAATGAGTGAGGATTTTTCCAAGCTCATGACAGATAAATTCAAGATGAGTGCAATGGGTGAGATGAACTTCTTTCTAGGTTTACAAGTTCAGCAGAAAGAAGATGGTATCTTCATCTCCCAAGACAAGTATGTAGCTGAAATCTTGAAGAAATATGGTTTTTCTCCACATGAGAAGGAGGCTTCCACTCCTATGGATAGGCAATACCCTTGGGGAAAAATTGGAGCTGGAAAGGATGTGGATGTTAGGCACTATAGATCAATGATTGGATCATTGATGTATCTTACAGCCTCAAGACCTGACATCATGTTTGCTGTGTGTGCATGTGCACGCCATCAAGTGACTCCCAATGAATGTCACCTTTTTGCTGTGAAGATGATTTTTAGGTACCTAAGATGTTATCCAGATCTTGGATTATGGTATCCAAAAGATTCTCCATTGGACCTTATTGCTTATTCAGACAGTGATTATGGTGGTGACAAGTTTGATAGGAAATCCACAACTGGTGGATGCCAATTTCTTGGGAGCAGATTAATATCTTGGCAATGCAAGAAACAAACAGTGGTGGCAAACTCTACAACTGAAGCAGAATATGTGGCAGCAGCTGCTTGTTGTGGACAAGTCTTATGGATTCAGAACCAGCTGTTGGATTATGGGTATAATTTTATGCATACCAAGATTTTTGTAGACAATAACAGTACTTTATGCATTATTAAAAATCCTGTACATCATTCTAAAACCAAACACATAGAAATTAGACATCATTTTATAAGAGATTGCTTTGAGAAAGGTTTAATACAACCAGATAGGGTAGATACTGAAGATAATGTAGCTGATTTATTAACTAAACCTTTTGATGCTGGAAGATTTCAATATTTGGTAACAAATATTGGAATGGTTAATCTCACTTAATATGTGTTTTGGAATATTTTTGTAAAAGTATGTACAGGATAATGCATTGTTATTGGTCTTTGTGATGATTTAGATTTTCCACATTCTTTTTCTAACACTGACAAAGGTAAATACAACGCTATCAAGTGTTATTTTGCCGTTGTTGGAGATATTATGGTCTAACGCTGACAAGAGTTCCTTCAACGCTGATACGTGTTGTCGGGACGCTGTCAACAACAAATGTTAGTTTTGTGGTTTTCATCTAAATGTGCAGGTAGGTGGTAGCTTTATACCATTGGATACAAAGTTGCTTATGGATCTTTGAAGAGTTATTTGGACATGTTTTTGTTTATGGATGATGGTTGGAATATTTATATTCCTATCTTGACATAAATTTTTAATGTTCATATATATATTTTGAGAACTCATGTATCATAGTTTGAGGGGAGGTTTAAGGAACCTTTAGGACTCTTGGGTATTCTTAGAATACTCTCATCACAATTCTAGATTGTGTCCACTGGTGAGTATGGGTTAGTTTTACTAAACCATGAGGCACTGTAGCATGCATAGTATATCAACTTTGCATGCTGCCAAGACATTTTTGACTTAGAATTGGTTATGGTCTGATGGGAGGCTTGGGAATCCTTTTGATATGGGTTTTACCTGGGAGTAACAAGGATTTTATGAGGTAACTTGGTTGTTAAGAATTTTGGTTAGCAAGGGACACTAGAGGACTGTTATGTCTATCTTGCTTATGCAAGTGTGCATAACTGGACAGTGCTTGCCGCCCTATGATAATTATCAGCTTTTGGTTATCTTCTCTAGGATAAATTACTTGTTAAGGTCATTGTTCACTTTTTAAAACAATTTTATTTTTGGACGCTGACAAGATTTTTCCAAGCGTTGTTGTGACCAAAATGGACGCTGACATGGCTTTAGGCGAACGTTGACAAGATTATAGCCGTTGGGCGTTGATGGGTTATATTTGACCGTTGACAAACAATGGGACCTACCCAGTTGTAACTTTTTGACATATTTTCAAGCCGTAATTTTAGGAGTTGTTACTTTCATTTAATGCATGAGATAACTTATACACTTTTTCAATATTTTCATGATTGATTTTTGAAAATCTTTGCCTATTTTTGGGCCAATCACGTGCATTCATCCACTCCTATAAATTTGGCTCCTATTTTTAAACAGGGTATCTATAATTCTTGTCTAACACTTTTCTCTTATCAACCTTCATCTTTTATACATCAACTTAACAGCTTTCATCAATGGCACCAAGATTTAACTCAGCAGAATTGGATTTGGGGTTCAAGTCTCAACACAACATGATTGCATATCTTGTTGCTGATAATACTTTGTTCCCTGAATACACACAGATGGTGGAGTATTTGAATGCATCCCCATTAAGGTATGCTCTTTCTCATGCCCCACTCATTCCAGTCACACACATTAAACAGTTTTGGAACACTGTCAGTTCCTCAACAGTTAATGGAGTGACAACATTGAATTCTATTGTACATGGGAGACCTTGGGTGGTTACTGAGGCCTTGATACGCCAGGCCTTGCATCTTAATGATGCTGATGGTATAACCATGCTTCCCATATCTGAAATAGAACAAGGGCTTAGGGCTTTGGGATACCCTATTCCTGATGAAGGTACTCTTAATAAGTACCATAAGCAGGAATTTCCCCCAGCCTGGAAGTACCTAATTCACATTCTCCTTCAATGTTTGAGTCCTAAATGTACTGCACATAATGAGATCAATAGATCCATTGCATCTGCTATTGTGTGTATTGCAACAGGGCAAAATTATAATTGGTCTAAAATGATTTTTGAAGGAATGTGTAAAAACAAGGGGACAAAAATGACTTTAGCTTATCCCCGTTTTCTGCAAATGGTTTTTGATGCTCAAGGATATTGTTCAAGGGATCACAATGACTTTTATAAGATCCCTGAACAAAAGAAGGCTATTTTTACCAAGATGAATTCACCACCTCATAGAGACCTACCATTAACCCCAGCCATGCTTGCTGTTATTGCAGCAGCACAACCCCAACCAGACCCCCAACCTCATATTGACCCTCAACCACAACTTGAACCTATCCCTGAACCTTTACCCTCACCTGACCAAATGCAAATAGACCAAAATCCCTTCGACGCTGACACATCTAATGTGGGCGTTGATATGCCTATTCCCAACGTTGACACCCAACCATCACAATCCTAAACACCCCTTAACCAACCTACATTTACACCATCTTCTACACCATCTTCCACACCACCAGAATATAGGTTGATTAAACGCCAAAGGACTGCTGGAGTGTTCTCCTCTGGTGGTCCTAGCCATGTAGCAGAGAGAACCATCACCACAAGTGTGGCTGGTGACCTGGATGAGGCTGAGACTATTGGTTCTGGCTTAGAAGCTGGCCAAGACAGTCCCACCATAATTAAGTCCTCATTCATGCCCAATGAACCTAACTTGGGAGGTCAAATTCCCATTTTGGAAGAGGGCAGACTGGAACCAATGACGCTTTTAGAATTGACGGCTGTCTGCATTAGCTTGCAAAAGCAAAATGCAGACTTGGTACAAATTGTCAGTAACCAAGGCCTTGAACTCAAAGAATTGAGGGAGAGGATTGTTGTTTTGGAGAGTGCTCATTCAAGGGGCGGTATGGAGGAGTCTTCCAAAGGGGAGGAAGCAAGAAATCTGAGTGATAAGAGCAGTCAAGATGGTCAATCATTGGACATTGCTGAAGCTCTTACTACATTGAAGGAACAAAAAGGTTTTGATACGTCCTTAATCTCTCCAACAAATTTAAATTTATCATTTACAGATATGCTGAGAGAGGTTACACAAGGCGCTGAGGGAAAATATTTAAGCGTTGATAAGGCAAGTTTGGACGCTGACAGAAGTATTTTGGGCGCTGATAGAGGAAATTTGGGCGTTGACAGATCTGCATATGGAGGTGATGTATTCCAGTCATCATCTATCATCAAAGATGTTCCTACTCAGGTATTATCATCTACCCTACCAACAATTGAACCAACAGATAAGGGTAAGGGTAAGTTGGTAGAAGAAAATGTTCCAAAGAATGCAGCTCAGGTTGAATTTGATAGAAGATTGGCTGAGCAAATGATGGAACAAGGTGAGAAGGAAAAGTCACCATTTGTTGTGACTTCTGAGGAAGAAAGTGATGGAGGCAGCTCAGATTCAAGTGTGATGATTGTTGAACCAGAAAGACTTGAGTATGGTGATGAGCTTGCTAAGGAAAGGCTGAGAGATTTGAAGTTGCAAATTGATTTTGATATGCCAGAGGTAGTTCAGATGTACAATTCTTGGGAAGAAAGCTGCATGGATAATCCAGACTTGACCATTTCAGATCAGATATGGGGTTTGGAAATTCTTCTTAGAGTTCAGCAGGATTGTAAGGTTATGTTGAAATACAGGGCAAGCAACATTCTCTCTGAATTGAAAAGGGATAGAAGGAAGCTCTATTTTATGTTGCTCAAATGTCATGGAGTTGGATGGACACATCAGAAGCTGAAGGCTTTGACATTTGATGAGTTGGAACATAGGGCTTATCCTATTTGGGTGAAAGTGCAGGAAGCGAACACTTTCAGACTTCTTTCAGATGAAAGAAAGGAGCAACTTGCAGAAGAGATGGCAATCAAGAAAGCTATGATAGTCCCTAGACCAGTGAAGAAGGGATTTGTTCTTGAGTTTCCAAAAGATATGTCTCAACTGTATCCAAGTGAAGCAATCATTAGAAAGAGCCTCAAGCTCTCCCCATTAGAAGCTTCAGATATGGTGCATGTGTTACCACTAGATTCCAGGAATCCAATTATAAGTTATGAGGAAGATGAATGTGGATTCTGGAAAATTGGAAGATTTGGCAAGGAGGTACACACTTTTACCACTCTCATATCTTTATTTGCAAGTTGTGACAGAGAAGACTTGGTAGACCTTTGGAGGTTGTTAGAGACCAAGTATGAGGCTGAAGCACCAACTTCAGCCAATGGAATAAAACTTTGGACCACATTCAAAAGAATGTGTGGGACAAAAGAAGAAGATCCTGAAATATGGAAGGATCTTGAAGATGACCTCAGTGGTCTTCAATGGAGGTTATATTCAGCTGCAGGTGTATATCATTTGAGTTCTACAAAGTTTGCTGAGTATTTACTTGTAGATGCTCAGTATTTCATATCCAAGGCTGTTTTGGAGAAGATGAAGGACACCCAGTTGGAGATAGACTATACAAGTGACGTGGCAAAGAATTTGATCAGATTTATTTATTACCAATATGATAAGGTTTGTCAGACTCCTCCAAGTTCTTAATGTTTATTCAGAAACTTGATCATAAGAGTGGATATCAAGTTTAGGGGAGGATTGTTGGGAATAAATTTAGGCCAGAACACTTGAACGCTGACAAGAACAACTCAAGCGTTGACAAGAGCAAAGTGAGCGCTGACAGCATAAGCGTTGACAAGATAAAGTCAAGCGTTGATAGATTGAAGACAAGCACTGATGGAAGATGTGAGCTACACGTATATTATATTCTAGATTACTTCTAGTAAGGATAGAAACGACAATGTATTTTCTATGTTTATCTTTACCTAGAATAATTGATTCGTAGCTTATTGTACAAGACTTCTTGTTCTATAAAAGAAGATCTTTTAGGTTAATGTTTAATATCAGTTTTTATAGTATTCGCAAGTTAAACCTTTCATTGTAATCAACAAGATTATTCTAATACAAGTGAAAGTTTGTTTAACATCATTGTGTTTTAGATCAAGTGTTAATTCCGCATAACACTTTGTTACTTTATTCATAAGCAAAGGTTTCTCTACGTGTTATACTTGATCTAATCTCGTATACACAAAGCTAATCGATCTAAGTTTGGGATCAACAGTCTCTTTGTTTGTTGATTCAAAGTTTGGGGAAGTTCAGAGTTTCTGCTCTTCATTTGAAGATATGGTTCAAAGTTCTTTGGATCTCATAAGTTTTTGGTATTGTTGGGTTTATATTGGATAGGCAGTAGCTGATTAAGCTTGGTATAAGCTAGTTTGTGGTTAAAGAAGCTTGAAAGTTAAGTTGAGTTGAGGTTTTTGGTTGATTTATGAGAGCTTGACGCTTAGATCTCAAGTAAATAACCTTCTCATTGTTTTCATATTTTTTTCTCTTTGAACTACTTATTTTCCTTATTTAATCTATCTGCTTATTGTACTTATGCGTTTTTAATTGATTTCCTTTACTTGCTTATTCTTGTCTGCTTACTTGCTTTCATTTATTTTGCTATGTCTTACTTTTAAATTTTATTTTTACTTGTTAAAAGGAGTGTTTGGGGTAATCTACTTAAAGCCTATAGATCATAGGATTTGGGTTGGGGACTACTGACACACTTTTGATAGGTGAAGTATAACTTAGATCATGCTTTGTTTTTGTAAAACCCACATAAAAAAATACCGTTAATTAAAAACTATTAATATTTCATTAATGCACGATAAGTATTTACGTATAATAATACTACACGACAAGATATAACACGAAAGTATTAAAATCACGAACACAAGATACGCACGAGAATACAAGTTAGACACCAACTAAATAAATAATAATGATCTCATGTTGGAATAAACCTTACAAGAATTATTAATAAACCTTACAAATTAAAAGGGCCCAAGGCCCGATCCACCAAAAGTAGTAAAAACAAACAAACGTATGTTTCTCTCTCACTTTTATCAAAATATAATATTTATAAGAAACCCTTAGGGCTCCCATTGGCCGCCGTCAAGAAAGAAAGAAAATGAGAGAAAAGATTTTGGTTTTGATCTTTAATTCGTAAGGTGGTGTTCGTGTTTCTCATTGCTTATCTTTAATCATTCGATAATTCTTTAAACCTTAATCTTTATTTCTTTTCATGGATCATAAATCACGAATTAAATAAAAAGAATGGAAGATCACATGTTATTATAAATAAAAACAAGAACGGAATAAATCGGGTTTGATTCCTTTAGTGTCACGCAAACCGAGGACCTCATTGAGGTGCTCTCGGTGGGATTTTTAGGCCAGCAGCCACCGACTTTCATGGTCTGTTGGCTGGCTTGTACTGTCAGTCGCAACCCCAACAGGGGCCACAGTGGGAAACCCCTGCAGAGTGGAAGTCGGAAGCCACAGGGCTCCGGTGGGTACTTTATGCTGGCAGTCTCAAGGCTGTAAAGCCGTTGGGGAGCTGTTGCTGGGCAGTGGCAGCCACGCAGGCAGCAGCGGGAACCCTACTGCTAGCAGCCGCAAGCCACCAAAGGGGGGCTGCAGTGGGAAAAAGCTGTTGGTAGTGGGAACATGGCAGGACAGCCACAATAAGGGGGCTGTGGTGATGTTTTGTTCGAACAGCCGAGACCTCTTGGTCTCGGTTGTGCTTGTTTTGGGGCTCGTGTAAACCGAAAGACAAAAGGGGGTGTTTGGATTAATTATTTGGCTAGTGATCTCGGGCTTATTAACTTCTTTAACTTCTTTAATTATTGGTAAAACTAATCACGGCTTAATTACGACTCATTTAGATTGAAATAAATTAATATGAGCTTATTATTATTGTTTAGCTTAGTAAGAAATTATTATTAACATTCAAGGCTTACCTTATGATTTATTATAAGTCCATTACATTATGATTTTAATTAATTGTAATCCATGACATATTATTAATTAATAATAAAATATAAATCATGACATATTATTAATTAATAATTATTTAAAAATTATGACATATGATAGTTATGTATTAAGATGGACTTTATTAATATTTACATCATGACTTATTAATATAATATTATAATTAACCATGACTTATAAGAAATTGCTTATTTAATATGCTTATTAAACCATGACTTATATAATCAGCTTATTCAATGAACAATGTAAATTATTTAAGTATATTACACGAGCATATTACTGTTTATGGAAACTTACTATTTTTAGAAACTTACAATCTATGGAAACTTACTATTTTTGGAAAGTTACTATATATAGAAAGCTGCTATTTTTGGAAAGTTACTATATATAGAAACCTGCTATTTTTGGAAAGTTACTATATATAGAAACCTGCTATTTTTAGAAAGTTACTATATATGGAAACCTGATATTTCTAGAAAGTTACTAATTATGTAAATATCAAGTATAATAACACAAGGATCATGAAATACATTAATCAAAAACACATGAATGTATCATATTAAGGAAATACACGATAAAGCATAAACAAGTAACTCAATTCATGAACAAATACCTAAAAACTAAGAACAAGTAACTTATTAATGAAAAATAAACTCATACACGTCCTTCTTTTATGTAGCTCACGTGAAGTCAGAGTAGTACTTTTCCGCTGTTTATCTCTGTCACTGCTTGCTAGACATAAGGTACGGTTATTCTGTCCTTTAGTAAGGACATCTCTTTCTTTGCATGATTAGGATTCCCCGTTTGATATGCCATATGTTTTCCCTAGTTTTCATATGTTTAAACTTTCATTGTTTTTCGTTCTATCATTTTAATTGCCCGAGCTATATACATGCATGACCATGACTTACATGACCACCTAGTTATGGACGTACCATAACCATGACATATGAAGCACCTGTGTCATGAATCTCCCGCGATGTGAGTGATTTCTCGCGGTGTCCCTTCACGTTCATGTTGGCTATTATTATTATTATTATGGGTCGAATAGGTGCATCCTAGTTATAGGTTTACAGTATTACATGTACGGGGTGATTGGTTTAGTGTGTGCTCTACACTCCATCACATTGGACTTGATCCCTCCACCCATATTAATATTATTATAAGTCACCACTCTAATAGCATGACGAGGTCACCCCTCTATGTATTCATACACACGTTGATAATATGTTATGACTTATATAAGCTCGTGGGCATTTAATTATATTGCATGTAAAACATATGACCTTTTAGTTATCTCCCATATTCATAAATTATCTTCCTGATTTTAAAACCAGAACATACACTTTATTCCGTTGCATTACATGTTTATGTTACCATTAATTTTATCATTCCGTTATATCCGTTCACCGAGAGTATTGCTCAGCCGTATTTTCTTTTCATGTCCCATACGGCAGGTACCCAAGGACAGACTTGAGCATTGAGAGTACGTGCATAGGATGGAAGCTACCTTATACTTCTTTCCTTTTTGCATTTTAAATACTTATGCTTGGTTGGACAATGTTTATTCCTTTCTACTTCATTAACTTTATGCATGTTGAGCTTATGTTTGGAAGCCGATGTTTGATTTTGGCTTTCTTGATTGTTAAACCTACTTTAAAAACCCTAAGATCATTAAATGCACGAATTTACGGTTAAATTTAAACTTTTTAATTAATTAATATACGGCATGAATCATGAATATTTAATACGAATGTTATGTATATATATTAATTATTATAAGTATTACGTACGTAAACATGAACATAAATGCACGATAAGTATTCACGGATAATACTTAAACATACGAGACATAAAACACGAACATTAAAACGAACACACATGATAATAATTTAAGACACGAAAAATAAATGAATGTGTATGTATGTGTGTGTTAGTCGGTGTCCAAACAAAGAGAAAAAGGGGCCCATGGCCCAATCCATTATTAATCCTAATAGTAAACAAATAAGGCTCCAAGATTTTGATAAATTACATATCATAGGAAAATAACAAAACACTAAAAATCTTTCTCCTTCCTCTCTCTTTGGTCGCGACGACAAAAAAGAACCACAAGGACGATTCATTGTTTTTTATCCTTGTTTCCTACGCTCTTGTGTTCGCATTTAAAACCGTGATAATCACGCATTCGGTATTCCTTAACCTTTGATCTTTTATCATTATTAGTAATTATTCAAGTTCTTGATTATTAAAAACATAGAAAAACATGTAATTATCATAGATCAATCAAGATTAAAACAAAGTACGGGTTGGGGATATGGTTTTGTCCCGATCGCACGCCAACCGACACCACGTAGGGTCTCGGCGGTGTTCGGTTTCCATCAGACGAAACCCCATAGGGGTCAGCGTTGGTTTTGGTACCACCAACCGCAACCAAAAGGTTGGCGGTGGTGTTTGTTTTGCTACCAGCCGCAATCCAAGAACCCCAGCAGTGGGGAACTTGGTGAGCCAGTGGGAACCGAGACCATGTGTTGGTCTCGGTGGGGGTGTTTGTCGTAGCAAGCGGAGCCACGGCAGCAGTAGTGGCTGCAGTTGTGTGTTCAGCCGCAAGCCACAACAAGGGATGTGGTGTTGGTAGGTTTCGAGGCAAAACACACAAGGGGTGTTTGGCTAAACTTTTTCCAAAGCATATGTACACATTTATTTAGTTAATTGATTTAATCAAAAACATGTTAATTATATTAATTAATTTACATGACTTAGGATATAATTGTAATTTAAATAAAATCATGTTATATTTTTATGTATATTTTATTAAAATAAACTTATGTTAAAATAATTAATGAATTAATTATTCATGTACACTAGATTAATTAATTAAAACTTAGCTTAATTAGTTAATATCTTTTAAGGTAAATTTTAATATTATTAACCATGCAATATTTAATTAATTAATAATAACAAGTTAAGCGTAAGTATTTATTATTATTAACCTTTACAATATAATTGTACATGAAATAATATAAGCTTATTAAAACTATAAGTTATACCATTCAGTATTATGAAAACATGTTAATTATGGTATTATATTAATTATGGCAACATGATAAATATGGAAACACACTAAATAGGGTAACATGCTATTTATGGAAACACACTAAATATGGTAACATGCTATTTATGAAAATATGCTAAATATAAAAACTTCCTATTTTTGGAAACTTACTAATTATGGAAACTTTCTATTTTTGGAAATTTAGTATTTAAGGAAACTTACTATTTTTGGGAAGTTAATATATATGGAAACCTGCTATTTTTGAAAAGTTACTATATATAGAAACCTGTTATTTTGAAAAAGTTACTCATTATGTTATAACAAGTACTGTAACACATAAAACATGAAATACATGAATCTAAAACACATGAAACTATAAGAAACACATGATTAAACATGAAATAATAAGACAAGACAAGAACAATTATAATAAGTATGAACACGTCAAGAAAACTAAATAACAAGTATGTATAAGTAAAATCGACACTAATTCATGTCCCTTCATTATGTAGCTATCGTGAAGTCGAAGTGATCTTCCGTGTTCGTGTGAGACCCCCAAAATCAGGTATGGAACAACTTGGCAGCAAGGGGGCGCCACGTCATGGTACAAGAAACAATGAAATATTGTTGACATAAAGTTGACGTAATAAAAATTTATGCATTAAATCATAAAAAATCAAAGTTTTTAAACAAAGGTCCCAGAGTTTTATAAGCGGAAATCTATACTTTAATAATGGTTTTGTAACTTATAATTACCAAGAATACATGATAAACTTCTGACAGTTTTTAGATAAAACCAAAGTTTTAATATACACAGAAATCTCCAAGTTGCGATAATATTCTACGGGCTCCCATCCAAGCAAAGCTAAGAAATAATACCTGAGATTAAACATGTAAAATCGTCAACATAAAGCTGAGTGATGTTCATAGGTTTAGCAGTAAAGGTGTGGAACACAAGCATTCATTTGTAAAAAAGTAAATAGAGAAAATGGTTATGATCATTAACAATAGTCCGGAACCAATATTATTGCTGTTTAGTTAATGAACCAAAGTTTAACTCATAGTAAGTTCCTCTAGGGAGTATTCAGCCTAAATACTCAAGTATAAACAAATGTAAGTGCGTCAAGGTAATCGGGACGGGGATTGTCAATACCGATGGATCCACCCACAACATTCGCGCTTAGCGCAAAGCATACGGGACAATTAACGGTTCATGATCAAGAGAGGAAACTTAAGGCTATTAACTATAAGCAATAATATCAATAAAAACTGTTGGAAAGCATACAAGTCTGAATAGCATACAAGTTCTGGATAGCATACAGTTTTTAAATGGATGTGTTCCACCATGTAAAATCTCACCCCGCGTTTAGAAACAATGTAAAAGTAGTAAAAGGGGCTATGAACTCACCTTAGCTACGAGGTGAATCAATATGGAACTGGAGGTCTGAGTAGCAACAACAATAAATCAAGAAACTTTAAGTCATCCAAGACGTATGATAACGGGGCGCGAAAACTTATAAGATACAAAAATAACGTTCAGAAAACGCTTTGGTTACTATAGTACATAAACCATGTTATAACTCGCAAGGCATTACAACCTATTGACTCGAATCAATTTTGACTTATAAACACTACTTACCCACTGTATGATCATGTTTGTAAACATTAGCAATGCTCATCAAACCCATAAGTAGCAAACTTTTGTACACTTTGAGTCGAAAATTAACGTTGAAAAATTGGCTGCACTAAATTTTTAGAAACATGGTGTAAAGATTGTATCATATCTAGACATATATAATAGCTATAAACTCAAACTTTATGGCACTGAAAAGATAAAATTATTACCTTTTTAAATCATTAAGAAACACTATCAAAGCTATTAAATCAACGGGAAATGCATTTTTAGTGCAGACTACTTATATTTGACTTTTCGACAAAAGTTTGTATAAAATCATTTTGACCATCATTTACATTCCATTAAAGATTTTAACTTGAAACCAATTAGAAATGTTCACATTTGACCTATGTTACTGTAATAAGTCATAACAATACCCACTTTGAATTTTTATGCTTTGACCTCAAACACAAATTTGGGGCACATGTTGGTATTGACTAGTTTCGATAAAAAGACCATATTTTACTCATTTGGACACTTCCAAAAACCACCTGACTCACCAATTTTACTACAAAACCAAGGCTATCCAAAAATCAATAAAGTTGTAGGTCTTATTTGCATAAAAATTTCTTGAATGGCAGTAGAGATCTGCTATCATTCTTAACCTCATTTTGACACTAAAATTTACTTTTAACATCACCTAAACACTTGCACACCCTAAGAAATGCCTCTACAAGTACACAAGACCTATAATGATCATAATACCACCTTGACATCAGTAGCATATGGTCTAAATACAAATACCCCGATTTCATAATCACGGTATTTAATCAAAAAGTAATCAAATCAATACAATGGTGCCAAGAGTACTTTAGTACAAGTGTGACGAATATGAGAACCAGGCTGTAGATGGCAATGGGAAATACTCCAAGGTCTACCCGCGACCTACAGGAGTGATCACGACCCTTAAGTATGCGTTTTATAAAAATATAAAACAATTGTATCAAATTATTTTGTAAAAATGTAATATGTATATAACTTGCACAACTAACCGGGCCTAAGTGTGGTCATGACCTTCATGACACATAACTAGTAGAAAATTCATAACATGATAGCTTAAGGTCTCAAATCAAGTAACCAAAGTGATTTGCACCTAAAAACGCTAACAATTTACTTAACCGTAGGCGTAAAGTCACATTTTCTGGTATAGCTGTTTTGTAAAGGGCGTAGCTACCAATTCATAAGTCCAACAAATATGGGGTTTTCACCTCTAGAACGGGTCTCTCATGAGGTTTCCAGAATGTCAAACCATTTGATCTAAGACTTTACTGAACCTTTTAAAATTCCAAAACACTAACAGCCTTATCGTCAGCACCTAATAGTCAAACTGCACTAGTCAAACTTGGGACAAAATAACCCGTTAACCTATAAGGTTTAAAGGTCTGAGATTTCCATCATTGAAAAGCCTCAAGATTCTACCTTCGGCCCATACCAACCACGAGTAAATAGCTACTACTATTTATTGGGAAAGTTACATTCTTTGACGGTTACAAAATCAAAATTTAGGTTTTCAAACTCGGGTTTACCGTTTTATCCATAAAAACAATTTGGTGATAGCTATCAACGCGAGGTCAGTTGAGTTCGTAATCTTATAAAGTATACTAACTCACTAGGTCTTAAAATGTCAAATATATGGTCCATGACCTGTAGCAAATAGCTATACAAGTCTGTTGGGTCAGATTGGGTTCACAACCGTAAATCAACCATAACTCACTCATCCGGAGGAGTTGATCGCCCATCCAACTCCCTAATAACATGTAAAAGGGTCAATAAGTCTATCTAATCTATAAAAACACAGCCTAGAGTGGGAAAATATGTGATCTTTGGGCTAACAAACATGATGTCCGAATTTTGCAATTAAAATCTTAATTTGATCATAACTTCCTCATTCGGAGGAGTTATGTGTCTATCCAACTCGCCACTAATAGGTAAATGACCCAAAGAACCTATTTATGACATAAAAAGTACAGGTCATAGTGAAAAATACAGGAGTTTTGGACAGATCAACATTCTGTCCGAATTTTACTAATATGATTTCTATACCAAACAACCTCTTGTTCAATCCAAACAACCATAATACATCCTATACTAACTTAAACATATCAAAGCACTAGAATTAAACAATATGCATGTTAAAAATCAAAGCTTAGCCAAAAACAAAAATCATAACAAGGGTTCTAACAAAATTATCAATGTCTAAACCATAAATAACACAATACAAACCTAATTGTATGATCAAACACCAAATAACTCCAATTCTAGTGATTCGTGATTTTATAAAAATAATTGCATGGGGTGTTTTGAGTGGGTTTATGATTATAATTAATCAAGGATGATTGTGGTATATTTTAATTGAGTGATTACTCAAGAAAAAGATGGTGATGGGGCTGTTTTGATGTGTGTTAGTCGAACAGTAAAGAAAAAGGAGAAGGGAGAGTGATTTTTGGAAACAAAAAATACTAGTAATGTTTGTGTGTGTAGTCGGTCAAAAGAAAAAGGAGGCAAAAGTGGGTTTAGCCCAAAGTACAAATCCTACTAATAACTAACTAAAGCCCAAAATTTAAAATGCTCCTAGCCCGACTCAATTTCTAAAAAAACGCTAATCGTTCCAAGTCGATGCAAGTTATAATACAAAAATAAAATTTTATGGAAACATAGTATTTTGACTTCATAAAGTCGAAATATTTAGCCATCGGTTCTCGCTCCGTGGATTCGAGTAAACTCTTTATAAAACGCGCACGGGTGCTTTTAAATAAAAAAAATGATTTAAATATATACGGAAAAATAAAATAAAAAATTTAGAATTCCGAATAAAGTATTATCAATAATTAGGAAAATAATTAAAATATAATTTATTTAAAATTATCGAGATCTCAGGATTTACGTATGAAAAATACAAGAAAGTATAACATGTTGTAAAATTCAAGAAACACGAATAAAAGAATAAAATAATACTGGGAAAGTACGAGTTCTCACAGCCGACCCTCCTAAAGGAACTATGGTCCCTCAGAGTTCATCTGGAGACAGAAGAAGATGCGAACAAATGGAGACACGTAGTTTAGAATTAATTCTTCGCTTTCCCACGTAACTTCTGCACCACGACGAACTTAGCAATTGGAATCCAACTACGCTTCAGTTTCTTAACTTCTTTCTGAATTTATGACTTACTCGGATTAAGATAATAATCTTTCAATATGAAGATATATAAATAGATGGAGTGTAAAACCCGCATGCTTTTACCATGAATAGTACCCTTAAGATTGTACGTACTAGATTAAAACTTTCCTATTATAGCATGATTACGTTATGTGTTAGGATTTTATGTATTACGTACGTGTTAGAACACGATAAGTATTTATTACGTACGAACACGCAATAATTATTTAACAATAATTAATCACGAACATGCGATCATGAAATCATGAACGTAATTAAATCACGAACTAATATTAATTACGTATATATATTTATTACGAACATAAATAAATATATTAAGTCACGATAAATATTTAACGAGAACACACTAAACACGAACACAAATAAACACGAACGAACACGTAAATAACGAGATACGGAAAACGGTACGGGTACCCCATGTGGGGCCCCCCTACCCGCGGCTACATCAAGGAGATGGGCCAAGCCCATCTCAAATTTTACTAAGAAGGGGTTAAGGTAACTTTTACTACTCATTTTCACTTTACAGGAAACAAAAACTAAAACCTAAAAGATTTTTCTCCTTCTCCTTCTTGTCCTCTTGTGGCCGCCGCATATAACACACCAAAGGGGGGTGTTTAGTTGATTTTGATCTTGAATCTTGTACGTGTGTTCGTGTGTGTTCATCCTCGTTAGATCCACGCATTCGGTATACCTCTTTTTAATCCTTTTTCTTTTGTTTTGATTTAATAAATTAATAAGAACATGATGTTTTTAAAAACCTAATTAAAAACATAAATCAAACATGAAATATGTTATGGCGTAAATCAAAACGGATGTTTTTAGGGGTGTTTGTTTGGCCGACGCCTAAACCGAACCCCAAGGGGGTCTCGGTTTGGCTTATAGACCACCACCGAGACCATATGGTCCCGGTTTGGTGGTGTGGGTCCCATGGTAGCAAACCAAAGGGAACCCCGAAGTGGTTCGGGGTATGGTGTCGATTTCAGGTTCGGTTCATGGTTTCTAGTCAAGATCCGGTTCATGGTTTATGTTAACATAATGTTTTTATAATCATAGGTTAAAATTAAATTAATAAATATGACATGATTAATTTAATAAAACATGACTTAGGTTATAATTTAATTTTTAGAATCATGGAATTATTAACCTAAGTATTTATATTTTCTAGACTTTATAATTATTAATTATTAAAAACCATAGTTATAATTAATTAATTAACATGACTTAGGTTATATTATTAATAACTAATAATACATGTTTTATCCTAAGTATTTAATTTTATTTAATTAAAAGTATGATATATTTAATTAAATACTTTTAACCTATAGTTTATTTAAATTACATGTAATGATTAATAAACTATACATTATATCATTATGACTTAGAAAATAATCAGAAAAACACTTATGCTTATATACTTAGCTTATTTAACCAGCTTATATCTAGTTATGGAAACTTTCTATTTTAGAAACTTATTTAATTCAGGCAGCTAATCTATTTATGGAAACTTTCTATTTTTAGAAACTTATTTAATTAAGGCAGCTAATCTATTTATGGAAACTTTCTATTTTTAGAAACTTATCTATTTTAAGCAGTAATTCTATTTTTGGAAACTTTCTATTTTTTGAAACTTTCTATTTTTGGAAACTTTTTATTTTTGGAAACTTTCTAATTTTGGAAACTTTCTATTTATGGAAACTTTCTATTTTTGAAAACTTTCTATTTTTGGAAACGTTCTATTTTAGGAAACCTGCTATTTTTAGAAAGTTACTTATTATTACACAGTAAGTATAATAATACATGAAATACCAGAAATACTTAATCAGAATAGACAAAATATAAGATAAACACAGTTTAAGGCTTAAAACAGTAAAACATGATATGAACATATAAAATAAGCTAAGACATGACATAAAGCTAGTTACGTATTTAGTAAACAGATACTTATTCATGTATGTATTTATGTAGCATTAGTGATACCGAAGTAGGACTCTCCTCAGTTCGTCTTCTTCGTTCACTGGACATAAGGTACGGATTCCCGTCCTTTCAGTATGGACATTCTTTCCTTATTAGGATTCCCCGTATGCAGCCAACTGTTTTCCCGTAGTATAAATTTATATGTTTGATTTGCTTATGTTTAATTTAGAATACCTATAGCCATATACATGCATGACCAGTTTCACCTAGTTATGGAGGTACCATAACCATAATATTTGAGGCACTGATGTTATGACTTCACCACGGTGGAGTGATTTCTCGTGGCGTCCCTTCAGCTTTTGGCCATATTATTATATTTATCATGTGGGGCGTATGGGTGCATCCTAGTTACATGTTTTTCAGCAGATTACTTAGTGTAAATGTGGTGTGTGCCTTGTATCCTTCACAAGGAGCTGATCCCTCCTACCCAAAACCAGTATATTAAATTAGAGGCAGCCCCTCTAATTTGCATGATGATGTCACCCCTCCAAGTATTCATGCACGGTGGATTTTCATGACCGATATTGGCTAATGGTAGAATATAATAAACAGTTTTTATAAGATAAACATAAGGCTTTTCAAACTATAAAACCAGTTTTACCAAGACTTAACCAGGTTATTCGGGACTTAGTTTCTTCCGCTGTTATATGTTATATGCTTATCCTATTCATGCTTTATTGTACATCTGTGCACTGAGCGTAGTGCTCAGCCGTTTTCCTTTTCTATGTTCCCAAAACGGCAGGTACTCAGGGACGCTCTTAGACTTTAAGCGTACGTGCATATGGACTGGAAGCTTTCTAGCCTTTCTTTACTTTATGCATTATCTTTACTTTGATACACTTGCTATGGACATTGTTTAGTCCTTTCCTTTACAGTACTTGTGTTTGTGTGTGATGAGCTTTACTTTTGGACTACCGATTTTTGATTCCGGTATTTTCCTTTTATGGTCATGTAATGTTTAGACATTTTTCTTGTATGCTTTGATGACACGCCATAATTACGTCTGACATTCCATTATCAAAATGGGGTGTTACAATTATGGTATCAGAGCCAAGGCTTCGACCTGTAGGCTCTCAAAATATGACCTATGATTAGTGGGTAGTCACTATGGTCTTCCTAGAACTGACAGTCGTTTTCATGCATTCATTATTTTTATGCATACATATATATGTCATTGTCGCAGGTTTATGACTAAGTAATGGTTGGTACAGGACTGGCCCTATTTAGTCGCATGTGTTTTATCGAAACTTTTAAATTTGGGACCGACCCATAGGCGTCCCCTCGCCATGTCTTTTATTTTGGGTGAACTGACCATAGGCGTTCACACTCGAGCATACAAAAGTTTTCATAAAACTGCATCATGCATTCAGACACAAAAATTTTCTTGCATAAAATTTTTCTCTTGAAATTTTGGTATAAAATTTTTTCATGTATATATATGTATTTTATGTTTTGATCTGTTTAATCATATGTTTTATGTTATACTGTCAGATGGTTCTCACACGCGAACAGGAACAACTCAATGCTGCAATCCAAGCTGCAATGCAAGCTTTGCTTCCTCAACTGAGGAACGACATCAGGGCTAAGGTTCAAGCTGCCAACAATCAGCAGCATAACCAGGCACCTCCTCCTCCTCCAATGACATTAGCAGTATGGCTGGAGAGATTCAACAAGCTCCGTCCTCGAACTTTTGAGAAGACAGATAGCCCCAGCGATGCTGAAAGCTTGTTGGCTCACATCGAGAAGATTTTTAATGCTATGGGTTGTGACCCCGCGTACAAGGCGAGGTTGGCATGCTATCGGTTCGAAGGCGATGTGCTAAATTGGTGGTTAGCGTTGATGCAGTCTGAGGGAGGTGACGAGTGGGTTGCTGGTTTGACTTGGGCTCAGTTCAAGGACAGGGTGATTCTTCGCTTAACTTGTTTCCTTGGTGCAGCAGCAGGTACTCCTGAAGAGCAGGCACACCACTTTAGGTGGGCTCTTCGCACATCGGTTGCAAACAATCTGGTGTGTGCTACGTTCAACACTGTAGCACAAGTGGCCGATGCAGCACGTAAGCTGGAGATGCGGCAGGAGAGAGATGAGTTCGGGGAAGCTGAGAGACCCGATATGAGGTAAACATTCGTATTCAAGCGATGATCAATCCGTATTCTTTCCATATATGTCAATTATTCATCTCTTTAAAATGTATCTTCCAGGCAGAAAACTAGGGACCGATCTCAGCCGGCTACTCAGCAGCAGCCTCATCAGCCCAAGGGAAACGGTCAGACTAACGACCGTTCTGCTACGGATAGGCGTGGCGGTAATGATAATTACCCTAACAACGCTGGACACTCCAACAGCAGCAGGTCCTAATACTTACGCATGTTTCTTATGATTTCATGTATAACTCATATTCTGACAGTTTAGCAAAACTTCTACCAGGAACCATGGCAACAGTAGGGACCAGAACCAGAGAGGTTCACAGCCTAGCCGTCCAGCTATCACTGGTATTCAATCTTACGATTATTCGCATTGTTATTTGTACCCTGTTATCATGTCTTATGTAAAATGTTTTGTCAGGTTCCCAGCCAGCCAGAGCACTTGCTGGAGGATATACTCATCCTCTTTGCTCTACTTGCCACCGTAGGCACCCAGGTCCATGTCGTTGTAACACCGACGCATGCTTCAAGTGTGGTCTTCCTTGCCATATCATGAAGGATTGCCGTAAGGGCGAGATGGAGGGCACATCAGGACATGCTGATTCCAAGCCGCCTCCTACCATTAGACGCGTCTACACGACATCTCGAGACCAGGCCAACAAGTCTACATGTACCATCACTGGAATCTTGTATATGTATGGTCAAGCTGCGTGTGTTCTTTTCGATATGGGTGCTACTCACTCGGTTATTTCTACTGATTATGCTAAGAACATTAGGACGCTCCCCATGCCACTAGAGAATAGGCTTACTATTTCCACGCCTTTGAGGGACTCTGTATTAATCACCCATGTATACAAGAGTCTTCCCCTAGAATTTGACGATAAGGTTCGACCTGTTGACGCACTTCCGCTAGACATGAATGACTTCGACATGATTTTGGGCATTGGTTGGCTATCCAAGCATCATGCTACCATAGATTGCCATTCATATCGAGTTATCTTCGGTGATGTTAATGCACCAGAGTACATTCATAACGGGTTCGTACCCGGACGGTCTGTACAAATCATATCTACCCTGCAAGCGCGTGCACTACTGTCACATGGCTGCGAGGGTTATCTAGCTACGGTTCACGACATGGATGCTGAATCTCCATCAATTCAGGATCAACCAATAGTGTCGGAATTCCAAGATGTATTTCCAGCAGAACTTCCGGGCATACCACCTGCTCGAGAAGTGGAATTCAATATCGAGCTTATTCCAGGAGCTGAACCAATCTCCAAAGCTCCTTATCACATGGCTCCCATAGAGCTGAAGGATCAACTACAAGAACTTCTAGAACGAGGTTTCATTCGACCGAGCGCAACTCCATGGGGCGCACCAGTCTTATTCTTTAAGAAGAAGGACGGCAGTATGCGTCTTTGCATAGACTATCGCAAGCTCAAAAAGATTACCATCCGGAATAAGTATCCACTACCGCGTATAGACGATCTGTTTGACCAACTCCAAGGGTTTCTCCAAGATTGATCTTAGGTCAGGCTATCATCAGCTACGGGTTAAGGAGTAGGACATCGCCAAGACTTCTTTTCGTACCCGCTATGGCTACTACGAGTTTGTAGTTATGCCATTTGGCCTTACAAATGCTCCAGCAGTGTTCATGGACTTGATGAACAGAATCTTCCATGAATTTCTGGACAAGTTCGTCATTGTCTTCATCGATGAAATCCTGATTTTCTCAAAGTCCAAGGAGGAACACGAAGACCATCTTCGTACAGTACTACAGATTCTTCGCCAGAAGCAGCTGTATGCTAAATTCTCCAAGTGTGAGTTCTGGTTAGACAAGGTGGCATTCTTAGATCACATTGTATCTGCAGAAGGAATCACTATGGATCCAGCGAAGGTTGAGGCCATTACTAAGTGGCCAAGGCCGACATCAGCGACGGAAGTCCGCAGTTTCTTAGGCTTAGCTGGCTATTACCGTAGGTTCGTGGAGAACTTTTCCCGCTTAGCACTACCATTGACCAAACTGATGCGGAAAGGGGAGAAATTCGTCTGGACTGAAGAACGAGAGAAGAGCTTTGAAGAGCTGAAGCAGAAGCTAGTATCTACACCTATTCTTACTCTCCCATCTGGTACGGGTGGATTTCAAATCTACAGTGATGCATCGGGGAAGGGACTTGGCTGTGTTCTCATGCAACATAGGAAAGTGATCGCATACGCTTCACGGCAGCTTAAGCCTTATGAAGAAAATTACCCCACACATGACTTGGAACTTGCTGCAGTCGTGTTTGCATTGAAGATATGGAGGCACTACTTATAGGAGAATCATGTGACATTTTCACAGACCACAAGAGCTTGAAGTATATCTTCACTCAACGTGAATTGAACATGAGGCAGAGGAGATGGTTAGAGCCGTTGAAGGATTATGACATTAATCTACAGTATCCTCCCGGAAAGGCAAATGTAGTAGCAGATGCTCTTAGCAGGAAGTCCGGAATGATCAACGGCATTAAAATTTAGGAGGAAATCATAAGAGACTTGGAGTGACTAGACATCGAGATCATGGTACGTGGACAGCACGGTTACTGGGCAAATCTTAGAGTAGAACCCGAGTTACTCTATAAGATCAAGGAAGCTCAGAAAGATGATGGAGAAATCTGGGCGATAGTACAGAATTTGGAGAAACAGACGAAATTCAGAGTAGATGCAGATGGTATCGTATGGCAGGGCACGAGACTTTGTGCTCCTGATGACCAAGAACTCCGGGAAGCCTTGTTAGCTGAAGCTCATAGCTCCCCATTCTCTATACATCCTGGTTCGACTAAGATGTACCATGACATCAAGCAATACTTTTGGTGGAGTGGTATGAAACAGGATGTGGCCACTTACGTCTCCAAATGTCTTACCAGCCAGCAGGTTAAGATTGAGCATCCGCGATCTGGCGGTCTCCTTCAACCGTTAGATATTCCAGAGTGGAAGTGGGACAAAATCACCATGGATTTTGTTACTGGTCTTGCGCCTACCAAGAGGAAGCACGATGCAATTTGGGTTACCGTAGATCGACTTACCAAATCAGCTCATTTCTTACCGATCCGCAAGGAAGATCCGGTAATTAAACTCGCTGATACGTATAGAAGAGAGATCATGAGACTCCACGGTGCTCCATCTAGCATCGTCTTAGACAGAGATCCTCGTTTCACTTCGTGATTTTGGAAGAGTCTGCAGAAAGCTTGGGGTACACAACTTAAGCTTAGCACGGCTTTTCATCCTCAAACGGACGGACAGTCAGAGCGAACGATTCAGACATTGGAAGACATGTTGAGGTCATGTGCGTTGGAATGGACGGGTGATTGGGACGATTATATCTGTTTGGTGGAGTTTGCATACAACAACAGTTGGCACGCAAGTATCAAGTGTGCTCCTTTCGAGATGTTGTATGGCAGAAAGTGTCGCGCCCCAATCTGCTAGGATCAGGTTGGCAAGCGAACACTTGAAGGACCAGAAATCATAGAGCTGACCAATGAAAAGATCGCAGTAGCTAAGCAAAAACTTCAGGAAGCACGGTCACGTCAGAAGAGTTACGCCGATAAGCATCGTAGGGACATACATTTTAACGTAGGAGATCATGTCTTCCTTAAGGTTTTGCCGGCACGTGGTGTTAGACGCTTCAGGATTAAAGGGAAGCTCAGTCCTCGTTTCATCGGACCGTTTGATATCATTGAACGAGTCGGTGAAGTATCTTACCGGTTAGCGTTACCTCCGCAGCTTTCGCATGTACACAATGTGTTTCATGTGTCCTTACTCAGAGGGTACCAGTATCATCCCCTTCACATGGTTCAGTATCCACTGGAACAGATACGTGAAGATCTCACTTTTATAGAAGAACCCGAACGAGTTCTTGACAGACAAGAACGAGTCATGAGAAGGAAGACGATTCCATTCGTCAAAATCCTTTGGAGGGATCATACCGAGTGGGAAGCCACTTGGGAAATAGAGGAGTCTATCCGGGCTTCTTACCCTCATTTCATATTTTGAATTCGAGTATGTTCTTCTTTTTTCAGTTACTTTATCTATAATTCGGGGAAGAATTATTCTTTTTAGGGGGGAAGAGTTGTAAAATCTGCATGCTTTTACCATGAATAGTACCCTTAAGATCGTACGTACTAGATTAAAACTTTCCTATTATAGCATGATTATGTTATGTGTTAGGATTTTATGTATTACGTACGTGTTAGAACACGATAAGTATTTATTACGTACGAACACGCAATAATTATTTAACAATAATTAATCACGAACATGCGATCATGAAATCATGAACGTAATTAAATCACGAACTAATATTAATTACGTATATATATTTATTACGAACACGAATAAATATATTAAGTCACGATAAATATTTAACGAGAACACACTAAACACGAACACAAATAAACACGAACGAACACGTAAATAACGAGACACGGAAAACGGTACGGGTATCCCATGTGGGGGCCCCTGACCCGCGGCTACATCAAGGAGATGGACCAAGCCCATCTCAAATTATACTAAGAAGGGGTTAAGGTAACTTTTACTACTCATGTTCACTTTACAGGAAACCAAAACAAAAACCTAAAAGATTTTTCTCCTTCTCCTTCTTGTCCTCTTGTGGCCGCCGCATATAACACACCAAAGGGTGTGGTTAGTTGATTCTGATCTTGAATCTTGTACGTGTGTTCGTATGTGTTCATCCTCGTTAGATCCACGCATTCGGTATACCTCTTTTTAATCCTTTTTCTTTTGTTTTGATTTAATAAATTAATAAGAACATGATGTTTTTAAAATCCTAAAAACGTAAATCAAACATGAAAGTGGTTATGGGGTAAATCAAAACGGATGTTTTTAGGGGTGTTTGTTTGGCCGACGCCTAAACCGAACCCCAAGGGGGTCTCGGTTTGGCTTATAGACCACCACCGAGACCATATGGTCCCGGTTTGGTGGTGTGGGTCCCACGGCAGCAGCAAACCAAAGGGAACCCCAAAGTGGTTCGGGGTATGGTGTCGCTTTCAGGTCCGGTTCATGGTTTCTAGTCAAGATCCGGTTCATGGTTTATGTTAACATAATGTTTTTATAATCATAGGTTAAAATTAAATTAATAAATATGAAATGATTAATTTAATAGAACATGACTTAGGTTATAATTTAATTTTTAGAATCATGGAATTATTAACCTAAGTATTTATATTTTCTAGACTTTATAATTAATTAATTATTAAAAACCATAGTTATAATTAATTAATTAACATGACTTAGGTTATATTATTAATAACTAATAATACATGTTTTATCCTAAGTATTTAATTTTATTTAATTAAAAGCACGATATATTTAATTAAATACTTTTAACCTATAGTTTATTTAAATTACATGTAATGATTAATAAACTATACATTATATCATTATGACTTAGAAAATAATCAGAAAAACACTTAAGCTTATATACTTAGCTTATTTAACCAGCTTATATCTAATTATGGAAACTTTCTATTTTTAGAAACTTATTTAATTCAGGCAGCTAATCTATTTATGGAAACTTTCTATTTTTAGAAACTTATTTAATTAAGGCAGTTGATCTATTTATGGAAACTTTCTATTTTTAGAAACTTATCTATTTTAAGCAGTAATTCTATTTTTGGAAACTTTCTATTTTTGAAAACTTTCTGATTTTGGAAACTTTCTATTTTTGGAAACTTTCTAATTTTGGAAACTTTCTATATTCGGTAACTTTCTATTTTTGGAAACTTTCTATTTTTGGAAACGTTCTATTTTAGGAAACCTGCTATTTTTAGAAAGTTACTTATTATTACACATTAAGTATAATAATACATGAAACACCAGAAATACTTAATCAGAATAGACAGAATATAAGATAAACACAGTTTAAGGCTTAAAACAGTAAAACATGATATGAACATATAAAATAAGCTAAGACATGACATAAAACCAGTTACGTATTTAGTAAACAGATACTTATTCATGTATGTATTTATGTAGCATTAGTGATACCGAAGTAGGACTCTCCTCAGTTCGTCTTCTTCGTTCACTGGACATAAGTTACGGATTCCCGTCCTTTCAGTATAGACATTCTTTCCTTATTAGGATACCCCGTATGCAGCCAACTATTTTCCCGTAGTATAAGTTTATATGTTTGATTTGCTTATGTTTAATTTAGAATACCTATTGCCATATACATGCATGACCAGTTTCACCTAGTTATGGAGGTACCATAACCATAACATTAGAGGCACTAATGTTATGACTTCACCACGGCAGAGTGATTGCTCGTGGCGTCCCTTCAGCTTTTGGCCATATTATTATATTTATCATGTGGGGTGTATGGGTGCATCCTAGTTACATGTTTTACAGCAGATTACTCAGTGTAAATGTGGTGTGTGCCTTGAATCCTTCACAAGGAGTTGATCCCTCCTACCTAAAACCAGTATATTAAATTAGAGGCAGCCCCTCTAATTTGCATGATGAGGTCACCCCTCCAAGTATTCATGCACGGTGGATTTTCATGACCTATATTGGCTAATGGTAGAATATGATAAACAGTTTTTATAAGATAAACATAAGGCTTTTCAAACTATAAAACCAGTTTTACCAAGACTTAACCAGGTTATTCGGGACTTAGTTTCTTCCGTTATTATATGTTATATGCTTATCCTATTCATGCTTTATTGTACATCCGTGCACTGAGCGTATTGCTCAGCCGTTTTCCTTTTCTATGTTCCCAAAACGGCAGGTAGTCAGGGACGCTCGTAGACTTTAAGCGTACATGCATATGGATTGGAAGCTTTCTAGCCTTTCTTTACTTTATGCATTATCTTTACTTTGATACACTTGCTATGGACATTGTTTAGTCCTTTCCATTACAGTACTTGTGTTTGTGTGTGATGAGCTTTACTTTTGGACTACCGATGTTTGATTCCGATATTTTCCTTTTATGGTCATGTAATGTTTAGACATTTTTCCTTGTATGCTTTGATGACACGCCATAATTACGTGTGACATTCCATTAACAAAATGGGGTGTTACATGGAGTGAACACGAGATTTGCTTAAATGGAGAAGGTTCGCTAGAAAGAGTTAAGATTGTTAATCGAAAAGGAATCGCAAATCGTGTCAACTCTGAAATATGAAAATCTTAAAACGTAACAATCTGATTACAAGAGACATAGAAGGGAAAAATAAATTACATATGAACATTTAAAATGCAAGTTGTCACAATTATCTGTCTAGGATTTGGTATTACTTTTAAACTCAGCTTTACATCCTTTTTAAACACTAGTTATAATTTACCAAAGAGGATGTATAGATCTGATATTATACTTGAAACGGGTATTTTGCCAAAATAAACATTTGATAAAATGTGTAGAACGTTCTTAACAATTTGTAACAATTCTTAGAAATCCAAGTAGGTGATTAAGGTATCAAATAATAAACATAGGACATGTTCTGGTTTTCAAATGGTGACAAGATAGCAAACAAGTATGAAACGAATAATAATCAACAATTAATATACGAGTAATAGTACGAGGGGATAAAACGTAATTCGTACCAAATTTATTAACAATCATGATTGAATAGATGCATCGATGTTAAGGACAATAAGAAACAAAGGTTTTAGCAAGATTAATTAATGAGTGTGGTTGGTGTCACCAACAATGGCTTATTAAATTCTCGGTGGTCGATACACGATCGAAAGGGAAAAGCCACACAACAAATTTTCGAATCAAGGAAATTCTTAAGTTACTTGAGAGTAATTCTAGTAATATGAGTAACATTAGCAATGAGAGGCGAAATCAATACGTGGTTCACACGAATGAATTTCTAAACAATAGGGTCTGACACACATCATGACGGATACATGAAATTATCATTCACATCCAGTCATAAATCATTAACCGCGTCCAGAGACGTTTCGAAGGTCTACCCAAAATAGAAAGAGAAATTCGGTTGATGTAGAAGCATAACAACGTTGAAACTTTCAGGTCTGGTATCAATGGTAAGAAATTAGACAAGTGGTAACGAGAATCATATCATGAAGTAACATGAGGTAACAAGTAATACAAAGATCGTTGAGTAAGGAAATTTGTGCTTGAGGCATGTACTTGTTCAAGAAAAATAAGGGATCATATGGGTATGTCGCGAACTGGTGCTACTCGCATAAGATGTAATAGTTTTCTAAACTTTATTTTATCTAACTTTTCAGAAACACAAGTAAAAAGTTAGTTCTTTGACAAGATATTTTAGGTGACTAATATTTGGCCTCGCATGGCTCCTTCTAAATTACGCATAGGTGATCAAGCCATGCATAATTTAGGACTAGCAATGCGATGCTCATCTTCATCAAACCAGTGTTACATGCCATATGATTTAAAATATGTATATAATGCCATTTGTAAAAACAGGAATCAAAATAATTTATGAAACTCTTCACCAGTAACTAATTGGCTAGATGTTTAAATCAACCATTTTATTGTTACAAGAATTCTTTACAAGACCAATTGTTGAACAATTTGTGAAATTACATCGTAAAACAATGACCAATGTAGAACATTTTGTAAAACGTTTCGCAAACGAATACATTTTAATTTCATATGGTGACACGATGATAGCTTACAAAATAGCGAGTTAGTTGCATGAGGGTAATAAAGAGTAGTTCAAGACAATCAATGAAATGGTTACAAGTTGATAAAGTTTCAAGAGATTTAGCCGGAATCTTCATGAGGCACGTGTCAAAAATGATGATGCAAGATGTGAAAATGAGAACTTCAAATCTTGACCCAAATCAGTGGTGCGATAAAAGAAAAGAAAGACAAAATGAAATGACAAATGAGTCATGTATAAAAGAAAGGATAAAGGAATCCATACGAGTGCAGATAGAGATCCGGCTGAAGAAAGACAATAGTAATACTTTAAGAATTATTTGCGACCTAATACGTAAAAAGTCAATAAAAGTCAAAGTATGACCCGAGTATGACTCAATAACGAAAAGTTGTAAAAATACATGTAAGTTACTGGGATACAACAAAATATGGTCATACAAACTTGTTTTCTCAAGTTATATAGCCTAGAACTCATTTTTATAAGTTTTGACTAAACGTATAGAAAATAGTCAACTTTTGGCTTTTCCGACTTGAGGCGAATTACTAATCATTAGACCTCAATTTCACTTCAATTATGATGTTATACATCCTAAGTATCAGTATCGATCATCCCAAATCCATTCCATAGGGTTTAGGCTTGCATAAGGGGCGTTTGGTAATGAACTAGTCATTTACTCGCTTAATGAAAAAGTGCAGAAAACTCCTTTTCGCTGGGCTTAAAAATCCTATCTAGACTCTTGGAGAACTTATACAAAAATTCAAAGAAGTCATATACGTCACGAAGTTAATATCTTGTGAATTTTAAGAAAAGTTTTGAAGTCTAGATACCTTTTTAAAAATAAAAATCAAAACGTATTCTGCGCAAAAACGTCAAACTTTACAGTATGTATTTTGCCTTTTTGAGGGTCAAATGCCCACTTTAAAGCTTCCGTTTCTAGAGGGTGACTAAAAACATCATTCTGGACAACTTTGTAGTTTTATCCGAAGGCTGAAAACACTTTTACGACACACTTATCCCTATGACAGCAGCGATAAAAGCATAATTTTACAAATTTTCAAATAAGTCAACAATACCCACTTATGTGTCAAAAACTTAAAGGTAGCTGACGGACACTAAACCTTTGCATCAAAAGTCAGCATAATATGTTTTTCAAATGTTTCAAGTGAGAAATCTTGGCTAAACACTCGTTAACCATACCAACCACGCTAAACCAAACGCTAGTTTAGGTCGGTTGTTCCCTATTAGACTAGTTTCTAAAATGCCCGCCATTTCTTCGTTATGAAGAGATAGACGATGAACCTTATACCGTCGGAAAGGTATTTTCATACCCGACATTCCTAGCTATATGAATTTATCTCAGTTTATGGGAAAAAATCCATCTTAGTGAAAGGTTATAATTTTAGAAAATCGGTTATTAAATTAGCGATCATCGTTTTAGTCATAGAATTCAATTGGTGATGACTATTAATGCAAGCTCAGCGGCCAAGCTTAGCTTATAATGTCTACTAACTATCCAAATCAAAACATAAGGGTTTAATGGGTCCTAACATGTAGCAAAACACCAAGCATACCTGCTGGTCCATAATGGGTTTTCAAACCGTATTTCGGCCATAACTTCTTCATTCGGATGAGTTATAACCCGAATTTTATATCAAAACGATCACACAGACAAACCTCATGACTACAAACTTGAAAATCTCAGGTTATGACACTATAAATTTTCTAAAACTTAGACTCAAAATCTGGACAGCAAGTGTGTTCATATGCAGAAATTTACCACATGAAAATTAAATAATAAATCGGTCATAATTTTCTCATTTTAAAGAGTTAGGAAGCGAATTTTATACCGAAACGAACCTTGTGACATTACCTTTCAACCAAGACCTTAAAAAAACTCAGTTAGGGAAAAGTTTAAATTTGCCGAAATAAACCCCAAACCTGGTGACCTAAAATGGTCACATCGAAACACCTCTAAACATCAATTTCAACACCATAACTTAGCTTTCTATGTATCCTAATACCATCGTAATTTCATACCATTAATCACAAATCGTCCTAAGAACATCAAAAACAGAAAACCCATCAATAAAAATAAAGGTTAAAATGAAATTTGATCAAGATAAGAAATCTTATAATAGAGATGGAAATTTACAAAGAAGATTATCAAGAAAAGAATAAGACATTAACTAGTTGCACTTCCGGAGCGAGGAGGTTTAATGAAAGGGAATAATACAAGTTTATAGAAGTAGAATTGTATTCCAAACAATCGCCACGTATTAAAGGATAAGAATTACAAGATGTCGATGGTGTTTCCAAGGTACAAACGAACGTTGTAATTCAAATTCGAAACGTAGAATGGTCAATGAAATAATATTTAATCGATATACGAGTGTCGTGTAAGACGGTGACGTAAAGGTCAATCAAGGTTACGAAAACCCACGATATTATTCAACACAGATTCAAGGAATGCTTCAAGATGTGTGACTCAAACGATGTCTGTTAGTCTTTTTTAGGCACATTGAGCTACATATTGTTTTATAGACTATTTTTCAAGATTTCCAATCACAAACGGTTGGAAAGCAATTTGGATATTTAATTAGATATCTTAAAAGAGTTAAACAACGAAGGTAACACATACGGTAGTAATGAAAATCATAAGTTTCATTGAAAGCAACACTTATTTAATTACAACCAATGGTATTACAAGAATACCCACAACATGTAACAGTGAGTCGAGTAAAACCGCGGTTCAAAACGAACGAGTATATGAGGTCAATTGTATCACGCATAAACAAGATAGCAATAGTACTTAGAAAAGTGAGTATGAAAAGTCGACAACATACACGCTCCGAATACAAGTATGTAATGTCATAATAATATAAAATTATTGCAACAAGATCAATTCACAAGAACAAGAATTTATAAATTGCAGTAAGGGCATATGTAATCATAGTAATATCCAATGATAATTCATGAAACACAAAGTAATTATCGTAATTAGGATAATGTAATATTTCAAAATGTAATCAAGAGGTGAAATAATACAACGATAATTAAAAGTAAATAATAAGGATTAGAGAGTTACTCGCCCAGATATTGAACAGCAATGGCAGATTATGTTTTTGACACATAAAAACATGAAATATTTGAAATTTTTGGTTATAGACTAAGTTTTGAAATCGACTCAGTTCCCTATAACCATCGCTCTGATACCAATCTGTGAGACCCCCAAAATCAGGTATGGAACAACTAGGCAACAAGGGGGCGCCACGTCATGGTACAAGAAAAAATGAAATATTGTTGACATAAAGTTGATGTAATAAAAATTTATACATTAAATCATAAAAAATCAAAGTTTTTAAACAAAGGTCCCAGAGTTTTATAAGAGGAAATCTATAATTTAATTATGGTTTTGTAACTTATAATTACCAAGAATACATGATAAACTTCTGACAGTTTTTAGATAAAACCAAAGTTTGAATCACAGAAATCTCCAAGTTGCGATAATATCCTGTGGGCTCCCATCCAAGCAAATCTAAAAAATAATACCTGAGATTAAACATGTAAAATCATCAACATAAAGCTGAGTGATATTCACAGGTTTAGCAGTAAAGGTGTGGAACACAAGCATTCATTTGTAAAACAAGTAAATAGAGAAAATGGTTATGATCATTAACCATAGTCCGAAACCAATATTATTGTTGATTAGTTCATGAACCGAAGCTTAACTCAAGTAAGTTCCTCTAGGGAGTATTCAGCCTAAATACTCAAGTATAAACAAATGTAAGTGCGTCAAGGTGACCGGGACGGGGATTGTCAATCCCGATGGATCCACCCACAACATTCCCGCTTAGCGCAAAGCATACGGGACAATTAACGGTTCATGATCAAGAGAGGAAACTTAAGGCTATTAACTATAAGAAATAATATCAATGAAAACTGTTGGAAAGCATACAATCTGAATAGCATACGAGTTTTGGATAGCATACAGTTTTTGAATGGATGTGTTCCACCATGTAAAATCTCACCCCGCGTTTAGAAACAATGTACAAGTAGTAAAAGGGGCTATGAACTCACCTTAGCTATGAGGTGAATCAATATGGAACTGGAGGTCTGAGTAGCAACAACAATAAATCAAGAAACTTTAAGTCATCCAAGACCTATGATAACGGGGCGCGAAAACTTATAAGATACAAAAATAACGTTTAGAAAACGCTTTGGTTACTATTAGTACATAAACCATCTTATAACTCGTAAGGCATTGCAACCTATTGACTCGAATCAATTTTGACTTAAAAACTCTACTTACCCACTGTATGATTATGTTTGTAAACATTAGCAATTCTCATCAAACCCATAAGTAGCAAACACTTGTACACTTTGAGTCGAAATTTAACGTTGACAAATTGGCTGCACTAAATTTTCAGAAATATGTTGTAAAGATTGTATCATATCTACAGTTTTAGTGCAGACTACTTAGATTTTACTTTTCGACAAAAATTTGCATAAAACCATTTTGACCATCATTTACATTCCATAAAAGATTTTAACTTGAAACCAATTGGAAATGTTCACATTTGACCTATGTTACTGTAATAAGTCATAAGAATATCCACTTTGACTTTTTATGCTTTGACCCCAAACACAAATTTGGCGCACATGTTGGTATTGACTAGTTTTGATAAAAAGACCATATTTTACTCATTCGGACACTTACAAAAACCACCCAACTCACCAATTGTACTACAAAACCAAGGCTATCCAAAAAGCAATAAAGCTATAGGTCTCATTTGCATAAAAAATTTGTGAATGGCTGTAGCAATCTGTTATCATTCTTAACCTCATTTTGACAATAAAATTTACTTCTAACATCACCTAAACACTTGCACATCCTAAGAAATGCCTCTACAAGTACACAAGACCTATAATGATCATAATACCACCTTTACATCAGTAGCATATGGTCTAAATACAAAAACCCTAATTTCATAATCAAGGTATTTAATCAAATAGAAATCAAATCAATACAATGGTACCAAGAGTACCTTAGTACAAGTGTGACGGATATGAGAACCAGGCTGTAGATGGCAATAGGAAATAATCCAAGGGCTACCCGCGACCTACAAGAGTGATCACGACCCTTAAGTATGCGTTTTATAAAATATAAAACAATTGTATCAAAATATTTTGTAAAAATGTAATATGTATATAACTTGCACAACCAACCGAGCCTAAGTGTGGTCATTACCTTCATGACACATAACTTGTAGAAAATCTATAACATGATAGCTTAGGGTGTCAAATCAAGTAACCCAAGTGATTTGCACCTAAAAACGCTAACAATTTACTTAACAGTAGGCGTAAAGTCACATTTTCTGGTATAGCTATTTTGGAAAGGGCGTAGCTACCAATTCATAAGTCTAACAACTATGGGGTTTTCACCCCTAGAACGGGTCTCTCATGAGGTTTCCATAATGTCAAACCATTCCATCTAAGACTTTACGGAACCTTTTAAAAGTCCAAAATACTAACAGCCTTATCGTAAGCACCTAATAGTGAAACTGAACTAGTCAAACTTGGGACAAAATAACCCGTTAATCTATAAGGGTTAAAAGTCTAAGATTTCCATCATTGGAAAGACTCAAGACTCTACCTTCGGTCCATACCAACCACGAGTAAATAGCTACTACCAATTACCGGGAAAGTTACATTCTTTGACGGTTACAAAATCAAAATTTAGGTTATCAAACTCGGGTTTACCGTTTTAGCCATAAAAACCATTTGGTGATAGATATCGAGCGCGAGGTCAGTGGCGTTCGTTAGCTAATAATGTATACTAACTCACCGAGTCTTATAATGTCAAGTATATGGTCCATGACCTATAGCAAATAGCTATACAAGTCTGTTAGGTCATATTGGGTTCACAATCGTAAATCGACCATAACTCACTCATCCGGAGGAGTTGATCGCCCATCCAACTCGCTAATAACATGTAAACGGGTCAATATGTCCATCTAAGCGATAAAAACACAGCCTAGAGTGGGAAAATATGTGATTTTTGGGCTCACAAACCTGCTGTCCGAATTTTGCTATTAAAATCTTAATTTGATCATAACTTCCTCATCCGGAGGAGTTGTGTGTCTATCCAACTCGCCACTAACAGGTAAATGACCCAAAGAATCTATTTATGACATAAAAAGTGCAGGTCATAGTGAAAAATACACGAGTTTTGTACAGATCAACATTCTGTCCGAATTTTGCTAATATGATTTCTATACCAAACAACCTCTTGTTCAATCCAAACAACCAAAATACATCCTATACTAACTTAAACACGTCAAAGCACTATAATTAAACAATATGCATGTTCAAAATCAAAGCTTAGCCAAAAACAAAAATCATAACAAGGGTTCTAACAAAATTATCAATGTCTAAACCATAAATAACACAATACAAACCTAATTGTATGATCAAACACGAAATAACTCCAATTCTAGTGATTCGTGATCTTACAAAAATCATTGCAGGAGGTGTTTTTGAGTGGGTTTATGATTATAATTAATCAAGGATGATTGTGGTGTGTTTTAATTGAGTGATTGCTCAAGAAAAAGATAGTGTTGGGGCTGTTTGATGTGTGTTAGTCGAACAGTAAAGAAAAAGGAGAAGGGAGAGTGATTTTTGGAAACAAAAAATACTAATAATGTTTGTGTCTGTCTGTGTAGTCGGTCAAAAGAAAAGGGAGGCAAAAGTAGGTTTAGCCCAAAGTACAAATCCTACTAATAACTAACTAAAGCCCAAAATTTAAAATGCTCCTAGCCCGACTCGATTTCTAAAAAAAACGCTAATCGTTCCGACTCGATGCAAGTTATAATACGAAAATAAAATATTTATGGAAACATAGTATTTTGAGTTCATAAAGTCGAAATATTTAGCCATCGGTTCTCGTTCCGTCGATTCGAGTAAACTTTTAATAAAACGCGCACGGGTGCTTTTAAATAAAAAAATTTTGATTTAAATATATACAGAAAAATAAAATAAAAATTTTAGAATTCCGAATAAAGTATTATCAATAATCAGGAAAATAATTAAAATACAATTTATTTAAAATTATCGACATCTCAGGATTTAGGTATGAAAAATACAAGAAAGTATATCATGTTGGAAAATTCAAGAAACACGGATAAAATAATAAAATAATACCGGGAAAGTACGAGTTCTCACAGTTCGTTTTCGTCTTCATTTACTGGACATAAGGTACGGATATTCCATCCTTCAGTAAGGACATCTTTCCGATATTAGGATTCTCCGTTTGCAGCCAGCTGTTTTCCCAAGTAGTTACGTGTCTTAAACACATTCAGTATATGTTATGTTTATTTTAGATTGCCTGAACTATATACATGCATGCTAATTTCACCTAGTTATGGGGGTTCCATAACCATAGCACTGGAGGCACTGGTGTTATGACTCTTCTGCGGTGAGAGTGATTGCTCGCAACATCCCTTTACAGTATTTGGCCTTGTTGTTATTATCATGTGGGGCGAATGGGTGCATCCTAGGACAAGTAGTAAGATTTCATGGTAACTACGGTGTGTGCCTTGCATCCGTGACAGCAGCTGATCCCTCCACTCATATTATATATTAATTAGAGGCAGCCCGCTAATTGCATGATGAGGTCACCCCTCTAAGTATTCATGCACGTTGATATAACATGACCTATGTAGGCTCCGAGCATATTTAAAATACAGATTTTCAGAATAAACTAAACATAAGTCTTTTCTGAAATATAAAACCAGTCTTATAAGCTTAAACCAAATTTTCCAAGACATACACTTATTCCGTTGTTATTCATTTTATTCCATTACTTGCTTATGTTTATGTTTTACTTTCATTGTCATATATCCGCACACTGAGCGTATTGCTCAGCCGTATCTTTATTTCTATGTCCTAATACGGCAGGTACTAAAGGGCAAAGCTAGGAAACAAGAGTACGTGCATGGAATGAGGCGCCCAATCTTCTTTCTTCTTTAATGCATTTTCATACTTTTGCTTTGCTGGACATTGTTTAGTCCTTTCCTTACATTTTATACTTATGCATTTGTGTGTGGAGCTTATGTTGGAACCGATGTTTCTTTCCGGTTTCCTTTATGGTCAAGTAATGTTTTAGAGATTTACCTTGAATGCTTTGATTACACGTCATAATTACTACGTAACGGTCCATTTATCCAAATGGGGTGGTACAATTATGGTTAAATTTAAACGTTTTAATTAATTAGTATACGGCATGAATCATGAATATTTAATACGAACCTTATGTATATTAATTAATTATTATAAGTATTACGTATGTAAACATGAACATAAATGCACGATAAGTATTCACGGATAATACTTAAACATACGAGACAAAAACACGAGCATTAAAACGAACACACATGATAATAATTTAAGACACGAAAAATAAATGAATGTGTATGTATGTGTGTGTTAGTCGGCGTCCAAAAAAAGAGAAAAGGGGGCCCATGGCCCAATCCATTATTAATCCTAATAGTAAACAAATAAGGCTCCAGGATTTTCATAAATTACATATCACAGGAAAATAACAAAACCCTAAAAATCTTTCTCCTTCCTCTCTCTTTGGCCGCGGCGACGAACAAGAACCACAAGGATGATTCATTGTTTTTTATCCTTGTTTTCTACGGTATTGTGTTCACATTTAAAACCGTGATAATCATCCACTCGGTATTCCTTAACCTTTGATCTTTTATCATTATTAGTAATTATTCAAGTTCTTGATTATTAAAAACATAGAAAACATGTAATTATCATAGATCAATCGAGATTAAAACAAATTACGGGTTAGGGGTTTGGTTTTGTCCCGATCGCACGCCAACCGAGACCACATAGGGTATCGGTGGTGTTCGGTTTCCATCAGTCGCAACCCCATGGGGGTCGGCGTTGGTTTTGGTACTACCAGCTGTAACCAAAAGGTTGGCGGTGGTGTTTGTTTTGCTACCAGCCGTAAGCCAAGAACCCCAGCAGTGGGGAACTTGGCCAACCAGTGGGAACCGAGACCATATGTCGGTCTCGGTGGTGGTTTTTGTCGTAGCAAGGGGAGCCACGACAGTAGCAGTGGCTACTGTTGTGTGTTCGGCCGCAAGCCACAACAAGGGTTGTGGTGTTGTGTGGGTTTCGAGGTAACGCCGAGACCTCACGGTCTCGATGAGGTTTCGTTCGGGGTTCGGTTAACACCAAAACACGCAAGGGGTGTTTGGCTAAACTTTTTCAAAAGCATGTACACATTTATTTAGTTAATTGATTTAATTAAAAACATGTTAATTAGATTAATTAATTTACATGACTTAGGATATAATTGTTATTTAAATGAAATCATGTTATATTTGTATGTACATTTTATTTAAATAAACTTATGTTAAAATAATTAATGAATTAAATATTCATGTACACTAGATTAGTTAACTAAAACTTAGCTTAATTAATTAATATCTTATAAGGTAAAGTTTAATATTATTAACCATGCAATATTATTAATTAATAATAGGAATTGATAACATGAAATATCATTATTAATTATTAATAATAAGTTAATCCTAAAGTAATTATTATAATTAAACTTTACAATATAATTACACATGACATAATATAAGCTTATTAAAACTATAGGTTATATCATTTAATTATTTAATAAGCATACGATTAATTATGGAAACATGTGAATTATGGAATTATATTAATCATGACAACATGAAAAATATGGAAACACACTAAATAGGGTAACATGCTATTTATGGAAACACACTAAATATGGTAACATGCTATTTATAGAAATATGCTAAATATGGAAACTTACTATTTTTGGAAATTTACTATATATGGAAACCTGCTATTTTCTGAAAGTTACTATATATAGAAACCTGCTATTTTTAGAAAGTTACTCATTATGTTATAACAAGTACTGTAACACATAAAACATGAATACATGAATCTAAAACACATGAAACTATAAGAAACACATGATTAAACATGAAATAATAAGACAAGACAAGAACAAGTATAATAAGTATGAACACGTCAAGTAAACTAAATAACAAGTATGTATAAGTAAAACCGACACTTATTCATGTCCCTTCATTATGTAGCTATCGTGTAGTCGGAGTGATCTTCCGTGTTCGTTTTCATCTTCATTTACTGGACATAAGGTACAAATATTCCATCCTTCAGTAAGGACATCTTTCCTATATTAAAATTCCCCATTTGTAGCCATCTGTTTTCCCCAGTAGTTACGTGTCTTAAACACATTCAATATATGTTACGTTTATTTTAGATTGCCTGAGCTATATACATGTATTCTAGTTTCACCTAGTTATGGGTGTTTCATAACCATAGCAATGGAGGCACTGGTGTTACGACTCTTCTGCGGTGAGAGTGATTGCTCGCAGCGTTCCTTTACAGTATTTAGCCTTGTTGTTATTTTCATGTGGGGCAAATGGGTGCATCCTAGGACAAGTAGTAAGATTTTATGGTAACTACGGTGTGTGCCTTGTATCCGTTACAGGAGCTTATCCCTCCACTTATATTATATATTAATTAGAGGCAGCACTCTAATTACATGATGAGGTCACCCCTCTAAGTATTCATGCACGTTGATATAACATGACCTATATGGGCTACGGGCATATCTAAAATACTTATTTTCAGAATAAACAAAACATAAGTCTTTTTAGAAATATAAAACCAGTCTTATAAGCTTAAACCGGGTTTTCCAGGACCTACACTTATTCCACTGTTATTAATTTTATTCCATTGTTTATGTTTTACTTTCATTGTCATATATCCACACACTGAGTGTATTGCTCAGCAGTATCTTTCTTTCCATGTCCCAATACGGCAGGTACTAAAGGGCAAAGCTAGGAAACAAGAGTATGTGCATGGAATGTGGCGCCCAGTGTTCTTTCTTCTTTAATGCATTTACATACTTTTGCTTTGTTGGACATTTTTTAGTCATTTCCTTACATTCTATACTTATGCATTTGTGTGTTGAGCTTATGTTGGAACCGATGTTTGTTTCGGGTTTCCTTTATGGTCATTTAGTGTTTTAGACATTTACCTTTCATGCTTTGATGACACGCCATAATTACTACGCAACGGTCCATTTATCCAAATGGGGTGTTACATTAATGGTCTTTTATGTTTTTATGACATTATGCCTTGTTATGCTTTGATGACACGTCATGATTATGACATAATGACCACCTTGTCAAAGTGGGTCGTTACAATTATGGTATCAGAGACAAGACTTCGACCTGTAGGCTCTAAAACTTGACCTGTGACTAGTGGATAGTCACAAGGATCTTTCTAAACCAGCGTTTGTTATCTTTCATGTATTTATATTTCCTGAGTATTGTTTGTTTTTATTCATGATGTTTTCTCTTAAGTTTTGAGTAGTATGGATTGAACCATAGTCGTTCATAATTAGTCACACGTTTTTCTTTTGAATTTTAGACTGGTATGGGTTGAACCATATTCGTCCATACCTGGTCACATGTTTAATTCGGTTTCTTGAATTTTTGACTAATGCGGGTTGAACCATAGTCGTCCACACTAGTTATTGCCATATTTCGTTTAATAATGATTTCATGTTTCTCTCATGTTTTCCCTCATATATCTTTCAGGTTTCTAACCGTTTAATCATTTACTTCCTTTGAAATTGTCGGATGGTTAACACACATACCGATGCTGAACTTGTTGCAGTTGTTCAAGCAGCTTTGTAGACTTCACTTCCCCCAATCCATAATGAGATTCGTGCAGAGTTTCAAGCTAAACCATCTCATGCTTCAGGTGGAAATCCTCCACCTCCTCCACCAGTCACGATTCACTCTTGGATCTCTCACATGGAGAAAATATTTGATGTTATGGGCTGTGAGGAGGTTCACAAGGCAAGGTTGGTAGTTCATAAGTTAGAGGCGATGCTTTAGCTTGGTGGAAGGCCTACAAGCAGGCCAGGGACTTCGACTCAATTCAAGGAGTTGTTCTACCTTCAGTTCTTCCCTCGTGACGAACAAGAGTACCTAAAGAGGGAGTATCATTCTATCCGATAGAGGGCAAATGAGACTAGTACTGAGTTTATGCAGCGTTCTTTCCAGTTAGCTGGTTTTGATGCCAAGAACTTCTGTTGGGGTCTTCGCAAGTCGACTCTCGACCGTCTCCTGTGCGCTAAATTTACTGATGTTGCCCAAGTTGCTGATGTTGCTCGCAGCTTGGAGATCCTTCAGGACAGGGATGAGTTTGAGGAGTTGGAGCGACCAGACAAGAGGTATACTCCATACATCAGACATTACCATATCAATTATGTCTTTACTTTCCATTTATATAACATACACTATTCAATTTTATTTTTCAGGCATAAGGGTGGAGACCGATACCAGCCGGCCACTCAGTAGAGTAGCTATAGGAACCACGGTCAGAATAATGACCGTCATGGATCCGACAAGATAGGCGGTAGTGATAAGTATCGTAACAACACAAACTACTCTGGCAACAACAACAGGAACTTCGTTAATGGATGCGACCAGAACTACAAAGGTCAGCAGTCCAACTGATCAGTCAATTCGGGTAATATAACCTACGAACCTTCTACGTTATTCATGTTTATGTCCAAATAACCATGTCTCACGTATATCTTCTGAATCAGGCTCTCAGCAATCCAGGGTACCCTCTGAGGGGTATACCAATCCTATATGTACCACGTGTGGACGAAGACACCTAGGAGACTGTCGTCGTGCTACTGCCGTTTGGTTCAAGTGTGGATAGCCTGGTCACCTTCTGTGAGACTGTAGGAAGGGCACTACTGCTGGTACATCTGGGCATGCTCCATAGAAGCTAGCTGCATCCGGTCGTGTATTTACAACTACACGGGACCAGGCCACCAAGACTTTAGGTACCATTACTGGTATACTATTTATGTTTGGACATGCTGCATGCATTCTGTTTGATACGGGTGTGACCCATCTAGTAATATCTACCATATTTGCTACTAGTATTGTTATGACACCTACGTTACTTGATAATGTGTTAAATATATCCACGCCTATGAGAGACTATGTACACATTACCCATGTGTATATAGATATTCCTTTATAGTTTGATGACAAGATTCTTCCTATTAACGCACTTCCCTTGGAAATGTGTGAGTTCGATTTGATTCTGGGTATGGACTGGTTAGCCACACATCGCGCTATGATTGACTGCCATTCATATCAGGTCATATTCGACGATATTCAGGGTTCTGAATACATTCATAATGGTTTCCTACCAGGAAAATCTGTGCAAATTATTTCTGCTTTACAAGCACGTGCGTTATTATCTCATGGTTGCAAAGGTTTTCTATCTACCATTCATGACACGAATTCTGAAGTTACTTCTATTCATGATCATCCGATTGTTTCAGAGTTTCCAGATGTATTTCTAGAAGAACTTCCAGGTATACCTTCTTTCCGTGAAGTGGAATTTGGAATTGAGCTTGTTCCGGGAGTTAAACCTGTCTCCAAAGCTCCTTATCGTATGGCTCCGATTGAGTTAAAGGAGTTGAAGGATCAGCTGCAAGATTTGTTAGAACGTGGTTTTATTCACCCGAGTGTATCACCAAAGGGTGCACCAGTTCTGTTCGTCAAGAAGATTGATTGTAGCATGAGATTGTGTATCGACTACAGTAAACTGAACAAGATCACCATTCGTAATCGTTATCCCCTTCCAAGTATTGATGATTGGTTCGACCAGCTACAGGATGCTAAGAACTTTTCCAAGATTGATTTACAATCAGGCTATGATCAGTTGCGAGTGAAACAGTAGGACATTTCTAAGACTGCTTTTCGCACACGATATGGTCATTATGAATTTGTGGTTATGCCTTTTGGTCTCACGAATGCTCCAGTTGTATTCATAGACTTGATGAATCGAGTTTTCCATGAATTCTTGGAGAAGTTCGTCATTGTATTCATTGATGACATCCTGATCTTCTCCAAGTCTAGAGAAGAACACGAGGATCATCTTTGCACAGTACTACAGATTCTTCGACAGAAGCAACTGTATGTTAAATTTTCCAAGTGTAAGTTCTGGTTGAGTAAAGTGGCATTTCTGGGCCACATTGTTTTAGCAGAAGGTATCACCATGGATCATGTGAAGGTTGGGGCTATCACCAAATGGCCAAGACCGGCGTCTGCAACAGAAGTACGTAGTTTTCTGGGATTAGCTGGCTATTACCGCAGGTTTGTTGAAGGTTTCTCATGGTTGGTCTTACCTTTGACTAAGCTTATGCGTAAGGGTGAGAAATTTGTTTGGAATGATGAGCGAGAGAAGAGTTTCGAAGAGCTTATGTAGCGTTTAACTTCTGTAAAACCCGCTTTAAAATACCTTTGATCATTAAATGCATGAAAATATGGTTAAATTAAAACTTTTCAGTTAATTAATATACGACAAGAATCATGAACATTTAATACGAATATTACGTATATTAATTAATTACTACAAGTATTAGGTATATTAATATAAATATTAATACATGATAAGTATTTATGTATAATACTTAAAACATTCCAAGAAATAAAACACGACCCTAAAATACAAACACTGTAACACCCCATTTTGGTAAATGGAATGTCACGTGTGATTATGGCGTGTCATCAAAGCATACAAGGTAAATGTCTTAAAAACATTAAATGATCATGAAAGGAAATACCGGAAACAAACATCGGTACCCCAAGTATAAGCTCATCACACACAAACATAAGTACCGTAAAGGAAAAGGACTAAACAATGTCAAAAGAAATAAGTAGCAAAATGTATGATGAAATGCATAAAGTAGAGAAGGATAGATAGCTTCCAATCCATATGCACGCACGCTTAAAGTCTACGAGCGCCCTTGAGTACCTGTCGTTTGGGAACATGAAAGTAAAACGGCTGAGCATAACGCTCAGTGCACGGATACACAAGTATAGCATGTAATAACGTAAGCATAAAGACTAATAGCAGTGGAATAATATAAATTCTAAGCAATCTAGATTCATGTTCATAAGACTGGTTTTATAGTTTGAAAAGACTTATGTTTCTATGAAAATCTGTATTAATTAGCCAAATAGCCCGTATAGGTCATGACGTTCCACCGTGCATGAATAATTGGAGGGGAGACCTCGTCATGCAATTAGAGGGGTTGCCTCTAATTAAATAGTCTGGGTAGGAGGGATCAACTCCTAGTGAAGGATGTAAGGCACACTTCGCATTCACTCTGATATTACTGGTAAACATGTAACTAGGATTCACCCATACGCCCACATGATAATATAATATAAAGGCCAAAGATGAAAAGGGACGCCACGAGCAATCACTTTGACGTGGGGAAGTCATAACACTGGTGCCTTTAGTGTTATGATTATGGTACCTCCATAACTAGGTGACACTGGTCATGCATGTATATGGCTTAGGCTCTTACACTAACATAAGTAATCAAACATATAAAATAATACTGGGAAAACAGTTGGCTGCAAACGGGGAATCCTAATAAGGAAAGAATTTCCATACTGAAAGGACGAAAAATCCGTACCTTATGTCCAGTGAACGAAGAAGACGAAAGAATGGAAGTCCTACTTCGATCTCACTAATGCTACATAAATAGGATACATGTATAAGTATTCTGTTTAGTGAGTACGTAACTGATTCTATCATGTCTTTGCTTGTTTTATATGTTCTTGTCTTGTTTTAGTAATTTTAATGTTATGTTGTGTTTATCATGTATTCTACGTATTCTGATTATGTATTACTTGTATTTCTTGTATTATTATACTTGTTGTGTAATAATAAGTAACTTTGTAAAACTAGCAGGTTTCCTAAAATAGAAAGTTTCCAAAAATAGAAAGTTTCAAAAAATAGATTAACTTCTTAAAATAGATCAGTTTCTAAAAACAGAAAGTTTTCAAAAATAGTAAGTTTCCTGAATTAGAATATTTCCATATTTAGATTTAAGCTGGATTAATAACCTAATAATATAAGCTTAAGTTTACTGGTTAAATAACATAAGTCATGTAATTAATAGTATAGTTCATTAATAATAAGATGTTAATTAAATAAACTATAGGTTATGTGATTTAATTAAATATAATCATGATTAATTAAATTAAAGTGTATTAAAATACTTAGGTAAAAACATGTATTAATGTTATACTAATTATAACCTAAGTCATGTTTATTAATTAATTATATTTCATGTCTTAAATAATTAATTAATACTATAGTCTAAATTAAATGAATAAATACTTAGGTTAAAACATGTATTATTTAATAAATAATAATTAACCTAAGCCCATGATTAATTAAATTAATTATAATTCATGTTTAACTAATTTAATATCTTGTTAAAAATAATAACTTGTAAAAATAAAATACTTGTACAATTTTAGTCATGAATCGAACCCGTGAATTTAATTTAGACATGTCGTGAACCGGACCGAATAAAACCTTGAACCGGACAAAACAAACACCCATTAACAGTGGCAAACCGGCTCGGCCGGTTGCCACTGCTCGAGTAAAAACACCACCGACTGATGCCGGTGGTTTGTCTCGGCTAGCCGCTGCCCACAGTGAAGTTCCCACCGGCTGTGTGCCGGCGGTTACCCCTGCTGCAGCCGCGGTTCCCCCTGCTTGACCCAAACTGCCACCGACTGTGTGTCGGTGGTGGTGGTTGCCTGCTGCCGAGACCCCAACCGAACCACAAGGCCACCCCGACGCGAGTCGGGGTCCCTTGTCCCAGCTGCCGACCGAGACCAACACCACCGAGACACGAGGTCTCGGTTGGTGGTGCGATCCAAGACAAGTCGAGAGCCTTCTCTCGGTTGAGTGTCGGCCGAGCAACCAACCCACAAACACCTTTTTAATTTACCCCCATGACTTGTTTAACATGTTTTTAATTCTTATTTTTTATAAACCTATGATCACATGTTCATAATTAATTAAAAAGAATAAAAGAAAAGGGTTTACGGATTACCGAATGCGTGTAATGATTGGAGAAAAATAAAACAAACACGATGCTTGAATTTACTTAACCAGAAATCAAATCAAACACCCCTTGGTGTTTGTTCTTGCCGGCGGCCAAAGAGAGAAAAAGGGATAGGCTAAAGTTTTTGATTTTCTTGAAAAATCTGTGAATGAAAATAAAGTTTCCCCTTTTTGTTATTTTATTAAAACAAACATGGGCTTGGCCCTTGTCCTCTTGGTGCCCCGGCTTGTAGGGCCCACAAGGAAAAAACCCAAAGTTTTTCCCGTGTTATAATTTACGTGTTCGTATGTTCGTATTTTCGTGTTATAATTGTTCGTGTTATATTTAAATTCTTGTATGTAACGATATTAATCGTATTATATTAATTAAGTACGTAATTACGTGTTCGTGATTTTTACGTTCATGATTTTATGTTCGTGATTATAATTGTTATAGTTAATAATTATCGTGTACTATCACGTACTTAATAATTATCGTGTAATAATACGTACATAACTTCTGAAATTACTAATCGTGACACGTGTTCATGCTATAAAAGGAAAGTTTTTATATGTACGTACGTTTACTAAGTGTATTGTTCATGGTAAAAGCATGCGGGCTTTACAACTCTTCCCCCCTTAAAAAGAATAATTCGTCCCCGAATTATAGATAAAATAAACTGAAAGAGGAAGATACCCGAATTCAAAATATGAAATGAGGGTAAGAAGCCCAGATAGACTCCTTTGTTTCCCAATTGGCTTCCCGCTCGGTATGATCCCTCCAAAGGATTTTGACGAATGGAATCGTCTTCTTCCTCATGACTCGTTCTTGCCTGTCAAGAACTCGTTCGGGTTCCTCTATAAAGGTAAGATCTTCACGAATCTGTTTCAGTGGATACTGAACCATGTGAAGGGGATGATAATTATACCCTCTAAGTAAAGACACATAGAAAACGTCATGAACGTGAGAAAGCTGCGGAGGTAACGCTAAGCGATAAGATACTTCACCGACGCGCTCGATAATATCAAACGATCTGATGAATCGAGGACTGAGTTTCCCTTTGATTCCAAAACGTCTAACACCACGTGTCGGTGATACCTTAAGAAATACATGATCTCCTACGTTGAAATGTAAGTCCCTACGATGCTTGTCGGCATAACTCTTCTGACGTGTATGAGCTTCCTGTAATTTCTACTTAGCTACACGACCTTCTCGTTGGTCAACTCTATCATCTCCGGTCCTTCAAGTGTTCGCTCACCAACCTGGTCCCAGCAGATTAGGGCGCGACGTTTCCTGCCATACAACATCTCGAATGGTGCATACTTAATGTTGGCGTGCCAACTGTTGTTGTATGCAAACTCTACTAAACAGATATAATCATCCCAGTCTCCTGTCCACTCCAATGCACATGCTCGGAGCATGTCCTCCAATGTCTGAATCGTCTGCTCCGATTGTCCGTCTGTTTGAGGATGAAAAGCCGTGCTAAGCTTAAGTTTTGTGCCCCAAGCTTTCTGCAGACTCTTCCAAAATCGCGAAGTGAACCGAGGATCTCTGTCCGAGACGATACTGGATGGAGCACCATGAAGTCTCATGATCTCCTTCTTGCAAGTATCGGCGAGTTTGCTAACCGGATCATCCTTGCAGATCGATAAGAAATGAGCTGACTTAGTAAGTCGATCAAAGATAACCCAAATCGCATCATGCCTCCTCTTGGTCTGCTGAAGACCGGTAACAAAATCCATGGTGATCTTGTCCCACTTCCACTCTGGAATGTCTAACGGTTGTAGGAGACCACTAGACCGATGATGCTCGATCTTAACCTGCTGGCAGGTAAGACATTTGGAGACATAAGTAGCAACATCCTGTTTCATACCACTCCACCAAAAGTACTGATTGATGTCGTGGTACATCTTGGTCGAACCAAGATGAATGGAGAATGGGGAGCTATGAGCTTCAGCTAATAACGTTTACCTAAGAGTAAGATCATCATGAACACAAATTCTGGTGCCCTGCCATAAGATACCATCGTCATCTAACCGAAACTCCGTCTGCTGATCCAAGTTCTGAATGATCGCCCAAATTTCACCATCATCCTTCTCAGCTTCCTTGATCATATAGAGTGACTCGGGTTCCACTCTAAGATTATCCCAGTAACTGTGATGTCCACGTACCATGATCTCAATGTCTAGTCGCTCTAAGTACCTTATAATCTCTTCCTCAATTTTAATGTCGTTGATCATACCGGACTTCCTACTAAGTGCATCTGCCACTACATTCGCCTTTCCGGGATGATACACCAGATTAATGTCATAATCCTTCAACAGCTCTAACCATCTTCTCTGTCTCATGTTCATCTCACGTTGAGTGAAGATGTACTTTAGGCTCTTGTGGTCTGTGAAGATATCACATGATTCTCCATACAAGTAGTGCCTCCATATCTTCAATGCAAACATGACTGCTGCAAGTTCCAAGTCATGCGTAGGGTAGTTCTCCTCATAAGGCTTAAGCTGTCGTGAAGCGTACGCAATCACTTTCCCATGTTGCATGAAAACACAGCCAAGTCCCTTACCTGAAGCATTACGGTTGATTTGAAATCCACCTGTACCAGATGGGAGAGTAAGAATCGGTGCAGATACTAACTTCTACTTTAGGTCTTCAGAGCTCTTCTCTTTTTCTTCAGTCTAGACGTATGTCTCCCCTTTCCGCACCAGTTTGGTCAATGGCAGTGCTAAACGGGAAAAGTTCTCTACGAACCTACGGTAGTAACCAACTAAGACTAGGAAATTACGAAGTTCGGTCGCTGATGTCGGTCTTGGCCACTTAGTAATAGCCTCAACCTTTGCTGGATCCATGGTGATTCCTTCTGCTGATACAATGTGGCCTAGGAACGCCACCTTGTCTAACCAGAACTCACACTTGGAGAATTTGGCATACAACTGCTTCTGGAGAAGTATCTGTAGTACAATACGAAGATGGTCTTCGTGTTCCTCCTTTGACTAAGAGAAAATCAGAATATCGTTAATGAAAAAAAATGACGAACTTATCCAGGAACTCATGGAAGATACGGTTCATCAGATCCATGAAAACATCTGGAGCATTGGTGAGGCCAAATGGCATGACTACGAATTCGTAGTGCCCATAGCGTGTACGGAAAGCAGTCTTAGCGATGTCCTGCTCTTTAACCCGTAACTAATGATAGCCCGACCACAGATCAATCTTGGAGAAATGTTTGGCCCCTTGGATTTGGTCAAACAAGTCATCAATGCATGGCAACGGATACCTATTCCTGATGGTGATCTTGTTGAGCTCACAATAATCTATGCACAGACGCATGTTGCCGTCCTTCTTCTTTACGAACAAAACGGGTGCGCCCCATGGAGAAGCACTAGGTCGAATGAAATCGCGTTCCAAAAATTCTTGTAGTTGTCCTTTAATTCCTTAAGCTCTATGGGAGCCATGCGATAAGGAGCCTTGGAAATTGGCTCAGCTCCTGGGATGAGCTCAATATTAAACTCCACTTCACGAGCAGGTGGTATGCCCGGAAGTTCTTCTGGAAACACGTCTGGGAATTCTGACACGATCGGCTGATTCTGGATTGATGGAGATTCAGCCTCTGAATCATGAACAGTAGCAAGATAGCCCTCACAACCATGTGACAGTAGTGCACGTACTTGTAAGGTCGAAATTATTTGTACAGACCTTCCGGGTACGAACCCGTTGTGAATGTACTCTAGTGTATTTACATCATCGAAGATGACCCGATATGTATGGCATTCAATGATGGCGTGATTTTAGATAGCCAGTCCATGCCCAATATCATGTCAAAATCGCACATATCCAATGGAAGTGCGTCAACAGGACAAATCTTGTCATCAAACTCTAGGGGAAGGCTCTTGTACCCATGGGTTATGCGTACAGAGTCTCTTAAAGGCGTGGAAATGTTTAATACATTCTCTAATGGCATAGGGGATATCCTAACATTCTTGGCATAAGCAGTAAAATGACCGAGTGAGTAGCACCCGTGTCAATAAAACACATGCAGCTTGACCATACATATACAAGATTCTAGTGATGGTACATGTAGACTTGTTGGCCTGATTGCGAGATGTCGTGTACACCCGTCCACTAGTAGGAGGTGGCTTGGAATCAGCATGTCCAGATGTGCCTTCAATCTCACCCTTGCGGCAGTCCTTCATGCGATGGCCAGTAAGGCCACACTTGAAACAGGCATTGTTGTCGCGGCGACATGGCCCTGGGTGCCTACGGTTGCAGGTATCGTAGAGAGGGTGAGTATAACCTCTAGCAGGTGCCCTTGCTGGCTGGGAGCCTGTTCGGAAAAGTACACATGAGACATGGTTTATAGGTATAAAGGACAATGCGGAAAAATCGTAAGACGTAATACCAGTGATAGCTGTATGGTTAGGCTGTGAACCTCTTCGGTCCTGCTTCCTCCCGTTACCATGATTCCTGGTAGAAGATGCTAAAGTGTAAGAATTATGAATCATAAACGTGTAACATAAGAAATGAGTAAGTTTAGGGACCTGCTGCTGTTGGATTTCCAGCGTTGTTACGGTAATTATCATTACCGCCACGCCTATCCGTAGCAGGATGGTCTTGAGTCTGACCGTTACCCTTGGGCTGAGTAGGCTGAACTGAGTCACCGGTTGGGACCGGTCCCCAGTCTTCTGCCTGAAAGATGCAGTTTAAAGAGAAGGATAAATATTGGATAGTATTGAATGAATATGAAATGATCACCGATGAGTGACGAACAAATAACTTTTCTCGGGTCTCTCTACTTCCCCGAATTTCTCTCTCTCTTGCAGCATTTCCAGCTTACGTACTGCATCGGCTACTTGTGCCACCATGTTGAAGGTAGCACACACCAAGTTGTTGGTGACCGATGTACGAAGAGCCCAATGAAAGTGGTATGCTTGCTCTTCGGCAGTACTTGCTACTACGCCAAGAAAACTAGCCAAACAAAGAAAGCGATGCATGAACTCTTTGATGTTCTCCCCAGCTCTCTGCCTGATCCCTTGGTACTCCCTCTTCAACTTGTCTTTCTCAGCCTTGGGGAGGAACTGTCCAATCACTAATCCCTGAACTGAGCCCAAGTCAAGCCATCCACCCATTTGTCACCACCCTCAAACTGCTTCACTGCCTTCTGATAGGTGTGAAAACACCCATCCTTTTACCAGTTATTTCTGGCTAAAACGAGACCAAAACACGTATTTAATATCATTTGTTTGGAATTATGCGTGTTTTTTGTGTTTATTGTGTTTTCAGAGCCAACCGGATGAATATTGAAGAAAACATGGGATTGCACGGGTTTTATCGAAGAAAAAGACTCAAGACGAAGTCTATTGTCCAAGAGATGCAAAAGATTTGAAGTCATTGTGCCTATTTGAAGATTTATCGAAGAATAGAGCCAAAGATGGAAGATTCATATATGTCGAAGAACTCGAGTCTATTAAACAAAAGATTATAAGACGAGTTGGAATTATTCACCGACACTTCTCAAAATCCAAAGTCGGAAACGTTTATTTAAATAAATGTAAAGACTAAAGAAGAAAGAAGAAAAGAAGCCCAAAAACAAAGCCCATTCACAAAACCCACTAGACACGCCTATATATAGGACTTCACTTCACCATTTTGGAGTTAGTCTTTAGTTAGTTTTTCATTTTCTCTAGTTTTAGAGAGAGAAAGTTCTTAACTTTCTCTCACTAAGATTTTCTTTTCTCCATTTTTACATTTCAAGTTTTAAGCTTTTGTATTTTGGATTTCATTAATCTAATTCAAGTTAATCTTTTTAGTACTTAAATCTCTTTCTTCATTTCTTAGTTTTCCTTAATCAATTGATCCGATTGTTTCATTTCATACGGTTTGGGTGAATTGATGAGTTCGTGATTAAAGGTTTATCTTACTTGTTCCTATTTAAGCTCATACACGTATAAGCTATAGGCTCTCCATGCTTATTGGTTTATTTCTTGTTTAAGCTTATTGTTTTCGGATTTCATCAAGGTTTTAGTCATTCAAAAGTTCCTTTTATAAAGTTAATGATTTTACGTTTTCAAAAGTTGTCAAATTTAATCTTTTTGAAGTGTTTAAGTCCCGGTTAAAATAGCTTATTGGATGTGCTTATTGAAGTTTCATCTTTTCACCATTTTCGGATTGATTTTGCATTTCATCGCAATATCAGGGTTATACACATTCCGACGGATTTACTGCTTTTGATCGCAATAACCCAAGAGGGTTTTACTTTGCGACTGGTTGACTTTTTCCCCTTATTCCGATCTGGATTGCGATCGCAATATTCCGACGGGATTTAAGGTTGCCTTAAGTCGAAACTCTGCCCGTTTTTAGTCTACAACTTTCCGATCTGGACTTTGCATTATTCCGATCTGACTTTCCGATCTAGATCATTCCGATCTGGATATTACGACCACATTGCATTCCGATCTGAACTTTCCAATAACTTACATTCCGATAGACAACATTGCGACAGAATAGACTTTGATATTCCGATGACCATTAAGCTGAATCATTCCGATGGCTTGGTTTTAATAACATTCCGATGGTTTTGAAGTCAGTACATTTCGATAGAATTCAGTCTTGCATTTAAATTGTCTAAGTTTTATAGTTTACAAAGTTTTAAGTTTTAAGTATTTTCCTATTTAATTTTTAGTTTAATTTTTAGACATCTTAATTACTTGCATTTAGTTTAAAATTTAGATAACCAAAAACCAAACCCCCTATTTGTAACCAAGAACAAATCATTCCACTTTGAACCGTGATCAATTCGAGGAGATACCGAGGACTAATTATAACCCAATCAAAACAACAATGTATCAAATGGCGCCGCTGCCGGCTCTTCTCGTTAAGATTAACAGTTTTTTTGTGAGAACTTGGATTTTGGGATCCGTTCACCGTGAACGTTACTTTTTCATAAAAAAATTTCAAAAACCCAAAAAAAATATATATATATATATATATATAAAATTTTCAAAAATCCTAAAAATTAAAAAAAAACATAAAAACCAAAAATATTTCTGCTTTGTTTTTGCCTTGTTAGTTCTTTTGCAGGTGCATGCGTACACGATCCACGTCTTATCAAGAGCCTGAGCCTCTCGAAGACTTAGACATGGCCGGTGTACAAAACAACAACAATAACAACCCACCTCTCAACAACAATAATAACAACAACAATGAGCCTCTACCAGACAATCGCCCGATGATTGAACTTCTGCAAGCACATGTAGATGGCAACAATGATCCAATTGTCATACCCGCGATTGCAGCCAACAATTTTGAGCTCAAATCCGGTTTTATCCAGATGGTCTCTGCTCAACCATTCTTGGGGCGTACCATTGATGATCCACATGACCACATCAAGAGATTCTTGCAACTAACGAATACGGTCAAATTCAATGGTGTTCCACAAGAGGTAATCCGTTTACAACTTTTTCCCTTTTCTTTAGAGGGACAAGCCCGGCATTGGCTTGCTAAGGAACCGCCACAGAGTATTCTGACGTGGACGGATTTGGAGACCAAGTTTATAAACTACTTTTTCCCACCCTCTCGTACTACCGCTTTGTGGAATGAAATTATCAATTTTGAACAAAACTACGATGAATCTTTTAGTGAATCTTGGGACCGTTTCAAAGATCTTTTGAGAAAATGCCCACAACATGGTTTTACCAAAGTGCACCAAATTAACACTTTTTATAATGGTTTAAGCATGAATGACCAAGATTCACTAAACAGTGCCTCGGGGGGTAATATTTTGGTTAAGACTTCCAATGCCGCTTGGGATATCATTGAGAATAAGTCTCGTGTGCAAACCAAGAGTGTGCGGAACAATGCCGCCAGTGCTAGTACTAGTGACAGCGATAAGCGACTTGACAAAATCACTGCGCTTCTTGAATCGCTTGCTACCCAAACCGCCAGCAACACCAACAGCATCAACGCTAGAAATGCTCACGACGCTCAAGTCAATGCTGTTAGCCAACCATGTGAGATATGCGGGGGTCCTCACTCTTACACCACTTGTACCGCCACCCAAGACTATCCTTCTGAGAATGTGAATGTAGCATACGATACCTATCCTCCGGCCGCTTATCAAGCTCGTCCTCAAGGTGACCGCAACTTGCTTAGCTACCGCTCAAACAACTATCTCTCACCGCCCGGATTTCCTCCTAACAACCCAAACCAACAACAAAACCTCAATCGCCCTCCTCAACAACAACAACAACCTCGTACACCATACATACCACCTCACAAACAACCATATCCACCTCAAAGAAACAACCAAGTTTACCAACAACCTGCTTATCAACCACCCGCTTACAATGCTCCTCCCAACCAACCCACCACATTACAACAAGATATTAGAACCTACATGAGGACTAATGATGTGATCGTGGACAATCTCCAACGGGAAGTGCTCAACTTGAAAGCTGACATGGTGAAACAAGGAAATGATCTGAGAGCTGATATGAGAAACACTTTGGCAAGTCAAACAAATGACTTAAGGAACATGATGGCTAGTTTCTTCCAAGGTAATCAACCATATTCTTCGGGTACTCTTCCGAGTAACACCGTTGCGAATCCAAGAGGGGAGATGAAAGCAATCACCACTCGCAGTGGCAAAGGTACCAAGGAACCCGAGCTTCCTATACCTCCACCGATGATTGTGACTAAGGAAAACGAGCCACCTGCTCCTATTCCTCATCCTTCTACATCCCCAATTTCTCCACCTCTTACTTCTACCCCTCCTCCACCCAAGGATGTGAGTGATCCTTCGATCCCAAAGCCTTCCTCTTCTTCCGATATACCTTATCCCTCAAGGTTGAGGAAAGAGAAGCTCAAAAGCAAGGATGATATTCAGGTTTCGAACTTTCTCAAAATGATTAAACAATTGAATTTCAACATCTCCTTCGCTGAGGCCCTCGCTCACATGCCTAAATACGCGAAAATGTTCAAAGATCTTCTTAGCGACAAGGAGAAGCTTCTTGATATTGCTAACACCCAACTTAATGAGAATTGCTCTGCAGTGCTCTTAAGGAAATTGCCAACCAAGCTTGGTGATCCGGGTCGTTTCTTAATCCCTTACAACTTCCCGGGAGTAGAGAATTGCATGGCCCTAGCCGATCTTGGTGCCAGTATTAACTTAATGCCTTTAAGTGTTTGGAAGCAATTATCTCTCCCTGAGCTAGTCCCCACCAAAATGACTTTGGAATTAGCTAACCGTACGGTTGCTTATCCAGTGGGGATAGCCGAAGACGTCTTTGTAGGAGTCGAAAAATTCACTTTTCCTGCCGATTTCGTCGTCGTCGACTACGAGATGGACCCTCGTGTGCCATTAATTGTTGGTCGTCCATTCCTGAGGACCGGTCGCACTCTCATCGATGTCGAAGCTGGTGAGCTTATCATGAGAGTGGGTGACGATAAAATTGTCTTCAACATGGGAAAGCTTTCTAAACAGCCTTATTCTAACGAGAGTGTTAATTGTATTGACGTTCTTGATGAGGCTTGTGAAGAACACTTCAAAGATGCTTGTAAAAGTATTCCTACCTCTCTTCCCAATGTTGAGACTGTTTCCTCTATTGACTCATCACTATCTCTATTTGGAGAAAGTGATTTCCTTTGGAAAGATTTGGAAGCCACCATGGGAGATGTGAACTTAGCTAATGACGATTCTACCACTGATTGGGATGACGATCTTCGACTCATTGAGAACATTCTTAAAGAAGACAATATTTCTCCACCATCTCCCACGGTTATTGCTATCGATGCTCCGACTTTGAAAACGCCTCCCATAAAAAATCCTCCGGATTTAGAACTTAAGGAGTTGCCGCCCCATCTCGAGTACGTGTTCCTTGAAGAAAATAAGAAGTCGCATGTCATCATTGCTAAGGACTTGAAAGAAGAAGAGAAATCTCGCCTCATCGCCGTGCTTAAAGATCATAAGAAGGCAATTGCTTGGAAAATTTCCGACATCCGCGGAATTGATCCAAACTTTTGTACTCACAAGATTCTCATGGAAGATGACTTTAAACCCGCAATCCAGAGCCAAAGAAGGGTTAATCCTCGTATTCATGACGTCATCAAACAAGAGGTTATCAAACTTCTAGATGCCGGCTTGATTTACCCTATTTCGGATTCGCCGTGGGTAAGTCCCGTCCATTGTGTGCCCAAGAAGGGAGGAATAACCGTTGTTCCCAATGAACACAACGAGTTGATTCCCACTCGTCTCGTTACTCGGTGGAGAGTTTGTATTGATTATCGCAAGCTCAATGATGCCACGAGAAAAGATCACTTTCCTCTTCCTTTCATGGATCAAATTCTCGAGCATCTAGTTGGTAATGACTATTACTGCTTCTTAGACGGTTTCTCCGGGTATTTTCAAATTCCCATCGATCCCAAAGACCAAGAAAAGACCACATTCACTTGTCCCTATGGAACATTTGCTTACAAACGTATGCCTTTTGGTTTATGCAATGCTCCTGGGACGTTCCAAAGGTGTATGATGGCTATCTTCCATGACATGGTGGAAGACACTATGGAAGTATTCATGGATGATTTCTCGGTTTATGGCGATTCTTTCTCTGCTTGCCTTGCCAATTTAGAACGTATGCTTAAGCGGTGTGAAGACACTCGCCTTGTTCTTAATTGGGAAAAATGCCATTTCATGGTAAAAGAGGGCATCGTGCTAGGACACAAGATCTCCAAAGCCGGTCTTGAAGTAGACCGTGCTAAAGTCGATGTTATTTCTAAGTTGCCTCCACCTTCAACCGTGAAGGGTGTGAGAAGTTTCCTCGGTCATGCGGGCTTCTACCGTCGATTCATCAAAGATTTTTCTCAAATCGCTCGCCCGATGACCCACCTCTTGGAAAAAGACACTCCTTTTATCTTTTCCAAAGAGTGTCTTGAAGCCTTCAACTTGCTTAAGGATAAGCTAACTAAGGCACCCGTCTTGGTTACCCCTAATTGGGAGCTTCCCTTCGAGTTGATGTGCGATGCTAACGACTTTGCTATTGGTGCGGTTTTGGGCCAAAGAGTGAATAAACACTTCCAACCAATCCACTATGCTAGCAAGACAATGACGGGGGCTCAATTGCATTACACGACAACCGAAAAAGAGCTTTTAGCTGTTGTTTATGCCTTTGAAAAATTTCGCCCCTATCTTGTCCTTTCCACCACAATCGTTTATACCGATCATTCCGCGTTGAAGTACTTGTTAACCAAGCAAGATTCCAAACCAAGACTTCTTCGCTGGGTTTTGCTACTCCAAGAATTTAAAATCGAAATTCGCGATAAAAAAGGAGCTGAAAACCTAGCCGCGGATCATCTCAGTAGACTTGAGGATCCTTACCAAGGGGGACATCCGAACAAAGAAATCAATGATTCTTTTCCCCTGGAGACCTTAATGTCTATCAACTCGACTTCTGATGAAACCCCGTGGTTTGCGGACATTGCAAACTACTTGGCGGGTGGAATTCTCGTTGACGGGCTAACATCCCACCAAAAGAAGAAGTTCTTCAAAGACATTAAGACTTACTTTTGGGATGACCCGTATCTATGCAAACAATGCGCTGATTTGATTATTCGCCGATGTGTTGATGGACCAGAAGCTTTAGAAATCCTTGACGCTTGCCACAAAGGACCCACTGGTGGTCACTTTGGTCCCAACTACACCGCCAAAAAAGTGTTTGACTCGGGATTTTATTGGCCCACCATTTACCGTGATGCTCACGAGATGGTTAAACGATGTGATGCTTGCCAAAAACAAGGCAAGATCACACATAAAGATGAGATGCCTCAAAATTTCATACAAGAATGTGAAATCTTTGATGTTTGGGGTATCGACTTTATGGGGCCATTCCCTTCCTCTAAAGGAAACAAATATATCCTTGTAGTCGTTGACTACGTTTCAAAGTGGGTTGAAGCCAAAGCTTTACCTACTAATGACGCAAGGGTGGTTTGTAACTTTTTGAAGTCGCTATTCGCTAGATTCGGTGTGCCTCGTGCCATTATTAGTGATCGCGGGACTCATTTTTGCAATGACCAATTCGCAAGAGTCGTGGCTAAGTATGGTGTAAATCATCGTCTTTCCACCGCCTATCACCCACAAACTAATGGCCAGGCTGAACCCCACCCCACATATGACACAAGTGACGCACAACCCGCATATGAACGTGATGAAAAGAGGACCGACCTCACCCCAGAGAACCGTGCGTGGTTTGATGCAGAGAAGGAAGCAATCTACTTAATTCTCAGTGGCATTGGAGATGAAATTTACTCTACGGTTGACGCATATCCTACTGCTCAAGAAATGTGGACGGCCATTGAAAGATTGCAACAAGGTGAATCACTTAACAAACAAGATGTGAAAACTAAGATGTTTTGGAACTTTGGCAAGTTTACATCAAAGGATGGGGAATCAATTGATTCTTATTACTCCCGATTCTACAAGATGATGAATGATATGACCCGAAACAACTTGCAAGTTTCCACCATGCAAGTCAATGTCCAATTTCTACAGCAACTTCAACCAGAGTGGACACGGTTTGTCACCTTGGTGAAACAACAACAAAAGTTAGACGAAGTTTCATATCACAAGCTCTTTGACATCTTGAAACAATTTCAAAATGAGGCAAATGAACTTCGAGCTGAACGAGTTGCAAAGATTTCCAATCCACTTGCGTTGGTGTCTACCACTCAACATTACCCATATTATCACTCCCGTACTTCAAAGACCTACTCTACTCAATCATCATCACCACGATCATCCATTGTCTCTAAGTCACATGTTCCAACACGATCCCGAGGCAAAGAAGTTGCTAGAGCACCATCACCCATACCTGAGCCATCATCCGAAGAAGACAGTGATGAAGAAGTAGCTCAAAGGGATAGGGAATTCAAGCAACAAATGGCTTTCGTTATGAAGCAATATAAGAAAATCTACAAACCCACCAACAACAACCTTCGAACATCTTCAAACTCAAGGAACACCCATGCACAGAGTCCTTCAAGGTATGACACACGAAGACGTGCTGAGAGTCCTCCAAAGTATGATCGATAACCTAAGTATGATAATCATAGGGTGGCTACTGTTGTTGGAAATAGGGAAACTGTTGGTACTCAAGTTGTGCAACAAAGTGGGATTCAGTGTTTTAACTGCAGAGGTTTTGGGCATTTGGCTAAGGAATGCAGGCAGCCAAAGAGGGTTAAAGATTATGGTTATCATAAGGAAAAGATGCTGTTGTGCAAGAAAATGGAAGCTGGAATCAAGTTATCAGCTGAGGAAGGAGAAATGCTTGACGACACAGATGATGAACTCTCCGACCAAGAACTCGAGGCACATTATTCATACATGGCAAAGACTCATGAGGTCCTTAACGTCACTGAAGATGAAAATGGTCCTATCTTTGATACCGAGCTAATTGATAAGGTACAAGATGATGCTGAATATAATGTGTTTGGTGATACACATGAGCATAGTGATCTACCAACAACAATTACTGACACGTGTATGATGGAAACGGTTGATAGCAATACCACAACCGATTCATCAGACATGTGAAATAATGAGTTTGAGGATGATCAACATGCAAATGAGTATGATGACGAGGAGCGTGTCGCGCTTGCTAATTTAATTGCTAGTTTACAAAAAGATGTCAATGAAAATAGAAAGAATCAAAAGCAATTAAAGAAGGAAAACGCAGCGCTCACTCAAAACTTTGAAGAATGCAAAGCCGCTCTTATAAAATCTAGTGAGACTATTGATAGTTATAGGGCTGAGCTTCTTCAAAAGACCAACGAGCTTGAGGGGTACAAAAGTCGTGTCATCAACGTTAAAAAGGACGATTTTGAAAATAAATACAATGAAGCTCTTGCTTTGTTAACTAAAGAAAAACGTCAATTTAATGTTTTATTAAGTGATGAACGTCAAAAAACGTACCTTGCCACAACAAAAGTTAATGAACTTGAAAAGAGGCTTTCTATGAACACCACCGATTCTGCTAAAATTCTTGACGAGAAGAAACAAGAGGTTGAAACATTAAAACAAGATTCAAAAATAGACAAAGCAAAGATACTGAAAAAGTAAAGGATCTCGAACAACAAGTCGATTTTTTGAAAAAAGTTGTTTATGATACACATGACTCTATTCAAACCGTAAGAATGATAGCACCTCGGTCGTTTTTCAAGGGTCAACCTAGCTTTGCCACCCCCAAGTACCTCGAACAAGCTCAAGCTGCGAACCCTCACTTATATCTTGATGAGTCCGAATGGACTGATAATGACTGCCCAGTAGCTAACATCGATAGTGAAGAGACGTCCCTTTGGGATGACGAGAGTAGATCACCGGTCAATAAAGATTTTGTAAAACCATATAACTATGCTTATGAAAACAGTCTTTATGGTCTTTTCACTCCACAAAAACAGAAGTCTCGTGAGGAATTATTTTTAGAATGCAAACAAAAAAGAATTCAATGGAAAAAAGCTTTTGCCACTAAGAGGAAAACTAATGTTTTTAAATATATTAACTATTTGCCTCTAGATGCTTCTAAAAGCAAAAGTAGAAAAATACTTGGTTTTCTTAAACACCACGTTAATAATGTTCAATCAATTGTTGCAAACGATTGGGAGAAACGTCAAAAGGATAAGTGGAAAACCGAGATTCCTCACGACATAACTGTGCTTGTGAAAGAACTTTTAATACCAAATACGAAGATAATAAAAGAACATGTTCTTGAGTTTGAAAATTTAATTCAGTCTGAAATGTTTGATGATTTGAAATATGTTGAGTCTCTTGAAAAAGAAATTGATGACCTTCAAAATGACAAATTAGAATTTTCAAACGAATATGATCTACTCTTAGAAGAATGTCTCTCCAAAGATATTTTGTGTGTTACTCTTCAATCTTGTGCTGATATCGATGAATATTCTGATGTTGCATGCAAATATCTTGATAAAATCAAAGAGTGTGAGCGTCTTGAACTTGAGCTTTCGAAACATAAATAAAATGTTGATAAAAAGGCTTTTGAGTTACTTCAACACAAAACTGATTTCCTTCAAAAACATTGTCATTCTCTTGAACTTGCTTTGCAAAAAGACGTTGGTAGTTTTCCACATAATAATAAATTGCAAGAAAAACTTTCCCAAACGTTTCGAGAAATGAACGAACAGAATTTGGAAATTAAAGGGTTGAAAGCTCAGTTACAAGACAGGGACAGAGCGATAGCAGAGTTGAAGAAACTCATTGCTAAGATGGGTGGGAAGATTGTGGAACCTAGTGTTAAGAAACCTGTTGTAAGATAACCCAATGCTCAAAAAGTGACTAGACCCTCTGTCTTGGGAAAACCATCTGCTTTCTCTAATTCTGCATTTGTAAAACCTGCGTTTGCCCCCAAGACGGATGGGAAGGATAGGTTACCACAAAACACTCCCAAAACACATATTCGATCACAAAGCATTAAGAACACAAATGTGATTAAACTAGGGATGTATAGATTGGCCACTAAACCCACACAAAACAAAGAAAGTCAATCACCTCAGACTTCTAGAAACACTAATAGACGTGTGTCTTTTACTACAGGAGTAGTTCCCACTGCTAGTGATAGCCGGCCCCAGCTTAAGAGCACACGCATGAATGAAAAGGTCTGGCAAAACAAAAGTCAAGGGAAGATGAAGGAAGTAGAAGACCACCCTAGGATTTTCAATGTTTCTAAGAATAAAACGTCTGTAATCGCGTGTAATGACGATTTGAATGATTCGACTTTGAATTCTATGAAAGTTAAGTTTGTTTGTGTGAAATGTGGAAAGTGTGCTAATGCTAATCATGTTATGTGTGTTTCGAATAATGCCAAAGGCGTAGAAACTAGAACTAAGAAGCAAACTGTGATGCCTATTAGTGCTAGAAAACCCAAACGCAAAGTGAACCATTTTGGTGCAACCCCCCTAAGAAAAGTATTGCATCAGACTCCACCACTAAGAACCCTAGAAGCAGAATTAGGGAATTATATGAATCTGCTAGCAAGCCTTGGAAATGGTGGTTTGCTAATCAATGTCCTCCAGGATATAAATGGATGCCTAAGGTTAGGACAGAAAATGTGACTACGAGCGTTAGTGTGCCTCTAAGTGATGAAACTAGGGAAACTAATGAATCGGAAATCATAACTAACATGGAGTCCAATTTAGCAAATGCTCCCTCGTGTTCTAATTCTTCTGCTGGTGATCGAAATAATTCTCTTCATACTGGACTCCGGATGCACGAAGCACATAACGGGTAATCTCAAGCTTCTAATTAACTTCGTGGAGAAGTTCCTGGGAACGGTCCGATTCGGAAATGATCAATTTGCACCGATCCTAGGATATGGAGACTTGGTTCAGGGGAATATCACTATCAAAAGGGTTTACTACGTCGAAGGTCTCAATCACAATATTTTCTCGGTTGGTCAATTCTGTGATGCGGATTTGGAGGTTGCTTTTAGAAAGAAGACATGTTTTGTTCGTGATTATGATGGGAATGACTTACTTACCGGAACACGGGGTACTGATCTCTACACTATTTCACTACAAGACTTCACATCTTCAACTCCAATCTGTTTCATGGCTAAAGCTTCAACGACTCAAGCTTGGTTATGGCATCAACGTTTATCTCATCTTAACTTTGATACCATCAACTTGCTTTCCAAGAAAGATATTGTGCGAGGCCTTCCTAACTTGAAATTCATCAAAGATCATCTTTGTTCTTCTTGTGAGCTTCGTAAAGCTAAACGGAGTAGTTTCAAGACAAAGACTACACCTAGCTCTAAAGGACGGTTAGATCTTCTTCATATAGATTTGTGTGGTCCCATGCGTGTTCAAAGTATCAATGGGAAGAAATACGTTATGGTAATTGTCGATGACTACTCAAGGTACACATGGACTCACTTCTTGAGATCCAAGGATGAAACACCCGATGTTCTCATCAGCTTCCTTAAAGTGATACAACGTGGTCTTCAAGCTCAAGTTAAAGTGGTTCGTACTGACAGAGGTACTGAATTTTTGAATTCAAAACTGAGAGACTATTTTGAAGCTGAAGGAATTGAACATGAAACATCTATTGCTCGAACACCCGAACAAAACGGCATTGTTGAAAGACGAAACCGTACTTTAGTTGAGGCTGCTCGAACATTATTATCCTCTTCAAAACTTCCACTATACTTTTGGGCCGAAGCCGTGTCAACCGCATGCTACACACAAAACCTCTTAGTTATCCCAAGACACGAAAAGACACCATATCACATAATTAATGATCGCAAACCTTCACTCAAACACCTCCACGTTTTTGGATGTACGTGTTACATTTGGTGAAAATCTGGACAAAATGAAAGAGAAAGGTGATGCATGCATTTTAGTGGGATATGCAACTCAGTCTAAGGGATACATAGTGTACAACAAGAGAACAAAATTGATAGTCGAGACTATTCATATCAGATTTGATGAATTGCAAGAGATGCCACTTGAACAAAGCAGTTTAAGTCCCGACCTACAACGACACACGACTTCCGTTCACAACCGCACGGAACTCGAAACTCAAGACCACAACAATGAACCGTCAAGTTCAAAGCTGGTTCCTGAACATGTTCCTAGAACAGATATGACAGTGGACACGACACTTGAAGAGTTGGAAATGTTATATGGACCAATGTATGATGAATATTTCACGGGGGAGAACCAAGTTGCATCGAAGTCTTCCGCTGTCACTCGTGATAAGAATGATGATACCGTTCATCGTCAACAAAAGGATACAACTTCATCTACTTCAACACGGGTTGTTGCAGATTTACCTCCTCAGAATATCACATTAACAATCGATCCTACAACATCCACAACTACTGTCATTGCTCCAGAGAACACACATCAAGCAGACGATGCATTATCTGACGAAGACGAATTTATCAACCCATTCGGTACACCGGTACACGAAACTGGAGAGTCTTCTACTCGCCATGTTGATCCGTCAAATATGCATATGTTTTATCAACGACATCCTTCAACACATCATTGGACCCGAGATCATCCTTTGGTTCACGTAATTGGAAACCCTTCATAGCCTGTTCGTACAAGACGACAACTAGCAACCGATGGCGATGTTTGTATGTTCGCACTCGCCGTGAGTTTGGCTGAACCGAAAAACATCAAAGAAGCCATGGCTGATCATGCTTGGATTGAATCGATGACGGATGAACTTCAACAATTTGAAAGACTTAAAGTCTGGGAACTTGTTGACAGACCATACGATGTGACTCCTTTAAATCTTCGTTGGATCTGGAAAAACAAGATGGATGAAGAAAACACGATCATCAAGAACAAAGCTAGGCTAGTAGCTAAGGGGTATGGCCAGAAAGAGAGAATTGATTTTGATGAATCATTTGCACCAGTTGCTCGGATGGAAGCAGTCAGGATTTTTCTTGCTTATGCTGCACATAAGGGATTCACTGTCTATCAAATGGACGTAAAGACGGTGTTTCTTAACGGTCCTTTGAAGGAAGAAGTCTATGTCACGCAGCCGGAAGGATTTGTCAATCCTCATTATCCTGACAAAGTGTATCGTCTCCACAAGGCACTATATGGACTCAAGCAAGCTCCAAGGGCGTGGTACGACGAGCTCTCGAAATTTCTGGTATCCAAAGGTTTCTCAAAAGGTTCCATTGATCTAACTTTGTTCACTTATAAATATGGGGATGACATTTTGCTTGTGCAAATTTATGTTGATGACATTATTTTCGGGTCTACAAACCCAAAACTTTCAAAATGGTTTGAAAAAGTAATGCACATCAAATTTGAAATGTCAATGATGGGCGAACTAAAATTCTTTCTAGGAATTCAAGTTCACCAATCCCCAAGCGGTATCTTTATAAACCAAGCTAAGTATTGTCAAGAGATAATCAAAAAGCATGGTATGACCTCATGTGACCCCGTTGGGACACCATTATCAACCACATCCCTAGATGCTGACTTGGAGGGATTACCCATAGATCAAACGAGATATCGTTCCATGATCGGGTCCCTCATGTACTTGACAACAAGCAGACCAGATATTCATCATGCTACATGCTATTGTGCACGATATCAAGCACGACCCACTGAAAAGCACCTCAAGGAGGTTAAACGGATCTTTCGGTACCTTAAGAATACCATTCACAAGGGACTCTGGTATCTGAGGGAAACCGGTTTCTTTTTAACGGCCTATTCAGATTCTGATCATGCAGGGTGTCTTGATACACGTAAAAGTACTTCTGGTGGTGCACAATTTCTAGGACAAGATAAGCTTGTGGGATGGTCTTCCAAGAAGCAGGATTGCACGTCACTTTCATCAGCCGAAGCGGAGTATGTGTCTCTATCTGCGTGTTGTGCTCAAGTTCTTTGGATGAGAACACAACTCACGGATTATGGCTTCCACTTTGATAAAGTACCTATGTACTGTGACTCAAAGTCTGCCATAGCCATCTCCTGCAACCCGGTACAGCATTCCCGCACGAAGCACATCGATGTCAGATACCACTTCATAAAGGAACAAGTTGAAAGAGGTATCGTTGAACTATACTTTGTTGGAACGGATTACCAATTAGCCGACTTGTTTACTAAATCTCTGTCGAAAGATAGGTTTGAGTACCTCGTTAGGCAAATTGGTATGAGATGTTTGACTCCAGCAGACCTGGAGATTCTGGCAAAGGTGCCTGCTTGATTTATCTATCAAACATAAACTTGTAAATATCTTTGAAAAAGCAAAATACAAAAATATAAAACACATAAAAGCAAAACACAAAATTAAAAAATCTTTCAAAATCCAAAAATATTCTTCTCGACATGTCTTTCAGTATCGATAATATGGACGTGCCTAGAAATGTCGCTCAATAACGACACGGGTGTGTACATAAAGCTCGAATGAAAGTTGTAAATATTTTTCAAAACATGTCATTACTTCTTTTAATAAAGGAAATTGTCTATTTTGGACAATATTTCCAAACAACGGGTAGAGCAATCTATCACGGGTTGAGCTAGTCACAAAACATTCAACGTTTTGAGCTCAACACAATGGCTTGTAATCACTTTCAGATTGCAACCCGGAACTATATTCACGGGGGAGTGTACGATTTCGTGCTCTTACCCTTAGCAAAAGAAGTTAAATCTTCTTACACTTGAGTGGATTCGTCAAGACATTCAAAGTCTATGAACTCAAGTTTATGCTTTAGAAAAACCTTGCGACAAAAAGAATTGATTTTTCAAAAAGCGTTGAACACAATTTTTTCAAGAATTTTTCAATGATATTCAAAATCTTTCAAAAATTGTGTGTTCAACAAATCCCATCCTCAAAAAGCGAAATGTGGATCATATCCTCACAATGACAATTCAATTGGATCAATTTTTGAGGGGGAGCATTTTAACTTCATGCAAAAGATTAACACATCTTTCTCCCAGAGATTTAAAGACTATTTTTTCAAAATATATTTTAATCAAATTTGGTATCTCTAATATCAAAAGATTTTATATATTAGAGATAGGGGGAGAAAATGTGATTAAAATGTGATCTAATATAAGACTCAAGCACTTGAACTCTTACCTACATGTGCGAAACACTTTCGATTATCGATGCACATGTGAAGGGGGAGCATTTCTAAAACGACAAAACTAGCAAGGTGTTAAATGTTTTTCAAACACTTTGTTAGAATTTAAAGTGGTTTTCATGGTTACGATCAAATACCCACAACATCTTTAATTCACGACGTTATTGGTGTCAAAAGGGTGGTTAGGTTTAAGTCCTATGATCCAACCAGAACCGGAGGGATCTTCCCAGGGACAATCCAATAGATTATTAGAAGTCCTTAGGAAAGATGGAGTAGAATGTGAACGTAGCTGAATGCCGACTAAGTACTGATGCTAGCACTAGAACAATCACAACAAGGTGCCAGTAATGATGTCTTGGTAAGCATTGAAGGGGTTGAAGAATGAAAAATAAATGTAAGGATAAAGGGTGTAAAGAAAAAAGCCCTCCATACAACTTAGGCAGAAACCGGGTCAACTCATCATGAAGACAAACTCATCATAGACCCAGTGATGTGAAGCACAACCCTTTCCTAGCTACTCAGGCTTCTCCCAAAAGAAGTTTGTTTTATTGTCACGGAGATCAACACGACTTCTATTGACTTTCTCACTCCGAGATAGTTGATATTGAATAGGTGGCATCTGCTCCAGCCTCCGACCACTAAAAGTGCACAAATAGAGTCTAGAGCCAAGAGATCAATCAAATCTCGTTAGGACACATGGATGAAGATCAAGAGAGTCCTACGCTATATCCTTGCGATATTGCTAGAACACTCAGAGTGATACTACTTAGTATTCACAATGATGAGTGGAAATCCTTCCAGTGTTAACGTCAAACAGCACTGTGGTAGGTCATATGCAAGATTCTTTATGAATTGAACATATGTAAAAGTGAAAAGCAACAGTGGTTTGATTTTGAATTGATTCAAACTCGTTTCAGGATTCTACGCAATATCTTTATGTTCTTGCCAGAACATTCAGAGTGATATTCATTAATATTCACAGTGACGAATGGAAATCCTTCTAGCGTCAACCTCAAACAGCGCTACGGTAGGTGACTTGTGAGATTCTTATGAATCAAACTTGTGTCAACTGGAAAGCAACAATGGTAAGATTCGTTAAGAATCAAACTTGTTCCAGTAATTTGAATTGACGACTTTAATCAAGCGGATATTTATCCAATTGATTCACTCTTTATGTTCACAGTCTTGCTTTGAGACGGTCGAGTAAAGAGAACGGCTAGTACAGCCGCGAAACCCTGTCAAGGAGATTCTTAATTGAATCTACCTGATCACAGGTACGATATTTAATATCGTATAACGGTCTTCACCGACCGGAGGTAAAACGCTACCGACTTAGGACGAATGTCAAAGCCATTCAGTCCGTATCTATGTTTTGTCTCGAGAAGGTGGCGTCACGGTGTACACAACAAAGTCAATGATTCAGAAACCACATACTCATGCCTAAAGACATATTCAACAATTAATAGTGTGAACATGTGGATGAAGACACAAGATCGCAAGATGGCAAAGACAAGTCAAGGATGATTTGAAGATCTCAAGCTGAAAGACAAAGTCGAAAGACAACGACAAAGGCTCAAAGATCACAGCATGAAGGAACAAGGCTACGATTACACGTTCAAGACTCATTTATGGCGAGATTAGTAATCTCTACAAATTTCCTAAATGACTAAGGTTTATGACCTCTCATTAGGGGAGATTGTTAGCCTCAAAATATTGAGCCAAACAAGAATGCTCGGTCATATGTTTATTATGTATCGTATTTTAGAACGTTGTAATAGGTAGTATATTAGTCGTGTTATTACGGGCTTAACTTTAAGCTAAGGTTCATTAATAAGTAACCAAAGCCCAAAAGGGAAGCCCGGCCTATGATCATATAGCCCATTAAGCTACATGTAAGCAAAGGTTATATAAACCCTTCCTAGCATGTTAGGAAGGGTGTTGGTCATTTCATTCTCCTTAATCTAATATTTCACAAATTCACACACTTCTCTCTCTTTTCTCTCTCTAGTTTCTCTCTCTAAAATTCATCTCATTTCTACCTTTCTTTCTTCATTAATAGTATAGAATCATCACATATTAGGGACAACAAATATCCAACCGACGATTAAAGGGAATTCTTGAAAGAACCGTAGGAGAGCATCGTGCCTCATGGGCTGATAAACTTGATGATGCTTTGTTGGCTTTTCGTACCGCTTACAAGACTCCGATTGGTTGTACACCATATCGTCTCGTGTACGGGAAAGCGTGCCACCTCCCCATTGAGTTGGAGCACAAGGCTTACTGGGCCTTGAAGTGGGCTAATTTTGATATCAACAAAGCCAGTGACCTGCGCAAGATCCAACTCAATGAGCTCAATGAACTCCGTAATGAGGCTTATGAAAATTCTTTGATCTATAAGGAGAAGACTAAGCTCATTCATGACTCTAAGATTAAGAACCGAAAGTTCCAAGTTGGAGACAAAGTTTTACTCTTTAACTCTCGGTTGAAAATCTTTTCGGGCAAGCTAAAATCTCGTTGGTCCGGCCCATTCACCATTGTCCAAATTTTTCCATATGGTACTCTCGAGCTCGCTCAACCTAATGGACCTAATTTTAAGGTGAATGGCCAACGAGTAAAGTTGTACTTTGGTGAGGACATCTCTCATGAGATGATTTCATCCCTCACCATGTTCCCCATGAACTAATTTTGTGTCGAATCAGGCTCGTGACTCGGTTATCAAAAACAAGCGCTCCTCGGGAGGCAGCCCGAGTATCTATCCCTTTCTGTTTTAACCTCCTATGTGTAGGGGGACCTCTATAGGTCGTTTGTTTTTGTGTGGTGATGTGATTACAGGAATGAATGCACTTTTGGAACCTTTGAAGAACCGTGCTCCCGTGTTATCTGAAATCCGATTCTAATCTCTCAACTATCGTGATTCAACTTTTTTCATACTCACATTTGAAATTGATCACTTTAGTCGTCTCTCCCTTAGCTTGATTTAACCAACGTGCACAATGTCATAAGTGTAGGGGAGACTTTTCCCACATGCTTAAACATTGAGTACAATGTTTATCTTAAGTGTAGGGGGGACTTCTATCGAAGTTTTAAGTGCACTTTTCCATGAAAATGCCTTCATTTAACCGGAAAATCATCTTTTTCAACATTTTTCAAATTTTTAATTAATTTTGGCCATTTAGTCGTAATTTTTAAATTTTTATCGTTGCTTTCATATGCATATATCCCGCAAATAAGTCAAAAATATTAATAAAGTGGTGTAGCTAGTTTTGAAGTCTTTGACATATTAGGCCCGTTGCGATTATTTTGACTCAACCCGAATAGACTTAACCAAGTTTATTCTAGCTAGTATCCTTAACCATGTAGACCTTAATTGGTTTATTAGGCTAAGTATCCACGAGTCTCATTACTTGAGATTTTAAATTGTGGAGAACGAGAAATGATAGAGTCAATTATAAGTCGGTATTCTTGCGCAACTCACTTGGTGTAATTATCTGCCTATTCTCCCATCACTTGCTAATAATTTATCTGCAATAAGTAAGGTCGTACGATTTGAAAAGTTACTTAGCTTCTAGCCCAAGATCGTTTAAAAGTTGCTCGGTAATGATAAGAGTTCATAGCCAAGGCATAACTTATGAAGCGGGGTGCGAAGATTGGCGAGTCCGAAAAGGCCCTAACAAGGCATGAGGATTCCATTTTATTGTTGAAGATCCAAAGTGATGTGAAAAGCATTATTCCCAAAATCAATATGAAGGATCAAGACTCATGACGAAAAGCAATCAACTCCCATAAAGATCATGGAGAAGTCTATCCAAAAAGACCCTAACAAGGTATGAGGATAAATAGATCCAAGTCCGAAAAGGAGGCGGATCATTGTATCTCAAAATCCCAATTAGAGATTGAAGAAATAATCATGAAGTCGTGGTCAACAAAGTTGGAGTACCCCTCAAAAGTCTCCAAGTGAAGAAGCTCTATAACGAAGAGAAGACCATTATCTCAAGAACGTCTCTCGAAGATATGAAGTATGAAGTACATGCCAAATATCGGCCCGAGAAAGGTCTCAAATCGTGAACCAAGTTATGCCAAGATATGAACTTTTTGATATCCCGAGAAGCAGTTTTAAGAGATTTTGTCCTTTAGCTAACTATTGATCAAATCGTCCTACTTTGCTTTCAGCCTAAATAAACTATCGAAATAAGTCCAAAAATGCATCTTCATGATCATTCTAAGACAAAAATAAAATATAAGAGATACACCTAGGAATAAGGGAGTTTAAGCATATAATTAAGCCATGTGTGTAAGTGTTTGATTTGCTAACTTATAATAACAATGATCTCGTTTTTAAGCTTAGTTTGGGGAACGTGAAACTTGAGGGTGATAAATCTTCGTAGCACCAAAGCCCTAATGTAAGTCCTTGATCTCTCTGCAAGTTATTTCCATATAGCTATGGTTTTCTATCCTTTTATTTGCTTTAAAGTTTTTGATTTCTCTTAGTACTTTAATTCTTGATTAGTAATATTTTAATAAGGCCATGGTTGATTGATTATGAGAAAAGTGTTAAATTGCTTTATCACTAAGCATTGCATGAGGGCATGACAATGGTTAAGTGTAGGGGATTTGATAGGTGTGAAAACACCCATCCTTTTACCACTTATTTCTGGCTAAAACGAGACCAAAACACGTATTTAATATCATTTGTTTGGAATTATGCGTGGTTTTTGTGTTTATTGTGTTTTCAGAGCCAACCGGATGAATATTGAAGAAAACATGGGATTGCACGGGTTTTATCGAAGAAAAAGACTCAAGACGAAGTCTATTGTCCAAGAGATGCAAAAGATTTGAAGTCATTGTGCCTATTTGAAGATTTATCGAAGAATAGAGCCAAAGATGGAAGATTCATATATGTCGAAGAACTCGAGTCTATTAAACAAAATATTATAAGACGAGTTGGAATTATTCACCGACACTTCTCAAAATCCAAAGTCGGAAACGTTTATTTAAAGAAACGTAAAGACTAAAGAAGAAAGAAGAAAAGAAGCCCAAAAACAAAGCCCATTCACAAAACCCACAAGACACACCTATATATAGGACTTCACTTCACCATTTTGGAGTTAGTCTTTAGTTAGTTTTTCATTTTCTCTAGTTTTAGAGAGAGAAAGTTCTTAACTTTCTCTCACTAAGATTTTCTTTTCTCCATTTTTACATTTCAAGTTTTAAGCTTTTGTATTTTGGATTTCATTAATCTAATTCAAGTTAAGCTTTTTAGTACTTTAATCTCTTTCTTCATTTCTTAGTTTTCCTTAATCAATTGATCTGATTGTTTCATTTCATACGGTTTGGGTGAATTGATGAGTTCGTGATTAAAGGTTGATCTTACTTGTTCCTATTTAAGCTCATACACGTATAAGCTATAGGCTCTCCATGCTTATTGGTTTATTTCTTGTTTAAGATTATTGTTTTCGGATTTCATCAAGGTTTTAGTCATTCAAAAGTTCCTTTTATAAAGTTTATGATTTTACGTTTTCAAAAGTTGTCAAATTTAATCTTTTTGAAGTGTTTAAGTCCCGGTTAAAATAGCTTATTGGATGTGCTTATTGAAGTTTCAGCTTTTCACCATTTTCGGAATGATTTTGCATTTCATCGCAATATCAGGGTTATACACATTCCGACGGATTTACTGCTTTTGATTGCAATAACCCAAGAGGGTTTTACTTTGCGATCGGTTGACTTTTTCCCCTTATTCCGATCTGGATTGCGATCGCTTATTGCGATCGCATATTTCGACGGGATTTAAGGTTGCCTTAAGTCGAAACTCTGCCCATTTTTAGTCTACAACTTTCCGATCTGGACTTTGCATTATTCCGATCTGACTTTCCGATCTAGATCATTCCGATCTAGATATTACGACCACATTGCATTCCGATATGAACTTTCCAATAACTTACATTCCGATAGACAACATTGCGACAGAATAGACTTTGATATTCCGATGACCATTAAGCTGAATCATTCCGATGGCTTGGTTTTAATAACATTCCGATGGTTTTGAAGTCAGTACATTCCGATAGAATTCAGTCTTGCATTTAAATTGTCTAAGTTTTATAGTTTACAAAGTTTTAAGTTTTAAGTATTTTCCTATTTAATTTTTAGTTTAATTTTTCGACATCTTAATTACTTGCATTTAGTTTAAAATTTAGATAACCAAAAACCAAACCCCCTATTTGTAACCAAGAACAAATCATTCCACTTTGAACCCTGATCAATTCGAGGAGATACCGAGGACTAATTAGAACCCAATCAAAACAACAATGTATCACCTTCCACCATCCCAGTACGTCTCATTCGAACTTGTAACAGGCCAACCTCGACTTGAAGACGGGGTCGCAGCCTATTGCATCAAATATCTTCTCGATATGAGCTAACCAGCTTTCAGCCTTACTGGGGCTGTCAGTTCTCTCGAAGGATCGAGGACGTTGCTTGTTGAGTCTCTCCAGCCATGTGACCAGTGTTGCTGGAGGAGGAGGAGGAGGATTAGGATGCTGGTGCTGGTGCTGATTGTTGGCAGCTTGCACCACAGCCCTGATATCGTTCCTCAGCTGAGGAAGCAAAGCCTACATCGCAGCTTGGACTGCTACATTGAGTTGTTCCTGCTCGCTTGTGAGAACCATCTGACAGTTTAAAATAAAATGCATGATTAAACTGATAAAACATAATATATATACATGAAAAAAAAATATGCCAATAAATCATGAGAAAATTTTTATGCACGAAAACGATGTATGAATGCATGATGCAGTTATAAAAACTTTTATATGCGCGAGGATAAACGCCTATGGTCAGTTCACCCAATACAAAAGACATGGCGAGGGGACGCCTATGGGTTGGTCCCAAAGTTAAAAGTTTCGATAAAAGCACATGCGACTAAATAGGGTCAGTCTTGTACCAACCATTACTTAGTTATAAACCTACGAAAATGACATATGACATGAATGCATGAAAACAATGAATGCATGAAAACCGATTGTCAGTTCTAGGAATGCCATAGTGACTACCCACTAATCACATGTCGTGTTTTGAGAGCCTACAGGTCGAAGCCTTTTCTCTGATACCATAATTGTAACACCCCATTTTGGTAAATGGAATGTCACACATGATTATGGCGTGTCATCAAAGCATACAAGTTAAATGTCTTAAAAACATTAAATGACCATGAAAGGAAATACCAGAAACAAACATCGGTACCCCAAGTATAAGCTCATCACACACAAACATAAGTACTTTAAAGGAAAAGGACTAAACAATGTCCAAAGAAATAAGTAGCAAAATGTATGATGGAATGCATAAAGTAGAGAATGCTAGATAGCTTCCAATCCATATGCACGCACACTTAAAGTCTACGAGCTCCCGTGAGTACCTTCCGTTTGGGAACATGAACGGAAAACGGCTGAGGTTCCACCGTGCAGACTAATAGCAGCGCAATAATTAGCCAAATAGCCCATATAGGTCATGAGGTTCCACCGTGCATTAATACTTGGATGGGAGACCTCGCCATACAATTAGAGGGGTTGCCTCTAAATAAATAGTCTGGGTAGGAGGGATCAACTCCTAGTGAAGGATCTAAGGCACACATCGCATTCACTCTGATATTACTAGTAAACATGTAACTAGGATACACCCATAAGCCCCACATGATAATATAATATAATGTCCAAAGCTGAAAAAGGACGCCACGAGCAATCACTTCGTCATGGGGAAGTCATAACACTGGTGCCTCCAGTTTTATGGTTATGGTACCTCCATAACTAGGTGACACTGGTCATGCATGTATATGGATTAGGCTCTTAAACGAACATAAGTAATAAAACATATAAAACAATACTAGGAAAACAGTTGGCTGCAAACGGGAAATCCTAATAAGGAAAGAATGTTCATACTGAAAGGACCGGAAATCCGTACCTTATGTCCAGTGAACGAAGAAGACGAAAGAATGGAAGTCCTAATTCGATCTCACTAATGCTACATAAATAGGATACATGTATAAGTATTCTGTTTACTGAGTACGTAACTGATTCTATCATGTCTTAGCTTGTTTTATATGCTCTTGTCTTGTTTTATTGATTTTAATGTTATGTTGTGTTTATCATGTATTCTACGTATTCTGATTAAGTATTACTTGTATTTCTTGTATTATTATACTTGTTGTGTAATAATAAGTAACTTTGTAAAACTAGCAGGTTTCCTAAAATAGAAAGTTTCCAAAAATAGAAAGTTTCCAAAAATAGATTAACTTCTTAAAATAGATCAGTTTTTAAAAATAGAAAGTTTCCAAAAATAGTAAATTTCCTGAATTAGAAGGTTTCTATATTTAGAATTAAGCTGGATTAATAAGCTAATAATATAAGCTTAAGTTTACTTGTTAAATAACATAAATCATGTGATTATTAGTATAGTTTATTAATAATAACATGTTAATTAAATAAACTATAGGTTATGTGATTTAATTAAATATAAGCATGATTTAATTAAATTAAAGTGTATTAAAATACTTAGGTTAAAATATGTATTAATGTTATATTAATTATAACCTAAGTCATGTTTATTAATTAATTATATTCCATGCCTTAAATAATTAATTAATACTATAGTCTAAATTAAATGAATAAATACTTAGGTTAAAACATGTATTATTTAATAAATAATAATTAACCTAAGTCCATAATTAATTAAATTAATTATAAGTCATGTTTAATTAATTTAATCTCTTGTTAAAAATAATAACTTGTATAAATATAATACTTGTACAATTTTAGTCATGAACCGAACCCGTGAATTTAATTTAGACATGTCGTGAGCCAGACCGAATAAACCCTGGAACCGGACCAAACAAACACCCCTTAACAGTGGCAAACCGGCTCGGCCGGTTGCCACTTCTCGAGTAAAAACACCACCGGCTGCTGCCGGTGGTTTGTCTCGGCTAGCCTCTGCCCACAGCGAAGTTCCCACCGGCTGTGTGCCGGTGGTTACCCTGCTGCAGCCGCGGTTCCCCCTGCTTGACCCAAACTGCCACCGGCTGTGTGACGGTGGTGGTGGCTGCCTGCTGCCGAAACCCCAACCGAACCACAAGGCCACCCCGACGCGAGTCGGGGTCCCTTGTCCCTGCTGCCGACCAAGACCAACACCATCGACACACGAGGTATCGGTTGGTGGTGCGATCGAAGACACGCCAAGAGCCTTGGGGATCTCGGTTGAGTGTCGGCCGAGCAACCAACCCTCAAACACCTTTTTAATTTACTCCCATGACTTGTTTAACATGTTTTTAATTCTTGTTCTTTTATAAACCCATGATCATATGTTCATAATTAATTAAAAAGAATAAAAGAAAAGGGTTTACGGATTACCGAATGCGAGTAATGATTAGAGAACAAGAACATGAACGCAATGCTTGGATTTACTTAACCAAAAATCAAATCAAACACCCCTTGGTGTTTGTTCTTGCCGGCGGCCAAAGAGAGAAAAAGGGAGAGGCTAGGGTTTTGATTTTCTTGAAAAACTCTGTGAATGAAAATAAAGTTTCCCCTTTTGTTAATTTATTAAAAACAAACATGGGCTTGGCCCTTGTCCTCTTGGTGTCGCGGCTTGTAGGGCCCACAAGGGAAAAACTCGAAGTTTTTCCTGTGTTATAATTTACGTGTTCGTATGTTCGTATTTTCGTGTTATAATTGTTTGTGCTATATTTAAATACTTGTATGTAACGATATTAATCGTATTATATTAATTAAGTACGTAATTACGTGTTCGTGATTTTTACGTTCATGATTTCATGTTCGTGATTATAATTATTATTGTTAATAATTATCGTGTACTATCACGTACTTAATATTTATCGTGTAATAATACGTACACAACTTCTGAAATTACTAATCGTGACAAGTGTTCATGATATAAAAGGAAAGTTTTTATATGTACGTACGTTTACTAAGTGTATTGTTCATCGTAAAAGCATGCGGGTTTTACAAACACACACGATAAATAATTAAGCCCGGAAATAAAAAACAAAAGTATGTAGTGTGTGTGTGTTTGGACGACAAAAGAGAGGACAAAAGGGCCCATGGCCCGGCCTATGAACTAATCCTAATTGGTAAATAACAAAACACAGGAAATCATTATCATAATACAATTTTATCGGAAACAAATAAAAAACCTAGCTCTCCTCTTCCTCTTTCTTTTGGTCGTGGCACACAACACCAACACAAGGATGATTTTTGGATTTTTAATCTTTGATTAATAACGGTATTGTGTTCGTGTTCCAAATTCTTTAATCATACGCATTTGGTATCTCTTACTTCTCTTTCTTTTATTTTTCTATGTTATGGGATCATTAAAAACAAGTATTAAAAACATGAAATTAATAAGATTTAAACAAGAATTAAGGGTTTGGTTTGGTTTTGTTCGAATTACACGCAAATCGAGACAAGACAAGCCCTTCGTCTCTCATGACACATCACATATATAACTCCTCATCCCTTCGATTATCGATACTAAGCCTTCCAATCACACAATATAGGTCAGTGTCATTCCCTTTTCCACACTACAACAATATTAGCCTGCTTTGTGCTTTTGTCTACTCATTAGGATCTACCAAAGTTATACCTTCGGTTCCTATCTCGACCTATTTCATTCATGATTCGCATCTATCCACAATTCCTTCTTCTTCATCAACTCATTTTCTTAATTATAAAGTTTATTAAAAACATTTGTCACTTTTAAAATAAAAGTGAATTTTAAGAAAATATAAATACTTGATCAGTTAGTTAGGTTAAGAACTTGTTTATTCATAGCTTAGTGATAATGGATGAAATAAAAAATACTTAAACTCAAGAATTCGATTTTCGTTGTTTTCGTAAATGCTTGTCTTTATATATTGTCGTCATCAAAACAAAGCGAGACCGAAAAATGCAAGTAACGTTTTTAGGTGTTATTGCATTAACACACTCGTTTAGAAATCTAATCAACACATGATGATCTCGATAAACAAGGTTTAATACAATCCCCGCTTAAAGGAAATAGTAGATACAAACCGAATTAGGGTTCATGGTGAAGGAATTTAGATCGGTGAAATTATAAGGGCACGTAGTTACCCATTATCTTTTTAGATAAATCATACTCAGCATGTGGATCATATATTTAAATGAACACATCAAACGAGGTTTAAACTACTATCTGAGAATAAAAAACGTTAATGTTTTTTCTAAAAACATTACTGCTAAGTCATGTCATAATTGTTAATAATATTACTTGTAACGTTTACTCGCAAATATTTATTTTAATGCAACTTTAAACATACAATCTAATATATTTTTATTAATATGATTCAAACGGGTTCATTAATCAAAGTTAATCATAATATGTGGACTTTTTATTCATTACAAGCGAAAACAGCAACTATTCAAACAAATGCGTAAACCGTCGATGTTCGTTAACACTCTGTTCTCTAGTTATGTTAATAAAGAAAAGGAAAGGAAACCCTTTCCTCCCGTTCATTTTTTATAGAAAACATTTTTCTTTCAAATCATCAAAATAACACTACGGTTACTTTCATTTTCTTACATTTCCTATCTTAAATACTACGTAATACTTAAAAACACACCATCGTATGTTTTATTTTCATTTTCTTTTATTTTTTTATAACTCAAACTTGAGAACATAGTGTAAAGGCTTTTCAGCGTCTAGCGAGTGTACAGACGTCGACAAAGGCATATTGGTACACGTGGCGAGCAACTTGATCATCTACGTCAGATTTAAAGTAAAATATAATATAAAGAAAGTAAGAAAGTAGATGCACCCGTTTCTCCAACATATTTGGACTCACCATGGGCCAAGTTATAAGGATTTCACGTGATGATCATGTGACACCCACCTGATTTTCACTATTTACTTTTCGTTTACGTCATTTAGTGGCGACGATGGTCCAGAGACAACCACTTGTTTGTGAATTTATAATGCATGCTATCTATATCTTGCTTGGTTTTTGAACTAAATGTTCTTTTAGCATGATGTCATAGATGAATTCTTTAAATGTTCACATCAAAGAGGGACATGGACTAAGAGGGAGGGAGCCTGGGGGTTAGAGGCATGTCCTTTCAGTAACAATCGTCTTTTTCTTCGACAAAAAAAACTCATCTCTAGAACATTAGTACTTTACTTTTATATTGATTTGAGTTTATGTTTTGTCACTATTAAAAAGTGTATTTTTTTGGGGGGGACGGAAATTAAAAAGTTTATTAAGTAAAGGATTACGTAAATAGACGTAAACGAGATGGAAGAGACCCGCACGTCGCGACGGAGACTAATTTGTTGCCGACATTTGTGTTAGAATTTAGTTTTTATGGCATTTATAAGTTAAATTTAAGTTCATTTAGATAATAAATTTTATTTAGATATTAATAGATAAATTTCTAAATTTTATATTCATTTTAATCTAACAGATATAATTTAACACAATATATATTTTCACTATTTTTTCCAAACATTAATATCTCTTAAATTTTTAATCGTTATGCGAAAAAAAAAATATCGTTGCGAAAAGCATTTAATTATCTTTATATAAATATGCTATATGATATATTTTCGACAAATTTTTTTTCACGTTTTTTTAAATGTCAAAAGTTATTATATATGATACTAATATCATATATAAAATGTAACACCAGTATCATATATGATATAACTTACCATAAACGATATAAACCAAATTATATAATTTAATAATAAAATATGACTGGTATTATATGTTATGAAACACTATTATAATATATGATATTACGAAAAAAAACGTAATTTTTTTCTTTAAATGTATATCATATTGTATATTAGTAGAAATATAATTAAATATTCGTCGCGATAGTATTTTTTTTTTTTAACACTTGGTTTTGGAGATATTTAAATTATAAAAAAATATAACGAAAAATAAAATATATTTAACTTTCTCCATTAAATTGAAATCAGATGCATGTTTAGGATGAGTTTCTCATATAAAAAAAATATTCAAAATAACTTTCTTCTAATTAATACGAGAAAAATATTAATTTCTTTTATATATAATATAGATAAACGAGATGGAAGAGACCCGCACGTTGCGACCGGACTAATTTGTTGCCAACATTTGTGTTAGAATTTAGTTTTTATGGCATTTATAAGTTAAGGTCATAATAAACTAAAACATATGCTTTCTTTTTAGATCCAAACGATTGAAAAATTACTTGGATATGTTTATAGAGTTTTGGTGAGATTGGAAAAGTTCACTATGGTAATGCAGATAACAATACTGCTTTAACCTTAATAATGGATGAAATATATCTTGGTTGATCACTTAAGGTTCTCACACACATAATATAACAATACTACTTTGACATCAGATGGTGGAAAGATCAACCTCAGTCAGCCGTGAGCTCAATATCATCATATTAAACCACCGAAACGAAAACATACGACAGTTACAAAGATAGGCGAACAAAAGGCCGGTGTGAATATATTGACAAACAATCGCCGAAAAGGCCCGTTAATATAAAAAAAAAGAACTGGTTTATATACCTTGCCGACAGCATCCAAAAGTTTATGTCTCTGCTTTTGCTTCCAATTAAAAAGAAACTGGAATAAAGCTGAGTGACACTACGTGCAAACAAAATAAGATTCAAAAATATAAAAATGGTACTTCTCTAGTGAATATACGTTTGAATTATTCGAAGAGAGTGGAAGTGTAAATTCTAAATAAGAAAGGCCGTTTAACAGTTTAATAAGCCTTAAACCGGTTATGGAAGTAGCAAGAAGTCTGCGCATAAGATATGTTTGGTTCAAATAGTGTGTTATCGTCTACATGGTTTTCTTCTTCCCTGGCAGCTCTTATGTTATCGGAAGTGCTTAGCATACACAATATGCGTTTAATAAAAAAAACTGGAAATAATCCATGTAGAATAGTGATAACTGATAAACAACGCTCAAAATTGCAAATAATCTCCCAAAGTGTAACAAGAGGCTCAGAACTGCAAATATATATGCAATACGAAGACCCGCCATGGCTGAAACCACATTTCCGTGAGTGGTTACCTCGCCAAGATACAGGAACCAATACAACATGCGCTGAAAGAGCCGTTAAAAAAAAATGCTCTGAAAGAATATAGATGCATAAAGTTATCATCTTTTTCTTAACAATTTGTGCCGGCCCTGGCTATGGGCAGCGCGGGCGACGGCCCAGGATCATAAAGATAAGGGGCATCAAGTTTTCTGTCTTGTGAATCGGTTGGGCTCTTTGTGCATCTACTTTAGTTAATAAAAAGGTTAACAAGATATAAAAAAAACTTCAACAAATGCATTGCCGGACATGAATGCCGACTTTTTTTTTTTTTTTGACACTTATTGTGTAAATATCACGTGGAACACTCTTTGTTTATTATCTAGTCCATCTTTAATTGGTTTATTTTTAAAAAGCCTTCAAGTTTATACTAAATTTGCATTTAAGATCCCCTAGATTAAGTTACTTATATTTCAATTTAACTTTCTCACTTTTAAAAGAGGGAATTGCATATATATCTTTTCAAACCTTTAAAATTACATATATATCCAAATTAAAATTATAATTACATATATATCTTTCTTAAGCTCTAAAATTATCATATATATCCAAATTAATACAATTTATATATATTAAATTAGATATTACATTATTAAATAGACACAGACCATTATACCCTTATCTTCTTTTAATCTTCATATTCTTGCCTCTGCTAATATAACTACGAAACAAATAATATGACAAATGTCATTTATAGTTGAATTGGTGTGCATAATCTAATTTTAAATGTTTATTAAACCCACATATATACACCTTATACAAAACCCCATCAACTATATTTAAAAAGTCTTAGCGGCTGTTTTAAAATTTGGTGTTTTTAAAAATTTGGTGTTTTAAAATCAAAACCTGAAGTACTATAAATACTGGTATTATAAAAGATGTGACGTGTTTGGTTAATAAAAAAGATAAATTGGTTTGTAATTGCATTGATACTATATGACAAAATTGCCCTCAACATCATTTTAGTATTTGCAAGTAAAGCCACAGATTCTCTTTATCGAGTATATTATAAAAAATTAATCATTAAACTCGAGTATGAAACAAACACATCACTCGAATCAACATAAAATATGACATGCATTGAGATCGAAATCAACACAATAATACAAAATAAGAGCACAACTTATAACAAACATATTAAAATCACAAAATTATGCACTCAAAAATTAAATCACTCCATGAAAGTATCACATTATTACCCATGAAATTATTGGAGGATAGAATCTTGTTGATGAAGAAGATGCATATATAAAAGAAGAAGAAAAAAAAATGGGTACAGAGAAAAATGAGATTAGAAAGAGATAGAAAAAAAGTAGGTGGTCTGCTAGACCAATATCTCATCCAGTTTTTCAACTCATCCATCCAACGATGTTTTTTTAACCCATGGTTTTTATTGGTCCCATCACATTTAAAAGCGCCACTATTAACATACCAAACAACTTTTTCTATATTTTATATTCTCATAAAAAACCATCTAAATTTGCCTAACCAAACACGCCCTTAGTTTATTAAACTGGGATTGAGCAGATCTATTTGGTAGGAAGCGGTTTTAAGAAAAGAACAATGAAGATACCATTGATTGCCTAATTCGCTCAAGATAAAATTAGTGACAACAAATGAGGAATGTTTCTTCTATTGGTAGATCATAGTCAAACAAGCATAAACGTATTCCATGATAATTGTAATTGTGTTTGTATGCTCTGTTTGTTTGAGTAGAGAAGAAAGTAAGGGTAAATTTGTCAATTTACTTTAATGAAGTAGTTCTTCTAATTTAATTATATAAATTTTATTAATTTGGATATATTTGTCAACTTTAGAGCTTAAAAAGGATATATATGTAATTATGATTTTGGTTTGGATATATATGCAATTTTAAAGCTTTGGACGCATATATATGCAATTCTCTCCTTTTGAAAAAAGTTATTTTAGATAATATACTTTTCTTTAGATATGAGGAGACTCATCCTCACTATGCATCTCATTTTTCATCTTATAGATAACATTAAATATGTTTTATTTTTCACATTTTTTTTAATTTAAATATCTCTTAAACCGTTAAGTGTTAAACGAAAATAATTATACCATTGCGACGAGCGTTGAATTATCTTTCTACCAATATGCACTATGATATACTTTCGAAGAAAAAAATTCGCTTGTTTTCTTCTTGTTAAAATTTACGTGAAATATCATATATGATAATATTGTTTCATCATATATGATAACAGTGTTTAATCATATATGATATTGGTTTCTATCATATATGATAGGTTATATCATATATGATACCGGTGATAATCATATATGATATTAGTATCATATATGATAATTTTCGAAAACGTGAAAAAATTATTTTTTGTCAAAAGTGTGTCATATAGCATATCTATAGAAAGATAATTAAATACACTTCGTATGGTATATTTTTTCGCCTAACGATTAACGGTTTAAGAGATATTGATGTTTGGAAAAAGAAGGTCAAAATATATTTTGTGTTTAATCTTATCCATTTGACTAAAATGAATTTGAAAGGTGGAGATTGGTCCCTTGGTATACAAAAAAAGTTTAGTATCCAAACGAACTTAAATCTTTTAATAATATAAAACCTTTAAATCCGACACGAATTTATTCTAACTATTTTATTTGACTCTTTATGTTATAATCTTGAATTGCGTTTGAGCCAACCTAAAAAGTAAGCTAAACTAGATGGTTGTCTAAGAAAGCTTTTAAGTAAATACACGAGTTTTATTTATAGGTCAAACCTTTAAAAGAAAACTTTTTGCTTGTGAACAAAATTTTTTAAGGGCATTATTGTATCATCTCGCCTAGGGCACTCGGAAACTTAGGAACGGCCTTGTTAACAAATAAGCGAACAAATAACGTCAATCGACATTCTTGACGATTTTGACGACACACGACATGGCTGTAACCACAGTACAGGTCGGGTTTCCATGCCAAGATCCGAGCATCAGAAAACTACGTTTATAAGAAATGTGAATGCAGTATATTGTCATCATCGCCTCAATGAGTAAACCAATACGGTAAATAGTCACACTCTTTTTAGCAACCCCAAAAGCTATTAATATTGTATATACTAAAGAGCATTACACTTGGCGACAAAATCATGACAGCCCGAAATCAGTACCCTGAAAGAAAGAAAAAAAACCATGTAGAAAATCAAGATCCCAAAGATTTAAAGTAGTTTATAAACAATAATCAAAACCCTTTTATTCAAATCAAGATTAACCTACATAAACATAATCAAAAGATCACCACGGCTACTCTGCTTGTGATCCTTTTATCTAACTTGATAATAGTTTTACAAAAATGATATGGCTTACATGTTTATAAAAGAGAGAGAATCAAACGAAAAATACATAGATGAAATAACCCAAATAAGATTTGGTGTGTGTGTGGCTAGGTTTATAAATAACAAAATGATGAGAGTCGTTGCACAATGGGTTGGTTGGATGACTGTGATCATTTAGTGGGCTTTAGACTTTAGCAATGTGACACCACCAGTCCTTAGCTTGAACCAAGGCTTCAATAGAAAGTCCACATGGTAAAAACTTTAGCATCAAACAAACCCGATAAGTCCCTACAAGTTAATATGTGTAGCTGATTAGGTCCTCAAATTTAACATCCCTCCTTAATCAGCTAAACCATATAAGTTGAACATCCCAAGTTTTTAACAAGAGTGTCATGTTGTATTATGTTCAATCCTTTAGTAAGGATATCTACAATTTGATTTGCAGTGTCCAATTTCACAATTTTAACCACCTCATTCAAAAAACTATTCCCTCACAAAATGTAAGTCTATTTCAAGGTGTTTAGTTATTTCATGAAAGACAGGATTATCTGCTATTTTAATTACAAAATTACTGTCACATTAAAGGTCAACTAGTAAAATATTGTCACAATGTAAATCTTTTAGGATTTTGAAATCCATATGCCCTCACTGGTCATAGAAGCAAGAGCTCATACTCTGCTTCTGTGGAAGATTTTGAGAGAGTGTTTTGTTTCTTATTTTTCCAAGAAATAAGATTATCATTTAAAAAGACACAATATCCAGTCACAATTTTCCTAGTGACAATACATGTAGCCCAGTCATCAACAGAATAAGCTTTAAGAAACATACTAGATGTCCTTATAAAGTGAATGCCCAGGCCTGAAGAATTCAAAATAGAACGCATAAACTGACTTAGGCAATGCACGACATAAATTGTCTGGTGTTAGTCAAGTAGATAAGCTTACCCATAAGCTTTTGATAATCAACAACATTCACAAGTAAATGATCACTATAAGTGGGCTTATTGGATATAGCAAGTTTAGAACCCAAAGGAGTCTTAGGAGGTTTACAAGCAAACATACCATACTCAGACAACAGATCTAACACATACTTTCTCTGATTTTAATCATTACCAGATTCAGTGTCAATAACTTCAATTCCGAAAAAATATTTTAACTTTCCCAAGTCTTTAATCATGAACTTGTTGTTTTTAAAATTCTCAATTTCAACAACATTGTTACCAGTGATGATAATATCATCAACATACATAAGTAAAGCAAGAAAGATATCACCATCAAACTTGGTATAAAGAGAGTAATCAGATTTACTTTAGCAAAAACCATTTTTATTAAGAACAGTGGTGAGTTTAGCATTTTATTTCCTAGGTGCTTGCTTCAGGCCATATAAAGACTTTTTAAGTCTACAAACCATGTTTTTACCTCTAGGAAGATATCCTTGATATGGTTTCATATAGACAGTCTCATCAAGGTCACCATACAAGAAAGCATTATTAATGTCAAGTTGAAACACATGCCAAGACTGCATAGTAGCTAAGATAAGAAGACATCTAACAATAACCATCTTAATAACAGGAGCAAAGGTATCCTCTTAATCCATTCTCTCTTTTTGGCCAAAATCTTGAGCAACAACCCTAGCCTTATAGCTTTCAATCTCCCCAATGGACTTAAATTTTAACTTCCAAATCCATTTCCAACCTAAGCCTTTCCTACTTTTGGGAAGCTCAACAATTTCCCAAGTGTCATTCTCAAGAAGAGCATCAAGCTCAGTATTCATAACATCACCCCAAAGGGGGTTCTGAGATGCTTTAAAGAATTTTTTTGGGTTCACTATTTTTATTAAGTTAGGTGACAAAACAATTTTCTTGATTAAGTTTGGAATATTAAACAAATTTTTCAAGGCCATATTTAACCTTGGAGTTAACAATAAAATCATTATAATTCTTATAAAAAATAGAAGTCCTAGAGGACCTTCTTAAGTTTTGGTTTCCTTGAGCTGAAGTGTTTTGATTTTGATCGAAATTTCCTTCAGACACATTGTTTTATCAAGTGTAGCAGCCTCCTCTTCCAACCCAGCATCAATGTGTTCAATGTTATGAGCATCATCCTTAATGATTGGGGAATTAATAGTGTTCACATTATCCCCATGGTTAGAAGAGTGACCAACTTCACTATGTGACTCATGGTCACTGTTATGATTTAGTGTTACTCTCTCATTATCATTAGGAAGCTCAGGGTCATCTAAATAAAAAAAGTTTAACATGTTTTTTTCTTGACTAACATTGGACATATCATTTTATGATTATCTTTTGAAACAAAATCCTTAAAAGGAAAAATGGACTCAAAAATATTAACATCCCTTGAAACCAAGAATTCATGCCTATCAAGACTAAAAATCCTATATCCCTTTTGAAAATTAGAATAACCCATCATAACACAATTCTCATATCTATTAGACAGTTTATCATGACTATTTAAAATAATAGCAAAGCATAAACAACTAAACATTCTGATAAGAGAGAGATTAGGACAAGTATTATAAATCATTTTATAGGGAGATTTTCCATTTAACACAGAAGAGGGCAATGTTAATAAAGAAAAGTAGCTGTTAGGATGCATTCAGACCACAATTTCAACGGAATTCCCCCTGAAATATAAGACACCTAGCAACATTTAGTAGGTGTCTATGTTTCCTTTCAGTAACTCCATTTTTTTGGAGTATATGCACAAGATGTTTGGTGAAGTTTCCCTCTATTGTTACAAAACTTATTAAAGGTTTGAATAACAAATTTAGTTCCATTGTTACTTCTAAAGATTTTTATGGTTCTTTTAAATTGATTTTTGATCATGTTATAAAAAAATTAATAAAAGTAACAATTTCATCTTTAGACTTAATGATATACACCCAAACAACTCTAGTATAATCATCCCCAATAGTCAATATATGTGGTTAGAATGACTAGTCACTTTATAAGGCCCTCACAAGTCAAGATGAACAATATCTCCTAATATATTTATGGTCACTTAAAGGAAAAGGTTTCCTAGTATGCTTAGCCCTTTGCCACAATTCACAATAATCACACTAATCAATCTTATTAATTTTTAAAGAACCTTTAAAAACATCTAAGGCAGGATCTATGGGATGACCAATCCTGCAGTGCCAATCATAGTAAGAAAGAGAACAAGCAGTGATAGTTTTACTATTGTTACACTTAATAGCTTTAGTATCAAAATAGTACAAAGTACAAACCACCACATTGATAACCAGTCCCTAGAACATTTCTCACATTCAAATATTGATTCAAAAATAAACACTTATTCTCATCAAACACAACAAAAACTTTATTGTGTTTGGAAGTTTATGCATAGGGATCAAACTGACACAATACTCAGGTATGACCAACACATCAAACAAAATTAACCTATTGGTCAGCTTAATATTTCCAATTTTAGATATAAAAGATTTAGTCCAATTAAAATGAGCAAGTTTGATTTTAAGATGAGATATGACATAAACATTTTCTAGTTCCTTTTCATTGTTGGTCATGTGTTGATGTACCCCTAATTTAATAACCTTCCCATGTTGATTCAGTTTAGACTTAATATTGGTGTTTGAGCAAAAACAAATTTTGAAAATTATCATTGAAAATCTTGCTAGAGTTAAAGTAAGTACTTGTGATATTGGCTTGTACATTTCTGATGGTCCACGAATCTCGTGCAAACATCGAATCAATAAGTATCTATGAAGAACATTTGCACAATAAACCAATTGCCTAACTAATAACAAAGTTTTTACTTTTTCATCGTTTGTATATCTTATTAATAATGAATCAAAAAATATTTACAAGACTTGCCCGGTTGTTTGCGGAATAACAACCGCGCGATGAATGACAAACTAAACTCCCATGTTCATAGCTAGCTAATCTTATGTAACAATAGGAGGATGAAACTCATATCCACTAAAGTATTACATGTGATGTTTCTGTGGTGGGAATCATTAGCCAATTCTATTTAAAGGACCACATATATATAGTGGGGGTGTGAAACTTCCTTGAGAAGCTTTTACTAAAGTACAAGTAACCACCTTATACTTTGTAGTCTTCCACTAATACTTCAGACAGACACTTCTTTAGGTCTTCTAACATCTTCAAGTCTTGTAATAAGTAATAGTCTTGAGGAGTTAGCAAGCTATTATGTCATCACTTACTAACTCCATCATCCTTGATTCTTTGCACACTTACTGAGATCCACCTCAGCTAATGACGAGTCTATCTTGTAGACTCTAAAGAACTCTAAAGAATGACACACTGAACTTGTAACATACGTAAGTTCAGTGACTAACTGCTTTTCATACAAATCCTGTACTCAGGCGTTGAATTGGCCCAACAATCTCCCCCTATTTGGATAGAAAAATAGCCTAAGTTAAATAGCAGTAAGTGAGCATAAAGGCTTCTTCTTACCTGCTATGTTACAACAAAGTATACCAAGAATAACTAGCTTCTCTAGTTCAAGTCATCCGCTAAGTTGTATCATCTTGTCCCTGTTGTAGTGGTTGTTGGACTACAATGTCTAATGTAGTAACTTGAACAACTCCTGATGTATAAGACATCATAACACCCTGATGTATATAAACCTCTATAACAGTAACTTCACCTTAGGTCATCAGTGAAGTATGTATATGCAGGTAGAGCGGAGTGGTTTAGATGTCTATTCAGCAACATCTTCAAAGATCAGACAATGCAACTACTTGTTCAGCAACCCATCTTCAGTGACTTTGCTCAATCAGCCAAATGTAAAGATTTTAAGTCCTTGAAGGTTATGTGTTGTGACGTATGATAGAGTGTATGTAGCGTGAGTAACTAAACTTGATGTTTCTTCACATAAACACAAGTTTACCCCCGTCCTCGTTTCTCTCCCCCTTAAAATTTGCTAGGGAACCAAGCAACTTTTGACCCGGCTACATACTACATCACAATCTGTGGTGAGCAAAACATCTACTACATACCCATTTAATTGTGTACGTGTTCATCCCCCTGAAGTTCTGCAACGCCTGTTGATATTATGCCCTTGAAAACTAATGAACTTCTAATGAACAGAACAACGTGACGCGCCTGACAACATGATATTATCAAACCCCTGTAGTGTATCACTGTTTCACCAATTCCCTATAATACAGCCTGGTTTCTCAAAACTCTACGGCTGGGGTCACAGCGGATGGGGTCACAACGGTGGGGGAGGGGTACAGCTGCTAGGGAGGGGATTTTGAACATCAACAATTTTAGCTGTGGTTGAGGTTGTGGGTGGTTGTGGCTGGGGGATCAACAGCTGGGGGTCCATCGATATAACTGGCTCTGGGGTACATATTCTGCTGACGTTGTGGATGTGGCTATGAGGATCAACAGCTGGAGGCAATGGCTGTGGGGATCAATAGCTGGTGGTTTAGAGATTTTGTGACATCAGCGACCAACCCTTGGTCCTTTATGACCTTCCAAACAACCAGATTCATTGCTGGTCAGGGATTGCTTAGCGACCTGAAGTCCACCGGTTCAACAAGTGAGGGTCACATCGACTGGGGGTCACAGCGACTTTGACTCAGCCACGTTGTGGTTTCCAACATAGCCCAACACTCTCGTGTTCAGCCGCCTCTTTGGTTCATACTTATCGTCCCTTGATGAACAGACCTTAAACTGTATATCAGATTCTTTTCATTATATTTGGGTTCTTAGGCCTGGTTGTCTCTGGGGTGCAACGATCATGTACAGCGACCTGAGCTAACCATTAGGTTCAGATCCAGAGAGGTTAATAGATTGGCATGTTGTTTAAGGTTCAGCAATCTGTGGATAGAGTCAGTGATAGAGGTTCAACTTCAGCGACCATGTTCACAAGGGAGTCCAACGGCAGGGTTTGATTGCCTGATAAACTTAGACCATGGATTTCGCTGGCCTGGTGTACTTATATTTCTCTCAACATATTTTACATCTGATAGGCTTATACCTCAGCTTTTCTTTAAAGCTGGTTTAAACACATATTATCAGCTTCATTTTTACTCCTCACATCCAGCTAATTTTTTTTATCAGTTTCAACAGCCATTACATTAGTTTTCGTGCACCTTATCCACTGATTTTTTAATCATTTCTCACACACCCATTTAATCACATCCTCATTCCCGAAACCATCTCCTATACCTGCTCACACAAACCAATCTAATCATACGACGAATCCATAGCCCCAACAATCGTCGTAACCCAAACCCAATTTAAAACAAAGCTATTTCATTCCCACGAACGAACCATAGACCCCAACTCAGAAAAAAAAAACAAGTAATCAATTTTGAACAAAAATGAAATTCCGTCCCGTGGCCACAAGACAACGAATCCATCTTTCTTTTAACTATTTTTTTTGTTTGATTTGGTTGCTTTTGGAATCGGTGAAGGATTCGGTTCTGATTTTGGATCATGGAAGAATCCAAGTGAATCTGATTTTTGTGAGATGAGAGATGTAATAGACAAAGAAAACGTGAATATGAGGATGACGTTCGGGCTAAGAATCTAGTTTGTGAATATCAAATTTGTTGGTGGGGTGACATAATAGAAAGGGGACGGTGTGTTTAACCGTGGGTTTTGTTTTGTTATGAATTTGTTTGTGCTTGGACCTTTTTTTATTGGTGGTGATGGTGGGATTGAGAGAAAAATAAGAATAAGATTTGAGAGTGACGGTGGATAGAAATGGAGAGTGGGAAGAGGATATTAGATCCGGTTTGTTCTGATGAGGGAGACGGTGAGTTTTGGTGGGGATAGAATAAGGAGAAGGTGGAAATGGTCGGGGTTGAGGATAAGATTTTAGTGGGCGTTACCAATAGTAGTCAAAATAAAGAGTATTTCTTTCTTCAAAAACTAACAACAGCAGAAATATTTTTAAAGATATAACAAAAATAAATTTTGACATTACTGATGTTATTAGCAGTCATATACATTGAACGGATCTGGACAAGAATTAATCCAATCCGCTCTGATACCAATTGACTTACTAAAACTAGAACCTGTCAACACTAACACAGGTACAGCTGAAAACATCATCCCTACACCCATTCCACTCCAAGTCATCACACCAATCACTGTACCTGATGATGATGAAAGTAAGGGGGGAGAAACAGATTAACAAAGCAGCTGATTCATCAAATTCCATGTCGGCTGTAGATGATGGTGAACCAAATGCTAAGAAATTTAAATTTACTGTCAGCTCCCTACCAAAAGCTGTACAAGACCAAGCTCAGTTAGCATTCTTAAAACATGCTGAAGAGCTGAAGAAAGCTAGTGAAGAATCCTATGTCTCGAAGAAAGGGAAAGAAATAGTTATGGTAGACTCAGACGGCAAACTAAAGAAGATAGTTGCGATGCTAGAGACATGAGGATCAACCACTAAACTATCCCAATTCTTAACCTTTAAAGCTGCAAATGAAAAACCTCTAACAACTGAAGAGATTGAAAAATAGGCACTTGAATTTACAAGATTGAATGAAATCAAGAAGGCCAAAGAGCTGGATGAAGCCAAGCTAAAATCCATGTCTCCTCAACTCAGAGAGGAGTAAAGAAAAAGGTTAAGATAAATGGAAGTTAAACGCACAAAGGCTCTGAAAATGGTAAAAGCTGACTATGATGCATGCGTCAATGAAAGATATGAACCAGGGAAAATAACCAAGTTCAAATACACTTTTAAGAAGTCAACTCATACCCCACAGATGATCATACGGAGAGATAATCAAGTGGCCAACATGGACATATTTGAGGACTTCAAACTTAAGACACTTGGTCTGTCTAAATGGTTTGAACTTGAAGCTTTAGCTAAAAAGAAGACTGGACAGGCAAATTTCTTACTCTTAAAGACTTTGAAAGCTAAGTTCAACTGGCTGAACGAAACAGCTACCAAACTCAAAATTGATCCTCCCCCACAACTATTTGAACCAGAACAAACAAAGGCTGAGAAGAAAAGGAAAAGGCTGACTCAATTCCTCAAATAAACCTTTGTGATTGATGATACCCAAGTGGATGGGATGCACAGGAATCAGATTCTTCCAAATGGGATTGTAGGTCCTATTGATGGTCAGACTTACACTAAGCCTAAAAAAGGCATGGCCTACATGAACAGGGGATGCCAATATGTGTTCCAAAGTGAAGATGAGCTAGGGCTTGCATCAACTATTCAGCTTCTTGTGTTTCAGAAAGTGCTTAAAATCAACACAGAGTATTCCAAGGTATTTGCCCAAGCTTTGCAGGCTGAATTGGATACTAGAACAGACATAGCTGAAGCTGAAGAGAAAATCAAGAATGATGATTACTGAAATATTCACAGCTGAACGTTTACACTCACATTTTGTTTTACTCATGTATTGTACTTGTAATTTTTTAAGGTATTAATGAATTATGAAGTTGTTTGTTAGATCTGTTATGTGTAAGAAGAAGCTGTTATCTCACTTACTATAACTCATTCAGCTTTAGCTGTATTTATGTTTAAATAGGGGGAGATTGTCAGGAATCTAAGTTTGTTAGATTTCCATTAGTCATAGATTTAAACTTAAATTAAGCTGTTTGATATAAACTTGCATCTGCTTAGGTGACAGGAAAGTAACCCAAGACTCACAGAGTTCTAAGTCTCTGTGAGCAACCACAGAGGAGTCCATGTCAGAGACATTGTCAAGGAAGTCGAAGATTACTTGAAGACATACTCAATGGCTGTGATAGATAACAGCCAAGATGTATTAGGGACTCTGAGTGGTTGAGTGTTAACAGGGATGGCAATACCCTGTTAACACTCAGTACACTTTGGAAAGTGTTTAGGCGAGAAGTTATGGAGCCTAAAGTACAAGGTATGAAGAAAAGGGAAACTATGTCAACTCTGTTTCCCTAAAGCGTTGTGGCAGACTACCAAGAATAGAAGAGCATCTTTTGACAAATGTCTAACATTGTCTATTTTGTGTAGTCACCATCTACCAGTTATCAAGTCAACCTCGTACCACTGTAAATAGGATATGTAGGCTAGAGTTAATGTTGTTCACTTTGTTAGATTTCACTCATTAACTCTTTAGAACTTGTAGAACGAACAGTTGTGCCTGTGTTCTTAAGTTAGCTTTATTTTGTCCAAAGTGTACACAACATATTGTCATCAAACTGTGTTATCCATAACACATGTAATACTTGTTATACAATAACAAAGTACTACGTTTGAAAAGTATTTACTTGTGTTGATTATCTTTCTTAATCATTTCAAGCTAGGTTTAGGGACTTTCAATTTCTTTCAGAGCCATTGTTTTCTTTAATAAGAGAAAACAGAGTGGAAAGTTGTTTATCAAAAAAACCAGAGTTGGTTTGGTGCCCACAAAATTGTTAGAAACAATTTTTCCTTTTAAAATTTTGACCAGATTTTTTCTTTCCAAAATCATTTGGATACCTAATAATTTTAAGGGAGTTGATATTTACACTGACGTTTTTACTTCATACATAAAAGTTTAATGTGAATTTACCAACTTGCCCTTAAGCTTCATCAATTAAAACTGGTTCTATATGATTGTCGTAAGTGAACTATTTGTTCATATCTAATGAGTAAAAGTAAAACTCACTAGAAATCCTTAAAAACAATCATGACGACTCGTAAGTTTTAACTGTATTCTCATACAAACCCTCTTCGTTTGCGCAACTCGCATATCGGCATATGTAATATGCTGGCTAATTAAGTCAAGGATCAAACATGCTGGTTTTCATGTATCGAAACCCGTGGTTACTTGTTAGTTGTCTATGATTTATCATCGATTTTACTGGCGCACCATACCTTCCATTAGTAAACCTGGGTATATTTGCTTGTTTCCTTTTGGGTGAGAACAAAGAACTCGGCGCATATTATATGTGCATTACGCGACTAAAACTACGAGTTATATGTTTTAGTAAAGATTAAGGAACAACCCAATCAAACTTGTTATGTGTAGTCGTAACATGTATTAATAAAGATTATGGAAGCGAATAGTCAAACTCGATTTGGGTAAATTTTAGAGGGTGCGTTCGTCGAATGGTGATCGTAGTTAATCAAAGTAGATTAAATAGTAAGTTTGAGAGGTTTAAGAAAGATCAATCTGGAAAAATCTATGAATCGTAAAAACAAAAAGAAATAATGAGAAGAGAAGCTTGAAATAGAAAAAACCAAGATCTGCATGATAAACGAAAATTACTTAAATTTTATACTAGTAGTAGTTGGTTGGGTGGATACTGAAGTCCTATAGTGAAACATGATTTTTACCATGTGTTAATGAGTTTTTTGAGAGAGATAAATGGTATGAGCTTTTACCAGGGGTAGGAAGATCCAAATATTAGACAAGGGTATATGCGTATATTCATTTGAATTTTATGTGTGCGGATAAAAATAGTCCGTGTACGTATCATTAGCCTAATTTTAAAACACCTATAATAGTATGCCCATTGTACCCAGAATTTTCACACACCAACTCAAAATTCCCATTTGGTCTAAAAGTGTTAGGTCTAACAGTAGTATTAGGTCTAGGGGTGTTACTATTATTAGGTCTAAAGCTACCGGAGTTGAAACTTTGATTTCTTTGAATGTTGTTTCTAGCAGGACCATTAGAAAAGAAAGCAGATGTATGAGTTCTCTGAGAGGATCTAGACACATTTCCAGATGCAACTCTATGAGACTCCTCACTAGATATGCTATCATTAGCACCTTAAAAATTTGGTAGAATCTCCAATAGAGCTCCGAAATGGTCATGTAAGAGTCATCAAGCCCCATCAAAAATTGCATATGTTTCAACAACATGTTATGATTCTTAAATTCATTAGTAGAAGTGCACACACAATTAGGTAACTCAACCATAGCATAAGATTACTTCCACAAAGCATTCAAACCATGATAATAATCAGATAAATTAGAACCATTTTGCTTTAAAGTGTTAATCTGGTGGTGAAGATTAAATATAATAGACCCATCAACTTTATGATAAGTTTCTCTCAAATCAATCCAAACATGTTTAGCCTTTTTAGAAAAATTTTGTCCAAAAAAAACTTCTACAGATATTGAAATAAGAATCCAACCCAAAACCACAGCCTTGGCCCTGTCCCATCGTTTTCCCATTATATTATCAATGATGGACTTTTACAAGTTTCATCAATAAAAACAATTTTGTTTTTTCCTTCTAAAGCAAGTAACATATGATTAGATCAAACTTGGTAGTTTTTAGTTACTTTAAGTTTAACAGATATAACAGTTAAGGTAGTAGAGTCATTAGGGTGAAGATGTAAAGGGTTACTGTTGTCAAGTTTGCTAATCAAAGTCACTAAATCACCCCAACGTGTTTAGTGTCTGAGTCACCATGAACAAACATGGTGAAACACAAAAGACAAGCACAAACAAGGATATAAACAACTTAACTAATGCCAACAAAGTTCCCAGGCTTCCAAACCACTCAAGGGTGGTAGGTCAAGGGTAAGGCAAATGTTAAGGGTCTAGATAACAAAGATAATCAACCAACACAAATAGCCAACAAGAAAGAGTAAACAAGTAAATGCCAACAACCAACACAGATAGCCAAACAAGAGAGAGTAAACAAAAAAACACCACAAATAATTAAGTAGAGATCAACAAAAGTAAGAAAAAGAAAAGAGGTGTTACAGTGCTTTCAATCAAAGCACAATTAATTTGTCTCTCCTAGATTTACTTAGTATAGGATAAAATAGACCCTCTAACCCAAACCTTAATTTCAAAAAATTAGGGCAGACTAGAAGATCCAACAGATCGATATAATAGATCTTATGAATCAACCACATGCACCAAAAACACGGTTAGGAAACAAGTTATTATCAAAACCCTAAAAATGTTTTAGAAACCTGATGCGTGTTCACAAGTCTTAAATTTATATTAACAAGAGATTACCAAATGAGGGACTAGAATACAAACACCAGAAAGTATACCCTTTCGTGTGTAGTATAGTTTGTAGTGGTAAGACAAGATCGTTGGAAAGGATTTAGTTTCGTTTCGATAACTAAAAAGATAATCAAAGATAAACGTTTTGAGATTCTAAATAATATGATAACAAATATGACTACTAATGGGATAGCTCATATAATTACGTGATGATGATAATAATGACCGAGATATGATAAGGTAGGTAAAGAGTAATAAACCGTTTTTTTTCAAAATGACGTTTTACAAATTACTTAGTTTGATTCAAGACTTATGTATTATAAGCAAATGATCTCTCCTAAGCTTAAAAAAGTTTCTATAAGTTCAATGTTTTATCAAATTATCTAAGAGGATCTCTCCAACCGAAGATTCAAAAACCATAGACAAGTTATTTAAAAACTCGTTATAAAAACTTGACCCTTTCGGACCCCAAGTTATCGTAAAAAATATAGTTTGATAAAACAATGTGATAGAACCTAGATAGAAATGTGGTTCTATGACATTATCTTGAAATCAATTTGTAAAAGATCATACCATAGCATCATCACTAATTATTTTTTCATTCCCATGTAGTCACAATAACTTAGCCTAACATAGCAATCAAATATAAATCATAAAATGGAAAAGAGTAAATAGAAATCATACTAGATTAAGTTGAAATGAAGAATACACAAGTGTCACGATTGTATCGACTTTGCCGCTAACCAAAGAGTATAATACTCTCGTTACAAATATTTCTCAAAGTGGAAAATATACCAAAAGAGATGCTAAGAAGCTAAGAAAATCGGATTAGATAAGTAGGAGAAGTGTGTGAGAAATGAGAAGTGAAGCCCTCTATTTATAGTATTGGCTAGAGGTAAAAGTGCGTCGCACCACTCCGAATGTGCGCCGCACATTTATAGGTGGCATTTGTGCCCCGCGCATCTGACTCGGTGCGCCGCACATTTGGTGCGTCCAAAATCTTCTATTCACTTTATTTCTCCCTTATTGAATTTAAGTAATATAACTTTAGACTCTTTCACTTTTGGCCCTTCAACTCTTTAACATGCATATAAAACACAAAGTTAAGTATCGAAAGTTCTTATTTAACAAAGATAATCGATCGATAGTGACAGGTTGAATTTAAATAAATTAGATGAATTTTAGTGTAAACTTGTAATATTTAATATTTTTAGTAACTTTAGAAAATAAGCAAAATACCCTTTTAAACTTTATACCCTCTAGAATTTACTTTTTAAAAATACAACATATATTTAATATTAAAAAAATAAATTACATGATTATTGATATTCAAATAAAAACACAAGTTATTGTATAGTTCTATTTTGATACTTAATAAAGTCAGGTAATGCAATCTACGTATATTTGTATTAACATGAATATAAATATCAAAATGAATGCAAGACCTCAAACATCGGTTTGGGATAAAAATAAATAGCCAGGATTCTACATATTACAACAAAATATATTTTTTCAATGTAGTTATATGTTAATAAACACACAATTTCTAGAGAAAGATAGCTAAGATTTCAGTTAAACAAAGTCAAATCTTTTATGCAACAAATATTTATGCAAAATATCAATTAATATTATTACATAATGAAAATTCATGTAAAATTCGTGGGTTTATGAGTATCGTAACTATTTAAGTATTAAAAAGTTAATACTGTTTTATAGAATAAAATAAAGCATTACAAAATCAAGAATTTATAAATCATGTATGTGTGTAAGGTTGGTGTAAACGATTTGTTAATTAATAATTAAGATACAACTATTTAGAATAAAAATATCGAAAGTAAAAGGAGTAAAAGTTTGAAAAACAAATTGAGGTGAGTTTAAATTAATTTACATGGTGCATAATAAAACAAAATAATTAAACATATAAAAATTAGATGTTCTAAAAAATATATAAAATATATATATAATCGCAATAATAAAATTATTACTTGATGTAATCATTTATGTTTAAGTCTCGTACACGAGCATTAAAATTATACAAGCTAAGAGCATTTCCAATGGGTGAGTTTACTAACAACTTTTCACTATTTGGAAAAGTTATTGAAAGACTTTTTGCATTGTGGCAAAGAGTTTACAAACAACTTTATTTTGAAAGGAGGGAAATGCAGATTTGTTCCCTGTGGTTTGCTCAAAATGCAGACGGCCTCCCCGACTTTTGGAAAGTGCAAGAAGTTCCCCAACGTTTAGGATAAGTCGGCAGGCGGCCTCCCCAGTGTTTAACAGTGTTAAATTTGACTCGTTATATGAGGGCAAGACCGTCTTTTTACTTATTAAAAAATGTTAAACAGATTGTTGATTCTTTCCTATAAGTATAACCGATTAAATCATCACTTCTGATACACAGTACAAATCCTAGCTTTCTAATACGATGAATGTGAAAGTGCCGCTCACATTCTATGCACCTGATTAAATCATCACTTCTGATATCTCCTTCACTCATTAATTTACAAAGCTGACACACGCAAGAAGTACTCGTAACACAGATTCAACATTAGATTCACAAACACTTGAATCTTGATCACAGATTCAACTATAAAACATACTTCCGTTCTAGTACATTATTTCCGGTTTTAAGAATCTGTTTTTTTGTTCTCAACATCAGATTCACAAACACTTGAATCTTGATCACTTTGGTGATCAAAACATAAACTTTTCCGATCTGGAATATGTGCCCTTTTCCGAGGTTGATGAAAAGACTCGGATTTGCTGTCATTCTCGACCTCAGATTCATCAAAACTTTAATGTTGATCACTTTTGTGATCAAGGCATAAACTTTTCTTATGAGGACGATCAACATAGTCAGATTCCCTCTTCCTCTTGGATTTCTGTTGTCCTTGATTCTTGATAGCAGATTTGCAAGCTGTTTTCAGCGACAAGTAAACTCTACCATTAAGACCTGGGGCTTTATACCTAAGTTCTTGAGTACCCTTTTTCTTATACTCGTAAAAGAAGGTCCAACCTAGAGCCGAAAGATGCGAGATTATCTGAGTTCATCATGATCATTGATTTTGAAGGTGATGATGATGATGATTATGGGACGAAGGTTTTATCATTGGTGACAGGGTAAATGAAAAGGTTTTTTTTTTTATGTTTGGGGAAGAAAGGAGATGGGGGTTTTATACCCGGTTGAATCTGCTACGGGTTTGCCCAAAATGAGTTTATTATATGTTTATTAAGGAAAAGACAATCGTGCCCTCAGTCAGATTACGATAACGAGTCAACTTTAACGCTAGGGAGGCCGCCTGCCGACTTATCCTAAACGTTGGGGAACTTGCTTGCACTTTCCAAAAGTCGGAGAGGCCGCCTGCATTTTGAGCAAACCACAGGGAGCAAATATGCATTTCCCTCTTTTGAAAAACTTGACAAATACAAAGTGGTTTATGCAAAAGGTTTAAGCTATTTTTATTAATTATCTACTTTGAAAAGCTTTTAATAAGCTTTTGTGCATTGAAGAGTATTTATACAAATGAGTTTTTACATGATAATATTTATTGAAAACTTAATGACATTTATTAAAAATTAATGAAAAATTAATAAAAAGTTTTTTTCCATCTAAGTTCAAAAATTCAAACACCCATTTACGATCCAACATTCACAATGGATTCAAATGGGCCTAATCTTAACTATTGTTTTCTAAACAAATACTGTATCAAATTGCCAGTTAACCATGCACCAAGACAACATCCAGATAGTTGTTTTTCGTATCCCAAAACGAAAAAGATCGAATGAATAAACATAATCAAAATCCAGTCACCACAATCAAAACCAATCCAAATCTAGTAAGAGACCAAACAAATATTTGACTTCCAACCATAAGCAATACACACAAATCATGTTAAACATATGTACAAAAATCGTCTTAATTAAACACATGTAAAAGACATAGTTTTGCCCAAGTTTATGTATGTATTACATGAACTGATGTGAATGTAATAAACAGAAGAAGAAAAATTGAACTTATTATCAACTTTTTGTAAACTAATTACATTATGAATATCCCATGAGATCTCTCAAGGAAATGATGTTTACAGTTAAAAAAAAAATAGAATATAACAAGGAAACTTTTCCTAATTATACAATATGTCGACTTCTAAGAGATATGTATCTTCGAATCTTGATCTCCAAGTATTCTATAACTTATCCTGAAGCCTTTAATTTAGCTTCTGTTTAGCCGACCTTGAATGTCTTGAGCTAAAAATCTTTGATCTATGAGCTTGAGCTGATCAGTGTGTTCCATCTCATATTGATGAGCTTTCAGCTTAGGGCCTTCAATATGTTGGGATTTAATATCTAGTTAACCATGTAACTACGAGTGCGCAGCGGAATAGATATAGTTTGAGCAATTATGATTAACACGTAATTAATAATAAATAATAAAGTAAACGCGAAAACTAACCTTCGTCCAAAAGCAATAACACTAAAACGAGTGATAAAATATACCACCTCTACGGTTGCTCACACAAACACGTCAAACGAACACGTCCGGATTGCTAGCCGAACTCCACGTATACCCAAACACCAAGTGTCGTAGCCCAAAACGGATCAAAAACCAAAACAGCCTAAACTGTAATTTTGTCCGATATCATACTCTGTCCAATAACCCGGATCTCTGTATTGTCCGATAGGTAACAACACTGTGTGATAGAAAACACCAGTTCTGTCCGAGAACGATCAGACGGCAAACCAAAACCTTCGACAAGCTGTTACGCTTAACCAGCTGGTAAACCTTCGTTTAAGAATTTGTTTTAGCAAGCTTAGAATTGATTCTAAGTTACAGAAACACCTTGGATTGTATATAATGCAAGTGTTTATGATTTGAGATGTAATTCAAAATCTATAAACCCTAATATTAGGTTTATTGATTTGAATGAAGAAGATGGGAAAACAGAGACTATTGTTGTGTTTTTTGTGATGTTAGTCGTGAGTTATGAGCAGGGGTGAGGGGTTTATATACCCTTCAAACCCTAGTTGAGATAATGCTTAAAATTGAATTTTAAGCCTTATCCGAAATACTCCTTAGCTTATCACGACTTCACTTTACTCCTTATCTCTGCATACAAACGAATGTAGACACTTTTAGAGTCTTTCTTGAACCTTCTTGGCCAGATAGGGACTTAAGGAACTCAATAGATTCGTGTCTAATAACTGAATTTTACTCAGTTAAAAAATTCGTTGAACCAGACTTTTCGAATTGAAAAAGGATTAAATGTGCGACTCAGTCGTCTTTTGGTAGAAAGAAATATTTTTGTCGTTGTTGTAAAATAAAAGTGCAAAACTTTAAAGTAAATGGTGCAAAATTAAAAACTTTAAAAGTAAATTAATTAAATGACGAGAAATTAAAGCTTGAAGGAAAGTAAATTTGACAATGTAATAAAAATGCAACATTTAAAATAAAGTAAAACAATTAAAATAAAACTTTAAGAAAAATGGCGAGAAAAATAAAGATTTAAAACTAAAACATGAAGCAGGAAATAAAACATAAGTCTGGAAACCAAAATCCTGTCACAATTCGGAATACCAAATCTTAAGTCTAATTCGGAATATGTAAAAAGAAATTAGTTCGGAATCAATGCATGCACACCCTAATTTGGAATATGCAAACCTCACCCAGTTCGGAATACACTCCCTGATGTAACTCGGAATAAAGTGGTTCTGACTTAGTTCAAAATCCGTGAAAAGCACCTAACTCGGAATAGGGGTCCTTAACTCAATCCGGAATGAAGATCTGAAGCTAACTCGGAATCACATGCTGGATACAGTTTGGAATATCTATGAATCCAACCTAGTTCGGAATACATGAATACATGACCTAATTCGAGAAGTGATCACACATATAATTCGGGAAAAGAAGCTGCAAGTAATTCGGGAAATGAAAAATACTAACCTAACTCGGGAAAACAATCAAGGACACAATTCGAAAAAGGAAAAGATCAAACAGTTCGGAATATTAGGGTTTGTGAACCCGAATTAGATCAAAAATACCAAAAACTAAAAATAAGCTAAAACCAATTAAGCACTTATCTAAAAGTTTAACCAAAACAAGTTTAAGAAAAAGCAAATAAGCTAAAATTTAAAAACTTTTAAAAACACTAAATAATAAAAATATTTAAAATCAACTTTTTATAAAATAACTTTTAAAAAACACTTAATTAAAATTAATCAAACACACAATAAGCTATAAAATCAATAAGCTAAGACAATCAAAAACATAAAAGTATAACAATTAATCAAATAAGCATAACAATAAGCACATAAACATAAAGATTAAGCAAACAAGAAAGGGTATTTATAGGGAGATTAGCAAGTGTGATCTTTTCTTCCTTTTCTCGTCTTTTCGTCTTTATAAATTCTTCGACTTTCTCGACTTTGTCTAGGGATAATTTGAACTCGTCTTATGATTTCTTCATTTATTAGACTTGAGTTATTCGACTTCATTAAACTTCCGTCTTTAGACTTTTTCTTCGATAAATCTTTAGAATAGGCCTTGGACTTCCGTTCTTTTTGCACTCTTGATCTTTTGACTTCGTCTTTTGTCGCTCTTTTTAAAGGAAGAAAACAAGTAAATAAATCAAATACTTACCTTAGGGTTTTGGAATGTCATGAATGTTTATCACTCTCAAGTTTCACGTTCCCCATACCAAGCTTAAAAACGAGATCATTGTTATTATAAGTTAGCAAACTAACACAAACTCATGTGGGCCAATTATTCACTTAGACTCCCTTATTCCTAGGTGTATCTCTTATATTTTATGATTGTCTTGAATGATCACGAGGATGCATAGTTTGACTTATTTCGATAGTTTATTTAGGCCGAAAATAAAGTGGGACGATTTAATCAATAGTTAGCTAAAGGACAAAATCTTTTAAAACTGCCTCTCGGGACCTCATAAAGTTCATATCTTGGCATAACTCGCTTCACGATTTGAGACCTTTCTCGGATCGATATTTGGCATTGACTTCATACTTCAAATCTTGAGAGACGTTCATGAAATAATGGTCTTCTCTTCATAATAGGAATTTATTCACTTGAACTTTTTGAGAGATTCTTCATATTTGGACCACGACTTCTTCATTTTTCTCCAATCTTTATTTGGGATTTTGATATACAACGATCCGCCTCCTTTTAGGACTTGGATCTATTTATCCTCATACCTTGTTAGGGCCTTTTTGGATAGACTTCTCCATGATCTTTACGGGAGTATTTGCTTTTCGTCGTGTGTCTCGATCCTTCATATTGATTTTTGATAAATGATTCTTCATATAGGATCTTGCAAATTCTTAGACTTTTTCAAGTTTAGAATTCGCATTTTAAAGTTCCCTTGATAAACGACTTTCTAGGATCAATTATAGGAACTTGCGAAAAGTTCTTGTTCTTAACCCGTAAGAGTTAAGACTTTCGCGTTTTAAAGTTCCCTATATAAAAGCCTAGCAAAACTTGACTTAAACACGTTAAGGATACTAGCTAGAGTAAACTTAGATAAGTAAACTCGGGTTGAGTCAAAAGATTCACAACGTTTAAAAATTAAAACCACTTTATTAAAATTTATTCTAGCAACGAAATAAAATAACTATAACAAAGGTAAATACTAATAGGCCAAAATAGATCAAAAATTTTTAAAAATGTCGAAAAATCAATTTTCCGGTTAAAATGAGGACATATACAAGGAAAAGCCCACTTAACTTCGATAAAAGCCCCGCCTACACTTAATATAAACATTGTCCTCAATGTTTAAGCACGTGGGAGTAAACTCCCCTACACTTAGGACATTGTGCACTTTCTTTAAATCTTGCTAAGGAAAGGACAATTAAAGTGATTCCTATTTTAATATTGACGAATATAAAATAGAGAATCAAAAGAGTTTAGGATAGAACCGGGAAGACGCGTACACGGAATCACGGGTCGTCAAAAGTCATCAAGAATGGATCTTTGAAAGCTCGAATCTCTGGACATGATAAGAAAGAAAACAACAAACACATACTAGGGTCTCCCCCTACACTTATTATAAAAATAAAGAAAAAGGATAGATACTGCGGGTTGCCTCCCGAGAAGCGCTTGTTTTTGTTAACCGAGTCGTGAGCCTGACTCGACCTTGATTACAATGGTAGAAAGCATGAAGAACATCCACCGGAATCAAATAAATGGTTTTCGTCCATCAAATAACACAAGCTTAAGGCGAACAAGGCAAGCCAAAGAAGAGTAGGCAAGGTTCCCTTAAGCAGAGATTGAGCACGGTGGTAGACAGTATGATTCAGTGCAAGCATATCTCCATTGTTTCCAAAAATCTTTCCTTTTATTTCATCAGATAGATACTGAGATGGCTTAAAAATTGCAATACCGAGATCGAACACCTTTTCCTTTAGGGGAAAATAACACTCAGGCTCAGTAGACCGTGAAGAGGATCCGCTCATAAATATCACAATCTCATCCTCACAAGGTGGATAGATAGGTGTCAAGAGATAGGTATTACGGATATCGGTGTCATCTGACTTCTTCTCCTTTGAAACGGGTTTCTTTATATCCAAAGGAGGATAAAGACCATAATCAAAGTCCAAATGAGGAGAGTCATTCTCATTGGGGAAGTAAGTATTGAGAAAAGTAGAAAAGTCTTCCTCAAATGAGTAGTCATCCAAAGTAGGATCAAGTATTGTTGGCGGAGGATCTTCATCAAAAGTAGGAACAAGGTCATCATGTGAAGAATCACTCGAAAGAGTATCGACATCATCAAAATCATCATATGTTGGCATGTCTTTATACTCAGAAGAAAAATCATCAGAATCATCCATATAAGAACTAGAATCATCATCATAGTCATCATAGGTTGGTGGAGACTCATAAATTGGTGGGGGATCTAAATTAGAGAGAGAATCATCCACATCATCTTGGAAAAATGGATTATCATAGAAAGAATCAAAAAGAGGATTGTTGTAGACGACAAAATCATCAAGCACATTAATCATATTTGCCGATTCTCTTCCATTTGGTTTGGTTTCGTTGTGATCTTCCCCATTTTAAACACTTGAGCATCATTCCCGACTCTTAAGATTAGCTCACCTTCGGCAACATCGACTAAGGCTTTTCCGGTTCTCAAGAATGGCCGACCAAGTATTAATGGAATACGAGGGTCCATTTCATAATCAACAACAACAAAGTCGACCGGAAAAGTGAAGGTACCAACTTTAATAAACACATCTTCGGAAATACCAACGGGTTAAGCGAGAGTGCGACTTGCTAGCTCAAGCGTCATCTTTGTTGGTGTAAGGTCGAGTAATGATAGTGTTTTCCAAACACTTAAAGGCATCAGATTTATACTTGCCCCGAGATCAGCTAAGGCAGTAAATTCTTTGGTTTTGTTAAAAATGCATGGCAACACGAAACGACCGGGATCTCTAAGTTTTTCCGGAAGTTCTTTAAGAATGACTGCAGAACAGTTTTCATTTAGGCGTGTGTTGATAAACTCAGCCATCTTTTCCTTCTTGTTAAGCAATTCCTTGAATGCTTTGACAAATTTCGGCATTTGGACAAGTGCTTTAACGAGGCTAATGTTGAATGTCATTTGTGATATCATCTTCAGAAAAGAAGTGATTTGAGCATCCTCTTTAGTAAGCAATTTGTTCTTGTCTAACCGAGAAGGATAAGGGATGTTGGGTTTAGGTGGTGTAGGTGTAGCAGGTAAAGGTTGAGATGTTGAAGGTTTACAGGTGGAAGGTGGGGTTGGTGAAGTGTGTTTCTTGGGTACTACTTCAGTAAGAGTTGGAGACGGTAATGGAGAACTAATACTAGGTGTGGGAGCAGGAGGGATAAATGGTGGTGGAGGAGGTGTAGATGGAGTAACTGGGGGAGGAATAGATGGTCTCACTAAGGTTGCTCCATTGCGTGTAGTAATAGCACTCACATTCGCTCTTGGGTTGGTGACGGTATTTGAGGGAAGAGAGCCCGAAGTAGAGGGTTGAGTACTTGGGAGGAAACTAGCCAACATATTCTTCAAATCATTTGTTTGATTGCTAAAAGAGGTTTGCATATCATGTCGAAGCTCGGTTCTAATATCATTCCCTTGCTTAGTGATATCTCCTTTCAAGTTGATGATTTGGCTTTGTAGATTCTTAACTAGCTCTCCTTGGGTCCTCATGAAAGTTTCAACATCTTGATTAATGGGTGGTTCTTGTTGAGCGGGTGGTTGATAAGGATTAGAAGCTCGAGGTGGGTTTGGATTGCTTTTATTATAGTTGTTGGGGTTGTGGTTTTGAGGAGAAAAACTGGGTGAAATAAAGTTGTTAGAACGGTAACTTAGCAAGTTACGATCACCTTGAGGTCGTGCTTGATAGCTTTCCGTTGAATAGTTACCATGAGCCGCATACACCGGATTGTCATGAGTAGAAGGACAATCAGTGTATGAATGAGGACCGCCGAAGATCTCACAAGAAAGTGCTACATCTTTAACTTGTTGTTGTTGATTTGTAACCAAAAGTTGGATACTTTTGTTCATTTCGGCCATCATGCGGGTGAATTCGGTCATCTCGGTGTGTGATAAAGGAGAAGAAACATTGACTCTCGGGTTATTCCGTGAAGATACAGATGAATCCCAATATTTGTGTTGAGTAGTCATGTTCTCTATAAGCTCTCTACACTCCTCGGGTCTTCTTTTCATAAATGTGCCACCGACGGCTGCATTAATCGTATCACGATCACGAAAAGTTAAACCATTGTAGAAAGTATCAATAAGGGTGACGGGGAGCATGTTGTGGTTTGGACATCGATCGATCAAAACATTATATCGTTCCCAAGCATCAAAAAGTGATTCATCAGGTTCTTGTGTGAAACCGTTGATTTGATTCCGAAGGCTTGTGAACATGGATGGTGGAAAGTAGCGCGACAAAAATCGTTGAGTCATCTCGTCCCATGTATGAATTGAATTCTTAGGAAGACGATCAAACCATTTTTCAGCATGATGGCATAAGGTGTGTGGAAATAGGTGAAGGCAAAGAAAATCCATAGTAACCCCGGGCGACTTCATGCTTTGAGTAACAGTAATGAATTTGTCGAGATGTTTGTTGGCATCATCATCCGGTAATCCGCGAAATGGACAAGTGTTTTGAACTTGTTGGATCATGTGATGCTTCAACGAAAACTCTGGAGCCGTGATTTGCATCGGCGCAATCGGTCTTCCTCGTCCATTCATCGTAGGTTGACACAGCTCCTCTATCGTTCGAAGGTCGGGTGGGGGAACATTGTTGTTGTTATTTATGTTGGGGTGAGGTGGGTTATTGTTGTTGTGCACACCAGCCATATCTAAATCTTCAAGAGTCTGGGGCTCAGAATAAGATGAAGATCTAGTACGCATACACCTGCAAAAGAAAAAGAAAAAGATACCAAAGAAATAGAGAATATATATGTACTTGTAAAAAAAATATTTTTGGTGCAAAACTTTGAAAAAGAAATGCTTTTTATAAGTTTTTAATGTTTTTGTATTTTTGAAAATTTTTAATTTTTATGGATTTTTAAAAATTTTTGACACAAAAAATAACGTTCACGAGTGAATGGATCCCAAAATCCAACGCGTCTCTCACAGAAAACCGTTAATCTTCATGAAAAGAGCCGGCAGTGGCGCCATATTAATAACTGATTTTTAATAACTAAAATTGTTCTCGATAAAATTCGAGTTGATTACTGGTTTAACGTGCGACTCAGTCGTCTTTTGGTGGAAAACAAATATTTTGTCGTTGTTGTGAAATAAAAGTGCAAAACTTTAAAGTAAATGGTGCAAAATTAAAAACTTTAAAAGTAAATTAATTAAATGACGAGAAATTAAAGCTTGACGGAAAGTAAATTTGACAATGTAATAAAAATGCAACATTTAAAATAAATTAAAACAATTAAAATAAAACTTTAAGAAAAATGGCGAGAAAAATAAAGATTTAAAACTAAAACAGGAAGCAGGAATAAAACATAAGTCTGGAAACCAAAATCCTGTCACAATTCCGAATACCAAATCTTAAGTCTAATTTGGAATATGTAAAAAGAAATTAGTTCGGAATCAATGCATGCACACCCTAATTCGGAATATGCAAACCTCACCCAGTTCGGAATACACTCCCTGATGTAACTCAAAATAAAGTGGTTCTGACTTAGTTCGAAATCCGTGAAAAGCACCTAACTCGGAATAGGGGTCCTTAACTCAATTCGGAATGAAGATCTGAAGCTAACTCGGAATCACATGCTGGATACAGTTCGGAATATGTATGAATCCAACCTAGTTCGGAATACATGAATACATGACCTAATTCGGGAAGTGATCACACATATAATTCGGGAAAAGAAGCTGCAAGTAACTCGGGAAATGAAAAATACTAACCTAACTCGGGAAAACAATCAAGGACACAATTCGGAAAAGGAAAAGATCAAACAGTTCAGAATATTAGGGTTTGTGAACCCGAATTAGATCAAAAATACCAAAAACTAAAAATAAGCTAAAACCAATTAAGCGCTTATCTAAAAGTTTAACCAAAACAAGTTTAAGAAAAAGCAAATAAGCTAAAGTTTAAAAACTTTTAAAAACACTAAATAATAGAAATATTTAAAATCAACTTTTTATAAAATAACTTTTAAAAAACACTTAATTAAAATTAAACAAACACACAATAAGCTATAAAATCAATAAGTTAAGACAATCAAAAACATAAAAGCATAACAATTAATCAAATAAGCATAACAATAAGCACATAAACATAAGGATTAAGCAAACAAGAAAGGTAGAATGAGAGATTAATTAAAACTTGATTAAAATTAAAGATTCAACAACACAAAATTAAATTTACTTGAAATTAAAGGCAAGAATTTAAATGACAATTAAGTAAATGACAATCTGAAAGTACAAGTAATTAAATGGAAGAACTATGTGTCAAATAGCCAACAACTCCTAATGTGTCATTAGGAGGGTATTTATAGGGAGATTAGCAAGTGTTGATCTTTTCTTCCTTTTCTCGTCTTTTCGTCTTTAAAAATTCTTCGAGTTTCTCGACTTTGTCTAGGGATAATTTGAACTCGTCTTATGATTTCTTCATTTATTAGACTTGAGTTCTTCGACTTCATTAAACTTCCGTCTTTAGACTTTTTCTTTGATAAATCTTCAGAATAGGCCTTGGACTTCCGTTCTTTTTGCACTCTTGATCTTTTGACTTCGTCTGTTTTTCTTATCTTCGATAAAAGCCCGTTGAAAGACCATTTTTTCTTCCCTTTTCACATTTTGATCCTAAATCACAACAAAAACACAAACCACACATAATTCCGACATTTATGACATAAAATACATGTTTTGGCTTGGTTATTATTATAATTAAGTGGTAAAAGGATAAGTGTTTTCACACTTATTAGTGTCTTAACCATTCATGTCCAAAACGAGTCAAACGGGTTGATTTGAGAAGCTTTATACGTGAAATGTCAAACGCATTCTTGTTTTCTAGTGTGTGTGCTTCCAATAGGGTCACACACCTCTAGCCACACTTGTCTCATTCTAACGAGCATGAACTAACAGCTCCCACTTGGTCGTTGGAGTAGATAGCACAAATGTCAACGATGGAAACGTCTAGCAACGCTCACACTCGTTATTTAACTAGAGGTGTTTGAGATATAGTTTCATAGAACATTCTCAGTAGCATGGTCATTTACGTCTTGCTTTTATCATCCTTTGTTATAGATACCGTTAAACCATGGATATGGATCCTAACTCATTCCATATAGTTTAACCATTTAGATTCTCCTTATTGAATTCAATTCGGATATACCAAATGTAACCAAGATTCATTTTCCATTACCATTTGGGTTCGGCTAAACAATTATCTGATTAGTTCTAGAGATGCGCCATGGTATCATTCTGAACATACTAAGTGGAGTAACAAATCCTTTATTGACTACAAGTGTTGTGGATGCTGCTTCACATCACTTCGAAAAATAGCTTTTATAACTACCTTATTCAGGACAGCATTTTGCATATAATTACGAAAGTGATATCCACACATGCAGAACTTATTTGCATCTCAAGTCTAAGGATGACTTAACTGACCATTTTCAACATCTTACTTATGATAAGGATCTAAAAGTAAATGTTTGAAGTTAGGGAATCCAATATGCATCCCTTATGAATACATATGAGTTTGGCTTAGAACAATTCTCATTCTCACATAATATATCCAACACTCATATTTGCCTTATGTAACCAATATTCCCATATTGCTAACCGATAAAGGATATTTAGAATGATTAAATCCTTCATGGATTAAACATGCAAATATAGAATAACAAAATTTATATGAATGAAATAACAAATACCTCGTATCTTTATTTATCAGAAAATAAATCTGTCTTACAATTCCAAATTATCCAAATACTAATTAACATATAGATTTACATGAGACTACTAGCTGGTATCAAACCAATACCCCGAGTCAATTTAGAATGCTTAGGGAATGCTAACGCCTTCATAAATAGATCAGCTAGATTGTTATCTGTATGAACTTTTGCTATCTTGACATCACCCATCTCAATGGTCTCTCGAAGATAGTGAACTTTTGCGCAGAAATGTCTTGCACCCTTGGTGACTCCGCTTTCATTAGCTATAGTAATGGCTCCAGTATTGTCACAATACATATCAATGGGATTTTCAATTTTGGGGATAATACTAAGCCCATAAATGATTTTACGAATCCAAACAGCCTCTTTAGTTGCATCAAAAGCAACTATGTACTCAGCTTCTATAGATGAAGTTGAAAAAATACTTTGCTTTGTGCTTTTCCAGTCAACAACACCTCTATTTAGAACAAAAACATATCCAGTCTGAGATTCTAGGTCATCAGCATCTGTCAGATATCCAACATCAGTGTAGCAAGAAACCCTGAGCTCTCGTTTTTCGTCACCACCATAGACCAAAAACATATCCTTAGTATTCCGTAAATACTTAAGAATATTTTTAACAGCAGTCCAGTGAAGTTCACCAGTATTCTGTTGAAATTGCCTTGTTATGTTCTGAGCGAACGCAACATCAGGACGAGTACATCTTACAACATACATAATTGATCCTACAGCTGAGGCATAAGGAACATTCTGCAAGCGCTGCTTTTCAGCTGGTGAAACAGACATTGTGACTTACTCAATTTAGGGCTTTTATGCATTGGGATAGTTCCACGCTTGGAATTCTCCATATGAAATATTTTCAAGATTTTCTCAATGTAAGCACTTTGACATAAACCAATTAACCGTCTAGATCTATCTCGGTAGATCTTGATTCTAAGAATATATGCAGCTTCTCCTAAATCTTTTATAGCAAAACATTTTCCAAGGTAGGATTTTACCCCTTTCAACATTGGAATATTGTTCCCCATGAGCAATATGTCATCAACATATAGAATTAGGAAATTAACATTACTCCCATTGGCTTTGTGATATACACATGGCTCATCTTGATTCTGAGTGAAACCGAATTTCTTAATCTCATCATCAAAACGCTTATTCCATTGCCTAGATGCTTGCTTAAGTCCATAAATAGAACGCTTGAGCTTGCATACTCGGTTGATATTTAGGATTGATAAAACCCTCAGGTTGCACCATATAGACTTCTTCGGAAAGATGTCCATTAAGGAAGGTGGTTTTGACATCCATTTGCCAAATCTCATAGTCATAGAACGCGGCTATGGCTATAAGAATCCTTACAGCTCTAATGTTTGCTACAGGAGAAAAGGTCTCTTCATAATCAACCTCGTAGGTTTGAGTGAAGCCCTTTGCTACAAGACGAGCTTTAAAGGTTTGTACTTTGCCATCCATGTCAGTCTTTTTCTTGAATAGCCACTTGCTACCAACGGTTCTACTGTTAGGAGGAAGATCAACTAATACCCAGACATCATTATCTTTCATGGATTGCATCTCCACATTCATCGCATTAAGCCATTTTTTGAATTCATGATCCAATAATGCAGCTTTATCGTTAGCGGGTTCTCCAAGATCCCCTAACTCATGCTCCTCAGCATCGATGTATAAATACATTCGATCTGAGGCACGGCATGTCCTAGAGGACTTACGAATGGGATTTATATCACTTTGAGGTTCTTCAGTTTCTTGATCATCCTCATCATGATCTAAGCCAGTGTCATCAGAAGGATTTATATCTTCATCTTGAATAATTTCAAGATCTTTTATACTCCCACTTGCTTCTTGATCTAAGAGATTACTCTCAAAGAACTCAACACTCCGAGCAACAATAACTTTGTTCTCAAGTGGGTAGTAGAAGGAATATCCCATCGTTTCCTTTGGGTATCCTACAAAGATATACTTAATAGATCTAGGTTCTAGTTTGTCAGGTTTGGTCATCGTATCACGTTTAACCAAAGCTTCATAACCCCAGACTGTTAAGTAAGACAACTTAGGGGCTTGCCCATGCCATACTTCGTACGGTGTATTTTCAACCTTCTTAGTAGGAACAATGTTGAGTATGCGTGCAGCAGACTCAAGGGCATAATCCCAAAAGGACTTTGGAAGAGTAGTTTGACTCATCATGGATCGAACCATGTCTAGCAGTGTTCGATTCCTCCTCTCAGACACCCCATTATGTTGAGGTGTGTAGGGAGGAGCTTGGTTTAAAAATGCGTGCATCATTGCGCAAATTGCACGCATCAATGCGTTGCATTCAAAATTTCGCATCAAGGTGTCTAATGAATTGTTATCCCAAAATGCGTTCGCATTAAACCACAATTTATCGCAATTGTGTAATGCTAGCAACGGTAGCAATTGTCGCAATCTGGTACTTAGGCCATTTTTTTCAAATTTCAACCATTAAATATAGACCTACATATTTTAATGACTATTGAAAAATAATACTTGTTATAAAAACATCTAATACAAACAAAAACAAAAATATAGTATCTTGCATTTTGCTAAGTGTTTTTTGTCAAGCTTTACTGCCGATTTATCTGTTTTACAAGGGATTATAGGCCTAATTTCAATATCCTAAGAACTTATTTTATAACTTTATTGCATTTATTTGGTATTTAAATAATTTTTGTACTTTTTTATACTAAACGCATCGCGTCTAAATTGTGCTCGCAATCGCATCACGCATCACGCAATGGCTTTTGGGACCTTTAGCGCAATGGATCGCAAAACGCTTTTTCAAACCAAGGGGAGGAGTTCAATGGGCAATAATCCCATGCTCCTTAAGATGATCCAAAGACTCTTGACTCATATATTCACCTCTACGATCAGATCGTAGTGATTTTATGGTCTTACCGAGTTAATTTTCTACTTCCTTTTGAAACACTTTAAATGTCTCAAACACTTCATGTTTATGCTTTAACAGGTAAACATAACCATACCGACTAAAGTCGTCAATAAAAGTGACAAATTAGTTAGCTCCTTGCCTTGACATGATTCTAAATGGGCCACAGACATCAGTATGTATTAGTCCAAGTAGATCTTTAGCCCTTTCCACTTGATGTGAATAGGGTTTTCTTGCCATCTTCCCAGACATACAAGAGACTCACTTTTCAAATGACTTAATGTCAGTTGAGGTGAGAAGTCCATCATGTTGCAGCTTCTCCATGCGTTTCTTGCTTATGTGTACAAGACGACAATACCACAAGAGAGTAGAGTCCAAAGTTAATTTGGCTCTTTTATTGCTAACAACAAACATAGAACTATCATTGGTTTTAAAACAAGACATATCAATTTCATAAATGCCACCCCCTCGGGGAGTAGCAGTAAAATAAACAACGTTATTCCTAGAAACTGAAATTGCATTATTCGAATCAAAACAGTTTACAAAAGCATCTTTAAACAAACCAGAAACTGAAATAATCCCTCTAGTGATAGAGGGAGCATAATGACAATTGTTTAAAACAATAACTAATCCACTAGGGAGACATAAATGATAATTTCCAATAGCTTCAACTCCTTCACGTTGACCCATTGCCCATGTATAGATTCAAAGCTGCTGGATTCAGCTTCTTACTTTCCCATAGACCCTGACTATTATTACAAATGTGAGTACCACAACTAGTGTCATATACCCACGAATTACTCGGAAGGGAATATAGTTCTATAGTGAATATACCTGAAGTGTTGGCTTCTTGAGACAATCTCTTCTTTTTCTGCAACTCGGCTAAGTGCTCGGGACAGTTCTGTTTCCAATGACCTATCTGACCACATTTGTGACAGGGGTCATCCTTAGCAGGATTATCATTTTTGGGTGGTGGAGGATTTCTGATCTTGGGAGCATAAGATGGTTTGTGCTCGGGAGCATAAGCCAGCTTATTCTTTCCATTACCATAATTTCCCTTCGCAGCCTTAGGCTGTTTTATACCTTGGTTTTTCTGGGCCTTGCGTGCACGTACATTATGAAGTGCAGGTGAAACAAACTTCTTGGGAAATGACTGCTCATGTTGTTTAAGCATGGCATGCAGTTCATTCACCGAATTCAAAGTCTTCCCTATGCCATTCATGTGGAAGTTTTAAACAAAACTGTCATACTCCTTGGAAAGGCCTATCAAGATCAGGCTTATTCCATAGCTGACAGTCACGGGGTAACCAAGACGCTCCAAGTTCTCAATGTAGCCACTCATCTTAAGAACATCTGAGCCTACATTTTGACCTTCCTCAAGCTTGTACGCGTGAAATTCACGCGCAGTTTGAAGAAGTTCATGTTCTGCTTGATGAGAAAACATGGGCAGCAATGTCCATAGTCATGAGCATAAGGGCAGCAATGTCCTTCGATCCATTGACCCAAGCAGCATGAGCTGCAAGAGCATCAGGTGGGACTTGGTGACTAGGAGTTGCAACAGGTGCAGCAAAAATTGGATGTTCCAAGTATTGTTCCTTGTCTTTAGCTGATAGGATAATGCGCAACTGGCGGTACCAATCAATGAAGTTAGGCCCAGTGAGTTTGTGTTTCTCGAAGAAACTCTTGAGTACCGAATTGTTTCCAACATTGGTAGTCATCTACAATTAAAAAGTTCAAACAATTAGTATTTTCGATAATTACATTCTTAATAGAATTAACTATCCAATCAATTACTAATTAAGACTAAGATCCATCTTGAACTCCCACTCATTACAAAAGGACTGTCCAATATGTAAACAAGTGGGGCAAGAGGTAAGCGACGAGCGTTAATTGCATAACATGCAACTCTTAGACTTTATGAGATCGTTCAAGACACTAGTAAAGAGGTAGTAATGTCATGAGCATGTTTAGACTCATCTTATGCCTCAGGTCCAGGGTCTGACCGTGCATACTCGATTTAAGTTAACCAAGAAAGAACATGCAAATATCACACAGGGTTTGACTGTCGTGAAAAATTTGACATGGGTTTGACAAGGCCCTAAGGACTGTCCAGAGAAGCCAAATCAAATGCACGTGTTCTTAGTTGGCTAGCATACACTTAAGTTTTACATACGGTATAACACATAAATGTGGTAAAACATGTGTACAAAGAAGCATGTAAACAACTTTGTGGCACGATTTTTAAAAACTTTTAGTAATGACACTATAGTGATCTACGATGGTTCACGGTAGCTCCAATCGAACTCGCAAGCAAACGCAGGACCAGACCAGCGCAGGGCAATAGTCGGATATCCTTTAGGTGTGACTGTGCGCACCAGCTTATACCCGCCTTATAGTTTGTTCTAGTGGTGACCCGTACATCCCATGAGTCCATAGCGTCTAGTTTTTATTTTCATGAAAGCGTGTTTCAATAGTGTTTAGGTCCTTTTATTTTATAAAACACTTTTCCACGTAACACATAACCGGTCACAATGAGCATATATTTAGGCGTGTAAAATATTGACCAATTTCAATGTCATGTTTCTCTATAAGTATTTATCCATATTGCATGTAATTTAGGTGTTCTGAAAAACATGTAACAATAATGCAATTAGGAAAAAATACAATAAACATAAGACATTAAATAAACACATAAATCCGAGACCCCGAAGAGTCTTCCCCAAACGAAGAACAATAAGACTCTCATTAGGTTTTCATCAAGTACCTAAATCGCCCCATGCATCACATTACGTGATTGTAGTGAGTCTTATAGCCGGATAACACATAAAATAATCATGGCAAAACAATTAACTATTATTTTTTTATGTATTATAATTAACCATTTAATTTTAATTATATGTTTCTAATTAACAATTAATATTAATAATTACCATCTTGTTATTATTTATAATTAATGACAAGTAGACAATTTAATTGTCAAATAAAAATAAAACAAATAACTAAATTAGGTTTCATGCATGCGGTTTCGCGTGTTTATTTAAAACGTGTAACCCATAACCACCAAACGAGCATGACTCGTGATGGCACTGTTAGGATTTAATATCTAGTTAACCATGTAACTACGAGTGCGCAGCGGAATGGATCTAGTTTGAGCAATTATGATTAACACGTAATTAATAATAAACAATAAAGTAAACGCGAAAACTAACCTTCGTCCAAAAGCAATAAAACTAAAACGAGTGATAAAATATAGCACCTCTACGGTTGCTCACACAAACACGTCAAACGAACACGTCCGGATTGCTAGCCGAACTCCACGTATACCCAAGCACCAAGTGTCGTAGCCCAAAACGGATCAAAAACCAAAACAATCTAAACTGTAGTTTTGTCTGATATCCTTCTCTATCCAATAACCCGGATCATTGTATTTTTCGATATGTGACAACACTGTGTGACAGAAAACACCAGTTTTGTCCGAGAACAATCAGATAACAAACCAAAACCTTCGACAAGCTTTTACGCTTAACCAGCTGGTAAACCTTCGTTTAAGACTTTGTTTTAGCAACCTTAGGATTGATTCTATGTTACCAAAACACCTTGGATTGTATATAATGCAAGTGCTTATGATTTGAGATGTAATTCAAAATCTATAAACCCTAATATTAGGTTTATTGATTTGAATGAAGAAGATGGGAAAACAGAGACTATTTCTGTGTTTTTTGTGATGTTAGTCGTGAGTTATGAGCAGGGGTTAGGGTTTATATACCCTTCAAACCCTAGTTGAGATAATGCTTAAAATTTAATTTAAGCCTTATCCCAAACACTCATTAGCTTATCACAACTTCACTTTACTCCTTATCTCTACATACAAACGAATGTAGACACTTTTAGAATCTTTCTAGAACCTTCTTGGCCAGCTAGGGAATTAAGGAACTCAATAGATTCATGTCTTAACCATTCATGTCCAAAACGGGTCAAACGTGTTGATTTGAGAAGCTTTATACGTTAAATGTCAAACGCATTCTTGTGTTCTAGTGTGTGTGCCCCCAATAGGCTCACACACCTCTAGCCACACTTGTCTCATTCCAACGAGCATGAACTAACACAATATTGCTTCACGTGAATTACATTAGATTATCAATATTGCATATTTTAAACAAATAAAACGCATGAAACTTTTGATTCTAGCTGCATATTAATAAGTGTGAAAAACTTATCCTTTTACCACTTAATTATAATAATAACCAAGCGAAAACGTGTATTTTATGTCGTAAATGTCGGAATTATGTGTGGTTTGTGTTTTTGTTGTGATTTAGGACTAAAATGTGAAAAGGGAAGAAAACACGGGCTTTCACGGGCTTTTATTAAAGAAAAAGACAAAAGACGAAGTCGAAAGATCAAGAGTGCAAAAAGAACGGAAGTCCAAGGCCTATTCTGAAGATTTATCGAAGAAAAAGTCTAAAGACGGAAGTTTAATAAAGTCGAAGAACTCAAGTCTAATAAGTGAGGAAATTATAAGACGAGTTCAATTAATCCCGAGACATAGTCGAAAAAGTCCAAGAATTTAGAAGACGAAAAGACAAGAGAAGAAAGAAATGAGCAACACATGCTAACCTCCCTAATCTCCTATAAATACCCTCCTAATGTCACATTAGGAGGAGTTGACTATCTTGACAAAATAGCTCTTCCACATTTAATTTCATATCATTTACTTAATTGTCATTTAATTTCATTGTCTTGCACCTTTAATTTGTAAGCTCTTTAATTCTTGCTTTTACTTTTAATTGTTGAATCTTTAATTTTAATCAAGTTTTTATTAATCTCTCATTCTACCTTTCTTGTTCGTTCTTAATCTTTATGTTTATGTGCTTATTGTTATGCTTATTTGATTATTTGTTATGTTTTTATGTTTATGATTGTGTTAGCTTATTGATTTTATAGCTTATTGTGTGCTTTTCTTAATTTTAATTAAGTGTTTTTAAAAGTTATTTTATAAAAAGTTGATTTTAAATGCTTTTATTATTTAGAGTTTCTAAAAGTTTAATTTTGGCTTATTAGCTTTTTCTTAAAAGTATTTTGGTTAAGTTTATAGATTAGTGCTTATTAGTTTTTGGCTTATTTTTGTCTTTAGCTTATTTGCAAATTTTCTTTAAAACCCTCTTTTACCGGATAAGCCCCCGAAACTCTTTTTCCGGATAAGCTGTTAGAATCAACATTCAAGATAAGCCTTGAAAACCCTCATTCCGGATAAGCATACAAAAGCGGATTCCGGATAAGTCCTTCGAGACGTATTCCGGAAAAGGTTTTAAGTATAGGATTCCGGATAGTGTGGAGAATTTGTTTTCCGGATAAGGGTTAGAAACGTGAATTCCGGATATGAGATAGCAATTGCGAATTTCGGATAACGCGTAGAAGGCGCATTCCGGATAAGGGTTTGGAATTGCGAATTCCGGATAACGTGTTAAACACAGATTCCGGATAAGCAGTTTAATTAGGATTCCGGATAAGAGGCATAAGCTGGATTCCGGATAAGTGTCCGGAATTTGTATTCCAGATAGTGACAATTGTTTGGGATTCAGGATTAGGCCGATTTATTATAGTTTTGCGATTTAGGTTTTTCTAGATAGTTTTAAGCGTTTATTTTTCCCGCTTTAGTGTTATTTTAATTGTTTTTCTTTATTTTAAATTTCAAGTTTGCATTTTTATTATATTGTCAAATTTACTTTTTGTCAAGCTTTAATTTTTGTCATTTAATTAATTATTTTAAAATCTTTATTTTCCTTGCCATTTACATTAAAGTTTTGCACATTTATTTTACAACAACGACAAAAAATATTTGTTTTCCACCAAAAGACGACTGAGTCGCACTAAAACCAGTAATCAATTCGATTAGACATAATAGACCGATTTCAACGAACTTTTTAACTGAGTAAAAACCTAGCTATAAAAATGGCGCCGATGCCGTCTCTTTTCGTAAAGATTAACGGTTTTATGTGAGATACGCGTTGAATTTTGGGATACGTTCACTCGTGAACGTTATTTTTCTTGCTCAAAAATTTTCAAAAACCCATAAAAATTAAAAATTTCAAAAATACAAAAACAATTAAAAACTTATAAAAACATTTCTTTTTCAAAGTTTTGCACCAAAAAGATTTTACTTTTATTTTTACAAGTACATATATATTCTCTATTTCTTTGGTATCTTTTTCTTTTTCTTTTGCAGGTGTATGCGTACTAGATCTTCGACTTATTCAGAGCCCGAGACTCGTGAAGATTTAGATATGGCTGGTGTGCACAACAACAATAATCCACCCCACCCCAACATGAATAACAACAAAAATGTTCCCCCACCCGACCTTCGAACGATGGAGGAACTGTGTCAACCTACGATGAATGGACGCGGAGGACCGATTGCGCCGATGCAAATCACGGCTCCAGAGTTTTCGTTGAAGCATCACATGATCCAACAAGTCCAAAATACTTGTCCATTTCGCGGATTGCCGGATGATGATGCCAACAAACACCTCGACAAGTTCATTACCGTAACTCAAAGCATGAAGTTGCCCGGTGTTACCATGGATTTTCTTCGCCTTCACCTATTTCCACACACCTTATCCCTCCATGCCGAAAAATGGTTTGATCGTCTTTCGAAGAATTCAATTCATACTTGGAATGAGATGACTCAACGATTTTTGTCGCGCTACTTTCCACCATCCATGGTCACGAGCCTTCGGAATCAAATCAGTGGTTTTACACAAGAACCTGATGAATCACTTTTTAATGCATGGGAACGATATAATGTTTTGATCGATCGATGTCCAAACCACAACATGCTCCCCGTCACCTTAATTGATACTTTCTACAACGGTTTAACTTTTCGTGATCGTGATACGATTAATGCAACCGCCGGTGGCACATTTATGAAAAGAAGACATGAGGAGTGTAGAGAGCTTATTGAGAACATGACTACTCATCACAAAAATTGGGATTCATCCGCATCTTCAAGGAATAACCCGAGAGTCAATGTTTCTTCTACTTCTTCGAACCCTGATATCACTGAATTGACCCGCGCAATGGTCGAAATGAGCAAAAATATGCAACTCTTGGCTACAAATCATCAACAACAAGTTAAAGCTGTAGAAAATTCTTGTGATATTTGCGGGGGTCCTCATTCATACACTGATCGTCCTTCTACTCATGACAATCCGAAAAACGTGTATGCGGCTCATGGTAACTATTCAACAGAAATCTATCAAGCCCGACCTCAAGGTGATCGTAACTTGCTAAGTTACCGTTCTAACAACTTACTTTCACCCGGATTTTCTCCTCAAAACCACAACCCCAACAACTACAATAGAAGCAACCCAAACCCACCTCGAGCTTCTAATCCTTATCACCTATCCGCTCAACAAGCACCACCCATTAATCAAGATGTTGAAACTTTCATGAGGACCCAAGGAGAGCTAGTTAAGAATCTGCAAAGCCAAATCATCAACTTGAAAGGAGATATCACTAAGCAAGGGAATGATATTAGAATCTAGCTTCGACATGATATGCAACCCTCTTTTACCAATCAAACAAATGATTTGAAGAATATGATGGCTAGTTTCTTTCCAAGTAATCAACCCTCTACTTTGGGCTCTCTTCCTTCAAATACTGTTACCAACCTAAGAGCGAATGTGAGTGCTATTACTACACGCAGTGCATCAACTTTAGTTACTCCATCTATACCTCCTCCACCACCATTTATCCCGCCTACTTCCACGCCTATTATTAGTCCTCCATTACCGTCTCCGCCTCTTAATGAAGAAGTACCCAAGAAACACCCTTCACCAACCCCACCTTCCACCTTTAAACCTTCAACATCTCAACCTTTACCTGCTACACCTACACCACCTAAACCCAATATCCCTTATCCTTCTCGCTTAGACAAGTGCCAATTGCTCACCAAGAATGATATTCAAGTGTCAAACTTTTTGAAGAAGATTTCGGGAGTGACCATCACCTTTAGCCTTGTTGAAGCTCTAGCCCAAATGCCTACATTTGTTAAGATGTTTAAGGAATTGCTTAATAAGAAGGAGAAGATGGTCGAGTTTGTTAATACTCGATTGAATGACAATTGTTCTTCAGTCCTTCTTAAAGAACTTCCGGAAAAACTTGGAGATCCCAGTCGTTTTATGTTGCCATGCATTTTTAACCAAACCAAAGAATTTACTGCCTTAGCCGATCTCGGGGCAAGTATAAATCTGATGCCTTTAAGTGTTTGGAAAACACTATCATTACCCGACCTTACTCCAACAAAGATGACTCTTGAGCTTGCAAATCGCACTCTCGCTTACCCCGTTGGTATTGTCGAAGATGTGTTCATTAAAGTTGGCACCTTCACTTTTCCAGTCGACTTTGTTGTTGTTGATTATGAAATGGACCCTCGTATTCCGTTAATACTTGGTCGGCCATTCTTTAGAACCGGAAAAGCATTAGTCGATGTTGCCGAAGGTGAGTTAATCTTAAGAGTCGGGAATGATGCACAAGTATTTAAAATGGGGAAGATCACAACCAAATCAAATGGAAGAGAATCAACGAATATGATTAATGTGCTTGATGATTTTGTCGTCTACAACAATCCTCTTTTCGATTCTTGCTCTGATAATTCACTTTTCCAAGATGATGTGGATAATTCTCTCTCCAATTTTGATCCTCCGCCAATTAATGAGTCTCCAACAATTTATGATGACTATGATGATGATTCTAGTTCCGATGGGGATGATTATGATAATTTTGTTTCCGAGTATCCAGACATGCCAACTTATGATGATTTTGATGATGTCAATACTCTTTCGAGTGATTCTTCAAATGATGAACTTGCTCCTACTTTTGATGAAGATCCTCCATCAACAATGATTGATCCTACTTTAGATTACTCATTTGAGGAAGACTTTGCTACTTTTCTCAACACTTACTTCCCAAATGAGAATGATTCTCCTCCTTTGGACTTTGACGATGCTCTTTATCCTCCTTTGGATATGAAGAAACCCGTTTTAAAGGAGAAGAAGCCGGAAGACACCAATATCCGCAGTACTTATGTGTTGACACCTCTTTATCCACCTTCTGAGGATGAGATTGTGAGATTTATGAGTGGATCTTCTTCAAGGTCTACTGAGCCTGAGTGTTATTTTCCCCTAAAGGAAAAGGTGTTCGATCCCAGTATTGCAATTTTTAAGCCATCTCAGTATCCATCTGATGAAAGAAAAGGAAAGATTTTTGGAAATTATGGAGATATGCTTGCACCTCATCACCCTTGTTACCACCGTGCTCAACAACTTAAGGGAACCTTGCCTACTCTTCTTTGGATTGCCTTGTTCGCCTTAAGCTTGTGTTACTTGATGGATGAAAACCATGTGTTTGATCCCGGTGGATATGTTTCAAGCTTCTTCCTATGCTAATCAAGGTCGAGTCAGGCTCACGACTCGGTTAACAAAAACAAGCGCTTCTCGGGAGGAAACCCGAGTATCTATCCTTTTTCTTTTGTTTTTATAATAAGTGTAGGGGAGACCCTAGTATGTGTTTGTTCTTTTCTTTCTTATCATGTGCAGGGATTCGAGCTTTCAAAGATACATTCTTGACGACTTTTGACGACCAGTGATTCTGTGTACCCGTCTTCCCAGTTCTATCCTAAACTCTTTTGATTCATTATTTTATCAATTATGATTGAAATAGGAATCACTTTAGTTGTCCTTTCCTTAGCAAGATTTAAACAACGTGCACAATGTCCTAAGTGTAGGGGAGGTTACTCCCACATGCTTAAACATTAAGGACAATGTTTATATCAAGTGTAGGGGGACTTCTATCGAAGTTACGTGGGCTTTTCCTTGTATTTATCCTCATTTTAACCGGAAAATTGATTTTTTGACATTTTTCAAAATTTTTGATCTATTTTGGCCTAGTTGTATTTACCTTTGTTATGGTTATTTTCTTTCTTTGCTAGAATAAATTTTAATAAAGTGGTTTTAATTTTTAAACGTTGTGAATCTTTTGACTCAACCCGAGTTTACTTATCTAAGTTTACTCTAGCTAGTATCCTTAACGTGTTTAAGTCATGTTTTGCTAGACTTTTATATAGGGAACTTTAAAACGTGAAAGTCTTAACTCTTACGGGTTAAGAACAAGAACTTTTCGCAAGTTCCTATAATTGATCCTAGAAAGTCGTTTATCAAGGGAACTTTAAGATCCTATAGATGACTTGAAAACCCAAAACTTTGATTTAATAGGCTAAGCATCCACGAGTCTCATTCCTTGAGATTTTAAATTGTGGAGAACGAGAGATGATAGAGTCAATTATAAGTTTGGTATTCTTTCATGAATTTATGTGAGTTGATTATAAGCTTTTTCTCCCATCGCTTGTTAATAAATTTAATTGTAATAAGTAAGGTTGTACGATTTGAAAAGTTACTTAGCTACTAGCCCAAGATCGTTTAAAAGTTGCTCGGTATTAATTAGAGTTCATAGCCCATAACTTATTGAAGCGGGATGCGAAGATTGGCGAGTCCGAAATGGCCCTAACAAGGCATGAGGGCTACATTTTGTTGCTAAAGATCCAAAGTGATGTGAAGAATCATTTATCAAAAATCAATATAAAGGATCGAGACACACGACAAAAAGCAAATACTCCCCTAAAGATCATGGAGAAGTCTATCCAAAAAGGCCCTAACAAGGTATGAGGATAAATAGATCCAAGTCCAAAAAGTAGGCGGATCGTTGTATATCAAAATCCCAAATAAAGATTGGAGAAAAATGAAGAAGTCGTGGTCCAAATATGAAGAATCTCTCAAAAAGTTCAAGTGAAGAAATTCTTATTATGAAGAGAAGACCATTATTTCACGAACGACTCTCAAGATTTGAAGTATGAAGTCACTGCCAAATATCGTTCCGAGAAAGGTCTCAAATCGTGAAGCGAGTTATGCCAAGATATGAACTTTATGAGGTCCCGAGAAGCAGTTTTAAAAGATTTTGTCCTTTAGCTAACTATTGATTAAATCGTCCTACTTTATTTTCAGCCTAAATAACTATCGAAATAAGTCAACAATGCATCCTCGTGATCATTCAAGACAATAATAAAATATAAGAGATACACCTAGGAATAAGGGAGTCTAAGTGAATAACTGGAACACATGAGTTTGTGTTAGTTTGCTAACTTATAATAACAATGATCTCGTTTTTAAGCTTGGTATGGGGAACGTGAAACTTGAGGGTGATAATTATTCATGACATTCTAAAACCCTAAGGTAAGTCTTTGATCTTTTTACTTGTTTTCTATCTCTTAAAAATAAAGGCCAATGTGGATTGATTATGATGAAAAATGTAAAACTTGCTTTGCAATTAATGCATTGCATGATGACATTGCAATGGTCAAGTGTAGGGGATTTAATAAGTGTGAAAACACTTATCCTTTTACCACTTAATTATAATAATAACTAAGCCAAAACATGTATTTTATGTCGTAAATGTCAGAATTATGCGTGGTTTGTGTTTTTGTTGTGATTTAGGACTAAAATGTGAAAAGGGAAGAAAACACGTGCTTTCACGGGCTTTTATCGAAGAAAAAGACAAAAGACAAAGTCGAAAGATCAAGAGTGCAAAAAGAACGGAAGTCCAAGGCCTATTCTTAAGATTTATCGAAGAAAAATTCTAAAGGCGGAAATTTAATGAAGTCGAAGAACTCAAGTCTAATAAGTGAGGAAATTATAAGACGAGTTCAATTAATCCCGAGACATAGTCGAAAAAGTAGAAGAATTTAGAAGACGAAAAGACGAGAGAAGAAAGAAAGGAGCAACACATGCTAACCTCCCTAATCTCCTATAAATACCCTCCTAATGTCACATTAGGAGGTGTTGACTATCTTGAAAAAATAGATCTTCCACATTTAATTTTATGTCATTTACTTAATTGTCATTTAATTTCCTTGTCTTGCACCTTTAATTTGTAAGCTCTTTAATTCTTGCTTTTACTTTTAATTGTTGAATCTTTAATTTTAATCAAGTTTTTATTAATCTCTCATTCTACCTTTCTTGTTCTTGCTTAATCCTTATGTTTATGTGCTTATTGTTATGCTTATTTGATTATTTGTTATGTTTTTATATTTATCATTGTGTTAGCTTATTGATTTTATAGCTTATTGTGTGCTTTTCTTAATTTTAATTAAGTGTTTTTAAAAGTTATTTTATAAAAAGTTGATTTTAAATGTTTTTATTATTTAGTGTTTCTAAAAGTTTTTAAATTTTGGCTTATTAGCTTTTTCTTAAAAGTATTTTGGTTAAGTTTTTAGATTAGTGCTTATTAGTTTTTGGCTTATTTTTGTCTTTAGCTTATTTGCAAATTTTCTTTAAAACCCTCTTTTTCCGGATAAGCCCCCCGAAACTCTTTTTCCGGATAAGCTGCTAGAATCAACATTCAAGATAAGCCTTGAAAACCCTCATTCCGGATAAGCATACAAAAGCTGATTCCGGATAAGTCCTTCGAGACGTATTCCGGATAAGGTTTTAAGTATAGGATTCCGGATAGCGTGGAGAATTTGTTTTCCGGATAAGGGTTAGAAACGTGAATTCCGGATATGAGATAGCAATTGCGAATTCCGGATAACTCGTAGAAGGTGCATTCCGGATAAGGGTTAGGAATTGCGAATTCCGGATAACGTTTTAAACACGGATTCCGGATAAGCAGTTTAATTAGGATTCCGGATAAGAGGAATAAGCTGGATTCCGGATAAGTGTCCGGAATTTGTATTCCGGATAGTGACAATTGTTTGGGATTCAGGATTAGGCCGATTTATTATAGTTTTGCGATTTAGGTTTTTCTAGATAGTTTTAAGAGTTTATTTTATCCGCTTTAGTGTTATTTTAATTGTTTTTCTTTATTTTATATTTCAAGTTTGCATTTTTATTACATTGTCAAATTTACTTGTTGTCATGCTTTAATTTTTGTCATTTAATTAATTACTTTTAAAATCTTTATTTTCCTTGCCATTTACATTAAAGTTTTGCACATTTATATTACACCAACGACAAAAAATATTTGTTTTCCACCAAAAGACGAATGAGTCGCACTTAAACCAGTAATCAATTCGATTAGACATAATAGACCGATTTCAACGAACTTTTTAACTGGGTAAAAACCTAGTTATTACATATTCATACTATGGTTTCCATATTTGTTGGTCGAACCACTTGGTATATACGGCTACTTATATTATAATCGAACCATTTTGATTATAGTTGATCATGTTTATCAATGAGGATCCGGCCATGTTGATCTGCCCGTAACACAACGTATGTGAAGGTTTTTACCCACTCTAATATTAGACATCTACCAGAGCTTTTAAAAGTATTTGTACACATACGTTCTAATAGCATTGGATGTAGGCATGACCTTTTTGCATGTATATGTAAGCGGATGTAACCAGGGCGGCCGGGCGGACCAAGGAGTTATAATAGAGTGTTAGACAATTTTTTTTATGATTATTAGTATTAAAGTTACTATGCATTATGTAAAAATGGGTGTTACACGTAACGAAAAAAGACCCATTTTTCAAAAAATTTACCCTCCGTAGCCTAGAATAGGGTGTAACCCGTGCCACACCTGACTCCCATGTAGCTACTCCCCTGGATGTAACTAGTGATGTTAACTAGATGACCAAAAGGACAGGGATGATATAGTCATGATCGACATTATATTATCCCTTCCTCAATTAACTACACATAACCATCTATTTGGAGCCAATAAGAATGGTTATCCTTAGGGCTGTAAATGAACCGGTTGAATATAGACGGAGTTTTGTTCATATTCGTTCGTTTATTTTTAGTTGGACAAATAAACGAATACGATCACTTAAACGAACGAAGTTTCTTGTTCATATTCGTTTATTAAGAAATAAGGTTGTTCATGTTTATTTATGTTTATTTATTAAGACATTAAAGGAACATAAATGAACGGACGTAAATAAAAATATAAAATTTTCAAAAAAATTCACAATATTGTGTTTTATAAGTGTTGTTTTGTTTAAATAAAACATTTTTAAACCTATATAATAAAAAGTTATGATAGACGAACATAAACATATATCCAATCATAAACGAACAAATAATTGGAAAGTTCACGAACATGAATGAATGAACGAAACTTTTGTTCATGTTCGTTCATTTAACTAAACGGACGTAAAATGTTGTTCATGTTCGTTCACGGATTTTTTATCGAACGGTTCACGAAATATTAATTGAACATTCAGTTCGTTTACATCCTCAATCTTTGGTAATATCTTTACTTCACTAACTTTATTTCTTTTCTATATATACGTCTCTTTCTTTCTATACATCTCTAGCAAGCAAAAGGTTTGTTTACGCATACCCCCTCCTTTTTCTACAAGTAATATTCCCTCTAATTTTTTATTTTTTTTCTAATTTTGTTTATATTAAAAAAAGTATGAAATAAAAAAAGGGAAATTATAAATTTTGATAAGTCAAAAGCAGTAACATGAAAAATGCGGAGCAGTAAACTGTATTCTCCTGTTAATAAATTGAGTAAAACTGCTGAAGAAAATACGGAATGAAAATTATAAAATTTTACAGTTTAAAATTATAAAATGTGAAAAATTACGGAAAAAAATATAAAAAACTGTCATTTCCTGTCAGTATATCGGGTATTAGGAGGTATTGATGGTAAAAAAAAAAGCTAAGGGGTAACAATAGTATGACCCCTAGGCCCTAGGAAACGATAAATTTCACAGGATACTCGTTGTTTTCCAAAAAGAAAGGACAGAGTACGTACTCTCCATCATAACTTCTTGACATAAAAAAGGAACTTTTGTACAACCCTTATCAAGACTTAAAACGGCATATCTCAATTCTCCACCATGTGAATCCCTGGCTATGTCATTGGCTTGGTGATATCATTAGCTGAAAATCCGAAACATTATCTGAAATCTTCTGAATATTGGCCTCCATATATGTAGTTATTACCTAAGGGGTATCCTAGGTGTCGTGAGACACCGATGACCGATCAAATTTTGTTTAGTATTCGCAAAGTCGTTATTGGTCCAAAAAATGTGTTTCTAATTAATCCTTGCAAAGAAAGTCCATCAACAAAGAAAGGTAAACTTAATCTGAAAATCGTACACCTTTATATTTAAGGTTGGTTGCATTCCTGCAGTCGTGTGTAAGTATTACAGGATTTACAGCTTGTGAATGGTTATTCAGTCATGGAGCTTAAGTAATTTTCTATATGTCTTGTTGCAACACATTACAGCTGCACCTTTTAAATTGAAGGCAAAAAAAGACTATAATAATTGACTCCACCCGGCCAGCATTATAATTTACTGGAGCTAGTGACAACAAGGCTTAGAAATTTTTGAGAATTAAATTCACAACAGATTGCTGAACTACCACAAATAAATGTACATACGAATTTAAGATTTGTACATGAATATGGAAAGAGCAACAAGTAGATGTTGTTTGATCTATTTGAACTTTGAAGTATACATTAAAGATACAACAATATATAGTACTGTTGACTGAGAGACATATATACATGTATACTACTGCAGTGAGCTATTATTATACGTACTATAACGTAAAAGGATTGTACAAATACACAAAATGGATGTACGTGAATTTTAATTCTGATTATCCTTTTTAGCTTCAAGTGAAAACTGTTTAAAAGTTTAAAAGTTTACGTCATTGTATATATTGCAGCATACCGTATACAAATTAAAAGAGGCTTCGCTACAGAGCTCATCTGATAACCATGAATGCAGTGACTAGCTAAGATGGAGTAAGATAGCAAGCCAACTGCCAACTAAGTTGAATTGAATATGTTGATGTATAAACTTTAATCTTTTTTCCGTTTCTTGCATTCTTTCTCCCTGGTACTTGTTTAATGCACTGCATGAGAGCTTTCCTTTAAAGTTAAGTTGTTTGTTGCTCACATTTAATCTGGGACACGTATAATGTTATATTCAGTGGCGGACATACCCTTTGGGTACGGGGTGGCGGCGCCCCCCATGGCTAGACCAAAAATACGAAATTATAATGTATTTTTTCGTTAATTTTGAGCGTTTTTATAAAGTGCCCCCACTCGAAACTCAAATTGCCCCCCACTCACGTATTAAAATTCACTATTTAACACTCTAAAACCTAAAAATCTCAATTTTTAAGTTATAATACTCGAATTTTTAATCGGATTTTAACTTTTTTCATCTTGTTATTGTCAAAAAAAATTTTTGCCTCCCACAATAAAATTTTCTGCGTCCGCCACTGGTTATATTGATACATATATGCTAAAAACTATTGGCCTATACATGCATGATCTCTAGCACTTCGACACGATAGTAAAATCTATTTTGATCCAAACTTCAAGTTTTTTCTATTGACATTTAGGTCACAAAAACTTAATAATTTGTAACTTAAATATTTTCAATTGATCAGTACGTTGATTTAATAATCTTGTTGCTACACATTCTGAGTACACATACATAAGTTTAAGTTTTTTGAATAGATGTTCGTTTGATTAGAAATGAGTAATATTAATGCCCCCGATTAGATGAAAAAGACGTTGAATACTTATACTTAGTAGCAGGCGAACCGGGCGAACACGGACGGAGTCTTGTTCATGTTCGTTCATTTTAATTTTAACCGGACAAATAAACAGACACGATAACTTAAATTGACAAATTTTAATTTCTTGTTCATATTTGTTCATTAAAAAAATGAGTTGTTCATATTCCTTCATTATAAAACTAAACAAACATGAACGATAGTAGCTAAATGAACGTAAAAAAAACATAAAATTCATTAAATTATGGATAATATTTTGTTTTTAAGTGTTGTTTCATTTAAACATATCAGGTTTAAAGGTATACAATTAAAGGATATGATATGTAAATATAAACAAATATAAATGGACATAAAACGAGAATAAATGAACGCACAATTGGACGTTCACGAACATAAACGAACGAACACGAATTTTGTTCATGTTCGTTCATTCAACTAAGCGGACGTAAAATAATGTTCATGTTAATAAACGAACATAAACACACTTTTTACCGAACGGTTCACGAAATGTTCACTACACATTCAGTTCGTTTACAGCCTACTTAGTAGATCATCTTAAGTAATTGTTAGCCTCAAAATATTGAGTCAAACAAGAATGTTCGGTCATAGGTTTTTATTGTAACATTTATTAGAACGTTGTAATAGTTAGTTAAATAGTCGTGGCATTACGGGCTTGATGGCTAGCTTAAAAGGACTCTTTCAAGGTATTAAACATTTATTCAAGCCCGGCCCAAAATAAATATAGTCCAATAGAAAGCCCACATGTGGGTGGACTATATAAGCACCCTCCTAGCATGTTAGAAGGGTTGGTGATTCTCATTTTATAATCTAATATTCACATAGTTAATCATCTCTCTCTCTCTCTATTTTCTCTCTCTACTTTATCTCTCTAGAAATCATCTTTTTTTATCTTTATTTCTTAATCTATCATCAAAGTATATTGGGATAACAATTGGTATCAATCGCCATGGGGTAGATTCGTGTTTAGTTTGTGGTTATTGTTTTTGATTCGTGTGATTTTATCATCAAATCATCTCGTGTCAAAAAATTTTGTGTTTTCGAGCTCTAAATCTTCATACAAATTGCCTACATAGTTGTGGTAGGGATTTGTGATATTCATATTGGTGTTTTTCTCGTAAATGTTAGAAGTTTTGGCTTGATTATTGGGTAAAAATCACGAAATATCAAGTTTTTAGAAAGTTTAAGATTCGGAATCTAGTAAAGTATTTATTCTGAATTTTATTCAGTTAAGTAAGTATTCCGGATTCTTATTCAGTGAAACTTGATTCGATTTTTACTTAAGCAAGGGTTTAGTATTCCGACATTGTGGGGTATTATTCCGGATTTTGTTTGGGATATTATTCCGACATTCCGAGGTGACAGATTCCGAATTCTTCACAGTAAATCATATTCCGACTTTCAACTCCTCACATATTTCGAATTTGAGTAGGTGTCCACATTCCGACATTTAACATTTCTATCATTCCGACTTTTTTCCCACATTTGCGGATTCCGACTTTCACACATTTGCGAATTCTGACTTTAACACATACTGCGGATTCCGATTTTTTTCTGACATTAGAAAATTCCGACATTTGAAAATTTTGTTTGGATTCCGACATTTCATTTGAAGATTCCGATATTTGATTATTTCGACTTTTGGTGCAGAGATTTTATTCTAGATTTTGAAGATTTTATTCCGAATTTTAAGTAAGATTATTCCGACTTTTGGTAGGGATTTTGGTTTTATTCCAGATTTGGTGCATTGATTGGATTCCAAAATCTTTAGTGATTCCGAAATTAAGTGTTAGAAATTTTTCAAAAAGTGTTTTTTGAAAGTTTTTATCGCGAGTTTTTTGGTCTAAGAATTTTTTTGTTTCTCAAGAAGACATTGTTTAGGGTTTTACACAAAGTTTCTCGGATTATCAACCACAACCTAATAACAACAACATCTACTTAAGATCCTTTTTTACTTCAACACTGCAGATTTTATCGAGATGGATTCTACTACTGAGTATCGTGTTACTAATAACAACATCATGGTGGCGGGTAACAAAGAGAGACCACCAATGCTTGTGTCCGGTCGATATGCACAATGGCAATCACGTTTTCTTCGATATCTTGACACAAAACCCAATGGTGATGTTATTCGCCGTTGCATCACAGACGGACCCTATACTCCCACTACAATCACCATTCCTGCAACTCTAGCAACCGACACGACGCCAGGTGCCGCTGAGCAGACTATTAAGGAAACTTATAAGAATACTCCGAAAGAGAACGTGCTTGGATTGATGGAGAGAAGGAAGCAATCTATCTGATTCTAAGTGGGATTGGGGATGATATTTACTCAACGGTTGATGCATGCTCTACTGCAAAAGAAATGTGGTTTGCCATTTAACGTCTAGAACAAGGAGAATCACTAAACAAACAAGATGTCAAAAAAAACTTGTTTTGGAACTTTGGTAAGTTTACCTCATTGGATGGGGAATCAATTGATTCATATTACTCAAGATTCTACAAGATGATGAATGACATGACAAGAAACAACTTGGAAGTCTCCACCTTGCAAGTCAATGTGCAATTTCTACAGCAACTTCAACCAGAGTGGACACGATTTGTAACTTTGGTGAAACAACAGAATAAGTTAGACGAGGTCAACTATCACACGCTATTTGACATTTTGAGACAATTTCAGAATGAGGCCAATAAACTTCGAGCTGAACGGGTAGCAAAGACTGCTAATCTACTTGCTTTGGTATCTACCACTCAACACGTCCAAGATCATCGTTCTTGTGTTCCAAAGTCATACTCCACTCAATTATCCTCACCAAGATACTCCACTTCATCCAAGTCTTCAGCTCCCATAAGATCGCGAGGCAAAGAACCAAGAGCACTATCACCATCATCTGAACCATCATCTGAAGAGGACAGTGATGAAGAACAAGCTTAGAAGGATAGGGAGATGAACCAACAAATTGCTTTCATTATGAAGACCTACAAGAAAATCTTCAAATCCACCAACAGAAATCTTCGAACATCATCTAACACAAGGAACCAATATGTTGAGAGTCCTCCAAGGTATGACACACGTCGACGTGATGAAAGTCCTCCTAGGTATGATCGACGTAATCCATCACATGTTGAGGGTTCTGCACAGTATGATCGACAAACTGCTAAGTATGATACTCATAGGATTGCTACTGTTGCTGGGAATAGGGAAACTGTTGGAACTCAATTGCTTCAGCGAAGTGGGATTCAATGCTTTAATTGTCAAGGTTATGGGCATATGGCAAAGGAATGCAGGAAGCCGAAACGGGTTAGAGACTCTGGTTATCATAAGGAGATGATGACAATGGTCCTATCTTTGATACTGATCCAATCAATAAGGTACACACTGAAGAGGAATATAATGTGTTTGGTAATATTCATGAGCTTTATGAGCTACCCAAAGCCATTACTGACACATGTATGATGGAAATGGTTGATAGCAATACCACACCGGATTCATCAGACATGTGCAATAATGAGTCTGAGGATGATCAACATGCAAATGAGTATGATAATGATGAGGAGCGTATTGCGCTTGCTAACTTAATTGCTTCTTTACAAAAAGATGTCAAAGAAACTAGAAAGGGTGAAAAGCAATTAAAGAAGGCAAACGCTACGCTCACTCAAAATTTTGAAGAAAGCAAAGCTGCAGTTATGAAATCTAGTGAGCTTCTTGGAAGCTGCACAGCTGAGCTTATCCAAAAAGATAAAGAGCTTTCAAGGTACAAAGGGGGTGTCATTACTACTGTAAAGGAGGTTTTTGAAACTAAATACAACGAAACTCTTAAGCTTTTAGAACAAGAGAAACGTAATTATAACACCTCTTTAAGTACGGAACGACACAAAACGTATCTTGCTACTACCAAAGTGAATGAGTTAACTCAAAAGATTGGTTTTCTTCAAGAGGATAAAACTAAACTAGTCATTGGGAAAGCGGAAGAGGTTGCAAACTTGCAAAAAGATTTCATAATTAAACAAGCTAAAGACATTGACAAAGTCGTGGAACTTGAAGTTCAAATTGATTTTTATAAGAAAATTGTTTATAAAACAAATCAATCTATTCAAACCATGCGAATGTTGGCACCTCGTTCGTTTTTCAAGGGTAAAGCTAGTTTTGCTAGTCCTAAGTACCTCGAGCAAGCTCAATCTGAGAACCCGCGCCTATATCTTGAGGAGTCCCAATGGACCGACGTTGATTGTCTAATTGCTAGGCCCGATAGGGATGAGTCACTAATTTTTGAAGAGGAGAGTAGATCACCGGTAAATAAAGACTTTGTGAAACCATATAATTATGCTTATGAAAATAGTCTTTATGAAATTTTCAAACCACAAAAATAGAAGTCTCGTGAGCAAATATTTTTCGAATGTGAACAAATAAGAATTAAATGGAGGCAAGTTTTTGCCACTAAGAAAACTAATGTATCAAAATTTATTGAGTACTTGCCATATAAAGCTTCTATAAGCAAGAGTAAGCAAGCACTTAGTTTTCTCAAATAAAACATTGAAAAATTCAAAAAGGTTGTAGACGACGACTGGAAAGAACGTGAACGTTTGAAAGGCAACAAAGAAATTCCTCACGATATAACTGTGCTTGTGAAAAGTATTTTGATTCCGCTTGCGGAACGAGCGCAAAAACATATTTTGGAATTTGAAACATTAATTAAGCAAGAAATGTTTGATGATTTGAAATATGTGGAATCTCTTGGACAAGAAGTGAATGACCATCAACCTGAAAGAGACGAATTTTCTATAAAATATGATCTACTCTTGCAAGAATGCCTCTCAAAAGATATTATGTGTGTTTATGTTACATCTTGTGCTGATATTGATGAATATTGATGTTGCATGCAAATATCTTGATAAAGTCAAAGAGTGTGAACGTCTTGAAACTGAGATTTCGAATTAAGTTGACCAAAAAGAGTTTTCGTTAATTCAACATAGATATGATTATCTTCAAAAACATTGTCATTCACTTAAACTTGCTTTGCAAAACAAAGTTAGCAGCTTTTCAATTGATACAGCTTTGGAAGCAAAATTATCTGAGTCATGTCGATTACTAAACAAAAAAAATCTTGATACTGTGGATTTGAAAGCTCGGTTACAAGAAAAAGACATATCAATAGAAGAGTTGAAAAAACTCGTTGCTAAGATGGGTGGGAAAATTGTGGAACATAGAGTTGTTAAACCCGTTGCTAGACAACCAAATGCGTACAAGGCAAATAAATCCTCTGTCTTGGGAAAACCCTCAAGTTTCTCAAATTCTTCATTTGCAACATCTGGGTTTGCCCCCAAGACAGATGGGAAGGATAGGTTACCACATATTCGTCCCAAAACGGTTATTCAAGCACAAAGCACGAATGTGATCAAACCAGGGATGTATAGATTGGTCACTAAACCCACACAAAACAAAGATAGTCAGTCACCTCAGACTTCTAGAAACACTAATAGACGTGTGTCTTTTACTACAGGAGTAGTTCCCACTGCTAGTGTTAGCTGACCTCAGCTTAAGAGCACTCAACTGAGTGATAAGGTCCGGAAACAAAAGAATCAAGGGAAGATGAAGAAAGTAGAAGACCACCTTAGGAATTTGAATGTTTCTAAGAATAAAACATCTATAATCGCATGTAATGACGATTTGAATGATTTGACAGCTTTGAATGCTTTGAATGTCAACTTTGTTTATGTGAAATGTGGAAAATGTGATGTTAATGCTAATCATTCTATGTGTGATATGAATAATGTCAAAGTTGTAGATACTAGAACTAAGAAGCAAATTGTGATGCCTATTAGTGCTAGTAAACCCAAACGTAAAGTGAAGCATTCTTGTGCTACCCCCCTAAGAAAAATATTGCATCAGACTTCACTCCGAAGAACCCTAGAAGCAGAATTAGGGAATTATATGAGTCTGCTAGCAAGTCTTGGAAATGGTGGTTTGCTAATCAATGTCCTCCAGGATATAGATGGGTGCCTAAGGTTAGGAACGTAAACGTGACAACGAGCGTTAGTGTGCCTTTAAGTGTTGCAACTAGGGAACCTAATGATTCAGATATCACAACTGACATGGAATCCAATTTAGCAAATGCTCCATCATGTTCTAATTCTTCTGTAGGTGATCAAAATAATTCTTTTCATACTGGACTCCGGGTGCACCAAGCACATGACCGGGAATCTCAAGCTTCTAATTAACTTCGTGGAGAAGTTCCTGGGTACGGTCCGATTCAGAAATGATCAGTTTGCACCGATCCTAGGGTATGGAGATTTGGTTCAGGGGAATATCACGATCAAAAGGGTATACTACGTCGAAGGGCTCAATCATAATCTCTTCTCGGTTGGTCCATTCTGTGATGCAGATTTGGAGGTTGCTTTCAGAAAGAAGACATGCTTTGTTCGTGATTATGATGGGAATAATTTACTCACTGGTTCACGGGGTACAGATCTTTACACAATTTCAGTTCAAGACACAACATCTACAACTCCAATTTGCTTCATGGCTAAAGCTTCAACGACTCAGGCATGGTTATGGCATCAACGTCTATCTCATCTCAATTTTGATACCATCAACTTGCTTTCCAAGAAAGATATTGTGAGAGGCCTTCCAAGCTTGAAATTCATCAAAGATCATCTTTCTTCTTCTTGTGAGCTTTGTAAATCTAAACGAAGTAGTTTCAAGACAAAGACTACACCAAGCTCTAAAGGAAGGTTAGATATTCTTCATATGGATTTGTGTGGTCCCATGCGTGTTCAAAGTATTAATGGGAAGAAATAGATTCTAGTAATTGTCGATGACTACTCAAGGTACACATGGACTCACTTCTTGAGGTCCAAGGATGAAACACCCGAAGTTTTTATCAACTTCCTTAAGCAGATACAACGTGGTCTTCAAGCTCAAGTAAAATTGGTACGTACTGACAGAGGAACAGAATTTTTCAATTCAACTCTGAAGAACTATTTTGAAGCCGAAGGGATGGAAGATGAAACATCTATTGCTCGAACACCCGAACAAAACGGCGTTGTTGAAAGACGAAACCGTACTTTAGTTGAGGCTGCTCGAACATTATTATCCGCCTCAAAATTTCCACTATTTTTTTGGGCCGAAGCCGTGTCAACCGCATGCTACACACAAACCGATCCTTAATTATTCCAAGACACGAAAAGACACCATATCACATAATTCATGATCGAAAACCTTCACTAAAACATCTTCATGGTTTTAGATGTACTTGTTACATTATATGAGATGGTGAAAATTTGGATAAGATGAAAGAGAAAGGTGATGCATGCATTCTAGTGGGATATGCAACTCAGTCGGGACTATTCATATCAGATTTAATGAATTGAAAGAAATGGAACTTGAATAAAACAGTTTAAGTCCTGATCCACAACGACAAAAGACTTATGTGCACAACCGCACGGAACTCAGAACTCAAGACTACGACAATGAACCATCAAGTTCAAAGCTGGTTCACGGAAATGTTCTAAGAGCAAATATGACAGTCGACACGACAACTGAAGAGTTGGAAATATTTTATGAACCAATGTATGATGAATCTTTCAAGGGGGAGAAACATGTTGTATCGAAGTCTTCCGCTGTCACTCATGATAAGAATGATGATATCGCTCCTCATCAACAAAAGAATACAACTTCATCTACTTCAACACGAGTTGCTGCAGATTTACCTCCTCAAAATATCTCTTTAACAATCGATCCTACAACATCGACAACTACTGTCATTGCTCCAGAGAACACAAATCAAGCAGACCATGCATTAAATGACAAAGACGACTTTATCAGCCGAAGCAGAGTATGTGTCTCTATCTGCATGTTGTGCTCAAGTTCTATTGATAAGAACACAACTCACGGATTATGGCTTCAACTTTGATAAAACACCTATGTACTGTGACTCAAATTCCGCCATAGCCATCTCCTGCAATCCGGTACATCATTCCCGCACGAAGCACATTGACGTTAGATATCACTTCATAAAGGAACAAGTTGAACGCGGTATCGTTCAATTATACTTTGTTGGAACGGATTACCAATTAGCTGACTTGTTTACAAAAGCTATTTCGAAAGAGAGGTTTGCATATCTAGTTAGGCAAATTGTTATGAAATGTTTGACTCCCGCAGAACTGGAGATTCTGGCAAAGAAGCCTGCTTGATTCATCTATCAAACATCTACATGTAAATATTAATGAAAAAGCAAAATACAAAATTAAAAATCTTTGAAAATCCAAAAATATTCTTCTCGACATTTCTTTCTGTATCGATAATATGGACGTACCTAGAAATGTCGCTCAATAACGACACGGGTGTGTACATAAAGCTCGAATGAAAGTTGTAAATACTTTTCAACATGTCATTTCTATTTTGGAAAATGTCTATTTTGGACATTTTTTTAAGCAACGGGTAGAGCAATCTATCTTGGGTTGAGCTTGTCATAAAACATTCAACGTTTTGCGCTCAACACATTGGCTTGTAATCACTTTCAGATTGCAACCCGGATTTATATTCACGGGGGAGTGTACGATTTAGTGCGCTTACCCTCAGCAAAAGAAGAGAAATCTTCTTGCACTTGAGTGGATTCGTCAAGACATTCAAAGTCTATGAACTCAAGTTTATGCTTTCGAAAAACCATGTCGCCAAGAAGAAATGGATTTTTCAAAAAGCGTTGAACACAATTTTTTCAAGAGTTTTTCAATGATTATTTAAAATCTTTCAAAAATTGTATGTTCAACAACTCATGTCCTCAAAAGTTTAATGTGGATCATATCCTCGTAATGACAATTCAATGGGGTCAATTTTTGAGGGGGAGCTTTCCTAATTCATGCTAAGTTTGACACATTTTTCTCCTAAAAGTTTTCAAGACTATTTTTCACAATATATTTTAATCAAATTTGGTATCTCTAATATTAAACGATTTTATATATTAGAGATAGGTGAGAAAATGTGATTAAAATGTGATAAAGAATCAAGCACTTATGGTTACGATCAAATACCCACAACATCTTTAATTCACGACATTATTGGTGTCAAAAAGGTGGTTAGGCATACGTCCTATGATCCAACCAGAACCGGAGGGATCTTCCCAGGGAAAATCCAATAGAGTATTAGAAGTCCTTAGGAAAGATGGAGTAGAATGTGAACATAGTTGAATGCCGACTAAGTACTTAAGCTAGCACTAGAACAATCACAACAAGGTGATAGTAATGACGACTTGGTAAGCATTGAAGGGGTTGAAGAATGAAAAAGAAATGTAAGGATAAAAGGTGAAAAGAAATTATCCCTCCATACAACTTAGGTAGAAACCGGGTCAACACATCATGAAGACAACGCATCATAGACCCAGTGATTTAATGCACAACCCCTCCCCAGCTGACTCAGGCTTTTCTCAAAAGAAGTTTGTTTTATTGTCATGGAGATCAACACGACTTCAATTGACTTTCTTACTCCGAGATAGTTGATATTGAATAGATGGCATCTGCTCCAGCCTCCAACCACTAAAAGTGCACTAATCGAGTCTAGAGCCGAGAGATCAATCAAATCTCGTTAGGACACACGGAATGACGATGAAGAGAGTCCTACGCTATATCCTTGCGATATTGCTAGAACACTCAGAGTGATACTACCTAGTATTCACAATGATGAGTGGAAATCCTTCCAGTGTTAACATCATACAGCACTGCGGTAGGTCATGTGTAAGATTCTTTATGAATTGAACATGTGTTAACTGAAAAGCAACAGTGGTTTGATTCTCAATTGATTCAAACTCGTTTCAGGTTTCTACGCAATATCTTTATGGTCTTGCCAGAACATTCAGAGTGATATTTATTAATATTCATAGTGACGAATTGAAATCCTTCTAGCGTCAACATTAAACAGCGCTACGGTAGGTAACTTACGAGATTCTTTATGAATCAAGCTTGTGTCAACTGGAAAGCAAAAATGGTAAGATTCTTTAAGAATCAAACTTGTTCTAGGAATTCGAATTGACGACCTTAATCAAGATGATATTTATCCAATTAATTCACTTTTTATGTTCGTAGTCTTGCTTTGAGACGGTCGAGTAAAGAGAACAGCTAGTACAGGCCGCGAAACCCTGTCAAGGAGGTTCTTAATTGAATCTACCTAATCACAGGTACGATATTTAATATCGTCTAACGGTCTTCACCGACCGGAGGTAAAACGCTACCGATTTAGGACGAATGTCAAAGCCGTTCAGTCCGTGTCTATGTTTTGTCTCAAGAAGGTGGCGTTACGGTGTACTCAGCAAAGTCAAAGGTTCAAATAACTACATACTCATGCCCAAAGACATTCAACAATCAAGAAAGCTAAAGACTTCCGCAACTCTGATGATCAAAATCTTCCTTATCAAGAAATGTAGAGGAATAACCTCTCTTCAAAGGAGATTGTTAGCAAGCTTTCAAGATGATGCAAAGTATGAGCATGTGGATGAAGACACAGGATCGCAAGATGACAAAGACAAGTCAAGAATGATTTGAAGATCTCAAGATTAAAGACAAAGTCGAAAGGCAACAACAAAAGGCTCAAAGATCACAGCATGAAGTAACAGGATTACTATTACACGTTCAAGACTCATTTATGACGAGATCCGTAATCTCCATTGATCTCCAAATATCGAAGAGGAATGACCTCACGTTGGGGGAGATTGTTAGCCTCAAAATATTGAGTCAAACAAGAATATTCGGTCATAGGTTTTTATTGTAATATTTATTAGAACGTTGTAATAGTTAGTTAAATAGTCGTGACATTATGGGCTTGATGGCTAGCTTATAAGGCTTCTTTCAAGATACTAAGCATTTATTCAAGCCTGGCCCAAAACAAATATAGTCCAATAGAAAGCCCGCAGGTGGGTGGACTATATAAGCACCCTCCTAGAATGTTAGGAGGGTTGGTGGTTCTCATTTTCTAATCTAATATTCACATAGTTAATCATCTCTCTTTCTACTTTCTCTTTCTAGAAATCATTTTTTCATCTTTATTTCTTAATCTATCATCAAAGTATATTGGGACAACAGTAACAATTACATAACGTGATTGTGCGTTCGATCACAGTGGTTTAAAGGGAAGCCTTAAAACAAGCTTTTTATCAAAGTTTTTCAAAAGTGGGTCATATAAAAATTACTTTTTCTATCTTATTTTTGTGCAAAATTATCGATTTATTTTTAATATAATTAAATTTTATTTTCAATCAATAAATGAGTTGTTCCATTTAACATTTCTTCGCTACTTTTGCTCCAAAGACCAAGATCCCTCCTCCACTAAAGAAAGAGAATCCTGCTAAGGACGCGATCTGCCATTAGTGTGACAAGGTAGGCCATTGGAGAAGGAATTTTCGTCAGCATCTCGCTAAGTTGACAAAGAAAAAGAAGTTATCTCAAGGAGCTAGTACTTTGGGTATCATTACTCTACAACTCTATACTTTTCATAATATATCGTTGGTTTATGACACTAGTTGTAATACTCACATATGTAATACTATTCAGAATCTAAGGGGAAGTAGGAAGCTGAAGTCATAAGCTTTGAATCTGTACATAGGTAATGGTCATCATGTAACTATTGAAGCTATTTGTGTTTTTAATTTATGTATCCCTAGTGGATTAGTGATTGTTTTAAACGATTTTCATTATGCTCCCAATATTACTAGAGGGATTATTTCAGTTACCCGTTTGTATGACGATGGTTTTATTAACCTTTTTTTTAAAATAATGGAATTTCAGTTTTTTAAGAATCATATGTTTTATTGTCTTGCTATTCAACGTGATGGAATTTACGAAATTGATGTGTGTGATTATAATACAAATGATAGTTTATGCTGTAAGGAAAAAAAGAGCCAACTTTAACTTAGACTCTACTCTCTGGAGACATATCGTCTTGGAACATAAATAAGAAAGACATTAAGCATTTGCAACATGATGGACTCCTTGAATCAACTGATGGTGAATCATTTGATAAGTATACTTCTCGTCTGTCTAGAAAGATGGCACGTAAACCATATTCACAATAAATGGCTAGGGATAGGGATCTACTTGGACTCATGCACATTGATGTATGTGCCCATTCATAACTGTGTCAAGACAAGGAGAAAGCTACTTCGTTACTTTGAAATAATTTAAGTGTTTCAAAAGGAAGTAGAAAATCAACTCGGGAAGACCATAAAAGAATTCTACTTATTTATTGATAGAGCTGCAGTGAGAAAAAATTATGACATGGCATATTTATAAACCATACGATCATTACTATAATTGATATGAGCCACTTAAATTCATCCTAAATAGTCGGTGGTTTCATGCGACTTTTTCTTCAAAGTATTATCTCACGTTTTGTAAAGGATATGTGAAGATAATACAATTTTGATAGTCTTACTCTTATCCACTTAACTAACTTCCATGAATTGTGCATTTTAAACTAAAATTTAACTCATTATATAAACAACCGATCAAAACTTGGCTACCATTATATTATTAAACCATGCAAAGAGTTTGAAGCAGCGATTATTTACAACAAGCATCATGCAAGGGATGATCACGTAATCCTCTTAGCTACTTATAACATACCCATTTTCCATACATGTTTGTTTTTATAGTATTATTATAGTTGTTATAAGACTTGAATTTCTATGTGTTTATGTATATACGGTGGGTGTTTTGGGTGAATCCATTCATTATGCAACACTAACAGCATTATACCACATATAGTCGTCATCGATCGATCAGGGCCATACTATTCAAGAACAAATGAAGAGCTAATTAAAACGATTCTTTTAGTTTCAAGCTGTATATATGTGTATAATGCGTTAGGTGAATAGGTGGCACTGGTTTTGTTTTTTTTAAGCGGACATTATGCAAGATGATTCAGCTCAATAAACGCTTCATCGTGAATGATTCCTATCGATGTTTACTTTGATCATCCGTTACATTATGATAATTATTCCATCGTGTTTTGTTATTTAGAAGGTTTTAGGATTATATATTTAAATGAAATGGGATCATATATTATGAAAATTTTATAGTTTTTATGAATTTGTCATATGGATCATATATATTGTCAGGCATTTCTTCTTTAGCTAAGTATAAAATCAAAAAATCAAATTGGAGGACATATCCATTTATGTTGTTTGTTGAAAATATAAAACGTGTTTGTGATAGTTCAAAGGAATGCACAATATCCCAAATACGTATACGGTGTCATTCCATGTTGGTTACATTGGTTTCTTTCGGAGTTTTCAAAGCATCTGAGCGAATCAGTATGAACATATGTTTGTTTTGTATTATCGTGTTTCATATGGTTTAAAATTAACACAACATAACATATTTTATTTTGTTTTCATCGAGCACATGACGCTAGAGTTGGCACCAAAGAGTTGGTACTAAAGACATGGCATTGATCTGCTTGAATGCATTGGAAATTTTCTCAAGAAATTCAATTGAACCGACATTCAATGTACATTGTACACCTAATCGAGATACTTTGTGTTTATTTAGCTCAATGCTTTAAGTTGTTGAGTGATCACGTTGGAGTTATGTCATACATCGTCTTTGTCAACTGCGATAGAGTCGGGACTAATAAAAATGTTAAAGATGATGACGTAGACCATGTGATTATAAGAATGTCATGTTTGTTGATAACATGAATTTGACTTCCATGATTTACATTTAGCAATCAATAGAGACTGAACCAATCTGATATTACATCACTAAACCTAAAAATCACAAAAAGGATAATGTCATGTTAAAAGCATATTTTATGAACGATAACCTATAATAATTTGTACTAAAATAGCACATTGATAACAATTGATCTGTACGGGTCATGCTTATAAAAAGATTGCGTCATTACAACTTATTCAGTTTTTTTTAAATTCTACAGGTTATAAAATTCTTAACTCATAATATATGTCCACCCGTGCAACGCACGGGTATTGTTCTTGTTACTTCTGATCGTAGAGGTGAATTTTATGATTCAAGAGTTTTTTAAGCATCTTAAGGATCATGTGACACATCGTGCTCCTGCCTATACACCAAAACATAATGGTGTTTCTAAGAGGAGAAATAGAACCTTACTTGATATGGTTCGTTGCATGATGACTCTAACACTTCTTCCAAATTCCTTTTGGGATTATGCACTTAAGTCTGTTGCACACATTCTCAATATGGTTCCAACCAAGAAGGTTGAAAAGGCTCCATACGGAGTATGGCATGGGCAAGCCCCTAAGTTGTCTTACTATAAGTTTGGAGATGTGAGTATCTTGTTAAACATGATATACTTAACAAACTTGAAAAACCTGAACCTAGTTCTGTTATGTGTAGCTTTGTGATCTTATGAATCAAGAAGGAAATATGAGTTTAAAAGATCTTAAAGTAATTCAAGATGAAGATGAACATCCTTTTGAAAACACCAGCTTAGATCATGATGAGGATGATCAATAAAATAAATTGATGAACCTCAAAGTGATATAACTCCCATTTGTAGGTCCATAAGGACACACAATGCCTAGCTGCGGATGTGTTTGTACATTGATGTTGTAAAACATGAGTTAGGGATCACAATGATCCTATTAACTGCAAAGTTGCATTAGTAGATCTTGAATCTAGAAAATGGATTGAAATTATGAATATGGAGATGTAGTCCATGAAAAACAACAAAGTCGGAGTCTTGGTTGATCTTCCTTCGAATGCTAACACCATTGGTGACAAGTGGATCTTTAAAAATAAGACTGACATGGATGAAAGGGTAGACACCTGTAAAGCTCGATTGTAGCGAATGGTTTCACTTAAACCTATGGGGTTGATTATAAAGAAAGCTTATCTCTTGTTGTAGATATTAGATTTATTAGGATTCTTTTAGCCATAGATGCTCCTATGAAATTTGGAAAATGAATGTAAAAAACGCCTTCCTGAATATACATCTTTTCGAAGAATTCTATCTGGTGCAACCCGAAGGTTTTGAGAATCCTAAATATCCAAACCGGGTATGCAAGCTTCAAATATCTATTTATAGATTTAAGCAAGCATCAAGGCAATGGAATAAGATATTTGATGATGAAATCAAGAAATTTGGTTTTACATCAATAGTACAAAAAGTGGTTTTAGTCACACATATGAATTTTTGAGCAGTCACACATACAATAATTGTGTGACTAAAGATACCAGAAGAAGTTAAATAGTCACACTTAAACTCGGTTTGTGTAACCATTTTGTTTTTTGTTCACATATGAATATTTATGTGACTAGAGCTAACTACAAAATTTTTTATGACCCTTTAGTCACTTATAAATTTGAGATGTGTGACTGAATAAAATAAGGTTCAAGTATTAGTCACACTATACATATACATGTGTGACAAATATTTATCACACACAGGAACAATGTGACTAAAATCCATATATGGTCACATGAAGTTATTATTTAAGTGACTAAATGGATACACAAGTTTATCCACATTATTTTAAAAGTAGCTACTCATTTTTGTTGAATATTTAATCACACATGAATTTAGAATGTGTGACAATTGTAAAGTAAGTTTTCACGCATTAGTCACTATATACATTTAAAAGTGAGAAAATATATGACACTCACTTGAAAACAGTGATCAAATATCATATATGGTCACACTAAATCGTCAAAAAATTATGTGACTATACGTTTGACAATAGTCACACCATTTTAAAAATGTGTAACTAAATCGTCAAAAAAATGTGTAACACTATAATCAAATCAAGGTTCTAACGCTTGATACAAAATTAATATACTTAGAATCGATAATTGTTTTGACCTAGGGATATGTATAGTCCAGGACACAACAAAACCATCAAATCTAACTTGTGACGCAGCTCAAGAAACGAAACTATGTTCGTTATCCTATTAAAACCTAGTTGACCTTTTGGTTCGTGCAGATTCCACAAAACATAAGTTTGAATTGCATTCAAACCGAAATCCTTTGCTCTTAGTAACCTATCTTCCCAATTATGCACTCAAAGAATAACATTAAGTTGAGATTAGTTAGAGCTACAAGGGGAAGCGTTTAGTTGTAGTTGTATAGTGTATAAAAGTGTTGTCTTCTAGTTCTGCAGACTAGTGTAAAATTTACATAATATGATGCATAAATGAATATAATATGATACTTGTTTTAACTGGAAAATGCAAAAAATAACTAGAACTTCTTTTAATAGATTCACTAACCTCATGAAGCAAACAACAGTGATCCAAATCTAATGAGAGACTCCAAAATCGAGATAACTTCTTACTCACAAAACAAAAAATTTTACAGTAGTTATGTTAAGAGTTTTATAGTCTCCCCTTGATTGAAGGGCGTTGTTGCTTTGACATGTCTCAATAAAGATGAGCAGGAAATGAAGTGACTCATCATAATGAATACATCAATAGCTAGGTTACAGATTACATACCTTTTCAATGTAGGATCACACCCGTTTTCAATGTCTACCATAATGCTCTCTAAACGAACCTCTAAAAAAGATCATACGGGGAGGAGGAACTTCAAACACAATGATGTAATTGCATCAACTACCACAATTTTGAACTCATCGGCAATATCAGACATGAAGTTTGTAATTTCCTTCATCAAACGATCAACACCTAATTCATTGTCTGTTTTCAGCAGTGTAGTAATCGCAAGGGTAGAAATACTTCTTTTTGGGTTTGAGATTAACCTCTCCATACCAATATTACAGTTTCTTACCGCCATTGGATGGGTCATCACCACCTACGTAATATACACATTAAAGGAATCATAAAAAGATTTTATAAACTAGGAGGAACCAAAATGAATTCTTGATAACTTACGAATAATGATCTTGTTTAATGTACAAACAACAGCAAACCTTGTTTAATGTGAGGACAACACTCACCCTATGTTAAATCTCAGACCAAGAACTACATCAGAAGAGACATGCTCGCTTTGGCACATGTTTATATCGTAACTTGCTGTATATATCTAATATTGAAATATAATTTAATGTTTCAAATTATAATTTCAGCCAACTCAACCATGTAAAAGTGGTTCCTCATGTATAACATCTCATGTAAAAGTTGTTTCAAATCATAATTCCAGCAAACTCAATCAAACTGAATAACATCTCATGTAAAGTTATAACATCTTGACTCATCCGTTTAACATCTCATGTATCAGAATATCACATCGACTTCTTCATTGAACATCTCATGTACAAAGATACTGTATCGACTACTCCGTCCAACATCTCCTGTACAACGATATCTCATATACTCCTCCATTTAATATATCATCTACAACAATATCAAATCGACTCATCCTTTGACCAACATCTCATGTACAACGATATCACATATACTCCTCTATTTAACACCTTCATTTAACAACTAAATAGAGGTTAGCAAAACCGGACCGAAGCAAACCAAACTGCCCCGACTGATCCATACCCATATTTGTCTAGTATTCTATATGTGGTTTGGGCCTAAAGCGGTTTCAGACTAGTCTGACAGTCGACGATTATGTCTTCTCAAACCAAACAGACTAAGGGTGCCAACCGGACCGGACCATACACGAATTTAGATGGGTTACACCACTATTATACTAATTATTGATACCTTAATATACAACCACAAGTTACAAGTTTGACCACCGGGTCAACCTGTCGAGTCACAAATTAACCTGGTCGAATCATCGGGTCAAGTGTTCGACCATAGGGTCAACCCGGTCACGGGTACGACCATCGGGTCACCCTAATCAAGTAATAAGGTCATGTATTCGACTACCGGGTCAAACCCGGTCGAGTCACCGAATTACGGTTCACCCACCGAGTCAATTATAATATCATTAATTATCTATCGCTAGGTAATTAACGTTGTTATGCACAAGTACGCGTGTTTAATAAAATAACATCGATTATTTTTTTCAACCTTCTCTTCCAAAATCTAAAAGTTTTCTCTCTAAAATTTTGAGGTCCGTATACACATATGACAAATGCTTAATAGACAAGTATATCTAAACTTTAAAATTTTGTCTCCTAATTTCAGAATGACATATTTAAGGACATCAATATCTTCTACCTTAACTCCCGAAGGACTTCAACGAATAATTAATGATGGCGTTGCTGCACCTTTACAAGTACCAACCTTCAAAATAGTAAGGAATGATATTCCAACAGAAAACTTTATAACTATTCAGTTATGTAATCTCTAAGGAACTGAAGATGTTATCAGTATCACTCATTGGATTGAAAGAACTAAGACGATTTTCTCCCAAAATGGTTGTGTTGAGGATCGTAAAGTGAAACTTGCTGTTAGTACCCTAACTACTGAAGCATTATCGTGGTGGCATTACTATTCTCAACTCGTAGGAATAGAAGAAGCTTATAAGATGAAATGGTTGGATTTTAAGTGCCTGTTGATAAAGCAATATTGCCCTTCAATAAGAAATTGAGAAAGTGAAAAAAGAATTTTGCTATCTAGTGACAAAAGGAAATGATCTCAAAGCCTATTTGAGAAAATTTCAAGAGTTAGCAGAATTGTGTCCTATCACTAATTGATTATTATTTCTAAATCCCGAAATTTAGAAGAAGCCATTAATATTTCCCAAAAATTGATGGATAATGTAATCAAGCACAATCCTATACAAGAATCAAATACCCTTAAGCGTAAATTTAGTGAAGAAGAAGAAGAAGAATATTTCATTGAACCTAAACCTAGTCACCTAAATATTCCCTATGATCCCTATTTTCCTTACCTATATTACCCTAATCCCAACTTATTTAATCTTCCCAAACCAATAGGATACAATAATTATGCGGGAGAAATTTCCTTATGTATGAAGTGCCTACTACATCACGAAGGACTCTGAACCGTTAAGTGTCATAATTGCTATAAGAAAGGTCATCAGACGCGTTACTGTTGGAACGAAATGAGTTTCTAGATTTTCCTAGGATATCGTATTTTATAAATAAATAAATGTTATAAACATATGTTATTATCAATAAAATCTATGTGTTTTTTATTACATCTCTTGTGAATATTGTTTTACTTCATTATCTGGTAGTACAACTCATCTGTATTATATATACTTAGTACAATATGTACTTGACCTTTTTGACTAAAATATTCAACTTATAGCTTAACGAAATCTAGAAATCTAAATTACAAATGTTCAACCTGAATTTTCTTTAAAAAGATAGGCAAGAATAAGTAATAAAAATTATTTCAAAATGTCTTAAGATAAGACATGACACCATCTGGATCATTGTCAATTGTATTTCATTAATGATATGGAAACTCTGACAAGGTTATACCTAAGATAATCTGTTAACATAGAGTACCAATATCTATTATTCTGAATACATCAAGAAGAATATTACCCTTTATACCAATTGGCTAAAGTGAGAGAATTATCCAGATACTAAAACTACATACTCCATGTATGCTTTATATTACTTGGAATTACACTTACCATATCAAGTTTATATTAGAATAAGAACTCTGTAGTGCATTAAGTATTAGATATCTACCGGAATGGAATGGTGATTTGTGAAATATCTTTATCAGGATAATCACAATTATTTTCTCGGTATCGACTTTAGAAAGATATTTTTTCCTGTTATCCAAATTGATTTTGAAAGATGCGATAATCAATTCAAGATTTTGAATTGAGTTGTGACATATTAACTTGATTTTTCCCAAAGAACTCAGAAATAATCACATTTCTTCTTTTCGTATTTTGGAATATAAGGAGGATTTGTCTGATTAAATGATACGATTTATATTCCATTTAGTAATCTTTATAAATGATATTATGATATTAAATGGCTAAAGTATAAAAGATGCTTCATGAATATTCATTTTGATAATAACTCTGGTGGAGAAATATATTTGAAGGTGAAATAACGATAGTAAAAGTGATATTCTTGATATATGAATGAAATTCTAGAAAGGAATTTAGAGAACGCGAGAACTATATTTGCCTTGGTATGCTATATTATTGTTGTAATCTCGAGAGGAGATTTCTTTAATGGGAAGAGGCTATTCAACCTATAAATTTCACATGTGTGATAAGTGCTATGATTTAGTGGATATGCAAAATTCACTAGAAATTTTTGCTTTTTATGCATTGCTTGATATGATGAATTGTTTCTCACAACCTGAATTGCTATACCAAACATATTTCTATATGTTGTAAATACAATGTATATGTCAAGTATGAATTCCAAAAGTAATCTAACAAATATACTATGAATAAAGAATATCTCAAATATAACTATGATGCTCTAAATTTCTTAGAAACCCTAGAATCCCTATAAATGAATGGTAAACTCAAGGATTAAGTAATCAAAGATTATAAACAAGTAAAAAAACTATCATGTGAAGGTATGAAGTTATCCAAGAATAAGTAAGTACAAACCATATAAAGCTAAAGTACAAGTAAGTGTACATAATAGTCTAGATCATCACCTAGAAATTAAATCTCTTGTAAACTAATATTTCGAGCAATATCATTACACAATACCTATATATTCATATCAGTCTCAAATGTATAAGTTATATTCTATCATTATAAAAGCATTATATGATTTTGAAACACTAATATTCACTAATCTAAAGCTAATTACAAAATAAGACCTAATAATCAAGATTAGCATATAAAATCTATTTCATATTGAATTAGAGTCTAATATTTTGCAACTAATTATCATATTAACGTTATACATTTATTTCAAGTTAAGTTACAAGTTACTTAAGCACAATGTACAAGTTATCAAAGCATAGGATCTTAAGCTCACTTAATTATACTAAGGTATGATTACCCTATGTAAACCCTTAAACTAAGAATATAGAATCCCTAGAAGTCATAAACATAACATATAAGCCCTAGAATAAGTGTACATGATGATATAAACCCTAATTACCCAAGATAGAAAGTCATTAGGATTAGTGACCTAGAAACCCTTATATTAAGCATTCAACATAGAATCAATACCTAGTCTTTTAGGACAAGTCTATAAACACTTAAATCATTCCATTAAGGTAATAAGATTATGTTAATACAATGTAGAAGTACCCTTAAGCAAAATGTACAAGATTTCAATGCATGACTTATAAATTAGGTCAAAATAGGTATTTTCACTCTTTAGACATGTTTACTTAGAATAACCTATTAAACCAAGTGTAGAACAAATTTAGATACTTAAAACACAATGTATAGAACCTAAATTGAGTTTACATCAGTATCTAAGAGGAGGATAAGGACTTTTACTAAGATTTAACCCTAGATCATTAGAATCCCTAATCTACTTAGGTTATCTTCCCAATTTCACTTCAAACCTTTGTTAAACTTCAAACCAAGGACCCAAAATTCTTAATTACAATATGTAAACCATAAATATACAATAATACATCACTAATCACATTTCTAAACCCTTAATCACAAAAATCATAAACCATAAAGTTACAAGCCCTAATTTTTGACCTGGTTTGGTTTTTCCCTCTAAAACTTGATTTAAACACTTTCCCTCCTATTATAAGTTTGAAATTAGATATTTGTAAGATATTGTAGACCTTCTAGAAGACCTCCAAGCTATTGGATCACCTCCTTGTAGATGTAGAATCAGCATTCTTATCAATACCTTGTCGTGACACATTTCTAGCCACAACGTTAGATATTTTCCATCCGAGACTCTATAAACTTGCATAGATCTTATCTATCCTTCCTTATTTACTAACATATCCTTCATACACGTTTCAAGTCCAAAATTGGAGCCTAAGTGTTAGAAATACTATAAATAGGGGCGAACTACACAACCTTAAGACTTGCACCCTGTTTTTTAAGTATCTCAATACCCATTCTCAATTTCACTTCTATAAACATCCTAGGACTCTTAGAAGACCAGAACCCAGGTCTAGAAGGAAGCCATTGAAGCTCTTGAAGCTTTGGTAGCAAGTAGTATTCATCTACCTAGGTAATTTCTATGTTAATTAAGCTTTGATCTTGTTATAATGTTTTCTTATACTTTTTATAATGTTTATAGGATGTTAGAAAACTAATATAAAAGAAATTAGGTCATATGATCATTTAGAATGAAAGTTATAAGCTAAAGATGTCTTAAGACCTTAGTTTTGTATTTTACCTGAAATAATGAGTAAAAACCCATTTCATAAGCTATAATTCTGTAGAAATGTTTTTATTATGATTATAAATGTGTTTTAAAACTTTTTCCTAAGTTCCTAGATCATTTAGAGTAATTTTGAGCATGTTATGTAATTTTAAACAAGTATAGGGACTAAAACTGTCATTTTCGAAACAATAAAGATTTTATGCCAAAAGTGTCATTTTATGAAAGTTAAAACTATAAGGATCTATATTGTTAAGTTTGAAACCCTAAGGTTAATATTTGAAGGTTGAAAATGTAAATATTAAAACTATATACTTTAAGGGTTTAAAATGTTAATATACTAAACTTATAATATTAAGTGCTAAAAGGTAAATATTCCAAACTTAGAAACTTTAAGGATTATTTTGGTCATTTATGAAACTATATGTATGAAAGTTATATAATAAAACGTATTTTGTAAAGTTATATAAACTAAAAGGACTATTTTTGCCAATTATGGAAACTATAAGGATGAAAAATATAACTATAAAAGAACATACTAATCTTTAAAGAAATTTATTATATGAATGTATCATGTAAGTAGGGAGCTTTGTGCAAAGATGTTCCATCTCGATGTTACGTTCTGACTGAGTGGTCGAGTTTACGATTTAAAGTGCTCTCGCTCCTCAAATGTTTATAGAATGGCTTTTGAGTATGATGGACCGAACAGTGATGCCATAATTATGAGAAATAATAACTTCAATAATACACAAATAATACTTAAGAATATTGAACTAAAAATCAAAGACTTACTACTATACAAAATATGTTAATCCAGGTTGCTGTGAGACCAATTGTTCTTGTTTGCCAACTCAAGTTGTTTTATGTGATATAAATCTACCAAGATACAGAATTACTGGATATAAGGTGAGTTCATAGCCTCACTAGCGCTGATTATTACATGATTTGAAAACCCGTGAGGGGGATATATGCTAAACTAGAATACAAGTATTTTGGTATGCTGTTTGATATGATTATTGACTACGTTTACTTATTGCCATTAAGTCCCTTTCTAATCATGACCGTTAATAAAAAATAAGCGCTAATATTTTTAATAGTACTATTTAGGGACTGGCATCCCCTATCTGGGCAAGTCGCACTTGCTAGAATGCCGATAGGTTCCTACCTAGGCTAAACGGATACACTTTGTTTTGTTGAACTTAGGAGTCCGACAAACTACATTCATGAGGGCAATTTGTTGGTAATCTGTATATATCAAGTAGCAGTACATGAGCTAGTGCAATAATAATTGATGATTTTATGTGAGCGAATAACAACATAGCTCAGGAAAATGGATCTTGTATTCAAAAATGATTTCAAACCTATGAATTCACTCAACTATTGTGTTGATTTTAAGCATATATTTCAGGTATTGAAAACTGATAACAGGGAGCAGCATAATGATGACGTGGAGAGATATATACTTGGGAATTTTTATCATTCAAACCTATTTTTCTAGATCTCGAGAACCTGTGAAGTACAGAGTATGTATAATTATTTTACTAAAAATCTCTGATTTTGAATAATAATGATAATTGATAATTGATTATAAATAAACAAAGCTTATTCAAACGCTATTTTGAGTTGTTTTCTATTATTGTGGCTTTTATCCCATGAAGTAATACCCCAAAATTATTGTTTCGATGCGTCAAGGTAAAAATTTGGGTGTTACACCTTACACCTATTTTCAATAATCTAAAGTGCGTCTTTCGGAGATTTAGTCAAAAAGTTACCGCCCGCGGGGGAATTTAACAAATCTTGCTCGTGAAGATTAAGACCATTATAAAAAGTGTCGATTTGGTGCAATTCGAAAAATCCATTATGAGGATTTTGCCTAAGCAATTCCTTAAAATGATCTCACGCGTCTCTTAACGATTCATTCGATTTTTGTTCAAATCTCGTGATCTCGTCCCACGTAACTATGGAATTAGATTGCTCTTTCTCATACCAATCCTTGGCGGAGCCATCGAGAGAATAAGGAAAAAGCATAAGCTTGATGACATCGGTGTCAACGTTCTTAAACTTGCTCGTGGCTAAAAGATGATTAAAATTTCGAATGTGATAGTGAGGATTATCCACCTCACGACCTTTAAACTCTGTCGCTTGAATTAAAGATAACATTCCCGATTTGATTCCAAAATTTTCCGCTTCGATTGCGGGAATAACGATCGCGTCTCCATAACCCTTGGTGGGTGCTTGGAGCAACTCCATCATCGTACGATTTTTGGCCATCTCGTCTCTAGTTTCAACAACGATATTAGGAACGTGAATTTCTAATTCTCGTCTTCGTTGTCGATTCCTTCGATTTCGATTATGTTGATTCGACACGTTGTTAGATTTCGAATAATTCATCGATCGAGTGCGCATGCACTAACGTAGAAATTGGGGATAGCAAAGAAGATTCTTTTTGGGATTTCTGAATTTTTTGCATTTTTTTTTTGTTTTTTGATTGTTTTAATTATTTTTTTGGATTTTTGGTGTATTACGTAGACAATCAATCTACAAAACCTATCCACTAATTAAAGGTCTCGATTAGAGAATCCAAAGGAATGAAAGTAATCACGTGAAGTGAAAACCTTCGTTCGAGTTTGAAACATTAATGGAACACCAAAACGTTTCAAGGGTTCAATAATATAAGCTCAAACAAATAGATTAACAATACTTGATGTGGCAAACCCTTAACTAATTGTCACTCTCAAAATACGCACAGGCGAGCGGAGACACGAGGCGGCGCGAAGCACTTAATATCTTTTCGTTAGGTCATGAAATACAATCGCCTTATACCCACCTTATAGTTTGTATTAATCAAGATTAAATTAATTAAGAGTATTTATCTATTTTGCCTTAAACTTCTTATTGATCGATACACCCAATAATCACCGAAACGCATATTAATAGGGTGCGCTTTCACGCGTATTTGGATAAATATTGTATATTAATTGTTCTATGTATATACAATATAGTATTCGCAAGAAAAACGAAAACGATTTTGTGTTTATTGATTTCAATTTAACACTATTTATTTTATAGCTAATTGTAGTAATAAAATAAAAATGAGTATGTAGAATGATAGGTGTGTAAACACCCATCCTTTTACCACTTAATTCTGGCTAAAACGAGACCAAAACGCGTATTTAATATCATTTGTTAGGAATTATGCGTGGTTTTTGTGTTTATTGTGTTTTCAGAGCTAACCGGATGAATATTGAAGAAAACATGGGATTGCACGGGTTTTATGGAAGAAAAAGACTCAAGACGAAGTCTATTGTCCAAGAGATGCAAAAGATCTGAAGTCACTGGGCCTATTTGACGATTTATCGAAGAAAAGGACCAAAGATGGAAGATTTACATAAGTCGAAGAAACTCAAGTCTATTAAACGAAGAAATTAAAAGACGAGTTGAATTTAATCGACGACAAATCCCGAATCAGAATCGAAAACGTCAACTTTTCTGAAAAGACGAGAAGACAAGAAGAACGGGAGAAAGCCCACTCACCAACCAAAGGGGACACCTATAAAAGGAATCCCCCTCACACTTTTCATTCACTTTTAGTTTTTCTTTCCCCTCTTTTTTCTCCCTTTCTGTTTGTAGGATTCACCAACGCCACTAGGGTGTTTGGTGATTTTGATCTTTGTTTTTCAATCTTGTAGTTTAATCTTTGTTTTGTGATTGTTAAAACCTTAATCATTCAATACATCAATCTTTCCATTTTCATCTTGTTCATCCCCATCTTTGGTTAAAAGTTTAAGTTCTTATTTGATTGATTTAATCTTTAAAAGTTGTTGGGTTTTATGTTTTTATTGATGGGATTTGTAGTTATTGGTTAGTATATCATTTGTGTTTAGCTTTATTTAAGTTTTGGTGAAAAAAACTTGGTGATTTTTGGCTTAAAATCGATTTTCCTGTTCTTCGGTAAAGGTTACTGTTCTTGAGTATTCCCAGGTTCCGGATGAACACAAACTTCCGAATGAACCAAAAGTTCCGGATGAGCAAATAGTTCCGGATGAACACAAACTTCCGAAGGATTTTTCAAAGTTCCGAATCAATTTTCCTTAAAAGTTCCGGATGAACTTCCGAGTCAACACTTCCGGATCAATCTTCCGAGTGAACTTCCGAACGAAAAGTTCCGGGTGAACTTCCGAACTAACTTCCGAATCAAAGTTCCGTATGAAGGTTCCGAGTAAAATTCCGAGTGAAGGTTCCGAATCAAGTTCCGAATCAAGGTCAACTTCCGAACCAATTTTCTTTTAAGCAATTTTTAGTCTTACTTACTGTTTCTTTTTGGGCATTTTTAAGGGATACTTTTTACTGGATACTTCTTACGGTTTCTTCATTTCATAGTTATATTTTAATTTTTAAGTTTAATTTTAATTCAAATTGCTTTTAAATTTAAGTTTACATTTTAGAGCATTTAACATTTAGTAGATTAAAAAACCAATCCCCTTTTTAGTAACCAAGAACAATCATTCCACTTAGAACCAAGATCAATTCGAGAGGATATCGAGAGAATATATAGAACCCAGTGCAAATCCTAGTATCAAATGGCGCCGCCGCCGGCTCTTCTCGTTAAGATCAACAGTTTTTTGTGAGAACTTGGATTTTGGGATCTGCTTTGTTTTTGCCTTGTTAGTTCTTTTGCAGGTGTATGCGCACTCGATCCACGTCTTATCAAGAGCCCGAGCCTCTCGATAACTTAGACATGGCCGGTGTGCAAAACAACAACAATAACCCACCTCAAAACAATAATAATAACAACAACAACCCACCTTTCAACAACATGAATAATAACAACAACAATGAGCCTCTACCGGATAATCGCCCGATGATTGAACTTCTGCAAGCTCATGTAGATGGCAACACTGATCCAATTGTTATACCAGCGATTGCAGCCAACAATTTTGAGCTCAAATCCGGCTTTATCCAGATGGTCTCTGCTCAACCATTCTTGGGGCGTACCATTGATGATCCACATGACCACATCAAGAGATTCTTGCAACTCACTAACACGGTCAAATTCAATGGTGTTCCACAAGAGGTAATCCGTCTACAACTTTTTCCCTTTTCTTTAGAGGGACAAGCCCGACATTGGCTTGCTAAGGAACCGCCACAGAGTATTCTCTCGTGGACGGATTTGGAGACCAAGTTTATCAATTACTTTTTCCCACCCTCTCGTACTACCGCTTTGCGGAATGAAATCATAAATTTTGAACAAAAGTACGATGAGTCGTTTAGTGAATCTTGGGATCGTTTCAAAGACCTTTTGAGAAAATGCCCACAACATGGTTTTACCAAAGTGCATCAAATTAACACTTTTTATAATGGTTTAAACATGAATGACCAAGATTCACTAAACAGTGCCTCGGGGGGTTATCTTTTGGCTAAGACTTCCAATGCTGCTTGGGATATCATTGAGAATAAGTCTCGTGTGCAAACCAAGAGTGTTCGGACCAATGTTGCTAGTGCTAGTACTAGTGACAGCGACAAGCGACTTGACAAAATCACTACGCTTCTTGAATCGCTCGCTACCCAAACCGTCAGCAACACCAACAGCATCAACGCTAGAAACGCTAAAGACGCTCAAGTCAATGCTGTTAGCCAACCATGCGAGATATACGGGGGTCCTCACTCTTACACCACTTGTACTGCCACCCAAGACTACCCTTATGAAAATGTGAATGCAGCTTATGGCACCTATCCTCAACCTGCTTATCAAGTTAGACCTCAAGGTGACCGTAATTTGCTTAGCTACCGCTCCAACAACTACCTCTCACCACCCGGTTTTCCTCCAAACAACCCAAACCAACAACAAAACCTCAATCGCCCTCCTCAACAACAACAACAACCTCGTACACCATACATCCCACCTCACAAACAGCAACAACCACCTCAACGAAACAACCAAGTTTACCAGCAACCTGCTTATCAACCACCCGCATACAATGCTCCTCCCAACCAACCCAACGCTTTACACCAAGAAGTGGAAACCTATATGAGGACTAACGATGTGATTGTGGGAAATCTTCAGCGGGAAGTGCTCAACTTGAAAGCAGACCTGGTCAAACAAGGGAACGATCTAAGAGCTGACATGAGAAACACGTTGGATAGTCAAACGAATGACTTGAAGAACATGATGGCTAGTTTCTTCCAAGGTAATCAACCCTCTTCTTCGGGTACTCTTCCGAGTAACACCGTTGCGAATCCAAGAGGGGAGATGAAAGCAATCACTACTCGCAGTGGCAAAGGTACCAAGGAACCCGAGCTTCCTATACCTCCACCGATGATTGTGACTAAGGAGAATGAGTCACCTGCTCCTATTCCTCATCCTTCTCCATCCCCAGTTTCTCCACCTCTTACTTCTACCCCTCCTCCACCCAAGGATGTGAGTGATCCTTCGATCCCAAAGCCTTCCTCTTCTTCTGATATACCTTATCCATCTAGGTTGAGGAAAGAGAAGCTCAAAAGCAAGGACGATATTCAGGTTTCAAACTTTCTTAAAATGTTTAAACAATTGAATTTCAACATCTCCTTCGCTGAGGCTCTCGCTCACATGCCTAAGTACGCGAAAATGTTTAAAGATCTTCTGAGTGACAAGGAAAAGCTTCTTGATATTGCCAACACCCAACTTAATGAGAATTGCTCTGCAGTGCTCTTAAGGAAATTGCCAACCAAGCTTGGTGATCCGGGTCGTTTCTTAATCCCTTGCAATTTCCCGGGAGTAGAGAATTGCATGGCCCTAGCCGATCTAGGTGCCAGCATTAATCTTATGCCTCTAAGCGTTTGGAAGCAATTATCTCTCCCTGAGCTAGTCCCCACCAAAATGACTTTGGAATTAGCTAACCGTACGGTTGCTTATCCAGTGGGGATAGCCGAAGACGTCTTTGTAGGAGTCGACAAATTCACTTTTCCTGCCGATTTCGTTGTCATCGACTACGAGATGGACCCTCGTGTTCCCTTGATCGTGGGTCGTCCATTCCTGAGGACCGGTCACACTCTCATCGATGTTGAAGCCGGTGAGCTTATCATGAGAGTGGGTGACGATAAAATCGTCTTCAACATGGGAAAGTTGTCTAAACAACCTTATTCATACGAGAGTGTTAATTGTATTGACGTTCTGGATGAGGCTTGTGAAGAACACTTCAAAGATGCTTGTAAAAGTATTCCTACCTCTCTTCCCAATGTTGAAACCGTTTCCTCTATTGATTCATCACTGTCTCTATTTGGAGAAAGTGATTTGTTTTGGAACAATCTTGAAGCCACCATGGGAGATGTGAACTTAGATTAATGATCATTCTCCCACCGATGGGGATGAAGACATGCATTTCTTTGAAAACCTTCTCAACGAAGACAATCCTTCTCCTCCATCCCCCACGGTTATTGCTATAGATACTCCGACTTCGAATACGCCTCCCGTCGACAATCCTCTGGATTTAGAACTTAAGGAGTTGCCGCCCCATCTCGAGTATGTATTTCTTGAAGAAGAGAAGAAGTCGCCAGTTATCATTGCAAAGGACTTGAAAGATGAAGAGAAAACTCGCCTCATCGCCGTGCTTAAAGATCATAAGAAGGCTATCGCTTGGAAAATCTCCGACATTCATGGAATTGATCCTCACTTCTGCACACACAAAATTCTCATGGAGGACGACTTTAAGCCCACAATTCAAAGCCAACGAAGGGTGAATCCAAAAATCCATGAAGTCATCAAAACAGAGGTTATCAAACTTCTTGATGCGGGTATGATTTACCCTATTTCAGATTCACCATGGGTTAGTCCAGTCCATTGTGTGCCCAAGAAGGGCGGAATAACAGTTGTTCCCAATGAACACAACGAGTTGATTTCCACTCGTCTCGTTACTGGGTGGAGAGTTTGTATAGACTACCGCAAACTCAATGATGCCACGAGAAAGGATCATTTCCCTCTACCTTTTATGGACCAGATGCTTGAACGTTTAGCGGGTAATGAATATTACTGATTTCTTGATGGTTTCTCGGGTTATTTCCAAATACCCATCGATCCCCAAGATCAAGAGAAGACAACATTCACTTGTCCCTATGGCACATTTGCTTACAAAAGGATGCCTTTTGGCTTATGCAATGCCCCCGTGACTTTCCAAAGGTGCATGACATGGTTGAACAAACCATGGAAGTCTTCATGGATGATTTCTCGGTCTTTGGGGATTCCTTCTCTTCTTGCCTTGCCAATTTGGAACGTATGCTTAAGCGGTGCGAAGACACTCGCCTTGTTCTGAATTAGGAAAAATGCCATTTTATGGTAAAAGAAGGCATCGTGCTTGGACACAAGATCTCCAAAGCCGGTCTCGAAGTAGACCGTGCTAAAGTCGATGTTATCGCTAAGTTGCCTCCACCTTCAACCGTGAAGGGTGTGAGAAGTTTTCTGGGTCATGCGGGCTTCTACCGTCGATTCATCAAAGATTTTTCTCAAATCGCTTGCCCGATGACCCACCTCTTGGAGAAAGATACTCCTTTTATCTTTTCCAAAGAGTGTATCGAAGCCTTCAACTTGCTTAAGGATAAGCTAACTAAGGCACCCGTCTTGGTTACCCCTAATTGGGAGCTGCCTTTCGAGTTGATGTGCTGCGATGCTAGTGACTATGCTATTGGAGCGGTTCTGGGACAAAGAGTGAACAAACACTTCCAACCGATCCATTACGCTAGCAAGACAATGACGGGGGCTCAATTGCATTACACGACAACCGAAAAAGAGCTTTTAGCTGTTGTCTATGCCTTTGAAAAATTCCGCCCCTATCTTGTCCTTTCCACCACAATCGTTTATACCGATCATTCCGCGTTGAAGTACTTGTTGACAAAGCAAGATTCCAAACCAAGACTTCTTCGCTGGGTTTTGCTACTCCAAGAATTTAAAATCGAAATTCGCGATAAAAAAGGAGCTGAAAACCTAGCCACGGATCATCTCAGTAGACTTGAGGATCCTTACCAAGGGGATCATCCGCACAAAGAAATCAATGATTCTTTTCCCTTGGAGACCTTAATGTCTATCAACTCGACTGCTGATGAAACCCCGTGGTTTACGGACATTGCAAACTACTTGGCGGGTGGAATTCTCGTTGACGGGTTAACATCCCAGCAAAAGAAACAGTTTTTCAAAGACATTAAGAATTACTTTTGGGATGACCCGTATCTCTTCAAACAATGTGCCGACTTGATTATTCGCCGATGTGTTGATGGACCGGCAGCTTTGGAAATCCTTAATGCGTGCCACAAAGGACCCACCGGTGGTCACTTTGGTCCCAACTACACCGCCAAAAAAGTGTTTGACTCAGGATTTTATTGGCCCACCATATATCGTGACGCTCACAATATGGTTAAATGTTGTGATGCTTGCCAAAAACAAGGCAAGATCACACATAAAGACGAGATGCCTCAGAATTTCATACAAGAATGTGAAATCTTTGATGTTTGGGGTATCGACTTTATGGGGCCATTCCCTTCTTCTAAAGGAAACAAATACATCCTTGTTGCCGTTGACTACGTTTCAAAGTGGGTTGAAGCCAAAGCTTTACCTACTAATGACGCAAGGGTGGTTTGTAACTTTTTGAAAGCTCTTTTTGCTAGATTCGGTGTGCCTCGTGCCATTATTAGTGATCGTGGGACTCATTTCTGCAATGACCAATTTGCTAGAGTCATGGCTAAGTACGGTGTAAATCATCGTCTTTCCACAGCCTACAACCCACAAACTAATGGCCAGGCTGAGATATCCAACCGAGGATTAAAGCGGATTCTTGAAAGAACCGTGGAGAGCATCGTGCCTCATGGGCTGATAAACTTGATGACGCTTTGTGGGCTTTTCGTACCGCATACAAGACTCCGATTGGTTGTACACCATATCGTCTCGTGTACGGGAAAGCATGCCACCTCCCCATTGAGTTGGAGCACAAGGCTTACTGGGCCTTGAAGTGGGCTAATTTTGATATCAACAAAGCCGGTGACCTACGCAAGATCCAACTCAATGAGCTGAATGAACTCCGTAATGAGGCTTATGAAAATTCTTTGATCTATAAGGAGAAAACTAAGCTCATTCACGACTCCAAGATTAAAAACCGAGAGTTCCAAGTTGGAGATAAAGTTTTACTCTTTAACTCTCGGTTGAAAATCTTTTCGGGCAAGCTGAAATCTCGTTGGTCCGGCCCATTCACCATTGCCCAAATTTTTCCATATGGTACTCTCGAGCTCGCTCAACCTAATGGAGCTAATTTTAAGGTGAATGGCCAACGAGTGAAGTTTTACTTTGGTGAGGACACCTCTCAGGAGATGATTCCTTCCCTCACCACGTTTCCCATGAACTAATTTTGGGTCGAGTCAGGCTCGTGACTCGGTTATCAAAAACAAGCGCTCCTCGGGAGGCAGCCCGAGTATCTATCTTTTTCTGTTTTTACCTCCTAAGTGTAGGGGGCCTCTCTAGGTTCTTTCTCTTTGTGTGGTGATGTGATTACAGGGATAAGTGCACTCTTGGAATCTCTGAAGAACCGTGCTCCCGTGTTATCCGAAATCCGGTTCTATCTCTCAACTATCATGATTCAATTTTCTTCATACTCACATTTGAAATTGATCACTTTAGTCGTCTCTTCCTTAACTTGAGTTAACCAACGTGCACAATGTCATAAGTGTAGGGGAGACTTTTCCCACATGCTTAAACATTGAGGACAATGTTTATCTTAAGTGTAGGGGGGACTTCTATCGAAGTTTTAAGTGGACTTTTCTATGAAAATGCCTTCATTTAACCGGAAAATCATCTTTTTCAACATTTTTCAAATTTTTAATTAACTTTGTCCATTTAGTCGTAATTTTTAATTTTTTATCGTTGCTTTCGTATGTATATATCCCGCAATAAAGTCAAATTTTAATAAAGTGGTGTAGCTAGTTTAGAAGTCTTTGACATATTAGGCCCGTTGCGTTTATTTTGACTCAACCCGAATAGACTTATCCAAGTTTATTCTAGCTAGTATCCTTAACCATGTAGACCTTAATTGGTTTATTAGGCTAAGTATCCACGAGTCTCATTACTTGAGATTTTAAATTGTGGAGGACGAGAAATGATAGAGTCAATTATAAGTCGGTATTCTTGCACAAGCCCACTTGGTGTAATTATTTGCCTATTCTCCCATCACTTGCTAATAATTTATCTGCAATAAGTAAGGTCGTATGATTTGAAAAGTTACTTAGCTTCTAGCCCAAGATCGTTTAAAAGTTGCTCGGTAATGATAAGAGTTCATAGCCAAGGCATAATGATGAGACGGCTTTTATACATGGTCTCATCGTTCTTTTTGAACTTAAAATGCATTAAATATCATCAAAATACCCAAATATATGCTTGTGTTTGTTGCTTGTGTAATTTAGGTACGGATATTGAGAAAATGACAAAAGATCACAAGAATCACGCAAAAACGAACACGGGAAACGAAGCCGCACAATGAACCAAGCCCTAGTGAAGAATTTTCCAAAGAAAACCCTTGAAGATTTGAAGAATATTGAAGATTGGTCCTCCAAGTTTGAAGAATTGACACTTTATACCCTTGTATCTTCATAATTACAAGTTTGGTCCCTAAAGTTTGTCAAAATTACAAAAAGGACCCTTAACTTTGAAGAATTGGCAAATTTAGTCCCTCATCAAATCTAAATTGTCAAATATGGTCCTCCAAGAAGTCAACCAACAAGTCAAAGCCTTGAAGATTGAAGATGTGGCAAAATCAGTCCTTGGAAAATGAAGATATTGCATTAATGGTCCTTGATACAAGCTTTGAAAAAGGTTGTGCCAAAAATGACACATTGCCAAATTAAAATACAAAGGAAGGGAAGATTTGGCTGTGTTAACTTGAAATGAAAATAATTGGGAATATGGGGGACTTAAACTGCCATTACCACAAACTTACCCCACCAATCCCTTTGTGACACATCACCCGACCCACCCAAACCATTTACCCAAAACCCGACCCATACCAATACCTAACCCGGTTTACCTTAAGTAAAACATCACGTTTTATTTAATTATGTTCTTTTTCCCCTAAACCTGAAAACCAAAACACACGTCTTCTTCCTTATGAACCCTAATTTTTCCCCAAATCCAAAGTTCTTAATTAATACCCAATCTACTCCAGATTAGAAATTGGTCATGGATTAAACCCAAACCCACTTTTTAAAACTCCCATCACTCTCACCCCTGGTCCCCAAAACCCCACCCAGTCACAAGAAAACAAGATGTGCCAGAGAGATCAACGATTTGGAGAGCTTGCTTATTGCCCACAACAAATCCAACGCACAAGATTCCTCCATAACAGCTCAGCAATCACATGATTTTCAAGAAGAATTCAAAAAAGGGATCAAGACCAGCATATTCGTTTTATATACGAATCTTCAAGAGGGTATTTCGGGATTTTCAGTTATTTAGGGTTAGCATTTTTCACTTTCTAGAATTTTCTTGTAAACCCTATATAAAGGGTACTAGGCATTAGCTAGTTTCAGTTCTTGTTTTTTTTTCTAAGTTCACAACCTTGTAAATCCTTTTTCTGATGAATGAAAATGAGTTAAGTGTTTGGTGAAGAAAAAAAACAAGTTCCCAATTTAATTTCAGTTCCTTTATGTTATGATATTTGTTTAAGTTATCACAAGTTTTTAGCTTCCAAGTTCGATATTAATTTGTTTCAAAGGAAAGTGCACTTTAATTTTAGTTTGGATAATATAAAAGTTACGATTTAAGTTTGGTTTCATTTGTTTAAGTTTACTAAGTTGGACCTGAATTTACTTGAGTTGAGTTTTGGCAAGGTCACAAGTAGGTTTTCAAGCCATTATCGGGATATGACCACAAAGACTTGATATAGAATTTATATCAAGCCTTAGTGGGTATCTTGGTGAGGGCAATTCTCTTGTGAGATTGACGACTCTCTTCCATTGTTCCCTTCCTTAATTTTCAGAAAACCATACGTTTGCAAGTGAAAGTTTTCGAAAAAAAAAAAGAGAGTTGATTATTCATATTGTGTACTTACTAAATCAAGACTTTCGGTCTTGGTTCTTGAATCTCTTTTTAATCTTAGCAGCTTGTCCTTCCATTCAAGGTGCTTCGGTTCAGTTGTTGAACCTCAACGAACCACCCCACATCTCCTTTTTATTGTCCAAGTACCCCTGCCTCACCTAGTTGTTGGTAGAGGTCAGGGGAGCTTAGTAGCCCTTGTTGGACGTAAACAAGGGCAGGTATCGCCAACTCTCCTTTTTCCCCTTTTTTTTTACTTCAAGTTTGCTTGTTGATGAAAAATCTGTCAAGTTGGAGTTGATTCTTATGTGCTAAGTGGTGTCATACCTGCTTGTTTAGTGTTATTAAGTTCTTATATGCTTGATAGAATAGATATAATCTAGTTTGTGAGAGTTTTAAAAGGATTGTAGTGTTAAAAGTGTGAAACAAAAGTTTAAAGGAGTGTTTGGATACCAGTTTTAGAAAGCAAGATTGTTAGATTTTGAATACCAAACGTGTTAGATCAGTTGATAAGGATTAAGTTAGGTTGAGAATTAGTAGGTAGCTAGTTTTGGTCAAGTTTAGAACAAATTTGTGAAGATTAAAGGTAAAAAGTGAAGAAAAGAGAGTTCTAAAATCTGCATATCCATAATTTGCCTGTTTTTCATGATTTGTGGAGCTTGATTTTGAAATTCTGCTTTAGTGTAGGGTAATTAAAGGTTGGAGTTTGCTTGCATGTTAAGTGTTGAGATTGTGTGCAAATTTTGTGGGCTTAAAAGTCACTAGGTTGCTAGAAACTTGATTTAAAGCCACCAGACTTAGCCATTTTTCAGTAACTTGACTAGGGTATTATGTGCATTTGTTTTTGATCTTTGGTGTGCAATTTGCTAGTTGCTTGCATAAGCTTGACTCCTTGTGCTCAGAAAGAGCACAAGGGTGCCTTGTGTCTCCAAAAACATACACAAAGCCAAGCACCAAGCCCCTCTTGGTGCTACTCACCATCTGTGAAGAAATACCAAAGAACAAAGGAAGAACTTTTGTCCAAAGATTAACCTGGCAACGTTTTGATTATAGATTGGATTAAAATCAGTGTCAAATAGTGAATTGGTATTGGTTTATAAGCTTGCTGAGTGTCACTGGTTGGTTGAGAAGTTTTAAAAAAGCAAAAGTTACTGTGCTGCGCCGCAAGACCTACTAGTTGCGGCGCAACTACAGGAGCTACAGACCAAAGTTGCCTTCGTTTCACAAATTGCGCCGCAAGTCCCAACCTGTTGCGGCGCAACTGAAAGAGCTTATTGGTCAGTTACCATCGTCTCACTTGTTGCGGCGCAAGCTACCAGCGTTGCGGCGCAACAAAAGTAAAAAAAAGGGGGTGCCAGGACTCGAACCCGTGACCACCCGTTCACCACACCAACACCTCAACCAACTGCGCCCTGGGGACTTTGACTAATCAGTTTGATTTCAAACTTTACTTAACCCTTTTTCTTTTGTCTTATTTAAAATTAAGCCGTAGGGTTTAAGCTTATTTCTAGCTTATTTATAAGCTGTTTTTTGTTCCTTTCATTTTTCCTAGGTTTTTAATAGTACTTTTGATTTTTAAAAATTGGTTTTACATTTTTCCATTTATTAGTTTATTTTTTAGAATTTAATTATTAGACGTTTTTTATAAAATCCATAAAAAATACCAAAAATAGTTTTTATTTTTAGGAAAAATAGTTTTTAGGTTTTTAAATATATTTTTGAGGTTTACATGTGAAAAAGTTTTCAAAAACTTTAATTTTTGATTTTATTTAATTTTAGGGTTTTTTAGCAACTTTAAAAATTAATATAAAATTCATTAAGAGGTTTTAGGAACTTTTGTTTACATTTTCTTCTTAGTTAGAATATTTAGGATTTTTGAGAATTTTTAGAATTTATTTGAGGACTTTTATTTTTTTTAGAATATTTTAATATTATTTTATTCAATAAAATAAAAAGTTTTATTTTAATTTCTTTTCCATTTTTCCTAGATTCTATAGCATTAATTAGGACTTTTCCCATTTGTAGAATAATTTTTAGGCTTTTCAATTAATTTTTAGAATTAATTTAAGATTTAATAGTTTTTAATAGTTTTTAGGAGTTTAAAAATAGTTTAATTTGATTTTAAAATTTTTAAAAATAGTTTTTAGCTTAATTAGGATATTTTTGAGGTTTACAAATTATAAAATCTTGTTTAGGGCTTTTTAATAATTAAAAGTGATTTTTAGGGCTTTAATTAGCATTAAAAAGTCATTATTTAATTAATTAAAAGGTTTTAGCAAGTTTGGATTTTTTGTAAACTCTTAGAAGATTATTGGGGATTTTTAGTAATTTTTAGAAATTTTTAGGTTAAAATTTTAATTTTCGTCGTTTTTACGCCTTTTTCGTCGTAGTTTAATTAGTTTTCGTAACCGTCAATTCTTTCCTTTCTCATTTCTTTTTCAATCAATATAATCTCAAACAAAAAATCAACTCTTAACACAACGCACTAGCCTCCTTGGGAAACGAACTTGCTTGGTCATTGGTGCTCGGTTTTCCTAAACCGACACTTAACGCTTATCACTATTTATACCTCCTTTTCCTAAAGGTCGTATTTTACTACAATCATTTTGGCGCCGCTGCCGGGGAGGCGTGTTGTGTTTTGATTGACAATTGTTGTTTTTCTTATTAGCCATAATATCTATTTGTATTAATAGCACTCTATTAATACGTATTATCGGTTTTTCGTTTTTTGTGAATATTATTACTATATTGTATACGTAGAACAATAAATTTACAAGTACTCCAAATACGTGAGAAATCACAACCTTGACTTGGGAGGTCATTACCCAATCATTGTATTCGAATCTCAAACCAAAGAAAAAAGGCAAAAATAGATAAATACTTTCGTGAAGCTTGATTTTGATAATACAAACTATAAGGTGGGTATAAGGCGGTTGTATTTCACGACCTAAAGGAAAAAGGCTCTTAAGTGCTTCGCGCCGCCTCGTTTCCTCCGCTTGCTTGTGCGTATTTGATTTTGAGAGTGAATCGAGGGTTTTGCCGCCCAAAGTATTACTAAGTATCATATATATTTTCTTGGTTTCATTTGATTAAACCCTCTTGAACGATTTGGTGTTCCACCATCGTTCTAAAGTCATCGAAGACGTTCACTTCACGTGTTCGTTTTCATTCCTTGAGGCTTCGTTAATCAAGAGATTTGATTAGTGAGGAGATTTGTAGATTTTGGTCTACCTAATACATTCCAAAAAATCCAAAAAAAGTTAAAAACAATCAAAAACCACAAAAAATTGAAAAAGTAAAAATACCAAAAAGAATCTTCTTTGCTCGCCTTCTCGTTGTACGTGACGTTTATGCAAACTCGCTCTAAAGCAAGACGTGCTCGTAAACGAAGAAACAAATCACTCACTCCCACTAGTGAGGACTCTCCTATTGACGAACCCATTGTAGTGAAAGAAGCACCCATGGCTAATCGAACTATGATGGAGTTGCTTCAAGCACCCACCGAGGGTTATGGAGAAGCGATTGTGATTCCCGCTATCCTTGCGGAGAATTTTGAGGTTAAGACGGGTTTGTTGTCCATGATTCAAAACAACAAGTTTCGAGGGGACGAAAAGGACAACCCGCATAACCACATTCGCCAATTTAATCGTCTCACCGCCACGTGCAAGTTTAAGGATGTTTCAAACGACTCGATTAAGATGATGCTTTTTCCGTATTCCTTAGCGGGGCCCGCAAAAATTTGGTTAGAGAAAGAGCCACCCAATTCTATATTGACGTGGAAGGATCTCGTTTCAAAATTCGTGAACCAATTTTTTCCGCCCTCTAAGACTACGCACTTGAAAAACGAGATTTCAAAGTTTTCGCAAGAGTTTAATGAGAGTTTTTCAACGGCTTGGAATAGGTTTAAAGAAATGTTGCACGAATGTCCTCATCATGGTTTTTCCGACTTGCATCAAATAGACACGTTTTACAATGGCTTGAACGATCATGAGCGTGATTATCTTAATGCCGCCGCGGGTGGTAATTTCTTGTGTAAGACGGTCGAGGAAGCATTGGTAATTATTGAGAATAGGTCTAAGGTGTATAATCCTCGTAGCACGTCGAGTGTTCGTAAGGCTTCGTCTTCATCTTCACCTAGTTTGTCACACACCGTTGATGCTTGCCAAGTAGAGGCTAATTTGGAGAACAAAATTTTTGACATAGTGAAAGGCTTGTTAGTTGAGTTTAAGGTTGGTGAACAACCCGCTCCCGCTACGATTAAAGCGGTTGAGGTTTCTTGTATGTATTGTGGTGGAGCTCACGATTATTCCGAGTGCATTACCAACGGTGGTAACACTTCGAGTGCCTACGCGGCCGCGGGAACTTATAACCAAAACGGTCAAGTTCCTCGCACTAATCAATTGACTCCACCGGGTTTTTCACCAAATCAAAATGCTAACAATTATCGAAACAATCAAGTTGGTTACCAAAGCAATCAAAGGAACAATTATAAGGGTAATAACAACTATGGGAATCAAGGGAGTAGTAGTAATAGCCAAGTGCAAAATCAAAATCAAAACCGCAATTTTCAAAATGCAAGTCAAGCTCTTCAAAATAACAAAGAACTTCCATTGGACTTTTTGAATTACACTACTTCAAATGATAAGATTATGGAAAACATTCAAGAGCAAATGGCTAATCAAGCTAAGGAAACGGCTAAGAATGCAAAGGAGTTAGCTACTTTCATTAAGGAAAATCTAGCCATGAGAAATGAATTGAAAAATGATTTTGCTAACCAAATTCGAGGTCAAAACAACAAGATAGAGCAAAGTCATGCTAGGCTTGAACAAAGAATTGACCAAAAAGCCGCTAGCCAAGATGTGAAGTTTAATAATTTTGATGCTAAGCTTAACACAATTTTAGAATGTGTAATGGTGAACAAAGCCTCTACTTCGGGTGGTTTGCCTAGTAACACCATTTCAAACCCGAAGGGAGAGATGAAAGTGATTACCACACGTAGTGGTAAGGCACTTAAAGAACCAACTCCTCAACCAATTACTCCAACGGTGGAGGAAATTGAGGAAGAACCCGAGGTGGTGGTCGAAAAGGAGCATATTTCAAGCCCACAAAGTACCGCTCATGCCACGCCTACGGTTGACCCATCACCCATATTGGAACCCGAGATTCCAAAGGCTATGCCTATGCCCCAACCCACACCACCCTTGCCTTACCCATCGAGACTTAGGAAGGAGAAACGACAAGAGCGCGACAACTATCAATTTGAGCTCTTTTTGAAAATGTTTCGTGATTTGCACTTTAATGTGAGTTTCGCCGATGCCTTGGTCATGATGCCTCGATTTGCCGCTAACTTTAAGAGTATGTTGAACAACAAGGAAAAATTAAACCAAAAGTCTAGTTGTTCGTCGGTTTATCTTAATCGCATACCTCAAAAAGTCGGTGATCCCGGTAAATTTTTGATCCCTTGTGCAATTCAAGATATGGAAGAATGCTATGCCTTGGCCGATCTTGGTGCTAGCATTAACTTGATGCCACTTGCAATCTACAAGTCGCTCAATCTTCCTAATCTTACTCCTTCACGAATGTCTATTGAGTTGGCCGACCATTCCACGATTCTTGCATGTGGTTTGGCGGAAGACGTTTTTGTGAAAGTGGGGAAGTTCTACTATCCCGTAGACTTTATTGTTGTTGACATCCCCACGGATCCTCAAGTTCCTCTTATTTTAGGTCGTTCGTTTTTAGATACGTCTATGGCTTTGATTGATGTGCATGCTAGAAAGATCACCTTACGTTTCAACGACGAGGAACTTGTTATAAACGCAACTCAAAATTCTCAACTTTCTCATGTTTATTCCGTTGCTACTATAAACCTCGTTGACATGATCGACGTGGTTTGCGAGGAATTTTCACAAGAAGTTTTAGGGTTTGGTGATGAAGAAACTAGTGGCAATCCCACTATGTTAGATCCTATTCTTGATAATTCGACACCAACCTTCACTCCTTTCGAAGGTGGTGGTTTTACGTTGGAAGAATTCGATGTTCCACGTACTTGTGACGAAGACCTCGACAATTATGAGGACTTCTCGATTATCAAGGATTTTCTCAACGATTTCCCATTTCCTCCACCCGAGGAGGTTATGAGTATCGAGCCCAAATCTTCACTTGAGGAACCACCTATCCTCGAGTTGAAAGATTTACCTCCTCACCTCGAGTATGTCTATTTGGAGGAGGACGACAAGTTGCCGGTTATTATTGCGAAGGAACTTTCGAATGATGAAAAAACCGCACTTGTCGATGTTCTTAAGGACCACAAAGGGGCGATTGCATGGAAGTTATCCGACATTAAGGGAATCGATCCCAAATTTTGTACACACAAAATATTAATGGAGGAAGATTTCAAGCCAACAATCCAAAGTCAAAGAAGGGTAAACCCCAAAATTCACGACGTCATCAAAAAGGAGGTCCTTAAACTCCTTGACGCGGGAATGATTTACCCTATTTCCGATAGCCCTTGGGTGAGTCCTATTCATTGTGTCCCTAAAAAGGGAGGGATGACCGTTGTGCCAAACGATGCCAACGAGTTGATTCCCACTAGACTCGTGACCGGATGGAGAGTGTGCATTGACTATCGAAAGTTGAATGAAGCCACTCGAAAAGACCATTTTCCCTTGCCCTTCATGGACCAAATGTTGGAGCGTCTTGCGGGAAACGATTTCTATTGCTTTTTAGATGGTTTTTCCGGTTACTTCCAAATTCCCATCGATCCTCGTGATCAAGAAAAAACTACGTTCACGTGTCCATATGGAACGTTTGCTTATCGTAGAATGCCTTTCGGACTTTGCAATGCACCGGGAACTTTTCAACGATGCATGATGGCTATTTTTCATGATATGATCGAGAAGACGATGGAAGTCTTCATGGATGACTTTTCCGTGTTTGGTGATTCCTTTACTTCGTGTTTGTCGAACCTTGAGAGAATGTTAAAACGTTGTGAGGAAACCAACCTTGTGCTCAATTGGGAAAAGTGTCATTTTATGGTTAGAAGTGGAATCGTCTTAGGGCACAAGGTCTCGAAAGCGGGGATTGAGGTAGATCAAGCTAAGGTAGACGTCATCGCCAAATTACCTCATCCCAAAACCGTCAAGGGAGTTAGGAGTTTCCTAGGCCACGCGGGCTTTTATCGACGATTCATCAAGGATTTCTCGAAGATTTCTCGACCCATTACACATCTTCTTGAAAAAGAGGCACGTTTTGTCTTTGACGAAGATTGTGTACGAGCCTTTGAGATCCTTAAGAGGAAACTTACCGAAGCTCCCATTCTTGTTGCTCCAAATTGGAACCTCCCCTTTGAGCTTATGTGTGATGCAAGTGATTACGCTATTGGGGCCGTTTTGGGGCAACGTCATGATAAGCATTTCTTGCCTATTCACTATGCTAGCAAGACGATGACCGAGGCTCAACTTAAATACACTACAACGGAAAAGGAGTTCCTTGCCGTGGTGTATGCATTTGAGAAATTCCGACCTTACCTCGTCTTGACGAAATGCATAGTGTATACGGACCATTCGGCTATCAAGTATCTCATGGCTAAACAAGATGCAAAGCCGAGATTACTTCGTTGGATTCTCCTCCTTCAAGAATTTGATCACAAAATCGTTGACAAAAAAGGAGCCGAGAATCTAGCGGCCGATCATCTCTCTCGTTTGGAAGATCCTCACCAAAGTGTTTACGAGCCTAAGGAAATCACCGAAACATTTCCGCTTGAAACACTTGGTGTAGTGAATTCTAAGCTTGACTCTTCTACCCCATGGTTTGCGGATTTTGCAAATTACCATGCGGGTAACTTCATCATTAAGGGTATGACAACTCAAGAAAAACGAAAATTCTTTCGTGATGTCAAGTTCTATTTTTGGAACGACCCTTACTTGTTTCGAACTTGTGCGGATCAAATCATCCGCCGTTGTGTATTTGGCACCGAAGCTTCTAACATCCTTAGAGCTTGCCATGAGGGACCCACGGGTGGTCACCACGGTGCTAATCTCACGGCTAAAAAGGTGTTTGATGCCGGCTTCTTTTGGCCTACTATTTACCGAGATGCACAAGATCTTGTGAAGTCTTGTGATTCATGCCAACGACAAGGAAAAGCCTCACAAAAAGATGAAATGCCACAAAATATCATTCAAGTATGTGAGATCTTTGACGTTTGGGGCATAGACTTTATGGGGCCGTTCCCATCATCTCGTGGTAATAAGTACATTCTCGTTGCGGTTGACTACCTTTCTAAGTGGGTGGAGGCGAAGGCCTTGCCCACCAATGATGCTCGTGTGGTAGTCAAATTCTTGAAAAGTTTGTTTGCTAGGTTTGGAACCCCTCGTGCGATCATAAGCGATCGTGGAACCCATTTTTGTAATGACCAATTCGAAAGGGTTCTAAGGAAATATGGGGTTACACATCGTCTTTCTACGGCTTATCACCCACAAACGAGTGGGCAAGTCGAGGTTTCAAACCGAGCATTGAAGAGGATCTTGGAGAGATCCGTGGGAGAAAACCGACAATCTTGGTCGGATAAGTTAGACGATGCTTTATGGGCCTTTAGGACCGCTCATAAGACACCCATTGGGTGCACTCCCTATAAGCTTGTGTATGGAAAAAATTGTCATTTGCCTATCGAGTTAGAACACAAAGCTTATTGGGCCCTAAAGCATTGTAATGATGACATGGAGACCGCGGGAAAACACCGGAAAATGCAACTAAATGAATTGGATGAATTAAGGGACATTGCTTATGAAAATTCATTGATTTATAAAGAGAAAACTAAAAAGTTGCATGATTCAAAAATTAAAAACCGGGTTTTTAACATTGGGGATCAAGTTTTACTTTTTAATTCAAGATTGAAAATATTTTCCGGTAAATTGAAATCCCGTTGGTCCGGTCCATTCACCGTGACTCAAGTGTTTCCTTATGGGACCATCGAGCTAGCTCAAGATGATGGTCCTAACTTCAAGGTGAATGGACATAGGTTGAAGCACTACTTTGGTGGGGAAGTTCCATCCTTGAACTACCTCGACCAAGTCACCTTCCCCAATGATAATTAGTATTGAGGGGATCGAGTCGAGCTCATGACTCGGTAATCAAAAACGAGGTGCCTCGTGGGGGAGTCCCATGCTTATCCTATGTACATATTATCGCTTTCTTAGTCTAATGTAGCTTACGTGTGGGGATTCGTGCCCTTCCAACCTTGGTTTCGTGGTTGTTTGTGATATGTGGCTTTTAGATCATGATCTTCACGATTGGAGCCTCTCGTGTTCGTTTTATGGGAGCACTCGATCGTTTGCTTTGGAGACATTTCTCAATATCCATGATATCCTTTTTGATGTTCTAACCTTAGGTTTTTAGCACACTTCATAAACGGCTTTAAATTTAATGGTTACACCCTTTCCATGCTAGATTAGGCATTCGACTACGTCTCTAGTATGGGGGTGTTTGCACCCCTAGACTCGAAACATTGAGGACAATGTTTAACTTTAGTATGGGGGGGTGAATAGATACTTGCCTTGCCAAACCTTCACGCTTTCCAAAGTTTATCGTTTTGTTTATCGTTTTGTTGCAAAATAAGGCTAAAAATGGCCAAAATTTTAAAATTTTTCTCATGTTTTATAAGTGTTTGAAGACACGAATGTAGATTTTCCGATGGCGAGAATAAGAGTAATTTTTGACTCGACCGTGCGTGTTGAGCACTTAGCTTTGATTCCTTAACTACACATTAGGCTAAGTCTCTTAAATGAGGACGAGAAATGATAGAGTTAATTATAAGTTACTATGCTAAACGTAGAGTACTCGTATTCTTTCAAAAACTCATGTGTTCTCGTTGTTTGCTTATTCTCCCCTCGCATGTAAATATTTTTTGCTTAATAAATATTGACTTAGCGGTTTAGTTAGGATTGTTGGGTTTCTAGTCTTTTCTAGTAGCTTCCGTGTAATTAAATTGGGAAGACATTAAGATATCGCCAGCGTCACGGTTTTGAAGTATTGGCAACCCGAATAATCGAAAGCTTCACCCAATAATAAGATTTCAAGTGCTCACCTAAATCAAGCAAACAATTTGAAGCCCCACAAGGCCTAAAATCTATGCAAAATTGAAAGTGAATCAAGCCTTAATCTTCGAAGCTTTAAAGATCCAAAATTCGCCTTAGCGTGAGGATATACGTCTTTGGCTAATAAAACCACCGATGAGGCGGATAATAAAAGGCAAGGCAAGACCGAAGTCATAATAAAAGCTTCATGGCGAAGTTGAATAAAAGATGGAGGTAAACCAAAGATAATAAGGTCCTTCCGTTAGGGGGCGTATAAAAGTCTTGGTAATAAGTCTCATGTTCAAAACCGTTATAAAACCGTGTTTATCGATTCTTCTTGTCAACTTAATTTTTTAACATCGTTGTCTATTAGGAGGGGTTATTGATTTGATGGTCTTAGTTACACCGTTAGGACTCTATTTTTAGACCTAAATCTCTATTATCGCATAAGTCAAACAATGTATCCTCGTGAAACATTCAAGACATCATAAAATATAAGAGATACAACTTAGGAATAATGGGAGAATAAGTGCGTGATTAGGGCATATGAGTAGTGTTAGCATTACTAACTTATAATGACAATGATCTCGTTGCACGCTTAGCATGGAATTGAAGTGAAAATCGAGGACGATGAAATTATTTCTAACGAAGCATTCACGTGTTCTTATTCTATGAACCTAAACGTCCCATTTTGCGATGAAAATCATACATTATGTCTATAACACAAGTAGTAGTAATAGTAGTAGTATGGCTAGTTTATCATTTCAATAAAGTGAATAAAATGAATTTTGGAGATGCTACGATACTTTATTCTAGCATTGCGTGAGGGCACGGCAATGGTTTAGTATGGGGGAGTGATGAGACGGCTTTTATACATGGTCTCATCGTTCTTTTTGAACTTAAAATGCATTAAATATCATCAAAATACCCAAATATATGCTTGTGTTTGTTGCTTGTGTAATTTAGGTACGGATATTGAGAAAATGACAAAAGATCACAAGAATCACGCAAAAACGAACACGGGAAACGAAGCCGCACAATGAACCAAGCCCTAGTGAAGAATTTTCCAAAGAAAACCCTTGAAGATTTGAAGAATATTGAAGATTGGTCCTCCAAGTTTGAAGAATTGACACTTTATACCCTTGTATCTTCATAATTACAAGTTTGGTCCCTAAAGTTTGTCAAAATTACAAAAAGGACCCTTAACTTTGAAGAATTGGCAAATTTAGTCCCTCATCAAATCTAAATTGTCAAATATGGTCCTCCAAGAAGTCAACCAACAAGTCAAAGCCTTGAAGATTGAAGATGTGGCAAAATCAGTCCTTGGAAAATGAAGATATTGCATTAATGGTCCTTGATACAAGCTTTGAAAAAGGTTGTGCCAAAAATGACACATTGCCAAATTAAAATACAAAGGAAGGGAAGATTTGGCTGTGTTAACTTGAAATGAAAATAATTGGGAATATGGGGGACTTAAACTGCCATTACCACAAACTTACCCCACCAATCCCTTTGTGACACATCACCCGACCCACCCAAACCATTTACCCAAAACCCGACCCATACCAATACCTAACCCGGTTTACCTTAAGTAAAACATCACGTTTTATTTAATTATGTTCTTTTTCCCCTAAACCTGAAAACCAAAACACACGTCTTCTTCCTTATGAACCCTAATTTTTCCCCAAATCCAAAGTTCTTAATTAATACCCAATCTACTCCAGATTAGAAATTGGTCATGGATTAAACCCAAACCCACTTTTTAAAACTCCCATCACTCTCACCCCTGGTCCCCAAAACCCCACCCAGTCACAAGAAAACAAGATGTGCCAGAGAGATCAACGATTTGGAGAGCTTGCTTATTGCCCACAACAAATCCAACGCACAAGATTCCTCCATAACAGCTCAGCAATCACATGATTTTCAAGAAGAATTCAAAAAAGGGATCAAGACCAGCATATTCGTTTTATATACGAATCTTCAAGAGGGTATTTCGGGATTTTCAGTTATTTAGGGTTAGCATTTTTCACTTTCTAGAATTTTCTTGTAAACCCTATATAAAGGGTACTAGGCATTAGCTAGTTTCAGTTCTTGTTTTTTTTTCTAAGTTCACAACCTTGTAAATCCTTTTTCTGATGAATGAAAATGAGTTAAGTGTTTGGTGAAGAAAAAAAAACAAGTTCCCAATTTAATTTCAGTTCCTTTATGTTATGATATTTGTTTAAGTTATCACAAGTTTTTAGCTTCCAAGTTCGATATTAATTTGTTTCAAAGGAAAGTGCACTTTAATTTTAGTTTGGATAATATAAAAGTTACGATTTAAGTTTGGTTTCATTTGTTTAAGTTTACTAAGTTGGACCTGAATTTACTTGAGTTGAGTTTTGGCAAGGTCACAAGTAGGTTTTCAAGCCGTTATCGGGATATGACCACAAAGACTTGATATAGAATTTATATCAAGCCTTAGTGGGTATCTTGGTGAGGGCAATTCTCTTGTGAGATTGACGACTCTCTTCCATTGTTCCCTTCCTTAATTTTCAGAAAACCATACGTTTGCAAGTGAAAGTTTTCGAAAAAAAAAAGAGAGTTGATTATTCATATTGTGTACTTACTAAATCAAGACTTTCGGTCTTGGTTCTTGAATCTCTTTTTAATCTTAGCAGCTTGTCCTTCCATTCAAGGTGCTTCGGTTCAGTTGTTGAACCTCAACGAACCACCCCACATCTCCTTTTTATTGTCCAAGTACCCCTGCCTCACCTAGTTGTTGGTAGAGGTCAGGGGAGCTTAGTAGCCCTTGTTGGACGTAAACAAGGGCAGGTATCGCCAACTCTCCTTTTTCCCCTTTTTTTTTACTTCAAGTTTGCTTGTTGATGAAAAATCTGTCAAGTTGGAGTTGATTCTTATGTGCTAAGTGGTGTCATACCTGCTTGTTTAGTGTTATTAAGTTCTTATATGCTTGATAGAATAGATATAATCTAGTTTGTGAGAGTTTTAAAAGGATTGTAGTGTTAAAAGTGTGAAACAAAAGTTTAAAGGAGTGTTTGGATACCAGTTTTAGAAAGCAAGATTGTTAGATTTTGAATACCAAACGTGTTAGATCAGTTGATAAGGATTAAGTTAGGTTGAGAATTAGTAGGTAGCTAGTTTTGGTCAAGTTTAGAACAAATTTGTGAAGATTAAAGGTAAAAAGTGAAGAAAAGAGAGTTCTAAAATCTGCATATCCATAATTTGCCTGTTTTTCATGATTTGTGGAGCTTGATTTTGAAATTCTGCTTTAGTGTAGGGTAATTAAAGGTTGGAGTTTGCTTGCATGTTAAGTGTTGAGATTGTGTGCAAATTTTGTGGGCTTAAAAGTCACTAGGTTGCTAGAAACTTGATTTAAAGCCACCAGACTTAGCCATTTTTCAGTAACTTGACTAGGGTATTATGTGCATTTGTTTTTGATCTTTGGTGTGCAATTTGCTAGTTGCTTGCATAAGCTTGACTCCTTGTGCTCAGAAAGAGCACAAGGGTGCCTTGTGTCTCCAAAAACATACACAAAGCCAAGCACCAAGCCCCTCTTGGTGCTACTCACCATCTGTGAAGAAATACCAAAGAACAAAGGAAGAACTTTTGTCCAAAGATTAACCTGGCAACGTTTTGATTATAGATTGGATTAAAATCAGTGTCAAATAGTGAATTGGTATTGGTTTATAAGCTTGCTGAGTGTCACTGGTTGGTTGAGAAGTTTTAAAAAAGCAAAAGTTACTGTGCTGCGCCGCAAGACCTACTAGTTGCGGCGCAACTACAGGAGCTACAGACCAAAGTTGCCTTCGTTTCACAAATTGCGCCGCAAGTCCCAACCTGTTGCGGCGCAACTGAAAGAGCTTATTGGTCAGTTACCATCGTCTCACTTGTTGCGGCGCAAGCTACCAGCGTTGCGGCGCAACAAAAGTAAAAAAAAAGGGGGTGCCAGGACTCGAACCCGTGACCACCCGTTCACCACACCAACACCTCAACCAACTGCGCCCTGGGGACTTTGACTAATCAGTTTGATTTCAAACTTTACTTAACCCTTTTTCTTTTGTCTTATTTAAAATTAAGCCGTAGGGTTTAAGCTTATTTCTAGCTTATTTATAAGCTGTTTTTTGTTCCTTTCATTTTTCCTAGGTTTTTAATAGTACTTTTGATTTTTAAAAATTGGTTTTACATTTTTCCATTTATTAGTTTATTTTTTAGAATTTAATTATTAGACGTTTTTTATAAAATCCATAAAAAATACCAAAAATAGTTTTTATTTTTAGGAAAAATAGTTTTTAGGTTTTTAAATATATTTTTGAGGTTTACATGTGAAAAAGTTTTCAAAAACTTTAATTTTTGATTTTATTTAATTTTAGGGTTTTTTAGCAACTTTAAAAATTAATATAAAATTCATTAAGAGGTTTTAGGAACTTTTGTTTACATTTTCTTCTTAGTTAGAATATTTAGGATTTTTGAGAATTTTTAGAATTTATTTGAGGACTTTTATTTTTTTTAGAATATTTTAATATTATTTTATTCAATAAAATAAAAAGTTTTATTTTAATTTCTTTTCCATTTTTCCTAGATTCTATAGCATTAATTAGGACTTTTCCCATTTGTAGAATAATTTTTAGGCTTTTCAATTAATTTTTAGAATTAATTTAAGATTTAATAGTTTTTAATAGTTTTTAGGAGTTTAAAAATAGTTTAATTTGATTTTAAAATTTTTAAAAATAGTTTTTAGCTTAATTAGGATATTTTTGAGGTTTACAAATTATAAAATCTTGTTTAGGGCTTTTTAATAATTAAAAGTGATTTTTAGGGCTTTAATTAGCATTAAAAAGTCATTATTTAATTAATTAAAAGGTTTTAGCAAGTTTGGATTTTTTGTAAACTCTTAGAAGATTATTGGGGATTTTTAGTAATTTTTAGAAATTTTTAGGTTAAAATTTTAATTTTCGTCGTTTTTACGCCTTTTTCGTCGTAGTTTAATTAGTTTTCGTAACCGTCAATTCTTTCCTTTCTCATTTCTTTTTCAATCAATATAATCTCAAACAAAAAATCAACTCTTAACACAACGCACTAGCCTCCTTGGGAAACGAACTTGCTTTGTCATTGGTGCTCGGTTTTCCTAAACCGACACTTAACGCTTATCACTATTTATACCTCCTTTTCCTAAAGGTCGTATTTTACTACAATCACATAACTTATGAAGCGGGGCGCGAAGATTGGCGAGTCCGAAAAGGCCCTAACAAGGCATGAGGATTCAATCTTATTGCTAAAGATCCAAGGTGATGTGAAAAGCATTATTCCCAAAGTCAATATGAAGGATCAAGACTCACGACGAAAAGCAATCAACTCCCATAAAGATCATGGAGAAGTCTATCCGAAAAGACCCTAACAAGGTATGAGGATAAATAGATCCAAGTCCGAAAAGGAGGCGGATCGTTGTATCTCAAAATCCCAATTAGAGATTGAAGAATAATCATGAAGTCGTGGTCAACAAAGTTGGAGAACCCCTCAAAAGTCTCCAAGTGAAGAAACTCTATTCACGATGAGAAGACCATTATCTCAAGCACGTCTCTCAAGATATGAAGTATGAAGTACATGCCAAATATCGGCCCGAGAAAGGTCTCAAATCGTGAACCGATTTATGCCAAGATATGAACTTTTTGATATCCCGAGAAGCAGTTTTATGAGATTTTGTCCTTTAGCTAACTATTGATCAAATCGTCCTACTTTGCTTTCAGCCTAAATAAACTATCGAAATAAGTCCAAAAATGCATCTTCATGATCATTCTAAGACAAAAATAAAATATAAGAGATACACCTAGGAATAAGGGAGTTTAAGCATATAATTAAGCCATGTGTGTAAGTGTCTGATTTACTAACTTATAATAACAATGATCTCGTTTTTAAGCTTAGTTTGGGGAACGTGAAACTTGAGGGTGATAAATCTTCGCAGCACCAAAGCCCTAATGTAAGTCATTGATCTCTTTGCAAGTTATTTCCATGCAGCTATTTTCAAGTGAAAATGGTTTTCTATCCTTTTATTTACTTTAAAGATTTTAATTTCTCTTAGTACTTAAATTTTTGTTTAGTAGTATTTTAATAAGGCCAAGGTTGATTAATTATGAGAAAAGTATAAAGTTGCTTTATCACTAAGCATTGCATGAGGGCATGGCAATGGTTAAGTGTAGGGGATTTGATAGGTGTGTAAACACCCATCCTTTTACCACTTAATTCTGGCTAAAACGAGACCAAAACGCGTATTTAATATCATTTGTTTGGAATTATGCGTGGTTTTTATGTTTATTGTGTTTTCAGAGCTAACCGGATGAATATTGAAGAAAACATGGGATTGCACGGGTTTTATGGAAGAAAAAGACTCAAGACGAAGTCTATTGTCCAAGAGATGCAAAAGATCTGAAGTCACTGGGCCTATTTGACGATTTATCGAAGAAAAGGACCAAAGATGGAAGATTTACATAAGTGGAAGAAACTCAAGTCTATTAAACGAAGAAATTAAAAGACGAGTTGAATTTAATCGACGACAAATCCCGAATCAGAATCGAAAACGTCAACTTTTCTGAAAAGACAAGAAGAACGGGAGAAAGCCCACTCACCAACCAAAGGGGACACCTATAAAAGGAATCCCCCTCACACTTTTCATTCAGTTTTAGTTTTTCTTTCCCCTCTTTTTTCTCCCTTTCTGTTCGTAGGATTCACCAACGCCACTAGGGTGTTTGGTGATTTTGATCTTTGTTTTTCAATCTTGTAGTTTAATCTTTGTTTTGTGATTGTTAAAACCTTAATCATTCAATACATCAATCTTTCCATTTTCATCTTGTTCATCTCCATCTATTTGGTTAAAAGTTTAAGTTCTTATTTGATTGATTTAATCTTTAAAAGTTGTTGGGTTTTATGTTTTTATTGATGGGATTTGTAGTTATTGGTTAGTATATCATTTGTGTTTAGCTTTATTTAAGTTTTGGTGAAAAAAAAACTTGGTGATTTTTGGCTTAAAATCGATTTCCCTATTCTTCGGTAAAGGTTACTGTTCTTGAGTATTCCCAAGTTCCGGATGAACACAAACTTCCGAATGAACCAAATGTTCCGGATGAGCAAATAGTTCCGGATGAACACAAACTTCCGAAGGATTTTTCAAAGTTCCGAATCAATTTTCCATAAAAGTTACGGATGAACTTCCGAGTCAACACTTCCGGATCAATCTTCCGAGTGAACTTCCGAACGAAAAGTTCCGGGTGAACTTCCGAACTAACTTCCGAATCAAAGTTCCGTATGGAGGTTCCGAGTAAACTTCCGAGTGAAGGTTCCGAATCAAGTTCCGAATCAAGGTCAACTTCCGAACCAATTTTCTTTTAAGCAATTTTTAGTCTTACTTACTGTTTCTTTTTGGGCATTTTTAAGGGATACTTTTTACTGGATACTTCTTACTGTTTCTTCATTTCATAGTTATATTTTAATTTTTAAGTTTAATTTTAATTCAAGTTTTATTAATTGTTATTAATTTAATTGCTTTTAAATTTAAGTTTACATTTTAGAGCATTTAACATTTAGTAGATTAAAAAACCAATCCCCTTTTTAGTAACCAAGAACAATCATTCCACTTACAACCAAGATCAATTCGAGAGGATATCGAGAGAATATATAGAACCCAGTGCAAATCTTTATATCATAGAATATAAACACTTCCCAAAATGGAAGGTAAAAAACGTACTACTCAAACAAATACGTATATAATATGGCACTACACACTCTTCCCGACAGCGGCGCCAAAATTGATGTAGTGGTTTTGTATTACACTTTAGGAAAAGCGTAAACAAATGGCAACGTATTATGTAAATACGTTAGAAAACCTAAATACTCGACAAATGAGTGCGTTCTCCAAGGAAGCGTGTTTGTGTGAGCCAAGTTAAAAACGGTTTTTGTATTAGTATGTTTTTGTGAGAGAAAAAAGAGAATAGTAAAGACGCATTATGCTAAAATTAAATTACGCCGAAAACGCGTTTTCACGCGAATCAAGACGAGAAAATAGAAGTTATCTAAAAAATTCTTAAAAATTGCAAATAAATCCTAAAAAATATAATTAAGATTAAAAAGTTAACAAAACTTCTTGAAAGTGTTTTAATTATTTATTATTAAATTTTAAAATCTAATTAAAGACTTAAAATTCAAAATAATTAAGAAAAAACCAAACAAAGATTTTATCAATTGTAAACGTTAAATATATTTATCTAATGCTAAAAAGTATTTTTTTGTAAAATTAAAAATTATTTTAACTATTTTTAATGACTTTTCAAAAACAGAATGTAAAATAAAGATTAAAAATAAATGAAATACGAGAAAAATATGAAACCACTTTTGAAAAATCTAATAAGTAACTAAGAATAAAGGAAAAATAAGATAAAGGAAAAACCTAAACTAAATAAGCCAGAAAAGAGGGAATAAGTTACGGCTTATTTTGGAAAAGAGAAACGGAAAAAGCTCTAAGTAAAATGTGAAACCAAGCCCTTACAAGAATAAGGACTTGGTACAATGGTAAGACTGGGAACCCTACTACGACAGGTCACCAGTTGGAATTATTTTTTTTAGCTTTCTTTTTGGACAAACATACTCCCAATAAGCAGTGGCTTATTGGGAAGTGGTAATAATCAAAGAAGAAGCAACTTTAAGCATACAATAAGCCAGAAACAGTCAAATAAGCAACATATCAACTCAGATAATCAAACAACTAAACTATCCTATGTCTGATATCTGACAAGATAATAAGCAGATTGCCAGATATCGACTAAGACTAAAAACATGTATATCAGGCAAGTGCAGATGTGGAACTTTTGGTGAATTTCCGAATAAGCTACCAAATTCAATAATAACTATAAGCAGACCTGAAATGAGACTTAAACTAACTGTGATTCAAAATTTATGGCCTAAAACCAATTTTCTCCTAATGATATAACAAAGTGATGGTTTGGGGTATGTTTAAGGCAGATGGCATACGAGTTTTGTCCACCAAGAGTTCAACAAACCAAACATCCCATACCTAACAATATCCAAACAGGTCACAAAACCTTCTTGACTTACTGGCAGACATCAAACAATGAAAGTAAAGTAAAATACACTTGAATAAAAAAAATGCAAAAAAATCAAGAACTTATAAAATTAAGTTTTATCTAACAAACATTAAAACTAACACCAAAACTCAATTAATTGTGACTAACCAAGAATATTCAAACATGTTAGAGTCTAGGAATGTGTCACCCAGACCTTGAGCAACCTTTTCCCAAACACTCGTTTTAACCTATTTGTTTGAATCTTTAACAAAGCAACTTTTTGAAATTAACCTAAAACTCTTATAAACTATCGAGTACAATTATAAAACATCATAAGAACATAGATTGAACACTACAACTACACTTCTGAGCAGTCAAACAACAAATCACATAGGCACACTTTTAAAGCAAGTTAGAACTAAGAGGGTTCATGCATATTACTCTACTTGGCCTTGTTCAGGCCAAGTGCTCTTTGCTGATGCCTTCTCCTAAGAAGTAATCTGGCCTATAAGAGGCTTAATGAATGAGCTTGTTTGTAGAGGATGGACTACAACAGTCCTGCCTCAAAGAGACTACTACAGTCACAATTTGGGGAAATTTCTTGTAACCTGTTCGATCACAAACAAAGAAAAAGGAAATACAATCTGAAAAACCTTCGATAAAAGCCAGTTGTCAAATGGCTTTTTTACAAGCTTTTTGAATAGTGAGAAAGATTAGTGCAGAAATAAAAGATTTTTAAACACCAACTTTGGAACCCGCTTTGTAACCAATGAAAGATCAATAACTAATAAAAAGGTAACTTAAACATAAGTTTTCACAACCCTTTGATCTTGTCAGGATCAAGAAGCCATGATCAAACTTAGGCCAAAGGGTCTCAAAGTATTATTCAACATATTAAAAAAATCCTTTGATAAAATTTGAAGACAGTGCAAGAAAATAAAAAAAAGAATTTAAATGGCAAGGAAATAAAGGAACTCAGTACTGAAAAATTCTTAAAACACTTTAAATATTCATAGCAAGAATTTTTACAAAAACTGGAATAAAAGTGAAGATTGATCTATGCCATCCAAAAATAAGTAGGGAGCAAGAAATCACTTAGAACCATAGGATCTCTGGGCTGTGTTGTCTCTTTGCCAAAAACATGAGCAAGGGAGGTTCCCACAGCCATGTGGGGTTTGATTTTGGGTGAGGATTTGGTTAATTAATCATCAATTAGTGATCTGGAGGATTGGGATGAATACCCATTTGTTTTGTGGATTTGGTAAGATTAGGGTTTATCTTAATTTTAGAGGTGTTTGATCTATTTTACTTAAACAGTAAAAGATTAGCGCCATTTTTATTAATAGATAAATCCATTTGAATTTTAGATTTAATTAATAATAAAACCGGTCATGACATTGGGCTAGTGGGTATAGGCTGGTGTTGGACTATTTTGTTTTGGTTTTGGGTATGATTTTGAACATAATTGACCCCTAGACTTGGCAAAAGTTGGCAAAACAAGTTTCAACATTGTATGGCAGATTCCTTTTGTTAGAAGTTTAGGCAATTTGCACTTTTGGACCTTGGAACTTTATCAACTTGAACAAGGACTTCTCTTGTAATTCTTTCGATCGTCAAGGGCTCTTTTTGTCAAGTCATCATACTTTAAGGACCCCATTGTCATTTTTGATAATTGATTGGTATAAAGTGTTGACCTTTAAAACTTGAGGGACCAATCTTGTACATTCTTCAAACTTCAACGGTATTTTTGGAAAATCATCATTCGGGTTCGGTTCTTTGTGTGACTTCGTTTCCCGTGTTCGTTTTCGCTTGATTCTTGTGATCTTTTGATAAATTCACGATATCCCAACCACAAACACACATTGAAAAAATACAAAGTGTTTTGCACGGTTTTTATGATATTTTAAGCATTTTAAGTCCATTTTTAGGCAATGAGACCATGTATACTTGTGGTCTCATCAAAACTGAAAGTTAAACTATATTGAATGAGTTAGGATCTATATACATGGTTTAGCGGTGTTTGTAAAAAAGGATGATATTAGCAAGTAATATAATTACTTGGTTAACTAGTTCTAAAATCCTAACAAGATCCCGACGTGAAGGTCATGCTTAGTATTTAATGACCCCTTGGCGCCACCATGACTCACTTTTTTTGAAACCTTGGTAAGATGGTTTTTTAGACTTTGTACAAAATGAGATTTTGCTCACCCCCGACACGCATATGTACACGTTCACGTAATAATACATCTGGGTCGCGAACTAAATGTCTATAGATGAAACTTTGATACAATATTTCTAATTAATGATCTCATAAGTTTTTCCTTAAAATTAAAGAAATTAACGATCTCATAACATATTTAGCTAGAAGTCGAGAAAGCACAAGAAGAACACTAGTCGCCGTGTCGTATGTTTTTTTAATATTTTGTTCGTATGTTTTTTTCGTATGCTTTTTTATTTACTATTGTATGTGTGTTTTGAGTTAAGTATTGTAACGTATTTGAATTAAATGAATGAAATATTTCTTTAGGATATTGTATGAAACAATAGAAGGTGAGTGGTATTACTTGGTGGTGTTTTGATAATGAGGATGATGTTACTGTTGGTGTTATGTTTCTATAACGCTCTTGGTTTAAACATATGTGCATCATTGCACAAATTGCGCGCATCATTGATTTGGTTTTTAAGGATTCATATAAATGTGTTTGATTCAAGGCCGTCCAAAAATGTGCTCGCATTAACTTGTCACATTTGTGTAATGCTAGCAACGGTCGTAATTGTCGCAATATGATATTTAGGTCATTTTAAAAAAGTAAACCATTTGGAAGAAAAAGCTAAAGTACCATAATGGAATTTTAAAAATCTAAAACGTCCTAACAAACACAACACGAACAACCAAAATACCTTTCGATTCATGATGGTGTACCATTAACATTATTCGGAATCCAGCAAATAATCTTCTTATTGCAGCTTCTTGTGCAAGTTTTATATTTTTTTGTTCATACATAAAAACATGTTTAAATAATGGTGTTAAGAATCATATGTGCGATTCAAATTTGACTATTTTTTTTAGTTTTGACTTTCACTATTGATTTAATTATGAAAGAATTAACATTTATTTGCCATTTGTTTAACTTATAAGTATACATTTAGTACATTATAAGATCATTTCACCATGTATATATATTTTTGACGAACTCTAATCATTCACAAGTGCACGTTCAACCACATTAAATGGTAAACTGACAAGGGCCATGCAAATATTATGGAATTCAAGTTCCAAAAATTAAAAATAAATTTACATATTCGTTTTGATGGATAGTAACTAAAGGAGGAAGTCTTGTTTAAAACAACATTTAGTTAGAGTCTGTAATTTTGTTTCTAAGTATTTTGTGTCAGGACTTAATAACTTATTTGTATTAGAAGTAGACTATTTGCCTTTTCTATATATTTTAGTGGCTTATTTGTAAAATTATTGCATTTACTTGCTACTTTATTTAATTTACTACGTAAAATACATGTTTTGTATTTATTTTCATGCAAATGTATCGCGTCCAAATTAAGCTCGCATTCGCAATACACATTACGCATAAACTTTAACGCATCAAATCGCAAAACGCAATATTAAACTAAATAACACTAACATGTCAATACTTTTTTTAGTGTCGCCAAGTTATAGCACCTTCATATCTTGACTACGCTGTAATTTTATAATTTTCTCATTAAAAGACTTTAAAGAAGTTGAAAACTTCCATGACCATCTTAAATGATGCCACAATCTCAACCTCCTCATTTCTCTATATAATCAACTAAAAAGAGTCATACATCATCACATCCAATACCACCTAAAACACACTTCTTTGTTTCAAGTGAGAAACTAAAACAACCAAAATGACTTCTACCAAAGTTCTCATCCTTTGTATCCTAGTTGTTGCTCTGACTCTCCCCAGCAACCTCGAAGCACGTCGTCTCTTGAATATCCCTGGACTCCCTAGCACTGGGGACAGTAGTTTCCCTATGCCAACACTCCAGACACCAAGTTTCCCTACATTTCCCCCCTTTGGCTCGAGCCCATCTGTCGGAACAGGCTCCATGTTCCCTTTCCCTACTACCATGCCAACCACCCCATCAATGCCTTCTTTCCCTGGTATCTTCACTCCTCCAATCACTACACCCACAAACCCCTGAAGTGTACCACGTACTATCATGCCTTAATTTGTTATTTGTTGCTATTTTATGTTGCGTACGTGTTCTAGTTTCTTCGCTGCAGTAACCATTCGAGTTTCATGCTAGAACATAGATGACTATGGCTCTAGCTTGAATGGGATTGGGATTATATGTTAATGTAGTTTAATTTATTGTGGCCGTTTCTATGTAGCTTGTTTCTTCGTTGCGTGTGTGTGTTAAATTCAGCTTTGTAAGGGTGTATATCCCCAAGTTAAGAATGAAATTAGTCTTATTATTCACTGTTCACGTTTACTATTTATGTGATTTCTAACGTTAGTTGCTTATGTATTGTACCTTTCTTGACTTTATTGCCGAATAAAATCAAATTTTAGTGTAAAATTTGTTTTTTTAGAACCATTTTATTAAAATGCACCCCATTGTAAAATCGGATTGTCCTCCACTCGAAAACAAAATAATATAAAAACCTTCAAATTGCCCCTAAAATAAAGAAAAAAATGTGAAAGTCTTATATTAATATCTTTATTTTTGTGTATATAACAACTATTATTTAAAAAAAAAAATTTGCCCCTACTCCGCTAACTTCCTGGTTCCGCCACTAAAAACATGCATGATTATGACCCATAAAGTGGAGATGGAAATTACTAAATGAAGGAATATATTTCTAGGGTTGTGAACTGTGACTGGAGTTTCCTCACATATACAATTTAAAATAAGTACAAAAAGAAGAAGAAAAACGCATGCAACTATGCAAGTGAAGTAGCTTGTTCGTCAATCGTCATGGACCTTTCAGGCTTTCACATTAAAAATATCTGTATACATTTAAATTTACACAAAGATATAGAGAGATCATAACTATCATTAGACAACAGTAAAAATCGACATGCTCAGCTCACAAAGTTTTATATACAAAAGTACAAGTAGGTTAGAAACATTAATATCATTGAATGTGTCAATATTATATCAATGCCATATGAAATAATTCAAAAACTTTGGCGAAAAGTAAAAATGAAATGATATTGTCTGCGCTTGTTATAATGGTACTAGTATCTTTAAATGAAGTCACCAACGATAAGCAGTTGGAAATTTATGGGGGTATCAATTAATTTTGTGTAGCTGTAATTTGTGTATTCGGTGTTGTTTATTTCTTATTTACTTTTTATACTGAAACATGCAATAACCGATCAATAGATACATCAATACATGCATAGTCATATTTTATCATGTGAAGACTTTGCAGCAAGCATCGTTGGTAAAGCTAAGTTAGCAATATAGGGCCCGCTCTAAAAAAAAAAGTTAGCAATATAGGGCAGTTTTACTTCTATGTACAAGGAGATGACCAACGTTATAAAGATTTTATCACACGTAAGCGGAGAGAAATTAAATTTAAATCTCCAACCAAATTTAATGAAAATAACTAATCAAAGTATGGCCGAAAATCTGTGAGATTATACTGAAAAACAATATGCACAAATCACAATCCCGCCGAAGCAGTAAAGCGGGAATGTAACTCATACCCCAAACCCTAAAGTAAACCCGAATTGAGACGGGAAAGACTTTTTTAAAAAAAATCCGATAAGTATCCGTGTCCAGGTGAAGGAGTAGAGAAATTATATATGTAAGAGTAAATCGTATGATGGAGAGGAGGGGCTCGTCGGGCTCCTCGGGCTGAGCCGGCAAGACTTCCTCCGGCCACCACGCCGACCCCTCCATTTGTCCTGCCTTCGCCCAATAACAACGAAGCCACAACAAAGAGATAAAAAAAGCCGTTTAACGGCTATTTATAAAAAAATTCAAAATTTTAAATTTAATACTTTTATCCATATAAATAATATCTCTACACTCACACACTACAAAATTCGAGCCATTCCCTGACGAAATTTCGAGCGTTTCCCTGGCGACATGTCGCCAGGGAAAGTGTATCCCAGGCGACATGTCGCCAGGAAAACGTCGCCAACGAAAGATGGTGCGGGAAGTTTCTCTGGCGACTTTGGATTTCTCTGGCGACTAAGTGGGCCCCGCAGCTCTTGGGTTCAAAAATTGGTGCCACGCTGGATTTGGTGCGGGAAAGTTTCCCTGGCGACACATGTCGCCGGGGAAAATTTGGGTGATTAACAAACTTAAGTAATCAGGCTAATTAAACCTCACTTTTCCCTAGCGACATGTCGCCAGGGAAACTATTTGTTACGTTGACAAGTCAAAGGCTCGCGTTGACAAGTCAACGTTGTGCGAGAGTTTCCCCGGCGACATGTCGCCAGGGAAACTTTGCTGACTTTACAGAAAGTCAAGCGAGCCTCAGGTTTCCCTGGCGACTTGTCACCAGGGAAACTTTGCTGACTTTTCAGAAAGTCAAGCGAGCCTCAGTTTTCCCTGGCGAAATGTCGCCGGGGAAACTTTGTCATTTTTTTTGTGCAGCCTGCACAGCAGGCTATTTCCAGATTTTTCTCGAAATTTTTCTCGAAAAAATCTACCAAAACCTGGGAATACAAATACAAACCCTGAGGATACAAATACTAAAAATCTACCACGAATCTAATACTAAAACACAATAACATGTAACCTCTCGATCGATTAACTCGATCAATACAAATACATATGTCACAACTTGAGTACAAAGTTCCTAGTTACACTTATTAAACTTGCAATTCGGGGTTTACAATTATTAAACTTGCACACTAAGGTAGGAAAAACAAGACATACTAACCATTATTGCCATTCTACCCGTCGGCATTATCATTACCACTACCGCCACTCCCACCGGCGCGACTACCGCTGCCTCCCGTGCCACTCCCGCCGGCGCCACTACCACTGCCTCCTGTGTCACTCCCGCCGGCGCCACTACCGCTGCCTCCCGTGCCACTCCCGCTAGCACCATCCGATAGGAATGCTGAGAACGCATCGACGAACCTAAAGTCACTTCTCATAAATTCAAACACTTGAGACGCTTGTTCCAATCGTCGGTCGATGGCAGGGGAGGAATATATCGAGCACTTAGACTCCTTCTCGGCACCATCTGACCGACACCGGGCATGTGGCCTCGCTGCTTTCCGCCTCTAACGATACGATTGATCTCGTCGTCCGTATGTTTGCCTGCAGCCTTCATCGCAAGCATCTCCTCCTAATGAAGTGACAAAAACAAACGACAGTTAGTATATTATTTATTAGTCGGGTTGGTACATTATTTATCGGTATGGAATAGTAAAAAACCAAGGTATATACAAAAAAAATTAATTAATTAATTAATTTAAAAAAAATAATACTTACATACATAACGTGGTCCGCATCGCAAGGAAAATTCCCATCCTGGTCGGTGTGCGTCAAGAAGAATTGGTCAATGACAGTCGGGGGTGGCACATCAGCTTGAATTGCAGCTTGGGTCTGTACATACATAGACACGCATATATAGAATGAAGCAAATTTAAAACAAAAAATCACAACACCAAAACATATAATCAAAGACATATATGTATGCAAATTAATAATAGAATTTCTCACCACTTTGTCTCGAAGAAGTGCTAACGATCGAGATCCCTGCAGACTCGGTGTCTTCTGCCTAGACCGATTTTGGGAGTTCGTCAGGCATCATCCGGATCACTCCAAAGTGCGATATGTTTTTCCCAGTCCTCGGAAGTAATTTCCTGAGGACGCTGGCTGCGGACTCTGTCGATGTCTACCGTGCCGGTATCGATGTCTCGGCGCCAATGCTTTGTCTTGAACGTATTTTTCGAGAATTGTAACTCTTTTGAAGCATTTGATTGATGTCGCCACTTACACCATCCCAAGTCATAGAAGTCTTGTGGGGTGTCAGATTAAACTTAGACTGCATTCATATACAACAAATAAAACAAACACAAAGTTAGAGTTAGAGATATAATTTATACATTATTTTGTTTATTTATTTAATGGCTTATATATTTATTTAAATTTTTATAATAAAAACAACTTATCCTGATAAGCATAAGCTTTTTGAAAACAGCTTGTTCTGATAAGCTTATCAGGACAAGCTGTTTGAAAACAGCTTATCCTGATAAGCTTATCAGAACAAGCTGTTTGAAAATAGCTTATCCTGATAAGCATATCAAAACAAGCTGTTTTCACACAGCTTGTTCTGATAAGCTTATCAAGATAAGCTGTATTCAAACAGCTTGTTTTGATAAGCTTATCAGGATAAGCTGTTTGAAAACAGCTTATCCGAAAAAGCTTATTACCTTATTCTCATCAAATATATATTTATTTTAAAAAAATATTTATTTAAATTTTTTTATATTTATTTAAAAAAAATTATATTTGTTTAAAAAAAATTATATGATATAAATAAATAAGATACAATTTGTATATTTATTTAAATCTGTTATTTATTTATATGATATAAATAAATAAACAAATTTATTTAAATATATACACCATCAAATAAATAAACACAATAATGTTATGAAAATAAAAATGATAACTGACCTCTATGTTTGCCCAAACCTCGCCCTGATCTCTTCAGGGACATCATTCCAACTTGGGTAGTACAGTGGCACGAACCTCCTGATACATTCCCCAACGTAATTAGCTAAATGTTGAGCATGCGCGCCGCGAGGCCGGAAAGAGTCTTGTTCAAAATCTATCGGGACAGGGTCATGCTCTTCAACTTCGCTCAACAAATCGAGACATCGGGTAATGCCCCGAGTCTTTCTACCGGCCTCTCTGCCGCCCAAACTTTCTTTTCTTTTGCCTTTGCCTGCAAAAATCAAGTGAGTGACAAAGTCATAAAAATTCAAGGCAAGCAACATATATATGCACCAAATTTATGATTGTGTTACAATAATCCAAATATTCTTACCTTTATTTCTAAATAAGACGAGAAAACGGCTGCGGATGTTTGGCGTAGGAGGTTCATCCTCACCACCACCGTCACCACCGTGTGATCGTGCAACATCTGTTGACATCTGTACAAGTACAATTTGCATAACATAGACAAATTCATGAACAAAATAATATAAGCATGCACAAATCCAAATACAACACATCCAAATAAATATACACATTTAAACAATCCACAACAATTAGATTCATTCATTCAAACAAATAAGTGTCTTTTGCAAGTTACAACTAAAGATCAATATTTTTCTTCACAGGAATAAACTCTGTCTTCACCATCATCATCATTCACACGTTCTTCATCACTTAAATCATGAGGGACGTCTTCATCATCAGTAATACCATCGTCTTCGTCATCAACATTAATGATATTTGGCGGTGCATCAACCTCCGTTTCTTGGCCATCTATATGCAAGGTCACATCACCCAAGTCATTCAAATCAGTGGAAAGTGGTAGATCAGATGAGTTGTCGAAATGTATAATATCAAGAACGGCATCTGACACTATGACACCCCCGTTGGAAAACTTTTTATGATTAACATGTCCAACGACCTTCCAGTTGGGTTTGTTCTTATCTTCAATGTAGAAGACTTGTTTGACTTGTGTTACGAGAATGTATTCATCATCTTTCCACCACTCAGCTCTTGTGTCAGTGAGTTGTGTCATGTTGTTTCTATAGATAAGACGTTGTTTACGTAATTTGGGGCGAGTGTCGAACCACTTAACTTGGAACAACACAACACTGAACGACAAATAATGAAACACGATGATATGTTGAAGCCGACCATAAGCCATTGTGTTCTCAGGGCCAGGCGTACAAATGCCACTGTTTTAAGTTGTACGACGTTCATCGCGACTGTGCACGATATACCTCACACCGTCGACTATGCAAGAGTTTAGTGAGATTGGATTCGGTGATGGTCCACAAGCCAAAGCGAATAACTCGTTGGTTCTGATAACCTCTGGGTCTTTGTCATTGTCTACGTGACGTTGACGGATCTATGAGGAATAAAGGATTAGGTACAGAAAACTATTTATAATAATATTTTTTTTACAGGTAAGTACACAAGATAAGTCTAAGTTTACCTTATTCCCAAACCACGCGGGGAATTCTTTTTCCGTGTCTTTGTCAGGATATAATCTGAAAAACGTTCATGGTATTAGAATAAGTCGTTATTGTTAAGAAAAAGAAGTTTCAAAATAAAATAAAAAACGCGTACCTCTTGAACTCGGAAATATACTTGTCGATTTCAGGACTGTTGTTTAGTACATACCATTCCACTTTCTTGAACTCTTGATAAGGGAACAGAATAAACGACTTTCTCCCAAGCGGGTTACATACCGATCAGAACACCTGAAACTAACACGTTGGGGGAGGGGGGTCCACATTACGGTCGAGACGATTAAATTTAGTGGTAACATCATCCCGAAAATACTTAGAATAGAAAGTCAATGCTTCTTGTGCAACATAACCCTTCGCAATCGAACCTTCTGGCTTAGCTTTATTTCGTACATAACCTTTTAGCTCTTTCATGTATCTTTCAAATGGATACATCCACCGGGGGCGGATAGGCCCGCCTTCAATGGCCTCATCAGGTAAATGGATAACCAAGTGAACCATAATGTCAAAGAAATCAGGAGGATATATGAGCTCAAGATCGCACAAAATGTCAACCACCTTTTTTACAGCAGTCAACATGTCATCCACCATTAAATTTGCAGAGTAGAGTTGCTTAAACAAGTTACATAGGTCGATCAATGGTCTTGCAATCTTATCAGGCAAGTATTCCTGAAGTGCGAAAGGAAGTAAACGTTGCATCATTATATGACAGTCATGAGACTTCATGCCCGTTATATTGGTATCGTTATCGGTCACTTTGTGCTTGAAGTTGGATCCGAACCCATCTGGTAGTTTAACACTATTGATGTATTGACAAAACTTTTTCATGTTCTCTGGTGTGAAGGAATACGAAGCCTGAGGCTTCTTGCACTTCCCGTTTTTATTTTGGGTGAGCCACAAGCTTTTTCGAATTTCCAACTTTTCCAAGTATTGTCTTGCCTTGACAGTGTCTTTAGATTTTTCATTCATCAAAAAAGTGTTCAGGATGGCCTCCAACACATTTTTTCGATATGCATGATGTCTAAATTGTGTTTTAGTGAAATAAAAGGCCAATACTCAATCTCGTAAAAAATAGACCGTTTAGCGGTGTGACCAAGTTTCCCTGGCGACATGTCGCCATGGATACTTTTGACTTTTCAACGCATATTCACGTACCTAAACCTTTTTGTCGTTTTTCTCAAACCTTCCCTGGCGGCATGTCGCCAGGGAAACTATCCCTGGCGACATGTCGCCAGGGAAACTATCCCTTGCGACATGTCGCCAGGGATAGTTGCCAGTGTCGAAGGGGATAATTTTTGTCAAAATAAAATTTATTATTACTTATATATTATTATAATTAGTTATAAAATAATAATAATTATTATTATTATATATAAAACAATGATTATTATTATTATTTATAAAACAATTATTATTATTTATAAAATAATAATATCATCCCGGTCAGTTTAATTTCTAAATTCATTCCGATTTAGTCCGTTTAGTATCTTGATTTATTCTAATTCGGTAACCATTGAACATCTAACGTTTAACAAATGTATACTGACTCATCCATTGAACATCTAACGTGTAACCAAGACATGCCGAGTCATCCATTGAACAACTAACGTGTAACCAAGACATGTCGACTCATCCACTGAACATCTAACGTGTAACCAACACATACCGACTCATCCATTGAACATCTAACGTTTAACAAATGCATACCGACTCATCCATTGAACATCTAACGTGTAACCAACACATACCTACTCATCCATTGAACATCTAACGTGTAACCAACACATACCGACTCATCCATTGAACATCTAACGTTTAACAAAGGCATACCGACTCATCCATTGAACATCTAACATTTAACAAATGCATACCGACTCATCCATTGAACATCTAACGTTTAACAAATGCATACCGACTCATCCATTGAACATCTAACGTTTAACAAATACATACCGACTCATCCATTGAACATCTAACGTTTAACAAATGCATACCGACTCATCCATTGAACATCTAACGTGTAACCAAGACATGCCGACTCATCCATTGAACATCTAACGTGTAGCCAAGGCATACCGACTCATCCATTGAACATCTAACGTTTAACAAATGCATACCGACTCATCCATTGAACATCTAACGTGTAACCAAGACATACCGACTCATCCATTGAACATCTAACGTGTAACCAACACATACCGACTCATCCACTGAACATCTAACGTTTAACAAATGCATACCAACTCATCCATTGAACATCTAATGTGTAACCAACACATACCGACTTATCCATTGAACATCTAACGTGTAACCAATACATACCGACTCATCCATTGAACATCTAACGTGTAACCAACACATACCGACTCATTTATTGAACATCTAACGTGTAACCAAGACATACCGACTCATCCATTGAACATCTAACGTGTAACCAACACATACCGACTCATCCATTGAACATCTATCGTTTAACAAAGGCATACCGACTCATCCATTGAACATCTAACGTTTAACAAATACATTGAACATCTATCGTTTAGCAAAGGCATACCGACTCATCCATTGAACATCTAATGTTTAACAAATACATACCGACTCATCCATTGAACATCTAACGTTTAACAAATGCATACCGACTCATCCATGAACATCTAACGTTTAACAAATACATAACGACTCATCCATTGAACATATAATGTTTAACAAATGCATACCGACTCATCCATTGAACATCTAACGTGTAACCAAGACATGCCGACTCATCCATTGAACATCTAACGTGTAGCCAAGGCATACCGACTCATCCATTGACCATCTAACGTTTAACAAATTCATCCCGACTCATCCATTGAACATCTAACGTGTAACCAAGACATACCGACTTATCCATTGAACATCTAACGTGTAAACAACACATACCTACTCATCCATTGAACATCTAACGTTTAACAAATGCATACCGACTCATCGGTTGAACATCTAACGTGTAACCAACACATACCGACTCATCCATTGAACATCTAAAGTGTAACCAACACAAACCGACTCATCCATTGAACATCTAACATTTAACAAATGCATATCCAAATACACTCATGCATGAGGTTTCAGTATGCAACACTTGTCCAGCTGGTGGATTTGATGGATGGGTGGTCAATTGAACATCTAAATATTAGAAGGAAAACATTGGCGGGAAAACATTTGCGGGAAAATATTGGTGGGAAAACATTGGAGGGAAAATGTTAACAATTTCCCTCACTTTTTAGCATAAAAGGAGAACCACACACACTCCTTATCATCACAACCACCAGCAGATCACACACACTTATCATCACAAACACATTGTTATTATGAAGATGTTGATGCATGAAGCTTTTCCGGGCAAGTGTGGACATGAAGATGTAGTTCTTCGAGAATCGTGGCAAACTGAATCCTTTGGTAGACTGTACTATGCTTGTCCACGTTCACGGGTTTAACCTCCAGTTTCATATGGATGCAATTTTTTTTATGGAAAGACGAACGCGTCCAACTACTAATCAATTCTCTTGGAGGTTCAATGAGATTTTCTCCTCCAAGCTCTTCTTCAAGACCTTCAACGAGCTTTTCTCCTCCAAGCTCTTCTTCGAGACCTTCAAGGACTCCAATTTATTCTCCAAGCTCTTCAACGTGTGCAAACTGTGTGCTCTTGAATGGAAAAATAAAGGTACTTGAGAGTACAGTAGAGTTGTACCGCAACCCCGATAGGCACACAATGGATTCAGCTGCACTACTTCACGACCTTTACGATGACATGGGGAACCTTAGTTTGAACTAGTTTGTGATGTGTTTTTTTCCGTGTTTAAGAGTCTAATATCGTTGTAATATCCATGTTTAATTAAGCGCGTGTTTAAGTCTCCGTGACGAATAAAATTATGTTTAGGAGTGTTTGTCTGTAAGTCTCCCATATGATATTACAAAAGGTTTATGTAATATTTGGAATAAATAAATATTTGTTTTATAAATGTCTCATTTTTATTATATAAACGTCGTAAAAATAAAATAACATCGGATCGATAGTTAAAATAATAATTATTTGGAATAAATAAATATTTGTTTTATAAATGTCTCATATTTATTATATAAACGTCGCAAAAATAAAATAACATCGGATCGATAGTTAAAATAATAATTATATGGAATAATTGGTAACTTTTCATAATAAGCAAAAACTAATTATATATATGACAGGGAAATTCCCCGGCGACAGGTCGCCAGGGAAACTTTTGAGATTTGGCGGGTAAAAGCCCGTCACACATTTTCTGCTTAACTATGAAGCTAATTATATTTGACAAAGTTTCCCTAGCGACATGTCGCCAGGGATAAATTTGGCAGGTTATTATCAAAAAAAATTAATGGTAATTACGATGGACGAAGTTTCCCTGGCGACATGTCGCCAGGGATAAATTTGGACGAAGTTTCCCTGGCGACATGTCACCAGGGATAAGTGGGAGGGAAAAATTCCCGCTCTTTCCTTTGGCATCTGATTTTGGACGGTGTATCCCCGGCGACATGTCGCCTGGGATACTCTAGTCGAACTTTGACCAAAAAGTATATCTGCTTTTTTGCCACGTAAGCGATGTCGCCAGGGAAAAGTGGTTATCCCTGGCGACATTTTGTTGTCGGGGAAATCCCGGTCACCTGTTCCCAGTTTTCTTGTAGTGAAAACTTTTATACATACAACTTAATCTTTATTCTTAACCCGAAAATCATTTCAAAAGAAAAATGAGTGACTCAACCTTTTCCAATTCGTCCGATCTTGAATATATTGCCGATTTGGAAATGATAACGCAGATTGACGAAGAAGATGAAGTCGAACTTGTTCGAATGCGTAGATACATAGATCGTGAACGTGATATCGTTGAAGCACGTTTAATGGCCGATTATTTCGCTCTGCACCCAAAATATCCGGCGGAGTATTTTTGAAAGCTATATCGCATGCACCGATCATTATTTTTAGAAATAGTTCAAGGTATTGAAAATTACATTCAAACTCACTACAATAAAATCTTCCCTTATGGTCAACTTTTTCGACCTTAGAAGACAAGATTTTCGACCCTATCTAACTGCGATCGACTATGTCGACCCTTGAATGTCGATACAAAATTTTCGACCCTAGATGCAACGGGTTTGAAGAGTTTTAGTGCATACAGTACTGTTAATCCTCTAACCAAGCACCTTCAGTTTTTTACTATTCGCTATGATGCAACGGGTTTGAAGAGTTTAAGTGTCATTATGAAATTCACTTCTGACATACGTAAATTGGCGTCCGGTACAACACAGGATGCATTAGATGAATACTTGCAAATGGGGGAACACTACGCACGCGATTGTGTAGATAAATTTTCGATGTGCATAATGAATTTGTTTCCGCCCGATTTTTTAATGAAACTTACATTAGCTAACATTCAGAACCTATATGTCGCTCATAATAGGATTCATGGGTTTCCCGAGATGATTGGTAGTCTTGATTGTATGCACCGTGAATTGGTTAATTGTCTGAGAGTATGGCACGACCGATATAGGAGAGGTGATCAAAGACACCCAACCATAATACTAGAAGTTGTTGCATCATACGATTTGTGGATTTGACATACATTTTTCAGGGTTGCAGGTGCAAATAATGATATTATCGTTATGCATTATTCTTCTTTATTCGATGACCTTTTGGCTGAAAATGAACCAGAGGCCCATATGTTGTAAAGGGCAAACATTTCATATAGGATACTACCTTGCGGACGAGATTTGCCCATAGTGGTCAGCGTTTGTGAATCATTCACTGTTGCACGCGACGAAAAAACACTTTGTTTAAACGCCGCCAAGAAGGTGCCTATAAAGATATTGAAAGGGAAATTGGTGTTCTATGAGGAAGATGACATATTATTGCTCAACCGCCGCGTGCTTGGAGTGTCAAAAAGTTACGAAGAATCATGTACACGTATATCATATTGCATAGCATGATTTTGAAAAATCAAGGGTATGTGATATTCGAAGCAGGTGAATTGTACATCTGTCCTCAACAAAATATATTAAGAACATGGGTCGAGCAATGTGCTATCTGTTAGAGAAAACATAAAGAACTTCGTGATAAAGCAATGCATACAAGGTTTCAACAGTGCCTTACTGAGCATGTATGAGTATGTAATCAACCCAAAATAACTAGTTTATTTATTATTGTGTGTTTTGTAATTTTTGTATTTTTTAGGTTTCGTATCGTATTTTTCAATTCCGTATTGTATTTTATATATGTATTTGTAATTTTTATTTGAACGAAATGAATTTTAATTTTTGTGAAAATGAAAATAAAAAAAATAAAGATAATGGGTGAGGTCAAAGTGGAGAGGAGATAAAATGACATGAGAGAGGAGGTGTTTTTGTTAGTTGTTTTGGTGTGATTTAACGTTGATATGACAACAATTGGCAAAAGTGGAGAGAGGTTTCCTCTTCACCATACCTTTTAGTATAACTATAGGTTGGACGGTACGGAGGATAACTCGCGAGTGAGTGGGAGTAACACACACGAGTCCCATCCCGGTATACCAACTTACGGGTGAGTTGTGAGTTGCAAAACTGGTGGGCCCATATCGTTATGTTTAAATGTTTTTTATTAAGTTTGTGTGGGGAGGGTGTCGGGGGTATTTAGTGGGGTATGTATTGTATAAAATGTGTATTTTATAACAGGTTTAAAATGTGAGACTGGGTGAATATCACAACGATTGAAAAGTAAATAAGAGTGAATTGTATAGTGGAGAGAAAAAAGCTAATACGACGCTTAAGTGACGGTGAATGTGAGTGAACTGATCCTTTCAGCCTAAAACGCATAGCAAGCTAGAGACTCGAATACCACCATAAGATTATAGAAAATATTGTCATAAAGGCATACAACACATGATGGCATAGTATATAATTATGAGTAATTTATCTGTCTCATAATTATAGTCCACTGTTAATTTTTATATCGCTTTTGGTGTTGTTTGATATTCAATGAACATGCCTATGAGAATACATTTAAAACTCGATTCATTCATATATTTTGCATGAAAAGTTATATAAATAAAAAAATAGCTAAAGTCAAAGATGCAAAATAAAAACCACAACAGTGAAGTAGACTACAATTATGAGACAGAGGAAGTATACAATAAGCGCATAAAGGCACGTGGTGGTTCATTATGATCAAAGATATGGAAGAAAAAAGTAATACATTGGCAAGGGGGTATACGAGCATGAGGAACGTAGAATCTCAACGCATGGATAAGAATACGACCAACGGGAAAACTTAATTCTATGTAATCGGTGTGCACGAAGCGTGTAGATTAATATTAATATGGGGTGTATAGGTAACAACTATCTACACGAGATGATGCTAAAAGCAATGGACGTCCATAACTTACGTATAATGCCAAATGGTATCTATAGCACCTCGATGTCCCCTACCCACCACCACATCTTCTCACTAAGACCATCATAGAGGTAACAAGTATTATTTTTACCTTTTTGTTTAGTGTAAGAGTGATGGTATTTCGAATATGTGTTATAAGAATGATATTGGGAACATGTTTTTTTTAGTTTTATCATATAGCATAAAAGTTGATGTAGTTACGCTCATAACATGCTTTTATAGCCAATAGACGTGGTAAATTTTGCCTATTTTGCTAGTTATGGGCATTTTTTAAACCCTTTTCTAAAAGTAAAGGGAACTTTTTGCCCATCTATTATTATTGATGCGCTGAATGGGCACATGTAAGACATTAGAAGGGCTCAATGGGTGTATATAAAACACCAAATTGGACACTCGATGAATCTTTATATTCAATGCTTTTATTTCCCAACTTTTAAACAGGTATTATTTTTTATTTTTTTTACGTTTTTATATATTTTTTGCTCGTTTTAGCATGTGCTTGTTTAACCCGCCCGTTTGACCCGCACCCGTTTAGCCCGCCCGCCCGTTTAGCCCGCTACCCGTTTAGCCTATTGCCCGTTGCCCCCAACCTTTTTCCCGCTCACCCGCCCATTTTGCCACCTCTAATAGCCAACAACACCTAGCACTCTCAAGATCGCTTATAAAGCCAAAAGTGGACCATAGCTATATTTAGGGATGACAAAAGCATCGAAAATCGATGAGAAAATCAAAATCCGAAGCGGTTGGGTCAGGTTTGGATGTAGGTTTGGGTATTAATAATTTTTTAGTCGGGTGCGGGTTCGATGACGGTTTGTTGTAATACCTGCCCCAAAATTAGTATAAGTACCCATACTTGTTTACCTGAATTTCTACACGTTTTATAGGTAATATAATTAACTAGAGTATATATACATTATATATAATTTCTTTCATTTTTTTATAAAAGCATCTTTATTATTTAACCCATTTAAATGTTATACTAAATTATTCGAAACTGTTAAATCACTTTATCCAATATATGTTTACTTTAAATTTTAATATATCAAATTGTTTAGTGTTATTTTGCCAATGAATTTTAGCGTGAAATAATCTTGATACTCTTCATTTTATCCATAGAAAATTCAGTTGAGGATACCCGATACTTGTAGGGAAACCTTAAAAATTGATGAATAATATTAACTTGTACTAGTAGATAATAAGGGCGAGTACGATATAAATATTATAATTGGGTGCGGGTACGACTATACTAAAACCCGCCTCAGCCAGACCCGTTGCCATCCCTAGCTATATCTATACTTGAAACGCAAGTGCAAAGTCTAAAATCCGCATTAAAATACCATGAACAGTACATGTGAACAGTAAATACACGAGAATACGATAAAATTTAAAACTTTCCATTTATAATATATTACACGTGTCACGACATTAAATAACAAGTAATTATGTATATTTTAAAATGTGACGTGAACACGATATTTAATTCACGACAATTAAACACGAACATACACGACTATTTGGTTAACTTAGAAAAACTTCGGTTTTGCCTTGTGGGCTCCTTGTGGCCGCGGCATATCAAGACAAGAGGAAGGTAAAGGGCCTTTGGCCCATTAGCCCAAGTTTAATCCTTAACTAATTAAAACACGAGGGAAATAAAACATAATACAGTTTATTAAAAAAAATCAAGCTAGTTCTTGCCTCTCCTCTTGCCGCCTGTGGTTACACACCAAAATGGTGTTCGGGTCAAGTTTGATCTTTGATTTTTAGTGATACGTGTTCGTGTTTATAAGATTTAATCATCTACGCATTCGGTAATTACCACAACCCTTTCTTTTTAATTCTCTTATTGAATTCATGATTTCATGATTATTAATCTTAAAAACAAATCATAAAAACATGTTAAGATTAATTATGAACCAAGATTTAAGGTTGTTTGGGTTTGGTTTGTTCGGCCGAGGCACCACCGAGAGCACCAAGGCTCTCGGCTTGGTTTTTGCACCACCACCGAGACCACCAAGGTCTTGGCTTGGTTGGTTTTGGCTCGGGCGCAGGGAAAAAGGGAACCCCAACCTCGCGTCGGGGTGTGTTTGGTTTGGTTTTCGTGTCAACCGAGACCAATAAGGTCTCGGTGGGACTTAGTGTCAAGAACAGTGGGAACCGGCTTAAGCCAGGGTCACGTTGGGCTCGGCAGTGGCTAGCCGTGGCTCAGCAGGGGGAACAAAGGGCCACAAGTAGCAACCGGTTAGCCAGTCTAGCCACTGGTGGGCTGCGTTTGGTTTTCAGTCGCCGGCTATGTGGTATCGGCTAGGCACTTTTCGGGCTCGGTGCTAATTTTGTTCATGAGTTCGGGTACGGGACATTATTAAAATCAGTTTAATTAATTAAATTAAATTATTTTCATGACTATTTAATTTAATTAAAAACATGACTTAGGTTATAATATTAAAATTAAAATTTATGACTAACCTAAGTATTTATTTAGCCTAATTTAATTAAACATGTTATTTTAATTAATTTTATATCTTTATACCTTATAAGAGATGTATCAAATTGGTTGAATTGTTGAAAGTATAGAATGGTTGAAAGTGTTCAACCAATTAATAGATTAAACATTTACCCTCCTCTCATTTACTCCATTTAATTTCTAACATCAAAAAAACACACATTCTCTCTCTCTCTCTCACTTACACTACCCACCGGATCTCTCCCCACCACCTCATCACAATATAAACTAGCCACCACCAAATGTCTCGACAACCGGACCTTATAAACTGCCGGATCTCACTACCGAAACCCACATCTTCCGAGAGCCCAACCCCCACTGCACACACGACCATATAGAACAACATCACAAAAGGTTTTTTTATATAATTTGATGTCGTTTTTTATTACAGCCGTCACATGTAACCGTCGTTTTGTCTAACCAGAAAGTTGATTACCGGCCTTCTTAACGCTTGAAGGTATGTTTTCTAGATCTATATGTTGTATTTATGGATCTGACTTTTTATAAACATTTTTTCTTTTTATGTTACAGCCATCACGCGCCCGCCACCGTCTCACCTCACCACGGCCGGAGATAACCACCAGTGGACATAAATCACCACGGATCCGCCGCACTAGCTCACAACCAGGACCACCATTTTTAGTTCTAAGGTATTTTTTAGTATTTAATATATTTAAGTTTGTTTCTAATCTTCTTTTATTTCGAATATTTATTTGTTTTTTAGATCCGACACTTGAATTGTAGTAAGTTTGTTCCTAATCTTCTTTTATTTCGAATAGTCATTTATTTATTTTAGATTGTGATTCTTTATATGATTTAGGTGAATAATAGGTCAGTTTAAAGATTTTGATTAATTTGAAGTTTTTTTTTGAAAATTTTGATGCGGAAATGAGAGTTTGATCCGAATAGAAGTGATTATGTGAAATGATTAGTATATGACATGTAACAGAAGTTTCGAAATAATTCTATATAGGTTCATACAGAAATATAGATTCATTGATATATATATATATATATATATATATATATATATATATATATATATATATATATATATATATATATATATATATATATATATATATATATATATATATATATATATATATATATATATATATATATATAATAACATGAAAATTAGCAATATTGCCAGCTCCATATATGTTTCCATTGGTTACAATGAAAATTTTATGTAGTACGGAAAACAATGATAAGTTTGATCATAGTAATATTTGGGCCGAGATGGTGTGTATGATGTGAGGTGGCATCCTGAAGATAATCCAAGTTTAGTTAGTTGGGTCCATGGTCTGAACAACCCACACATAAACAAGGGAGATCATACGAAAAGAAACTGATTTGTGCGTTATAGAGTTATGGTCCCCACTATATAGAATGTGTACAAAATAGAACTACTCGATTCATTTCAGATTAATCCTTTTGTTTGTTAATCTGACTAATTTGCTGGTGCTCATCCTCTGATCTCTTTCTGCAACCCCCTTTTGAGCTTCACATAATGTAATTGATTTAAAGAGCAAAGATGTAAAGAGTAAAGAAGGAAAATCAGGGCAAATAGTCAAGGTGCCAGCTTTATTCTCTTTTACATCTCTATACATGCTAAAAAAAGCATAAATTATAGAATAATAAAATGGAAAAAAAGGTAGAAATGATCTGCCGTATATTGATTGAAAAAGGTTCGTAAATAAGCAAAGGGAATTGTGGCGGGTTGGGTTTCGGTAATGACAGGTAATAGACCGGGTTTGATAGTATTTAGAAACACATGTCGGTTGAAAACTAACATACATACACACACGGTTAATGGAACAGTCTTGCTGGTGCTTCTTGCATACTTACGCTACAAACCTGCAAACCCGAATTGATTGTCGACTGCAGACTTGCAGCAGCTAATGAAAATGAAAAACATCGATTGCTTCGTTTTTATAATGCTTGCAAGGTATTCATCAGGTATAACCATCTTCTTGGTACAGTCTATCAAATTTCTTAAATGTTCAACATAATCCATAAAAAGAAATCTTGTAAACTTATAAACGAAAAAATTGGAATGTCAACTTTGGTATGCTGTCAACTTGTAACATACATTTTGGTATTTTCAGAAATTGCTATCAATGGAAAAACATGGTCGTTGGGATAATCATTGTCACAGTGGATAACAGGCGAGTTTTAGTGCATTTACTAATCTATGTATTTTTATGGATTGATGTATTTTTTAGATTTGTGCATTTTTCATCTTCTAAAGTTTGCTTCTATTTATTGCGATAATTTTGTTTATATATCTGCGCATTTTGTTTATACACCTTCGTCGGAATTTGCTGTTGAGATTCATCTCTTTTTTTCTTCTAATAAACTGTTTTGTTTTGGTTTTGTATACCTTTTAGTTTTCGTAGTTTTTCTAAAAATTTCGACTTTTAATATGGTTCTTGAAAAGATTTATGAGATCAGATTCTTTTATAAAAATCTCACATCATATGGATTTGTTATGAAGATTTGATATGGTTGCTACTTGCTAGACCATGGATTTGTTTTTCCATGCATTTAGGTTGGTTTATTTTATAGACCCGTATATTTTACATTTAGGGATCTAGGTTTTTGTAATAATTTTGGCATATTATTGTTACAGTCACTTGTTGCCACCACTGCCTCCGGTGCCTCGCTGCTGAAACATACACCTCCGCTGCACTAGCTCACAACTACGACCACCATTTTTAGTTCTAAGGTATATTTAAGTTTTAATAGATTTTTTTATATTAATAAGTTTTGATTTCTTTTATAGAATTATGGATTATAATTGTATGCACGTGTCTTAGCTTTTAACCATGCATAATATGTAGTGAGTGCTAACAAACTTATTCTATCATTATGTCGGTGATTGTTATCTTTTCTTTTGATTACACGGGAGAATGACAGTCGCGACCTTCGTGTTTGAGACCCATCAATAGTTGTTAAATGGTACAACATTGTGTTTGGAAATATCAATTCGATGCTTGCCATTAGCTTACACGTTCTAATGCTTTTTTTTGGGATTCTTGTAGGAGATAGATATCTTATTGACAAGATTGCAAACGTGTTAACTTCAGTCCATTCCATGTGGTATCCAAGCTTCAAGGTATGTTCTCATTTCATATCTGATATCCTTAATGACTCTTAATATGTTGCATAAATGATACAGTAACTATGATAATTGGGTGAGAGGGGTGATGATTGTAATATTGTAGAGTAATTTGATTATTTATGACTTTCTATACAACGAATATACACTTAGAGTGGATTAGTTCACATCTAAGTTATAAAACTCAAAGTTATAACTTAGAGTGGATTAGTTCACATCTAAGTTATAACTTTGATTATTTATGACTTAGAGGGGGTGATGATTGTAATATTGTAGAGTAATTTGATTATTTATGACTTTCTGTACAACGGATATACACTTAGAGTGGATTAGTTCACATCTAAGTTAGAAACTCAAAGTTACGTTTGCATAAGTGTATTTGTCAATGCTGGAACCTGATTATCTACGTCAAGAAATGCGTTTTTCCAGAGTTGTTTTTATTAGACCCATAAACTTATTATGAGACGCAGATGGGTAAGCAATCTCAAAAATAAGATGTATCCGCCCTAGCTGGAAGCGTAGCAAGCTTTTCCCGCCACGACGCGTATCCTTTATGGATGCAAGCCCGAAAGCTTGCACAGCCACTGCGCAAATAATGGTGCGTAGATGAGATTACTAGAGCGGATTGATGCACACAAAACCTTAGTTATAAATTCAAAGTTACGTTTGCATGATCCTTTGTCACTGCTGGAACCTGATTATCTATGTACGATTATATAACTCATATTTTTAGAGGGTGATTTTTATAGAGTTTGCGTAGAACTAATTATAACATTACAAGAAGTGGATTTTAGTTATAATGAGTTGCTTATAGTAGATGTTTCATTTGCAGAAGACCAATCATGAGATATAATGATGTTCGGAGCTAAGAATTCAATGAAAATGTAGCAACACTCGCATGCCATGGTGGGGAGACTGAAAATTTACATTCGCACGAAGATTATATTAATTTTATAGAAAAAAATTAATATCTTATTGATAAGTGTAGCTTACCAATAATTGGTGTCCTAACCTTTACTTAATACGAAAGCCGACGACTTTCATATTAATTATGAACACTTTATGGAAGTGGCAACTGATAGTTATATCATCTGTGATATTACAAAAAATCAGGTCTGTGAATCTTCACATCAAACCCAATGTGTCAACATATCTAACAACAGTCGGACTTAATTGCCTATGTTATTTTGATGCATATACCTCAACTTAAAAAGTGAAAGTTAAGCCTAGATGGTAACTGATTCAACAATGTTCCGCTTATACCTCGAAATTGGACCATGGAAGTATTTGTTTTTTACAAGATTGTATAACTAAAGACTCGCTACCTCTGTGTTTAAAAAAGCACAATGGTTAAAGAAACCATCATTCCATGAAATAAATGTGTTATATTTTTATTAATATACACATTGCTACTGATACGATATGATACTCATCTTTCAAAATGAATCATATCTATAAAAAAATGATCTCGAAAGTGTAAGGCTCGAGTAGGACAACTAGAAGTGCCCGAAATTCAGTTCTACATTATTATAATGCTAAAACATAAGTAGTGAATTTGATTGTATAAGACATTATTATAATGCTAAAACATAATTAGTGAAATTGATTAAAAGAAGTATTATGCTATGAACGTTGTATGAAACACTTACAAAAAATGACATATCATTAATTATATGCCGTTAGGCAGTTTCCGTCGCTATGCGCGGGTATTCGTCTAGTAACTTATAGTTTATTAAATCAATCATGTTTATTATCTAATAAGCCATAACATTTAATCCATGACTTGTATTTTTACTAATAAACTTTAATTTATATTAACCTTTATATAAAGGAGGAGAATCACGCATCCATAGGAGCAGTGATTCTCCTCACAAACCGCTTTTTATAATACTATCCCCCTCTCTCACAACCAAAAAACCCTCTCACAAGCAAAACATACACTAGCACCTACACCTTTCCGTTATTTGATTCTATGGACCCTGTTATGCATTCATTGATCCCCGTTGTTGGTTTGATTGGTGTTAATTTGGCCTTTCGCCAATTAAATAATTGGGGGTTAATTGGATGCTTTCCTCTCCCATTAATTGCGATTGTCCGGTTGTTAGTTTAATTGAGGGTTAATTGGCCTTTCTCTGGGGTTAATTGGATGTTTTCCCCCTCCCATTAATTGCAATTGTCCAGTTGTTGGTTTAATTGAGGGTTAATTGGCCTTTCGCCAATTAAATATTGGGGGTTAATTGGATGTCCATTGCAAGATTGCCCCTTGCCATTAATTGTGATTTTCTGTTGTGTAGTGGCTACAGGAATCGTAGTGGCTACAGAAACCCAATCTTAACCGTTGCAATTAATCTGTGTCACGGTGGTGTCCGTTGATGATGTTCCTCTTAACATCCATATATATACCAGCATCACCACATAGTTGCATCTGGGTTTCCATTATTTGTGCTGCTACTACAGTCGTTCTGGAGAGGTCTTATATATGGGGCAGTGATGATACTAATGAATGAATTTTGGGTTGATTAATTTGAACAAACTTTTAGATTGGTCGTACCTTGGCGGGGTAATTCACTGTTGGTGTTTTGCAGCCATGGCGGTCTTATCGTGTTTGTTTCATACTTTTTTCTCTTCCAGATCTGAGCCTCTCAAAATCTGCTTTCCGACATTGTTTGTAACGGAAAGGTGTAGGTGCCGGTGTGTTTTTTGGTTGTCAGACGAAATTTTGGTTGTCGGTGAGGGGTCCTCCTTTGTATAAAGGTTAGTTTCTGGCTTTTTTATTATTTGTAACTTTATATAAGATGCTTAGTTCATAGAGTTGGGTGCGGGTCAATTTTTTCCATTTATGACCGTTCATATAAGATGGTTAGTTAAATTGGTCTATTGTTCATTTGTGTATTCTGTTGGTCTGGTTATTTAAAATGATTTTTGGGTCCGTACGGATACAAAGCTTGGAATGAATATGTCTTAGCCGAAAATGCAATGGGTTAACTCATTGTTTCTGCCTGTTGACTAGGTTATTCTATGTGGATGACCTCTTTTCATCTGAGGCGTATGATCTTTGAATCTGCGGATGTCAAATGGTTCGTGTTAACCAACTTCACCCAACGAAACAATCGGGTTGGTCAGGACAGTAAGGCAGGTTGAAAATATTATGGGCAATGATGCAAAGTCTGTGGATGGACATTTTTACAAGGGTTGTTTCTCAGCGTTTTGAGGTCTTATATATGGGGCAGTGATGATATTAATGAATGAATTTTGTGTTGATTAATTTGAACAAACTTTCAGATTGGTCGGACCTTGGCGGGGTAATTCACTGTTGGTGTTTTACAGCCATGGCGGTCTTATCGTGTTTGTTTCATACTTTTTTCTCTTCCAGATCTGAGCCTCTGAAAATCTGCTTTCCGGCATTGTTTGTAGCGGAAAGGTGTACGTCCCGGTGTGTTTTTTGGTTGTGAGACGGAATTTTGGTTGTCGGAGAGGGATCCTCCTTTATATAAAGGTTAATTTCTGGATTGTTTTTATTTGTAGCTTTATATAAGATGCTTAGTTCATACAGTTGGGTGCGGTTCTATTTTTTCTATTTATGGTCGTTTATATAACATGGTTACTTAAATTGGTCTATTGTTCATTTGTGGATTCTGTTGGTCGGGTTATTTAAAATGAATTTTTGGGTTCGTGGGGAGTTGACTAGGTTATTCTGTGTGGATGACCTCTTTTCATGTGAGGTGTATGATCTTTGAATGTGCGGACGTCAAATGGTTCGTGTTAACCAACTTCACCAAACGAAACTACCGGGTTGGTCAGGACAGTAAGTCAGGTTGAAAATAGTATGGGCAATGATGAAAAGTCTATGGATGGACATTTTTACAAGGGTTGTTTCTCAGCGTCCGTATCTTGGCAGGGCGACGATTCGGTCGCAGCCATGCCAGGTTTCTGGGTCGCCTTCCATACCTCCAGATCTGAGCCTCAAACGCAGTAACTCATTGTATCTACCTACTGACCTGCTCCAATTCATTGGACGAGGGTCATTCTTTATGGATAAGCCCACATCTGCTTCACTTAAGACATTTAGCATGCACTTGCCGGCTATGTGAACCCCAGATTATGGTGGGTTCTTCGTACAACTTCCATGTTTCTTGGACCCGAGGCTTTTAAATTTGTGGCCTTGTCTTTTTTGTTGCCTTTCCTCCCTGCTGCTTTTAAGGACGTTGTTGTTTGTGATAGAGGGGGATAGTATTATAAAAAACGGTTTGTGAGGAAAATGACTGCTCCTGTGGATGCGTGTTTCTCCGCTTCTATAAAAAAGGTTGCTTTAGGGCTGTGATGAGGGTAAGCGGGTGCGGGTAAAGATACCACATCTCGGATGCTTGGCGTGGCGACCTTGCGAGGTCGCAGCCATCACGGGTCGTGGTTGTTTGCCCTGAATAGCGCCTTATATGAGCCTATGCTATACCCTGGGAAAAAACAACAAACTTTTCGTAAGCTCGCTTCCCAGGACCCGGTCCTTGCGATCGTGAGCATGTGATCGCAGGCATAACGATTGTCAGATGTTGTCAATGATTCTTATGCCGGGTATTTCCGCCTCTATGGTAGTTAACTGTTGTGATGGTCGCTGCCTTTAGATTTGTGATATCTCAGGCTTTACACATTGGAAAAACAGAAAAATTGGTACACTCTTATGGATCCGTGCATCTCATCCTTTATGTAAAGGTTAATTTTGGGCTATGATGAGCGTAAGCGAGCGCAGGTAAAGATACCGCATCTCAGATCTTGGCGTGGCGACCTTGCGAGGCTGCAGCTATGCCGGGTTATGAGTGTTTTTCCCATATGGCGCTTTATCTGAGCCTATGGTGTACCCCGAAGAAACTGGAAACCTTTTAGTAAGCGCGCTTTACAGGACCCGTGCCTTGCCATGTTGACCCTTTGATCGCAGACATAACGGTTGCGAACTGTGGTTAATGCTTTCTGCCGGGTATTCTCGCCTTTATGCTGGTTAGTTACTGTCATGCCCGTTGCCTTTGGATCCGTGGGCTGTTTGCCAGCACGCGGATCTTGCCAGGACGACCATTTGGTCGCACCCATGGCGGGTTTGTGGGTTCGCCTTCCATACATCCAGCTCTGAACCTCAAACACAATGACTCATCATTTGAACATGCTGATCTCCTCCAATTCATTAGCCGATGGTCTTTGTTTATGGATGCGTTCACGGCTGCTTCACGAATTCCCAAAAACTGTTCTTTACCTCTCGCGAAAGGTAACGTTCATTCTCTACGGTTATAGTGTTATTTTAACGAATAGTACCGCTACATATATTTTCATGTTTCAGTTGTGCAGTTGGTATTTGTCGCTGTATGGTATCTTTTTTGATTTTATCAGTCTAACTAAATGTGTCTATTCTGCAACAGTCTGCCAATGATTTAGAGAATACGATGGCAAGTGAATTAGACCAGATGCAGACGGTGAACTTCCAGCCCCAAACATACATGTAAGTTGTCTTATAGCTGATGTGAATGTGTCTCATGATCCAAATATAGTTATACCTGATTTGAGTTTTGATTCCTTTTTATTCCTTATTTCAAAAAGAAGATGTTGTTGGTTCGTAGAAAACATAAAACTGGACCTGCATTTTAAAAAAAATTGAATAAGCCACCTTCATTTAAAACCCAATACCTATGATGGTGTAAAAATTGATTTTATACACATGTTACCAACACAACAGCTTTGCCGTGTTGTTATCAAATTTGTTTCTGTCAAAAGGTAACGAAAGAGATATCTCATGCATGACATTTCTCTCGCTGTAGCACATGTTGTTTTGCTATATTACCTTAGCGAGTATGTATGAATTCTATTGCTAAAAAGCTGGATTTTCAACAGTTACTATATTTTGGTGTAGTTTTAATAACTTTTGGTGCATGTCCATGTTCGTTTGTAGGAGAAGGCGCCCCCAGTTTGAACCACATCCATATTATACCCACCCGAAACCTCTGCTCCTTATCATCATGGAACTTTGTTTCGGCCGATCGTGTTTTGAGGTCGTTGTAAGCGTGTTACTGCGGCTGTCAGCGATCTGCAAGAAGACCAGTTCTTTGATTCTTTCCCTATCTGAGACTCATATTCCCTGGGTAACTGAAGGGCCAGGCCCAGGGCCGACACCAATAGCAGATGCAAACATTGAACAAGACGGTACATCAAACCAAAGGGCCAGACACAGAAAGTGCATCAACCAAGGTCTCAGAAATAGGTGAACAAAAAGAAACAGGTGCGCAGTCTTTTCTTAGAACTTATAATCTGGCATTTACTTGGGCCAGCCTTCTTTGGAGGCGTGTCTTTACCTAAACGTCACGTTAATCGAAACGTCTGTCGAAAAAAAACCAATATAAAACAAAATATCATACATTCCACGTGGTTCATTGAAACTGATCTTACAGACACAAGATAAAACTAAAAAAAGAAACAACTAAAGCACAGACACATAACCCTAAAGACTCGGCGGTGGACAAACCAAACGGACGACAACATGGAGCTTTATTTTCAGGCCTAAAATATTAGACCAAAGCCGACTCCTACAGCATCCATTCACCAAGGCCCGTTGGACAAAATTTTCTGAGCAAAATCCTCCTTGAGGTCGATCATGGTCTGGATTCTGGCTGCCTCTGTGTTCAAGGTCTGAATGAATGCGTTGTCCTCTAACTGCTTTCTGTCCAACATGGCTACCATCATCGAGATCATAGGGTTGGCTGGAAAGGTCTGTACCTGCTGGATCTCTTGAATGAAATGCTGACGATCTACAACTTTTTGAAAACTGCCTGCCTAGCCGCATCCACCTTACGCTTCCATGCTTTGTCAGCCACCACATCCTTCTCCAGATACCAAACAAACAAACCGCCCAAGTCCGTACTACCGCTCTCAGCTTCCAATGCCCAGATCCTAGGAAGATATGCCATTCTCTGTTTGTTTAGATTTTTTAAAGTAGGTGAGAGGTTTGTGTGGGATTACCAGATGCATACATGCCCTTAAATAGAGCCTCTTCCCATTCCACTATTTCTACAAAAAAGATTCCAGTTACATTTTAGTTCAAATAGCTAACTAAACTTAGCTCACGCCTCCCACTAATTTTGACCACCTTAGTTCATTTCCAACTTGGAAACACACCTGCACATGACACTTGAGCTCACCTAGCCTACCCCTTACCCAAACTAGCTAAAAAAATAATAGGACCATAATAATATCCACATATTGCTTAAGACAAAGATGTCACCTTCAAAACCTTTTCAGCAGGATACTCTTTCTTTCAATTTGCACCACTTACTCACTGCATACACTCTCCCATCAACCAGTTACCCTTTGTTTAAAAAAACCATATCTTTTGGGTCATTTTTCCCCCTTATTTGGAACACCAAGCATGCATGTTCAGGTTTTAAGTTTACTCATACACTATACTTTGTTGTGCAGGTACTCCACCAAAACCCACTCCACCCAAAGTTCCACCAACGGTAGCTACATCTTCGAAAGACAACCCGCTGTTGTTTAGCACAGTGTTGTTAAAAGACCTCTACTTCCCGGACAAGAAACACCATACTTTGTTGTGTAGGTGCTCCACCAAAAGCCACTCCAGCCAAAGTTCCACCAATAGTTAACTGCTTTTCTATATATCAGTGTCGGGTAGGATCAAATCATTGATAGTACTGATTTGCAGAATAGTAACAGTCGACTTACACGACCTGCATTTCATGATATTGACATAGAAGTGTTTGGAAAAGTTGCTTTGGTGACTGTTGTATCAGAAAAAACAATCTTCTAGCATGAAATAGCTTTACCAATTGATGTGGAATTGTGGATCTTGATGTAGTTGACTATCTTCCGTAGTATTGGGACATCCATAGAAAATGCTCGAATTGGAACAATTTTACATATCTCTTAATTCCATGGTCCAAAAGACAGGTAGCCCAACAAAATGAAAACAACTTTGTGTAATACAGCTTAGAATAGGAGTGCGGTTAGATATGAGGCCAAGAGCGTCGAGGATCACATTCCTTTACGATGCGACGTGCATATTCTTACATACGACTTATGGAAATTTGTGGTCTCAAGTAAGCATGGTGACGAGTGCAACGATTGCTTGTCCTATATAATTAATATGATTTTGTTTAAACTTCTCTCTTTTGTTAATTCTGTTCTTTAGTTGTGTATAAAAGACTAGATTATTGACCTGTGAAATTCACGTAGGCTTAAAAAAACCGTTGATAATGTTTATATAAGAGCGATTTGTGATATTACGTAAATAAATTTCATGTTAAATGTATAAATATAAATATTAATGCTAATTTGAGATACAGCTAAATTACTATTGCAAAACTATAAAAAGACATTTATTTTTATAGAGCCGTGAGTTTCATAGGTCACTAAATAAAAGTTGTATATATTAGGCACAACGATCATCGTTTGTCATCTCAAATGTAATTTACATAATCAAATCATTTCAAAAGTTGATTTCCTTTGCATAACAAATCAGTTTAGCATGTGTTTAACCAAACTAGATGCTCTTTCCTATCAAAATAACCGTAAAACACCCGTGCTCCCCGCAGCAGAGCGCGGGTAATAAATCCTAGTTTTAATAATCCAACTTATTTCTAATTATGGAAACTAAGTATTTTTGGGAACTTTCTATTTTTGGAAACTCACTATTTTAGGAAACCTGCTATTTTTAGAAAGTTGATTAGTATTACAATACAAGTATTATAATACCTTAATACATGAATAATAAACAACAGAATACAAGCATAACTACAGTTAATACTTAAAACAGTTAAAACGTGATAGAACATGAATAATAAGCTAAGAACACACAGAACCAGTAAAATACATGTATCTCAGACAACTCATACACGTCCCTATTCTTATGTAGTATTATCTGTCAAGGCGGAGTAGGTTCTTCAGCGTTTCCGTTAGCTTCTACTGGACACAAGGTACGGATTTCCCGTCCTTCAGTAAGGACAATCTTTTCCTTATTAGGATTTCATGTATGCAGCTAACTGTTTTCCTAGTAGTTACAGATTTAAATGCTTATGTTTTATTAGTTACCTTAGCCATATACATGCATGCCAGTTTCACCTAGTTATGGAGGTACCATAACCATAACACTAGAGGCACCAGTGTTATGACTTCACCACGGCGGAGTGGTAGCTCGTGGCGTCCCTTTTAGTTTATTTGGCCATTATTTATTATTATATTATCATGTGGGGCTATGGGTGCATCCTAGTACAGTTTCAGTCAGGATTTCATGGTGAATGTGGTGTGTGCCTTTTATCCTTCACTAGGAGCTGATCCCTCCTACCCATACCATATTAATGCATACCCTCTAATTGCATGACGGGGTCTGTAACACCCCACTTTGATAAGTGGACCATTACGCGTAATTATGGTATGTCATCAAAGCATGCATAATATGTAGTAAAACATGTCACACCCTCAATTTGGCTCACGTGTACAATTACACGAGGATGCGACTACCATGACAACAAGGAGAAATAGATACAAGAATAACTAAGAAAAGGTCATTTTTCATTCATAAAACATAAAGATAGAAATTGGTCCCAAAGAGAATTGTTTTACACATCATGATAACATAAATCAAGTTTCCAAATGTCATACATCAAAATCAAGTCTCAATGTTAAATCATGATAATTTTTATTAACTCCATAGCACAACCATGTCACTCCTTCGCCTTGACACCTGAGAAAGACATTGCTAAAACGTCAACACAAAGGTCGGTGAGTTTATAGGTTTAAGTATAAATAGTGTGATGAACCATAAGATTTTAGTTAGGCAACCGACAAATAATCTTATAACAAATACAAGGTTATCATCAAATAGCATACGTTCATGATACATACGTCTAAGCTCATGACACCGAAGCGTTAACCGTACTAGCAACATAATATTAGAGCCCAAGAAAATACTACCCCAAAGTATTCGTAACACCTCAAATGTATTTGTATCTAATTTGGTCACACAACTAACATTAGATAGGGAGGCCAATCCCAATAGATCTATCCATAACATTTGCGCTTACACAAAGTAATTAACGGTTCATGATAGTGGGCTAAAGCATCTAGGGGTATCGCTACTTAGACATCATGTAGGTACGTATGAGTTTTAAGGTACTTATGTTCATCCGTAAAAACAAGCAATGTTCTCACCCCAAAGAGTTAAAAGCAATTAAAAGTGGGGCTATAAACTCACCTCGTGAATCAAGCAAATGGATGAAAATGCAAAGAAGCTCGAGAATACTACCACGTTATCTACGACCTAGTTAAATATTAAATATTGTGTTACGACGACTATAAATTTATAAATAGTAATGCATGGCATCCTAAGTGTGCTTGACTTTACGTTTTATTTATGACGACACGAAAAATACTACAAGGTTATTAAACGGGTTTATCTTAACAATGTATAAACAAAATTTGGTTGTTAGGCTTTCATAAACCCAATTTACACCCGGCGGCCCAAATCATCCAAGATTATAACATGGGCTCAGCCCTTTAACCGTTTAACTCACCCTGGACCAAACCAAATGGCGATACAAACAAAGAAATCACGGGGACACGTTTTTATATACTCGTTATATTTGTTTGTCTCATTATTAATCATTCACAAAAATCCCACCGCCCCATTCTTTTCTCTCTTTCCTGGTTAATATCCATATTCAGTTTTCATCATTCTTTCACAAAGTCAAACCGAGATCTATGTTTATTCGATACATATACATCAAGAAAAGTGTATTCTTGTTTCTCTATGATTCGTCTATCATGGCTTTATCCCTATATCTTAATCAATCTGATTTGTATGGTGTTCTAATGTGTTCTCCTGGATGATTAAATGATGGATCATCATAAAGATAAGTTTTAATATCCTTATTCCTTCTAAGAAAATGTTTTCATGGATTGTTTGTTCATAACTTCGAAATAGTGATGTTTATTTAATCTAAAGGCGCAAGATTCATGTATCTAACAACGATTTTTATTCGGATTTAATTGTTTATAAATTAGGGTTTCGAAATAATTAGGGGTTTTGATAAATCTAATGCTTAAACACAACTAATTAGTGTTTTCTATCATGAAATCTGGTTAATTAGTCCGATTTGAAAGATTAGGGTTTCGGTCGATTTTAGGGTTTGTTCATAACCCGGTTTCTAATTTAACTAATTGGTCAATTCGGGTCTAGATTATGTTTAATTAGAGTTTAGGTTAATTTGTCAAAATTAGGGTTTGTCAAAATTGTGGGTTTTGTGTGTATGTGGTTTAATTCGAATTCCAGGGGTGTTTATGGAAAGAAATTAATATAACTTTCATGTTCTGATTATGAGTTGGTTGGTTTCATGTTTGGCCGATTGGTACTCTTGCATTCGGTTTGGGTTATTTGGTTCCTAAGACATTATTGATGAGCGTATTATGTCTCCTACCAATATTATTTATGAAAATGTGAATAGAATGGTTCGGCTACAATTTCTAGTTTTTAACATATAATTTGAATGGTGTCTAATTTGTCTAACACACTTGTTCATGTTTTCCTAGGGTTGTTTGGTCAAGCACATCTAAGTAATATAGACATGGATGCAAAAGGAAGATAGAAAAGACTCACAATAGAAACTTTTGGGGTTTCGGCTATGTTGGATTCGGACAGAGTGAAGGCTTGGCTGGAAACTTAGTAGATTTGCTCAAAGCTCCTTTGGTTGCCCAGATTATAACAATGTGTTTTGTTTAGTTTTCTTTTTTTGTTAAGGACTTGTGAAAAATGGACTATATACTTAACATTGTATTCTCAGCATAGGGTTAATCCTAATCTGGAATTAGAGGTCTTGTGATATACCCAAAAATGGCAAACTCGGCATGTGTGTTGGCTTGTTGTGTTAAGTGGGTTAATAAACTATGATTTCCAGATTTTGGGTTGACTGTGGTTGACTAAGTTTGGTTCCCAGGTTTATAAAAATGGAGATTTCAAATCTTTGAGTTTTCTTTAACTCACTTGTGTTTACTTGTTCAATCCTTACATACTCGGCCCAACTCAAGGTTGGTGTGGGCAGGTTCGGCCCAACATAAAACTAATAACATTCGGTCCATTAAGGTAACCCAACATGATATTCGGCCCACCAAGGGTCTTGTTAAAACGAATATGAATCACAAAACGCGTCGATACGTAATACTATCATTGTCATACTAAAGTTAAATCATAAGGCTTAGACTAGTGTGGATACGTGTATTCTCAAAGGCTTAATAAACTTTAATAACCGACACAAACCGTTAACAAGTGAAACGTCTTACAAACGGGCACGTCTTATTAAAATAGACGCGAAAATTCAAGTTGTTACATTCGCTCTCCCTAAAGAGGGATTTGTCCGTAAATCCAAATAAACGATACTATTTAAGTCGACACCACATTAGTAAACAAGTGAGGGTATTTCGCTTTGAATTGATCCTCGCGTTCCCAAGTAAATTCGTGTCCTCTTCGTGCGTTCCAACGCACTTTAACAATAGGTATACGGCTTTGTTTGAGTCGTTTAACTTCTCTTTCCATAATTTCGACGGGTTCTTCAACGAACACGAGTTTGTCGTTGAGTTGGATTTCGTCCATCGGTATAACAAGCGTTTCGTCGGATAAGCATTTCTTTAGGTTGCAAATATGGAAAACATTATGCACACGGTTAAGTTCTTGAGGTAACTCCAGGCGATAGGCAACGTCACCAACGCGTTGAATAATTTCGTAAAGTCTAATATATCGAGGGTTTAGCTTTCCTCGTTTACCAAAACTGATTACACCTTTCCACGGTGCAACTTTCAACATTACTCGATCTCCGACTTTAAATTCCAAAGGCTTTTGTCTTTTATCGGCATAACACTTTTGTCGATCACGAGCCGTATGCATACGACTTTTGATTTGTACGATTTTTTTCTGTTGTCTCGTGAATGATTTCCGGACCGGTAAGTTGTGCATCACCAACTTCCACCCAACAAACGGGTGAACGACACTTTGGACCATAAAGTGCTTCAAACGGTGCCGCTTTAATGCTAGTGTGGTAGCTATTGTTGTACGAAAATTCTACTAACGGTAAGTGTCGATCCCATCCGTTTCCAAAGTCGATTACGCATGCGCGAAGCATATCTTCTATCGTTTGGATGGTTCTTTCGCTTTGGCCATCCGTTTGAGGATGATAAGCCGTACTCATGTCCAATTGCGTTCCTAAAGCTTCTTGGAGAGATTGCCAAAATCTTGAGCAATATCGACCGTCTCGGTCCGATGTGATAGAAATTGGTACGCCGTGCTTAGCAACGATTTCCTTCAAGAATAATCGTGCCAATTGATCCATCTTGTCGTTTTCCTTCATAGGGAGAAAGTGTGCGGACTTCGTTAAACGATCAACGATGACCCAAATGGTGTCGTAACCCGCGGACGTTTTAGGAAGTTTGGTAATAAAGTCCATAGTAATTCTCTCCCATTTCCATTCCAGGATCCTAGGTTGGACTAGTAATCCGAAAGGCTTTTGGTGTTCAACCTTAACTTTGGCGTAAGTTAGGCATTTACCAACATAAGTCGCGATGTCGGCTTTCGTGTTTAGCCACCAATAGAACATTTTCATGTCATGATACATTTTGTCCGATCCGGGGTGGATCGAATACTTGGACTTGTGTGATTTATGCATGATTAGAGCTCGAACATTACCGTAACGAGGTAACCAACTTCTATTGTCAAGACACAATGTTCCATCGGCACGTGCAACGAGGTTCTTGGTGATCATCCCACCGGCTTCTTCTTTATCGATGTTTTCTATCTTAATAGCTTCTCGTTGGGCTTCTAGGATTTTTGCGAGTACGTTTAAGCCAATAGTCATCACTAAGGCTCGAACCCTTAGAGGTCGTTCGCGAGGTTTTCTACTCAAAGCATCGGCTATAACGTTAGCTTTTCCCGGGGTATAACGAATGTCACAATCGTAGTCTCCAAGTAGTTCTAACCAACGTCGTTGTCTCATGTTGAGTTCTTTTTGGTCCAAGATATGTTGAAGACTTTTGTGATCGGTGCAAACTACACACTTAGTACCGTATAGGTAGTGTCTCCAAATTTTGAGAGCAAAGACAACCGCACATAGCTCTAAATCGTGAGTAGTGTAGCTTTATTCGTTTGGTTTTAGTTGTCGAGAAGCGTAAGCAATGACCTTTTTCCTTTGCATGAGAACCGCGCCTAGACCTTTAATCGATGCATCACAATATACTTCAAAGTATTCACTACCCTCGGGTAGTGCGAGAATGGGCGTGTCACAAAGTTTTTGTTTGAGAGTTTGGAAAGAAGTTTCTTGGTCGTCTCCCCAAAAAAACTTCTTGTTCTTTTGAGTCAATTCCGTCATAGACTTAGCGATTTTCGAAAATCCTTCGATAAATCGTCTATAATAACCGGCAAGTCCAAGGAATTAGCGAATCTCCGTAGGAGTCGTAGGAGTCGCCCAATCCTTTACCGCTTCGATCTTAGCGGGATCCACATGGATACCACTACTATCGATCATGTGTCCAAGGAATTGTACCGTGTGAATCAAAAATTCACACTTTGAAAATTTGGCGTATAATTGTTCTTGTTTCAACAATTCCAAAATTTTCTTTAGATGTTCCTCTTGTTCTTCCTTACTACGAGAGTAGATAAAGATATCGTCAATAAACACGATCACGAACTTGTCCAAATAAGGTTTACACACGCGGTTCATAAGGTCCATGAATACCAGGGGTGCATTGGTCAACCCAAATGGCATGGCTTGAAATTCAAAATGACCTTATCGGGTTCGAAACGACGTCTTGGAAATGTCTTCTTCTCGAACTCTAAGTTGATGATAACCCGACCTAAGGTCAATCTTTGAATAAATGCTCGAACCTTGAAGTTGATCAAACAAATCATCGATCCTTGGCAAAGGGTAACGATTCTTTATAGTGAGTTTGTTCAATTCGCGATAATCGATGCACATGCGGAACGATTCGTCTTTCTTTTTCACAAATAAAACCGGGGCTCCCCAAGGTGAGGAACTCGGTCTTATGAATCCTTTGTTGGTAATCTCTCTTAGTCTGATCGGCTAATTCCTTCATTTCGGCGGGCGCTAGTCGATAAGGTGCTCTTGCTACGGGTGCGGCTCCGGGAGTTAGTTCGATGTGAAATTCTACTTGGCGAAGTGGAGGTAATCCGGGTAAGTCTTCGGGAAAGACTTCGGGTAAATCACAAACAATTGGAACGTCTTCAATTGTCTTCTCCTTCTGTTCGGCTTCGTTTTTACTAGTAACTTTAATAAGGAAAATAGGACGACCTTCTTCGATGTACTTTTGAGTTTTAGTACATGAGATGACATTTAAACTAGCCCGGCTTTTCGCACCATTCTTTTCACCGAGGACGGTTAAGGTTAGGATTCCGTAGGGAATACGGACTTGTTTTTCGTGGCAAATTATCTCCTCATGGTACGTGGATAGCCAATCCATACCAACGATGACGTCAAAGCTTCCAAGTTCGATAGGTAAAAGATCGATGATGAAGGGAATATTTTGGAGGCTTAAGGTACAACCCTTAAGTACGGTGTTTGTAGTGATCGATTTACCATCGGCTAATTCCACATTATAGTCGACATCTAACGGAGTGAGGTTCACATTTAATAGTTCGCTAAAGGCAATGGATGTAGAACTTCTATCGGCACCGGGATCAAATAATACGGAAGCATAGATGTTATTGATACGGAACGTACCGGTGACCACCTTGTTGTCTTGGATGGCCGCTTCGGCACATAAAGCGTACACACGTCCCGGTGATCTCGTTTGATTCCCATTGTTCCGACCATTCGGATTTCCATGATTTTGACGAGGTTGTCGACGAGCTTGGTTGTTGTTGTTGTTGCCTCGGATTTGGTTTCCTCGGCCTTGAGTGGTAGCTTTAGGACACCTATTCTTAAAGTGACCTTTTTCGCCACAACCATAGCAAGTGACATCCGCGTATTGAGCATTTGGAGTGATAGGAGTCCGTTGGTTCGTGGGCTTTGGCGCACTATGACAATCCTTGGCGAAGTGACTAGGTTTCCCATAATTGTGACACGTGCCTCCACATGCACCATTGTGGTGTTTGCCACACTTACCACAAAACGGTAGTTTTACTTGGTAACCAGATCTACCGTTCACATTGAACAATTTTACCACATCTTGGCGCTTGTTAGGGTGGTCACCATGATTGGGACCATGGTTCCCTTCCCATTTCCGTTTATTATCACCACTTTCCAAGGTGACAGAGTCCATCAAACCATCCGTCATTTCAATGGCTTCGTTCAAATCATTGGGTTTTGAAAAGATGACATCTCCTCGGATTGAAGGTGGTAGTCCAACGATGAATCTTTCCACGGCTCGTGTCTCATTTGGTATCATTTTGGGAGACATCAATCTCAACTCTTGGAATCGTTGAGTGTAAGCCATCAAGTTAACTCCATGTACACGGAGGTTCCACAACTCGGCTTCCAATCTTTTCATTTCATTCCTAGGGCAATACTTTTTCAGAAGCATTTCCTTGAAATGAGCCCAAGGAGTAGCATTGGCCGCTTCCAAACCTATGGCTTTCACATGAATATTCCACCAAGTCAATGCACCATCAACCAAGGTGCTAGAGCTAAACTTCACTTTGTCACCTTCGATGACATTGCTCACACTAAATTGAGATTCAAGTCTCTCAATCTATCATGCATGGCCCACGGCACCTTCGGCACCATTAAAAGTGCCAGTGAAGCATGAGCGAAATTCCTTGTACGAGCACGCACGAGTAGGAGGTACCGGAATTGGCACTTGATTAGTTTCCTCTTGCGTGCTTGGATTTGTCTCGTTGGCGGCAAGGGTGGCGGCAACTCTATCGGCTATCATTTGGCTCAACACCGATGGGTCGATAGTGATGGGTGCGGCCAGAGTCGGATCGACTCTATTCTTGCGGGTTTTTGGTGCCATAGTCCTAAATTCACAACAAAGTTCATGACAAGGTTAGGATTGTAAGTTTAATGGCTAGAGGGTACGGGTATTCTTCAAAACACAATATCATAAGCAACAATGAGGTGATCACAAGTCATGTAGTGCACAAATAATTCATTCTACGATTAAAAAGGAAATACAAAGAGTTAACACATAGTTTTAGAATTTTTTAGGGATTACAACACATGGAGAGAAAATTTGGAATAAAAGTGTACACAAATGAACTAAACATAAATCTAATAGATACGGTGCTCAAGGGCCGCAATCCTCTCGGATAAATCAATCAATGCCCTATGTAGAAGGGTGCGCAAAGCTCCGATCTCGTAATGTTGGTCCTAGACCCTCCTAGCTAGTCTCGTGAAACGGTCGGATGGGGTTGGGGCATTCCTACCCAAATCCGCGATGACCGCCTCGTAACACGTCTCGAGTCTCACCAATGACTCGTAAGATAGCCTACCCATGTTGCGAAGCACATGGGTCACCTTGCCTCGTAAAGTAGCAAGCCTAGTAAAACGATGAGGGGACATTCCACGTGCCTCGGCGGCCACGGAGCATTCGGCTCCATTAAAGCCGCAAGGTGGGGGTGGTATGGGCATAGTGGATCGAAAAGAGGCATTGTGCCTAGGAGGCACTCTCACGAATGGTGACTCTGGAGACTTGCGGATCGTGCTGGTGGGGTCCAAGTGTCTTGCGGCCAACCTCTTCCCAAACATAGAGGCTCTCACGGACATCCTCGCGGTATGGTTTTGGCGAGGTGCCTTAGGGGCATGAGATGATGAAGTGGATGGAGGAATCATGGGTGCCTTGCCACGCTTTGTGTAGCAAATGAGTGGTGGTGGCGAGAAGCGAGTAGCTGCACGAGCACTTGGCTCTCCTCGAGTGGACGATAAAGGTGAGGCACCACTAGTAGAGGACTCGCGTCGTGCTCCATCCGTAGATGAGCTCAAGTAGTACAACGAATCTTCGGGCGAGATAGACATGTCACTGCCAAATCAAGAAAGGCATGTGTAAGAACAAATCAATTTTACAATATGTTGTAACTTTAGTTTGTCATGGCATACTCCATTTAGCACAAAAAATTTAAGACATGTTGATACAAGATCAATATTGTATTCGCATAGCATGGCACAAACCATTTAACGTAGGGTTTTCAAGAAATGTCAAAATAGTATCAATTTTGCATTCAAGTAACATGGCACAAACCATTTAGCATAGAGTTTCTAGTAGTGTCGAAATAAAATTCAATTTTTTATTCATATAGCATGGTACAAACCATTAAGCATAGAGTTTCAAGTAGTGTCGAGATAAAATTCAATTTTGTATTCGTATAGCATGGCACAAACCATTAAGCATAAAGTTTCAAGTAGTGTCGAAATAAAATTCAATTTTGTATTCGTATAGCATGGCACAAGCCACTTAGCATAGAGTTTCAAGTAACGTCGAAATAACATCGATTTTTCATTCATATAGCATGGCACAAACCACTTAGCGTAGAGTTATAAATTACGTTATTTAGTACTTGTAACGATGTAATAGTGTAGTAATAGATGTAACGAGGTAATATAACATAATCTTAACTTACAACTTACTTGTAGAATGCGTGAAGTGAAGTGGTCTATGGAGATGGAGAGGTAGTTATAGTCTAGTATTACTCTTTTTCTAAAATTTCATTTTTGACCAAAACCTTTGTAAAAATGATTTTATAAAAGTAACCTAGTTCTCTACAACCAGGCTCTGATACCAATCTGTCACACCCTCAATTTGGCCCACGTGTACAATTACACGAGGATGTGACTATCATGACAACCAAGAGACATAGATACAAGAATAACTAAGAAAAAGTCATTTTTCATTCATAAAACATAAAGATAGAAATTGGTCCCAAAGAGAATTGTTTTACACATCATGATAACATAAATCAAGTTTCCAAATGTCATCTATCAAAATCAAGTCTCACAGTTTATCATGATAATTTTTATTAACTCCATAGCACAACCACGTCACTCCTCCGCCTTGACACCTGAGAAAAACATTGTTAGAACGTAAACACAAAGGTCGGTGAGTTTATAGGTTTAAGTATAAGTAGTGTGATGAACCATAAGATTTTAGTTAGGCAACCGGCAAATAATCTTATAACAAATACAAGACTATCATCAAATAGCATACGTTCATGATATCCTACGTCTAAGCTCATGACACCGAAGCGTTAACCGTACTAGCAACATAATATGAGAGCCAAAATAAATACTACCCCAAAGTATTCGTAACACCTCAAATGTATTTGTATCCAATTTGGTCACACAACCAACATTAGATAGGGAGGCCACTCCCAATATATCTATCCATAACATTTACTCTTACACAAATTAATTAAAGGTTCATGATAGTGGGCTAAAGCATCTAGGGGTATCGCTACTTAGACATCATGTAGGTACGTATGAGTTTTAAGGTACTTATGTTCGTCAGTAAAAACAAGCAATGTTCTCACCCCAAAGAGTTAAAAGCATATAAAGTGGGGCTATAAACTCACCTCGTGAATCAAGCAAATGGATGAAAATGCAAAGAAGCTCGAGAATACTACCACGTTATCCACGACCTAATTAAGTATAAATATTGTGTTACGACGACTATAAATTTATAAATAGTAATGCATGACATCCTAAGTGTGCTTGACTTTACGTTTTATTTATGACGACACGAAAAATAGTACACGGTCATTAAACGGGTTTATCTTAACAATGTATAAACAAAATTTGGTTGTTGGGCTTTCATAAACCCAACTCACACCCAACGGCCCAAATCTCCCAAGATTATAACATGGGCTCAGCCCTTTGACCATTTGACTCACCCTGGCCCAAACCAAATGGCTATACAAACAAAGAAATCATGGGGACACATTTTTATATACTCGGTATATTTGTTTGTCTTATTATTAATCATTCACAAAAATCCCACCGCCCCATTCTTCTCTCTCTTTCCTGGTTAATATCCATATTCAGTTTTCATCATTCTTTCACAAAGTCAAACCGAGATCTACGTTTATTCCATACATATACATCAAGAAAGTGTATTCTTGTTTCTCTATGATTCGTCTATCATGGCTTTATCCCTATATCTTAATCAATCTGATTCGTATGGTGTTCTAATGTGTTCTCATGGATGATTAAATGATGGATCATCATAAAGATAAGTTTTAATATCCTTTTTCCTTCTAAGAAAACGTTTTCATGGATTTTTTGTTCATAACTTCGAAACAGAGATGTTTATTTAATCTAAAGGCGCAAGATTCATGTATCTAACAACGATTTTTATTCGGATTTAATTGTTTAAAAATTAGGGTTTCAAAATAATTAGGGGTTTTGATAAATATAATGCTTAAACACAATTAATTAGTGTTTTCTATCATGAAATCTAGTTAATTATGTAATTAGTCCGATTTGAAAGATTAGGGTTTCGGTCGATTTTAGGGTTTGTTCATAACCCGGTTTCTAATCTAATTAATTGGTTGATTCGGGTCTAGATTAGGTTTAATTAGAGTTTAGGTTAATTTGTCAAAATTAGGGTTTGTCAAAATTGGGGGTTTTGTGTGTATGTGGTTTAATTCGAATTCCAGGGGTGTTTAGAAAAGAAATTAATATAACTTTCATGTTTTGATTATGAGTTAGTTGGTTTCATGTTTGGCCAATTGGTACTCTTGCATTCAGTTTGGGTTATTTGGTTCCTAATAAATTATTGATTAGCTTAGTATGTCTCCTACCAATATGATTTAAGAAAATGTGAATAGAATGGTTCGGCTACAATTTCTAGTTTTTAACATACAATTTGAATGGTGTCTAATTTGTCTAACACACTTGTTCATGTTTTCCTAGGGTTTTTGGTCAAGCACATCTAAGTAATATAGACATGGATGCAAAAGGAAGATAGAAAAGACTCTCAATGGAAACTTTTGGGTTTCGGCTATGTTGGATTCGGACAGAGTGAAGGCTTGGTTGGAAACTCAGTAGATTTGCTAAAAGCTCCTTTGGTTGCCCAGATTATAACAATGTGTTTTGTTTAGTTTTCTTTTTTTGTTAAGGACTTGTGAAAAATGGACTGTATACTTAACATTGTATTCTCAGCATAGGGTTAATCCTAATCTGTAATTGGAGGTCTTGTGATATACCCAAAAATGGAAAACTCGGCATGTGTGTTGGCTTGTTGTGTTAAGTGGGTTAATAAACTATGATTTCCAGATTTTAGGTTGACTGTGGTTGACTAAGTTTGGTTCCCATGTTTAAAATAATGGAGATTTCAAATCTTTGAGTTTTCTTTAACTCACTTGTGTTTACTTGTTCAATCCTTACATACTCGGCCCAACTTAAGGTTGGTGTGGGCAGGTTCGGCCCAACATAAAACTAATAACATTCGGTCCATTAAGGTAACCTAACATGATATTCGGCCCACCAAGGGTCTTGTTAAAACGAATATGAATCACAAAATGCGTCGATACGTAATACTATCATTGTCATACTAAAGTTAAATCATAAGGCTTAGACTAGTGTCGATACGTGTATTCTCGAAGGCTTAATAAACTTTAATAACCGGAACAAACCGTTAACAAGTGAGACGTCTTACAAACGGGCATGTCTTATTAAAATAGACGCGAAAATTCAAGTTGTTACAAAAAATACATGACCATAGGGAAAACCGGAATTAAACTTCGGTTCCCAAACATAAGCCCAAAACATAAATAAAGTAAATGAACTAGGAAAGACTAAACAAGCATAAGTATATGGGGCAAAAAAGAGAAGAAGTCTATGGCAGCTTCCATCCTATGCACTTCCTCCAAATGCTTGAGTCCGTCCTTGGGTACCTACCGTTTTGGGACATGGAAAGGAAAGTAACGGCTGAGCATAACGCTCAGTGCACGGATATATGACATAGTGTGCATGGCTGAAACATAAATAAGACTAATAGCAGCGGAAATGTATAAGTCCTGGAAAAACCTAGTTGGCTGTCATGTTCACTGGTTTTAGTTCTGAAAACATAGCTTATGTTACTTATGAAAATCTGTATTAGTTAAATATACCAAAAGCCAATATAGGTCATGAGGTCAACAACGCGCATGAATACTTGGAGGGGTGACCTCGTCATGCAAATTAGAGGGGATGCCTCTAATTAATTGGTAAGTGGGTAGGAGGGATCAGCTCCTTGTGAAGGATACAAGGCACACACCACATTCACCATGAAATCTCGACTTAAACATGTAACTAGGATGTACCCATACGCCCCACATGATAATATAATAAATATAATGGCCAAATAACTGAAAGGGACGTCACGGGCTATCACTCCGCCGTGGTGAAGTCATAACACTAGTGCCTCTAGTGTTATGGTTATGGTACCTCCATAACTAGGTGAAACTGGTCATGCATGTATATGGCTAAGGTAACTAATAAAACATAAGCATTAAATCTGTAACTACTTGGGAAAACAGTTGGCTGCATACGGGAAATCCTAATGAAGGAAGAGATTGTCCTTACTGAAGGACGGGAAATCCGTACCTTGTATCCAGTGAACGGAAAAGACGAACGAAAGGAAGTCCTACTCCGATCTTACTAATGCTACATAAATAGGGGACATGTATAAGTATTCTGATTACTGAGTACGTAACTGATTTTATCTCGTGTATTAGCTTGTTTTATATGTTCATGTCTTGTTTTACTGATTCTACTGTTATGCTGTGTTTATCATGTATTCTACGTATTCTGGTTAAGTATTACTTGTATTTCTTGTATTATTATACTTGTTGTGTAATAATAAGTAACTTTTTAAAAATAGTAAGTTTCCTGAATTAGAAAGTTTCCATATTTAGAATTAAGCTGGATTAATAAACTAACAATATAAGCTTAAGTTTACTGGTCAAATAACATAAGTCATGTGATTATAGTATAGTTTATTAATAATATCATGTTGATTAAATAAACTATAGGTTATATGATTTAATTAAATATAAGCATGATTTAATTAAATTAAGGTGTATAAAATACTTAGGTTAAACATGTATTAATAATATATTAATTATAAACTAAGTCATGTTTATTAATTAATACCATATCATGGTTAACTAATAACTATAGGTTATATATGATTATTAATTACCAAGGAGAATTCATGGTTTAATAATTAATAATAATGTCATGAGAATATTAATAAAACTTTACCTTAAATAATGACAATTAAATTAACAGCTTTTAATTTAATTATACTAATAAAATACTTAGGTTAGCACATGATTATTCATTTATAATAATAAACCTAAGTCTTGGATTATTACTAATTAATTTAACTAATCATGGGATTAAATTAATTAATAAACTGATTATATACGTTAACCCGGACCCGTACCCGTGAAACAACATAAGTCGAGTCAAAAGCCAAACCAACAGCCAAACACCACAGCCCTACGGTTGTGGTTTCTGCCACCGACAGCAGTTAGTTTCCCCCGACTTAATCGGGTTCCCACTGCCTAGCCAAACACCACCCTATTGGGTTGGTGTTGCTGCTGACTGCGCAGGCAGCCACTGGCAGTTGCCAGTTCCCCCTGTTGTGTCAAAAGTACCCACCGAGAGCCCCATGGCTCTCGGGTTCCCATTGTTTGTGTTTCCCCCTGTTGGGGCTGCTGGGCTTGCGGCTGACCAAAGGAAGGCACCACCGCCCCCTTATGGGGTGCGACTGGTAGTGGAAACAGCCATCGAGAGTCATAGACTCTCGGTTTCGAGTGCATAGCCAAGCCAACATCACCAATCCCGAAACGCCTTTTTAATCCTAGGACTACAACATGTTTTAAACATATAAACATCATGTGTTCTTGATTCAAAGTACTAGATTCGAGATTTAAAAACCAAAGAGTAAGATTAGTATTGTTTACTTGTTGTTCCGTGATCAGGGATGACAAGAACACCCACGAAATTGAATCAACACTCAAAAATTCCGTCTCCCCCTTGTTTCTGATTTACTGTCGGCGGCTAGACACCACAAAATACAAACCCTAATTTGTTTGTCTTGTTTTTCGTTAAATGAGATGGAAAACATCTCTGTTTATTTAGTTTTCCAAAAAGGTTGGGCCTAAAGCCCAGTTTTTTATTTTCTTTTCTTTTTGATGCCGCAGCCCACACACTTTGTGTGTTGTTTATTTCGTTTTCGTTATTGTTTCACGTGTTAACGTAGATCGTGTGTGCTCGTGTTCTTAAAGTCGTGTCTTATTTCTTGGAGTATTTAAATATCATATGTAATTATAAATCATGTATACAGTGGCGGAGCCAGAAAGTATGATTGTGGTGGGCAACGACCAACGAAATGACTATTAATATGGCTTGAATAATTCGGGTCGGGTTTAAATTGCAGAAAAAAAAAATTCTTTACTTCATTAGAACATTAAAATAGGTGTAAATATCTATAAAATACAGTAAGAATTTTAAGTTTATATATCATATTTACCTAGACAGTCTGAATGTAAAAATATACAAAATTATGTTTAGAAAAATATTACAGTATGTAAGCAAAAAAGGGACATATAAACTACCAAAAACGTACCAGAGTGTATTGACCCACATTCGTATTCACATTTATTATTTTATTTATGTATATTACTATTATACTATTAGGAAACATTCCTAATTTGTCGCCTAGTCTTCAATTTGACTAAAATTCCACTTTCCCACTTTCATTTATGTTCTATTTCCTATATCTTCTTCTTCTCTGACTTCAGTTCCGACTAGCAAAACCATCGGAAAAATGCTAACAACATTAAAAAACATTGTCTTTATCGAGGGTACTTCAAAAATCTTTATGAGGGCACTACACGTTTTTTCATAAATTTTATTATTTTTTCTACATGATGTCCGTGTCCGCAAAAACTTTGTTGGGGGCGGCGCCCCCCGGTAGCTCCCCAGTGGCTCCGCCCCTGCATGTATAGAAAACATACTTATCGTTTGTAATATATGTTTGTAATACATGTTGCATATAATAAATAGAACGTTTTAATTTATCCGTGTACTTACGTAGTGTACTGTTCGTGTTATTTTTATGCGGGTTTTACAACTCTTCCCCTCTAAAAGAATAATTCGTCCTCGAATTAGAGACGTACTGTTTCGGTTTTTTCAATTCTTCCCCCCTAAAAAGAATAATTCGTCCCCGAATTATAGATAACGTAACCTGAAAGGACATGGGCGTGACACCACTGACAAGTGCATGGAACGTGACGTGCCTGAAAGAACATAACTTAAATGAAGGATGAGAGGATAAAATCCGGATGGATTCCTCTGCTTCCAAGTGGATTCCCTCTCGGAACGGTTCCTCTACAAGATCCTGACGCATAAGGTAAATCTTGGTCTTCATGACCTTGACTTAAAAATATGTAAAAGTTCATGGTTATCAACGTAAGATAAATCCCTTGAATTTGATCGAGGGGATAAAATTTTACGTGCAAAGGTAACTGAAACGTTACGATGCAAAATAATCTGGCATAGCTGACATTAATAACGTCTTAGCAATGATGCGCGAGACATACTGAAACGTAGTACGTGAGCAATTGTGAACGTGATACGTGAACAATTGTGAACGTGTTACGTGGAGATATGGTGAGTGTAATATGAGAAAACATATGGTGATCAATGATACACGTAACATATCATGAACGTGATATGAGAAACGTGGAATGAACATGACATGTGAAACGTATCGTGAACATGGGATAACGGCGGCGGTAACGCCAAACGCTATAAGGTGAGACGTGGAATGTGACGTGAAACGTTTGTCTGAGAATAGAGAGTTATACTAAACTTGAGTCTGGTCTCTCAAGTTCTTGCAAAACTTCCCTGAACGAAAATGAACGTAAAATCGTAAGCCAGAATACGATCATGAACGCGAATAGTGTCATGAACGTGAGTGTGAAAGCATGTCGTAAAATTAGAACAAGGACGTGAACGTAAATAAGGAGCACAAATGTGAACCTTTGTCTGTCCCGATAGGTGAGGGATTACCAAGTGATCGGATGAGCCTTGGCTAGAACATGTCTGATCAATCTGTTGGCTCTGGAATCCTTGCGGATGTAAGGATTCTACAGACTTGGTCAAACTGTTGACAATAACCCAGATAGCATCATGCTTCTTCTGAGTTTGCGGTAATATGGTAACCAAAATCCATGGAGATCTTGTCCCATTTTTTATCACAATTTCTGATGGTGGATAAACATCCCAGTCTGTTGGTGTTCTATCTTAGCCTGTTGGTATGACAGGTACTTAGATATGAACGTAACTATATCTTGCTACATAGAAACTTCATACATAGGAGTTTGCGAAACTATGAGTCTCCAAAATTAGACTTCTCTTAGTGTAGGATTTTCTGGAACACCTAATGTAGTGTAGGGTTCTCACGTCTACGCATAAGGTGAGTCATGGTAAAATTAACCGCGAGAATCCATGTGATTCGGCGCGTCATTGTAATCAACCAGAATTTATATTTGAAAATTTCAGGGTGAAATTTCTTCTGTCGTAGAATTTGCAACATAGTGCACATGTGGTCTTCCTGCTCTTCTCTAGACTTAGAGAAAATTCGGTTATCCTCGATGAAAACACTGATGAATTTGTTTATGAGTTCATGGAAATCAATTTATTTAGTCCAGAATGCTGTTGGAGCGTTTATGAAACTAATACAAAATCATAAATTTAGCATGACCAAGCCGTCTATGAATAGCAGTCATGGGAATGTCCTGCTCTTTCACTAGTCATTGTTGGCAGTATAATCATGAATCCATCTTGGAAAAGGTTTAGCACTCTATAGTTGCTCACACAAAATTTCCAATACGTGGAGGAGGATAACGGTTATGACGGTTGATTTGTTTAAATCGACGGTAGTCGACACATAATCTCATGTTACCGTCCTTCTCCTTGAAGGTTCTTCTAGAATGCATGGGAAGGTTTTGGAATAAACGGTTGGTTATGCGTAAAAGGAACTTCAGTGGTCGTGTCTTAACTGACAGCTAGAAAATTTTAGCAGCCATGGCTAACAAAGCACGTGCTTGTAAAGCATAGATAATTTGTACAGATTTTCCTGATGGAAAACCATGCTGAATGTATTCAGGAGCCTGAACATTACTGTACATAATCATGAATCATAGCATGGTGTGCTGTTCGTAGTCCATAATTAGGATTAAATTCAACTCGCATATGTCAGAGGTAATGCGTTAGCAGCTTCGATCTTATCATTAGGCTGAAAGGAAAACCTTCGTATACATGGGTGATACGAATGGCGTCCTTTCTGGTCATGAATATATGAAATATGGGTGCAATTAATGAAAGTGTCATCGAGCAAACGTGACAGTTCTCACTGATACGCCGGTGATGGTACTGAAATTCTTGTGGCCTGATTAATACATAGCACAACAAAATAGATATACCCTTTGAAGGGCACCCTGAATTTCTTAGGGATGTTCCAGAAAGACGTGAGTCATGTGTCTTAACTCGTGTCTTGAGAAAAAGTGCTTATGACATGTGTCTTGACTGATGTCTTAACATGTGTCCCTAGGTGTAAAACGAATAAAATTGCAACTCTTAGGTTATTATGCCAGAATTGGCGGATCGGTTGGACTACTGACCCTTGTATTTCTGATCACGTCCGTGGTCGGAGCTTCTGTTGCGATTTCTAGGATATTTGTTGTCACAGTAGTGGTTATTATCATCTTGTCTGTCAGTTCCATGACAGTCATTCTCATGACTGTGATTCATGTAGCTATTCAGCTGTGTGGCCGGCTGGTAATGGTTCTTACTCATATGACTGAATCGACAACTGAATAACGTGTGACATGTAACTAAGAATTAGGGACAATGATTGATGGAAATCATCTGGTGGTGAAGCATCTTCTCGTCCGATCGCTTTGATCTAACGCCTTTGTCTTTGTCTTATAAGATCTCCAGGTTTGTGATCAGCATCAGCATCTCGTAGCGTCTCTAAAATAATCAGCAGCATCAACTTTCGTAACATCTCCAAGTTATGAGCGGCATCAGCGATCTTGTAGAGTATCAGCAAGTGGAGTACACCTGAGATGATTTAGAATCGACAAGCGAATACTCGTGAAGTATTGCAAGTGAAATACACATGGATTACGGTATGTATAATATACATGGAATACGATACATGGAGTACCCATGGAACGCACATGAAATGATCGGTATGGGGTCCATCATCTGGCATGGTTTGAAGGGAAAAATAATCGGTTGAACGGTTAGAAAACCATCATGACAACCTAACAATGCTAGTATAGACTTCATTCTAGTTGCATAGAGAAACGCTAAAAGTGTGGTTAAATGAAATTCAACGATGATTCGCCTGAAAGCATGATTAATGAAAATCAACCATGACTATCATGAAAACATGATTAAATGAAATCCAACAATGTCTTGCATGAAAGCATAAACAACAAAAGAGACGTAGGACGTAATCAACATGAAGACGAAATCATCATGAAGAAACATGAAACAACTTAACATGAAAGAGTATATTACATAATCAACATGAAAATGAAGTTAACCATGATAGTATGAAACCATACTTGACAAAAGACATAGTAACTTATGAGGGGACATGAAAAAAAAATTATGCCAATAAATCATGAGAAAAATTTTATGCATGTAAACAATGCGTGAATGCATGATGCAGTTTATGAAAACCTTTATATGCACGAGGGTAAACGCGTATGGTTAGTTTACCCAAAACAAAAGACATGGCGAGGGGACGCCTATGGGTCGGTCCCAAAGTTAAAAGTTTCGATAAAAGCACATGCGACTAAATAGGGCCAGTCCTGTACCAACCGTTACTTAGTCATAAACCTGCGACAATGATACATGGAATAAATGAGTGAAACTACTGGGGTTCAGTCCACATTAGCCACAGTTCACAAGGAACATCATGCATGAAACAATGACACGTAACTAAGTATGGATGACGGTTGTTCATCCATATTAGTAAACAATACCGATGAAAACATCATGGTTAAAACAACAAAGTGCTGAAAACATCAATACGTGGAAGAACAAGCGTTGACTTAGGAAGCTTCTGGTGACTACCCGCTAGTCACAGGTCGAGTTTTAGAGCCTACAAATCGAAACCTTGGGCTTTTTACCATTATTGTAACACCTCATTTTGATAAGTGGACCGTTACGCGTAATTATGGCGTGTCATCAAAGCATGCAAGGTAATATGTAGTAAACATACATGACCATGGGGAAAACCAGAATCAACCATCGGTTCCCAAACATAATCCCAAAACATAAATAAAGTAAATGAACTAGGAAAGACTAAACAAGCATAAGTATATAGGGCAAAAAGGAGAAGAAGTATATGGCAGCTTCCATCCTATGCACTTCCTCCAAATGCTCGAATCCGTCCTTGGGTACCTGCCGTTTTGGGACATGGAAAGGAAAGTAACGGCTGAGCATAACACTCAGTGCACGGATATATGACATAGTGTGCATGGCTAAAACATAAATAAGACTAATAGCAGCGGAAATGTATAAGTCCTGGAAAACCTAATTGTTTGTCATGTTCACTGGTTTTGGTTCTGAAACATAGCTTATGTTACTTATGAAAATCTGTATTAGTTAAATATACCAAAAGCCAATATAGGTCATGAGGTCAACAACGCGCATGAATACTTGGAGGGGTGACCTCGCCATTTAAATTAGAGGGGATGCCTCTAATTAATTGGTAATTGGTAAGAGGGATCAGCTCCTTGTGAAGGATGCAAGGCACACACCACATTCACCATGAAATCCTGACTGAAACATGTAACTAGGATGCACCCATACGCCCCACATGATAATATAATAAATATAATGGCCAAATAACTGAAAGGGACGCCACGAGCTATCACTCCGCCGTGGTGAAGTCATAACACTAGTGCCTCTAGTGTTATGCTTATGGTACCTCCATAACTAGGTGAAACTGGTCATACATGTATATGGCTAAGGTAACTAATAAAACATAAGCATCAAATCTGTAACTACTGGGGAAAACAGTTGGCTGCATACTAGAAATCCTAATGAAGGAAGAGATTGTCCTTACTGAAGGACGGGAAATCCATACCTTGTGTCCAGTGAACAGAAAAGACGAACGAAAGGAAATCCTACTCCGATCTCACTAATGCTACATAGGGGACATGTATAAGTATTCTGATTACTAAGTACATAACTGATTTTATCTCGTGTATTAGCTTGTTTTATATGTTCATGTCTTGTTTTACTGATTTTACTGTTATGATGTGTTTATCATGTATTCTACGTATTCTGATTAAGTATTACTTGTATTTCTTGTATTATTATACTTGTTGTGTAATAATAAGTAACTTTCCAAAAATAGTAAGTTTCTTGAATTAGAAAGTTTCCATATTTAGAATTAAGCTGGATTAATAAACTAACAATATAAACTTAAGTTTACTGGTCAAATAACATAAGTCATGTGATTATAGTATAGTTTATTAATAATATCATGTTGATTAAATAAACTATAGGTTATACGATTTAATTAAATTAAGGTGTATAAAATACTTAGGTTAAACATGTATTAATAATATATTAATTATAACCTAAGTCATGTTTATTAATTAATAACATATCATGGTTAACTAATAACTATAGGTTATATCTGATTATTAATTACCAAGGAGAATTCATGGTTTAATAATTAATAATAATGTCATGAGAATATTGATAAAACTTTACCTTAAATAATGATAATTAAATTAACAGCTTTTAATTTAATTATACTAATAAAATACTTAGGTTAGCACATGATTATTCATTTTAAATAATAAACCTAAGTCTTGGATTATTACTATTAATTTAACTATTCCTGGGATTAAATTAATTAATAAACTGATTATATATGTTAACCCGAACCCGTACCCATGAAACAACATAAGCCGAGTCAAAAGCCAAACCAACAGCCAAACACCACAACCCTACGGGTGTGGTTTCTGCCACCGACAGCAGGTGGTTTCCCCCAACTTAACCGGGTTCCCACTGCCAGGTCAAACACCACCCTGTAGGGTTGGTGTTGCTGCTGACTGTGCAGGCAGCCACTAGCAGTTGTCAGTTCCCCCTACTGCGTCAAAAGTACCCACCGAGAGCCCCATGGCTCTGGGGTTCCCACGGTTTATCAAGGTTTCCCCTTTTGGGGCTACTGGGCTTATGGCTGACCAAAGGAAGGCACCACCGCCCCCTTATCGGGTGCGGCTAGTAGTGGAAACAGCCACCAAGAGTCATAGACTCTCGGTTTCGAGTGTATAGCCAATCCAACATCACCAATCCCGAAACCCCTTTTTAATCCTAGGACTATAACATGTTTTAAACATATAAACATCATGTGTTCTTGATTCAAAGTACTAGATTCGAGATTTAAAAACCAAAGAGTAAGTTTAGTATTGCTTACTTGTTGTTGCGTGATCAAGGATGACAAGAACACCCACGAAATTGAATCAACACTCAAAAATTCCGTCTTCCCCTTGTTCCTGATTTACTGCCGGCGGCTAGACACCACAAAACACAAACCCTAATTTGTTTTTCTTGTTTTTTGTTAAATGAGATGGAAAACATCTCTGTTTATTTAGTTTCCCAAAAAGGTTGGGCCTAAAGCCCAGTTTTTTGTTTTCTTTTCTTTTTAATGCCGCAGCCCACACACTTTGTGTGTTGTTTATTTCGTTTTCGTTATTGTTTCACGTGTTAACGTATATCGTGTGTGCTCGTGTTCTAAAAGTCGTGTCTTATTTCTTGGAGTGTTTAAATATCATATGTAATTATAAATCATGTATAGAAAACATACTTATCGTTTGTAATTTATGTTCGTAATACGTGTTGCATATAATAAATAGAACGTTTTAATTTATCCGTGTACTTACATAGTGTACTGTTCGTGTTATTTTTATGCGGGTTTTACAAGGTCACCCCTCCAAGTATTCATGCACGTTGTTGACCTCATGACCTATATTCGCTTTTGGTATATTAAACTAATACAGATTTTCATAAGTTAACATAAGCTATGATTTCAGAACTAGAATCAATAAACATGTTATACGTCTTCCCAGGACTTATTTATTTCCGCTACCATTAATGCTTTATATGCTCTTTATATGCTTTCATTATTATATGTATTTCCATGTTTTATTGTATATCCGTGCACTCATTTCCATGTTCCCAAACGGCGGGTACCCAAGGTCGCAAGTAGGATCTCAAGAGTATGTGCATTCGGACGGAAGCTATCCAGCCTTCTATATCTTATGCATTTATCATATTTTATCTTACTTTATTTTATGTTGGACATTATTTAGTCCTTTCTTTTACAGTACTTATATTTGCTATTATACCTTACTTTATTTCATGTTGGACATTATGTAGTCCTTTCTTTTACAGTACTTATATTTGCTTGTGTTTGAGTTACTTGAACTACCGATATTTGTTTCCGGTATTACCTTTTATGATCATGAATGTTTAGACATTTACCTTGCATGTTTTAATGACACACCATAAATTACTATGATATTCCATTTTACGAAATGGAGTGTTACACAAAGGCTACTATAAGTTGTAATAAAGCCTCAAGGCAAAACTACCAAATAACAAGAAACAACATGTACCTCAAATCCTCATGTTATAATTATAGCTCACAGGCTCCCGTTCTTATTAAAGGTCATGTCTTCTAGATATAATAATCTTCGGCATGTCTTGCTTTAGTATACTTAATTTGTCGACTATTAAACTTTTGACTCATTGTTTATGGTTTCTACATAGAGGTAGCAAAATGGACGGGCGACGGGTAAAATGGACGACGGAATAAACGGACGACGAGTTAAATGGGTGACGAGTTAAATGGGCGACGGATTAAACGAGCGGGCTAAACGGGCGCATGCTAAAACGGGCAAAAAAGCACTTACTACTTGTTTGAAAGTCGGGTATAAAAAATTAAATATAAAAGATTCGTCGAGTATCCTACTTAGTATTTTCGGCCCATTAAGTTAATTTAACGTTGTCACACCCCACCATGGCGGAATATGGGGCGCGACGTATGGATATCATCACAACATGGCGTGTCTATAGAGATAACTATATGAAATAAGAAATGTCATAAAATGGAGACACAAAGTCATGACAATATCTCATCAAATGTAGGAGTCTAGGTAAGTAGGTAACAGTCCTACCTCTTACCCAAGACAAACAAGTAACATAATCAAAACAAACATATGTGTGCCACAGTATCACTTATTAAAATGAACAAACAAATAAAACTAAGAAGGAAACGGGGATTCTCCTTCTATATGCATTCCTAAGCTTCTCCAATCCTAGCCACTTATGTTCTCATGCTTAACCATAGTATCACCTGAAATAGACACTAAAACACGTCAACATAAAGTTGGTAAGAGTCATAGGTTTAGACTCCAACACAAGACAAGTCATAAGCTGTGAATACCATAAACCAATAAACATATGGACAATGCGCTACAATCATGTACTAACAACTAGCATTCAAGTTCAATCAATCATTACAATTCCAAGGCATCACGCCTTACCAACCATCACAATTTCCAAGGCATCACGCCTTACCAACAATCACAATTTCCAAGGCATCACGCCTTACCAACAATCACAATTTCCAAGGCATCACGCCTTACCAACAATCACAATTTCCAAGGCATCACGCCTTACCAACAATCACAATTTCTAAGGCATCACGCCTTATCATTAACCATAGGTCCCATAGGCGCCCATACACCTATGTACCTTTCCAATCTAGATCACACACAAACAAGAATCACATAGCAGTTAATCACATAAATGTACACACAAGTCCATCTCAAACCTTAAAACATTCACAACATTAATTTAGAAAATAATTCAACACAGTGTCTCTTCCATCCCATCTGGAAGTCCAAAAAATAGTAAACATGGGACTATGAAACTCACCTGATTGCTTCTTCACAAGTCCTCGCACTAGCAACAAGCTAACAAACCAAAAACACGCAATCAATACACAAACCAATCACTAAGATGGCTCATCAACCTATGATGGACTTCTATCCTATTCCCATATAAATACCTCATAGATAAGCTCTAATCACCCCATTACCCTTCCTTAACAAGTCCTTAACTTGGTTAAGTTTAATAACTAACCCGTTCATATTTTACCCAAAACAGTCCCAGTTTTTAGGTCTCAAAACTTTAAGTTAAACGTCCACTTAAACATACCCATGGTTTCTGTAAAAGTAATATTCATACCCTTACATATGTTGGCTAACACCTCCCACTTGCCCTAACCTTAAAGCTACAGTTAAGGCCCCGATATACATATATCTACTTTTGTCATTCCAGATTTCCTGATTTTAAACGTACTAAAAGTTTGTTACCATTAAGGGGTCTTACCCTAAACCAAAATCTTAGCCCAAGTGCAGATACTTACTACAATATATAAACCATCTCTCACGTTCGTGAGAAGATCCCAATGCAACCCTAAGTACCCCAAACAACCCAAAACTTAAAAAGAAAATAGGCTGAATTCAAAACTGTTTTGACCTCCAACTGTTGTAACCTGTTTTTGACCCACTTCCATACCTCCAATTTAGTTCTCGTTTCTTGCATTAGAAAGCCACTTCAAATACCTTTCCAGGGGTACTTGGATCGTAAAATAAGAGTTTATAGAACTCCCGATATGATCAAAACAATTGACACAAAATCTGCCCAGTTTTTAAAAACGGGTTTAAACAAATTGAACTAATTAATTACCCATAACCCCATCTAATACAAGCCCTAGATTATATGATCATCATATTATGATTATAACATCATTAATTTACTGATTTTATATAAAACCTAACCCTAATCCATCATAAGAATGATTAATTTAAACATAAAAACAATTCAATCAAAAATGTTTAAGAAGGTTTACCTTTAATTTATGAAAACCCTAAATTTTGATGAAGAACCCTAAAACCACCATTTATGCCGACCAAACCTTGATCTCCAGGGATTTTATGAGTGTTTTGATTAATAAAAAGACTTTATATACTTTCTTAACAAGTCCTTGGCCCATGTACAAAAGCCCGGTTCTCTTTTTCCCTTTTTTCCCCTTTTCTTTTCTTTTTTTCACATAACCGACCTATACCCATTTAATTTCGTTTTTTTTCCTTTTTATTATTAATATTTGTATTAATAATATTACCTTAATTTTCCTTAATTTATTTCAGCTCCTAAAGCCTCCAAAACCTCAAAACCGTAAAACTAGTCAAATTTACGCGTTTTACCGTAAAAGACGTAAAATATACACTTTTATAAAAAAACTCAAATTTTGAAATAAACTTTATAAATAAGTCCTAAATGACTTAAAACCATCCCGAAAAATATTCATATGGATAATTACCTCACCCGAGACCTCTAAATGCTAAACCGTAAATCCTAAAAAATAGTATTACTATAATACTTATACGTATACGTAAACACCACAATATCACCATTTTCATTTCATAGTCACCACTTGTGAGCTCATGAACATGAAATAACCGTTCCTCAATTTACTTATGAGTACTTCTATACTCTTAAATGATAACCACACCAACCTCGTTCACACAAAATAAACACGTAAACACACAATTCAAGTAAGCACACATAAAATAACCTAAAAGTAAGACCAAGTGACAAACCCAAAACCACGGTTGTCACATCACTCCCTCCTAATAGAAATCTCGTCCCGAGATTCACTCCCAAACTCAAACTTATTCTCAGCAAACAAACGAGGATACATATCCCTGATAAAACCTTCACGTTCAAACGTGAACTCAGTTTACACGAAAATAATCTCAACCAACAACACATGAGCCTTAACCGTCCGCGAGGAAACTTATCAAAACCATAAAGTTATGTAACCAACCTAACTAAATCTCGTAACTCATCAAACAAGAACTTTCTTGAAACCAAGTTAGGAGCCGTCACATAACTCAATGGGTTTAAAACTGTCACCCCGATTTCAGTCTTACTCATAAATACCATAAATCAAAACTCATCAAAATATAACCACGTATAATAAGGTCTAAACAACTCTCAAATTCCTTCCCAACTCATCTCTATGTTAACCCTCCAAGTGTTCATTACCGCAAAATACCCAAAACACGAGTTTAAACCATGTTGTCCGAAAATTAACCTTGAACTCAACACTTGTACAATTAATTCGACCAAGCTACTGACTTCCAATTACGAAACTTTCTGAAAATTTGAAAAGTATGTTTCGTGTATATAATTTTAGGCTTTTGAATCACCCAAAAACCTTTAAAAACGAATAAGTTATGACCAAAACGATTTTTCTCAAAATCTGCCTAGGCATTAGCGACAGTTTCTGACAGTTAGCGACATATTTTGACAGTTTAGCGACAGTTTCTGCCTACTCCGATTTATACAAAACAAAAAACGATTTTTTAAACCCTAAAACCCCCCATTAATTACCAAAACTAGAACCTAATTTATTTTAATTCCAGAAAATTAAAATTCTATTAATTACATGATTTTAACATATTTCACTAAATAAGAACAAAATTTTTAACTTAAGAACAATAACTTTAGGTGATCAAAACCAAAATATTTTAAAATAACCGAGTCATGCTTATATGTTAAAGAATTTATATTCCACCTTATTTGAAACATGATCTCGACACTTCCTTATTTCATCGACTACCAACAACTATTTTTTTTTCAATTTGCAAGTTCTATTTTTTTACCATGTATAACTCAAAACAAAAGACATCGTTACCCCAAAAAGAAATCTCCACCATCTCAAAATCCTTCACGCCAAAAGTACCGTACAAACAAACACGTGAAATGAGGACCCGAGAAATGCGCTACTACAGAAGTTGAACATCTCAAAGAGAAACGAGCTAGCAACCATCCCAAGAATACAACCGGTAAGTAGAAAATAATTTTACATGCATAGGCATAAGCGTACATACACTCAAATCCATCCAACATATACTATACAAGCATGTATTAACTCTCTTTCATGCAATCATACTTGAAAGTCTAGTGGTGTTGTGGCACATATATAATTATGTAGGCCTCCATAATTATACATGTTCCCTTTCACCAATGTACTCCCTCCTATGATGACACTTATAAGAAATTAATACTACACATAACACATAATCCAACAACTCACAAGCACATAACCACACAAGATAAGATCCAAAACCCCATGTATTAAAATAACATAGCCAATGCACGAAACACATAAACTCGTAGTCCAGCTGAACCAGCGTAGACAAAATTCAAAATGTATAAAGAACATGAAAACATAATTAAGCGAAATCCAACAATGACTAGCGTATACGACCATGGTTCCACCCGCACTAATCAAAACTCGTAAAGAAAATAACATGTAGTTAAGTATGAACCATAGTAGTTCATAACCTAACAAATACTACGAAAATAATATTCAAACACATCAATTACTATAAAATGCACACATACTCCTATGACGCCTATATGCAGGGACCCTTAAGCTATAGACTAGGCTACACGACTAGGCAACCTAATTCTCTATAACCATTGTCTCTGATACCATTCTGTCACACCCCACCATGGCGGAATATGAGGCGCGACGTATCGATATCATCACAACATGGCGTGTCTATAGAGATAACTATATGAAATAAGAAATGTCATAAAATGGAGACACAAAGTCATGACAATATCTCATCAAATGTAGGAGTCTAGGTAAGTAGGTAACAGTCCTACCTCTTACCCAAGACAAACAAGTAACATAATCAAAACAAACATATGTGTGCCACAGTATCACTTATTAAAATGAACAAACAAATAAAACTAAGAAGGAAACGGGGATTCTCCATCTATATGCATTCCTAAGCTTCTCCAATCCTAGCTACTTATGTTCTCATGCTTAACCATAGTATCACCTGAAAGAGACACTAAAACACGTCAACATAAAGTTGGTGAGAGTCATAGGTTTAGACTCCAACACAAGACAAGTCATAAGCTATGAATACCATAAACCAATAAACATATGGACAATGCGCTACAATCATGTACTAACAACTAGCATTCAAGTTCAATCAATCATTACAATTCCAAGGCATCACGCCTTACCAACCATCACAATTTCCAAGGCATCACGCCTTACCAACAATCACAATTTCCAAGGCATCACTCGTTACCAACAATCACAATTTCCAAGGCATCACGCCTTACCAACAATCACAATTTCCAAGGCATCACGCCTTACCAACAATCACAATTTCCAAGGCATCACGCCTTATCATTAACCATAGGTCCCATAGGCGCCCATACACCTATGTACCTTTCCAATCCAGATCACACACAAACAAGAATCACATAGCAGTTAATCACATAAATGTACACACAAGTCCATCTCAAACCTTAAAACATTCACAGCATTAATTTAGAAAATAATTCAACACAGTGTCTCTTCCATCCCATCTGGAAGTCAAAAACAATAGTAAACATGGGACTATGAAACTCACCTGATTGCTTCTTCACAAGTCCTCGCACTAGCAACAAGCTAACTAACCAAAAACACGCAATCAATACACAAACCAATCACTAAGATGGCTCATCAACCTATGATGGACATCTAGCCTATTCCCATATAAATACCTCATAGATAAGCTCTAATCACCCCATTACCCTTCCTTAACAAGTCCTTAACTTGGTTAAGTTTAATAACTAACCCGTTCATATTTTACCCAAAACAGTCCCAGTTTTTAGGTCTCAAAACTTTAAGTCAAAGGTCCACTTAAACATACCCATGGTTTATGTTAAAGGAATATTCATACCCTTACATATGTTGGCTAACACCTCCCACTTGCCCTAACCTTAAAGCTACTGTTAATGCCCTGATATACATATATCTACTTTTGTCATTCCAGATTTCCTGATTTTAAACGTACTAAAAGTTTGTTACCATTAAGGGGTCTTACCCTAAACCAAAACCTTATCCCAAGTGCAGATACTTACTACAATATATAAACCATCTCTCACGTTCGTGAGAAGATCCCAATGCAACCCTAAGTACCCCAAACAACCCAAAACTTAAAAAGAAAACAGGCTGAATTCAAAACTGTTTTGACCTCCAACTGTTGTAACCTGTTTTTGACCCACTTCCCGACCTCCAATTTAGTTCTCGTTTCTTTCATTGGAAAGCCACTTCAAATACCTTTCCAGGGGTACTTGGATCGTAAAATAAGAGTTATAGAACTCCCGATATAATCAAAGCAATTGACACAAAATCTGCCCAGTTTTTAAAAATGGGTTTAAACAAATTGAACTAATTAATTACCCATAACCCCATCTAATACAAGCCCTAGATTATATGATCATCATATTATGATTATAACATCATTAATTTACTGATTTTATATAAACCCTAACCCTAATCCATCATAAGAATGATTAATTTAAACATAAAAACAATTCAATCAAAAAGGTTTAAGAAGGTTTACCTTTAATTTATGAAAACCCTAAATTTTGATGAAGAACCCTAAAACCACCATTTTTGCCGACCAAACCTTGATCTCCAGGGATTTTATGAGTGTTTTGATTAATAAAAAGACTTTATATACTTTCTTAACAAGTCCTTGACCCATGTACAAAAGCCCGGTTCCCTTTTTCCCTTTTTCCCCTTTTCTTTTCTTTTTTTCACATAACCGACCTATACCCATTTAATTTCGTTTTTTTTCCTTTTTATTATTAATATTTGTATTAATAATATTACCTTAATTTTCCTTAATTTATTTCAGCTCCTAAAGCCTCCAAAACCTCAAAACCGTAAAACTAGTCAAATTTACGCGTTTTACCGTAAAAGACGTAAAATATACACTTTTATAAAAAATCTCAAATTTTGAAATAAACTTTATAACTAAGTCCTAAATGACTTAAAACCATCCCGAAAAATATTCATATGGATAATTACCTCACCCGAGACCTCTAAATGCTAAACCGTAAATCCTAAAAAAATAGTATTACTATAATACTTATACGTATACGTAAACACCACAATATCACCATTTTCATTTCATAGTCACCACTTGTGAGCTCATGAACATGAAATAACTTTTCCTCAATTTACTTATGAGTACTTCTATACTCATAAATGATAACCACACCAACCTCGTTCACACAAAATAAACACGTAAACACACAATTCAAGTAAGCACACATAAAATAACCTAAAAGCAAGACCAAGTGACAAACCCAAAACCACGGTTGTCACATCACTCCCTCCTAATAGAAATCTCGTCACGAGATTCACTCCCAAACTCAAACTTATTCTCAGCAAACAAACGAGGATACATATCCCTGATAAAACCTTCACGTTCAAACGTGAACTCAGTTTACACGAAAATAATCTCAACCAACAACACATGAGCCTTAACCGTCCGCGAGGAAACTTATCAAAACCATAAAGTTATGTAACCAACCTAACTAAATCTCGTAACTCATCAAACAAGAACTGTCTTGAAACCAAGTTAGGAGCCGTCACATAACTCAACGGGTTTAAAACTGTCACCCCGATTTCAGTCTTACTCATAAATACCATAAATCAAAACTCATCAAAATATAACCACGTATAATAAGGTCTAAACAACTCTCAAATTCCTTCCCAACTCATCTCTATGTTAACCCTCCAAGTGTTCATTACCGCAAAATACCCAAAACACGAGTTTAAACCATGTTGTCCGAAAATTAACCTTGAACTCAACACTTGTACAATTAATTCGACCAAGCTACTGACTTCCAATTACGAAACTTTCTGAATATTTGAAAAGTATGTTCCGTGTACATAATTTTATGCTTTTGAATCACCCAAAAACCTTTAAAAACGAATAAGTTATAACCAAAACGATTTTTCTCAAAATCTGCCTAGGCATTAGCGGCAGTTTCTGATAGTTAGCGACATATTTTGACAGTTTAGCGACAGTTTCTGCCTACTCCGATTTATACCAAAAAAACGATTTTTTAAACCCTAAAACCCCCCATTAATTACCAAAACTAGAACCTAATTTATTTTAATTCCAGAAAATTAAAACTCTATTAATTACATGATTTTAACATATTTCACTAAATAAGAACAAAAATTTTAACTTAAGAACAATAACTTTAGGTGATCAAAACCAAAATATTTTAAAATAACCGAGTCATGCTTATATGTTAAAGAATTTATATTCCACCTTATTTGAGACATGATCCCGACACTTCCTTATTTCATCGACTACCAACAACTATTTTTTTTTTCAATTTGCAAGTTCTATTTTTTACCATGTATAACTCAAAACAAAAGACATCGTTACCCCAAAAAGAAATCTCCACCATCTCAAAATCCTTCACGCCAAAAGTACCGTACAAACAAACACGTGAAATGAGGACCCGAGAAATGCGCTACTACAGAAGTTGAACATCTCAAAGAGAAACGAGCTAGAAACCATCCCAAGAATACAACCGGTAAGTAGAAAATAATTTTACATACATAGGCATAAGCGTACATACACTCAAATCCATCCAACATATACTATACAAGCATGTATTAACTCTCTTTCATGCAATCATACTTGAAAGTCTAGTGGTGTTGTGACACATATATAATTATGTAGGCCTCCATAATTATACATGTTCCCTTTCACCAATGTACTCCCTCCTATGATGACACTTATAAGAAATTAATACTACACATAACACATAATCCAACAACTCACAAGCACATAACCACACAAGATAAGATCCAAAACCCATGTATTAAAATAACATAGCCAATGCACGAAACACATAAACTCGTAGTCCAGCTGAACCAGCGTAGACAAAATTCAAAATGTATAAAGAACATGAAAACATAATTAAGCGAAATGCAACAATGACTAGCGTATACGACCATGGTTCCACCCGCACTAATCAAAACTCGTAAAGAAAATAACATGTAGTTAAGTATGAACCATAGTAGTTCATAACCTAACAAATACTACGAAAATAATATTCAAACACATCAATTACTATAAAATGAACACATACTCCTATAACGCCTATATGCAGGGACCCTTAAGCTATAAACTAGGCTACACGACTAGGCAACCTAATTCTCTATAACCATTGTCTCTGATACCATTCTGTCACACCCTACCATGGCGGAATATGGGGCGCGACGTATGGATATCATCACAACATGGCGTGTCTATAGAGATAACTATATGAAATAAGAAATGTCATAAAATGGAGACACAAAGTCATGACAATATCTCATCAAATGTAGGAGTCTAGGTAAGTAGGTAACAGTCCTACCTCTTACCCAAGACAAACAAGTAACATAATCAAAACAAACATATGTGTGCCACAGTATCACTTATTAAAATGAACAAACAAATAAAACTAAGAAGGAAACGGGGATTCTCCTTCTATATGCATTCCTAAGCTTCTCCAATCCTAGCCACTTATGTTCTCATGCTTAACCATAGTATCACCTGAAAGAGACACTAAAACACGTCAACATAAAGTTGGTGAGAGTCATAGGTTTAGACTCCAACACAAGACAAGTCATAAGCTGTGAATACCATAAACCAATAAACATATGGACAATGCGCTACAATCATGTACTAACAACTAGCATTCAAGTTCAATCAATCATTACAATTCCAAGGCATCACGCCTTACCAACCATCACAATTTCCAAGGCATCACGCCTTACCAACAATCACAATTTCCAAGGCATCACGCCTTACCAACAATCACAATTTCCAAGGCATCACGCCTTACCAACAATCACAATTTCCAAGGCATCACGCCTTACCAACAATCACAATTTCCAAGTCATCACGCCTTATCATAACCATAGGTCCCATAGGCGCCCATACACCTATGTACCTTTCCAATCCAGATCACACACAAACAAGAATCACATAGCAGTTAATCACATAAATGTACACACAAGTCCATCTCAAACCTTAAAACATTCACAGCATTAAATTAGAAAATAATTCAACACAGTGTCTCTTCCATCCCATCTGGAAGTCAAAAACAATAGTAAACATGGGACTATGAAACTCACCTGATTGCTTCTTCACAAGTCCTCGTACTAGCAACAAGCTAACAAACCAAAAACAGGCAATCAATACACAAACCAATCACTAAGATGGCTCATCAACCTATGATGGACATCTAGCCTATTCCCATATAAATACATCATAGATAAGCTCTAATCACCCCATTACCCTTCCTTAACAAGTCCTTAACTTGGTTAAGTTTAATAACTAACTCGTTCATATTTTACCCAAAACAGTCCCAGTTTTTAGGTCTCAAAACTTTAAGTCAAACGTCCACTTAAACATACCCATGGTTTTTGTAAAAGGAATATTCATACCCTTACATATGTTGGCTAACACCTCCCACTTTCCCTAACCTTAAAGCTACTGTTAAGGCCCCGATATACATATATCTACTTTTGTCATTCCAGATTTTCTGATTTTAAACGTACTAAAAGTTTGTTACCATTAAGGGGTCTTACCCTAAACCACATCCTTAGCCCAAGTACAGATACTTACTAAAATATATAAACCATCTCTCACGTTCGTGAGAAGATCCCAATGCAACCCTAAGTACCCCAAACAACCCAAAACTTAAAAAGAAAACAGGCTAAATTCAAAACTGTTTTGACCTCCAACTGTTGTAACCTGTTTTTGACCCACTTCCCTACCTCCAATTTAGTTCTAGTTTCTTGCATTGGAAAGCCACTTCAAATACCTTTCCAGGGGTACTTAGATCGTAAAATAAGAGTTTATAGAACTCCCGATATAATCAAGACAATTGACACAAAATCTGCCCAGTTTTTAAAAACGGGTTTAAACAAATTGAACTAATTAATTACCCATAACCCCATCTAATACAAGCCCTAGATTATATGATCATCATATTATGATTATAACATCATTAATTTACTGATTTTATATAAACCCTAACCCTAATCCATCATAAGAATGATTAATTTAAACATAAAAACAATTCAATCAAAAAGGTTTAAGAAGGTTTACCTTTAATTTATGAAAACCCTAAATTTTGATGAAGAACCCTAAAACCACCATTTATGCCGACCAAACCTTGATCTCCAGGGATTTTATGAGTGTTTTGATTAATAAAAAGACTTTATATACTTTCTTAACAAGTCCTTGGCCCATGTACAAAAGCCCGGTTTCCTTTTTCCCTTTTTTCCCCTTTTCCTTTCTTTTTTTCACATAACCGACCTATACCCATTTAATTTCGTTTTTTTTCCTTTTTATTATTAATATTTGTATTAATAATATTACCTTAATTTTCCTTAATTTATTTCAGCTCCTAAAGCCTCCAAAACCTCAAAACCGTAAAACTAGTCAAATTTACGCGTTTTACCGTAAAAGACGTAAAATATACACTTTTATAAAAAATCTCAAATTTTGAAATAAACTTTATAACTAAGTCCTAAATGACTTAAAACCATCCCGAAAAATATTCATATGGATAATTACCTCACCCGAGACCTCTAAATGCTAAACCGTAAATCCTAAAAAAATAGTATTACTATAATACTTATACGTATACGTAAACACCACAATATCACCATTTTCATTTCATAGTCACCACTTGTGAGCTCATGAACATGAAATAACCGTTCCTCAATTTACTTATGAGTACTTCTATACTCATAAATGATAACCACACCAACCTCGTTCACACAAAATAAACACGTAAACACACAATTCAAGTAAGCACACATAAAATAACCTAAAAGTAAGACCAAGTGACAAACCCAAAACCACGGTTGTCACAAACGTCTTACATGTGCGTCATTTAGCCTATCAATAATAATGAATTAATAAAAAGTGTTCCATCTTTTTCTAAAAAGTGTCAAAAAAATGCACAAACTTAATGAAATGGGCAAGATTTGCTTCCTTTATTTTCACACAACATGTCGTAACCATCTTTGTTGGATAATTCAAAAAATAAAACAAAATAAATAAAACAGAGGCTTTTTATTCAATACCTTAAATTACAATTCAAAAGTTACAAAGAAAACTAATGTCTTAGAAAACCGAACCCTAAATTTTAACTTACTTTTCAACAATATTCATCGTAAGTTAAATCTCCATATTCAATTCAAGTCGCTCTCTAATTCAACCGATCTACTCTAATACGGTGGGTAATATGGTCGGTTACGTCATCCTCTATTTTCTCTTATACGTGTCTCTCGGATATCTAACAGACTCTTGGTAATATGATCTGATCTCCATACATATTTCATATGCAGGATCTTGTTCAATTCCTACTAAAATCACATATTAGGTAATTTGTCTTTTCTGAGATTCACATGACACAAAGTATATTGACGGGTAGCAGAAGGTTACAAGAGATGTCTAACAAATTTATATAGGGTATGCATCCTTTGATAATGTGTAATAATTATGTACACAAACTATAAAACTTCAATTCCGTTTTACACCAATGAAATTATGGACCATCACAAATGGCAGCTAGCGTGATGGACTCTATTAGTCAAAGGTTTATTAGCTCATGCATCGTTTATCAGGCTTACCTAATATCAGTTATCTTATTGTGCAAAACACATAATCTATATATATTTGATGAATAATAATAATAATAAGGCATGAAGTTTTATTAAACCTAATATGATAATGACGGCCTAAACACCGACCATCAAAAACCTTTCTAAAAAAGGAAAAAAACACATAATTGGTTTCTTTATTTTATGCAACCCGATTCTCTGATAGTTGATAATTTGCATATTCGCATAGTGAATTATGGATTATTAAATTACATTTATTTATTAGCAATTCTTGTTTTTTCGTATTAAATTATAGACAAAAGTTATTTTGCATTTTTATTTTTGGGTGAAAACCAAAGGACAAGTCCTCACTCTTCAATTATTTTTTATCTAATTATAATGGTTGCTATCATTATTTAAAATGTTTTGTTGATCATTTAATTGCATAATTGTATTTGTGCGCCGCTTTGTTTATTCAAGTGATTATTGGAATGACTCAATCAATAGTAGTATCCTACTTCTATTTTCAAGCGGTCAAGGAATATTACCAGCCCAAGTCCTTGAGTTTGCTGGTCAAATATCTTAGCCAGCTCTTTAGCCGCCGAATATTGTTATATCAAAGACCAAGGCATACCGGTCCACTTTTGCATTGCTCCATATCCAAATTACTTCTATGACCTCGTCTTAAGTTACCATGCTTCCACAAGCATTTTAAACTATGACACCTCAAGATTTCTTGTGGAACACAGACACAGGAGCATCTTCTCACTTAGAATATACTACATGTATACTCATTTCCTTTAGTGATTCGAGCATATATGTATCTGTATTTGTCGGCGATGATAACTCTATTCTCGTTACTCATACCGGACATAGCTTGCATACATCTTATAAGCCTCTTCATTTAAGTCATATTCTTGTCAAACCTCACATAATTAAGAATTTAAATTATGTTCATTAATTTACTCGTGACAATGATGTTTCTGTTGAATTTGATTCTTATGGTTTTTCCTTAAAGGATTATCATACGCAAAAGATTCTTCTACATTGTGATAGTATAGACGACCTTTACCCGGTCACTCAGCAAACCTCTATTACCAAATCTTGTTGTTTTGCTTTCATTTAGTTTCACTACATGACATTGACGCATCGGTCATCCCGGGGAAGATGTTCTTCGTCGTTTAGAGTCGCTTAATTTATTAATTTTCATAATCAAAGTTATCAACTTTGTGTCATGCGTGCCAACTAGGTAAACATGTCAAGCTTCCGTTTTATAGTTCTGAGTCTTATGTCGAGTCTGCTTTTGAAATTATTCACTCGGATACATGGATATCGCCGATTCCGAGTGAAAGTGGAATTAAATATTATGCTATTTTGTAGATCATTTTTCGTATTTTGTTTGGGTCTACCATTTGCATAAAAAATTATTTGTTTGATAATTTTATCGCTTTCGTGCTTATGTTAACAAACAATTTCATGTCGACATATAAGATTTGTAGTGTGACCATGGGGGTGAATATGATAACACCGGGTTCCACGAACTTTTTCACAAAAATGGCATACAATTTCGGTTTCCTTGCCCACACACATCACAAAAAATGTCAAGTCCGAACGCATGTAAGTACCCTCTATAACCTCATACACACCTTGCTTTTTCAATCACATCTACCTCCCTCATATTGGGTGGAAGCTCTCAATATGGTCGCTCACCTTTTGAATATTCTGCCTTCCACCGCCATCAATAATGAAATTCCATTTACCAAGCTATATAACTGAACCCCTACATATGAACATTTACGTGTTTTTGGATGCCTTCGTTATCCTCACGTGATGTTACACATAAACTCCAACACCTCTCAACCCGTTTCATACCTTGGTTACCCTACGAACCATCGTGGTTATAGATGTCTAGACATCTCTATTAACAAAATCATTATCTCATGACATGTTCGTTTTAATGAGGATGTCTTCCCATTCAGGACTGTGTAGACTTCTACACATCCAAATTACGATTTTGTTTTACCATAGCCTCCTCCCACCCCCACACAACCCTCTTCCTGTTCGCATTATACCATCTGCCACTACTTCCCAAAACCCTCTGTCTGGTAAGACCCAATACTCCCCGTAGATTAGCCAAACGTCTATTTCTTTCCCCAACACTAATATAGGCCCACTTCATTCTCCATCCCAAGCAACACACACTACACCCTCAATACAAACTGAACCGCAACCTAAATCCACTCATCCCATGGTTACTCGTGCTAAAGCCGTCTTTTTAAAACCTCTTGAGAGTATGAATTGTCATATTACCACCATATCACCACTTCCCCGCTCTAATATTGATGCCCTTCGTGACCTAAACTGGCAATAAGCTATGTTAGATGAATATAATGCATTAATTACTAATGGAACGTGGGTTCTTGTTCCCCGTCCAACTAATGTTAATGTTGTTCGTTCTGTGTGAATTTTCAAAAATAAGTTTAATGTAGATGGATCATTAAGAATGTATAAGGCTCGTCTTGTTGCCAATGGGCGAAGTTAACAGCAGGGTATTGATTATGATGAGACATTTAGTCCGGTGGTGAAACCGGCTATCGTTCGTACTGTTTTGAGTCTCGTAATTTCTCGTGATTTGGCTATTTATCAACTTGACGTGAAGAATGCTTTTCTTCATGGTCATTTTTCTGAGATGGTTTATATGCACCAGCCTCCCGGATTTGTTGATTTCGCGCGGACCTAATTATGTGTGTCACTTTTAGAAATCATTATATGGCCTAAATCTGGCTCTTTGGGATTGGTTTCAATGATTTGCTAATTTTCCTACACGGATTGGTTTTCAACAGAGTAAAATCGATGCATCCTTATTTGTTAATCACTTGGATTGGAGATTGCTTATTTGTTATCATATGTGTATGATATTATACTTACTGCGTCGTCTATATCATTGCTACAACGTATTATTGGATCTCTTCATGGCGAGTTTGCGATGACAGGTCTTGGCTCTCTTAATTATTTTCTTGTTGTTTCTACACAACGGACTGCATCTGGTTTATTTTTATCATAATCCAAATTTGCTGAAGAGATTATTGAGAAAGCTCATATGCAGCATTGCAATCCTTGTAGGACTCCGGTTGATACTGAATCCAAGTTAGGTCCTAATGGTGACTTAGATTTTGATTCTACCTTGTACAGTAGCTTGGTGTGTGCTCTTAAGTATCTTACTTTTATACGACCAAATATTTCTTATGTTGTTCAACAAGTTTGTCTTTATATGCATGATCCACGTGAGTCTCATCTTGATTCTTTGAAGAGGATTCTTCGGGGTGTTCGTGGTACTATTGATCATGGTCTTCAACTACATGTTTCAACTACCACTCAGCTCACTACATACACTGATGCAGATTGGACATGATGCCCAATCACCCGAAGAACTACTTCTGGGTATTGTGTTTTTCTTTGTGATAATCTATTGTCATTGTCTGCTAAACAACAACTCACTGTATATTGATCTAGTGCAGAGGCCGAATATCGGGGTGTTGCTTATGTTGTTGCTCAAACTACCTGGATCCGTAATCATTTGCTGGAATTACATGCTCCTTTGCATACTGCTACGCCTGTTTACTGTGACAACATCAGTGCTATTTATCTTTCTACTAAACGGGTACATCAGCGACGTACTAAGCATATCGAGATAGATATTCATTTTGTTCGTGATTATGTGGCTTATGGGCAAGTGCGTGTTTTACATGTTCCGTCTCTGTTTCAACGTACAAATATCTTCACCAAAGGGCTTTCGAGTGCTTTATTTCTTGAGTTTCGTTTCAGTTTGAACGTCTGAAGACCTCCCGTGTCACTACGAAGGGAGTATTAGCCAAATGATTATTAGCCCATGCATTGTTTAACGGGCTTAGCTCTTATCAGATATCTTATTGTGCAAGATATATGATGTATATATATATTAAATGATTAATAATAATGAGACATGAAGTTTTAATTAAACCTGACTCATGGTGGAAAAGTGTGAGATATTTTTGTATCTCCATGTCGCCAACGATGCCTTACTTCTCGATGGATGATCAGTAAATAATGTAAAATAACGTACATACAGTATTTTTTTTTTACAAATTTGAATCCGGTTTAAATGAATGAGGTTACTAACTTTGTATCTTTATCGTTGGTTGTACTCGTCAACTAGTATCAAACTTTTGAGACTATCATACTCAGGGGCGGAGCCAGAAATATTTTTGAGAGGGGGCAAAAAATTTTTTACGTCATGCTAAATAAACGTATACGATAACAAGACATTCAACTCCTTAAGACACATATTATGTCATAGTAGGAGTATCATTTTACAACCCTATTGTAAACGAAATGAAAAATCAATTGCGATTTCCTATAATTACTCTGACATTTGTGGTAGGTACCAAAATAATGTACTTTATAACTTTTTGCAATAAATAATTGTTACTCCCTACTAGGGGTGTTGAAAAAGTTGACCCAACCCGAACCCGACCCGAACCCGAACTCGAATAATCATATTCGGGTCGGGTCACTCGGGTCTAAAAGTGTATTCGGGTCAATTCAGGTTGACCCGAATTGACCTGAGTTCTAATTGGCTCGGGTTCGGGTTATATATTTTTTACCCTTGACCCGACCCGACTTGACCCGAACCCGACCAACCCGACTTGACCCGACTAGAATTACATTTTTTACATTGTAATAGTACTTAATTTAGCCATTTTTTACACATTTTCCTTAAACTCGGGTTGACCCGAACCCGAGTTGACCCGACCCGAGTTGAACCGACCCGAATTGACCCGAACCCGAGTGACCCGAGTTCTAATTAGGCTCTGGTTCGGGTTATTATATTTTTTACCCTTGACCCGAGTTGACCCGACCCGAGTTGACCCGAACCCGACCGGGTCAACCCGAATCACACCCCTACTCCCTACCATACATTTAATATACAATATAACACTCCATTTAAATTTCTGCAACTCCATTACAAGTTCTACAATCGTAAAACATGTCCATTCTAATACCTTCTTAAACTAATTTAGTATGCCTTTCACGAAAAGCAAACATTTTTAAGGGGGCACAAAACAAGAATAACCCAAAATTTTAGAAAAATTACACACAATTTTTTTTGGAGGAGAGGCACGTGCCCCCGAGCCCCCTCCCTGCCTTCGCCTCTGATCATACTCCTATAGTCCTATCATTAAAAAGGAAAGTTGAAAATCTTGTCGAACACTTCTTGTCGTATGACATTTAATCAGTTAATCTCATGAGCCATTCAATGTTGAACAACCAATTTCGAGATAGCCCAGAACCAGCCCAAATCGTTTGAATTGAGAAGCACCTATTACCATTGTATCATATTTCCATATGTAAGCCAACAAGACAAGAAGCTATAGTAATAAAAAAATAGTGTTATAATCAAAAAGTGTTTTTACGTAGGTTGTAGAATAAGAATAAGCATGGTTTTAAATAGCTCATTAAAGCTTTTTTATGGTGCGTTAAAGTTTGAGACGTGGTTTTTGCGCGACGCAATAAGTTAAGTTATGCTACGACATGAGGTGTCGTGATTTTTTAAATTCAACTCTGAAAAATAAGAGAAATACTAGATTCACACCTATGTTATACAAAAAAAAACCACACCCTTATGTGTCAAACAAATATAGGTAGTGAAAAAAAAGAGAGAGAAAACATGATAAATTATGATTGGTACAAGTTACATGTCATATAAAGGTGTGGAAATTTTTATGTGAGTTATAAGTGGATGTAGTATTCTTTAAAAAATAAATATTATTACATGTAAGGAGAGTTTCTAACTTTAGTTATTATATATAACACTTATTGTTAACTCAATATAAATATAATTTAAAATATGATAAAACAAATAAATATTTTTATATATTATGTCGTTATAAGCAAAGCTTTAAAAACGTCAAAGCTTCGCCTTAGCCGTTAAAGCATGTAGTTTGGACATGCCGTCACGTCACGCCTCGCGCTATTTATAACCATGAGAATAAATATGGCTATCACTTTTTTTGTGGAAAATGATAAGTCATAGAAAAATGATGTCAAAGAACTAAAATGTGGTATGATAGTCTATATATATCTCTTTTTAATAATTAAAAAAATCATAACACGAACCTTTTTTGTCAATAACTACAGCGCCACAATTACAGCACAAGAGTAGAGAGTGGTGTGCCATCATTTTTTAAGCGGGTAAGCCATGGCTTAAGATATGACGCCATCGTTGTGCCCTCTAAAAGTAATAATTATTATTTTTATTTTTATAATCTTTATAATTTGACATTTATTATAAAGTTATAAAAAAGTAGAAAACATAAGTTAGAAATCAAAAATAATAAAACATGAGAAATACGGAGAAAGTCTAAATAACCTTCTTATTTTGTTTATTATTAAAATATTTACAAGAGTAAAAAAGTACGAACAAAGAACATGAAGTGTAACAAGTTTAAGCTAGTAAAGAAAAAAAATATAAAATGTAACAATTTAAAGCTAATAAAAAAAAGAAACTATAAAACAAAAATAATAAATATTATCTTTGTCTTATTAATTTAACAGATACTCCCTTCGTCTCATATTAATAGTGGAGGTTATTATTTTTGGACGTCCCAAATTAATAGTTCAGTACAAAAATATTTAAAAATTGTTGATTAAGTTTATCATATCACCCTCACTTGAAAGTATTATTACAAATAATAAAGAAGTTGTAAATTAATTGGTTAAGGGTAAAGTTGTCATTGTTTAGAAAGTAAGAGATAGAAAGCTGAAAAGTGATATTTTTATTAAACTGCATGTTTTTTTTCGGTGAATTATGAGACGGATGGAGGAGTATAATGTAGAAGTGATAAGAATATAGATAACACCTTTTGGCGAGTATTGATATATAATTATATATGTCTATAAATGAGACTTAAAAGTATGCATATTGCAACCACTATCAAGTGGCCTATTGGTAAGGTCCTTATCTCTCATATGAGAGGTTAAGGGTTCAAACTTTACTAGATGTGTACACTTGGGGTGGCTACGGAAGTTCACCTGCGATGACTCTGGGCTATCTAAAATCGTAGTCGCCCTGGGATTATTCGGCTCGCAATGTCGAGTCGGAAACTTAGGTATACCAAAAAAAAAGTATGCATATTGCATATATTTTTTGTTAAGTGTTTTACAAATTTTCTCTTTTATCACTTCTCATCAATCAATATTTTACATCTACTGATTACATATTTAAATCTAATTGTAAGTCTAAATTTTAGACATACAATTCATTTCCCTTTTATGACATCCTTTGAATAAATTGAAGATATGGCCTTAAACAAAGGTGCAAAAATACTCGGCAAAACTTTTATAGTTATATATTTCTTTTAATTGTACTTAAACATTATTGTAATTTTACATTAAAAACTTATATTTTAAAAATATATGTAAATGTATAAGTTACACTAAACATATTTGCAAATTGCCCTAAAACAAATGTCACATGTCAATTATTTTTACAGGTTTCAGAAAACAATTGTATGTTCGGTGTAAGTAAACAATCATACTTAGTAATTTATAATTTTTTACTCTTTTCGACTTAGTAATTTACAATTATTTACTCTTTTTGTTTTAAAATAAGTGTCTGTTTTAATTTTTTGCGATCTTTTTAGTGGACTTTGACCTTAAATATATATTTTTGTATCATATAACACGTGATGAAAATTATACTAATGAAAATACATATAAAGTCTCATGTATCCATATATTTTGCATCAAATATTATATAACATAAGTGAAAATAATTAAGATCAAAACTAAACTAGTTTAACTTTAAAAAGTCAAACTAGACACTTATTTTGAGACGAAACTAATACAAATCAGTAAATTTCAACTTAAGACAATAGATAATTAGATATAAAAAAGTGTTAACTTCATATATGATTGTTCACCTTTGAAAAATGATTATTGTGTTCAGTGAAATAGAAAGAAGCTCGCGCGTTGTGATAGGGGCTAAATTTGTAGTTTACAAAGTTAAACATGATTTTTTAGTAACTTTATACTTTTAGTATATGAAATTTAGAAGAGCTTCGTGTGTTGAATGAGCTTGTGGTTAGTTCATCAAGTCCGTGCTTGTGAAAGGGAAGAAGATGTTGCTAGTATGGATGCTTAGTGAGCGTGTGGGTTGCACCGTTCATTTGGGTATTCCGTAGTATTTTTTTAGGTTTTCTTTCTTTGTAATTTGTTTTTGTTGTCTTAGTGGTTGTAACGTTTATTTATTTAAAATGGTAATGGATACAAAATAAGGGATTTCCGTCTTAGAATCGTTTTTTATTTGCTTGAGAGAAGACAAAGAAACCGAGCCGAAAAACAAACAGGATAAGTCGATTGACAGACCGGAATTTTCTATCGAAAAATGATGCCCACTTGTTGTTTGCGTATGTCTCCGGCACATGGCCGAAGGCATGCCATTATCACCAAAGCAGTTGCCACGTAGGAAATAAACAGCAAACAAGATCCCTCATATTCCGGGAGACCTTGTTTTACCCAACAGACAAGGCTTTATCCAATGGATCCAGCCATGAACCGCCGTCTGCTTTATACTGTTTCTGACAATAAGGTACTGTTCATGGTGCATGTCTCGATGACATGACTACACAGCCAGGTATGCTTTAGATTTGGGAATAAATACCCCAAGGCATTTACTACACACAACAACACATAGTACATCACATTAAATTCTACTTAATAGTATTCCTCCGGTATTCCACACCGGATACCACTCCTGTGATAGTTACTTACTCTCACGTCGGAGCTTGGTCTCGGGTTCACACCTGGGGTGAGTTAACGTGCGTTCTATTATTGCGGGATAGGCCCAACCTACAAGCATACTATACACGAGACCGAAGCTTAGTATTCTAGGGCCAAGTGCCTGTGGAAATTTGTTTCAACATTTGGCGCCATCTGTGGGACCCTAAACTCGAATCTCCAACTAGCTACTAATGTCAGGACCTTCGGGAAGCGGGTCTCCTTTGATCATTTCACCAGAGCGTGATAATACCACCGTGGGGGGAGAAACAGAAACGCCCTCCACATTGCAGCAAAAAATTCTTGATAGTGTAAGTGAGTTGCGGAATTTGGTCGGACGTTATAACTCCGTCGGGAAAGTGCCTCTTATGCCTATGAAGTTGGTTTTCGACGAAGAGCCGCATGATACTCATAGGGAAAAACCCGAAGCTCCAAAGACTCACAAATCTTCCGATATGTCAGCTGAAGAATTACAAAAACCGTTCAAGGATGTCGTCTCTTCACCATTTACTAGGAAGATTATCCAATTCTCATCACCAAAACACATCCTCCCGGCAACACTGAAATTATATACCGGTGCCACAGATCCGAACGATCACATAACACGTTTTGCCGGTGCGGCCAACTCGGGAGAATGGCCCATGCCGGTATGGTGCAGATTTTTCCAACAGACATTGGATGAGGCAGCCGAAGGATGGTTCGAAAGATTGTCGCCGGGCAGCATAGGGCATTGGGATGATCTGAGGGATCAATTCCTAGAAAGATTCGCCTTGAGAAGGAAGAGGCACAGGAGCCCCATGGAGATCACAAGTATTGTGAGGAAGGCTCACGAATCGCTCCTAGTGTTCAAAGAAAGATGGACTGATGAAGCCAGCTACATACAAGGGGTTCCAGAACTCATGAAAATTTCCTCCTTTACAGCTGAAGCTAAGTGCCCAGAGTTGTCCAGAAGTTTCTCCGACGATGAGCCGAAAACCGTGGCTGAAATGTTCATGAGGGTTGATGACTTTGCCAAGTCCGAAGAGGCTTATAGGAACACTGAATTGCCACAGGGTGAAGGAAGCGAAAGAGGGATAAAGAGCATAAAGGAAGACAAATACTTTTCAGGAAAAAACTCCAACCGCAACAAAAACAAAGGTGACTACAGACCAAAGCCTGCATATTCACCATATCTCCCGCCAATGAATCCAAATAATGCAAGAAGGAATCAATATCAACGCTCCGGTCTTGAGACATTGACAAAATTTCCCAAAGAAATTTTAGCCACAGAATTACAGCTTTAGTTGCCTCAACCTCTACCCACAAAGGGCATGGTACGCCCAGAAAATATGGAAAAGTATTATGATTATCATAGGGAGAAAGGTCACCTCACAAATGATTGTCATCAGTTGAGAAAGCTAAACCATTTGGTTAAGGATTTGAGGGGAATAGTGAACAAAGTAAATCAGGGAAAAGGAAATGGAGGAGGTGAATACAAGGATAAGACAATAAACATAATGAGTAGCAAGTATTGTGGGATGAAGCGAAAAGAAGTATGTAAGATCGAAGTTGATTGGATGAACATCCCAATATACTTCCCTCCAGTCACCGAAGCTGAGGCTTCAGACTATCCTCTGATATTCGAAGCAGAAGTAGAGGGTTATTGGGTGAAGCGCGTATTTGTTGACGAAGGTGCAGCTATGGAGGTAATGTTTGAACATTGCTTCATGAATTTGGATCCGGATATCAGACGAAGGCTAACGCCTGACCTGTCAAAGTCTTGAGTTTCTCCGGTGAGGAAACTGCACCTTTGGGAAAAATCGAGCTAGAGGTAACATTTGGGTCACATGACATGGAGAGAAAAACAACAATGACTTTCTGTGTGATCAAAGCTCCATCACCTTACAATATCATCCTTGGCCGAACCGGAATCAGAGAGTTGAGGGCCGTACCTTAGACAATACACTCTGCAATGAAGTTCCCCACTCCCGGTGGCATCACCACATTAAAAACAAAAGCAAGAGCAATCTTTGAATGCAGGGTGATCGAGGACGGTCAGAAGATAGCAAAAGAGAAAGCTACGACCGTGGGAAAGGAGTTAGATAAGTGGGTTGCTTTCGAAAAGTTCAATCAACAAGAGAGAGTAGAAGGGGAGATGACAGAACAAGTCATCGTCCATCCTGGATATCCAGAACAATTGGTGACCATCAGAAGACTGTTCACAAAAAGTACAGATTGCAGCTAATAGACCTATTGAAGAATAGCACAGACGTCTTCGCTTGGGAGCCATCAGATATGACGGGAGTCCCTAAGAGAATCATCAAGCACTCGCTAAATATGGATCCAGCTAGAACCCCTGTGGCCGAAAAAAGAAGAACGTTGGGTGAGGAAAAAAGCCTAGCAGTCCAAAGAGACGTGACAGATCTATTAAAAGCTGGTATAGTGAGACCGGTCCGATATCCTACATGGATCTCTAACCCATTTCTCGTAAAGAAGCCGGATGGTGATTGGCGAATGTGTATCGATTTCAAAAACCTTAACTCGGCATGCCCTAAGGACTATTATCATCTACCCGACATTGATGTCAAGATTGGTTCGGTCATGGGCTTCAAGTTCAAATGTTTTCTCGATGCATACAAGGGATACCACCAGGTACTCATGGATAATGAAGACGAGGAAAAGACGGCTTTCTATACAGATGAGGGGACATTCTGTTACACCAAAATGCCTTTTGGACTCAAGAATGTCGGAGCCACATGCCAACGGCTGGTAGACTCGGCATTCCGGTCACAAATAGGAACAAACTAGGAAGCCTATGTTGATGATCTGATGATCAAGAGCAAAACTGAAGAGAAGATGATTGAGGAAATCAAGGAGACATTTGATAACTTAAGGAAAATTAACATGACGCTCAACCCGAAAAAGTGCTCCTTCGGTGTGGAAGAAGGAAAGTTCCTGGGATATATGGTGACTTCGGAAGGAATCCGAGCGAATCCTAAGAAGACGAAGGCCATCTCAGAAATGTGATCACCAAGGACATGGAAAGAAATGCAATCTCTTAGTGGAAAGCTAGCGGCTTTAAATCGTTTTTGTCCACGTCAGCAGAACGCTCGCTTCCGTTTTTTGAAACTCTGAAAAATATAACAAAGGAAAATAATGAAGAGTACCAATGGACGGAACAAGCATAAAAGGCTTTCCAAGAACTAAAAAAGGTAATTATGGAACTTCCTTCGTTAGCATCACCATTGAGGAATGAAACATTGTATGTGTACTTGGTTGCGTCAAAAGAGGCAGTAAGTGGAGTTTTGCTAGTTGAAAGGGAAGGCATCCAAAAACCGATCCGCTATGTAAGTAGAACACTACATGACGCCGAGACGAGATACTCAACACTAGAGAAGCTAGCCTTTGCCTTGCTACACCTTTCGAGAAGGCTCCGTAGATACTTCGAGGCACACGACATCCATGTCATAACCGATTAGCCGTTGAAACAAATATTGGGAAAATTCGAATCATCCGGAATATTGGCGAAGTACTCTGTAGAACTGGCAATGTATGAAATATCTTATGTATCACGAAACGCGATCAAAGGTCAAGTATTGGCAGATTTCCTCAACGAAGCACCTCTAGGCCAGGAAGGAAAGATGGAAATATACGAGATCACTGAGCAAGTAGAACCGGATGTAGCTTGGACGTTATATACAGATGGAGCATCAAGTTCAAAAGGGGCAGGAGCTGGTTTGGTGCTAACAAACCCAGAAGAGATGGAGTTTACATATGCTTTGAAATTCAATTTCAATTGCTCTAACAATGAGGCAGAATATGAGGCACTATTGGCTGGACTGCGGTTGGCAAAGAAAATGGGGGTAAAGACCCTTGAAGCCAAGGTAGACTCTAAACTCGTGGCTTGTCAGCTAAATGGGAAATTTTTTGCTAGCGATGATAGGATGATGAAGTATCTAACCAAGGCAAAAGAAATCATCACTTGCTTCACAAAGTTCAGCATCATGCATGATCAAGAACCAAAAACCAAAAGGAAGATGTCCTCAGCAAGCTCGCGTCATTTAATCACCTTACCAAGGAGATCCTAGTAGAAATCCTAGAATCTCGGTCAATAGACGCTCAAGAAATCAATGACATAGTGCAAGAAGAAGGGGAAAGTTAGATGACACCCATTCGGAAATGTTTGGAGAATGGCATATGGCCACAAGACCCTAATGAAGCTAGGGCAATGAGAATGAAGATAAGCCAGTACACCATAGAAAATGAAGTGCTATTCAAAAAGTCCTACTTATCTCCAATGCTAGGATGTGTGGGTCCAATACAAGCCAATTACATCATCCGAGAAGTACACGAGGGGTCGTGTAGAATGCACTCCGGCACAAGGTCGGTGGTGGCAAAGATCACGAGACATGGATATTATTGGCCCACAATGCACAAGATACATGGGAGGAGATTTCCAAGTGTGATGCATGTCAGATACACGGACCGGTGTCAAGGTTACCTAAAACCAAGCTGTCTTCCATCATGTCATCGTGGCCCTTTTATCAATGGGGAATGGACATCCTTGGTCCAATCGATGGATCCCCAGGAAATGTGAAATTTGTAATCGTGGCCATCGACTATTTCACAAAATGGATAGAAGCAAAGCCTTTGGCAAGGGTGACTGGGAAGGAGGTAAAAAAGTTTGCTTGGCAAACAATCGTATGCAGGTTCGGACTACCCAGAGTCATTGTAACAGATAATGGAAAACAGCTGGTAGAGGTAACATTGAGGAAATGGTGTGAAAAATGGGCAATCAAGAAAATGAACACCGCCGTCGCTCATCCGCAGGCTAATGGGTTGGTTGAAAGGGCCAATAAATCTCTAATGCATGGACTCAAAGCCCGTTTAGGGAGAAACTTGACGGGGTGGGTTGATGAACTCCCTCATGTGTTGTGGGCTCATAGAACCATGTTAAAAACAAGCAATAGGGAAACACCATTCAGCTTGACATATGGGAGTGAAGCAGTAATCCCGGCTGAGATGGGAGTCTCATCTGCAAGAACACTCCTTTTCAACTAAGACAACAATGAGGAAGAGCTTCGGCTAAATCTGGATTTGTTGTAGGAGCGGCGAGAGACCGCAGCCATTGAAGAAGCAAAGTACAAGAAAAAAGTTGAGCAATATTACAACAAGAGGGTAAAACTTTGCAATTTCAAAGTGGGTGACTTTGTGTATCGCCGAAATGAAGCCAGTAGGGTCGAGAAGATTGGAAAGTTGGGTCCCAACTGGGAAGGCCCTTACAGAGTAAAGGAAGCATACCAGAATGGTTCATACAAGCTTGAGACTATGGATGAACGGGAGATACCAAGAACATGACATGCAATCAATCTCCAAAAATGTTTCATGTAAGGCAAACAATGTAATGGAACGAACAATTGAATGAATGAAATTTTCACTTTGATTAGGTAACACAATTGCTATTATGTTTGTGGTCCTCGGAGTAGCTAACCGAAAGACTGCAAAATTGTAAAAAAAACTCTAAGTGTTTGGATGCGCCCGAGGGGTAATCCGGAGGACAAATTAAAAGCGGCCATGTGTCGATGTCCTCCAATGTATAAATTGTGGGAAACACTCTAAGTGTATGGATGCGCCCGAGAGGCAATCCGGAGGACAAATTAAAAGCGGCCATGTGCCGATGTCCTCCCGTATATAAATTCTGAAAAACACTCTAAGTGTATGGATGCGCCCGAGAGGCAATCCGGAGTACAAATTAAAAGCGGCCATGTGCCGATGTCCTCCCATATATAAATTACGAGAAACACTCTTAAGTGTATGGATGCGCCTGAGAGGCAATCCAGAGGACAAATTAAAAGCGGCCACTTGCCGATGTCCTCCATAGTTGATAAAAATACATACAAAAAAAAACTTTTTAAAAAGTTAAGTGTTATCATGTGATTTTTATTCCCCGGCTCAAAACCGAGAGATAATTATTACAAACTTACCAAACACTAAGTAAGTACTAAAAATATGAACAATAAGGAATATCTACAATATATTCTAAGGATAGGAAAATACGAGGATACATTGTTTTGTTACAGACTTGAAAGATAGACATTGTTTGTAAGCTTGCCAAATATACATGGCAGCATGCACAAGATGTTCAAACAAAATCAAAGTTAGGAAATTAGTACAATGAGGCAGAAATATTGTGTGATTACAAGCCTTTCCCGGCATACCGGAGGCAAAGTAATATTCAAAGGGCAGAAGCATCAACTTTAGAATGTGTATTCTTTTCCTTTTGGACTCGAGATGAGGGTTCAGATGAGTCACCATCTTTCTGAGTAACATTGGAGGCGGCGGCCGAAGGCACCTCACTGATCACAGGCTGGGATGGTCTACACTCAGGCTCCAGTTGCATCAAGTCCCCAACTGACAAAGAAAAAGAAGAAGATACATTTTCAATGAAGGGATAGGAAGCAACGAACAAAGCATCACAAGCTCCGACCCAGGTCTTAAGCGCATCTTTCTTAATGTTCTTAACTCTTGATAAGGCATTCTTCACCTGCTCCGGAGTCCTACCAAGACCAACAAATTTCATAAATCCAGCAGAGAAGGCCACACTACATGCCGTAACGAGAGCTCTACGATACTCATAACTGCCAAGAAGTTTCCTTACCAAGCATGGGATCCCGTCCCGGATCAGCATTTGTTTGTCAACTTCAGCTTGGCTAAGAAGGACCGTGAGATGTTTGTTGTTCGTCTCGGTAGTAGAGAGCTTGTCAGAAATTTCTAAACACTCTCGGTTTTTAAGAGCAAGCTGCTCGGTAGCTTCAGCTGCAATCTTCTTAAGGGTCTCATTCTTCTCTTCCAACACTCGAACACGAAGGTTCAGCTCCTCTTCATTCATGGCACACGAAGAATGAGACTCCTTAAGCTTTTGATGGGAAACCTTTAAGCGATCCAACAAAGCTTGTCCTTGATAGAAAGACTCTTTTTAAGCAAAGTGAGAATTGGCCATGTCCACATACTCGCTATTAAGTTTCTCATAACGCTTCATCAGTTCAGCAGCGGCAATAGTACTCTGAGCAACGGTTCGACAACTATGACAGAGGACGTCATAATTGGACATAGCCTTTAGATGTTGGTCACCGGCAGGAGTGGCAAGATGGTATAAAAACTATTTGGTAGCATAATTGGAATTGACCCTAACGTCCTCATTTAACCTCCAGTCCGGAACAAACTTGGGGGGCTCGAAATCCTCTCCTACAACATACAAAGGGATCAGTATTTTTTTATAAAAAATAAAAATAAAACACAACAATAAAGGACGAGAGGGAAGAAAATAAAAACTTACCAGCAACTTGTGAGTCATGCTCAGCATGGAGTGATGAATGATCGCTCACTTGCGCAATCGAAGGAGATTTTTCTCTATGGCCAGAACCACCAGCCGAAGTTTGAGATGGGGGTTTCACAACGCTAAGAGGTTGGGTGGAATGGGTTTTCTGAGAGTCCGCCTTAGAGTCGGAATGAACGGTCTGGCGACTCTTCCTCTTCACCCGACGATTAGATGTACTTCCCTCTACAACAGAAGAGGCCTTCCTCACCCTTGGATTTTTGTCTTGTTTCTGCTTGGCCTCCACAATCGGGCCGAGGGTTTCTCCACTGCTAGCTGAACAGGTGTCAGCTTGGGGATGTCTTGACCAACAGGTAAGGGGTCAGTTACACGAGGAGTAGGTTGCTCGTTCTCTCCGTAAGGTTCACCAATGTCAACAAGACCTTCGTTGAAGGAGTGCAAACTTAGAAAGTCCGCAAAACTCATCTATGCAGAAGAAAAAGGACGGAGGCGAGGCAAGCATAAGCAAGCCCGTGTAAGTGATAGTAAAGCAAAAACAAGCTAAACAAAGACATACCTTTTTTATCAACATCTAAAAGTATCCGGCGCAACTCCGGATGACTGTAAGGGAAAGAAAGACCATCGAGAAAAAGAAGGACCTCGTGAGGAGGACGGCACAAAATGGTCTTCTTTCCAAGAGCCTTGGCATGAGAAATGTTATACGAAGAAGGAATCTCATCAGTAATCACAGACTCGCGGTGCCTCCAAGGCATAGCAAAGGGTATGGCTCGACGGTCTATCAAAAAAATTATTTCTTCCACTTCTTAAGGCTAGAGGTGGTCTCGGTCAAACATTTACCATACTCCCCCTAACCTCTACTCTCAAAAGAAAACCAATGACGCTGTTTGCTCAGTCTATAAAACACTCTGAACAATGTAACAGATACTAGAATTCTCGAACCAAAACAATGCAGTTCAAACATCACAACCCTATTCACACCTATAGGAACCAACTGGGAGATATGTACCTTGAAGTATTGAATCATGTTCAAGAAAAAAGTAGAGAAGGGAATCCGAAGGCCAGCATGGTCAAGGAATTTTCGATATATGCCAGTAGTGGAGTCAGGGAGACTGTCCATGGTCATGTCCGGGTCCGGAAGGCGAGGTCTCAAAAGTGAAGGGATATTATACTTACATACTACCACCTTTAAATCGTCACAAGTCATGCCAGACAAACGTATGTGCATATCACACTTCGGATCACGCTTCACATGAGGATCCATTCTCGACTTCATGATCTCTTTCCCCGTCATCCGGAACAGGCAAATACACAATTGAAAGAGATAACAAGTGAAGAAGAAACTTACCTATGAAAAGTAAGAAGGAAGCAGGAATGAAGAAAATAACAATAGCGAAAACGGGAGGAAATGAAAACTGATGACATGTATATATAGGGGGTATAGGCGATGAAAACGATGCGACACTATTCATCTGCGAATTACGAGGATAAGGATCCACCGTAAAATTCGAAAGTGCAGGACACGTGGCACCATCCCCGATCCCACCAAGGAAATGAAGGGTCCAAAAAAGGAAACAGACTTGAACCGATTCAGAAAGCGGAACAGTCCAGTGATTAGCATCAGACCAAAAATAGAGACGGGCCTACTTAAAGTATGAGCCCATCATACGCATGATGAACTAATACTTGGGGGGACATGTTCGCGTATGTCTCCGGCACATGGCTGAAGGCATGCCACTATCACCGAAGCAGTTGCCACGTAGGAAAGAGACAGCAGACAAGATCCCCCATATCCCGGGAGACCTTGTTTTACCCAACAGGCAAGGCTTTATCCAATGGATCCAGCCATGAACCGCCGTCTGCTTTATACTGTTTCTGACCATAAGGTACTGTTCATGGTGCATGTCTCGATGACATGACCGCCAGGTATGCTTTAGCTTTGGGTATAAATACCCCAAGACAGTTACTACACACAACAACACATAGTACATCACATTAAATTCTACTTAATAGTATTCCTCCGGTATTCCACACCGGATACCACTCCTGTGATAGTTACTTACTCTCACGCCAGAGCTTGGTCTCGGGTTCACACCTGGGGCGAGTTAACGTGCGTTCTATTATTGCAGGATAGGCCCAACCTACAAGAATACTATACACGAGACCGAAGCTTAATATTCTCGGCGCAAATGTCTACGGAAATTTGTTTCAACATTTGTTGCAATGGAGCTATTTTTGTTAGCTTGTCGAAGATAATTAATAATTGGATCATAAAGCATTGGTAAATAAAGATGAACCAATAAAGATATACTTAGTGTATGATGATATTTCAAGCAAAACTTTTAGACGACATTCAACAATAAAACTATAAATAACTTCTTTTAGTTAACTTTATTTTAAAATGAACTTAAGCGTAATTATTAGATATCATAAGGTATTTATAAATTCCTTTTATATATTTTTCAAAAACATATGCCCCTCCTATCATAAAAGTGTTGTCCACCTAAAAAAATCACACACTTTAACAAAGCGTCATAGTTATAGTTTTTTTTTCTTTTTTACTTTTTACATAAATATGTTTTCATCTTAGACTAATTAATTTAAAACTTCTTTAAGGGGTCGTTTGGTTGGGGTATATTGGATATTGGAGGATATCGAGGGATATTCAAAATATTTATATTTTAATTTCTCTCAAATATAGTGTTTGGTATGACTAATGAAATAATTTCAAATTCCCCAAATTCCCAAAATGGATGATATTAGAATTACTCTAAAAAGTGAGGAATTTTAATATACTTCAAAATTATCTTTTATAAACTTTTTTCTAGTCGTTTTTATTCGGGTTTTTAAATTTATATAAAAAATTATAAAATTTTAAAAATTTGTATAAAATTTATTTTTTCGGTTTTTACTTTTTTAAATAGCAAAAATAAAATTTATATAAAAAATTTATTTAAATTGTTTATGCAATTTATTTTTTAATAACATTTAAAGAAATTTTTATAAAATTTATATAAATTATATAAAAGAATTATTGAAATTTTTTTATAAATTTTATATAAAGTCTATAAAGAAATTATTGAAATTTTTTATTAAATTTATAAACTTTTTTTATAAAAATTATTGAATTTTATAAATTTTATATAACTTTTTATAAAAGTTTTATAAATATTATATAACTTTTTTATAAAATTTTATAAAAAAATTTATAATTTTTTTTATAAATAGTTAAAATTTGATTTTTACTCTTTTCAATAAAAAATTTATAGAAAATATTTATTCGTTAATCGGTTCAACACAAATCAACATTTCAAAATATTATAAATTGTTGCCAACCAAACATGCTTAGGCTTTTAAAATTCTAGAATTTTTAATTCTTAGGAATTTTAATTTACTAGAATTTAAAATTCTAGGATTTTAATATCTTGAACCAAACGGCACCTAAGACTAGAGGGAGTGGGGGCAAACTCATGTCAGCGCCACATCAACTTTTTAACAAACTCACTACAACTCACTCATACTCACTTTTGGAGGTAATAACACTCACTATAACTCACTACACATCACTCCCTCTTTTTTATTAAATATTTTTTATTCATATATTTTATTAAAATGCTGGAATTCAAATACAATAAGAAAGGAAATACACTACTAGATAGATAGAATAAAAATACATAATACGATTAGTCAGTTCCCAGATTCGAATCCGATAACTGACCAGATAACTCCCAATGGATTGTCTCTTGATAATCTTCTTTGGTCATAATTTTCGCCTCCACCTTCCTTCATGTCCTTTCTTCTTCTTCAAGTGTTTCTCTCAATATTTCTTAATCAAGGTATAGTTGATACACCTGATTCTCAATAAGTAAGTCATTTGAGTCGTTTACAATTGGATAGGGTGGATCGGGAGAAACCGATATGAGTTGTTTGAGTTTGGGATGAAGAACCAATATGAGTTTGGGATGAAGATCCCAAGTTATTCAACCATTCAGTATTTTTTGCAATTCGAGCCTCTAATTTCATCGACTTTCTAAACAAAGATCTTCGGATGTTGAAATCGTTTTCCGATTCATTATTTAGAAACGTGTTGATTAAATGACGTTTCTCTGGGGAAAGATTACGGCATCTATCACATGTTGTGCACAGTTTTGCTTTAGCATCATACGCGGCATCGAAATCATCAGCTAACGTCGTAAGCGTATCATGACGACGTTATTGCTCAATTATTTGTTTCTGAATCATACCTTTAATCTCGTCACCGGTGTGTGGAAAAGGGCATGCCATTTTGATTTTAGAAATTCTGTTTGAAAATATAGAAAGTTGTGTGTGAAAATATTGAAAGTTGTGTGTGAAACTTTTGTGTCTGAAAATTTTATGTCTGAAAATTTGGAATTTATAAAAAGCAAAAAATGATTTAAAAAAAAATTAATGTAGAACCCAGTTTGGTTTAAACTTGCGCTGGTGAGTATGTCTATGTGTTTGGTAATAGCGACCAAGTCGCGCGTGAGTGGGTTTTAGGAGGTGATAAGTCGCGCGTGACTTGTGTAACTGACTCGTGAGTTTGCGCCCACTCACTTCAACCTAATGTTTGTAATTAAAACTTCAAATGAAAGTAATATAGTAATTTAGATCTAAATTTTCTATTTTTTTTTAAAAGTGTATAATTTATTTGAGACAAATAAAAAAATGAAATTATAATTTTATGACTAAGATAGTACTAAACTTCAACCTTTTTAATGAAATCGCACACAAGTCTATGGCATATCAATTTTGGCGTTGTTTTATTCGTCATCTAGAGGCCTTTTCTAAGTATATATTTATCTAAAAATTTGTTACATAAATGTGAGGCATATGATCAATGTTTTGAAACTCGGGTCAACTCGGCCGGGTCAACCGGTTGACCCGGTTCCGGCCGAAAAAACGGGTCATATTGACCCGAGTTTCACATTTTTGAAACCCGGCTCGACCAGTCGGGTTTAGGGTGACCCGGGTCAAGCCGGTTCTCGAGACTCGGCGGGATTTCGAATTTTTCGGGTTTTTATAAAAAAAATACATGTAAATTTTACGTATTTACAACGAATTTTTTTTTTCATATTATATTGGTTGGTAAACAATTTATATATCTTTAATATACCAGAACTTTTATGTTTATATATATAATTTTTGTTAATTATTAAAAATATAAAAAAAATATTAGAAAACCAGGTTGACCCGGACCCGATGACTAGACCGGGTCGATTTAAGACCCGGGTTTCAAAACATTATGATAAGTTAATTATATAAAAAGATGTAGAGTCCGGTTATTTAAGATACCTTGTATCCTTTGGATACAAGGGGACAAATCTGGACCGTCCATCTCATCTCATCCAACAACCCAGATTAAAAACAAAAAAAAGCGGAGGGGTAGTTTCGTCATTTTACCCCTCCCACCTAACACCACCTACCACTTTCACAGATCTGGATCGATTTCTTCTTCTTCCCTCTAAAACACACATAAACACACACACACACACACACACACACACACACACATATTTACATCTTAATTTATCAACACAAACATCAAATCCATCGATTATCACCTTCGTAAATCTATTATCACCGTCGTAAATCGGTCATCCTCTTCATAAATAAGGTAAAGTTCATTCGATCTGTTTTAATTCATCTTTTTTAGTTTATTCGATGTGAATAAGCTTATAATTCATCTTATTTTTTATAGCTTATTTGATAAGTTACGTGAATTTATCATGTCGAATGATAAGGTAACTTGATGCTTAATGTGAATAAGCTTATTGATAATCATCAGCTTTATTATGATGAATTATAAGCTAACTTATTAGCTTATTTTCATGAATTATAAGGTTTTTTGGCTTAATCTCGCTGAACATATTTAGTGTAACCTGTTTGTGAAGTATCATATATGATATACTATATCATATATGATATAAGCTAAAATATCATATATGATGAGATATATCATATATGATAATGTGGTTGAAAATTGAATTAACTCTTTTTTTTATGGATTAATCTGGCTGAACATAAATTAATAAGCTTATTCAAAATCAAATAAGCTAAAAAAAATAAGCATAGATTATGAGAATACAAACCTGATATGAATTCGTGTTAAGTAATGATCTAATTAATCGATTGTGATGGATTCATGATGATGTTGTGATTATTCGCTTCCAATTTTAGAGAGAGAAAGTAGATCGGGGTAGAGAGAGAAAGTAGATCGATGTAGAGAGAGAAGTGAAAGAACGGGGTGTGTGTTTTTATGAAAAAGAAAGGAGAAAGTTGTTTATATAGTCGGGGGTGAATTGACGGAAATACCCCTGTAGTGTAAAATGGGGATTTAATCTCAGCCCTTGGATGAGATGAAGATGGATGGTGGGGATGAGTCCCCTTGTATCTTAGAAAACTTTGGTATCCAAAAGAACTTAAATCAAAGATGTAAATATTAAAATGTTCTGAATATTTTATGTAAATTCTGTTTTAAACTATTCTCACTTGGGCTTAGAGCATATGGAGTGGTCATACCACCATACCAAAAAACACCCCGCCACGTTAGCTTTTTCACTTTCACATTCACACCACATCTACACAAAAAAACAACCATCTTATCATCAAACAATTTCCACACCAATTTACCATTTTTCCACTTTTTTTCAAAAACTACCCTTAACAATTAATTTATTCAAATTTTAATTTACTTTATTCATTCAAATTAAAAACATTACATTCTTAAAAAACACATTTCGAATTAAAAAAAACAATAAGAAAATTAAAAAAAAAAACTAATCTTCACTTCAATCAAGTTTTTTTTTTTTTTCCTTTTTCGGAGTGTGTAAATGTAGAGGGTATATTGTTATGTATATATAAGGGTTTTAAAAAAAATTGCTTTGAAACTAGCAGTTGCATTGTTTTGAAAAATCGAAAAAAAAATAAATGTTTAACTAGCCGTTGGCTAGAAGTTTTTTTAAAAAAATTCAAATTTCTTTTTACCTCCAAAAAAACTAGCCATTTAGGATTAGTTTGGTTAAGTTCAAAAGTTAAGATAGGCTTTGTGTAAAGTGAAAGAAGGGGTGTTATGTAAAATGGGCTGGTTTCCACGGACATGACTGTGCTAACAACGTGTTCCACGCCGTAACACACGGTGTGGTTACACCGAGCCACGTAGCCCCCACACATCCCCACACCGTGATGACTCCGTCCTCTTATTTGGAGAAAGTGATAATTCAACTCTATTTTGTCGCCACACAAAATGGTGATAAAGATATAGATAAATAATCATGGCTAAATTAGGCACCCAATAATTTGATCAGTTGTGATGTGTAAATATATTTAGTCTATATTTATGAAGTGCACAATCAGCTTCCATAATTTAAATGGGTTATATATGACTTACTCAATGGTTGTGACTTGTGAGTCGTGACTATGAATATGTTAAGAATTGAACTACTAGCCTGTCATGACAAATGTAACTCCACCCATTTACTACTATATCTGTGATCCGCGAAGCATCTTTTAGGCTCTGCGCCGAATGGACGTCGGTTGATCGATTTTTTACTCGATCGATCGCGATGCGACGATCAAAATGAGTCGGTCGACCCTCAACTCGTTAAAATATACGACCGAAATAAACATATCTCATATCTTTCTCTTTCTTTTATTTTATATTTTATATTTTTTTAAATTAGATTATATTAGTTTTAAATTATGTTTTAAGATTTAAGTTCATTTAAATATCAAATATATCCAAGATATAAGAGAACTCATTCACACCCTCCATCTCCTTATCACCCGATGGTTGAGATTAAATTTTCGATTTATGCTACAAGGGTAATTTAGTCATTTCATCCGTTCACTATATAACTGAAGGCCTACATAATCCTTTGATTATCTTAAGCTTGGAATGATCTAAAGAGAGAGAGGTAGATGAAGAACTAGAGAGAGAAAGTAGAGAGAGGTTGGAGAGAATGAGAGAATATTATATTAGAAGTATGTGAAATGTGTGAACCAACCCTTCCTAACATGTTAAGATGGGGTATATATAGTCCACCCTATATGTGGGCTTTGTGGGTTATACTATTACTAACTAGATCACGAGCCCATACTAGATGTATCTCGTTGGAGTGACCGATCCTTCCTAAATACGTAAAACCGTATTTCCAACAATCTCTCCTTAAAGGAGGTCACTCCAAGTTACAAAGTCCTAAATAGTCTATAGCTCGTGATCTATGCTAACAATGATGTGACCGAGACTTTCTTTGGAAAAACGTATTTCCAACAATCTCCCCCTAAGGGTGGTCACTTCATTTTACAAAATCTTAAACCTTGCATATTATGCTTGAGTCTTCGATCTTGTTCTTGTGAATATGCTGATGTGATCTTTGACTTTAGTCTTGAGCATGTTTCCTTGCCTTGACCTTGTGCATTCATCACTTGTGATATTCGCCTCCTCGTGACTTCATGTTCCACATACTTACACCTTTATAAATTCTTGAAAGCTTCAGAGTTTGATACAGCGGAATACTTGACTTTTAGGCTTTCTTGAATTTGTTGAAGTATTAAGTGCAGAAAGTATAAGCATGCGTGGATGACTTCTTCTCGGATACCACAATGCCACCGTCTTGTTATGCTCCATAAGACAATTAGCAACAAAACAAAGACACGGATGAAATGGCTTTGAACATTTCAACCTAATTAGGTAGCATTTTACCTCCGGTCGGTGAAGACCGTTGGACGATATAAATATCGTACTTGTGACAAGTAGTTTCAATTAAGAACCTCCTTTACAAGATTTCGCGGGTAAACCCGTTCTCTTTATTCGACCGTCCAAAGCTGACTGCGAACATAAAGAGTGAATCATTTGGATAATATTATCCACATGATTTGAAGCCGTCAATTCATGTTCCTAGAACAAGTGAAATTCAATTAAGAACCGCACCATCGTTGCTTTCCAGTTGTCATGCGCTTGATTCATATAGAATCTTGCAAGTTACCTACCAAGTGCTGTTTGATGTTAACACTAGAAGGATTTCCATTCGTCATTGTAAATAATAAAAAAGTATTACTCTGAATGTTCTGGCAAGATCACTAAGATATTGCGTAGAGGCCTGGAACGTGTTTAAATTCAGTTAAGAATTAAACCACTGTTGCTTTACAGTTATCACAAGTTTGATTCATAAAGAATCACACAAGTCACCTACCATGAGCTTTCAGATGTTCGCTCAAGAAGGATTTCCATCTTCATTGTAAGTACTTTCCTATTACTCGGATGTTCACAAGATCATGAATATTTTGCGTAGGACTCTTAAGATCTTTCTTACTTCTCACGGTGTGTGAAGAAGCAAGGAAATATGGAAATGTGTCATAATGAGATATTTAATGATCTCAAATGGCTCTAGACTCGATCGTGCCTTTTGGATTTTAGTGATCGGAGGCTGGAGAGGAGTGCCACCATTTCAATATCAATATATTCAGAGTGAATAAATCGGTAGATAATGTATTGAACTCCGTGTGATTAAAACATATACCTTTTGAGAGATATTTGAGTTAGTTGGGATGGGTTGTGCATTGCATCACTGGGTCTATGATGTCTATCTTCAATATCGAGCATCATTAAAAATGATCTCAATAGCATATGTGTTGACCCGGTTTCTGCCTAAGGTTGTAAGGAGGACTTCTTTCTTTTCACCCTTTATCATTACAATTCTTTTTTATTCTTCAACCCCTTCAATGCTTACCAATACGTCATAACTAGCACCTTGTTGTGATTATTCTAGTGCTAACTTAAGTACTTGGTCGGCATTCAGCTAAGTTCATAATCTTTCTCCATCTTTCCTAAGGATTACTATTTCTAGCTATGGAATGTCCTTGGGAAGATTCCTCTGGTTCTAGAAGAATCATTGGACTTTATCCTATCCTACCATCCTTATGTCACAACAATCTTTACCGTCGTGAATAGAGATGTTTTGGGTAAGTGTATGTCACCATGAAATCTATTTTGATATCCAAATCAATTTTGCTTCCCCTTAACATATGCCACGATATCCGAAAACATTTCGCACATGTCGGGATGAGCTATCACGTTAAGTCAAACCATTTGTGATTAATCATTTCCCATATTAAATCACATTTTCTTCCCCATATTAAAAATATTAACCCAATCGATGTTTTTAATATCAATTGATTTAATAACATTTTAAGAAAATTTGGGAAGAAAAATGCAAATCTAATTATCTTATGATTTACACAAGCTCCCCCTCAAATTAATGAGGTTGTACTTGATAAGTAAATTAAATACCTTTTAAACACAGGATTAAGGTACTTATCACGTACAAAGATCATATATGATAATGTATTCACAAGATTGATAATTACGAGGTTGGACCTGAATGATGAGAACATCATATGATAGAATCACATGGTTCTTGTTCACGAATGTTGGTCTCCCCCGTAACGTCTGACATTATCTCCTCCTTTTTTTTAAAAGCGGTAATCTTTCATGACACCACATGTACAATTGATATCGTTGTCTTGACACCAATTTGTGAACTTGGCACTTTTGGCATCAAAGATTTCGAACGCTTGATAATTGCTCCCCCTCAATTGTTGACCCGTGTTCTATCTAAAGAGTTGTAGTCATCGTTTGAGTAGTCGCATCGTCGAGTATGTAAATATCAATTGTAAATTGCTACGGTTTATGGAGATGATAACTTCATAAAAACAAGATTTCTCTTGTTTTAACAAATAAATGCACTGATGCGTACATATATTCGTGTTAGATTGTGTTATTACGTAAACACAATCCCTTACATGGTAATAAAATAAATCACGCCCGAGAAAATTAATTCCCGTTGTTGAGTCAAAGCATTCCGGTGAAATGCTTGACTTGAATATGAAAGGCGGGTTACTATTTGAAATAATAGCAACCATATTGAGCATGTTTTAAATCTTGTAAACTACTGCTCGAACTTTATTTACAATCCCATGTCTTTACTAAATGACATTTCTAGGATCGTAAATATTATCGATTTTAGAAGACATGCCCTTTTTGAAAACCAATTACTTGAGCTTAAGATTTTGAATATCTTACGACACGAGCTCAAGTCCGAGAAGTTGTAAACTTCCCGTTGTTAAGGATAAGTTACCATCGACGATAAACTTTCCTTTTAACCGAAGAATGCGTTCTAAGCTGACATTTACTTGGAAGTCGTTTTCATGAGCTTGAAAAACTTTTGAATGTTTTAACGCAAAGCTCATGACCGAGAAAGATGAATTTCTCGTTATGAGGAAAAGTTCTCTTATTTAAAAGATACACTTTCCTTTCTGAGCTTAAAACATGGAATATTTTAATACAAGCTCATGACCGAGAAAATTAATTTCCCGTTACGAGGATAAGTTATCATTAACGATAAGCTTTCCTAAAATTGAAGTCCCAGTTACAGTCTGATATTTAACTGTAAGTCATTGTGCATGAGCTTAAAACTTCGAATGTTTTTAATATAAGCTCATGCCCGAGAAAAACTAATTTCTTGTCGTGAGGATAAGTTTATCATCGGCGATAAACTTTCCTTTCTTTGAAGCGAGGGTTACAATCTGGCATGTGACTGCAAAACGTATACACGAGCTTAAAACCTTTGAATAGTTTTAATGTAAGCTCGTGTCCGAGAAAATTTATTTTTTTCATTTTAAGGGTAAGTTATCTTTACATAGATAAACTTTCCTTTATTTGAAGTCCGGGTCATCGTCTGTCATTTAACAATGAACCATTGTTGTAAGCTTAACTGCGAATCACCTGAGACACTTGTTTCTTAGATATCAGCTTCTTCAGCAACCAAACTCTGAGAGTGTCCTTAGTTGAAAGGTATACAGAGACTGAACCGGTTTGTTTTTGTTGATCCTTGACTTTGGTACCTGCTCTTGCATCAACAATTTGCATACTTTCACATGGGTTAGTGATATCTATTTTAGAACCATACGGGCATTCACTACCAACTTTGGTAGTGCAAGAGGGAAACATCCTTCATGTAGGAACCCACTGAAGATTACTCGATTTGATAATCCTACCCGTGGGTTGCCACCTAAGATTGGATCTAGGCGACATGGTTTTCTTATGCACAACGGAAAACTTAGCGGTAGAAAACATATTCCCTTTAGGAATCCCTCTTTTAGCACTTGAGTTCAGCTCCTTCAAGACTTTAGTTACACAAGCCGCATGATTTGTCGTGAAGACACTCTTCATGCATACGGAACAAACACCGTGTTTGTGGTCCGAATGAGATATATAAATCCTAGTTCTTACTTGTGTCATTTTCTTAGATGCATCTACAAAGTGATTATTAGGCATGCTATTCGACCTATGTTGTGGCATATTCTTTGAACTATACCTAGAATTACTAGTAGTAGTCTTGTTTGTAGGTTTTGCATAAGCTGATTTGATCACATTAGGTCTAGATAGTGGAGTGAATGATCTATAAAGATGAACCAAATCAACTTGGGAGGCAAACCGCGGTCTCGGGGATTTTTGTCGCTCGGATCTAAGTGCAGTCGGTTGTCTAACAGACTAATTTTGAGGCGGTTTCCCCAAGATTGATGGTTTTTCAAGCTTAGTGTCCATACTAATTCCTTTAGTTTTCCTCAACTCGTTTTTTAGAGCCGCTATTGCAAAAAACCTTGAGCCTTTAAAGTCTCATTCTCTTTAAGCAATTTATCTTGGGATGCCAACTTAGATTCTAGCAACTTAATTTGTTTCAAAAGATTATCCTTTTCAACTTTAGAATCTAGAACTTTTTGATCCAATTTTCGTTCAAGAACAACGTTTGACTTTTCAAGTTTTTCAAAATATGTTTCAAATTTGTCCATTTTCTTAGAAAATTCTAGTTTGGCATCCTCAAGATCTTTTGATTGCTGAGCTACGATCGTTTCGAGCTCTTTAACCTTGGAATCGGAAGCAGATAATGAAACAGTCATAAGGCAATTATCATGATTGTTAACATTTTGAACACTTTCTCCCCCATTATGACGCACATCAGATGAATCAGAAATGGTATCGCTATCACTCTTTTAGATCCCATGTTTGTCATAATTAGGTTCGAAATACTCAATATGCGGCATTTCATCAACATATACATCATATACAACATGACATTGTACCATTTTTGTAGGCTCTTCATCATAAACGGGTATGGTGTCATCATAAGAGATGTCTGTAACATTCCCTGACGTGCTACTGGTATCATGCTTACCTCCCGATTCCATTCTCTTGCAACCTTTAGTCTCCAAATTGTCAACCGTTTGACTATTCTCCTCTTGCATCTGTATCTGATTTTCTTGCTTCCAATTATCATAAGAAAGTTGAAGTCGTGATCTTTCTTGAAACAACTACGTAAGGGAGTTCACGTATTTGAACACGGTTCCTTGGAAGCCTTGAATCTCGGTACGCATATCTTCAAGGAATGACTTGTAGAGCCCTGAATTTTCTTTCTTGGCAACATTGAATTGAAGAAAAATCGATTATTGTTGTAGAAGAATATGAAGTGAAAATATGGATTCAGTATGATTAAATTCTTCTTTGTCAATTTTCTGCTGAAGAATATCCAAGTTTATCATCAAGGCGTCAATGAAGAAAGGAGCATCTTGACCAAAGACTGTCACAAAGGGTGGTCCATACGCGAGCTTTGTAAGCTCGTCGAGATGACATTCAAATTGTCTAAAATAAGACTTGACATCTTTTTCTTGCTTCTTTTTGCATCTTCTACGATTCTCCCTCTTGAGATGTCGAGTTCAACCAATCCATTGAAGTTCAATGACAAATGAAGGTAAGGATTACTTATTGATCGAGCAATAAAAGAAAGTAATTGTGTTTGTTGTTGTAAATACGCAGTTTTACTATGCGTGGAGAAACCGAGAAATAAAATCGCGGGATTTTACAAACCACCGATTAAACCGTATATAATCCAAGGTCTTTAGTTGAAGACGAGAAAATTTATTGAAATCCCCTAAAGATGTGTTTTTGAGAAACCAAAAATTCCAAGACCAAATAACTCACGTTTTTTAAAAATCTTGGAATATTTGTAAAGATTTCGCAATACTTTCCCTATGTTATATTTCGCAAAATCCTCAAAGTAAACTTCTTCGCAATAATTGAAATGCACCAGATTTCGGAATAACTGCTAAGATGAGATTTCGCAATAACAATCTTGAGGACTTCGCAATATCACAAAAACAGTATCTTCGCAATAAAAATATTAAAGTCTTCGCATTGTTCAAAACAGTATCTACGCAATAAAGTAAAATCCCAGTCTTCGCAATAACTTAATATCAATTTTCGCAATATTTGAAGTATCCAAACTTCGCAAAAACAAACAATTGCCTATCTTCGCAATAATGAAATATTCAAACTTCGCAATATAGAAACCCTTAAGTATTGCGAGAACACTATCTTCGCAATAACAAAACCCTCAAATATTTCGAAGGGTTTTAAGGCCCAGATTTCGCAATAAAGATACTGTTTCGAAAGTTTTGAAGAAAGATGAGAGTTTTTGCTTAGAAATTCGTGATTTTAACCAATCCAAAGCCCCCAAATCCCTACCAGAACTATGCAGGAGATATGTAGATCACTTGGAACAACAAAAACACGAAAAAATTTTGGATCTTGGATATTTTGTTCAAAAACTGACGAAAATCAAGAAAACAAACTTAAGAACAAATCAATCATCTCATGGCTCTTGATACCAATTGAAGGCCTACGTAATCCTTTGATTATCTTAAGCTTAGAATGATCTAAAGAGAAAGAGGTAGATGAAGAACTAGAGAGAGAAAGTATAGAGAGGTTGGAGAGAATGAGAGAATATGAGATTAGAAGTATGTGAAAATGTGTGAACCAACCCATCCTAACATGCTAGGAAGGGTATATATTGCCCACCCTACATGTGGGCTTTGTGGGTTATACTATTACATACTAGATCACGAGCCCATACTAGATATATCTCGTTGGAGTGACCGATCCATCCTAAATACGTAAAAACGTATTTCAAACAATAACCATTTTTCAACTAACCTTCTCATTAAAGACATGCACGTCTTTTTTTCTCTCTTTCTCTCTCTACCCTTCGATCTATTTTCTCTCTCTACATCTACCCATCATAAAGTACACATAAAATCTATCCATCATCATGAATCGATCAATCCATCATCACGAATCGATCGATCCATCATCACGAATCAACTGATCCATAATCATGAGTCGATCGATCCATCATTAGGTTATATTAAGATCGGTTATTTTTTAGCTTATTCTATGTGAATAAGCTTATTAGTTTACCATCACTAGATTTTATAACCTTTTAATTAGCTTATTTTGAACGAATTATCTAAATGTATTGTTCTCAACTATAAGCTAACTTATTAGGTGATTTATGTGAATAATTAGATTATTGTGAATAAGTTGAATCAAGTGAGTAAGCTTATGAATTAGAGGAGATGAGAGCTATGTGATAAGTTTTTGAATTAGAGGAGATTTATGTGAATAAGCGTATGAATTAGATGAGATTTATGTGAATAAGCTTATAAATTGGAAGAGAGTTATAAATAAGCTAGCTTATTAGCTTATTTTGGAGAATTATCAGGTTTTGTAAGTATGAGAGTTATGGATAAGCTTGTGTTAGTGTCAATGAGCTGCATTATTAGGCATTTAATTAACTTATGATGCATCTAATAAACCAAAGAAAAACCATGTTTTGTGACTAATTTTCACAAAATTTATTTAAGCTCTTCAAACCTGCCTTCTATCATATATGATTCAGTTGTTGATAACATGGTGCCTAATATTTTCTTTCCTTTCTTTTATAAATGCAAACTACCGAACACAACAAAGAGTGGATGTTGCAATTGTCCGGTTAGAATAAAAGCAACAGGATGTGCACGCGTATGGGTGGATGTGTGGTTCACAGCATGTATGGAGGAAGAAGAAGTTGGGTGTTTTTATTGATGAAGTTTTGTAATTTATGGATATTATAGAAATCACGTTTTTTTGTTATTTATCATATATGATATTTGTAGTTTACATTTTTTTTTGCTTAATGTATTATATGTAATATGTTGTACACATCAAATATGATTTTTCATACTTGCTACATGTATATATGACATGTGTTTTAGTTATTTATCACTTACTGTTTTAGTGATTTATCATATATGATACTTGTAGTTTACATTTTTTACGTGATGTATTATATTTGATATGTTGTACACATCATATATGATGTTTCAAATATGATAATTTGTCAAAAATATTTTGAGTATCATATATGATAATGCAGCATCATATATGAAAGAATTCAAGTGTTACATGCATTATTATATATGATACTAAAAAATAAGTAAAAACTATGCTTCGGAAATATAGTAAAAACATTAACAAAATAGCCATTATCAAAAAGTTACATCCCAGCTGTTTCGTCATTTTCCTGTTCAACAAAAATTATAACGATTGAGTAGCATTACAAAGTTAAATCATTATATCATCATACAAAAATTACTAAAAGATAAATGAGTCAAATTCCTAAAAGTATAGATGTTAATCTCATGCATTGACATTTTTGTTGCAAACTTGGCATTCGTCTTTGTCATTTTCATGCATATAATCTTGTTATTTCTGTCGGGAATCCGATGTTCCACTTCTTAGCATTGTATTTTTGTAGCTCACTTTGGTCTAATGACTTTTTCTTTTACTTTCTATACACAAATAAAAAGACTTGGTTTTAGTTTCAAACACATTATCACATATGATGTATTACAGTATATGAATCTCAAGCAGGTTATTATATATGATAATATACACACAACTAGCTTTTACATACCCACTATGGGTGGAAACGAACCTAGCCGAGTTCGAGCCTGCCAGAGCTCGAGCTCGGCTCGTTTAGGTTTTATAAAGCTCGAGATCGAGCTCGACTCGTTTTGACCTATATTATTTAGGCTCGGGATCGACTCGTGGTATGTCAAACAGGCTTGGGCTAGGCTCGAGCTTGACTTGTTTATACGATTTGGCAATGAAAAATAAAGTGTGGCTCGAGTTTGGCTCAAAATATATCTAAATTAGGCTCGTTATTAATCTTGTTATTAAGCTCGTTAATAAGCTCTTATATAAAAACATTAGACTCGTTTAGGCTCGTGAGCCCAAATGAGCTTTGTACGTAAAGCTCGGACTCGAGCTCGTTTAATAAACGAGCTATAACTTAGGCTCGAGCTAGTTTAGGCTCGACTCGTTCGACCCTTTTACTGATCCGATCTCGAGTTTTTCACGAGTGGCTCGGTTGGATTCCACCCTAATACCCACAAGGAGATCACATACTTTCTTGTATCTTGTTTCACATTACCATATATCATGTATCATAGTGTTAATTAAGATAACTTATAAGCAGATTATCATATATAATATATCTATCATATGATATATTGAGGTAAGAAATATGATATATTACACAAAGTTTTTTTCAGGTAACTTATCATATAGATACTTCCCTAACAGGTCATATTATATATGTTCAATGTGGGACAAGTCATAAAATCTGATAATTCATAAAAGTAAGCTAATAAGTTGACTTACAATTCACTACTAACAGGCCATATTATTCATATCGACCACCTAATGAGCTAGCTTATCATTCAACATGATAAATTCTCATAATTTATCAAATTAGCGAAACTATAAGCTTATAAATTCATATTATGACTAATTCATACATTTAATCAAATCATATAAGCTAAAAAATATATATTCATAAGATAAATTCACATCAAATAAGCTAAAAGGGATAAGTTGAATTATAAGCTTATTCACATCCAATAAGCTAGAGAAAATTATAATTAAAGATAGATCAGGATGGATTTTACTTGACATTGTTGATATGAAGAAATAGATGATCGATTAATGATCAATTGATGATCGATTAATGACTTCTAACATGATGGATCGGTCATAACTATGTGTTTTGCGTGTTTTTAGTGTGTGTTAGATGAAAGAGATATATGAATCTATGATATGTGTGTATTTAGATCTAGGGTGGAGTGTTAGGTGAGGCAGTTAAAAAATGGTTATGTCCCTCCGCTTTTTTTATTATTTATTTATTTAATAAATCTCAGCATTTCAATCTTTTGGGATGAATGGTTGAGATGTGTTTCCTATATCCAAAGGATACACGATATCCAATATAAACCTCTTTATTGTTTAATTAGATCAACTTGGTAATAAATTTTTAAATTTTAATATATTGAGCTTTGTTTAATTCCTAACGACGTATATTATTTTTTCATATTTAGAGTTAGTTTCTTTTCATGTATTTTACTTCCTTAATACCTAATTAAGCTTTTTTATTTTTTTTATTATTAGTATAAGTTTTTAGTTATTATAATATTTTTATTTTATTTGAATAATTATGTAAAAAACTTTTAATTATGTATGTAATGTTTTTATTTAATCAGTTTTTTAATAAGAAAACTGAATTAGATTGTGTTAATATGAAAACAAATTACATTTAAGTTGTATGAGAGAGAAATTAGAAAGTGGCAGAAAAAATGAAAATCATACTAAATTACCAAAAATATAACTATATTGAATATGATTTTATTCATTCACCAAAGAACTTAGAGAAACGTTATATTGGAAACCTTGTATCCATTGGATATAAGTGGACCAATCCCCATATTCCATCTAATCTTGATCAAAGGTCCAGATTAATACTTATTTCTTAATTAAAAAAGGACGAAGAGGCATTGTCGTCATTTTACCCCTCCCATCTAACAACACCTCCCACTCCAGCATCTCAGATCTAATAGATCGATGTTGTTTTTCTTCTTCTCTCTAAAATACACCCATACACATCTTCATATCTTAATATATCATCAGAAACATCAAATCCATCGATCATCACCTTCGTAAATCAATCTTCTCCTTCGTAAATAAGGTACAGTTCATTCGATCTGTTTTTATTTATCTTTTTTGGCTTATTCGAATGAATAAGCATATAAGCATATAATTCATCTTATTCTTTTATAGCTTATTTGAGAAATTACATGAATTTAGTGTGTCGAATGATAAGGTAACTTTTTAGATGATTAATGTGAATATAGTTATAAATTATCATAATCTTTATTATGATTAAATATAAGCTAACTTATTAGCTTATTTTCATGAATTATAAGTTTTTATAGCTTAATCTCGCTGAACAAATTTATCGTATATGATACCTCCAAACATCATATATGATAAATATATCATATATGATATACGAAGGTATCATATATGATACTTTGATAATGTGCTTGAAAACAAATACAAGAAAGTCTGTGATCTCCTGGTTGGTAATTAAAAGTTAGTTGTCTATATATTATCATATTTGATAATCTGGTTCAAATGCAGCTTCTTTAATATATCATATTTGATAATCTGGTTGAAATTTAACTTTTTTAAGGTATCATATTCGATAATCTGTTTGAAACTAAGACCAAGTCTTTTTATTTGGGTACATAAAGTCGTTTTCAAATAATCTTGAAGAACTCAATCATATCAAGGCCAAACAAGTGAAAAAAAAGAGAAAGAGTCGTGAGGCCAAAGTGAGCTACAAAAAGACAATGTTAGGAAGTGGAACATGAAATTCCTGGCTGAAAGAACAAACAACTGCATGTGCATGAGATGACAAAAGACGAGTGTCAAGGTTGCAACCAAAGTGTTGTTGCATAGAATCAAGATCCATTTTTTTGTCATTTAGCTTGTTTGTATTTTAGTAATTTGTGTATGATGTTGTAATGCTTTAACTTTGTAATGCTACTAAATCATTGAGATTTTTGTTAAATATGAAAATGGCAAAACATCCGCGGATGTAAATTTTGGATAATATGCTTATTTTGTTGATGTTTTTATCATTTGAAGCATAGTTTTTTTTTACCATTTTATTAGTAACATATATGATAGTGAGATATAAGATATGATAATCCATGTAACTCTTAAGTTCTGCCATATATGATACTGCGCTATCATATATGATAATGCATTATCATATATGATACTCAACATTATCATATATGATACTCAACATTATCATACATGATACTAAAAAACGATTGATAGAATATACACGTGCACTTCTTCTTACTTTTTATTCAACCCTGACAATTGCAGCATCCCTGCGTTGTTTTGTTAGCACAGTCTACAATTATAAAGGAAAGAGAGAACATATTAGGCACCATGTTAACAGCAATTGAATCATATATGATATAAGGCAGGTTTGAAGAGCTTAGAGAGATTTTGTGCAAAATTAGTTTCAAAGACTGATTTTTGTTATTTGTTAGATACATCATATATGATACATCATATATCATATATGATAAATCACATATTATATAACTATCATATATGATAAATGAGGTATCATATATGATACATCAAACTTACAGCTTACATCGGCAACTTTAATAAAATGCCTACTAATACACCTTATTCACACTAACATAAGCTTATTCATAACTCACGTATATAAAAAAATGATAAAATAAGTCACAAGCATATCTGATTATGATATTAAGTCTTGCCAAACATATTTGATTCTCAAATCTAAGCTACATGCCACTTACCAAAGTCGTTCATATTTATTTTTGAGTTTTATGGTCAATCTATATACAATACCATATATATAGAGTATTATATATGATAGAAGGCATGTTTAAAGAGCATAATTTTGAGTAAATTAGTCATTAAGTCTGCTTTCTTAAGGTTTGTCAGAAACATTATATATGATACCTAATGTATCATTTTTTTTTTGTAAAAGGGACTTCACCCTGATAAAATATAATACCTAATGTATCATATATGATACAACTATCATATATCATATATATACCATATATGATAAATGAAGTATCATATGTGATACATCAAACATAATTTAGCCTACATCAGTAACATAAAGATTTCTAAAAATGCAGCTTATTCACATGAACATAAGCTTATTTATAACTCTTTTATTCAAAAAATATGATAATTCGTTAAAAAAAAGCTAATAAGCTAGCTTATAAGTCAATATAATAAATTCAAATCATATAATTCACAAGCTTATTCATGACTCTCATCTAATTCAAAATCTTATTCATAAGCTTATTCAAACAAATCAACTTATTCATAAGCTTATTTAAACAAATCAGCTTATTCACATAAATCACCTAATAAGTTAGCTTATAATTAAGAACAAATCATCAAGATAATTCGTTAAAAATAAGCTAATTAAAAGCTTATAACTAGAATGGTGATAAATTAATAAGTTTATTTCAATCAAATAAGCTAAAAATAAGAATAGTTCATAATCAGACCTGATGATGGATCGATTCGTTATTATAGATCTTAATCAAAGAAAGCCGATGATGGATCGATAGTGATTATAGATCATGAAGGTCTGATGGATTAGTTATAGAGAGAGAAATTAGATCGGGGGTAGAGAGAAAGTAAGAAACATGTGTGTGTGTGTTTTATGAGAAAGAAGTAAAAAAAACTTATATAGTGGTCGGGTGAAATGACAAAAATACTCCCGCAATATAAAATGATGATTTAATCTCAACCAATAAATGCTAGTGAGATGAAAAATGAGAATAAATCCTTCCATATCTTATACTAGCCTCAAGGCCCGCCCAATGAGCGGCTAGCTTCAAAAATTTCTTCAAGATAGTAGACACAATTTTAAGATGTCATTGAACTTATACTTTAACTTGCATAAGCTTATTACCTAAATATAATTGTTTGACCAAAGAATAATAAGCAAAAATTCATTATTTTAACATTAGCCATTGATTGTCAAACTATCACTTGTAAAATGTAAATTGACTAAATTAAACCATTAAGTAGGAACATTTGTATGTGGTTAAATATATTATAAATTACACATATTATTACAGAGTATGCGTAGATGATAAATGAGATTTGCTTGTTCTTTTAATAGTCTCTTTAAGCATCCTGTTAACTTTGACACATAAGCTTTGTACACGCTTCTACTTCATGTTGAACACTTGTAGCTCTTGAGCATTGCCACAAACTATTGAGCGCATATTATAATCTTGTAAGAAAATGCACATGTTAAGAAATTAAGACAATATAAATCATCAAAAATGCGTAAAAGAATACTACCGTAATATAAGTTACACATAGTCATACATTATGGATTGATAATGTGATAAGGAGGGAATAAAGATGATCTTAGATAATTTTCCTACAATGTCCATGTGAGGAAATGTGGATACTAAAACATAATAAAATGTCACTTATATAAAAAAGGCTTGTTACTAAATGCCAGTGAGATTATTTTGCTAATTAAGGTTTTCAACACCGTCACTTATGCCAAAGATCAAAAAGTTATTTGGCATACCTTTAGATAAATTAGAGAAAAAATTATCAAGCATTACTAAAGATATCACAACACAAAGACAACAAAAGCTACTCATAAATTAAGATACATAGTCATTGGTATATATCCAAGTAATTGAGGACTTACTGTTACTATATCCTCGAACAATGAAAAACGTAAAAAATACTCAATTTACTTGAAAAGATTAAAGTACACTAATCTGGAAGGAACTAATTAGAAAAAGTCCAACAATCGCAGCCAACTTTGTTTGACTTTCTTCTGAATACTTCTAATGCCTTGGAAGATACGACCATTGCATTCATCAATTTTTCTACGGAACATGTCTCATAATTTCATTCATTTGCTCAGTATACTTGCAACAATTTCTATCTTTATTGCTTCTGATAGACATAAATAGTAAAGAAATAACCCGACGAAGACTGGTCCGTATAGGCTTCCAACAGTGTCGTGTTTCTTTGGTCTGTTACGGAACAATGAAACTCTAGTTAACTCCTCGTAAGGTTTTGACTCTTAAAAACAATTTTTCATATACCTACAATCGTCAAGTGTTGCGTACCGTATTTGTGATATTTGTATTGCATACCGTATTGTTTCTTTGGTCGGTTATGAAACACTGAAGCTCTAGTTAACACACTTGTATTTTAATGATTCACTAAAAAAGAGAGAAAAAGTTGAACATAAAGTCCAATTCTGAAAATATTTACACACACAAATACACTGAGATGTGATAAATAGTGTAAAAACATATGCACCTTGAACTTGAGCGCTGCTTGATTCAACATCAGTCCCCGTATGCACCTTGAACTTGAGCGCACCTTGAACTTAGCAGCCCGTGAACTTGTTGCAGCATTTACCTCAGATGATCCCGAACCAAAATCCAGGTCACGCCTTTTTTCTTATAGATTGTTAAAGATAAGCCTATATCAATGGGTCATAAGAACAAAACAAAAATTTAGATGCAGAGATTACTTTTGGGGAATCTATATTGGAACAAATGTAATGTGTCACAAAACAAAATAATCTATCTTGAATTACGACATTGCTTGATGCATCACCTACCATGGGTCAATGAAGGAACATCATAATGCATCTATTGCAGATGGCCAAAAGCAACACGTGCCATCATTTTAAGGAGCATCTATCAAAATCACGATGAGAAAATGGAATCGTTTTAGATCAAACCTCTTGTAAGACATTTTCGCTATCACTTGGGTCACTTCAAGTGCGTAATTCTCTGCATCTTGCCAAAACTTTAAGATCATCCATCAGTGGGGGTCAATGTCACATAACAAAGTCATTGGCTTTACCATTGTTTGAACTACATGAATCAAAATATAAGTTAAATGAGAAACGATATCTATCACAGAAAATGGGTAAAACTGTTTTCAAACATAAGCAATTCTAAATTGAGAAACCTAAAAAACATATATGTTAGCCCTATATTTTATATAGTCGAACAAGAATGTAATAGGTCATCTTAGTCGTAAATGGTCTTGTATTGTAATAGGTTAGTCGGGAAAACCGGGCTTGGACTTTAAGCTAATATTGTATAAGTTAGGGGCTCTAAGCCCAAGACAAGCCAAGACCGGCCCAAGGAAACTAAACTCACGGCCCAAATGCCAAGGGTATATAAACCCTCTTCCATGTGTGGAAGAGGGTGTTGGTTCTCCTTCTTTCTCTCTCTAGCAATCAACCATTCTTTCTAGTTTATCTCTCTAGTTTCTCTCTCTACTTTTCTTATCTTTCTCTCTCTAGAATCTTGTGTTATGGATTGATATGGGATTAACATTTGGTATCAAGAGCCTATAGTGGATAGGTGATTGAGGATTAGTGTTTGTGTTCTTGATGTTCGTGCCTATTTTGATCTAAATCATTCAAACGAAAAATATTTTTTGTGTTTTTTATGGTTTTTTCTTGATACAAATCTTCTACATAGTTGTGGTAGAGATTTGGTATATTCACTTTGGCTAAAAACACAAAAATTTTGGGTGTTTTGATAATTTTTTGGCTTAAAATCTTGAATTGGTTGGGTTTTGTCCGAGAAAAGTGGGAATTTGGTACTATTCCGACAGGTTTCATCAGAAAATGGTTTTATATTCCGACGGATATTCCGACAGAATTCCATCAGAAAAGGGTTTCTTCATTCCGATCGTTATTCCGATAGTAATTCCGACAGGTATTCCGATAGTACATTCCAAAACGTAATCCGATGGACATTCCGATGGACATTCCGACAGGTATTCCGATGGACATTCCGACAGGTATTCCGATGGATATTTTGTAGGAGTACTTTTCAGACTTAGCCACTATCTAGACTAGTCTCGGATCATAGATTACACGGAGATTATAAAAAAGAGTTTTTTAGCGGGAAAACAAAAAAAAAAAAAATTCCTAGACCATTTTAGGCCATTTAAGCTTCGATTTCAAATTTTGGCAATGCTAAAAATTTTTCGACCAAAAATTCAAATTTTCGGACCAAATTTCAAATTTTTTAGGTTTTATTTTTTATTAAAATTTTCATTTTTCAAAATTTTTCCCTACTAGTTATTGGCTATTTCTAACTCGATTTCAGAATTTAGTGATTCAAAAAATTTTCCGGCTTACCGTTTTGTCGGACTGAGGAATTTATTGTCGTACTGAGAAAAAATCGGATTTTTCGGAATTTCAACCACAATCAAATCACAACACATCCACTAAGATCTGTAATCCATACACATCATATCCTCTTCGAGACATCCGTTCAATGGACATCTTCGTGGATTCAACACCAACAACGTCCATGACTGACATGAATAAAGAGAAGATGCAAAAACCAGAGGTTCAGACAAATACTGAGACTCCAATCAGTAAACCTTCTAACAAGGATTCTACCACCGAAACCGTTCATGCAATCAAATACAAGATGTCGAAAGCAAAAGAAATATGCATGGAACACATAAAGTTGCTTCAGTCACACCTTCAGGTTCTTTCAAGAGAAGACCTAAAAGGCACTCGTCTTGAAATTGGATTCAAACGGATATTCTTTCTACTATTTGGTCAAAATGTTGAGACATTCATCAGAAGGATGCTACATAATGTGGACCATCTTCAACAAGAACTTGACAGAGATGATTTTCACGAGATTATATCCATGGAGGTACTTTTAGCTCTCAACAATCAGTTCCAGCAATTCATTGACTCAAGTGGCTTATCCAAAAATGATCGAGAGTTCACAAGCACATACTTTACAAAATATACTCTCGTAGATCTTCAAGCGGTCAAAGAGACACTTCTTCAACATATGAGTAATATAAAGAAGTCAATTGCTGAAAGAACACGCCATCAAAGGAAATTTCAATGAAGGGTGAATCAAAGACTGATGCAGACGAAAGAGAGCACTGTCGATATAGATCAAGCATTGGATGCTTCTTTGGTTGATATAGAGAGCAGCGGGATAGAATCAGAAACGCAGCATATCAGTACCAGCTCAGGGAATGATCAAACAACCAATGATGTGGATATCAGACCCATTTTGATGATGAGCCAATGGCTAAGGTAAAATTAAATGTTGTATATGATGTTTATCAACATACTGAGCAATCTGAACCTATTTTTGACACGTATCTAGTGGAAAAGGTTGATAGCAATACCACAGCTGATTCATCAGATACGAGTACTAATGGAGGATAGAGTGCCCAGGATGTTGATTCTAAGATTCACGAGCTTGAAAATCTGTTAGCTCTAAAGACAAAAGATTTTGAAGATGCCAAACTCGATTTCTCAAAGAAAAGTGACAAATTTGAAGCTTATTTTCAAAAACTTGAAAAAGCAAATGTTGTTCTTGAACAAAAGTTGGATCGTAAGATTCAAGATTTCAACGTTTAAAAAGAACATTTGTGAAACAAATAAATTTGTTAGAATCAAAGTTGGCTTCTCAAAATCCAAGTCCTCCGCCTGCTTCACTAAGTGAAATATCTGTGCAACCTATCGACCCTGTAGATAGTAATGACGCGAATGCTGATAACGACATATTTGAAAATATGAACATTAAGTTAGAACAACGTGTCACTCAATTACTTCTACAAAATGAGCAATTAAAAGCTCAGAATCAGGAAAAGGTTTTTGCACTGACTGTAGTGAAGAATTAATTAAGGAAGTTAAAAGGAAAAAGTGTGGATACTAAGTTTGCCAAACAGTCTGTCTTGGGGAAACCTCATTCTCAACCAATCAGACCAAGCTCAGTTGCTAGACAACCGAATGCGTTTAAGTCTGAACGACCTAAAACGTCGAACCCGAGGTTTGCCTCCTAAGCTGACACGCGTAGCAATTTGCCAAAACCAGTCACCCCACAATCTAGACCCTCCATAAGACAAAATGCTTATGCAAAACCCGGTCACATGAATGCTTCAAACAACTCTAGATCTAGCTCCAAGAACATGCCTACGCGTAGTTCAAATGACACGGGTCATAAAAGCTATCTTGAGGATGCTAAGAACAACACACAAGCAAGAGATAGGATAAAACCACAACCTAGGAGCGAGAATCACACATCTAGGAATTCTAGACCCTTCCATGATGTGCACAATTCTGCCAAACCTAGGAACTCTAGAGCCTTCTCAGATGCTAAGCACTTTGTTTGCAACAAATGTAACAAATGTGTGTTTAATTCCATTCATGATTATTGTATAACGCAAGTCCTAAACAAGGTGAACCATAAAGCTAGAGCATCTCAAAGACGGAACCCTAAAGGAAATAGGTTTTCTCCAACTAAGTCTTCCGTTGTGCGTGAGAAAGCTATGTCTCCTAGACCTTGTCTTAGGTGGATACCAACGGGTAGAACTTTTAAAACAATTGGTATCAGGTGGATTCCAACTGGAAAGATATTTCCCTCTAGCACGAAAAAGGTTCAAGGTGAACCCCCACATGGTTCTCATAAAGATATCGCTAACCCACATGCAAGCATACAAACTACTGATGAAAGTGCAGGTAATAAAGTAAATGTTCAACAAGAACACAAAGGCTTTACATATTCATATCGTCCAACAAAAGACACTCTCAGAGTTTGGTTGCTGAAGAAGCAGATATCAGAGAAACAAGCGTCTCAGGGGTTTCACAAGTAAACTTCACAATGACTTACAGTCACATATCAGACTGTAACTCGAATGTCAAAGAAAGGGAACTTTATCTCTTCAACGATAAGTTACCCTCAAAACGAGAAATTAATATTTCTTGGACACGAGCTTCTCTTAAAACTATTCAAAAGTTTTTAGCTCGTGTACATGGCTTATAGTCAAATTACAGACTGTAACCCAGGCTCACAAGACAGGAAAGTTGATCCCGATGATGACTTATCCTCAGAACGAGAAATTAAGTTTTCTCGGGCATGAGCTATCAGTAAAAACATTCAACGTTTTTAAGCTCATGTACAAAGACTTATAGTCACATGTCAGACTGTAACTCGTACTTCAAATACAGGAAAGTTCATCCCGAGTATGACTTATCCTCAAAACGAGAAATTCGATTTTCTCGGACACGAGCTTCTCTTAAAACTATTCAAACGTTTTAAGCTCGTGTATATGACTTCTAAGCGCATCACAGCTTAGAACTCGGATCTCAACTAAGGAAAGTTTATCTCGGATGATAACTTATCCTTCTCAACGAGAAATTCATATTTCTCGGTCATGAGCTTCTCATAAAAACATTCAAAGTTTTTAAGTTCATGAAAAACGATTTCTAAGCAAATGCCAGCTTAGAACTCGAACTTCAACTTAATGAAAGTTTATCACGGATGATAACTTATCCTCCACAACGGGAAATTTATTTTTCTCGGTCATGAGCTAGTCACAAAACAATCAAAGTTTTGAGCTCATGAAAAACGGACCCGAAAAGGAAGTGTATGTTTCAGTGTGCTTTCCCTAAGAAATAGAAGAGAAGTCTTCTATCCTGATTATTTTAAAACCGTTGAACACAATTTTTCAAGAATTTCTCAAAAGGTTTTTCTAAATCTTTCAAAATTGTGTGTTTAACATTCCTTTCCTCATAAAATGGTTTTTATATCTCAAAAATGTCATATGTTATTTTGATCAATTTTTGAGGGCGGGCGTTTTAAAATCAAGCCATTAATGTTGTTGGGTACATCTCTGAAATTGTCATATTTTATGTATCCAACACATTCCAAAAATGGCTTAAAACTGTCATAAGTAATATACTATATCGGATAAGGCATCTCAACTCCGTACCTCAACATAATTTGTGTTGTCGTTTTTCCAAAATTTTGTCAAACTTTTGTTTCAAGACACACATATATTGTTGAGGGGGAGCAACCCGACTTAATGTTCCAGATTCATGCGTGCACACATGTTTCTCTCCCAATCGATTTTCAAAAATTGTTATATTTTAATCAATTGATATCTCTAATATGATGTTTTTATATTAGAGATAGGGGGAGAAAATGTGATTAAAATGTAATATATTGCAACATGTGATCTTAAAGACTCAAGTGCAACTCTTTCCTTCACATGCTAAACCATTTCGTATATCGATGCATGTGTGTAGGGGGAGCTTTTCGGAAATGTAAAACTTTCAAGTGTTAAAAGTTTTGATTTTTATCAAGCACTTTTAATGGTTTTTAATGTTTTATGGGTACGATCTTTACCCAAAACAACCTACTATCCACGACGGAACGATGGAGTCAAAAGGTGGTTTAGGATAGGAAACTAAGTCCTATGATCCAACCAGAACCGGAGGGATCTACCCAAGGACATTCCATAGCTAGAAATAGTTGTCCTTAGGAAAGATGGAGTTGAATGAAGCTGAATGCAGACCAATTACTTAAGTTATAACTGGAACAATCACAACAAGGTGCTAGTGATGACGTGTTGGTAAGCATTGAAGGAGTTGAATATTCTATGCAACATAGGCAGAAATCGGGTTAACACATCTATCGAAGACAAGTGTCATGGACTCAGTGATGCGATGCATAACCCTTCCCCAGCCATTCGAGTTTCTCTCAAAAGAAACTTGTCTCATTGTCACGGAGATCAACACGTATCTATTGACTTTCTCACTACGAGTTAGTTAATATTGAAAAGGTGGCAGTCTGCTCCAGCCTCCGATTACCAAAATGCACTTATTGAGTCTAGAGCCAAACGAGATCTATCTATCATCTCATTATGACACAATTGAGTCCTACGCATTATCCTTGTGATATTGCCAGAACATCTGAGTGATACGATTCACAATGAAGATGGAAATCCTGCTTGAGCCAGCATCAAACAAGCACATGGTAGGTAACTTGTGTGATTCAACACGAATCAAACTTGTGAGAAGTGGAATGCAACTAAGTTTAGATTCTTAATTGATTCAAACTTGATTCCAGGTTTCTTCGCAAAATCCGTGTGATCTTGCCAGAACATTCAGAGTGACACTTCTTAGTGCTCACAGTGACGAATGGAAATCCTTCCAGTGTCAACATCAAATAGCACTGCGGTAGGCGACTCGCAAGATTCTCTATGAATCAAGCTTGTGACAAACTGGAAAGCAACAATGGTGCGATTCTTTTAGAATCAAACTTGTTCCAGGAAATCTGAATTGACGATTCTAACCAGACGGACAATTTATCCTTATGATTAACTCTTTATGTTCGCAGTCTGCTTTGAGACGGTCGAGTAAAGAGAACTGGCTACTACCGCCGGGAAACCCTATTAAGGAGGTTCTTAATCGAATCTACCCGATCACAGGTACGGTATCTAATACCGTCTAACGGTCTTCACCGACCGGAGGTAAAACGCTATCGAGTTAGGGTGAAATGTTCAAAGCCATTTCGTCCGTGTCTATATATGTTGATCCATATCAAGAAGGTGGCGTAGCTGTGTAACCAATGTCGATTCAGAAGTCACAAGATCACAAGATGGCGATAATCAAGATACTTAAGAATGAAAGAATGTAATAGGTCATCTTGTCACAAGAGCTCAAGATGAACACTATCAATAATAGATTGAAGATCTCAAGCACTCAAAATCAAATGACAAAGGCTCAAGATAAAGATCACAAAGGCATGAAGGAACAAAGCCGTTATAAACAAGATCAAGACCAAGATACAAGACCTAAGAAGGAAGATCACCTCCACAAGAATGTATTCACTCAATCATCTTATGCATTTTAAAGATGACTGATACATTGGGGGAGATTGTTAGCCCTATATTTTATATAGTCGAACAAGAATGTAATAGGTCATCTTAGTCATAAATGGTCTTTTATTGTAATAGGTTAGTCGGGAAAACCGGGCTTGGACTTTAAGCTAATATTGTATAAGTTAGGGGCTCTAAGCCCAAGACAAGCCAAGCCCGGCCCAAAGAAACTAAACCCACAGCCTAAATGCCAAGGGTATATAAACCATCTTCCATGTGTGGAAGAGGGTGTTGGTTCTCATTCTTTCTCTCTCTAGCAATCAACCATTCTTTCTAGTTTATCTCTCTAGTTTCTCTCTCTACTTTTCTTCTCTTTCTCTCTCTAGAATCTTGTGTTATGGATTGATATGGGATTAACAATATACATGTCGTTTATGCTTAGCAGGGTGGAAGATAATGAGATGCGTGATGTTTGTATATTGATCGAATATAATTATTATATAGCAAGAATTAAGTTAAAATGGTTTTAAAAATATAGTTTATGGTACTTACTTAACAAAGGTAAGGATTTAACAGAACTGTAATTTGCTTGTAATTATAAGGATTCGTTAATTTCTTGGAATTAGGAGCGTCTCTTTTAACATGTAATTTAAACCTTCCAATAATATACTAAATTTTCGAAACATTCCCCAATTTAATCCGGCATTAATAAAAATCATATCATAAATTTGCAACTGAGAATTTAGACATATACTAACAATAACAGCTAAAATAACACATCAAAAAATAAAAAATACATACACATATCATAAGAACATAAACTTAATAATCATACGAATGGAAAAATAATAAATCTCAAAACTAAAAAAATGATTTCAAAAATACAAAATCTACAATTCGTATAAACAAATTAACAAAGAAAAAGAATTAAAAACCTCATTCGTGAATTACAATGATGCACAAACATTTGTGTGTAACGATTCTGCAAACTCAAAACACACAGAATACCAACCACATCCGACTATTAGCTTGATATTTATCATAATTTAAGATATGCATTATTTTTTGATCGGTTAATCGTAGTATCCCAATCGAAAATTATAACAAACGTTCTTTGATCGGATTATTTTTTGAGTAATAATTAAAGTTAGATCAGATTAATTTTGTAGTATGAATTATAAGTTGGAACGGATTATAGGTTGGATTCGATTATAACAAAAGTTTTCAGAGAAGTTGTAGAGAAATGGATAGGCAAAAGTTTATTATGGTAGGTAGTTGATCCGAGGGTTATTAAAAAATATAAGGGGAAATTTCCAAAAAGGTTCGTTGCCTATTATTATTTTCCCAAAAAACACCTAAAATTTTCTCTTTCTAGAAATGGTTTATTTTTTTTTGCAACTAGGTGCAGAATGCGCCACATGTCCTCTGTTGCCCTATATCTTAGGCAATCTGTCAGAATTGCCCTATTTCTTTGGACACTTGTCAAAATCTGAATATTTGTTGCCCTATATTCTTGTTGCCCTGGGCCGTATCAGGAAAAACATATTTTTTTAGACTTAATCACGAGTTGCTCAAAATTGAAGTACTCTTTTGATAATTATCCTAAAATATAATTACAGACAAATAAACTTAAATCAAATCAAGAACTTAATATAGAAGTCAAATGTATACGTGATTAGTCAAAGAAACAAAATATGGACCATACACTAAAGATATACCAGCTGGTGTTAGGCCACACATGTTTTGTTGGTTTAAGACATCCAATGGATGTGCCATTTTCTATAATTTGTTGCATTCGGGGACAATTATTATCATGCGCTATATCTGTGACATGATCTGAAATAATGTTTGAATGTATAGACAAAATTGAAAACAGTATATGGCCTAGTAGTTATGATTGTCTTACTTTTAAAGGGTAATTATATCAAATTTGCATCAATAATTTGGTTTGGAAGCGGACTTTTTGAGTGAAATAGTTAACAACAAAATCTGTTAATGACGATTCTAACTCATTTACCTCGAAAAGTGGTACCTAAACGAATTGCAGTTCACCATTTTTGTCTTTATTTGAAATAAGTGAATTATATGATCTACAAGCATCAAATCAAACACAACCATTTGTTTGGAAACATTTTATTCTGCATGAATACTGCTACACTAAGATCATATAAAAAGATAGTTCAAGCTTAACAAGATATTAATAAAAGAAATCCACAATTTAAGGAACAAGAAAAATGAATTAAATGCTAGACATAGCAAATATGATACTCCGTATATGTGAAGCCTCCGATTCCTATAGGTAAACGAGAATTACGAATGGGAGTGAGCTAGTTTGATCGTGTTCATAGAAGAAGTTTTTCCATAATATTCCCCTGTTTTCATAATTCAAATGTCTAAGAAATTGAATTCCTCCACCGTCTAGTTGTTTTTCGGGCCTGTGCTACATTACTTTGAGACCCAGCATCGTTATTCTCCATCGTACTAATCTTCGTCATCTTGCTCAATTTCTTCCAGCCACTTGACCATGCCGATTGTTGTTTGGGTTTCGGGACCTTGTCAAACTGTCGTTGCAAATTGTCCATTTCGTGCTGCAGCTCCAGGTACTTTGTTTTCACCGTCTCCAACTCGAATTTAAGTGTATTAATGTCCTTTTTAGCCGCAGCCCATCCTTCTTGAAACGATTGTGGTGTTCCTTCAAGCAATGTTTTCCTGTTTTGAACCATAGGTTGGTAGTTGGAATCACCGGTTTCTTTAACTGTGCTGCTAGCAATTGCGTTGCTGATCTTGACCTGCTCTGAGAACAGAACTTGCACAACAACTCTGAGTGGTAGCCGCTCGTTTTGTGCAGCGTGCATGCATGCGTCCATCGAGAGCTTCTGGCAGTCCATGACTCTGCATAGTCTTTTACGTTCATGTTCTGATAGAGTTGGGTGAGCCTGTAACACATACTCCATCAGTTACTTCTATTTCTAGCAATAGACAATAAGCTTATATGCATATTCGTATGTGCACCTAAGCTAAATTAGTAAATTATATAATGTGGCAACTAACCAAGTCAAATCAGTAATTTAATTATGTTAATTTGACCATTAAAGAAAATATAATCCTGCCAACTGTCTTTGTGTGCTAGATAGTTCGACATGTATGATTTCAATATTAATTGTGTTTAGGACATCCTTTGACCAGAAGTTGCAATTTGAAAATAAAATAAGCTAATAAGATGATTATATAAGCTTACTCAGAAACTCCTTAAACATTTGTTCTAACAGACTGTAAAGTTAGGAGTACCTTGAGATATGAATCAATAGCTCGATACAGTCCATCATCGCAGCTCCTTGCAGATTCAGGCAGAGCCTCAGCAAGGACTTGAAATTTTGTTAAAGAAAGGTTTTTATCCCTCGAGACCTCAGTAAGGTAGCTATCAACAAGCCTAGCAACTCTCATTTTCGCATTTGAGTTATTACTTCGTTGAATCCCTTCATACATAAGCTTTTCAGACATAGATTGACGACCAGGACTCGACATTTCCATTTGTTCTTGAACCAGAAAATGCTCTAAAAGCCTTTGAACAAGATCAACATCATACATTGTTTCCATTTTATTGTAACAAGGGATCAAAAGATCAGCCAAAGTGGCCTGTTCAAACTGCATCCCAACTCGTTTCTCCAACTCTGTAACCAACGCCGGAGCCACTTTTAACATATTCGCCATTCGTAACAACCTAAGAAGAAAGCTACACGAAACACTATCTTTTTGTGGTGGAATTATGCTAATGAGGCTCTCGATGATCATTCTTTGATCTCTCGTTTGAGTGGTTGAAGAATGATCCTCTTTATTCCCCGATACAATCATATGTAAGCCACCTTTCCAATTTGCGGACCCGACCATCCCACCACCACTACTACCCCCTTCTTCGCTTGCACCACTATTTCCCTCTTTGATCAGCCCTGGAAGTGCTTTTGTGGCGTAATGAGTTATCGCAGCTCCAACTAATTCAAACCGCATTCCCTTCACTTTTATAGCGGTGATGACACGAACAAAGTGATCAATTCTAAGTATTGAAACATCTTCATACCACCAATCGGGTGGGACAGGGCTCCTGTTTGGACTCGAATCCTTCATCTCATTCCAACTCGGGCTTGAAGACTTCATCGGTTTTCCAGTGTATTGCCATCGGATACCTTTGGGGTTCGCGCAAGCTTTCCATGCAATTGATTCGCTACATCTCCTAACAATTTGGAGATTCTCAGCCCATGGGGACAACTTTTCACAACTTTTGAGCACAAGAATAGAATCTCTCCAAGACGACAAGACGACATAACTAAGAAAAGCTTCAGTTTTGAAAATTAGATTTCCTTCTTCCAAATCCTCTGTCATTTCAAGATACTCGGCTGCACAACGGAGGCCAGAGATGTTGGTGGCAGTAAGATCCACCGCTATCCCATAGCAGAATTTTGCAGCGAGCTCAAATGCATCTGCACCACCGGGTATATCATCCATTGCTATCTTGCTTAGATCTATTTCTCTTGAATCATATATGATTCTGTTCATTTTTCCACTTCTTGAGAGCAAAGGATACTGTAAATTACACATAAGCAATGCCATATACAAATCAGTAGTGATTAAATAAACATTTGGATATCCATAATAGTGGAGTATAATCTAAGATTGGTTATATAACTGTTTATTAGAGTAGTTATTAAATGACCATGCACCTTGGATAATCAATCATTTGAGATTATATTGCTTATCTAGCTCTGTTTTTGCATAGTTAAATGACCATTTATGAACTCATAAGTATATGCCTCAAATCATTTTAAAATCATAAGTGATATTATGGAATGTTTAGTGTTCATTAAATGTCAATCATGTAATTATGGCATGCTGTGTTTAGCAAAGTATAAGCAGATTGATAAGGTTGGATAATACAGTTCCTATACTGAGTCTAATTGGCACATGCTTATATGAAACAGTATTGGATAAGAATCTTTAGTAAGGTTGACTAGGCAAATAACCAGTAGTGGTCAAGATGAAGTAACAATAATTACCTTATGCAAATGGAAATTAACATCACAAATCTGAACCAAGAAATCACTTGGTATATCAGTTGCAACAAACCTGTTTTCACCAAAAAAAAAAAAAAAAAAAAGCTTATTAAGTTCATCATGATTTAAGCTCTTTGTTATTATCTAAAATAGAGAACAAAAGTGGGTAGGTACCAAGATTTGCCTCTTTGCTCAAACCTATCAGTCTGGACTCCATGTTGTTTGTTTGAAGCAAGAATTCCACTATCATAATCTCTACCAGTAACTGATTCAGATTCTGAATCCCACATGATGACAATGATGGATTCTGAATATGAAAATACTAGGAAATAGGATGATGATGGTGACTTATGATAGTAGAATTTTGATTGGATTTATGGGAGACTCGTCTGCAGTTTCAAGAAATGTGTACAGGCTGTGTAGTAATGGGCATAAACATGCTACTGTTTTTGGAAGGAATTTTTATTTATAAAAAGATTTTATGTCAGATTTGCAAGGATTTATGTGTTTCGAGTATATATATGCAGGCTGAGATTGTGCACGTGGAGTGTTGAACTCATCAGTGGTTTGTGTAGTTTGTACAGTAAACAACTAAACACAGGGATTATGAATTTATCAACCACCTTATATTTAAGGGTTGGGGTTTATAAGGCTGGGCATACCCGTGTGAATGGTGCGTTGTTCGATCGAATCGTGAAATCGGTCGTTCTAATACGGCGATTGATTCAACTCGGTAGTCGAAGGAAAAGGGTCGATCTGCGATTATTTTGGAAGGAACATGCGATGACAAAAAATTGTTACAATTACCGTTTAAAATTCTATAAAAAATATTTTTCTCCTCTAGTGGAACACATCTGAAATCATAAGGAGAAAAGTAATTTAGTTTTTTATTATCGTAATGTTTTTAATTTTATTTGAGTTATTGTAATGTTTATTATTTGATATAAGTTTATTTGTATACCAAACATATCTAAGATATGGGGACGTATCCCCACCATTCATCTCCCTCCCATCTAATGGTTGAGATTAAATCCTCATTTTACACTAGAGGGGTATTTTCGTCATTTCACCCGCTCACTGTATAAGCATTTTTCTCACTTTTTTCCTCATAAAACACACACACACATCGGCTTTCTATTTCTCTCTCTACCCGATCTAGTTTCTCTCTCTACAATTGATAGATTGAAGTTTTTAATCACGGATCCCTCACTAACATCATCAGAATTCCATCACGAATCGATTAATTAGATCAAATCATTAATACGAATTCATGATTAGGCACGAATCGAATCATCAGGTTTGTATAAAATCTATTCTTATATTTAGCTTATTTGATTTTGAATAAGCTTATTTTTATTATCATTTTAATAAGCTTATTTGAACGAATTATTTTGATTGATTGTTCTTACTTATAAGCTAACTTCTTAGGTGATTTATGTGAATAAGCTTATTTGTTTGAATAAGCTTTTGAATTAGATGAAAGTTATGAATAAGCTTGCGAGTTAGATAATTTGGATTTATTTTGTTGAACTATAAGCTAGCTTATTAGCTTATTTTAACGAATTCTAAGGTTTTATGAATAAGAGAGTTACGAATAAGCTTATTTTCGTTTGAATAAGCTGTATTATTAGGATTTTTTTATGTAGCTGATGTATGCTGAATTAAGCTTGATGTATCATATATGATATATATGATAGATATATACATATATGATAGGCGTATCATATATGATACATGGGTATCATATATGATGTTACTGAATAAGCTTAAGTTAGTGTGAATTAGCTGTATTATTAGACATTTTTAACTATATTGCTGATGTAAGCTTATTAGGTTGGATCTATCATATATGATACCTCATTTATCATACATGATAGTTATATGATATGTGATATATGATAGATATATCATATATGATATATGAGGTATCATATACAGTATGATGTATCTAACAGGCCATATAAAAAACCAGACATTGATATTGTACATGATTTTTTTTACAGTTTTGACCTATTGTGCATTTTGATATAGTCTGCTAGGTAATTCACTTGTTGATAAAATGGTGCATAATATGTTCTTTCATCCTTTTATTAATGCACACTGTGTGAACACAACAACGAGCAGATATAGATGTGACAATTACATGGTTGGAGCAAAGCATGATGACGTGCACACATATATGTAATGATAAGATGAAGGTATCGTCGAGGCCAAAGAAGATTTACAAGAGAAAAATGATTTGGTCGAAGATGAAGAAGAACTGATTGAAAATGAAGAATAGTAGTTTCAATAATAAAAATGTTATGATTTTAGTTATGAATTGATTAGAATCTTTTGTTCTTGTATCTTTTTTATTATGAATAAGTGTTTTAATCATGATTGGTTACATTTTATTTGAACAAGTGTTTAATCATCAATTGTATGCTCTTAAAAACGACTTTTTAATTTATGAACAAATGTTTAATCATTGATTCAGCAGGCTCTTTGTTTTAGTCATGAAGTCAGCAAACCTTTTGTTGAATTTGTCAAAAATATTTGAGTATCATACATGATAATGCATCATCATATATGATACTCATAAAAAAATACTTTTTTTTTTATTTTCTAGACAAGTGAATCCACCACACTCCTTGTTTTAATCATGAATTCGACACTATACTTGATGTTTAAAAATTGATAACATGTTTCCTATTCTAATGACCATCACTAGTTTATCAAAACCATCATGACATAATACCAAGAAAGTTAAACCATATTAACAAGACGTTGTACTAGATACCAATGTTTTACAAAATCATCTATATACGTCAAAACTCCATTAGGAGATTACAAGAAAAATACAAAGAATACATTTTAAACTTAAACTAAAAATTTATGAGCTTCTTCATTAACCTTCTTGGCCGTTTGGATGCTTGTAATGTTCAACATTCTTTGAAAACAACATTCTCTACACAAAAAAAGAGATTTAATTCAATTTTCAAGCACATAATCATATATGATATATCTTATCATATATGATATTTTAGCTTATATCATATATGATATAGTATATCATATATGATATAGTATATCATATATGATATTTCACTAACAGGTCATACTAAATTTCCTCAACGAGATTAAGCCATAAAAAAGAAGATTTAATTCAAATTTCAAGCACATAATCATATATGATATAATTTATCATATATGATATTTTAGCTTATATCATATATGATATCGTATATCATATATGATATCGTATATCATATATGATACTTCACTAACATGTCATACTAAATATGTTCAGCGAGATTAAGCCATAAAATCTTATAATTCATGAAAATAAGCTAATAAGTTAGTTTATCATTCATGATAATAAAGATGATGATAAGTTATAAGCTTATTCACATTAATCATCTAATAAGTTACCTTATCATTCGTTAAATTCATGTAATTTCTCAAATAAGCTATAAAAGAATAAGATGAATTATAAGCTTATTCACATAGAATAAGCTAAAAAAAGATGAACCAAAACAAATTGAATGAATTGTACCTTATTTATGTAGGTGATGATCGATTTACGAATGTGATTATCGATGGATTTGATGTATTTGATGATAGATTAAAATTTGGATATGTGTATGTGTGTGTGTTTTTGTGTGTGTTTTAGAGAGAAGAAAAGAAAACATCGACTGTTAGATCTGGGATGTAGGAGAGCGATAGGTGGTGTTAGGTGGGAGGGGTAAAATGACGAAAATACTCCTCCACTTTTTTTAATTAAAAAATAAGGAATACTATGGGCCTTTGATTAATATTAGATGGAAGGTGGGGACTGGTCCCCTTGTATCCAAAAGATACAAGGTATCTAAAATAACCGGACTCTTATTATTTATATTATTAATGTTTTTAGTTTAATTTATAATAGATTTTAATTTGATTAAAAAAACAAAATAATTGTTTTAATTATAGAGAGAAAGCTGAAATAATTGGAGATTGGAGTGTGAAATGGTCCGCTGATGTGCCTAGCCTACAAGGCTAATGATTTGCATATATTTCCTTTTTATTTGCATATTTTATTATGCTCTATAAAAATTGTACATTTGTTAGATGTTTGTTTTGTCTGTTTGTACATTTTAGTGTACGAATATAAAAGAAGAGTGTGTCAATCAACTCTTTAAAAGATGTTATAAGAATCATTAAAATGGTATCTATACTAACTATAAAGGAGGGATGCTGATTGTTGAAAGTTGAAATTTTTCAACACAGTTTCTCCTATAAGTTTCATAACACACGTATGGAAATTATGGAAATTGTTATGTTGACTTACTAATTTATATAAGGAAATGATGCACAAAATAAAATGTCAGAGTTGGAAATAAATTTCAACCAATGAAATCAAATAAATGTGTGACCTATTTTTAGGATGATATTACCCTATTTTTAGAAATTAGTTAGACACAAGGCTTTCATTTAACAAGAATGAAAGTATTTTTGGATGTATTTTGGCTGTCATATGCATATCCTAGCGGAATAACACACACACAGACAAATAATTTCTCTCTAAACCTAACACACACACAACCACCATTATAATCTTTATCACCCCTCCATCTAACGAATCCGCTCCCATCTGCCGAATCCGTCATCATCTCTTGATGGTTAAGTGGTTTTAGGTAGTTGTGGTTGGTGGTAATAATTGATGGTTTTGGTGGTTTCTTTTAACTATGATGTAGTGGTTTTACTACTCTTTAGGAAAAGAGCGTAAAAGTGACAAGTACTAACAAGTGATTTAGGAAAATCACAAGTAAATGACCCAAAAGTGGGGATCGTTCTCAAGGAGACTTGTGTGTTGTGTAAAAATATGATTAAGTGTTTGTGATTATATTTATGAAGAAAGAAAAATAGAAAAGAGATTAGAAAAGAATGACAAATACGATTATGAATTAAACTAAGACGAAGTCGTACACGTAAAACCGTAAAAAGTGACTAAATTTAAAAATTACCCTAAAAATTCCTAGAAAATTGCAATAAATCCTAAAAAATGTACTTAGAGTTTACAAAAAATCAAAAATCACTCAAACCTTTAATTTAATTAAATATTAATTTTTTAATGCTAATTAAAGCCCAAAAAATCAATTTAATTAACAAAAAGCCCAAAATGAGATTTTTTAACTTTTAAACCTCTAAAATGACTTAACTAAATTTAAAACTGTTTTTGAAAATTTTAAAATTAATAAAAACTATTTAAAAAGTATTAAAACTTAAAATAATTCCAAAAATTAATCTAATGACAATAAAATCAATCTAAAAATTTTAAAATTCCTAACTTAATGTATTTAAACTAGGAAAAATGAAAAACTTGCAAAAATATAAATTTTAATTTTTAAGCTGATGCCATAACCTAAGATTTAACCCACGTCCTTCTCTTGACCTAAATAAGCTATTTTCAAAAAGAAACTTGAAATAAGCTCAAGGAATAAGTCTGAAATAAGCCAAAGCTCTCTTTACAAAACGACAAAATAGTCGTTTTTGAGTTCTAGACTATTTCAAGAGCTGATTCAAGTTGCAATAAGTCATAAATAGCTTAACTAAGCTTAATAATAAAAAATCTTTCAAAAATCACCACTCAATAAGTTGGAATAAGAAATAAGCAAATTTGTAAAAGTCAAATAGTTTGGTTTTCTAGTGAAACCTAAAAGTCAAAGTCCACAAAGCTCCAGATCTCTTAAATGGGTCAAATAAGTAAGATTGATTACAAAAACAAAGTTGTTGCAAGTCCCAATAAGCTAGAATGGCTTATGAATAAGCTGTTTTGATTTTAACACTAGCAGGAGCTAGTTTTGGTGGTTCAGCAGTGGGAAAAGTTTCCACTGCTTGACCTTTTTGACTTTTTGTCTTATGTGACTTTTTTGTGGATTCAGGTTAAGCAAAGGCACCCAAGTGATCATTTAATCACAAGGAGTCAATAACAACAATCAAATCACAATTTCAACCAGCCAATTAATACCGTTTATTCAAAAGATCACCAGACTTGTACCAGATATGAACAATAAGCAGTTTTCACCAAATAAGCACTTTAAGTAAGATTAATTCAGCTAAACTTCACCAAATGCATACACAAGCTATAAATAATTCAAATGGACATAAATCAACAAGTTTCATGCATTGATTCAAAGTCTAGATCAAGATTCAAGCTCAAAAATGTTACTGATGAACAAAGAACAAGCAGTTTTGATACTTAGCTGATATACTTGACCACAAATCCAATTTCAAACACTCAAATCTTCTTAACAGGTTACACAAACTTTGATTTAACACTTGTTAGCCCTAAACATGCATACACTCTTGGTGTTTCCAAAATCTTAGGTCAAAATAAGCAAAATCAAGTGAGTTATAGCACAATCTTAGATTTGATGTTTTAAAGCTGAAAACTTGCAGATATTAGCACACAACCAAGTATTAAGCGGATACAAACACTAAACAACACCTTCCAATAACTCAAAAACACTTTGTGCACTTAAACAGGTTAACCCAAACACCCCTTATCTTTTTTAAATCCAATTTTAACAAAGTATAAGTGTGATTTAGTGTTACCCAAACCCAATCAAACACAATATCAACAATATTATGCAGTATCAAGCAATATTAATCCACGAAATCAACAAGAACAACAGCAGAACACAAAATCACAAAAATCAAGTATTTTGACAGATTTTGGGTTCAAGAACTCAAACATCATGAATGTACATCCACACTCACGAATTTTTGAGCTGATGTGCCTAGCAAAACAAGGCACAAGCTTCCACAACAAAGCTGCTAAGATTCAACAAGGTTAGAACAAAAATATGAAAATCAGAAAAGTGAAAAAGCTTGATTAATGCAACCTTTGTACCCACTCTTTGATTATCCCCAAACCACAAGCCTCACAACACCTTGATAACTCTTTATCAGGGTGCTATGATCAACTTATAGCCCAAAAATTCCAAAGATGTACCAAAGACTTAGCAAAATATCAAGTTTTTGAACTTTGAGCATTTTCTTGCACAAAGTTTGAAAACAGGTTTTAAGACTTAAACAACTCAAACAAATATGAATAACAAGTAATGAAATAAGTTGGCATTGGATTTTCTTCAAACATTCAAACACTTTTCATTAAAAATGAAGGAGGATTTATAGAACTTTGAACAATGGAAAAACCAAGAGCAGGTTCAATGTAATGACCCTAATGCCTTTTATAGGCTACATGTGTTCTAGAAATGCAAAGAAAAACGTAAACCCTAAGCTGTGAAGTCCCAATATTGCCCTTGCAGATTTTTGAAAACTTGGAATCATGTGAAGTTTCTTTGTTTGTTTGTGTGAGTTGTAAAGGATGCAATTGCATCAAAGGCTCACAATGAGCTTAAGTTTGAAGCAAGAATCTTGGGCGTTGGATGGCTGGACTATTTTGGCTTCTTCTTCAAAAACGTGGGACAAGGGTTTAACATGTGACAATGGTGATGATGTGGCATAGGATTTAGGAGTTGGGTTATGATTAAGGATAGTCTAATCATAATTCTGGATAATTTAGGGGTCTAATTACAAGTCATTAAGGAAAACCCAATTTTGTGAAGAACATGAACAGTGGTGGTTTTAATCTGTTTTTGGGTTTAAATGTGGTGTTAAGCGCCAAATATTAAACTAATCAAAGATTATGTAGAAACTAGAAGGGGGGGTTGAATAGTTTCTTAAAATTTACTTGTTAAAATATGGTTTCCAAAAATACTTTTTCAAAAACTTAGGCTTGAGGAAATATGTGAAATCTTCTTATGCACAAATATGAACAATGATAGTGTAGCTAAACTAATACTAACAAAATTATATCCACAAAGAATAAAGAATGATAGTGTAGCTAAACTAATACTAACAAAAATATATCCACAAAGAATAAAGAATGATAGTGTAGCTAATCTAACATTAACACATGTATATGCAAAAAGTAATAAGGAATGTAAAGAGTTAAGGGTAAAGAAAGATCAAACCGAACACCAAGGATTTATAGTGGTTCGGCAACGAATCTCACTCCTCGTTCCTACTCCACTCCTCGAGTACTCCTTACTCGAGAGTTCACTACACAACAAGCTCCTTATGATGGAGAAAACCGTACACATCGCTTAACCAATTTCCGACTCTAAGCTAAAAGTCGAGCCCTAATCGTAGCTAGGACCAATCTACACAACTATACTTAGTACATACACAACTTCCAAATAGACACAACTACTTGGATCTTCACAACAATGACACAACTACAAGTATATAAAAATTGATCTTCAATAGATCTTTGGTGGTGGACTCAACACTTCACTAGGATAGTGTTCTTCTCTTTGCACTTGGAGAGGAAGAGATGGAAGAACAAGATTCACTTCTTAAACAAGTAATAATCAAACAAATGATCAAAGATTTGAGTGATTAAAGAAGGGGTTTGAATCTGGAAATGAATGTGCAAAAGAGGTGAGGTGAAAAGCTGAGAATGGCCAACTATTTAAAGGACAAAGGATCCAACGGCTATATCTGCCCGCGGTACCTTATCATAGCCCGCGGTACCTTATCGATAAGGTACCGCCGGACTAGACTCCGTTCCTTTTTGTCTTTTAGTGGTGGAGGTCTTATCGGGGTATAAAAATATCCTGAAAGGATATTCTTAACAGAATAAGAATATGCCATTTTCAAATTTCAAATAATTAATTTAATAAAACATTTTCTTAAAAATAAAGTTTAATAAAAACTTGTCACTTTTAATAAAAAGTGAGTTTTAAGAAAAGATTAAATCACTTGATCACTTGATTAAGGTTAGTACTTGTTTATCCATACCTTAAGTGAAAATGGGTAAAATGAAAAATACTTGAACTCAAGAATTCGTTTTTCGTTGTTTTCGTAAATGCTTGTTTTTACATATTGTCGTAATCAAAACTAAGCGAGACCGAAAAATGCAAGTAACGTTTTTAGTCATTATTGCATTAACAATCTCCCCCTTTTTGATTCCGACAATACATAAACTCAGTCACACAAAAAACAAGATTTTCGAAGACGAGTTAATTCATTTCTCCCCCTTTGTCGAAGCAAAAAGGTTGCGTAATCCGGTGTTGAGGAAACGGACTTTGCAAAGACTCCCCCTTGGTGCTTACTCCCCTAGCTTGGGGCACCGAGGAATCGAGATATGGTGACAAGATACATAGAAGGGTTAGTTGAACAAAAGAAACAACCAACAATATATAGCAATAGGTCACAAAAAAAATAAAGTAAAAAGAGAAGAGAACACAAAGACAAAGATCCAAGATAGGTTACTTAAAAGAACATCATACAAAGAGGTATGGAAAAAGAAACAAGCCAAAAGCATAAATCTAATCCTAGTTATTCTAGAATTCTAAGATTTGCTTGAATTTGGTGTCTTGTGGATAAGCAATCAATGCTTATATGAAAGACAAGGTAATAGCGGAGGTGGTGGTGGTGGCTTGTTGGAGATCTAATAATCAAAGTGAAGAGGAGCCTTGATTAAGAGACTCTTGATGTAGCTCAACTCCTCATAGATGTGTGCCATAGCAAGATGTTGATATTGACAACAATGACAATATGTTCCATGGTGCATGACATTATCATGAGAAGGAGGAAGAACACTAAAGGGTGGTGGTGGAAGAAAGGAAGTTCCACAATCAACATTCTTGGTAGGAGAAATGTGATTAAGAGTGTTCTTGGGTGGGTTTGGATTGAAAGCAATTGGAGAAAATGGAGGAGATTCAAGGCTTTCATTGGGAGAATAAGACATTTTGGATGTGAAGTAATGCAAAATGCTTATGGTTTAAGTAGGGAAGGCTTAGGGTATTTTTGGGATGGTCAAAAGGTTTGAAACAAAGATTCTCAAAAAGGTTGGAGAAAATCTGGAGTTTCAGACAAAAACCCGAAAAGGAAGGCCACTGTAGGCGGTTCCTTATCTATGCTGGCGGTACCTTATCAATAAGGTACCGCGGTTCACATAAGGAACCGCCTGCAGAAGCAGGGTTTGGTGTTTGGAGGAAGATTTTCAGCAAATCTTATTTTTCTAGTCTAACTTATCATAGGGATATGCTTAAAAGCAAAGATAGACAAAGAAAACATATGCAAACTTACCAAATAGAGATTTGACCAAAATACATGGATTAAAAAATCAATGTAGGAGGTGTGTAAGACAAGACCTTAAGTCATGACACAATGATCCTCTATGATTCAATCTTGTTCTTGCTATGTTTGAGAGAATCATACATATGAATTATGTAAGCTCTATATTAATAGCGAGAATCTATGAAAATTCGTTTTTAGATTGAATTAACAATGTCAAACGAATTTCTCAACCATTTTCGAAAGAGACTTTGAGAGTTTTGAAAAAGAGAGAAGATTTTTCAAAAGAGTTTTAGAAGACTCAAGAACTCAAAGTGGTAATAGAAAACACACAATAAGAAAGGAATTTAAGGAAGATGTTCCATTAATCCCAGACCTAGACGCAAGTAATTAAAAGGTTCCCTCTTAAGTGGCTTAGTTAAGATATCGGCTAAGTTGTCCTCGGAGGGCAACTTTTCGATAGTAATGTTCCCCTTTTGAACATTATCCCTAAGGAAATGGTGTCTAATTTCTATGTGTTTGGTTCGCGAATGTTTCACGGGATTCTTGCTTAGGTCTATAGCGCCTTTATTATCGCACATGATGGGAACATCATCAAGAGAAATCCCGTAATCAACAAGCGCTTGCTTCATCCATAGAGCTTGTTGGCATGCTTTACCGGCACTCACATACTCGACTTCCGTGGTGGATATGGCAAGAGCGGTTTGTTTCTTGAAGAACCAAGAAGTTAAACAACAACCCATGAAGGTACAAACTCCACTAGTGCTTTTCCGGTCCACATAGTCTCCCGCATGATCCGAGTCCGCGTAGACAATGGTTTCTACGCCGGTCCCTTTAGGATACCATAATCCTAAATGTATAGTGCCTTTAATGTATCGGAAGATACGCTTAACCGCTTCAAGGTGAGAGGTTTTGGGAGCCTCTTGGAAGCGAGCAGAAAGGCAAACACTAAACATGATATCCGGTCGACTTGCCGTTAGGTACAACAAACTACCAATCATACCTCTATATTTGGTGTTGTCTACCGACTCACAATCATCATCTACGGTGAGTTTAGTATCCGAGGCCATAGGGGTCTTCATTGGTCTAGATTCTTCTAATCTAAATTTCTTTAGCATTTCTTTAGCGTACTTAGATTGACTAAAGAAAATACCATCGTCCATTTGTTTAATTTGGAGTCCTAAAAAGAAGTTAAGTTCTCCCATCATACTCATTTCAAACTCATCATGCATGATTTTGGCAAAGTCATCACACAATTCTTGACAAGTTGAGCCAAATATAATGTCATCAACATATATTTGTACGATTATGAGGTGAGAACCTTTCTTCTTTGTAAAGAGTGTATTGTCTACCATACCCATGGTATACTCATGTTTAACAAGAAACTCTTTAAGTCTATCATACCAAGCTTTGGGTGCTTGTTTGAGTCCATAAAGTGCTTTCTTAAGCTTGTAAACATGGTCCGGTTTCTCAAATTCAATGAAGCCGGGAGGTTGAGCCACATATACCTCCTCATTGATCAAACCGTTAAGAAATGCACTCTTTACATCCATTTGTTGAAGCTTAATATCTAAGGCACAAGCGTAGGCTAAAATGATTCTAATTGATTCTAATCTAGCTACCGGTGCATATGTCTCGTCATAATCAATCCCTTCTTGTTGATTATAGCCTTGAGCTACAAGTCTAGCCTTGTTACGAGACACAACACCATTCTCATCTAGCTTATTCCTAAATACCCATTTGGTTCCTATAATGGTAGAACTTCTAGGTGGAGGAACAAGTTCCCAAACATCATTGGAAACGAATTGATTCAATTCTTCTTGCATCGCAATGACCCAACTCTCATCCGTCAAAGCTTCTTTAACGTTCTTTGGTTCAATCAAAGAGACAAAACAAAAGAATTTGCTTTGGTTTTGGACTTGAGATCTTAGGGTCCTTTGATTTAAGTCACCAATGACATTATTGAGAGTATGATCCCTAGACTCCTTAATGTTTACTTCCTTTTCAACACTAAGGTCTTCAACTCCTATTTTTCTAACCTCTTTGGCTTTAACTATTTCTAATTCATCCAAGTCATCATCAACCAATGGTAGTGTCTTGGGTGAAGTAGGGGTTTCATCAAAGGTTACATTGAGTGATTCTTCAATAACCCCTAAGGTTCTCTTTAGGACTATGTAGGCCTTACTAGTTTGGGAATAACCTAAAAGGATACCTTCGTAAGACTTTGGGTCAAACTTGGTAAGGTAGTATTTGGTGTTGAGGATAAAGCACTTGCTTCCAAACACCCTAAAGTATTCTAATGAGGGTTTCTTACCTTTAAGAATCTCATAGGGGGTCTTTCTTAGGAAAGGTCGAATAAGAATTCGGTTGAGAATATAAGTCGATGTATCTACGGCATTGCACCAAAACTTTTGAGGCAACGATTGCTCATTCAACATCGTCCTACTCATCTCTTGGAGAGTCCTATTCTTCGTTTCAACTACCCTATTTGATTGTGGAGTGCGAGGAGCCGAGAAGTTATGGGTAATACCATGAGCTTCACAAAAGGCACCAAATTGAACTTCATTATCAAATTCCCTACCATGATCCGTCCTAATAGAAACAATTGAACATCCTAGTTGATTTTGAATTCTCCGACTAAAGATTTCGAAGTGATCGAAAGCTTCATTCTTAGATGCCATAAATCTAGTCCAAGTGAATCTAGAATAGTCGTCAACTATAACTAGGGTATAAAGGTTACCTCCATAACTCCGTATGGCGGAAGGTCCAAAGAGATCCATATGTAGGAGCTCTAAGCACCGAGAGGTCGAAACCAAATTCTTGGCTTTGTGACTTGAGTGAACTTGCTTTCCAACTTTGCAAGCATCACAAAAGTGACTATCAAACTTAATCTTGGGGAGGTGTCTTACCAACTCCTTAGAGACTAAAGATTGAATTAAACGCATATTAGCGTGACCTAATCTCCTATGCCAAAGAGTAGAACTATCATCTATAGTCGCAAGACATATGTTGTCTTTTGACTTCTTATTAACCTTCATGACATAAAGCCCATGCTTTCTAATACCTTTTCCAATGACTTTTCCATCTTTTACGATTTCACTGTCATGTTCCGAAAAGATGACCTTACAATTATTATCACAAATTTGACCTATACTTAAAAGGTTAAAACCTAAGTTATCTACGTGCTCAACATTTTCAATGGTCATGGAGTCAAGAGAAACCGTACCTTTGCCAATGATATTACCACGTAGACTACTAGCGAATGTGACGTTACCTCCATCATATGCTTTGTAATGCGAGAACAAACTTCGATTACCCGTCATGTGTTTAGAACATCCACTATCCTTAATCCACTCATCGGGCTCCAAATTAATTCCCAAGCATATCTAGGTAACAACACACAAGATCAAACATTTGGTCCCCAATATCTCATGGGTCCAAAATTGTTAGTTCCAAACATCCCTTGCATTTGGTTGGGATGCATGAATGAGGTGGGGATTCCCCATGGAGAACAAAATGGAGGAGGGTAGTAATTCATGTAACCATTTTGTTGTTTATTACTTCTCCTAGGTGTGTTTGATCTAGGTTTAGAATTATTATTATTCTTTCTAGGTGTTGGAGTTTTACTTCTAGTTCGAGAGTTCTTTTGATTATCTCTTGTAGGCGTTGTCGTTCTACTTCTAGTCTTAGACTCATTCCGTACTCTAGGTGGAGTAGAAGATAATCTAGATAAACTTCTAATTTCCATGAGAGGTTTACTTAACGGCTTATAGAACTTACTAATAGTATTGTTGTCAAGTATGGGTAATTGAACCTTATTAACAGTAAGATGCTTTGGTTTTTCATTCAACTTCTGGCCGCGGTACCTTATCTATGGCCGCGGTTCCATAGCGATAAGGAACCGCGCCAGAAAATGTGGAACCGCGTCCAGAAGATGTTATCTGTGAAAACCTGACTTGTTTTGGTTCACTAGTTGAGGCTTCATTTGAGTTAAAACCTAGACCAAGTTTTTCCTTAGAATGAACTTGTTTGTTTAACATATCATCAAGAGCACTAGTACCTTTCATGAACTTTTCCAATTTAATGGAGGTGCTCTTGAGATCATCATTCTCTAATCTAAGTTTCTCACAACTTAAGCAACCTAAATCAACCTCTTTGTTTTTCTCAAGTTTAGTCAATTTCTCCCTAAGTTCATTGATCTCATTTTCAAGCTTAGTTTTGGTTGATTTTAAGGTTTTATTCTTTTCTATGAATTTAAGACTAAGTTTGTGTAAGCTATCATATTTGCCTTCAAATTCAATATCATCTAAGGTGGAACTATCATAGCTATAATATTCGGTTTCGGAATGTACCTCTTTAGAAGTGTGAGCCATAAGACATTTCTCCTCTTTGGGGTTGTCATCATCATCTTCACCGCTATCGCTCCAAGCTCCACTAACGAATGCCGTGTGGTTCTTATCACGAGCGGGCTTTGGACAATCACCAATGAAGTGATTTGGATCACCACATCTAAAGCAACTCCTATCACCTTTTTCGTTCTTGACAAACCGATTCTTTGACAATGGTTTCTTGTCATAGTTTGGTTGCCTAACGTGTTGACCTCGTCTCTTGAAGAACTTCTTGAAATCTCTCACCGCCAATGCATACTCCTCGTCATCACTTTCCGAGGAACTATCATGGTCACTTTGTGCCTTCTTGGCTTTAAGTGCAAGAGATTTCCTTTCACTCTTGGTTTTTACTAATTCCGAGTCCTTCAAAATTATCATCTCATGAACCTTCAAGTTTCCTATGAGTTCATCGAGTGATAAAGTTGAGAGATCTTTCGACTCTTCAATAGCCGTGACTTTTGCTCTCCACTTTGGATGTAAGGCCCTTAGAAACTTCCTAACATTGTTCTTGCTAGAAAAACCTTCATCAAGTGCTTTTAGACTAGTAATAATGGTGTTAAATCTAGCAAATGCACTATCAATAGTTTCATCTTCTAAGATGACAAATTGTTCATATTGTTGGACAAGAAGATCGATTTTACTTTCTTTGACTTGGCTATTACCTTGGTGGGTTACTAAAAGAGTGTTCCAAATATCTTTAGCGGTTTCACACATAAAAATTCTTTCATACTCTTTCTTAGGTAAAGCATTATAAATCACCATTTTAGCCTCATTATTTTTTGAAAGTTTCTTTTTAGTATCATCATTAGCTTTGTCAAAAGTGACTAATTCTTTTGTTTTAGAAACTTCATTAAATTGAAAGGGTAAAAAATTACCATTGGTAATAACATGCCAAAGATCTAAATCTTTTGATTTCACATAAGTTTCAAATCTATTTTTCCAATAAATAAAACTATCGGTTTCAAAAAGTGGTGGTCTTTGCATAGATTGCCCTTCTAGGTACTTGTTGGAATCCATAGATCGATTCAAGTTTTAAAATACAATATACTTTAAAAATTCTTGAGCAACCCGCTCTGATACCAATTGTAGAAACTAGAAGGGGGGGGTTGAATAGTTTCTTAAAATTTACTTGTTAAAATATGGTTTCCAAAAATCTTTTTTCAAAAACTTAGGCTTGAGGAAATATGTGAAATCTTCTTATGCACAAATATGAACAATGATAGTGTAGCTAAACTAATACTAACAAAATTATATCCACAAAGAATAAAGAATGATAGTGTAGCTAAACTAATACTAACAAAAATATATCCACAAAGAATAAAGAATGATAGTGTAGCTAATCTAATATTAACACATGTATATGCAAAAAGTAATAAGGAATGTAAAGAGTTAAGGGTAAAGAAAGATCAAACCGAACACCAAGGATTTATAGTGGTTCGGCAACGAAGCTCACTCCTCGTTCCTACTTCACTCCTCGAGTACTCCTTACTCGAGAGTTCACTACCCAACAAGCTCCTTATGGTGGAGAAAACCGTACACGTCGCTTAACCAATTTCCGACTCTAAGCTAAAAGTCGAGCCCTAATCGTAGCTAGGACCAATCTACACAACTATACTTAGTACATACACAACTTCCAAATAGACACAACTACTTGGATCTTCACAACAATGACACAACTACAAGTATATAAAAATTGATCTTCAATAGATCTTTGGTGGTGGACTCAACACTTCACTAGGATAGTGTTCTTCTCTTTGCACTTGGAGAGGAAGAGATGGAAGAACAAGATTCACTTCTTAAACAAGTAATAATCAAACAAATGATCAGAGATTTGAGTGATTAAAGAAGGGGTTTGAATCTGGAAATGAATGTGCAAAAGAGGTGAGGTGAAAAGCTGAGAATGGCCAACTATTTAAAGGACAAAGGAGCCAACGGCTATATCTGCCCGCGGTACCTTATCACAGCCCGCGGTACCTTATCGATAAGGTACCGCCTAGGCGCTAAGGTACCGCCGGACTAGACTCCGCTCCTTTTTGTCTTTTAGTGGTGGAGGTCTTATCTGGGTATAAAATATCCTAAAAGGATATTCTTAACAGAATAAGAATATGCCATTTTCAAATTTCAAATAATTAATTTAATAAAACATTTTCTTAAAAATAAAGTTTAATAAAAACTTGTCACTTTTAATTGATAGTCGTATTTTTACCCCTTTAGGAAAAGGAAGGTAATTAGGGTAAGTATTAACGAGTAGTTTAGGAAAACCACAAGTTATGACCCAATGAAGTGAGTACGTTCTCGAGGAGGCTAGTGTGTTGTGTGATGAATTGATTTTGATTTGATTGTGATTTTATTCACAAGAAAAGAAAATAGAAATGAGAAAAGAAAAGACGGTTACGAAGACGGATTAAACTAAGACGAAAAAGGCGTTAACGTAAAACCGTAAATAGTACAAAATTTAAAAATTTAACCTAAAAATTCCTAAAAATTACTAAAAATCCACAATAATATTCTAAGAGTTTAAAAAAAATCAAAACTTGCTAAAACCTTTTAATTAATTAAATAATGACTTTTTAATGCTAATTAAAGCCCTAAAAATCACAAGTAATTATTAAAAAGCCCTAAACAAGATTTTAAAGTTTGTAAACCTCAAAAATAACCTAATTAAGCTAAAAAGTATTTTTTAAAATTTTAAAACCAAATTAAACTATTTTTAAACACTTAAAAACTATTAAAATCTATTACAACTTAAATTAATTCTAGAAAATAATTGAAAAGTCCTAAAAAGATTTGGAAAGTTACAAAATTCCTAATTATGTGTCTTTAATCTTGGAAAAATGAAAAAAGTAGAAAAAAACAAACTTTCAATTTTTAATAATAAAATAATAATAAAATAATCAAAAAAATTCAAAGTTAATAAAATAATTCTAAAAAATTACCAAAAATCCTAAATAATGTAACTAAAACAAAAATGCAATTAAAATTTTATGAAACTTATTTAATAATTTTATATTAAATTTTAAAGTTGGATAAAAACCCTAAAATCCTATAAAATCAAAAATAAGACTTTTTGAAAACTTTTTGTGATGTAAACCTCAAAAATATAATTCCAAACCTAAAAACTATTTTTTAGATTTTTAAAATAACTTTACCTATTTTTAAATTACTTAACTAAATACGGGTAATTAAAAATTAAAAGAAAATAAATAAATAAAGAGAAAATTTGAAAACTTAGCTAGAAAAATCCCTAATGTGACCCTAAACCTAAGAAAAATGAAATCTAGCCAAAAAGCTAAGCCAATAAGCCCACAAGAGCTTATTTAGCTACGACTTAATTTGGAAAAGCCCAAACACAAACTCCTTAAGTATATATTGAAATGAAACCCTAGCAGTCAAAGACCCTAGGGCGCAATGGTAAGACGTGTGTGTTGTGAGGAGGATGGCGCAGGTTCGAGTCCTGGCCAGTCCTTTTAGCTACTTTTTTTTTAACTTTTAAAAACTCAAAATTGATGATTCTTAACTCACAAAAACATAAACACAAATCAAATTAAACAAGATTGAGATGATTTGGAATCAAAAACGTGCCCAGGTCTGCACTTATAACTGATGAACAATGAGTGATGTCTTCACTTGTGAAGACAGACAAGAGGGCTTGCCTTATGATTTTTGGAGTGTTTCTGATGGAAAAAAGGGCACTCCCACAACCAGTTTGGTTGTGGGAAGTCAAGAACAAACACAAATCAAACAAGCTCTTAGCCAAAAATCACACAAAATGCACTTTCAAGTTTCTGATTAAGCTATATATGTGTCTGAGTGTATTTTGCTGATACACTTGGCACTCAAATGGATTTCAATGGCTAATGTTATGCACACAAGCTCACAAAACAGCATACAAACAACACACAATCATTAAACAACCTAAAATCTAGCAGACTTACAAATTTGGTGGCCAAATTTTCAAAAAAACATGCTCAAAAGCAGTTACTGATTTTTATGCTCTTTTCCAAAATTTTTTATCATGCATTTGTGACTTAAATCCTACCAAACTGAAAACTTGATGCATAAATCATATAATACCCATTCAAGAAGTGTTTTTAACAGATTTACAAGCAAAGTTTAAACCATTAAACCTTTTTAAGCCTTAATCCAAACACCCCTAAATGTTTTTGAAAATCCAATTTTCAAAGCAAATCTATACAACACTCAATCAAACTGATTATAAATGATCCTAGCATGCATATAATCAACTAGTGAACAAATTCAAACACTTAAACTATCACTTAACAACTTAACATGCAGAATCACATAAAGCACATAATTTTCAGAAAACTGAAAACTGAAATGGGAAACAAGGAACTACCTTAAGGGACCTACATCCAGGTCCCTTAGTGGTTGCTTAACCACCTCAAATAGGCTGGGGCCTATGCAGAACCTTGAACAAATCAAACTCCAAAAACCTGCTAAGAAAAACAAGAACACAATATACCACTTTCTGATTTATTTTGAAACCTTTTTAAACCCTTTTCAAAATCTTTCCAATATTTTTCCTTTCAAAAACACCTTAAACAACAACTTACAATCCTGAAAATCAAACCTTGAAACAATTTCCACCAAAAAAATTTCCCAAATTCAGAAACCCTCTTTTCTGAAAATTCAAACACAAAGTGTTTGGATAAGTTTAAAATGGAACTCAGCTTAGCATTCAATCATACACTAACTTTTAAAAACAAATAAAAGGAATTACAATTTTAATAAAATACCAACTTTATAAATTTGAAAAAAGGAATTACAAATGTTTGATTGCTAAAAACTGGAACAAGTGATAAAATGAGACCTATGTTGCCTTATATACTGGCTACAAGATCTTTCTAGATACTAAATAAAATAATACAATGCTTAAAACCCTAGTTGCTAATTTTCCAAGTTTGCCCTTTGAATGTTGACTGAAATTTTGGTCTTCCATGGCTTCATGTGACTTGAGAGTGAAAGCCAGCTAGATGAGATGATCTTGGGCGTCAAAATCTGCTTGGGGACCAAGGAGAAGAATCCTGGACGTTTAATTGGTCGGGTATTGGGTTTGGGTAAAAGTGATGTTGTAGGGGAGGGACCACCAAGACACATGGGTGTGTCTTGGGGTGATTTGGGAGGTGGGTTTTGGTGAGGTGGAGGGTAATTAACATTCTGGAAGTTAATTTACAAAAACCCCTTGATTTGAGGGAGTTAAGGGATTAGGGTTTATGGGATTAGGGGAGTAGCAGGGGTGGGGTTTGATTTGTTTTGGGGGTAAAACGTTTTTAAATTTGTGTTAAGTGGGAAAAAAGGTAGGTTTGACTGGGGTTTTGACCAGGTTTATTTAATAAACATGGTATTGGGTATGGTTACGGGTTTGGGCTGGGTTAATGGGTAAGGGTTTGGGTAAATGGGTATTCGGGTGGGTAATGGTGAGGTGTCAAAGTCTGAGTGGTGGTGAGGGTTTGGTTAGTTGGCAGAAAAGGCCCCCCATGTTTCTTACTCTCTTCATGTTGTAATAAACAGCTCCAAACCACTTTTCCTTTGATAACAACTTTACACAACTTGTCATTTTTGGCACAAGTTGTTTTCATACTATTAACAAGGGTTTTAAATGCACAAATTGCATTCTTCAAGGGCCATTCTTGTAATGTCTTCAAACTTTTGGGACCCTATTCATAATTATGAATATTTGAGGGGTATAAAGTGTTAATCTTCAAAAGTTGAGGGACCAAACTTGCCAATCTTCAATTCTTCAAGGGTATTTTTGGAAATTCAAAACTTGGGCCCGGTTCATTGTACGGCTTCGTTTCCCGTGTTCGTTTTTGAATGATTCTTGTGATCTTTTGCCATTTCCTCAATATCCGTACCTAAAAATACACAAGTAACAAACACGAGCATATATTTGGCAGTTTTAATGATATTTCATGCATTTTAAGCCCGATTTGGACGATGAGACTATGTATAAAAGCAGTCTCATCACTCCCCCATACTAAACCATTGCCGTGCCCTCACGCAATGCTAGAATAAAGTATCGTAGCATCTCCAAAATTTATTTTTATTCACTTTATTGGAATGATAAACTAGCTACACTACTACTATTACTACTACTTGTGTTTTAGACATAATGTATGATTTTCATCGCAAAATGGGACGTTTAGGTTCATAGAATAAGAACACGTGAATGCTTCGTTAGAAATAATTTCATCGTCCTCGATTTTCACCTTAATTCCATGCCAAGCGTGCAACGAGATCATTGTCATTATAAGTTAGTAATGATAACACTACTCATATGCCCTAATCACGTACTTATTCTCCCATTATTCCTAAGTTGTATCTCTTATATTTTATTATGTCTTGAATGTTTCACGAGGATACATCGTTGACTTATGCGATAATAGAGATTTAGGTCTTAAAAATAGAGTCCTAACGGTGTAACTAAGACCATCAAACTAATAACCCCTCCTAATAGACAACGATGTTAAAAAATTAAGTTGACAAGAAGAATCGATAAACACGGTTTTATAACGGTTTTGAACATGAGACTTATTACCAAGACTTTTATACGCCCCCTAACGGAAGGGCCTTATTATCTTTGGTTTACCTCCATCTTTTATTCAACTTCGCCATGAAGCTTTTATTATGACTTCGGTCTTGCCTTGCCTTTTATTATCCGCCTCATCGGTGGTTTTATTAGCCAAAGACGTATATCCTCACGCTAAAGCGAATTTTGGATCTTTAAAGCTTCGAAGATTAAGGCTTGATTCACTTTCAATTTTGCATAGATTTTAGGCCTTGTGGGGCTTCAAATTGTTTGCTAGATTTAGGTGAGCACTTGAAATCTTATTATTGGGTGAAGCTTTCGATTATTGGGGTGCCAATACTTCAAAACCGTGACGCTGGCGATACCTTAATGTCTTCCCAATTTAATTACACGGAAGCTACTAGAAAAGACTAGAAACCCAACAATCCTAACTAAACCGCTAAGTCAATATTTATTAAGCAAAAAATATTTACATGCGAAGGGAGAATAAGCAAATAACGAGAACACATGAGTTTTTGAAAGAATACGAGTACTCTACGTTTAGCATAGTAACTTATAATTAACTCTATCATTTCTCGTCCTCATTTAAGAGACTTAGCCTAATGTGTAGTTAAGGAATCAAAGCTAAGTGCTCAACACGCACGGTCGAGTCAAAAAATTACTCTTATTCTCGCCATCGGAAAACCTACATTCGTGTCTTCAAACACTTATAAAACATGAGAAAAATTTTAAAATTTGGCCATTTTTAGCCTTATTTTGCAACAAAATGATAAACAAAAAGATAAACTTTGGAAAGCGTGAAGGTTTGGCAAGGCAAGTATCTATTCACCCCCCATACTAAAGTTAAACATTGTCCTCAATGTTTCGAGTCTAGGGGTGCAAACACCCCCATACTAGAGACGTAGTCGAATGCCTAATCTAGCATGAAAAGGGTGTAACCGTTAAATTAATAGCCGTTTATGAGGTGTGCTAAAAACCTAAGGTTAGAACATATAAGGATATATCATTTGGATATTGAGAAATGTCTCCAAAGCAAACGATCGAGTGCTCCCATAAAATGAAACACGAGAGGCTCCAATCGTGAAGATCATGATCTAAAAACCACAATTCACAAACAACCACGGAACAAAGGTTGGAAGGGCACAAATCCCCTCACATTAAACTAATTAGAAAGCAATAATATGTACATGGATAAGCATGGGTTTCCCCCACGAGGCACCTTGTTTTTGATAACCGAGTCAAAAGCTCGACTCGAATCCCCATAAATGTGATCATTTAGGGATAATCATGGTATGGTCAATTTTTGGTGGGGCTTACATGATAAACAAGGCCCAAAAACAACCGGTATTAAGGACTAAGTCCTTTGATGGTGTAAAATACCGGGATCGAAGATGGCGTTTTCGTTTTCATTGGAAAAACAAGTCAACGCCACTTCATCAATGGTCAACAAAAACTCAAAGAGTTTCAAGAAAATAGGAGAGAAGAAATAGAAGGGTGGGACAATGGGTAAGTCATGAAAACATTGAGCTACTCGAGGTAGACTTGCACCAATCAAATGAAAAGATTTTCCATTTATTGCATCGGTGGAAGACCGAGATTTCCCTATATAATCAATTCCAGGATCAAATATCTCGTCTTCGGTGGAGAAAGGGGAGGGAACAAATGGGGCTTCCCTCACACTAAGTCCACACAAAGCATCGTCAAAAGGAGAAGACGAGCTTGTAGCACTCAATACACGCGGTGATGACGGAGTTAGAGTTGTAGAAAAATCTTTTAAATTTAATTTAAAATCTTTTCCTTTTTCATCTTTTAAACTCTCCTTGTGAAAACCCGACTTAATTATGTCAAAAATATTTGGTGTATCTAAAGCAATGTTAGTCACACTAAAAATTCTCACATTTTGAAACTGTTTTGGCAAAGGTGGTTGTAAGTTTTCAAATCTTTTGTCAACAAAGAAAACTCCCCCATCGGGATCAACATATTCATCATCCGAAGAATCACTCGAGATTGGAATCGTAGGCTTAACACTCTTAACCTCCACCGGCGGAGGGGATGGAACTTCATTTTTCTCAACTCCTAAAACTCTATTGGAAATTCTTTTGCAAATGTTTTTGATGGGATTGACATTGTACAAAGACGTGATGGAATACACATGAGAAAGTGTGGAGTTTTGAGTTGCAATAATGACGAGTTCTTCCTCATTGAAACGAAGAGTGATTTTTCTTGCATGCACATCGATAAGTGCTCTCGAGGTATCCAAAAAAGATCGACCTAAAATTAACGGAACTTTAGGATCGATGGGAATATCAACAACAATAAAGTCTACGGGATAGTAGAACTTTCCAACCTTCACAAAGACGTCCTCGGCAACTCCACAAGCTAAAATCGTAGAATGATCGGCCATTTCGATTGACATTCTTGAAGGAGTGAGATTGGGAAGATTGAGAGATTTAAAAATCTCAAGAGGCATCAAATTAATACTAGCACCAAGATCGGCCAAGGCGTAGCATTCTTCCATGTCTTGGATAGCACATGGGATTAAAAAATTTCCAGGATCACCGACTTTTTGAGGTATGCGGCTTAGAAAAACCGATGAACAACTAGACGATTTTTGCAATTTTTCTTTGTTATTCAACATACTTTTGAAGTTCGCGGCAAATCGAGGCATCATGACTAAGGCGTCGGCAAAACTTATATTAAAATGCAAGTCACGAAACATTTTTATAAAGAGTTCAAATTGATAATTATTTCGTTCTTGTGCCTTTTCCTTGTCTCGTCTTGAAGGGTATGGTAAAGGTGGTGTGGGTTGGGGCATAGTAGGCATAGGCCTTGGAATCTCGGGTTCCATGATTGGTATTGGTTCAACTGTAGGTGTGGTTTGAGTGGTACTTCGTGGGCTTGTGATTTGCTCCTTTTCAACCAACACCTCGGGTTCTTTCTCTTTTTCCTTCTCCATAGAAGTACTTGGACGAGAAATGGGTTCTTTGAAAGTTTTACCACTACGAGTAGTAATAACCTTCAATTCTCCTTTCGGGTTCACGATGGTATCACTAGGAAGACCACCCGAAGAAGAGGGCTTACACATGATAGCTTCAAACATTTTAGCCATACGGTCTTCAAACTTAGATTGCCTAGCATCCGCTTTTAACAATTCTTGCTTAATCTCATGTTGACCTTGCTCCATTTTTTTGTGGATTTTGTTGGAGACGTGTGACATTTCCTTCCATTTTGTTAGCATGAGTTTTAAGTTCATTAGCAAGTTCGTTTTTAAGCTCGTTTTTCAACTCGGACCTTAAGCTAACCATTTCACGTTGCATATTGTCAAACTTAGCATCATTAGCCTTAGCATAATTAAAAAACTCTCCTTGAAGATTTTTGGTGTGATCATTTTGAAAACCTTGAGTAGAAGTTTGAAAATCACGGTTTTGGTTTTGATTTGAAATTTGCCCATTTCCACTTTGATAATTACCCTTATTATAGTTCCTTTGATTTCCTTGGTAATTTCCTTTGTTGTTGTTGCGATAGTTATTAGCATTTTGATTTGGTGGAGCTTGATTTTGGCGGGAACCTTGGCCGATTTGGTTATAAGTTCCCGTGGCTACATAAGCACTCGAAGTGTTACCATCCGCGGTAATGCACTCGGAAAGATCATGAGCTCCACCACACGACAAACAACTCTTAGAAACCGCTTTAACCGAAGCGGAATTCGAAGCTTCTTGAGCTTTCCAATGGGACATAAGGCTAGCAAATCTATCAAAAAATCGATTTTCTTCATTTGCCTCATCATGTAAAGCATTAATGCTACGAGACGATGACGAGCCCAATTTGGCAACACTCGGTGTGTTACGAGGGCTATAAACCTTAGACCTATTCTCAATTATGACCAAAGCTTCTTCAACCGTTTTACACAAAAAATTACCACCCGCGGCGGCATTTAGATAATCTCTTTCATGATCGTTAAGTCCATTGTAAAACGTGTCAATTTGGTGTAAATCGGAAAAACCGTGATGAGGACATTCATGTAACATCTCCCTAAACCTATTCTAAGCCGTTGAAAAACTTTCATTTGATTCTTGTGAAAATTTAGAAATCTCATTTTTCAAATGCGTAGTCTTAGAGGGCGGAAAAAATTGGTTCACGAATTTTGAAACAAGATCGTTCCACGTCAATATAGAATTGGGTGGCTCTTTCTCTAACCAAATTTTAGCGGGCCCGCTAAGGAATACGGAAAAAGCATCATCTTAATCGAGTCATTCGAGACATCCTTAAATTTGCACGTGGCGGTAAGACGATTGAATTGGCGGATATGGTTGTGGGGATTGTCCTTCTCATCACCACGGAATTTGTTGTTTTGGATCATCGACAACAAACCCGTTTTCACCTCAAAATTCTCCGCAAGGATTGCGGGAATCACAATAGCTTCTCCATAACCCTCGGTGGGTGCTTGAAGTAACTCCATCATAGTTCGATTCGCCATGGTTGGTGCTTCTCGTACAATGGGTTCGTCAATAGGAGACTCCTCACTAGAATGAGTTGGAGTGGGAGTTTTGTTCTTTCGTCTACGTGCACGTTTTGCTTGATTACGAGTTAGCATAAACGTCACGTACAACGAGGAGACGAGCAAAGAAGATTCTTTTTGGTATTTTTAATTTTTTCAATTTTTTTGTGGTTTTTGATGGTATTAACTTTTTTGGAAATTGGTGAAATGTATTAAGTAGACAAAAATCTACAAATCTCCTCCTTAATCAATTCTCTTGATTAAAGAAGCCTCAAGGAATGAAAACGATCACGTGGAGTGAACGCCTTCGATGACTTTAGAACGATGGTGGAACACCAAATCGTTCAAGAGGGTTTAATCAATAGAAACCAAGAAAATATATATGATATGTAATAATACTTTGGGCGGCAAAACCCTCGATTCACTCTCAAAATCAAATACGCACAAGCAAGCGGAGGAAACGAGGCGGCGCGAAGCACTTAAGAGCCTTTTTCCTTTAGGTCGTGAAATACAACCGCCTTATACCCACCTTATAGTTTGTATTTTCAAAATCGAGCTTCACGAAAGTATTTATCTATTTTTGCCTTTTTCTTTGGTTTGAGCTTCGAATACAATGATTGGGTAATGACCTCCCAAGTCAAGGTTGTGATTGCTCACGTATTTGGAGTACTTGTGAATTTATTGTTCTACGTATACAATATAGTAATAATATTCACACAAAAACCGAAAAACGATAATACGTATTAGTAGAGTGCTACTAATACAAATACTAATTATGGCTATATAAAAACAACAATGGTTCAATCAAAACACAACACGCCTCCCCGGCAGCGGCGCCAAAATTGATAGTCGTATTTTTACCCCTTTAGGAAAAGGAAGGTAATTAGGGTAAGTATTAACGAGTAGTTTAGGAAAACCACAAGTTATGACCCAATGAAGTGAGTTCGTTCTCGAGGAGGCTAGTGTGTTGTGTGATGAATTGATTTTGATTTGATTGTGATTTATTCACAAGAAAAGAAAATAGAAATGAGAAAAGAAAAGACGGTTACGAAGACGGATTAAACTAAGACGAAAAAGGCGTTAACGTAAAACCGTAAATAGTACAAAATTTAAAATTTTAACCTAAAAATTCCTAAAAATTACTAAAAATCCACAATAATATTCTAAGAGTTTACAAAAAAAATCAAAACTTGCTAAAACCTTTTAATTAATTAAATAATGACTTTTTAATGCTAATTAAAGCCCTAAAAATCACAAGTAATTATTAAAAAGCCCTAAACAAGATTTTAAAGTTTGTAAACCTCAAAAATAACCTAATTAAGCTAAAAAGTATTTTTTAAAATTTTAAAACCAAATTAAACTATTTTTAAACACTTAAAAACTATTAAAATCTATTACAACTTAAATTAATTCTAGAAAATAATTGAAAAGTCCTAAAAAGATTTGGAAAGTTACAAAATTCCTAATTATGTGTCTTTAATCTAGGAAAAATGAAAAAAGTAGAAAAAACAAACTTTCAATTTTTAATAATAAAATAATAATAAAATAATCAAAAAAAATTCAAAGTTAATAAAATAATTCTAAAAAATTACCAAAAATCCTAAATAATGTAACTAAAACAAAAATGCAATTAAAATTTTCTGAAACCTATTTAATAATTTTATATTAAATTTTAAAGTTGGATAAAAACCCTAAAATCCTATAAAATAAAAAATAAGACTTTTTGAAAACTTTTTGTGATGTAAACCTCAAAAATATAATTCAAAACCTAAAAACTATTTTTTTAGATTTTTAAAATAACTTTACCTATTTTTAAATTACTTAACTAAATACGGGTAATTGAAAATTAAAAGAAAATAAATAAATAAAGAGAAAATTTGAAAACTTAGCTAGAAAAATCCCTAATGTGACCCTAAACCTAAGAAAAATGAAATCTAGCCAAAAAGCTAAGCCAATAAGCCCACAAGAGCTTATTTAGCTACGGCTTAATTTGGAAAAGCCCAAACACAAACTCCTTAAGTATATATTGAAATGAAACCCTAGCAGTCAAAGACCCTAGGGCGCAATGGTAAGACGTGTGTGTTGTGAGGAGGATGGCGCAGGTTCGAGTCCTGGCCAGTCCTTTTTGCTACTTTTTTTTTTAACTTTTAAAAACTCAAAACTGATGATTCTTAACTCACAAAAACACAAACACAAACACAAATCAAATTAAACAAGATTGAGATGATTTGGAATCAAAAACGTGCCCAGGTCTGCACTTATAACTGATGAACAATGAGTGATGTCTTCACTTGTGAAGACAGACAAGAGGGCTTGCCTTATGATTTTTGGAGTGTTTCTGATGGACAAAAGAGCACTCCCACAACCAGTTTGGTTGTGGGAAGTCAAGAACAAACACAAATCAAACAAGCTCTTAGCCAAAAATCACACAAAATGCACTTTCAAGTTTCTGATTAAGCTATATATGTGTCTGAGTGTATTTTGCTGATACACTTGGCACTCAAATGGATTTCAATGGCTAATGTTATGCACACAAGCTCACAAAACAGCATACAAACAACACACAATCATTAACCAACCTAAAATCTAACAGACTTACAAATTTGGAGGCCAAATTTTCACAAAAACATGCTCAAAAGCAGTTACTGATTTTTATGCTCTTTTCCAATTTTTTTATCATGCATTTGTGACTTAAATCCTACCAAACTGAAAACTTGATGCATAAATCATATAATACCCATTCAAGAAGTGTTTTTAACAGATTTACAAGCAAAGTTTAAACCATTAAACCTTTTTAAGCCTTAATCCAAACACCCCTAAATGTTTCTGAAAATCCAATTTTCAAAGCAAATCTATACAACACTCAATCAAACTGATTATAAATGATCCTAGCATGCATATAATCAACTAGTGAACAAATTCAAACACTTAAACTATCACTTAACAACTTAACATGCAGAATCACATAAAGCACATAATTTTCAGAAAACTGAAAACTGAAATGGGAAACAAGGAACTACCTTAAGGGACCTACATCCGGGTCCCTTAGTGGTTGCTTAACCACCTCCAATAGGCTGGGGCCTATGCAGATTCTTGAACAAATCAAACTCCAAAAACCTGCTAAGAAAAACAAGAACACAATATACCACTTTCTGATTTATCTTGAAACCTTTTTAAACCCTTTTCAAAATCTTTCCAATGTTTTTCCTTTCAAAAACACCTTAAACAACAACTTACAATCCTGAAAATCAAACCTTGAAACAATTTCCACCAAAAAAATTTCCCAAATTCAGAAACCCTCTTTTCTGAAAATTCAAACACAAAGTGTTTGGATAAGTTTAAAATGGAACTCAGCTTAGCATTCAATCATACACCAACTTTTAAAAACAAATAAAAGGAATTACAATTTTAATAAAATACCAACTTTATAAATTTGAAAAAAGGAATTACAAATGTTTGATTGCTAAAAACTGGAACAAGTGATAAAATGAGACCTATGTTGCCTTATATACTGGCTACAAGATCTTTCTAGATACTAAATAAAATAATACAATGCTTAAAACCCTAGTTGCTGATTTTCCAAGTTTGCCCTTTGAATGTTGACTGAAATTTTGGTCTTCCATGGCTTCATGTGACTTGAGAGTGAAAGCCAGCTAGATGAGATGATCTTGGGCGTCAAAATCTGCTTGGGGACCAAGGAGAAGAATCCTGGACGTTTAATTGGTCGGGTATTGGGTTTGGGTGAAAGTGATGTTGCAGGGGAGGGACCAGCAAGACACATGGGTGTGTCTTGGGGTGATTTGGGAGGTGGGTTTTGGTGAGATGGAGGGTAATTAACATTCTGGAAATTAATTTACAAAAACCCCTTGATTTGAGGGAGTTAAGGGATTAGGGTTTATGGGATTAGGGGAGTAGCAGGGGTGGGGTTTGATTTGTTTTGGGGGTAAAACGTTTTTAAATTTGTGTTAAGTGGGAAAAAAGGTAGGTTTGACTGGGGTTTTGACCAGGTTTATTTAATAAACCTGGTATTGGGTATGGTTACGGGTTTGGGTTGGGTTAATGGGTAAGGGTTTGGGTAAATGGGTATTCGGGTGGGTAATGGTGAGGTGTCAAAGTCTGAGTGGTGGTGAGGGTTTGGTTAGTTGGCAGAAAAGGCCCCCCATGTTTCTTACTCTCTTCATGTTGTAATAAACAGCTCCAAACCACTTTTCCTTTGATAACAACTTTACACAACTTGTCATTTTTGGCACAAGTTGTTTTCATACTATTAACAAGGGTTTTAAATGCACAAATTGCATTCTTCAAGGGCAATTCTTGTAATGTCTTCAAACTTTAGGGACCCTATTCATAATTATGAATATTTTAGGGGTATAAAGTGTTAATCTTCAAAAGTTGAGGGACCAAACTTGCCAATCTTCAATTCTTCAAGGGTATTTTTGGAAATTCAAAACTTGGGCCCGGTTCATTGTGCGGCTTCGTTTCCCGTGTTCGTTTTTGAATGATTCTTGTGATCTTTTGCCATTTCCTCAATATCCGTACCTAAAAATACACAAGTAACAAACACGAGCATATATTTTGTCAGTTTTAATGATATTTCATGCATTTTAAGCCCGATTTGAACGATGAGACTATGTATAAAAGCAGTCTCATCATTAATAAAAAGTGAGTTTTAAGAAAAGATTAAATCACTTGATCACTTGATTAAGGTTAGTACTTGTTTATCCATACCTTAAGTGAAAATGGGTAAAATGAAAAATACTTGAACTCAAGAATTCGTTTTTCGTTGTTTTCGTAAATGCTTGTTTTTACATATTGTCGTAATCAAAACTAAGCGAGACCGAAAAATGCAAGTAACGTTTTTAGTCATTATTGCATTAACAGATTAGTTAATATTGTTGTGAGCGGGATGCTGATGTGGAGGAAAGGTGGGATTTCATTGGTGGAGAGAGTGAGTGGGGCACGTGTCACCCCCTCACTGGCCTAGGTAAGTTTCTTTTCTCCCACTTTTGGTCCTTCTTCTCTCTTTCTTTTGTCACTTCAGTTTAAACTTGTGCCAATGCCCATTTCCTTTGTTATCAACTTTTATTTTTCACACTTTTTCCCCAAAAAGTTTTGTAAAGTATTTTCAGGGGTATTTCTTGCCAATTCTTGATTCTTGAAGGGTTGTTTTGGCATTTTCTTCAAACATTATGGTCTTGACTTGTATGATTGACTTCTTGGAGGACTAATATTGACAAGTCTTCATTTTAGGGACCATTCTTGCCAATTCTTCTAAGTGGATGCCCCTTTTTGTAAATTTGACAAACTTTAAGGACCAATCTTGTAATTATGAATATACAAGGGTTTAAAGTGTCAATTCTTCAATATTGGAGGACCCTTCTTATACAATCTTCAAATCTTCAAGGGTTATTCTTGGAAAATCACCATTAGGGCTTGGTTCATTGTGCGGCTTCGCTTCCCGTGTTCGTTTTTGCTTGTTTCTTATGATCTTTTGTCATTTTCTCAATATTCGTACCTAAAATACACAAGTAACAAACACAAGCATATATTTGGCATTTTTCATGATATTTTATGCATTTTAAGCCCGTTTTGGACGATGAGACTATGTATAAAAGCAGTCTCATCACTCCCCCATACTAAACCATTGTCGTGCCCTCACGCAATGCTAGAATAAAGTATCGTAGCACCTCCAAAATTCATTTTTATGCATTTTTATTGAATGATAAACTAGCTACACTACTACTATTACTACTACTTGCGTTTTAGACATAATGTATGATTTTCATCGCAAAATGGGACGTTTAGGTTCATAGAACAAGAACACGTGAATGCTTTGTTAGAAATAATTTCGTCGTCCTCGATTTTCACCCCAACTCCATGCTAAGCGTGCAATGAGATCGTTGTTATTATAAGTTAGTAATTCTAACACTACTCATATGCCCTAATCACGTACTTATCCTCCCATTTTCCTAAGTTGTATCTCTTATATTTTATTTTGTCTTGAATGTTCACGAGGATACATTTTTTACTTATGCGATAATAGAGATTTAGGTCTAAAAATAGAGTCATAACGGTGTAACCAGGACCATCGAATTAATAACCCCCCTAATAGACAACGATGTCAAAAAATTAAGTCAACAAGAAGGATCGATAAACACGATTTTATAACGGTTTTGAACATGAGACTTTTTACCAAGACTTTTATACGCCCCTACCGGATGGGCCTTATTATCATAGGTTTACCTCCATCTTTTATTCAACTTCGCCATGAAGCTTTTATTATGACTTCGGTCTTTCCTTGCCTTTTATTTAACCTCGCCATGAGGTATTTATTATGGCCAAAGATGTATATCCTCATGCTAAAAGCGAATTTTGGATCTTTAAGCTTCAAAGATTAAGGATTGATTCACTTTCAATTTTGCATAAATTTTTCGGCCTTGTGAGCTTCAAATTGTTTGCTTGATTTAGGTGAGAACTTGAAATCTTATTATTAGGTAAAGCTTTCGATTATTCGGGTTGCCAATACTTCAAAACCGTGACGCTGGCGATACCTTAATGTCTTCCTAATTTAATTACATGGAAGCTACTAGAAAAGACTAGAAACCAACAATCAAGACTAAACCGCTAAGTCAATACTTATTAAGCAAAATATATTTACAAGCGAGGGAAGAATAAGCAAACAACGAGAACACATGAGTTTTTAAAAGAATACGAGTACTCTACGTTTAGCATAGTAACTTATAATTAACTATGTCATTTCTCGTCCTCATTTAAGAGACTTAGCCTAATATAAAGTAAGGAATCGAAACTAAGTGCTCAACACGCACGGTCGAGTCAAAAATTACTCTTATTCTCGCCATCGGTAAATCTACATTCGTGTCTTCAAACACTTATAAAAATGAGAAAAATTTTAAAATTTGGCAATTTTTAGCCTTATTTTGCAACAAAACGATAAACAAAAAGATAAACTTTAGAAAGCGTGAAGGTTTGGCAATACAAGTATCTATTCACCCCCCCCCCCCATACTAAAGTTAAACATTGTCCTCAATTTTTCGAGTCTAAGGGTTGGAAACCCCCATACTAGAGACGTAGACGAATGCATAATCTAGCATGGAAAGGGTGTAACCGTTAAATTTAAATCCGTTTATGAAGTGTGCTATAAACCTAAGGTTAGAACATATAAGGATATATCATGGATATTGAGAAATTCTTCAAAGCAAACGGTCGAGTGCTCCCATAAAATGAACACGAGAGGCTCCAATCGTGAAGATCATGATCATCTAAGAACCACATAGCACAAACAACCATGGAACAAAGGTTGGAAGGGCACAAATCCCCTCACGTTACTACATTAGAAAGCGATAATATGTACATAGGATAAGCATGGGACTCCCCCACGAGGCACCTCGTTTTTGATTACCGAGTCATGAGCTCGACTCGATCCCCTCAATACTAGTTATCATTGGGGAAGGTGATTTGGTCGAGGTAGTTCAAGGATGGAACTTCCCCGCCAAAGTAGTGCTTCAACCTATGTCCATTCACCTTGAAATTGGGGCCATCATTTTGAGCTAGCTCGATGGTCCCATAAGGAAAAACTTGAGTCACGGTGAATGGACCGGACCAACGAGATTTCAACTTGCCGGAAAATATTTTCAAATGTGAGTTAAAAAGCAACACTTGATCTCTAATGTTAAAAAACCCGGTTTTTAATTTTTGAGTCATGAAACTTTTTAGTTTTTTCTTTGTAAATCAATGAATTTTCATAAGCAATATCTCTCAATTCATCCAATTCATTTAATTGCATTTTCCGGTGTTTTCCCGCGGTCTCAATATCATAATTACAATGCTTAAGGGCCCAATAAGCTTTGTGTTCGAGTTCAATTGGCAAGTGACAATTCTTCCTATACATAAGCTTATAAGGAGTGCACCCGATGGGCGTCTTATGAGCGGTCTGAAAGGCCCATAAAGCATCGTCCAACTTATCCGACCAAGATTGTCGGTTTTCCCCTATCGATCTCTCCAAGATCCACTTTAACGCTCGGTTTGAAACCTCGACTTTCCCACTCGTTTGTGGGTGATAAGCCGTAGAAAGACGATGTGTAACCCCATATTTCCTTAAGACTCTTTCGAATTGGTCGTTACAAAAATGGGTTCCACGATCGCTTATGATCGCACGAGGGGTTCCAAACCGAGAAAACAAGCTTTTCAAAAACTTAACTACCACACGAGCATCGTTCATGGGCAAAGCCTTAGCTTCCACCCACTTAGATAGGTAGTCAACGACGACAAGGATGTACTTATTACCACGAGATGATGGGAATGGCCCATAAAATCAATTCCCCAAACGTCAAAGATCTCACACACTTGGATGATATTTTGTGGCATTTCATCGTTTTGTGAGGCTTTTCCTTGTCGTTGGCATGAATCACATGACTTCACAAGTGCATGTGCATCTCGGTAAATAGTAGGCCAAAAGAAACCGGCATCAAAGACCTTCTTACCCGTGAGATTAGCACCGTGGTGACCACCCGTGGGTCCCTCGTGACAAGCTCTAAGGATGTTAGAAGCTTCGGTACCAAAGACATAACGTCGAATGATTTGATCCGCACAAGTCCGAAATAGATAAGGGTCGTTCCAAAAATAGAACTTGACGTCACGAAAGAATTTTCGTTTTTGTTGAGTCGTCATACCCTTGATGATGAAGTTCCCCGCATGGTAATTTGCGATGTCCGCAAACCATGGGGTGGATGAATCAAGCTTAGAATTCACTACACCAAGTGTCTCGAGAGGAAATGTTTCGGTAATTTCCTTTGGCTCGTAAACACTTTGGTGAGGATCTTCCAAACGAGAAAGATGATCGGCCTCTAGATTCTCGGCTCCTTTTTTGTCAAGGATCTCGACATCAAATTCTTGTAGGAGGAGAATCCAACGAAGCAATCTCGGCTTTGCATCTTGTTTAGCTATGAGATACTTAATAGCCGAATGATCCGTATACGCTATGCATCGAGTCAAGACGAGGTAAGGTCGGAATTTCTCAAATGCATATACCACGGCAAGGAATTCCTTTTCCGTTGTAGTATATTTTAATTGAGCCTCGGTCATCGTCTTGCTAGCATAGGAATAAGCAAGAAGTGTTTTTCATGATGTTGCCTCAAAACGGCCCCAATAGCGTAGTCACTAGCATCACACATGAGCTCAAAGGGGAGGTTCCAATTGGGAGCAACAAGAATGGGAGCTTCGGTAAGTTTCCTCTTATGGATTTCAAAGGCTCGTAAACAATGTTCGTTAAAGACAAAAGGTGCATCTTTTTCGAGGAGATGTGTAATAGGTCGAGATATCTTTAAAAAATCCTAGCTGAATCGACGATAAAAGCCCGCGTGGCCTAGGAAACTCCTAACTCCCTTAACGGTTTTGGGATGAGGTAATTTGGCGATCACGTCTACCTTAGCTTTGTCTACCTCAATCCCCGCTTTCGAAACCTTGTGCCCTAAGACGATTCCACTTTTAACCAAAAAATGACATTTTTCCCAATTGAGCACAAGGTTGGTTTCCTCACAACGTTTTAGCATTCTCTCAAGATTCGACAAACACGAAGTGAACGAACAACCAAACATGGAAAAGTCATCCATGAAGACTTCCATCGTCTTCTCGATCATATCATGAAAAATATCCATCATAAACCTTTGAAAGGTTCCCGGTGCATTGCAAAGTCTGAATGGCATTCTCCGATAAGCAAACGTTCCATATGGACACGTAAACGTAGTTTTTTCTTGATCGCGAGGATCGATGGGGATTTGGAAGTAACCGAAAAAACCATCTAAAAAGCAATAGAAATCGTTTCCCGCAAGACGCTCTAACATTTGGTCCATGAAGGGCAAGGGAAAATGGTCTTTACGAGTGGTGTCATTCAACTTACGATAGTCGATACACATCCCCCAACCGGTCACGAGTCTAGTTGGAATTAACTCGTTGGCATTGTTTGGCACAACGGTCATTCCTCCCTTCTTAGGGACACAATGAATAGGACTCACCCAAGGGCTATCGTATATAGGGTAAATCATTCCCGCGTCAAGGAGTTTAAGGACCTCCTTTTTGATGACGTCGTGAATTTTGGGGTTCACCCTCCTTTGACATTATATTGCGGGTTTGTAGTCCTCCTCCATTAAGATTTTGTGGGTACAAAATTTGGGATCAATCCCCTTAATGTCGGATAATTTCCACGAAATTGCCCCTTTGTGATCCTTTAGAACATCGACGAGTGCGGTTTTTTAATCATTCGAAAGATCTTTCGCAATAAGAACCGGCAACTTGTCGTCGTCCTCCAAAAAAAACATATTCAAGGTGAGGAGGTAAATCTTTCAACTCGAGGATTGGTGGTTCCTCAATTGAAGATTTGGGCTCGATACTCATAACCTCCTCGGGTGGAGGAAATAGGAAATCGTTAAGAAAATCCTTGATAATCGAGAAGTCCTCATCGTTGTCGAGGTCTTCATCACAAGTGCGTGTAACATCGAATTCTTCTAACGTAAAACCACCACCTTCAAATGGAGTGAAGGTTGGTGTCGAATTATCAAGAATGGGATCAAGCATAATGGATTGCCACTATTTTCATCGTCACCAAAACCTAAAACTTCTTGTGAAAATTCCTCGCAAACAACGTCGTTCATATCAACGAGGTTTATGGTAGCAACAGAATAAACATGAGAAATTGGAGAATTTTGAGTTGCGTTATAACAAGTTCCTCGTCATTGAAATGTAAGGTGATCTTTCTAGCATGCACATCAATTAAAGCCATAGACGTATCTAAAAACGAACGACCTAAATTGAGAGGAACTTGAGGATCCGTGGGAATATCGACACCGATAAAGTCTACCGGATAGTAGAACTTTCCCACTTTCACAAAAATGTCTTCGGCCAATCCACATGTGGGAATTGTGGAATGATAGGCCAACTTGATAGACCTTAGTGAAGGAGTAAGATTAGGAAGATTGAGCGACTTAAAGATTGCAAGTGGCATCAAGTTAATACTAGCACCAAGATCGGCCAAGGCATAGCATTCTTCCATATCTTGGATTGCACATCGAATCAAGAATTTACCGGGATCACCGACTTTTGAGGTATGCGGTTAAGATAAACTGATGAACAACTAGACAATTGTTGCAATTTCTCCTTGTTGTTTAACATACTCTTAAAGTTAGCGGCAAATCGAGGCATCATGACCAAAGCATCGGCAAAACTCACAGTAAAATAAATGTCACGAAACATTTTCATAAAAAGCTCAAATTGGTAATTGTCGCGCTCTTGACGTTTCTCCTTTCTAAGTCTCGATGGATAGGGAAAGGGTGGTGTGGGTTGAGGCATAGGCATAGCCTTTGGAATCTCGGGTTCCAAATGTGGTAAAGGGTCAACTGTAGGTGTGGTATGAGCGGTACTTCGTGGGATTGGGACATGCTCCTTTTCGACCACCACCTCGGGTTCTTCCTCAATTGCTTCCTCCGTAGGAGAAATTGGTTGAGGAGTCGGTTCTTTAAGTGTCTTACCACTTCGTGTGGTAATCACTTTCATCTCTCCCTTAGGGTTCGATATGGTGTTGCTAGGAAGACTACTCGAAGACGGTTTACACATTATAGCCTCAAACATGGATGAAATTTTATCCTCAAACATAGATTGCCTCTTCTGGCCTTAATCATCTCTTGTTTTATTTCATGTTGCCCTTGTTCCGCTTTTTGTTGGTTTTGTTGTAACCTAGTTACATTTCCTTCCATTTTGTTTGTATGGATCTTACGCTCATTTGCTAACTCATTTTTCAACTCCTTTTTCAAGTCATTCTTAAACTCGGATCTTAGGCTAATGATCTCTCTTTGAATATTATCAAACCTAGCATCGTTTCCATTTGCGTATTCAACAAATTCATTTGGAAGATCTTTCAAAGTTTGCAATCCTTTGTTGTTGTTTTGAAAATCATTGTTTTGATTTTTGTTTGAAACTTGATTGTTATTAGCCCCTTGATTCCCATAGCTGTTCCCTTTGTAATTCTTTTTGAAACCAACTTGATTGTTTCGATAGTTGTTGTTAGCATTTTGATTAGGAGCAAAACCCGGTGGAGTCATTTGATTAGAGCGGGTAACTTGACCGTTTTGGTTGTAAGTTCCCGTGGCCGCGTAGGCACTCGAAGTGTTACCACCGTTGGTAATGCACTTGGAGAAATCATGACCTCCACCACAATACGTACATGAAACCTCAACCGCTTTAGCCGTAGCGGGAGCACTTTGTTCACCAACTTTTAATTCAATTAAAAGTCCTTTAAGCTTATCAAAGATTTTGTTTTCCAAGTTCGCATCAATTTGGCAAGCATCGATGGTAATGGACAATGAAGGTGAAGCCGAAGACGAAGACGAAGCCTTACGAACACTCGATGTGTTACGAGGACTATACACCTTAGATCTATTCTCAATTATCAACAACGCTTCCTCAACCGTTTTACACAAAAATTACCACCCGCCGCGGCATTAAGATAATCCCTCTCATGATCATTCAATCCATTGTAAAACGTGTCAATTTGATGCAAGTCGGAAAAACCGTGATGAGGACACTCATGTAACATTTCCTTAAACCTATTCCAATCCATTGAAAAACTCTCATTAAATTCTTGTGAAAATTTTGAAATCTCGTTTTTCAAATGCGTAGTCTTAGAGGGCGGAAAAAATTGGTTCACAAATTTTGAAACGAGATCCTTCCACGTCAATATAGAATTGGGTGGCTCTTTCTCTAACCAAATTTTAACGGGCCTCGCTAAGGAATACGGAAAAATCATCATCTTAATCGAATCATTAGCAACGTCCTTAAACTTGCAAGTGGCGGTAAGACGATTGAATTGGCAGATATGGTTGTGCGGGTTGTCCTTTTCATCACCACGGAATTTGTTGTTTTGGATCATCGACAACAAACCCGTTTTCACTTCAAAATTCTCCGCAAGGATGGCGGAAATTACAATAGCCTCTCCATAACCCTCGGTGGGTGCTTGAAGTAACTCCATCATAGTTCGATTCGCCATGGTTGGTTCTTCTTCTACGATAGGTTCGTCAATAGGAGACTCCTCACTAGAAAGATTAGGAGTAGGTGTGGACTCCTTTCGGTTTTTTCGTTTACGTGCACGTCTTGCTTGATTATGAGTAAGCATAAACGTCACGTACAACGTGGGGATGAGCAAAGAAGATTCTTTTTGGTGTTTTTAATTTTTCCAATTTTTTTGTGGTTTTTGATTGTTTTTTCTTTTTTTTTGGATTTTGGTGAATGTATTAGGTAGACAAAAATCTACAAATCTCTCCCTTAATCAAATCTCTTGATTAAAGAAGCCTCAAGGAATGAAAACGATCACGTGAAGTGAACGCCTTCGATGACTTTAGAACGTTGGTGGAACACCAAAACGTTCAAGAGGGTTTAATCAAATGAAACCAAGAAAATATATATGATACTTAGATAATACTTTGGTTGGCAAACCCTCGATTAGCACTTTTTATCTACACATGCACAAGCAAGCGGGGAAACGAGGCGGCGCTAAGCATTTAAGAGCTTTTTTCCTTAAGGTATATTTTATAATACCCGCCTTATACCCACCTTATAGTTTGTGTTTGTCAAAATTAAGCTTCACGAAAGTAATTATCTATTTTGCCTTTTCTTTCTTGTTTGAGATTCGAATACAATGATTGAGTAATGACCTCCCAATCAAGGTTGTGCTTTCACACTTTTGGAGTACTTGTGAATTTATTGTTCTACGTATACAATATAGTAATATTCACACAAAAAAACGAAAACCGATAATACGTATTAATAGAGTGCTACTAATACAAATAGATATTATGGTTAGTATAAAAACAACAATTGTTCAAATCAAAACACAACACGCATCCCCGGCAGCGGCGCCAAAAATGATGTATTGGTTTTACTACCCTTTAGGAAAAGAGCGTAAAAGTGGCAAGTATTAACAAGTGATTTAGGAATATCACAAGTAAATGACCCAAAAGTGGGGATCGTTCTCAAGGAGGCTTGTGTGTTGTGTAAAGATATGATTAAGTGTTTGTGATTATATTTATGAAGAAAGAAAAATAGAAAATAGATTAGAAAAGAATGACAGCTACGATTATGAATTAAACTAAGACGAAGTCGTACACGTAAAATCGTAAAAAGTGACTAAATTTAAAAATTACCCTAAAATTCCTAGAAAATTGCAATAAATCCTAAAAATGTAATTAGAGTTTACAAAAAATCAAAAATCACTCAAACCTTTTATTTAATTAAATATTAATTTTTTAATGCTAATTAAAGCCCAAAAAATCAATTTAATTAACAAAAAGCCCAAAATGAGATTTTTTAACATTTAAACCTCTAAAAGGACTTAACTAAATTTAAAACTATTTTTGAAAATTTTAAAATTAGTAAAAACAATTTAAAAACAATTAAAAACTATTAAAATTTAAAATAATTCCAAAAATTAATCTAATGACAATAAAATTAATCTAAAATTTTTAAAATTCATAACTTAATGTATTTAAACTAGGAAAAATGAAAAACTTGCAAAAATCTAAATTTTAATTTTTAATAAAATAATAATAAAATATTAATAAAAATCCATAATTTATAAAAAAACTCTAAAAAGTTGCAAACTAGTTTATTTTAACCTAAATAATACAGAAATGAACTTGAAATTACAAAACTACCCCTATTGGGCTTTCAAATGGGCCAAATACCCAAACAGTCCCTTAATGGGCTTAGAATTGGGCCCAATAAGAAAAAGTCCACAGAATTGGCCCAAAAGCTCCAGTTAAGCTTAAAATTTGATTTTAAACACAATTTTCCAAAGGCCCAAAAGCTAAAAATGAGCTTAAGCTAGCTTATTTCGAAACAGCTTATTCTTAATGGGCTTTTTGGCCCATTAAGCTATAATCTGATGCCATAAGCTAAGATTTTACCTATGTCCTTCTCTTGACCTATTTAAGCTATTTGCAAAAAGAAACTTGAAATAAGCTCAAGGAATAAGCCTGAAATAAGCCAAAACTCTCTTTATAAAACGACAAAATAGTCGTTTTTTAGTTTTAGACTATATCAAGTGCTGATTCAAGTTGCAATAAGTCACAAATAGCTTAACTAAGATTAATAATAAAAAATATTTCAAAAATCACCACTCAATAAGCTGGAATAAGCAATAAGCAAATTTGTAAAAGTCAAACAGTTTGGTTTTCTAGTCAAACCTAAAAGTCAAAGTCTACAAAGCTCCAGATCTCTTAAATGGGTCAAATAAGTAAGATTGATTACAAAAACAAAGTTGTTTCAAGTCCCAATAAGCTAGAATGGCTTATGAATAAGCTGTTTTGATTTTAACACTAGCAGAATCTAGTTTTGGTGGTTCAACAGTGGGAAAAGTTTCCACTGCTTGACCTTTTTGACTTTTTGTCTTATGTGACTTTTTTGTGGATTCAGGTTAAGCAATGGCACCCAAGTGATCAGTTAATCACAAGGAGTCAATAACAACAATCAAATCACAGTTTCAACCAGCCAATTAATACAGTTTAATCAAAAGATCACCAGACTTGTACCAGATATGAACAATAAGCAGTTTTCACCAAATAAGCACTTTAAGCGAGATTAAGCCAGCCAAACTTCACCAAATTCATACACAAGCTATAAGTAATTCAAATGGACATAAATCAACAAGTTTCATGCATTGATTCAAATTCTGGATCAAGATTCAAGCTCAAAAATGTTACTGATGAACAAAGAACAAGCAGTTTTGATACTTAGCTGATATACTTGACCACAAATCCAATTTCAAACACTCAAATCTTCTTAACAGGTTACACACCCTTTGATTTAACACTTGTTAGCCCTAAACATGCATACACTCTAGGTGTTTCCAAAATCTTAGGTCAAAATAAGCAAAATCAAGTGAGTTATAACACAAAATCTTAGATTTGATGTTTTAAAGCTGAAAACTTGCAGATATTAGCACACAACCAAGTATTAAGCATATACAAACACTAAACAACACCTTCCAATAACTCAAAAACACTTTGTGCACTAATAAGTGTGAAAACACTTATACTTTTACCACTTATAACAAGGATAAACCAAGCCAAAACGTGTATTTTATGTCGTAAAATTCGGAATTATGCGTGGTTTGTGTTTTGTTGTGTTTTAGGGCCAAAAGATGAAAAAGGAAGAAAACACGGGCTTTTATCAAACAAAACGACAAAAGACGAAGTCAAAAGATCAAGAGTGCAAAAAGAACGGAGGTCAAAGGCCTATTCTGAAGATTTATCGAAGAAAAAGACTAAATACGGAAGTTTAACGAAGTCAAAGAACCAAGTCTACTAAAAGAAGAAAATTAGAAGACGAGTTCATTTATCATTCGACAAATCCCGAGCCAAAGTGCAGAACGTCTATTTTAATAAAAGACGAGAAGACTAAGAAAGAGAAAAGGAAGCAACTCACCAACCACCTCCCCTTCTCCTATAAATAGGAGAGATGAGTTAGATTTTTAGTTAGTCTTCATTTTTATTTTAGTAGTTTCAAGTTTTTAGAGAGAGAAAGTGTTTTACTTTCTCTCACTAGAAATACTTCATCTTTATTTTCTTTCTTTCTTGTTTTAATCTAATCTTACCTTTTTAATTTTAATCTTAGTTTAATCTTCATCTTTTTCATCTTTTTTGTTAGTTACGATCTCGTGTTCATCATCTATTTCACCTTTCTTTTCTACACGTCGCATAAAGCTCTTTACTTTTTGTGTTTCTTGATTCGCGTGTTAAGGATTTACAAGTTTTATCATTTGCCTAGAGTTGTGGTAGCTTATTGGTGTTTTCGTGGGCTTATTATCCTTAAAAAGTTGTTAAAATAGTGCTTAAATTCGTCCTTTTACGAGTTCCCCTTTTTTAGGAAAATCTGATTCAATTTAGCAATTTTTGTGAATTGCGACATTGAACTTTTTTATGAATTGCGACATTGAACTTTTTTGTGAATTGCGACTTTGAAATTTTTTGTGAATTGCGACATTGAACTTTTTTATGAATTGCGACATTGAACTTTTTTATGAATTGCGACATTGAACTTTTTTGTGAATTGCGACATTGAACTTTTTTAAGAATTGCGACATTGAACTTTTTTATGAATTGCGACATTGAACTTTTTTATGAATTACGACATTGAACTTTTTTATAAATTGCGACATTGAACTTTTTTTGATGAATTGCGACATTGATTATTTCCTTATATGGCGAAATCTTACCTTTTCAGGCATTGCGAAATCATTGATATCGCATTATTGCGAAATCTTTGTCATTTCAAGATTGCGAAATTATTACCCCTTTTTTAGTATTGCGAAATTAAATCATTTTTGTTCCAAATTAATTTTCAAATTTCTTTTCCCGTCATTTTACTTAACGTTATTTTGAACTTGTTTTGTCTTATTTTATTTTCACTTAGCTTTATTTTTATTTGCTTTCCTTAGTTTATTTTTAAATTATTTTATTTTCAAGTCTACGCTTTTATTACGTTTTAATTTCTCGTCATTTATTTTTAAGAGTCACCCGTCTTTAGTTTATTCGTCTTTATTTTTAGTTTAATCTTTTCTCGCTTTTATTTTCATCGACAATTAGTTATAAACAACGACAAAACCTTACCTTTTTAATCACCAAAGATGACTATTCCACCCTAAACCATGGTCAATTCGAATTGAATCGAGTACGAAGAACACATAAATAAAACCAATTAAATCAAATGGCGCCGTTGCTGGCTCTTTTCGTAAAGATTAACGGTTTTTAGTGAGAAAAATTGGATTTTGGGATCCGTTCTTTTGGGAACGTTATTTTCAAGCATAAAAATTTTCAAAAAATCCTAAAAAAAAAAAAATTCTAAAATTTTCAAAAATCCAAAAAAATAAAAAAGATAAAAACCAAAAATATTGTATTTCATTTTTAGTGTATGCGTACTCGATCTTCGTCTTATTCTGAGCCCGAGACTCATAGAGACTTAGATATGGCCGGTGTGCATAATAATAATAACAACCCACCTCACCCCAATTTGAATAATAACAACAATAACAACCATGTCCCTCAACCCGACATTCGTACGATGGAGGAGCTTTGTCAACCGACTATGAACGGACGTGGAGGACCGATTGCGCCGATGCAAATAACGGCTCCCGAATTTTTGTTGAAGCATCACATGATCCAACAAGTTCAAAACGCTTGTCCATTTCGCGGATTACCGGATGATGATGCCAACAAACACCTTGATAAATTCATAACGGTCACTCGAAGCATGAAATTGCCCGGTGTTTCCATGGATTTTCTTCGCCTTCATCTTTTTCCACACACTTTATCCCACCATGCCGAAAAATAGTTTGATCGTCTTCCTAAAAACTCAATTCATACATGGGACGAGATGACTCAAAAAATTTTGTCGCGCTACTTTCCACCATCCATGGTAACTAGTCTTCGGAATCAAATCAGTGGTTTCACTCATGAACCTGATGAGTCGCTTTTTGATGCTTGGTAACGTTATAATGTCTTGATCGATCGTTATCCGAACCATAATATTCTCCCCGTCACTTTGATTGATACTTTCTACAATGGTTTAACTTTCCGTGATCGTGATACAATTAATGATGCCGCTGGTGGTACATTCAGGAAGAGAAGACCCGAGGAGCGTAGAGAGCTTATAGAGAACATGACCACTCATCACAAAAATTGGGATTCATCCGCATCTTCAAGAAATAATCTGAGAGTCAATGTTTCTTCTACTTCAACCAACCCCAAGATGACCGAAATCACCCGCCAACTAGCCAAAATGAACAAAAATATCAAACTCATGGCTACAAACCAATATCAACAAGTTAAAGCTGTAACACCTTCTTGTGAGACTTGCGGTGGTCCTCATTCATACACCGATTGTCCTTCTATTTATGACAATCCGGAAAACGTGTATGCGGCTAACAGTAACTTTTCCACGGGAGGCTATCAAGCTCGTCCTCAAGGTGACCGCAATTTGCTAAGTTATCGGTCAAACAACTTCCTTTCACCACCCGGTTTTCTTCCTCAAAACCAAACCAACTTCAATAGCAACAATCAAAACCAACCTCGAGCTCCTAATCAATATCAAACCCAAAGAAATCCATATCCACCTCAAAGAAATAATCAAGTTTACCAATAACCCGCTTATCAACCACCCGCTTACCAAGCTCCTCCTTCTAACCAAACCACGACATTTAATCACGAGGTTGAAACGTACATGAGGACTAATGACGCGCTGGTGAAGAAACTTCAGAGCCAAATTATCAACTTGAAAGGTGACATGGCGAAACAAGGGAATGATCTTCGAGTCGAGCTTAGGAATGACATGTGAAACTCTTTAAGCAGTCAAACGAATGACTTAAGGGATATGATGGCTAGTTTCTTCCCAAGTAGTCAACCCTCTGCTTCGGGTTCTCTTCCGAGTAACACCGTTGCTAATCCAAGAGGGGAGATGAAAGCAATCACCACCCGAATTGGAAAAGGTTATAAGGAACCCGAGATTCCTAAACCTACTCCGGTGATTGTGAAAAAGGAAAACGAGCCCCCTTCACAAATTCCTCCACCTTCTACTTCCACCCTTCCACCACCCAAGGATGTGAGTGAGAATTCCATTCCAAAGCCTTCATCTCAACCCGATATACCTTATCCTTCAAGGTTGAGGAAAGATAAGTTGAAAAATAAGGATGATATTCAAGTTTCAAACTTTCTTAAAATGTTTAAACAATTGAATTTCAACATCTCCTTTGCCGAGGCTCTTGCTCACATGCCTAAATATGCTAAAATGTTCAAAGATCTTCTAAGTGATAAGGAAAAACTTCTTGATATTGCTCAAACCCAACTTAACGAGAATTGCTCTGCGGTTCTCTTAAGGAAATTACCAACCAAACTTGGTGATCCGGGTCGCTTTCTCATTCCTTGTAACTTCCCCGGGGTAGAGAATTATATGGCCCTAGCCGATCTAGGTGCTAGTATCAACTTAATGCCATTAAGCGTTTAGAAACAATTATCTCTACCTGAGCTAGACCCCACACGAATGACATTGGAGTTAGCTAACCGTACGGTTGCTTGTCCGGTGGGGATAGCCGAGGATGTGTTCGTTGGAGTCGACAAATTCACTTTCCCTGCCAATTTCGTTGTTGTCGACTATGAAATGGATCCCCGTGTTCCCTTAATTGTGGGACGACCCTTCTTGAGAACAGGGCGTACATTGATTGATGTAGCCGTGGGTGAACTGATCATGAGGGTCGAGGATGATAAAATCGTCTTCAACATGGGTAAACTTTCTAAGCAACCTTATGAACATGAGAGCGTTAATTTCATTGACGTACTTGATGAGGCTTGTGAAGAACATTTCAAAGACGCTTTTAAAAGTGGTTTTTCTTCTCTACCCATTGTTGAGACCGTTGCCTCTATTGCTCCCTCATTGACTCCATTTGGAGAAAGTGACTTTCTTTTGAAAGAATTTGAAGAAACTTTAGGGGATGTGGACTTAAAATATGACGATTCTCCCTTCGATTGGGAAGAATACATTCGTACCATTGAGAAACTTCTCAATGAGGACCATATTTCTCCACCTTCTCCTATGGAAATTACAAACGATGCTCCGAATTTGACTAAGCCTTCCATCGACAATCCTCTGGATTTAGAGCTTAAGGATTTACCGTCTCATCTTGAATACATTTTCCTAGAAGACAATAAGAAGTTACCCGTCATCATTGCAAAGGACTTAAAAGAGGATGAAAAATCTTGACTTATCGATGTGCTCAAAAATCATAAGAAAGCAATTGCTTGGAAAATTTCCGACATCCGCGGAATTGATCCTAACTTTTGTACTCATAAAATTCTCATGGAAGATGACTTTAAACCCGCAATCCAAAGCCAAAGAAGGGTTAATCCAAAAATTCATGACGTCATCAAGAAAGAAGTTATCAAACTTCTAGATGCCGGAATGATTTACCCTATTTCGGATTCGTCATGGGTTAGTCCCGTCCATTGTGTGCCTAAGAAAGGCGGAATAACCGTTGTTCCCAATGAAAACAACGAGTTGATTCCTACTCGACTTGTCACGGGTTGGCGAGTTTGCATAGACTATCGCAAGCTCAATGATGCCACTTGTAAGGATCATTTTCCTCTTTCTTTCATGGATCGAATGCTCGAGCGTTTAGCGGGTAATGACTACTATTGTTTCTTAGACGGTTTTTCCGGGTATTTTCAAATTCCCATCGATCCAAAAGACCAAGAGAAAACCACATTCACTTGTCCTTATGGAACATTTGCTTACATAAGAATGCCTTTCGGCTTATGCAATGCTCCTGGGACTTTCGAAAGGTGTATGATGGCTATATTCCATGACATGGTTGAAGAAAGTATGGAAGTCTTTATCGACGATTTCTCGGTCTATGGTGATTCTTTCTCTTCATGCCTTGCCAATTTAGAATGTATGCTTAAACGGTGTGAAGACACTCGTCTCGTTCTTAATTAGGAAAAATGCCATTTCATGGTAAAAGAAGGCATTGTTCTTGGACATAAAATTTCCAAAGCCGGTCTTGAAGTCGACCGTGCTAAAGTCGATGTGATTTCTAAATTACCTCCTCCTTCAACCGTGAAGGGTGTGAGAAGTTTCCTTGGTCATGCGGGCTTCTATCGTCGATTCATTCAAGATTTTTCTAAGATCGCTCGCCCGATGACCCAACTCTTGGAAAAAGATACTCCTTTTATCTTTTCTAAAGAGTGTATCGAATCTTTCAATCTTCTTAATGATAAATTAACTAAGGCACCGGTCTTAGTTACTCCTAATTGGGAGTTACCTTTTGAATTGATGTGTGATGCTAGCGACTTTGCTATTGGAGCGGTTTTGGGACAAAGAATCAAAAAACATTTCCAACCAATCCATTACGCTAGCAAGACAATGATGGGGGCTCAATTGCATTATACTACAACCGAAAAAGAGATTTTAGCCGTTGTATATGCTTTTGAAAAATTCCGCCCCTATCTTTTCATTTCCAACACCATTGTGTATACCGATCATTCCGCGTTGAAGTACTTGTTAACAAAACAAGATTCCAAACCAAGACTTCTTCGTTGGGTTTTACTCCTTCAAGAATTCAAAATTGAAATTCATGATAAAAAGGGAGCGGAAAACCTAGCCGCGGATCATCTTAGTAGACTCGAGGATCCTTATCAAGGGGAGCTCCCAAATCAAGAGATTAATGAATCTTTTCCCCTTGAGTTCTTGATGTCTATTAACTCCAATCTTGATGATAACCCATGGTTTGCGGATTTTGCAAACTACTTGGCGGGTGGAATTCTCATCGAAGGATTATCGTCCCAACAAAAGAAGAAATTCTTCAAGGATGTGAAAACTTACTATTGGGACGACCCTTATCTCTTCAAACAATGTGCTGACTTGATCCTTCATCGGTGTATTGACGGGCCCGCAACTTTACAAATCTTGGAAACTTGCCATAAAGGACCAACCGGTGGTCACTTTGGTCCTAACTATACCGCGAAGAAAGTTTTCGACTCCGGATTCTATTGGCCCACCATTTATCGTGATGCACACGAAATGGTTAAGCATTGTGATGCTTGGCAGCGACAAGGCAAGATCACACATAAAGATGAGATGCCTCAAAATTTCATCCAAGAATGTGAAATCTTTGACGTATGGGGCATCGACTTTATGGGGCCATTTCCATCATCCAAAGGGAACAAGTACATCCTCGTAGTCGTTGACTACGTATCTAAATGGGTTGAAGCAAAGTATTTACCTACGAACGATGCGAGGGTGGTTGTGAACTTTCTGAAACAATTATTTGCTCGATTCGGTGTTCCTCGTGCTATCATTAGTGATCGCAGAACTCATTTTTGCAATGATCAATTTGCATGAGTCATGGCTAAGTATGGCGTTAATCACCGTCTTTCCACCACGTATCATCCACAAACAAATGGTCAAGCCGAGATTTCTAACCGTGGTCTTAAGAGAATCTTAGAGCGTATTGTGGGAGAGCATCGCGCCTCATGGGCCGATAAGTTAGATGATGCTTTATGGGCTTTTCGTACCGCATATAAGACACCAATTGGTTGCACTCCATGTCGTCTTGTGTACGGAAAGGCATGCCACCTCCCCATTAAGTTGGAGCATAAGACTTATTGGGCCTTGAAATGGGCTAATTTTGATATCAACAAAGCCGGTGATCTTAGGAAAATCCAACTCAATGAACTCAATGAACTAAGGAATGAGTCTTATGAAAACTCTTTAATCTACAAGGAGAAAACTAAGCTCATTCATGATTCCAAGATCAAAAACCGAGAGTTCAAAATTGGTGATCAAGTTTTACTCTTTAACTCTCGGTTGAAAATCTTTTCGGGCAAGCTTAAATCTCGTTGGTCCGGCCCATTCACCGTTGCTAAAGTCTTCCCTTATGGCACCATTGAGTTATCTCAACCAAATGGGCCTAACTTTAAGGTGAATGCCAACGTGTAAAGTTGTACTTTGGTGAGGACATCTCTCATGAGATGATTCCATCGCTCACCACGTTTCCCTTGAATTAGTTCTGGATCGAGTCAGGTTCGTGACTCGATTAACAAAAACAAGCGCTTCTCGGGAGGCAACCCGATGATCTATCCTTTAGCCGTTTTTATAATAAGTGTAGGGGGAACCCCTTTAGTGTTTGTTGTCTTGTTTCTTATGATATGCAGGGATTAAAGCTTTCAAAGAGCCACTTTTGATGATAGTTGACGACCCATGATCCCGTGTACCCGTCTTCCCGATTCCATCCTAAACTTTTTTTATTCTCTATTTTATATTCTTCAATATTAAAATAGGAATCACTTTAGTTGTCCTTTCCTTAGCGAGACTTAAACAAAGTGTACAATGTCCTAAGTGTAGGAGAGTTTACTCCCACATGCTTAAACATTAAGGACAATGTTTATATCAAGTGTAGGGGGGACTTCTATCGAAGTTAAGTGGACTTTTCCATTAATTTGTCCTCATTTTAACCAGAAAATTTGATTTTTCGACATTTTTCAAAAATTTTGATCTATTTTGGCCTAGTAGTATTTTTCAATTATTTACTTTTATTGCATCGTATGTATATATTCCATTTCAAAAATAAAGTTAAATAAAAGGGTTTTAACAAGTTTTGATGTCTTTGATATATTAGGCCCGCCATGAATTTTTTGACTCAACCCGAGTTTACTTATCCAAGTTTACTCTAGCTAGTATCCTTAACGTGTTTAAGTCAAGTTTTGCTATGCTTTTATTTAGGGAACTTTAAAACGCGAAAGTCTTAACTCTTACGGGTTAAGAACAAGAACTTTTCGCAAGTTCCTATAATTGATCCTAGAAAGTCGTTTATCAAGGGAACTTTAAAATGCAAATTCTAAACTTGAAAAAGTCTAAGAAAATGCAAGATCCTATAGATGACTTGAAACCCCAAAACTTATATTTAATAGGCTAAGCATCCACGAGTCTCATTCTTTGAGATTTTAAATTATGGAGGATGAGAGATGATAGAGTCAATTATAAGTTTGGTATTCTTTCATGAATTTATGTGAGTTAGTTATGAGTTTTTTCTCTCATCGCTTGTTAATAATATAATTGCAATAAGTAAGATCGTACGATTTGAAAAGTTACTTAGCTTCTAGCCCAAGATCGTTTAAAAGTTGCTCGGGATTAATTAGAGTTCATAGCCAAGGCATAACTTATTGAAGCGGGATGCGAAGATTGACGAGTCCGAAAAGGCCCTAACAAGGCATGAGGGCTACATTTTGTTGTTAAAGATCCAAAGTGATGTGAAGAATCATTTATCAAAAATCAATATGAAGGATCGAGACACGTGACGGAAAGCAAATACTCCCCTAAAGATCATGGAGAAGTCTATCTGAAAAGACCCTAACAAGGTATGAGGATAAATAGATCCAAGTCCTAAAAGGAGGCGGATCATTGTATATCAAAATCCCAAATAAATATTGGAGAAAAATGAAGAATTCATTTTCCAAGTATGAAGAATCTCTCAAAAACTTCAAGTGAAGAAATTCCTATTATGAAGAGAAGACCATTATTTCAAGAACGTCTCTCAAGATTCGAAGTATGAAGTCACTGCCAAATATCGGTCCGAGAAAGGTCTCAAATCGTGAAGCGAGTTATGCCAAGATATGAACTATATGAGGTCCCGAGAAGCAGTTTTAAAAGATTTTGTCCTTTAGCTAACTATTGATTAAATCATCCTACTTTATTTTCGGCCTAAATAACTATCGAAATAAGTCAACAATGCATCCTCGTGATCATTCAAGACAATAATAAAATATAAGAGATACCCCTAGGAATAAGGGAGTCTAAGTGAATAATTGGGCCACATGAGTGCGTGTTATCTTACTAACTTATAATAGCAATGATCTCGTTTCTAAGCTTGGTATGGGGAACGTGAAACTTGAGGATGATGAAAATTCATGACAAACAAAGCCCTAATGTAAGTCTTCGATCTATTTACTTGTTCTTCCTTCAAGCATTTTGTAATTTTCTATCTTTTTGAGTTTCCTTATTGTCTAGTATTTAATAAAGGCCAAGATAGGTTAATTATGATGAAAAATGTAAAATTGTGCTTTAAAAATAATGCATTGCATAGGGCATTGCAATGGTCAAGTGTAGGGGATTTAATAAGTGTGAAAACACTTATACTTTTACCACTTATAACAAGGATAAACCAAGCCAAAACGTGTATTTTATGTCGTAAAAGTCGGAATTATGCGTGGTTTGTATTTTTGTTGTGTTTTAGGGCCAAAAGATGAAAAGGAAGAAAACATGGGCTTTCACGGGCTTTTATCAAAGAAAACGACAAAAGACGAAGTCAAAAGATCAAGAGTGCAAAAAGAACGGAGGTCAAAGGCCTATTCTGAAGATTTATCGAAGAAAAAGACTAAATACGGAAGTTTAACGAAGTCAAAGAACCAAGTCTACTAAAAGAAGAAAATTAGAAGACGAGTTCATTTATCATTCGACAAATCCCGAGCCAAAGTGCAGAACGTCTATTTTAATAAAAGACGAGAAGACTAAGAAAGAGAAAAGGAAGCAACTCACCAACCACCTCCCCTTCTCCTATAAATAGGAGAGATGAGTTAGATTTTTAGTTAGTCTTCATTTTTATTTTAGTAGTTTCAAGTTTTTAGAGAGAGAAAGTGTTTTACTTTCTCTCACTAGAAATACTTCATCTTTATTTTCTTTCTTTCTTGTTTTAATCTAATCTTACCTTTTTAATTTTAATCTTAGTTTAATCTTCATCTTTTTCATCTTTCTTGTTAGTTACGATCTCGTGTTCATCATCTATTTCACCTTTCTTTTCTACACGTCGCATAAAGCTCTTTACTTTTTGTGTTTCTTGATTCGCGTGTTAAGGATTTACAAGTTTTATCATTTGCCTAGAGTTGTGGTAGCTTATTGGTGTTTTCGTGGGCTTATTATCCTTAAAAAGTTGCTAAAATAGTGCTTAAATTCGTCCTTTTACGAGTTCCCCCTTTTTAGGAAAATCTGATTCAATTTAGCAATTTTTGTGAATTGCGACATTGAACTTTTTTATGAATTGCGACAATGAACTTTTTTGTGAATTTCGACATTGAACTTTTTTGTGAATTGCGATATTGAACTTTTTTATGAATTGCGACATTGAACTTTTTTATGAATTGCGACATTGAACTTTTTTGTGAATTGCGACATTGAACTTTTTTATGAATTGCGATTGAACTTTTTTATGAATTGCGACATTGAACTTTTTTATGAATTGCGACACTGAACTTTTTTATGAATTGTGACATTGAACTTTTTTTTATGAATTGCGACATTGATTATTTCCTTATATTGCGAAATCTTGGTTTCACATTGCGAAATCTTACCTTTTCAGGCATTGCGAAATCACTGATTTCGCATTATTGCGAAATCTTTGTCATTTCAAGATTGCGAAATTATTACCCCTTTTTTAGTATTGCGAAATTAAATCATATTTGTTCCAAATTAATTTTCAAATTTCTTTTCCCGTCATTTTACTTAACGTTATTTTGAACTTGTTTTGTCTTATTTTATATTCACTTAGCTTTATTTTTATTTGCTTTCCTTAGTTTATTTTTAAAATTATTTTATTTTCAAGTCTACGTTTTTATTACGTTTTAATTTCTCGTCATTTATTTTTAAGAGTCACTCGTCTTTAGTTTATTCGTCTTTATTTTTAGTTTAATATTTTCTCGCTTTTATTTTCATCGTCAATTAGTTATAAACAACGACAAACCCTTACCTTTTTATTCACCAAAGACGACTATTCCACTCTAAACCGTGATCAATTCGAATTGAATCGAGTACGAAGAACACACAAATAAAACCAATTAAATCATGCACTTAAACAGGTTAACCCAAACACCCCTAATCTTTTTTAAATCCAATTTTAACAAAGTATAAGTGTGATTTAGTGTTACCCAAACCCAATTAAACATAATATCAACAATATTATGTAGTATCAAGCAATATTAAGCCACAAAATCAACAAGAACAACAGCGAACACAAAATCACAAAAATCAAGTATTTTGACAGATTTTGGGTTCAAGAACTCAAACCTCATGAATGTACATCCACTCTCACAAATTTTTGAGCTGATGTGCCTAGCAAAACAAGGCACAAGCTTCCACAACAAAGCTGCTAAGATTCAACAAGGTTAGAACAAAAATATGAAAAACAGAAAAGTGAAAAAGCTTGATTAATGTAACCTTTGTACCCACTCTTTGATTATCCCCAAACCACAAGCCTCACAACGCCTTGATAACTCTTTATCGGGGTGCTATGATCAACTTATAGCCCAAAAATTCCAAAGATGTACCAAAGACTTAGCAAAATATCAAGTTTTTGAACTTTGAGCAATTTCTTGCACAAAGTTTGAAAACAGGTTTTAAGACTTAAACAAATCAAACAAATATCAATAACAAGTAATGAAATAAGTTGGCACTTGGATTTTCTTCAAACATTCAAACACTTTCCATTAAAAATGAAGGAGGATTTACAGAACTTTGAACAAAGGAAAAAACAAGAGCAGGTTCAATGTAATGACCCTAATGCCTTTTATAGGCTACATGTGTTCTAGAAATGCAAAGAAAAACGTAAACCCTAAGCTGTGAAGTCCCAATATTTCCCTTGCAGATTTTTGAAAACTTGGAATCATGTGAAGTTTCTTTGGCTGTTTTTGTGAGTTGTAAAGGTTGTAATTGCATCAAAGGCTCACAATGAGCTTAAGTTTGAAGCAAGAATCTTGGGCGTTGGATGGTTGGCCTATTTTGGCTTCTTCTTCAAAAACGTGGGACAAGGGTTTAACATGTGACAATGGTGATGATGTGGCATACGATTTAGGAGTTGGGTTATGATTAAGGATAGCCTAATCATAATTCTGGATAATTTGGGGGTCTAATTACAAGTCATTAAGGAAAACCCAATTTTGTGAAGAACATGAACAGTGGTGGTTTTAATCTGTTTTTGGATTTAAATGTGGTGTTAAGCGCCAAATATTAAACTAATCAGAGATTAGTTAATATTGTTGTGAGTGGGATGCTGATGTGGAGGAAAGGTGTGATTTCATTGGTGGAGAGAGTGAGTGGGGCACGTGTCACCCTCTCACTGGCCTAGGTAAGTTTCTTGTCACCCACTTTTGGTCCTTCTTCTCTCTTTCTTTTGTTACTTCGGTTTAAACTTGTGTCAACGCCCATTTCCTTTGTTATCAACTTTTCTTTTTCACACTTTTGCCCCAAAAAGTTTTGTAAAGTATTTTTAGTGGTATTTCTTGCCAATTCTTGATTCTTGAATGGCTGTTTTGGCATTTTCTTCAAACATTATGGTCTTGACTTGTATGATTGACTTCTTGGATGACTAATATTGACAAGTCTTCATTTTTGAGGGATCATTCTTGCCAATTCTTTAAAGTGGAGGGCCCTTTTGTAAATTTGACAAACTTTAAGGACCAATCTTGTAATTATGAATATACAAGGGTTTAAAGTGTCAATTCTTCACTATTGGAGGACCCTTCTTGTACAATCTTCAAATCTTCAAGGGTTATTCTTGGAAAATCATCATTAGGGCTTGGTTCATTGTGCGGTTCGTTTTTCGTGTTCGTTTTTACTTGTTTCTTGTGATATTTTGTCATTTTCTCAATACCCGTACCTAAAATACACAAGTAACAAACACAAGCATATATTTGGTATTTTCATGATATTTTATGCATTTTAAGCCCGTTTTGGACGATGGGACTATGTATATAAGTAGTATCATCAAACTATGATGTCGATTGTTCATCACGTCCCCATCTTCATGACATAAACCATCTTGGTGTTAAGAAGCTGTCTCTCCTTGTAGTTGACACTCCAAGGTTTAGCTATTTGGTTGATTCTAGAGGCGTTAAAGTGTTGTATATTCGTGTTGTACTATGGCATTGGTTATCCTGTTAATGGCAATCAGGTATTACGTACTTAATTAACTCTTTGCATTTTAAGATTTGAAACAATTTAATCTGAAGAGTGTTGTTATTGTTAAGAAAATAGAATAAATTAGGGTTTAAGGTTTTTTACGTTAATTAATCGGTTACTTTGCAGTTTTATGGATATGTCATATATGTATTGTTGTGTGAAAATTATTGTATGTTTTTATAATGTGCCTTTATATTTTTTAATTTAGGTTGTGCATAAGCAAGAAAAAGAAGCTGGATTCAGGTATATTTAAGACTAGCTTGAAATTGGAGACCTGATGTATACTCCTATTGGTATACTAAAATCATGATACTTATTTTTTATTCGTTCATATTTTTGTATTATTCATATTTTTGTGTTGATTATTTTGTTTGCTTTTCTTTGCAATGTGAATTGCGTGTTTCAGGTAATAGGAACATCGAGAAGCTTGCATCAGGTTTAGTGAAGCCGACTAGAAGATTGGGAAGCTTGAATAACTATTTTTGCTTGTATTTTTTAGAATTTAAAATCCAACGGCTATGAGAATGACGGCCTCATAACCAAGCACTCCAAAGGATGACTATAAGCATATTTGTGAAGGGCTTAACACGACCCCTTTTGGTCGTGAATATGTCTCTTTCAAAAGTCATCGAGGACGATTATGCGAAAATGTCAAGTAAGTGTCACATATAATAAAGTTACATATTTACACCTTCTTGGGACAAGGTATGCTATAATACAAACCTATTGTCACTATGCATATCACCTGTGAAATAGGTCAAAATCGAGGACAATTATAAGTAGAGTGTTAACATAGTTGTACAAAAAAAGGCTACAAAGCAACAGACTTAACTCTAAGATTAGATCGGTGCTTGTGTCATGAACTTCTGTTTTTGTGGTAACCACTTGTAGGTAACTACACATGTATATTAGCTTTACAAATGGTTATCACCCTTTCCTCTTTACATCATGTGCATATGTCTATGACTTACTTTCTGTTGTTTTTTTCTTACTTTTTCCTTTTCTTAGTACACACATACTTATTTTCTACTATTTAAAGTCTTTCCCAAATACAGAGTACTTGATACTTTGTAGGCATAGTGGTTATGCAAAATCCCTAGAATTATTTTAAGTAACCGCCTCAATGCAGGGGACACGTATAGTTACATTTCCGATATCATATTTTCAATGGGACTAAAATAACCAAAGGATAAATAATACTAGGGTTTTTGCAAACTCTAATTAGATTTATTTTCGTTCCTCAAATCGACTCGAATTGAAATCGGACTTAACGTAAAACTTAATTTGTTCTTGGTAAAACGTATTTTTTTGGGTGTTCAAAACTAAACTATTTAATTAAAAACTAATTTAAAATTGAAACTAAACTTAATTTAATCTATTTTAAAAAGAAGGTAAATACTTTAAAACTTATGAAAATTTTAATAAAATATTTAAAGACAAATCTATTTTTAAACAAAACTATATTAATTTAAACCTAAAGAAATTTAAACTAAATTTAAAAACAAGTTAAATAAAATATTGAAATCTATAAAACAAAACAAAACTATTTTTAAATAAAAGTAATATGAAAACTAATTTAGAATTTATAAAAGTAAATAAAAATATTTTTTATTTTTTTATATTTTTTTTAAAAACTGAATTAAAGAAAATTAAAATAAACTTTCTAATTAAAATAAAAACTAACAAAACTTGTATTAAAGCTATTTAATTAAACTGCCAGTTATATTAATCCTATATTAATTAAATGTTGCAAAGATAAACATAAATAAGGTCCTAGCTCAAGTGGAAGGGACGTTGGCTGTGATGTGAGAGGTCTGGGGTTCGAGTCCCCTCACACACAATATTTTGTTAATATTTTTATTACTTTTGGATTTGTTTGTTTTTGGAAATTGTATCATACAGATCAAATGGTTTCCCAGCAATAACAGTAAACGAAATAAGCCACAACAAGCAGGAATAAAATAAGCAGACTAAGCTAAAAAGCAAATAAGCTATAACTACAAATAAGCTGAGCAAACAAATAAGAAAAGCTGAAAAGAAAATAAGCTGAATCCAACAAGCATAAGCAAACTATTAAGCTAAATAAGCAGTTAATAGATTAAGCTAATAAGCTAAAAATACTAATAAGCAAAATAGACATAAGCAGTTTAAACAAACAAACTCAAATCGAAAATAAGCAACGAAACTAATAAGCAGACAAAAAACAAAAACTTAAACGATTTAAATGATGCTGATACCAAATAACCTAAAACTCAATTAAACAAGCAGCAAACAAAAACAAGCAGAATAACAATAACTATATAAAGAAAAATAAATGTAAACTAGCAGATTAATATAGATTAAAACTTAACAAAATTTAAAAGAGAAAGGAACCTATTGTCGAAACCGTTGAGCCGAAGGTAGGCGCTGTGCCTCCTTTTGAACCGAAACAAACACCACCTTGAACATCAACTTATCACCACCAAGTCCTTCCTCGAACAAAACTTCAAAGCCTCTCGAACAGTAACAGTAATCCAAACGAACAGAAACAAAAGAGCAGTAACCGAACAGTGATTTTCAAAACTTCCCAGTGCGGAAATTATTAAACACTTTCCTTTATTTTCTTTTTTTCTTTTTAAAAAAAAAATAAAAATAAATTAAAGACGAACAGTAACAAAAAAAAATAAAAAGATTAAGGCAGATTATATAAGAAAACTTGACAGAAATTAAATAGAGACGAAATTTAATAAAAATAACTTTTCATTAATCATTAAAAATTACAAAGACTGGAAAATTAAAAATACAATATTAAACCTAAAACTAATTTTGCTGAAAATTAAATCTAATTAAATCCTACTCCTAAATTAAAAAAACAGTAAATAAAATAAAGAAAAAAAATGGACTATGATTACAAGTTTTTGGGAGGGATTTATAGGAAAACCCTAATCCCATTTGATGATTCTTGGTGCCCAGGTTCTTTAATCTTGGCCGCATATTTCTTCTCTTTTTCTTCTTTCATCATCCAACGGTTGAGAATACCCATATTCACGCGGATCGCCCTCGTGGGATTTTGTTGTGCTCCTTCATGCTGAGTTGGCAACCCATTATTGGAGAAGAGGGTGGTGGTGATGTGTTTAATCCAATCACAAAAGGAATGAAGGCCACATCGGATATGATTGAGGACCACACCTTGGTGTCATCTCCGAAAACTATGGGGATTTAATTCCCCTTTGTGTGAATTAAACATTAAGGGTAAAACCCCCAAATATCCTTGGGTAATTTTGTGATGGTAATTATTAGGGTTTGAGATTCGTGGCTGTGTTTTTGGGAGATGAAGGAGAAAAAACAGTAAGTGGTGGTGGAACTTTGTTTGTATCGTAAATAAAGTGGGGTGTGGGTAAATTATATGTTTTATTTGTGTGGGGTGAAGTAAAGTTGTGCACGTGTGTGTGTGAGGTTGACAGTTGACCAAGACTATTGGACTTAGCAAACGACTCTCCTTTCCACGTCTGTTATATATAGCCAATTGGGCTTTTATTTAAAACTCCCATTCGTCTCATTTTTAGCACATAGGCTTGTGGCCCAATGTTTTTGCTATTTCCGAATCATAATAGATAAATTGGGCTAGTGTAAAATAACTTTAGCACTTAGATAACTCGAAATGGGCTTTTGAGCCCATTAACCCAAATGTGGGACCCACAAAGCTCGATTATCTTAAAAAGATTTTATCTGCTAAAAATTGAGCTCGATTTCGGCTTCCTTGATCATTTCTTCAAAATCGTATCGATTTTGCCGGGTTTCGTGAACTTGGGTACACTTTTGGTCTTTTAACTTTGTCTTCGTCTCTTTTTGGACTTTTCTTCAACATTTGACCGTGAAATCCCGTGTTTTCTCTTCTTTTGATCATTTGTACCTATTTTAACACAAAAACATAAAACCACGCGTAATTCCGACTTTTACGATAATAAACACATGATTAGGTCTTGTTTTTCCTTGATTTTAGTGGCAAAAGGATAAGTGTTTACACACTTATTAATAAACATTGGTAAGCGAACTCTTACTAGCTGCACTTTTCTGATTATATTCTAGATAGCGTGAACTTTCTGATTTCAGGTGTCGGAAGCACACCTTTCTATAATGCAATGTATGGTGGAAATCCACATCGTTCCAAGAAGATGACATTGCCTATTGTTGAACAATGTATTCATAGGCCCTACCATTGAGTCCAGGAGGGTTTGACACTCTTGAAGAGCTTCTTGCAGTCATAACATCGGTTCAACTCGACATTCATAATAAGCGAGTAATATGTATGATGCATCCTTAGTTTAAATTTCTAAACCACTGAAAATTGTAGCAAAGATTTTGATACGTTTAAAAAATTGCATGTTAGTTTGCTTAATGTCAATGGACACTGCCACTCATTGTTGTCGTTTATCCACAAAGCTGTGGAAGAACGGTTCATTGAACCAACAGCTAAGGTTTTTGTCCGAAAAATGGAGGTATGAACCCAAACAAAATCTTAGTTTTTTTTTTACTTTTAGATAAATTAATCACTTCCATTATTATTGTGTGTCCGTGCATAAATTGTGAGTAGATTTAGGCGTCGGACTAGGTGTCTTAGCGGGTCGGGTTATCGGGTCATTTGGGTCGGGTTTTGATTTTTTAAATCTCACACACAACTGGACACGATAAAAATCGTGTTATTGGGTTCGGGTGGTAATCAGGTCGGGTTATGTCAGGTCGGTAGTTCGGGTTATCGTGTTATATTATAAAGAGCTTCCAAAGATATCCTCTATAAAAACACAACATTTCATAACTATATTTCTTTCTGTACTTCTAAAAATATCAGTACGAGTACACACTTGCCTGTAGGTTATATAGATTTGTTTCATAAACTTGTATTGTAACTAAGTTAAAGTCACTAGGCGTGAAACAAAACAAATACTTTGAAGTTATTTAGATTGTTTTTTTTCGTACAGTTGTTTACTCTAATATGTGTGTATAACTGAAATATAGTTACTGGACCATCTTTTGTTATTCTAATAAGTGTGTTTCACTAACGTATAACATAGTAATAAGCTTAATGTTTATGATGTATGCACAATTAGTTAAAACCACATTAGTTATTTCTTACTTAGTTATTTAAACCTCATGGTTAAAGTTAATCTACTTTTAATGTCACACATGATCAACTATTAACATGGCATTCAACTTCCCATTTAAGATTACGAATATAGGATAGCACTAAATAAATTTAATAGTGTCAATTTTCGGGTCTTATCGGGTTGATCCGATAACTCGATTAAATTTTTTTTTTAACCTAACCCGATCTGATAATAATGAAGGGTTATCGGGTTCGGGACAGACTAACCCGGTTTAACCTGATTTAACCCGACCCGACAAGGGTTATCCGGTTCGGGTTGGGTCAACCCAATCCTACTGATATCCATATGCTATCAGATGAAAATTTAGTAGTCGGTAATCGTAAAAAATGTTATCCCATTTTACCATAAACGGATTTTAAGCCCGTTATTAAGTGAATATTTTTAACATGGTACCCCCAAACACCAAGCAGCCGCAAAAGGTACAGAAAGTTTAAGGATGTTTCATATTGTTTTTGCTCCACCTCAAGAATAAACTTGTTTGGAGTTCAAGAGTAACTAATGTTATTTGCTTTGTCCAGGATCAATGTGACTGTTTAAGTAATGAAACACATAAAAGCTTTACGTATTTGGCATTTGAAAAGGGAGAGATGCTTAAGAACTGCGCACCAAACACATATTCAAGATATTGGGTCGCATCGTGATGTTGGGTTTCTTGACTTATGCATCTTTTTCGTACTACTGTCATGTTTATGTAATAACCTTTTAGTTAGTGTTTATTTCAGTTAAAATGATGTTAAGTTCAGTTGTTCAATTTTATGAACTTTGTGTATTTTTGTCGAGGGAACTTTACATTCTTTTTGTTATGCGCGACATTTGGCTATGAGATACAATGCTCAATCGCTTATTATTAAAATCAGAATCGACTAATTACCGCATTATCGTGCCTTATTAACTATCTGCTTGTCGTTAAGCATTTCCGCTGTTATGCGCGGGTACTCGTCTAGTATATGATAATGTACACACAACTAATTTTTAATTACCTATCATAATATCATAAACTTGTTTGTACTTTATTTTAAAAAAAATGTTAATTTAGGCTTTTGATCAAAGATTAAATGAAAAGTGAAGATTGATCTATTTGTATTCAAAATATCAATAGCCAATTAGATTTTTAAGTATCTGGCATAGTTATTATTTTTTCTTAAAACCAATAAACATGTTTGTTAAGTTACGCTAGGATTTTCGTCAACTTTAGGTTTTTTGTGTACGTCTCTTTCAAGGGAAAGAAGTTGCCTAGTAGAGTCATAAATGGTTGCTTGTTTTGTCAATTTAGAATTTAACTAATTTATGGTGTCTAATAACATTAAATGGAAAAGTTGCCCCACCTTCATATTAGGTCCAAATGTCCAATGTACATTTACTTTTTAAGACTGTATATGGGTCCGAAGTAAATTATAAAGCTTGTTAATTTTGGTGGAGTTCAAATATTTAATCTGAAGTAGTTTATCAAAGGGAAATTTTCCACAACGGTTTGATGCTTAATTAGCTTTTTGAGTTGTAGTTCAAAATTTTTATCTGACTTATATGAGTTTAGGGCAATTCAAAAAATGAAGCAACTAGTTAAAGAATTTGTCAATTTTCAAAAAATTTACGAAAAAGTTAAGCAATACGGATACGCAAAAGAAAAAAAATAAAGAATAAAAACGACAAATGTCGCACTCTGCACTTGATCTCAAATTCTGAACCTATTTGAAAAAAACATATTTTTAGACTAAAGCTCAAAAACTAAATTGGAACACAAACTTTTTGGGTAATTTTCCCTTTATCAAATTACAGTAGTTTATAAATTAGATATAAGTCTTTTAATCAGTCCGAAAGAGAGAAACTTTAATAACTTTTTTAATTAAGAAGTAGTACTATTAAGACTTTACGTTCATCGTTTTTTTCGTAAAAAACGTTTAAAGTGCGTTTAGTTGAACATTTTTTTTTTCTATTTTTTGTTTTGTAGAAAGAGAAAGAATTTCTATCTTCACACAACACTTGAAATTTTAGAAAACGTGTTTAATATGAGAAACATTTGTTTGTGTTTTCTATTTTGCAAAACTAAAAAAGGTGTTCAAGTGTTATTGCTTTATTGTTTTGTTAAACAATGCTCACTAAGCAAAGTTTAAGGTGTATTTAATACAAAAAACTTTCTTAATTAATAAAAATTGCATTAAATACAAATTAAATGAATTCTCAATTTTTAAAATATAGTAATTTACAAGTTCATTTAATTTGTATTTAATGCATTTTTTAGTTAATTTAAAAAGTTTTTGTGTATTAAATACACTTTAAACTTTGCCGAGTGATAATTGTTTAACAAAACCCTTATTTTATATCTCCAATCTTTCTACATTTTTGTAATTTTTAAGACATTTTTGAAACACGAAAACATATATTATAAACTAACCAAATAAATAATTAAACAGTTAAAGAAGTTTAAAAGAAGATAGCAAAAAATTTAAAACGTAAAAAAGTTGAACGAAAACGCAAAATACTGACGATATCGTAAAAATTGAGAAAAACGTATATATACTGAAAAAAACGTAAAAAACACTGACACAAGCGTAATAAATAGGACGAAAACGTAAAAATACTCAATAAAATGTAAAAAAACCCTGAAGAAAATGTAAAAATACTGACGAAAACGTAAATAAACTAACTAAAACTTAAAATACTGAAGAAAGTTTAAAAAATACTGACGAGTGAGTAAAAATACTGACATTACGTAAAAATACTGACATTACGTAAAAATACTGACATAAACGTAAAAAAAGAGAACGTAATCAATCAGATGAAACGTAAAATACTGATAAAAACGTAAAAAAACAGGGCGAAAACGTAAAGAATTTAATTGTTGATATATTATGTACGAGTGAAAGATCAGACGAATATGAAAAAAATGCCGACGAAAACGTAAAAGTATCGGACGAATTCATAAAAAATATTGTCGAAAACGTAAAAGTCGAGTGATAATGTAAAAAAACAGACAAAACATATAACATCGGACGAAACCGTAAAAATACTGACGAATAAGGAAAAATAGAACGGATACGTAAAATACTGAAGAAAACGTAACAATAACATCAATCTAATCGGATAGACGCTTAAAAATCACCTTTAACGATGACGATGATTGCCTGCGACGGAGATACAATGGTTTTGGACGAAGACAACTAGAGACGTCGGCTGTAATGGTGAAAGGGGTGTTAAAGTTTGGTCGAGTGTTATTGAGTAAATAAAGGGAAAAATAAATTTTGTGTATTGAAAGAAAAACACGGAAAACAAGTAAATGTTATTTCTTGTTTTATGTATAAAAGGGTAAATAAGGAAATTTGTGTTTTGTAAATATACTTCTTGAAAAATAATGATTTTAATGTTATTTTTATTTTCTTTGTTTTCTAAAAAGCACTTTATAAACAACAAAATGTTTTCAATCCAAATAAACGCAACTTTAGGGGCTGTTTAGTTGTGAAAATTTTTCATAACTTTCTGTTTCTAAATTTCTAAAGAAGGTAAGAGTTTTCTTTTCTAGAGAAGCGTTGAAAATTTTGAAAACTTGTTTAGATGACATATTTTTCATTTTCTAAAAAAAATGAACAATATTTAGACAAACTAATTTCAACCATTTTTCTCATGATCATTTTTTCACGTTTTTCCTAATTTTTTTACATTTTCATCTGTTTTTTTCCGTCTTCTTTTTTCCACATTTTCGTAAGTTCTTTTACGTTTTAATAACCTTTTTTACGTTTTAATAAGCTTTTTTTACGTTTTCATCAGTATTATTACGTTTTCGTCAGCAATTTTACGTTTTCATCAGTATATTACATTTTCGTCAGTATTTTTAAGTTTTCCTTCGAATTATTCCGTTTTCGTCAGTATTTTTACGTTTTTATCATTATTTTTAGGTTTTCGTCTGAATTTTTAGGTTTTCGTCTGAATTTATTCGTTTTCGTCCGAATTTTTATGTTTTCGTCTGCTTTTTAACTTTTTCGTTCGATTTTTTTACTTTTTCGTCTTATTTTTACGTTTTCTTCAGTATTTTTACATCTTCTTCAGTATTTTTACATATTCTTCAGACTTTTTATGTTTTCGTACGGTTTTTTACGTTTCTGACAGTTCTTTTACGTTTTCGTCTTATTCTTTACGTTTTCGTCCGATTTTTTTACGTTGTCGTCCGATTTACTGATGAAAACGTAAACAAATCGGACGAAAACGTAAAATTACTGAAGAAAACATAAAAATTAAGATGAAAACGTAAAAAATGGGACAAAAACTTAAAAATACTGATGAACACGTAAAAACGCTGATGAAAATGTAAAATATTAGACTAAAACGTAAAAAATCGGACAAAAACGTAAAGACCCTGATGAAAACGTAAAAAACTAGACTAAAACGTAAAAAAATCGGTCGCATACGTAAAAAACCTGACGTAAACGTAAAGAATCGGATAAAAACGCAAAAAGTATGACGAAAACGTCAAAATAGTGACGAAAACGTAAAAAAATCGGATGAATACATAAAAAATCAGACGCAAAACTAAAAAACCAGACGAATACGTAAAAATTCGGACGGAAACGTAAATATTCGGATGAAAACGTAAAATACTGACGAAAACGTATAAATTCGGACGAAAACGTAAAAATCCGGACAAAAACATAAAATTTCGGACAAAAATGTAAAATTACTGATGAAAACATAAAAATACTGACGAAAATGGAATAAATCGAAGGAAAATTTAAAAATACTGACAGAAACATAAAGATACGGATGAAAACGTAAAATTACTGACCAAAACGTAAAAAACTGAGAAATACGTAAAAAAAGAGACGAAAACGTAAAAAAATGGTGAAAGCGCGAAAAATGAAGAAACGTAATGAAAACTGACAAAAACGTGAAAAATTGTCGAAACGTAAAAAAATTGAAAAAAATCGTTAAGAAAGTGACGAAAACGTAAAATAGATTTAGAAATAGATATATGAACATGTTTTATTTTTATTTGAGAAAAGAAATAGAAAAGTGTAGGCGTTCAAATCATCGTTTTCTAGAAATATTTTCTAGAAAATGCAAAATATCTGTTTTTACTTTTTTGCACACAAAACAAAAAAACTAATTTTTTTTTTAAAGTTTTCTTTTAGATATAGAAAATTCATTTCCTCCTATGTTTCCTTTATAGTTTTGGAAAATGAAAAATACAAATTTCTCCAACTAAACGCGTTTTCTAAATTTTTAAGTGTTTTGTGGAAGAAAAAAATGTCTTTTCTTTTTTTACAAAATAGAAAATAAAAAATGATAAAAAAATGTTTTCCAACTAAAGGCACCCGTAATATAGGTTTTCTAGTTTTCCATATAAATTTATAAAAATGAGAATTTCATAATTTTTGTAAAATAAAAAAAAATGGAACTAGACATGTATTCTATTTTTCATTTTTTTTTTTTTTTTTTTAAAAAGTAGGATAATTTTCTCAAACTAAACACACCCTTACCTTTTCTCTATTTCCGTTTACTTTTCATTTTACTAAAAACGAACACAAAGTAAAAAAACTGAACGCAAAGGACAAATATCATCCGCGTAATCTAGTCCTTTACTTTTATGTTCTGGTACAGCAATCAATAAAATGGACAAATAGAATACCAGGGGGGAGGAATGGGCGAAAGGCCCAAGGGCTCCACTAATATCAACCTAATTGATGAAGACAAATATCAATTGCTGCTACCAAGTGGATGAAATGATGAAAACTTACGAGTACTTCTTGATGGATTGATTCCCCTTATACTGAGAAGTATACAAACAATTTTCTCAATTTTAATGTACACGGAAATTAACATTGTGCGAATTAAAATTTTAAAAATTGCTAACAAGGTAACAAAGATCAATCGATGCTTTTCAAAAAAAAAATAAAAAATTAAGATCTTATTGATTTCATTAACAACAGATCAAGCTTTAAAAAAATAAGACAGATTACTTAATAACTAAAACATAAGATAAATTTCAAAAGTTATGTCAGAAGTGGGATTTGAACCCACGCCCTCTCTCGAAGACCAGAACTTGAGTCTGGCGCCTTAGACCACTCGGCCATCCTGACAGACATGTCAATTTTATACGTTTAATCAATATAACAACTCGTTATAACCTTCCATTTAAATTCCCTGCAGCACAGTAGTACAAATTTACAATAGGTTATCGAGTCAGGTCGTGGATTTAAGATCAGTATGTATATGCCTAATTAGCTTGTAACTAAGGATAGCAGCGCCAGCAAACAAACTAACGAAGTATGCAAACTGTTTATTGCTATTTATATACTCATTTTGAACACATGTATGTACTGTCACATTTCATTTTCTTGTTATGTTGAATCTCTCCATAAAAGTAGGAAATTAAGCCCCAAATAGATAGCGTACGAGAAATTCCTTTCTCCACTTGAAAGCTATCATGGAAGAACAAAACAACTAGAGATTCCATCACAGGCAGCAGTGTAGTCACCATTATTCACAAGAACAATGAGGAGCCGCAGGAAATGACACCAATTGCTCCCAAGAAGTGCGCTCACTGCCAGAATAACGTAATATGTCACTTCACCAAGCTCAAATGTCCTTGCTTCGTGAGGAATCGCCTAAACAAGATGGGTAAGAAACTGCTCATCATAACTTATTCTATCTAATATCTATAGCATTTAAGACGTTTAATTAAAAGTTTTAAAACTATGTATACTGATATTATTTCATATTATGTTTGACGCTCGAATGACTTATGAATATTGAATATTTGAGTTAATGTCGGGTATAACTAACCCGTCCCGTTTGGCTTTTCTCGAACCCGTCCTTTTTCTCAGCTCTAAAAGATACTATGTGGACATAATTTACCTTGATTGATCAGCATTCCAATAGTACAAAAGGCAGTTGCAAAGAACGACATGACCAGCTGCCTCTCCACGACCAAAGGATAAGTAATGGGCTGGTTGGCTTTCTTTAAAGTCAACTCTATTGATGAATGAGTCCATATAAAGCTGATGACCCTAATGTCATGAAAAATCCTTCATAATACTTCATGCTCGATTCATGATCAGGCAGATCAGTGCTGGAATGCACTGTCAGAACCACGGCACCAAGAGATAGTAAAAAGACAGCATCAATTGTGAAAGCAGAAAACTTTTCTTTGACTAAAAGAAATGCAAATCCAGCAGTAAAAGCCAACTGGGTTGCAAAAATGCAAATCCAGCAGAAAAAGCCAACTGGTAGGCGAGAAACACCATAAAAAGCCAAATAATCATCTAAACCTGTTAATATTCCTAAAACAGCAGAAGGGAGAAAGAGAGATTGTTTCAAAGAAAAAAACTTAGTTTCTCTGTTCGGTTTCTTTTCTTGTACACAAAAGAAAGGATTAATGGGAGGATCAAAAACGGCCAACCGCCTGTTTGTAGCCTGTCACGTTAGGTTTGTTTCCATTAGGTCGTTGATTAATTCACATGATTTTTTGGCTGTTTAATTTGATTTTGTAAGGTCGTTTTCTATCTTTTGGATAAATTCTAGCAGGAAAAATCATCGATCACTCATTTGTTTATTATGTGTTTGGTGAAAGTAGTAGTATAGAATTTTAGGGCCCGTTTGGTATTCGGGTTTTCATGGGATTGGGCTGAAAAGTTTTGAAAAGTATTGTTTGGTAGTTATCAAAATCTCTGACAGAAAGCTTTGAACCCCAATATACTAATCCTTACCCACTTGGTGGGTTTTAATAAATGTGTAATATAAAAGTTGTTTTTTACTAGATCCTTTATTTTCAGCCATAAACTTATTATTCTTTATTAATTTTTTATTTTTCTTATTTTAAATAAATACAAAAAATAAATTTATTAATATTTTATTTTCTCTTTCTTCATTTAATTCAAACCTTATACAAAACCTAAATCCGAATTTATAAATTAGAATCCAAATTTTAATCCAAAACCCATTTACAAACCAAACGGACCCTTAATGTTTGTTTCAGTAGTGTAAGAAAAAGTAGCCTTGTGCTCTAGACTCATAATATTGTATTAGGAAGTTGCTAATCTATAAACCCTTTACCCAAAAAAAGAAATTCGTGCAAGGATTGCATAAGAAAAATACCGAGATTCTAAGCACAGGAATACGATCAAAATCGAGAGATATGTTATGATTTTTCATACATTCTTCCAGACCAAATTCATTTCTTTATAAAGACAGTTGGCAGGTAAAAGCACTAGGCCGGAAACATCCAACAGTTGTTTCAACTGGCTTTTAGTGGGAGAAAATGGTAATTCGGTTGAACCACCAATTAAACACACTGTGAAGGTTTAGGGTTGCCCCCTTGACCCCCGCTATTCGTCGTGCGCCGAATCAGGTTAGCTCACCCAAGTGCGCCCTCTGTACTTCCCAACGCATGCAGTTAAGCACAAACTGAGATAACTTTGGCTCAAGTATATCTCAATTACACAAAATGCTTAATGACATTATAAAAAACCCAAATTTCTTATCTGTCTTGCGTCGTTTATTGCCCATTTCTATTCTCAGGGACTAATTTGGGTGACACGAGAGCAAAATCCTCGCTGTGTGACTATACCACTAATTTCAGCTTGTAACCATTTATTGTAGCATACATATAATCCACACATTAACCATACAATGGCCTACGTTTTTTCGCATATGATGCAATAAACGAAAAGATTGTTTCAGCAAGTGGTAAAAGATGGAGGGGACATAGATGACATTGAGGGGTCTTGCTTGGGGAGATTTGGAACATCTATGTTCCATGTTAGACAACTATTTTTCTGCTATTAACTGCACATATAAGTAGGTTTGACAATTAGATTAACGATGAGTCTACTCGGTCAAGGCCCTCTCTCATACATGATGAATAACAGGGATCATAATTGTTGAATGCCATGACACTTATCCAGGGAAGATTTGTGTACGACTGCTAGTTTTGCAAGATGTGGACTCATGGTTTGTGCAGATATAGAGAATATAGATATGGTCCTACACCCCACTCTGATATATGATCCATTACAATAACCGCAAGAGATGTAACGTATTATTTACTTTTGACCAATATATTCATCAAACATACCTTTTCTTTTTTGAAAAATAAACTTTGTTTATTAACCACTAAGAACTACATATACAAGGCTATCTCATGTGTCCTGCCTTCTGCAAGCTGCAGAATGAGATAGCCAAGCTAACTTTGACTCATGTGCATGCCGAAGAATGATTTTTCATCAAGACTTGCAATAGTATTCATCAAAGTATTGGACCGTTTTCATCATCAAAATGCTGCCTTGTATTAAACATTGTTCATCAAGAAAGATACAATTCTCATTAATAATCTTCACGCAACTTTTTCTCTGAAGAAACAGCCATAGTACCTTTAAAATATTCAAACTTCTAAATCTATAATGTTCTGTTATTGTTTTTCATGATTTATATTGATATATAACAAACTTAATTCAATGGAGGAATATACATTTTGTAGGTGCACCCAGTTTCTATTTCCGCTTTACTACTCTCTTAATCAGGCATGAAAGTCTCATATTTTTGGCATCATATAGAAAAGACTTAAGACATATATAATTGGTTGTAAAGTTGAATTGCAACAGGTTTGACTTTTTTGTCAACTTGCGCGTGTTAAGGGATGTTTCACATTCTTAAGAAAACGCTAAAAGTACTTGTGGTTTTTGAAGTAAGCTTAGATAGATAGTCGGCTGCAACAAAATGCACAAGAGATAGGTGTAACAATAATCAAGTATAAAAAATGGACTTAAACAAATTTTGATAAACTATTTGGATAATTAATACACAAAAAACTTATTCTCGGCTGTGTATTCCAACCTGCAATGAGCAAATAATCATAAACAAACTGCTTCTAAACAAACACTCAAAACTGTTTATGTGTATCTAGTTATCTACATCCGATAAGAGTTTTAATTGTTAGTTCCAAACACCCTGTAAGCTTTTTCATCACTATCCGAATCAAAATGTCACAAGATAATACAAGTTAAATCCAATGATCGGAATACCACAGTGGGTGATTTCACCACATAGAGCTGAGAAAGCACCTCTGCTATACACGTATGATAATTAAAGTTACAAAGCAAAGAAAAAACAGTTTACCTCTCTCAGGTGCAGGAATTAAATGATTTTTCCAGAAGGACCGGAAGCAACTGTACAGAATTAAAACGAAGTTGAGGAGGAACTTGGGACAATGGAAAACTATAACAAAATACAACACATGTAATGTAATGCATTTAGACATAGTTGACAGCAAGGTCATGGTTACTCCCAATAATTTCTTGACATGTTTTTATTCTTTTCTGAAATGAAACTAGAATTTGTTTCTTTTATACTGAAATCTACATATTCTGGGAAATTATTAGTGCATTTATATTCTGAATAGGAATTCTTGACCTGATGGCAAACCAATAGAATCGATACCAAAGAGTATGCAATTCGTTTCAAACACAGAGTAATTTGATTCATCTCAAAAAGCCAAAACCACTTTTTTATCTTAGCCATTTTAGTATGTTAATTGTTGTATATGCCTACTTTTTCTTTATCATAACCAAAAGTAAAACGTATTGTATCAACAATCAAGTTACATAAACCTATGACATGATCTTCAAACTTTAGTGATATTTTGTTGGTTGGATGTCGTAGTCTCTAGGTGATTGTGAAAGATATCTCTAGCAAAGCGATTTAACTCAACTTTCGAATGACAAAAGGGGATCACTATGGAGAATAAATAAAAAGTTATGCTTTTAACCTTCGTAATATCCTATTCGACAACACATTTAAACTGGAGTATCATCTTTGGCAGATAATAACCATGAACAGTCGACCTTCACTTGCATCCAACTATTGAAATACCCTGTCTTAGAAACTAGTAGAATTCAATCAGCCGTATTATAAAGAATTAGGCCATAAAACATCATAATGCTATGAAGTAGTTGAAATTGTAACTTACAATGCAAATTATAACTTCAAAACAGCTTTCGATTCCTAGTTGAATGACGTGACTATATGCATTTTTTATCCATTTAACAAGTAACGAAGAAACTAGAGAAATTAGAGTAAAACATCTTATTCCAAAATACTCCTGATATTTTCATGAATTTCCGGGTTAGCCTAGTTGAGGTGTGTATGTTATGATTGCCTAAACAAACTGCTAATTCGCTTTACTGCTTTTTATTTCAGCAGTTACAAATTCACAGTTGATATTTCCAAACAATATAATCTGTTTGAATAGACAATCACAAACACTCCCACAAACTTTTTATGTGCATCAAAACACGTCAAAACAAGTTAAAATTCTGAATACTACCCCTCTATCTTTTGACGATTATCATCTGCATCTGTTTCCCCAATTCTCACTTCAGAACTTCCACTCGCTTCCCCTCGATCATCCTCATCCTCATCCCTCGTACTAGAAACCCCTAAACCAGTCTCCCCTATAGACCTCAATTCACCGTCGTTTCGCTCTGGCAATACCCCATCAACCGTCTTATCAATATCAACAACTCCAGCACGACACAAAGGACAGTTTACATGAGACTGGAGCCACTTATCAATACACGAAATATGAAAAGCATGTTTACAATTGGGTAACAATCTAAGCATATCACCAGCTTCAAATTCACTCATACAAACAGTACAATCTGACCCATCAACAACACTTACACTACCATCAGATTTATCATATTTCACAACCTTGATACCATTTATCACAGAAGCTTGCAGACCAGTAGTTCGAATATACCATATAGGATGATCCACCACATCTTGATGATCAATCTGATCACGGGTTTCTTGAGTTTCACGTAAGGGTACCCGCGCTATGCGGCGGCGTCTAGATTTGTGCCAGATGTAAGACTTGTAAAGAGTATATATAAAGGTGGTAACAATGAAAACTAGAGATATCTTTAGGGGTAGAGAGAGTGGCGGGTTGCGGTCTCCAGATGGCGCGTAAGGGGACGTGGTTGGAGATTGTGATGGCGAAAGAGATGATGATCCGCCTACGTGACAAAAGTAAGGACAGAAGTTGATGCATTCTGAGAAGCATATGGCAGTAGGGTTGAGCTTAGGATTACATTGAGGGATGCAAGATATAAATGTGCTGGTACCGTTTGTTAAATCTTCCAATAGTTTTCTGTGTCGATTGTGTTCAGCCATGATCATCATTCTTCATAAGATTGGGGTTTTAATTTAAAGTCAACTGAAAGTGTGTGTGAGAGAGAGAGAGAGTGTGTGTTGTATTAATGAAAAGGAGGAGATGCTCTTTGGTTTTTGTGAATTCGCAAGAGACTCTCCGCTACATTTTGTTCTTTTCAGTTTTCACTATACAAATATTTTTTTATTATTTTTATTTTTTCCTTTCTAATATTAATCGAAGAACAACAACATAAAAAACTTTCTTTTGTTCGAGGACATAACATCTGATAGGTTTTTATGAAGAGATAGAATTAGGATTAGCGGGTAGTGTTTTTGAGGCTGTAGTGAGTGCCTTTTTATAGTTTCCCCGTTTCTTTTTCTTTAGGAGTCTAGGTGTCCGTTTTACTTGATGCTTTGCCCTTAGATTAGACCCCCTGTAGGCCTTTTGATCTTTTAGGATGCACTTTCTGCCTTTTTTTTTGTTCGCGTTGCTTCTTTGCCTTTAGGTTGCTTTTTTGCTAGCTTGCTTGCTTGTTTTTCTGGTCTGCACTCTCCTACTTGTCTGCTCGTCCGTTTGTTTTTTGCTTTTGCCTGCTTGCTTATGTGTCTTGTTCCTTTGATTTTGTTATTGTTATGTTTTTGTGTGTGTCTAACTGTCTATCGTCTTTTGTTTGGTTTCTTTCATTTCCCTATATTTATCATCACACTTTTTGCACACGTACACTGATCAGAAGTTCACTGGAAGCAGTCTCTTTATTTTTAGGTTATCCTGGAAGTAGGGGTAGGATATGTCTACACTTCACCTCCCCCTTACCCTGCTCCGGCGGGATTGGGTATGTTGTTGTTGTTGTTGTTGTGAGGAACAACTACATAAACAACAACTTATGACAGAGAAGTAAACCATCGAAAAAACAAGAAACAATTTTTATTAGAGCCCACTTAGCAATATTATGAGCAGCCTCATTGCCTCCACGCTTAACAAATGACCAGTGACAACCTTCAAAAGTAGAAGCGAGGTCCATGATATCGTGCCACAAACTTGAAATCTGTTGCAGAGGTTTTCCGACGGAAAATGAATGATAAAGAACAAACGAGTCCGTCTCTACTTCAATCATGGGAAAATGCTTTTCATGGGCACTCTTGATGGCCCACCAAATGGCTTCAGCTTCTGCCAAAAGATCTAACCTTGAGTACTCGACGTGTTTTGCCCCCGAAAGAATAGTCTCACATTGGGAATTTCTTGCAACAAATCCAAAGCCAGCTTGCATACAAGTAGACAACCATGCAGCATCACAATTAACCTTGACAACCCCGTTGGGTGGAGGTTTCCAGATAGACGCTAATGGATCAACATTTGTGTTGATCTCTTTAAATAGATCTATATCCTGTTAAGGATTTGTACGAAAGCTTGTAATCAAACTAGATTACTTGAGAACTCTTACTCAGCTAAACAAGCTATGTGGAATCTAAATTATAAAGCACAGAAGAACAAAATTACTCTAACTATTCGATCTTCTATTAATCGACTTTTACAAAAGGTACAAGAAACTCATCATACCTATGTTCATTTTATAGTGCAAGGAACCCTATAATATTCTATTATGATAAGTATATCACACACGATATATTATCAATATTCTAAACTATTAAGTATATAACATAAGATATACTTCAACTATAATTATAATATATCTTTACCAAACATATATTCGTCTTTATCAACTTAGCAGTACTTACATTAACTCTAACAGTACTTAACATATACCGCGTTAATACTGACGGTACTTGCTAACACTAATAGTACTTTTACTTGTACTAACGGTACTTGGTGCTTTACAATAATTCCCAACAATCCTCCCCTAAACAAGAATGATAACTAGTTGTCTTCTTGTTTCTCTGTGTGTTGAATGTATAAGAATACATATCTTCAAACATCACTTCAAACTTGGATTGAACTTGGTAATCTTGTACTTGCATACCAACTGAATTTGTTAGTGCAAACATTACGATGCTTTGTCGATATAATCTCTTTGTGTTTTGTTGATGACAAACGTATAATTCGCAATACATTATGTAAAATGTTAAGGTACTCGTAATCACTCAAGAATACATTTGTATACTTCTCTCGACACCTCCAAGACCGCATTCGACATGAATCACTCAAGGTATGTACAAACATGTCATTAACCTAACTAAGTGATAAAGAATTAATATTTTCTTAAAACTCATATTTTAATCAAATGTGACAAAAGATTTTAATTAACTTTATTTTTAAGAAAATGTTTTATTAAAAAAAAATGGAAATTTGAATTTGGCATATTCCATATGCCAAAGGAATATCCTTTGAGGGTATAAACTATCCCAGATGGCATATCCCCACTAAAGGAAAAATTTGCACGGACTCCGACGCGGAGGTTCCTTAAAGGAACCCGCGGTTCCTTATTGATAAGGTACCGCGGGTAGAGATAAGGAACCGCGGGTGTTTTTGACCGTTGCAATGTTGCCCTATAAATAGTGGATCATTTCCAGATTTTCTTTCAACCCTTTTTGCACAGTTTTTTTCATAAACCATCTTAGATCCTTGATGAGTTAGTTTTGATTAATCTTGTTTAAGATGTGATTCAATCTTCAATCTCCTCATCCTCTCAAGTGCAAAGAGAAGAACACTATCATTACCATGATGTGTTGGGTTCACTACATGATGAAGATCTTTCCTTCTATAGATCTAAGTTATGTTTCTAGTCTTCCTACTATGTATATGTAGAAGATCCAAGTGTTGGGTACACTGGGATGTGTTTGTAAGGGTAGAATATCCAAGTGATGGGTATCCTTGGATTAGGTGTTAGTTGTGTAGATCCAAGTCTTGTTAGTACTTGGATATAGTGTTAGAGTTATAGATCTAAGTGTTGTGTGCTTAGATCTATATGGTTTATGTGTTTAGGCCATAAAACACAAGGTTTGTTATGTTGGGCCATAAAACATAACTAGTGGGGAGATTAGGTTGTGTCTTGGTAGTTCTCACTAAACTCTAAAGTGATGTGGTTGTGTCTAGGTAGTTCTCACTAAACTCTAAAGTGATGTGGTTGTGTCTTGTGAGTTCTCACTAAACTTTAAAGTGATTAGTAGTTGTGTTGTGTGAAGTTCTCACTTAGCTTAAAAGTGAAGAGTCGTGAAGATTGGTTCTAGCTTTCGATTAGAACTCGACATCTAGCCTTGTGTCGTTAAATGATGAAGTGGGCAACGTTGTGTAGATTGGTCCTACCTAAGATTAGGACTCGACATCTAGCTTAGTGTCGGAAATGTGTAAGCGACGTATATGGTTTTCTCCGCCTTGAAAGGAGTTTTGTTGACTAGTGAAGTAACTCTCGAGTAAGGTGTACTCGAGGAGTGGAGTAGGGCGAAGAGGAGCTTCGTGACCGAACCACTATAAATCATCGTGTCGGTACTTTCGTTTACATTTATGTCTTTACTATTATAGATGTATTTATATGTTATGTGTTGTGTGCATCTCATAATCTAAACATCTAAGTTGTGGAAAAGCTAAGGCTTAGTACGTGTGTGCTTCGTGTTTAGATTATGGTCAAGTGTACATCACTTAGTCTAAACATCCTAGTTGCGGAAAAGCTTATGCTTCGTACGTGTGTGCTTAGTGTTTAGACTATTGCTTGATGTACTCTTGATTTGATGTGTTTGTGTGTTTACTTACTTGTAGTATTTATCTTTCAATCAAACACATCTCATATCTAGTCAAGCTTGATCGAGAATTTGATACAAAGGATTGTCAAAGTTTAACATGCAACAAAAGGTTAAGTTCACTGTCGGCGGTTCCCTAAATGGACCGACGGGTCTTTATTGATAAAGAACCGCAGGTACACATAAGGAACCGCGCACAGTGGATTAAGCCGAAATGTTTTGAAAACTAACTAGAAACTATTCACCCCCCCCCCCCTTCTAGTTTCCACAATTGGTATCAGAGCGAGTGTGGATTTGCTTTTATCTAATCCGGTGGTCTAGGTGGGTGGTGGAATATGGAAGCCATTGTTGAGAGAGAGAGAAGAGAGGTTGTGTGTGAAAAGGTTAAGAAAATGTATTAAACAAGAAATGAACACTAGCAACACCCCTCCTTGGAAGCTAAGGAGGGGTATATATAGTCACACACGCCCCTTAAACTATACATTGTACCTAGTCTAGTCTAAGCGTGTGTGACTATGATAACTAATGGGAATTCTTAAATGTCGTCACATAAAGTGAGTTTTCAACAATCTTCCCCCATGGGACGACGTGTAGAATTACTTACAATATTTTTCCTAACAAGTACATAATGATTAAGAACAAGAGCTTTCATGAAGCGTACAATGCTGATGATGTCTTCTGAGGCCTTTGACTTCAAAACGACTCATCTTTAAAGTAACTTGTAGTAGAAATACTGTAACGGCACGAGCTAAGTAACCCATACACTTCTGGTTAAGGAGAAGCTTCTGAATTAACTTCCCCCTAATTCATGCCACATACACTTGATGTAGAAGCTTTTAAATAGCTTCCCCCTAAACCGACAATCCTCGTAAGCAACTTCAAAGCTTTCAATAAAGCTTAGAATGATTAAGCGCACAGTGGAATCTAACAAGCAAATCCCATCATATAACATGATAACGTTGCTAAGAGGGAAACTTTGGGGCACACCAAGTAGATCAACAAATTCTCTTCTCACGCTTGAATAATTCTTCTGAATTTTTCTTCCCCCTGAGAAATCAAGTTACTGAAGTAGACACTTTATCCCATTCATGAAGTTGACATCATAACACCAGAGTCAATTAAGTCCCGGAAATGCACATATCTTCTTCCGGAGATGCACCAGAGTCAATTAAGTCCCGGGAATGCATATAGGATAATGATGATGAATAATTGCAACAACCAAACAATTAAACATCGAATCAGTAGTGTACCGTTTAGAGATTGATAACGCCATGAGTTAAAACACTGATATTCTCTGCGGCTATGACAAATGTCATCCCGGAATGTCTTCAAATCAAAAGAAGGTATGAAGTTCATCACGTGTACTCGTTGTGCGTTCAATGTGTCTTCTTCTTCCCCCTTAATGGTTTCGAAACTCGGAACCATCAATAAATCGTAAGCACATGAACCTGAAAATCTCGAGACAATAATAAATAAGCTTAATTATATTCGGTGAGAATCAGCTGTTGATCGAAAATCTCTACTCATAAACTCTCCATGGCCATCTTTACCAACCCACTTGTAAGCAATTTGAAGTGACCACTGATAGAATGAACCAGATACATCAAACTTGAAACTGAATAAGAATCCTTCGATCTTGTGACTTAAGCTTGCACTATTGTTGAATGAGGAACGATGGAGAAATCTCGAAGTACCCAATGCATCACTGAAGAAGTCTATAGGCACAACACCTCTTGAAATTATCCACGTCGTCTAAGCACGTGACACTGAGTACAACAATGTAACCCCTTTAAGTAATAGTTATCCGAGTCATCAACCAACCACCCCGAAGCCGGAAACTAGATAACCAAGTCGTCATTCTAAGATTAAGCACGAGCAAGTTATCTTTGAAGATAAAATAAATACACGCCTTCGAAAAATCCGTCTTCATCTTCAAATAATTAATACCCGATCCAAAAAAAAATATGTAACTAAAAATATACCCAAATTTTTCTTGGTCTCGTCAAATAAATTGTCACATTTGTCTCGTCACGTTTTGTCTCGTCACGTTGTCATTTATAAACCCCGATAGTTACCCAATTATAACTTAATATGAAAAATTCAAAATTGTATATGAAACAAAATTTAAAAATCAACCCATATAAACTATAATGGTATCACTTAGCCCTTCTCACAGATTTGTTAGTCGGCCCATGAGTCAACTAAGCCAATAGTTCAAAGACTTTTGCAACATACCATTATCACATTCTGCAACAAACGGTCCAATACCACCAGGACAAGAGATCCAAATTTCTTATTAGATCACCAAAGCCCACGGTCCAGGCAAGTGTAGTGAAACCCGGTCCAAGTAGGAACTATATTAAACATATACATTCCTAATTCAACACACACTTAACCTAAACCTAAACTTTGTAAAGTCCGCCCCCAACTGTTCTCCCAAATCCCCATCTGGAAACGAATCTCAACGCTATTTTATATTAATCTCACCCCAATCTCACCTAATCTGTTCCCATCTCCACTCTCATCTTATACTCCCTTTAATCAATTAAAACCGAGCCTAATCCCATCAAAATCTATACAAACAGTCACCCCATGATGGTTCAACCATCTCAGTCCTCAATCTAAACGAAATCCATTCTAACTCACGAATCAAGGACATCATATTAAAATCAGACGCAACCCGAAACTTCAAATCATCCATTAAGTTCAAGCATAGATCATCAAATGATAGCTTCCAGATCCTTGTATAAGGGTCACGGGTAGGTTTTAGTTTTGTTCATGCATGTTTGTTTTAGTGTGTCAATCGAAACAAAGAAATGATTATAACGATATTGTTATTAATCCTGATTTGATTTCGTATATATGAAAAGATTGGTTAAGAACCAAACATGGATATGTGATGAGTATGTTAAACGAGAGAAAAAAAATCTTTTGAAAGATAAAAAATCGTTTAAACAATCTGAGATCAAAGTTTTCTGTTTTTGTTCGAGTCTTAGATGGGGATTAAGTGACGATGGGATTAGGTTAGATTTGGAGTTGATTGGGAGTTAAAAGGTGGATGAGATATGTTGGTTTTGGTTCTGGTCAAAAGTCAATTTGATACAGCCGCAATGGTTAGACAGTTTTCCATCGCAATGTTTTTTTAAAAAAATCCATCGCAAATATTGAAACCCATCAGAATGATATTGAACAGCCATCGGAATGATATTGAACAGCCATCGCAAAGTCAAAGTTTTTAACCCATCGCAAAGTCTTGCATCGCAATGATTTCTTAAATTCTGTCCATCGGAATCATTCCGCTACACCCCATCGGAATGCATCCGTCGGAATGTGTTCCATCGGAATGCACCGACTGTGTTCCATCGGAATATTCAATCGCAATGTAGAAACCAAAGGTTTTTGCGATCGCAATATTCCGATCTGAATGAGCATCTCACATCTTATTTGTACAATTTCTGATATATTGGGATCATGCATCTTTTGAAAGTGTTATACTGGGCAAATCTGGGTAACTTTTTGACCAGATATAAAAAAATACAAGAAAAATGTAATACCATATACAAGAAAAGATGTAGACTTGACTTTTTACCAGGAAAAAAAATTGGACTGTTTGGACAGATATGAAACACACAAAACATGAGACAGTGATAATGGATAATACACTAGATGATAAACATGAAAACTGTTTGGACAACCAATAATAATGTGTGACAAATCTGATGAGTAACAATACGTGACTAAAAAAACAAGACGTGACAATAAGACAGATTTGGACCAAATAAGAACAAGACGTGACAAAGAGGATATATTCGGACCCAAAAAAAATTTAAAGACCACCTAAATCTAAAACAAGAGCGATCCAAGGATAGAACCGAGGCTCTGATGCCAATTGCGGATTTGCTTTTATCTAATCTGGTGGTCTAACTGGGTGGTGGAATATGGAAGCCATTGTTGAGAGAGAGAGAGAAGAGAGGTTGTGTGTGAAAAGGTTAAGAAAATGTATTAAACAAGAAATGAACACAAGCAACACCCATCCTTGGAAGCTAAGAAGGGGTATATATAGTCACACACGCCCCTTAAACTATACATTGTACCTAGTCTAGTCTAAGCGTGTGTGACTATGAGAACTAATGGGAATTCTTAAATGTCGTCACATAAAGTGAGTTTTCAACAGCGAGGTTATTCAAGACCTTTGAAGTATATTGTACTTTAAAGCTTGGATCGATCTTTGCTCTCTTTTTCAAAACAAATGGTTTTTAAAATGAAAACGGTTTTTAAAAATAGAGACGATCTTTGTATCAAATTATTCATGAAGACTGATTACTTATGAAATGTGTTTTGTTGTTTCATTCGTACAAGTTTTGGTGTTAAATAAACTTTGTATAATAGCTTGAATTAAATCTTTCCTTGTTTGGAAGTATAAAAATCTTTTGTGTCATAATTAACTCTAATATATGAGGTCTGAGTGTCTAAAATGATTTTTTAGAGTCCTAAGTCCTTCCAAATTGTTTATAAATGATTTTGGTCAAAAACTCATTTTTTGTCCTCTGACCGCGGTTCTTTATTGTTCCCCACGGATCCTTATCAATAAGGAACCGCAGTCAGTCTGACTCAGATTTTTGAAAACTTTGAAAAATCATATAAAATCAACCGTAAGTCCGTAGAAGTTGTGCCACCCGTCATTTCGAACGTAATTGAATTTTCTTTCAATTAAAAATGCTTCCAAACTTTTATTCAAAGTTTAAAATTCGGATGGTTTCTAAGTTCCATACTTTGTCCAAAGTATTGAGCGTCGGTTTGTAATAAAACTTGTGTTTTACTCTTTTCTATTAAGTTAGACATCTCTTGGTGATATATCTTTGAAAATTGATATATTTACAAAGTGTTAAACTTAATTAAATTTTAAATGGGTCAAAGACTATTTTCAAATAAAATCAAGCTATGAATACTTTGTTGTATCTAACACTCAAAACATGGACGAATGCTTTTATGTGTTAAGCTAATTGTTTGTGTGTGTTTCCTTGTGTGTTATTATTATATGTAGACATTATTAAGTGTTCCTTGCTATTTGTAGTAGTATTGCTTATATGTCTAGTCTCTTGTGCCTTGCTTGGTATTTGTTAGTATCTAGTGTTTCCTAATTAGGATGTATGCTAGATTTCTTGCATTTTAGTTGCAACATTATGTGTGCATTGCATATAGAATTAACATCTCTTGTTTTAAAAATGTTACATAAACATCATGTACACCTCGGCATGTTCTTTAACACTTTTAGGTTTGAAAGCTTTGGGAGCTTGTCAAATCTATTGATTTAGGTCGTCTTACTCGATCATTGTGTTATTAGTTCAAGTAGATAAATGTCTCACTATAAAACATGAAACACCCTTTGAAAATCTTAGATATTTTCTCTTAAAAGAGTGTTTGTGGGAATCAAGAAAGATTTCGATTAAATATCAATGCATTATTCAAACTATGATTGGTATCATTATCGAATCTAATTGACATGTTGTTTTTTGTGTAGACATGAATGTGGTTTATTAATAATATACATCGGATCATAACTCACACTTGTGTTGATGGTGTTATATTGAATCTACTTGTTCAAATTGTTAGACATATTTTTTTAATAATTACTTATAATGCACAATAGAGTCGGTTTGATAACTTGGATGTTTCATCCGAAATACTCAAGTAATTTACATTGCTATGCAGTTTATAAATGTGTCATTTCTGAAAGACTAATCAAGAGTGTTCCTTTGGTTTGTGTAAACTTTGTTTATACACTTCAAAGTTATTGGCCTCAAGTTCTATTAAGGTAAATAACCTTAACTATACTTGTTTGACAAGATATGCAATGGTGCATTCTTAACCCTCATTAGGTCATGCATTGTGTCGCCATGCAAGTTTCATCTTTGCTAAACTTTATTAGGCAAATGTTGGAATTACATTTTGTCTAACTTGAGAATGAATACTAGAGAATTTATGCACTAGGATCTTAATTTGACCTAACGGTTGAATTACTTCCATGTGGGAAGTTGAGTTGGTGTATAACTCGTAAAAATGGTCGTGTTTAGCCTTAATTGAGCACCTCTAGTGATAGTCTCATACTCATTCTCTAAATTGGCTAAATGGCTCTTCCTATATATGACTAATGATAGTTTACTTTGATGAACTTTGCATGTCATTAGGAGTCTTTTTCTTTTGTAGCCATTAGGTTTTTCTTAGCTTTCCTCTTACGTGCTAATTGAACCTATGTGTCTTTCCTTTGTGTGTGTTCTAGTTTTTATTGCTCTTAAGCATGACTTTATGATAAGTTAGACTAGAACATTAGGATTTGCTGAATTGGAAAATCCTCCTTCACCACCTAAACCTAGCCTCTGTAGGCGGTTCTTTACATAGACCGCGGCTCCATATCAATATGGAACCGCCGGTGGAGATAAAGAACCGCGAGCAGAAGCTCTCAAATTCGGGTTTTCTGAAACTTCCCAATTGTTCCAACACCCTTTGGAATTTTTGTTTCAAACCTTTGATCACTCCCAAAATATCTTGGGCTTTCCCTCTTTAACCCTTTACTAGTTTGGATCATCCCCTCACCCTTTTATACCCACCTTGTTAGCCATGTTCTACAAGAACCTCCAATTCATCCAAAACCTCCTCTTCAAAGAGGCACCTCAAATTTAAGATTAAGTTACCAAAACTTAACTCTTCACCTTTTGCCACACCTAAGAATGAGATTGTGTCCATTCTCATCTCTTCATCACCCCCACCTCCTCTTGCACCATGCAAGACTACCTCAACCCTTGGAACCAACCATTTACATGGTTCTACCTCCTCTTCATTCCAATCTAGAATGAATGAGCTAGCCTTACCCTTCACTCCTAGTACTCTCTTGGATGTGACTACCCAACCTCAACCTATCCAAAGCGTTCCCATTGAGAATGACTTTGTTGAACCCTTGGTGACTTCACCTTTCACCCCACCTAATTCCGCCACCACCCTTGTCTTTCATTTAAGCATGTGGATTGCTTATTGCTAAGACATCCAATTTAAGCAAATCTTAGTTTTCTAGTGTAACTAGGACTAAAATTATGCTTAAGTTTTAGGCTTGAGTTTCATACATCTTTGTATGATCTTTATTCTCTTGTTTTTCCCTTCATGTTTTTCAACATGATTTTTCTTTAAGTCTTGGATCTCGTTATTCTCGTGATCTTTCTTTTCTTCTTTATTTTCTCACTCGGTTGTCAAGGAAAGTTAGATTTATATCTAATTCCTCTCCTAGTAAGATTGACAACTTAAATATTTCTTTTAAAATATTCAAGTAATTATAACTTGCAATTGCAATTGTTAAAAATCATATCCGAAGCATTGACTTTCAATCCATTTAGCATCTTATGTTAAATTGGTTGACCAAGTGATTTTCCTTTGAGTCAATAATCGGTTTTGGACACCCAATGTTCACGGTTCCTCAAATAACCTTGGGTCTCATTATTGATAATGAACCACGGACCTATTTAACGAACCGCGGCCATTGAGTCCCTTTGTTCGTTTTAGTCTTTTTCTCTTTTGAGTTTCTTGAAGTTATCATTAACTTCTTTGTTGAGTATCTCTCAATTCATTTTAATCATGCTCTTCTAAGTCGAGTCTCTTTCTTCTAGTCTTTCTAAACTAAGTTGAGTCGAGCCTTACCCTTTCCTCATCATGTAATTGTTCTTTGAACATCCATAATGATTGAGAAGAGCTACGAAACTTTGAGCATGTAGTTTATCGTATGCTAAACACCATTTGGTGTCGACATTCATACGTATTTTTGCCTATAATGTCCTTTATCCCGAATTTTTCTTAAAGCGTCGATTTATCCGCTTTTGGTTTTCCTTTTTTATGGTCAAAAATGTCTTTAGGTTGAGATATTTTTGTTCCTCTTTTTTAGAGTTGATTGCGGTTAAAATTTACAATTGGTATGGGTGATTCCATCAATTCTAATTTTTTAACCCCTTGAGATGATATCTTCAAATTCTTGGATGTTTCTTTTCTACCTCTATTCCAACAATTTTGAATTGATTTCCTCAAAATCCTCTCCTTGTTTTTTCTTTGAGAGTTGATGGTTAAATCTTGAATTTTCTTGGGTGATTCCAAAAATTCTAAGCTTTTTACCTTTGACATATTATCATTACAATTGGTATGGATGTTTCTTTTCTATCTCTATTCCAACAATTGTGAATTGATCTTGTCACGATCCTCTCCTTTATTTTTTTTTTGGTTGATAGCATCGCGTGCACACTTCTTTCTTCAATGCTTGTCATTGTTTGTGCAAACGACTTGTTTATCATCCTCTTTCAATATATGCTCTTGTCTACTAACCTTGTTTTGTAGGACACTTCTAACCCATTTTTGTAGCTCGTCACTATTCTTGCTTTGTTGGTGTCTCAAGCAAGGGGGAACTCATATCAAGGGGGAGCATTTGAAAGAGTTCAAGTCATTACATTTGCGATCATTCATCGAATATCTTGCTAGTAATGAATTTTGGAATCTTGAAGATAAGCATTTTATTATGCATGGAGTTAGTTAACCTATGGTGATTGAAGACTTCACTAGGATGATGCAAGCTCAATATCTTTGGATGATGGGTTTATGGTTTGGATTCTCACCTCTCAACCGTCGACCACAAGTGATGATTAGCCTTTTGGATGCATGTTCTCTCGAAGTCAATCTTCCTCCACAAATGAAAACTACCTTTCGGATGCTAGCTCTACTGACGTCAATTATTCTCTTCTTCAAATGACGTGCTATAGATGACTATCACTTTGGACGTGTGCTCTCTCGACGTTGATTCTTCTCTTCTTCAAGACGTTGACTACCTTTTTGATTCGACAAAAGGGGGAGAAGTAAGTGTAAACGAGTAACTTATGCATTTTAATATGTGTTACGGTTTACTTGTTTGTCATCATCAAAAAGGGGGAGATTGTTAGTGCAAACATTACGATGCTTTGTCGATATAATCTCTTTGTGTTTTGTTGATGACAAACGTATAATTCGCAATACATTATGTAAAATTTTAAGGTACTCGTAATCACTCAAGAATACATTTGTATACTTCTCTCGACACCTCCAAGACCGCATTCGGCATGAATCACTCAAGGTATGTACAAACATGTCATTAACCTAACTAAGTGATCAAGGATTAATATTTTCTTAGAACTCACATTTTAATCAAATGTGACAAAAGATTTTAATTAACTTTATTTTTAAGAAAATGTTTTATTAAAAAGAAAATGGAAATTTGAATTTAGCATATTCTATATGCCAAAGGAATATCCTTTGAGGGTATAAACTATCCCAATGGCATATCCCCACTAAAGGACAAATTTGCACGGACTCCGACGCGGAGGTTCCTTAAAGGAACCCGCGGTTCCTTATTGATAAGGTACCGCGGGTAGAGATAAGGAACCGCGGGTGTTTTTGACCGTTGCAATGTTGCCCTATAAATAGTGGATCATTTCTAGATTTTCTTTCAACCCTTTTTTCACAATTTCTTTCAAAAACCATATTAGATCCTTGATTAGTTAGTTTTGATTAATCTTGTTTAAGATGTGATTCAATCTTCAATCTTCTCATCCTCTCAAGTGCAAAGAGAAGAACATTATCATTACCATGATGTGTTGGGTTCACTGCATGATGAAGATCTTTCCTTCTATAGATCTAAGTTATGTTTTTAGTCTTCCTACTATGTATATGTAGAAGATCCAAGTGTTGGGTACACTTGGATGTGTTTGTAAGGGTAGAATATCCAAGTGATGGGTATCCTTGGATTAGGTGTTAGTTGTGTAGATCCAAGTCTTGTTAGTACTTGGATATAGTGTTAGAGTTATAGATCTAAGTGTTGTGTGCTTAGATCTATATGGTTTATGTGTTTAGGCCATAAAACACAAGGTTTGTTATGTTGGGCCATAAAACATAACTAGTGGGTAGATTAGGTTGTGTCTTGGTAGTTCTCACTAAACTCTAAAGTGATGTGGTTATGTCTAGGTAGTTCTCACTAAACTCTAAAGTGATGTGGTTGTGTCTTGTGAGTTCTCACTAAACTTTAAAGTGATTAGTAGTTATGTCTAGGTCGTGTCGGTACTTTCGTTTACATTTATGTCTTTACTATTATAGATGTATTTATATGTTATGTGTTGTGTGCATCTCATAATCTAAACATCTAAGTTGCGGAAAAGCTAAGGCTTAGTACGTGTGTGCTTCGTGTTTAGATTATGGTCAAGTGTACATCACTTAGTCTAAACATCCTAGTTGCAGAAAAGCTTATGCTTAGTACATGTGTGCTTAGTGTTTAGACTATTGCTTGATGTACTCTTGATTTGATGTGTTTATGTGTTTACTTACTTGTAGTATTTATCTTTCAATCAAACACATCTCATATCTAGTCAAGCTTGATCGAGAATTTGATACAAAGGATTGTCAAAGTTTAACATGCAACAAAAGGTTAAGTTCACTGTCGGCGGTTCCCTAAATGGACCGGCGGTTCTTTATTGATAAAGAACCGCGGGTACACATAAGGAACCGCGCACAGTGGATTAAGCCGAAATGTTTTGAAAACTAACTAGAAACTATTCAACCCCCCCTTCTAGTTTCTACAGAATGTATCCAAACTCTCTATGCAGATCTTCTTTTGATATGATAATCTTCAGATCTTCATAAATTTCATCTTTGTCTTCAAAATGTGATATTCAGTGTCTTTTGAACATTCTTTGCAGCAACAGTGTTTGTCTTCATATATATAATCACTTCCCCTTGAGTGATCAGGACTTAACTTCTTTGTGATTTTCTTGAGCTTAAACATACACCATATATGTCTTCTTCCCCTTTTTGGTTCTTCAAATATGAGTCTTCTTATGAATCAACATTCCTGCTTGTATCTTTTCACCTGAAATAAAACAATATACAACAAACCAATATGTATTGGCATCATGATTTTTAGCAAATCATCAGCTATCAACGGATTTGATTTATTCTTTACCAGTTAGTCGTACACTCTGGAATAGCCAATACTTTATTCATAAAGAATAAGGTGTACTGATAACCCTACAATTTTTGGTAAACAGTCAACCATTAACGGATATGATAGAGTCTTTACCTAGAACCGTTTGCCCTAGGACTAGCTAACTCTTCACTTCTAAGTATGCTGAGTTAATGACCATGTAGTTTTTAGCAAACTACCAGCTTTCAACGGATTTGAGAAATCTTTACCACAAACCGTTTGCTTATGGACTAGCCTGTTGTTATGTTTGTTAGACATGGCAAACTGAGAACCATTTGTGAAGTGTGACTAAAAGTCAAACACTTAAGGCTCTTTTCTAGCTTCTTCTTCATGTTCCAAATCCTTGAGTTGCTGTTTGATCATCCTAATCAACTCTAAAACATCATTTGACTCCTCTGAAACTTCTAGTTGTTGTTCCAACATTCATTCTAACAACCTTCTTCCAAAAGGATATCTTTTCTCTTGAAGCATATAATATGTAACATCATCTACATCCAGAGTGTATACCACATGACCTATAATATCTCTAGTAAGTAGGAACCTGATTCTCTAACTCCTTCAACATTTGTTGATCACAATTATGTGGCTCATACATAAACTTTAATTCTCTGCATAATAGTGATACTTCTTCATTACCTTCACTTCCTCCTTGAACAAATCTGTTAAGATCTTGAATGTCTTGTCTGTCAAGAATGTGAAGAATGTCTTCTAATAACCTGAATATCCTAAATGTACCATCTGTTCTAGTTATTCCATGAGCTTCTAATCCTTGTTTGATATCACCTTTCCATCTTATGATTGATGATCTCTTTCCAAAGATCTCTGTATCAATGAATTGGTCTTAAAATTTAACTATCTTCAAGTGCTTTCTTCAACTCTCATCATCATCACTATCTTCATTTGTAGATTTTGCCTTTTTCTTTGCTTCTTGCTTTCTCTTGGTTGATCTTTTTCTCTTAATACCTTTGGAGGTACCTGCTATTTTAATGGATCATTCCTCCAAGTCAGTATGTATCATTTCTTCATGTACTGTTGACTGAGTATGTACTGCTTGTACATTTTCAGTTCCTTCAACACTTTGAGCTTTACTTCCCTCATCCAACTCTTGAGCAATCTTTGCTTCCTTTGAAATCTCCTTCACATTTTTATTTTTCCTAGCATATGTAATCTCGATAGGTGGAGATGTTCCTTCTTGTCCAACAGTACTTGCATCAAGTCTGGGGGTGCTTCCAAATTACCTTTGTTGTTGTAAATGTTTCTTGACATCTTCAATGTCCTTTTTATCTTTCTTAGATCCAATCTCAACAAAGTTTAACTTGCTCCTTTTGTGTTGTTCATACAAAGTCTTTATCTCATCAAAGCTCTTCCTGACTAGTTGTGCATGAGTGAAATGTTTAACCTTTTTTAGGTAGGACATCATTTGATTCCAAATTTGAGTAGTTGTTAGAGGCTTAACTCTTTCTCTTCTTCTCTTTTCAGCAAAGAATCTTTGTTGCTCCCTTAATAAATCATCAATCAATCTATCATTTTCTTTCTCATCATATGCATCTCTCTCTTCAGCTATTAAGGATTCAGCTAGGAGTTCACTTGCCTTTAGTTCAACTTGATTCTGTCATACTCTTCTGTATTCCATTCTTGTTGTACTCTTTGTGCTTCAAGCAATTATTTCTTAGCTGCAAGTTCTTATTGTTGCTCTTCTTCATGCATTCTTGCTTGTAATCTAAGAGCTACCTCTTCATCATGCTCTATTTGATAAAATTTGTTCATGACTTTGCTAATGTCATCATCTGAACCACTTTCACCTTCTGACTCAGACTGTAATTGCTTCTTGTTAGCCTCAAAATATTGAGTCAAACAAGAATGCTCGGTCATATGTTTATTATGTATCGTATATTAGAACGTTGTAATAGGTAGTAGATTAGTCGTGTTATACGGGCTTAACTTTAGGCTAAAGTTCATTCATAAGTAACTAAAGCCCAAAAGGAAAGCCCGGCCCATCAGAATATAGTCCATAACCAAGCCCGCATGTGGGTGGACTATATATACCCTTCCTAGCATGTTAGGAAGGGTGTTGGTCATTTGTTATTTCTCTCTCTAATCTAATCCTCCAAAAGTTCTAACCATTCTCTCTACTTTCTCTCACTACTTTCTCTCTCTAGAAATCTTCCATCTTTTATCTACCTTTCTTGTTTAATCATCTAAGAATATGGGACAACAATTGGTATCATTCGCCACGGGGTAGATACGTGATTGGTTTTGGTTTTCATATTGAATTCGTGTGGTTTTCTTCCTAAATAGCTCGTATCATCAAAAAAATTTGCGTTTTCGTGGTGTTAGTAAGTAGACAAATCAACTACATAGGCGTGGTAGTGATTTGGGTTACTTAGATTGGTTAAAAACGTGAAATTTTGTGGTGTTTCGCTTCTTTTTAGGCTTGAAATCTCGAATTTCATATAGTTCATCCGAGATCCTATTTTATAGGAAATCTGTCATAATTCCGCAATATTTGAATATTGCGGAATTGAATCCTGTTTGGTATTGCGGAATTAAATACTAGTGGGTATTGCGGAATTGAATACTAGTGGGTATTGCGGAATTGAATATTAGTGGGTATTGCGGAATTAAATACTAGTGGGTATTGCGGAATTGTATGATTTTAGTCATTGCGGAATTGAATATTTGTGGGTATTGCGGAATTGTATGATTTTAGTCATTGAGGAATTGAATCTTCTAATTATTGCGGAATTGTTACACATAAAGGATTGCGGAATTGTGACATTTTCCCATTTTGCGGAATTGTTTCATTTTACTTTGCGGAATTGTGTCACCTTGAACCACTATTGCGAAATTGAATATCTACACTACGAAATCTTTGTAAATTTTTGAAAAATGTGTTTTTAAAATTTTTTAATCGTGTGATTTTTCGCCTTAGAATTTTTGGTTTATTGAGAAGACAATTTTTAGGGGATTTCAACATTTTTCATCGAAAACACCAATCACACCTCATCTACTTAAGATCCTATTCACTTCTACACTTCAGAGATTATCGAGATGGATTCTACTATAGAGTAAAGTGTCACGAACAACAACGTTATGGTGGCGGGTAACAAAGAAAGACCACCAATGCTTGTGTCGGGTCGATATGATCAATGGCAATCCCGTTTTCTACGTTATCTTGATACAAAACCTAACGGTGATGCTTTAAGGCAATGCATTTTTGATGGACCCTATAAACTCTCAAGGATTCAAGTTCCTGCAGTACCAGCCACAGACACAACTGATGTACAACTCGCATATGAACGTGATGAAAAGACAACCGACCTCACTCCAGAGAAGGAAGCAATTTACTTAATTCTTAGTGGCATTGGAGATGATATTTATTCCACGGTTAATGCATGTTCTACTGCTAAAGAAATGTGGACGGCTATTGAAAGATTGTAACAAGGTGAATCACTTAACAAACAAGACATGAAAACTAAGATGTTTTGGGACTTTGGCAAGTTTACCTCAAAGGATGGGGAATCAATTGATTCTTATTACTCCCGATTCTACAAAATGATGAATGACATGACCCGAAACAACTTGCAAGTTTCCACCATGCAAGTCAATGTCCAATTTCTACAACAACTTCAACTAAAGTGCACACGGTTTGTTACCTTAGTGAAACAACAAAAAAAGTTAGATGAAGTTTCATATCACACGCTCTTTGATGTTTTGAAACAATTTCAAAATGAAGCAAATGAACTTCGAGCTGAACGTGCTGCAAAGGTTTCAAATCCACTTGCTTTGGTGTCTACCGCTCAACATTACCCAGATTATCATTCTCGTGCTCCAAACACCTACTACACTCAATCATCATCACCACGATCATCCACTGTATCTAAGTCACATGCTCCAGCAAGATCCCGAGGCAAAGAAGTTGCAAGAGACCATCACCCACACCTGAGCAATCATCTGAAGAAGACAATGATGAAGAACTTGCTCAAAAGGATAGGGAATTCAAGCAACAAATGGCTTTTATTATGAAACAATACAGGAAAATCTACAAACCTACCAACAACAACCTCAGAACATCATCTAACACGAGGAACAACTATGCTCAGAGTCCTCCAAGGTATGACACACGAAGACGTGCTGAGAGTCCTCCAAAGTATGATCGACAACCTGCAAAGTATGATAATCAGAGGGTTGCTACTGTTGTTGGAAATAGAGACACTGTTGGTACTCAAGTTGTGCAACAAACTGGGATTCAGTGTTTTAACTACCGAGGTTATGGGCATTTGGCTAGGGAATGCAGACAACTAAAGAGGGTCAAAGATTATGGGTATCATAAAGAAAAAATGTTGTTGTGCAAGAAAATAGAAGCTGGGATCAAGCTATCAGCTGAGGAAGGAGAAATGCTTGACGACACAGATGATGAACTATCCGACCAAGAACTCGAGGCACATTATTCATACATGGCAAAGATTCATGAGGTCCTTAACGTCACTGAAGATGACAATGGTCCTATCTTTGATACCGAGCCAATTGATAAGGTACAACATGATGATGAATATAATGTGTTTGGTGATACACATGAGCATAGTGATCTACCAACAACAATTACTGACACGTGTATGATGGAAACGGTTGATAGGAATACCACACCCGATTCATCAGACATGTGTAATAATGAGTTTGAGGATGATCAACATGCAAATGAGTATGATGACGAGGAGCGTGTCGCGCTTGCTAATTTAATTGCTAGTTCATGTTAGAAATACGTTTTTACGTATATTAGAAGTATCGGTCACTCCACAATATTATTTATGTTGTAATAGCTCGTAGTTAGTGTTACTTATTAAATTAAGTAAGAAACTGACCCATGGGCTTGTCATGGGTCGGCCCAAGCCCAAATAAGGGCCTTGGATATAAATACCCCTTTCCACCATGGAAAGGGGTTGGTTGTTGTTCATTCCTTGTTTTTCATTTAATAAAAAGACACATAGTTTCTCTCTCACTTTCTCTCTCTAGTTTCTCTCTCTAGGAATCTTCAACCCACTTCATAGATTCATAGGTTATCAAGATTCTACATTTGGTATCAAAAGCTATGGGGTGATTTAAGGTAATGGTTTGTGTTGTTATTTAGTTTTTTGATTGTATTAGTGTTCTTTAAGAAGATCCATCTTGATTCTTGGAGTTTTTGGTGTTTTTGTGATTGGGATTAGTAGATAAGTATTAGTTTTTACTTATTATTGTAGAAATCACAAAACTTTTTGGGTTATTTGGTAAAAATCTGGGTTTAATCATCATTTTTTGATCGACTGTTCATACGAACAAGGTTTCTGTTTACCCAGTAAAGTTCCGAACCAAAAACATCCGGATCAAAAAGTTCCGGATCAACAAGTTCCGGATCAAGAAGTTCCGGATCAAGAAGTTCCGAACCAAAAGTTCCGGATCAAGGAAAGTTCCGGATCAAGGAAAGTTCCGGATCAAGAAGTTCCGAACCAAAAGTTCCGGATCAAGAAAAGTTCCGGATCAAGGAAAGTTCCGGATCAAGAAGTTCCGAACCAAAAGTTCCGGATCAAGGGAAAGTTCCGGATCAAGGAAAGTTCCGGATCAAATCTTCCGAACCAAAAGTTCCAAATCAAGGATTTCCAAGCCAAAATCTTCCGAATCAACACTTCCGAATCAACAAAAGTTCCGGATCAAGGGATATTTTACTTGTTTTTTCGACGATTTTTTAGAGGATTTAATCTTGGCTTCTTACAACAAAAACTCAACATAATTCACAAGCTTTACTTCACTGCTCGATCAACCGATAATCTTTGTCTCTTTGAAGTGAACAAAATGAATCCGAATTCTTTAATGCCTCAGATGACATCACTTATGGACATTTCCGTCATTACAGGAACGGATAATCGCCCTCCGATGCTCATCAAAGAAGTTTTTGAAGCATGGCAAGGCCGGATGATGTCTTACCTTAAGGGAAAACCGGTATATGGGAGGCTTATGGTCAAGTCAATTCTTAATGGTCCACTTAATTATGGCACCATCGTGGTTAACAATGTGACTCGACCACGAGAATTTGAAGAACTTACACCAGCTCAACAACTCGTTGCCGATGCAGACGAAAAGGCTCTTCAAACCATTCTCCAAGCTCTTCCACATGATATCTATCGAATGGTAAGTCAGTATACGGTGGGAAAGGATTTATGGGAACGTCTAAAGGTGTTGCTACAAGGTACGTCTCTTACCAAACAGGAAAGGGAATGTCAGTTGTATGATCTGTTTGATAGATTCACGTACAGCCCAGGGGAAACGCTTCACGACTATTACTTCAGATTCACTACTCTCATGAATGATCTGAATGTATACAATCCCGTGATTGCTCCATTCCAGGTTAACACCAAATTTTTGAATACTTTACCTCAAGCTGAATGGGGTGAGTATATTACCGATGTTAAGTTAACCAGGGATTTGCATAAGTGCAATTTGGATCAACTATATGCTTTTCTTCAGCAGCATGAGAAACATGTGATCATGCACCGTTCGCCTCGAGGTATGTACCCTGATTCCTTAGCTTTGATGGCGAATCAACCAAGCTTGTCACACAACAACACTCCTTATATCTTGGGACATCAAGCCTATCATCCATCACCTTACATGACACCAACCTTTCCCCAATACTCGATTCTACCGCAACCACCCACCTCACATCAGCAACAATATCGGTTTAATGCACCTTCATCACAATATGCTTCACAACCTCACCCAGCTAGTATTGCACCTTATGCTCAGCCTTCATATTCTTCTTATCAAGAGAATGCAGCATATCCATCAAGCTACTCTGATCACATGAGTATTCCTTCTAGTGATTATGCAGCTCAACAAGACCAAGCAATGTATTGTGATGATGAGGAAGTTCCCATTCCTGTATTCAAACAAGGAACTGACCCAGTTGAAGTGTTAACCACTATGTCTGCTTATCTCACAAGGACATTAAGCAAACGAGGATTTAGAGGACCAGCTCCTACTAACAATCAGCTGAGGAATTCATCCAATTCTCGCCAACAAGCTACTATTGAGAATGGCAGGGTAATGGTTCAACCTATTCAACCTTATCAGGGGAGACCTACTACATCAAACACCAATGCTCGCACGGTCAATCCTGCTCCAATGGTCAACACTCCTCCACGGGCTAATTCCACAGGCAAGTTGAGAATGATTACATGCTACAATTGCAAGGAAGAAGGTCACATGTCCAGGGATTGCAAGAAACCCAAGAGGAGAAGGGATGGTCAATGGTTTGCAGAGAAGATTTATCTGGTGAATGCTCAGGCATAAGGAAGGGAACTTGATGAAGAGGAGCTTGCATTTCTTGCTGATCCAGGGATTGCTGAACAAGATGTTGTCACTACACAGAATGCAGCTTACCAAGCAGATGATCTTGATGCTTATGATTCAGACTGCGATGAACTTCAATCTGCACAGGCAGCTCTTATGGCAACTATCTCTAGCCTAGGGCCAGAAAAGAGATCTGAGGTACTTATTAATACCACTAATAATACCACTGATGCTAGTATTCAACCACATCAAGTTGTGCAACAGAGTGCTGATTCGAATGAGTCTTCGGTGGTGAGTCTTTCAAATGAGGAGACAATCAATGATAGTAATATCAATGTGAGTCCCCAGACTTTGAGTGAAACACAACCGGGAGTTATTTCGCATACGCATACTCCTGCTCAACAAGATTTGGTCATGGTTCCTGCTACATTACTTAGCCAAATGAATGCTGCACTCTTAGAAACCCTAGCTAAGAATAAGAATTTGTCTGATGAGCTTGCCTTAAGCAACGAGAAAGTTCAAACTTTGGAATTAGTGCCTTCGTCTAGTGTTCTAACAAATCCCGAATATGATCACTTTCGAAACAAACAAATGGGTCACTTGTAAGAAATTGAAACCTTAAGAGCAGATCTTTCTAATGAACTTAAAGAAAAAGAGTTAGTGGTCACTAATTTTCAAAAACTTCAAACGGATTTTGAATTACTCGAGTCTAAGAAGAATGAAATGGAAATTAATGCTGCTAATAAGATTAGAAGTCTAGATTATTTGCTTTTAAGACAATACGCTGCCTCTCAACTAGTGCACTTATTTGATGCTTCGTTTAGAGAATTTAACTTGTCACGTCAAAAAGGCCTTCCCCCTAACCCGCGGTATGCAAAACAAGCTTTTAACCATAGTCCAAGACTTTATAATGCAACCCAATTAGGATTGGTCTTAGACCCGATTGTTATTTTCGATGATCGCACCAATAAGGATCTAGTTGATGAGAATCGGTCATATAATTTTGCAAAATATCCCGATTGTGATTATTTTAAAATGAATCAGGAGCTTGCTAAAACGGATTTTAGAATTCGCTTCCATATGGACAAAGATCTCATTACAGCACCAACCTACATGTTAAATGAAGAAAACCCTAGTACACTTCCTACACTTTTCAAAATGGAAGGTCCTAAGGAAATTCCAAAGGATCTTCCACCTGTTAGCACTGTATGGTTAAACTTGTAAGAGATTAATCAATACTTTGTTAGTTTTGACAAGGTCATTTTGGAATGTACGACTTCAAATGGCTTAAACGTCTGAGAATGGGCTTTCGAACACATGAACGAGGTGTTTAAAAATGAGATCAATCCGTTTGTCGAAAGTCTAAAAGGAAGTTTTGCATCTCTTAAAGAAAATCTTGAGTTTGAAATTGGAGAAGTTCAAAAAGTGTTTTATGAAATGGACACCGCTTACGAACTACAACTAATTGAAAAGGAAAAGATTTTATCTGAATATGACCGATTCTTGTCCCAAGTAATTTCGTGTGATGTGCTTACTACTGTAAATGTTAATTATTCGAATGAGCTTACATCCGCTATGACTAAATGTGATGCTGTGAATATATGTGATGATGTGTGTGATCTCTCTGTAAATGTTGCTGATACTGTAAACGAGGTAGATAATCATTCTTGTCACGAATCTAACGCTGAGTTTTTAAAGCTACAAGATTCTTACAATTTACTTTCAAAACGCTTTAATCAACTAGAACAACATTGTATATCTTTAGAACTGAAACAACAAACTCAAAATGAGGATCTTTTGATAACAAATAGTTGTGAAAACGGTGTTGAGACGAGTGACAAGATGATTGCAATAGTTAAGGCATTAGAGGAAGAGATTATGAGATTGAAGAGAGATGTGTCATCAAATGAAACACTAAAATTGGAACTAGAGGCTGCAGAGTCTAAAAACCAGGACTTAGAACTTAGACTTTCGTCTATTCTAGGGGAGATGGATCGTGCAAGACAGGGAATGTCCAAACTTTATGGTTCACTAGAAGAACGCTTCGCTTTTAATGCGGCACAGCAACAATCTTATGTTGAACAATTGAACCAAAAATGTGAGGAAATCTATGACTTAAACATCCTGCTCATTGACAAAAACATGGTTTTGGCCGAGTTAAAGGAGACACTTCTTCTCACCCGACAAGAAGCTGTTAATAACTTAGCTACCAATTCTGCACCGTCCTCTAGTGCTCCAACAACCAAGTCAGTAGTGCTTTATAAGAACCCGCTCCATAAGAGAAACCCGGTTACCTACGATGATTATATGAGGAATGCCATTAAGCATGTAGATCTTGTTAGGGATATTTTAGACGATCTTTATGCCTTAGATCCCTCAAGTAGCTACTATTATTCGGCTCATGAATATATTAAGCGAGTTCAATATTGCTTAGCATATTTGCAATACATAGGTAAACCAGGTTCTGCACTACTCACTAATAGACCCATTGCTGTAACTCCATTCAATAAGACCACAGGAGCAAAACCGTCATTGGCACTATCAAGTAAGGCACCTTTAAAATCTGTTGCTAATATTCCCACTTTGCCTTCTACAGGAGTAAAAGAGTCTACTAAGGCTAAAGGATCGCCACTCAAGAAAGATAAGATCAAGCCCTTCACTAGTAGTACCAACAAGAAGAAAGTAGAAGCTCACCATAGGAATGTTAGTTCAGTTTTAAATAAAAAGAATCATGTTAAGATTAAACGCTCTGCGCCTGTGCAGAAGCCTAAACCATTTGTGAATTCTGATTTGAAATGTTGGAATTGTAATGAATGTATGTTTTCCCAACGTCATGATTTGTGTCTTATTAATCATGTGAATGAAATGAATGCCATTAGGAATAATCTTGAATGGAAGCCAACTGGTAGAACTCGTGCCCAAGTTGGCTGGCAATGGCGTCCCACTGGTAGGACCTTTACATTAGATGGAAAAATGTGCCCTTTAACTAGGAATGCATCCATTGTGGTTAGGTCTAAGCGTCCTTTAGTTAGGCACACTAGCACTAAAGTATGGAAACAGCGCCCTTTAATTAGGTCAGCCCCCACTATAGTGCCTATCAGTGAAGAAATACCTCAGGATTTAAGCCAACTAGAATCTACACCACCAACTAGGAAGAAGAAGGCTAGGAAATCTAAGAAACCTAAAGTTAGCAAATCTAAGATTATTAAATTTGTACCTGCTAATAACAAGGAACATTCAGATTCCGATACCTCTACATTGTCCTCGTCTGGTGATATTTTCAGGTGGTCCAAATCATCCTCTGGTATTTGGACTCCGGTTGTTCAAAGCATATGACCAGAGATCGCTCGATGCTCCGAAATTTCGTCAGCAAGTTTCTTGGAACGGTTAAGTTCGGTAATGATAATATTGCAAAGATAATGGGTTATGGTGAATATCAGATTGGAAACGTTACGATTTCAAGGGTATACTATGTAGAAGGTCTTGGTCATAACTTATTTTCAGTAGGACAGTTTTGTGATTCCAACCTAGAGGTTGATTTTCGACAACATACTTGTTTCATCCGCAACTTGGAAGGAAAAGACTTGTTGAAGGGATCTCGTGGTGCAAATCTTTATACGTTGTCCCTACAAGACATGATGGCCGCCTCTCCAGTATGTCTTCTCTCTAAAGCATCTAAGACCAAGTCATGGTTATGGCATCGCATATTATCTCATCTCAACTTTGATGCTATTAATCATCTGGCTAAAAACGAATTAGTTCGTGGTCTTCCAAAGCTCAAATTTCACAAGGACCATTTATGTTCCGCGTGTTCAAGGGGGAAAAGTACCAAGAAATCATATAAGCCCAAAGCTAAAGACACCAATCAAGAAAAACTTCATCTTTTGCATATGGATCTTTGTGGGCCAATGAGAACTGAAAGTGTGAGCGGTAAGAAATTCATTCTTGTTATTGTGGATGATTTCTCCAGGTTTACATGGGTTAGATTTCTACGTACAAAGGATGAAGCACCGAAGGCTATCATCACTTTTCTGAAATTCATTCAGGTACGTTTAAATACTACTGTCCGCCGTATTCGTACAGACAATGGAACAGAGTTCGCTAACCAGACTCTTCGTGATTACTATGAAGGAGTTGGTATCTTACATGAAACATCCGCTGCACGTACTCCACAACAAAACGGTGTCGTTGAAAGACGGAATCGTACGCTTATGGAAGCTGCTAGGACTATGCTAATTTATGCGAACGCTCCATTGTTCTTGTGGGAAGAAGATATATCTACTGCATGTTTCACCCAAAACCGTTCTATCATTCGGAAACGCCATGGAAAAACACCTTACGAGCTTCTACATGACCATAAACCCGATGTTTCATTTTTTCATGTGTTTGGTGCTCTTTATTATCCGAACATTAATAGTGAGAACTTGGGCAAGCTTCAACCGAAAGCCGATATAGGTATTTTCATTGGTTACTCACCCTCCAAGAAAGCATACCGAATTTACAACCGTCGTCTTGGTAAGATTGTGGAAACTATGGACGCAGATTTCGATGAGCTGACAGCGATGGCTTCTGAGCAACGCAGCTCTGAACCCGCGCTTCATGAGATGGTAACCGGTGCTATTAGCTCCGGATTAGTTCCCAATAATCCTACTTCTACATCATTTTTACCACCTACAAGGCCCGAGTGGGATAAACTGTTTCAACCGTTGTTTGATGAATTCTTTGATCCCCCAAATGATGAAGTTCCAGCACCCGTAGTGATAGCTCCAATCCCTGAAGTTATTGCTCCTGCTAATGAAGCTTTATCAAATGCATCTTCAATTAACATTGAACCGGATGCACCTTTACCAAGTGATTCTCAAACTACACCTGAATCGTCACCCCTACTTGTGATGATGTTGAAGAGGATTCTATTGATAACGATTTGGAATATGCTCACCTTCATGAGCTTCCTTTCTTTGGTGTTGCGATACCTAAAAACCCTTCAGCCGCGTCTACCTCAGAAGAAGCTCCTTCTATTGTTCACTCCAGACCACCTAGGATTGAAAAACATAGCACCAAATGGACAAAAGATCACCCAATTAGGAATGTCAATGGTAATCTCGATCGACCAGTCTCTACACGCCATCAATTACAAGAGAGTGCACTCTATTGCTACTTTGATGCATTTCTCTCTGAAGTTGAACCTAAAAACTGGCAACATGCTATGACTCAATCATCTTGGATTGAAGCCATGCAGGAGGAACTAAATGAATTCCAAAGACTTGAAGTATGGGAATTAGTTCCTCTCCCTGACAAGGTTAACATCCTTACTTTGTTATGGGTTTATAAGGTTAAACTCGATGAGATGGGTGCAGTATTGAAGAATAAGGCTAGATTGGTTGCTAGAGGATATAAACAAGCCTTGGGTATAGACTTTGAAGAATCTTTTGCTCCTGTTGCAAGATTGGAGGCTATTAGACTATTCCTTGCGTATGCTGCTCATATGAACATGATCGTCTATCAAATGGATGTGAAGACGGCATTTTTGAACGGTGAACTAAGGGAAGAAGTCTATGTTAGTCAGCCGGATGGGTTCGTTAGCACGGAGTTTCCTAATCATGTGTACAAGCTTAAGAAGGCTCTCTATGGGTTGAAACAAGCTCCACGCGCGTGGTACGATCTCCTTTCAACATATCTCATCTCGGAAGGCTTCTCCAAAGGCAAGGTGGACCCTACTCTATTCACTCTCAAGGAGGACAACGACATGCTTCTGGTACAAATTTATGTTGATGATATAATATTTGCTGCCTCTAACATAGAATTGTCTAAACGCTTTGAGAAGATAATGTCCACACGCTTTCAGATGTCAATGATGGGAAAAATTTCATTTTTCTTAGGATTACAGATTTCTCAGAATCCCAGAGGCATCTTTATTAATCAATCCAAATATGCTCTAGAATATTTAAAGAAATATAACTTTGAAAATTGTGACCCCGTGGACACTCCAATGGTGGAGAAATCTAAGTTAGATGAAGATAGGAATGGGACTATTGTCGATCCAAAACTTAACCGTGGGATGATCGGCACCCTTCTCTATCTGACTGCTAGCAGGCCTGATTTGTAATTTGCCGTATGCATGTGTGCCCGGTATCAGGCTCGGCCTACCGAAAAGCACCTACATGTTGTTAAAAGGATCTTTCGGTATCTCAAAGGAACACTTCATCGTGGTCTATGGTATCCGAAAGATTCCTCTATTGCTTTAATATCATACGCAGATGCCGATCATGCTGGATGTCAAGACACGAGGCATAGCACTTCTGGATCTGTGCAACTCCTTGGAGACAGATTGATTAGTTGGTCTTCAAAAAGGCAGAAAAGCGCTGCAATTTCTAGAACAGAGGCTGAATACATCGCCATGTCCGGTTGTTGTGCTCAAGTCCTTTGGATGAGATCACAATTAACTGACTACGGTTTAGGATTTAACAAAATCCCGATGTATTGTGACAACAAGAGCGCCATTGCCCTTTGCTGCAACTATGTTCAACACTCCCGGGCCAAGCACATAGACATTCGCTACCATTTCATTAAAGAGCAGGTGGAGAACAGAGTGATCGAGCTGTATTTTGTCACTACTGAGTATCAGCTGGCAGATATGTTCACCAAAGCCCTAGATCGAGGACGAATCGAGTTTTTGATCGACAAGCTTGGCATGAAATCATTCACTCCAGCGACTCTCAAAGAATTGGCAGAAGAATCAGCTGAATAGTGGTAGTAAACTATTCAGGCGTATCCTTTGCTCGTGATCATGTATATTATCGTAAATATATAAACCACAAAAAGAAAAATACAAAAATATAAAACCAAGAAAAACCATAAAAAATATAAAACCTACAAAAACCATAAAAATTATAAAATCAAGAAAAACCAAAAATATTTTTGTTTTTTTTTAAATCAGGCATGTCTTTTAGTACGGTAATATTTACGGCTTTAGAAATGTCGATCAATATTGACACGACGCCATAAATAGAGTCCGTATAAAAGTTGTACATTTTTAAAACATGCCCATTATGGCTTGTAGTTATTTCAGACTGCAACCCGGTTTTCATATTAAAGTCACGTATTTCCTTGGAAAACGTTGGCTCACAACGGGAATTAATTTTCTCGGGCATGATTTACAAGCCAAATCATGCAAAGGGATCAAGTTTACTTTACAACTTGGTCTAACACGAGTTAGTGTACGTCTCAGTGCATTAATTTGTCAAAATAAGAGAAATCTTATTGCCACCACGAATCAATCTTTTTCAAGATACTAATTGGAAATGCTTTCATTAATATTTGACTCTTTAAACAATGACTACAACTCTTTAAATAGAAAACGGGTCATCGTTTAAGGGGGAGAAAATATTAAATCATCTTCGTCATCAAAACGATTTTCAAAAGTGTTTGTGGAAAATTAATTGGCTAATGAGTGGTCTTGTTTTAGAATACAACTTGTGCTCGTTCAATGTGATAGGAATTGCTTTAAGATCTTGAGATTTGCTAATAGGTTGCGATGCTTAAGTTGTGTTGGCTAAGTTTAACAATGGATAGGGAGATTAGAAAAGAAAACCAAAAAGACAAGGAATAAAAAGGGAAAAGAATAGGAAAGTATAGGGTTAAAAAAGACTAAAGGTGAAACTTGAAATTTTTTTTACCTAAGTCAAACCAACCCCCCCCCCCCCCCCCCCCGTTCATTTTCATCTTCACTGTTTATCTTCTTTCTCATTTCCCTCCGCCATTAACGCACACACAAGCTCCTAAAAACTTTCGTTTTCAATCACTCAACTCAGTTCATTCGATTTAAAAGGTAATAACATCAATCTTTAACTTATAATTAGCCCAATTCATCATTTAAATTCTGTTAATTGATTCGGATAATCAACTTTATCAAAATTAGGGATCGTTTGCCTAATTAGGGTTTAATTGATTAGGGTTTTTGGTGGGTTTTGCTCGGAATATCATTAGATTGTGTTAAGTTGCCTTAGATTGCCTTAGAACTCACAAACGCGACTAGATTAATCATTTATAGGGTGCGTTTAAAAGATCCGAATGAACATGACTGAACAAACTTCCGAATGAAGGAAGTTCCGAACGAACTTCCGAATGAAGGAAGTTCCGGATGAACTTCCGAATGAAGGAAGTTCCGAACGAACTTCCGAATGAAGGAAGTTCCGGATGAACTTCCGAATGAAGGAAGTTCCGAACGAACTTCCGAATGAAGGAAGTTCCGGATGAACTTCCGAATGAAGGAAGTTCCGGATGAACTTACGAATGAACTTCCGAATGAAGAAGTTCCGAGTGAACTTCCGAATGAAGAAGTTCCGAGTGAACTTCCGAATGAAGAAGTTCCGAGTGAACTTCCGAATGAAGAAGTTCCGAGTGAACTTCCGAATGAAGAAGTTCCGAATGAAGAAGTTCCGGACGAACTTCCGAATGAAGAAGTTCCGAGTGAACTTCCGAATGAAGAAGTTCCGAATGAAGAACTTCCGAATGAAGAGTTCCGAATGAAGGACTTCCGAATGAAGATTTCCGAATGAAGGACTTCCAAATGAAGATTTCCGAATGAAGGACTTCCGAATGAAGATTTCTGAATGAAGAGTTCCGGATGAAGAGTTATTTGATTGATAGATGTTTGCCTGTTATAAGTACTTGTTGAAATGTGTTATGCTTGGAAGTAAAAATGATACATATCTATATATTTTTGTGCATCAACCTTTCATGTCTTATCTTAAGCAGATACAATGACTAATCCAACAGTACAAGCAATCCAAGACTCTAGAGCAGCAGCAATTGCCGAAGCACGAACACTCAAGTTCATACCAAACAATTACCGGCTGAAGCAAGTCTCAAAATCCACTCACCATGGATTCAAAGTAGCCATAGCAATCCTTGATCACTCTCATTTCAAGAATGCTTTAAGGAGTACTGCCTCGGTGCCTTATGATTACATGTATGAGTTCTGGGCTACTAAGGAAAGCACCTCAAACAAGATCACCTTCACTCTCGACAACAAGCAGCAGACACTTACTGTTTCAGACTTCCGTAAGATATTTAGCATTCGGGATACACCCAAAGGTATGTCATTTTCCAGGGATCCTACTAAATACGAACTTATGGAGTTGTTCGAAGCTCTTGGATGTCCTGACATACGAGTTGTGTCTGAGTTTACCACCGCTAAAGTAGGTCAACCTTGGAGAGCAATGTTGGGTATTCTCAGTAGATTTCTTACACCGAAAACAAGTGGACATGATGCTTTGCGTAGTCCAATTATGAACATCTTCCATGGAATGTACACAGGCGCAAATGCAGATTATGCATTATTGTTATGGGAAGAATTCACCTTTCAACTCTTCCAAAACAAGAAGCTGAAGACTAACTTCTTTCCTTACCCTCGGTTTATCAAGCTTATCATTAATTATTGTATGAAGAATGATGTTACTATTGATAGGCGTGCAGCAAGTCGTCATCACACTGAAGAGGCTGATCATACTGTAGATCTAAGGCATGAAGGACCATCTGGTGGTGTGATTCCTGGTCCTATTCCCGATTATCTCCTGACGGATAAAATTAAAGGTTCTGCTGATTACAAGCTACTGCTGCTAGAAATCAAGAAGCTAAAAGCAAGCCTTCAGACAGTAGAAGACTCGTCTACTACGGTCAAGAGTAAAGGTAAACGCAAGCAACCAGCTGCTTTACCTGAACCTGAAACCAAGAAGAAGAAGTCTGACGCTAAGAAGGGAAAAGCACTGCTGATGAGTTTGTTCTACGTGACGAAGAAAATGTTGATGATCCTGCTCTTGACAAGGCTGAGAGAAAATTAATGAAGATAGCTATTGAAAGGAGTAGGAAAGACACGGGAGGTAGTGGTTCTGGTGCACAGATGAATATTGAAGAAGAGTACGAGGAGCCAGAGGATGTTTATGAGTTTGGAACACCTGAACAGTATTCTACTTCGAAGGAGACATCCATCCCCGTTTCAGCAAGTGTTGAAAAGGAGTCTGGTGCTCCCACAATCATGGTACCTACTCAACCTTTAGTAACTCAACCTCCACCAATACAACCCTTACCAACCCAACCGGTTTCAACACCATTAATTCCACCTCCAATAACTCCCATTCTCAGTACTGTGGTCACAACCGAGCCTCTTCAACCAACCCAGAGCAGCTCTGCATCGTCTACAATGGCTGCATTTGTAATGGCCGAAATGTTGGATAAACATACGGATATTCAAAAAAGAGAGATGGATGAACTTCGCCAAGAGCTACATAGACGAGTTCAAAGTGAAGAAGCATCTAAGAAAGCCCAAGAAGAGATGCTTGCTAAGTTCGCTGCAGAGATGGAGTTGACACGTAAAGCTCATGCAGAAGAACTAGCTCAGGTTAAGCAGGCTGAAGCTGATAAACATGCTGTACGAATCACGAGACTTCAGGCTATGAGGGATAAATACAAGGAGCAGAAAGAAGCACTTGAAGCTTCTGTTGAAGAGAGAGTGAAAGAATCCGTTGAGTCCGTTATGCCAAAACTGCGTGATGAAATGAAGAAACTCGCAGCTGATAACTTGATGATCAAGTCATCCAATCCTTCGGAATCCACCTACAAAATTGCCTATGAGTTAACGGATTTTGAATTAAAGAAGATCCTCAAAGCTCGCATGAGGGAACTTGGATCTTTTGATAAATCTAAGATTCAACGGACACTCTACAAATCCCTGAATGACGCTATCATGGAGGATGATCGGTTGTTCAAGATGTTTAGAAGTGTGGTACCTTATCACATTCTACCTGAGGAAGAAAGGGAAGAAAGTGAACAAGAAGAGGGTGACGGGGAAGAAGAAGAAGAAGACGAAGAAGAAGAAGGAGAAGATGATGATGGTGGTGATGATGATGAGGATGATGATGATGATGATGGTGATGATGGTGGTGATGGTAATGAGGAGAGTGCTAAGGGGAGCAACGAGGATAGCGATGAGGATGATGAGGGTACACAGCCTAAAAAGGGGGACAAGGTAGTTAGCACAAAGAAACCATCTAAGTCTGGTACCAAGTCTCAAAAAGATGCTGAGCAGAAGGAAAAATCTACCTCAACGGAATCAAGACGATCCAAGTGGTGCCACGATGTGAATGCTACTACGGCGTCATCAATTCCTGGTACATCTATTGCTGTGTCTATACCTGTTACCACTAACCCTGTTAGTTCTGTTGTTGTTGCTCCTGTGATTGCAGAGTCAGTAACTGAACCTGAAGCTGCACAACACTCGCCCGTTCATGACACCGCCGAGATGCCTGAATCAGAACCAGCAGATGTTCATGTCTCTACTCCTCTACAACAAGAACCACAATCTACTATTCCTGAGTCAAGCACACGGGACTGGGCAGACACTTTGGAGATTGACGAGACTGCACCACCACAAGCTTGGATCACGGCAGTGGCTCAATATGATCCAATCACAGACGCTGACAGAGATGTTCTATATCTCCGTATCCGTAGTCCGATAGACTTGTGTGCATTTCTGGCTCATGAGTATAAGACTTCGGTTACTCCGTCTTTGGTGAAGAGAGCACTAAAGGATAAGAGAATTCACGCCAAAACTAGGTTGACCCGAATGGAGTTCGAGTATTATGCTGACGAGGTCCTGAAAGCTCTTAACACCGTTCAAAGGCCAGGCCTCCATGAATCAGAAAGAGCTCCACCTCCACTTGATCCTTCTCAAGACAATCAGATTGCTCTCGACTTCTTCGTCACCTATGATCTTGAGTATCTTCTGAAGGGTTCATCAAAGTACGCAACCTCCCTGACCTTGCTGAAAGCTGCCAACTGGGGGACAATACCCTGGATCGAGGAAAAGGTAAACCGACTCTGGGTCCCAAGGGTAACTCGTAATTATGATATGTATGCTTTTATAGGTGCATCTCATTGGGACGAACGAGTCCGAAGGGCGTACAGGGGTTGCTGCTTAGCCAATTCAGGAAGCAACGTTAGATCCGATATTCGCATCTCCAGCATTTTGGGACTGAAAACTGAAGCCAAGAATGGCTATTATCATGTGACGGAGATTCGTCTGAAAAGGGAGGATGACAGAGAATACAAAATCCAGCAGGGAGATTTTTCTATCATTCGCCTTAAGGATATCGAAGACATGCTGCTTATGATGACCCGGGATCAACTCACCCATATTGCTCGTGAAGACATCATTGCTTTGAATACAGCACTTCATATGTTCACACGAAGCGTTGTTATCAAGAAACGAGTTGAAGATCTTCAATTGGGAGTCGAAAGCTACCAACGGAAGCTTAACCTCACCCGTCCAATGAATCAAGTTCTACCTCAACATGTAGATAGATGTCCCTATACCGGCATTTTTGTCCCGAATTACGGCATTTTCTACTTGAACAGTCGAGGGTTAATGAAGTTTATGAGGGTGGGTGAGCTTTATAAGTACAGTGATGGGACTCTCCTATACGTCAGAGGAAAGTTGGAGCATCTTAATTCGGGTGGGACTTTACCAGAGATGACTGAGGATTGACATCAGGGTTATCGGCAGATGGCGAAGTATGTGATCAAGAAGATTGATCAAAAGCTCTGTGAACGTAGATTGATGAGGAGTTTAGAAAGATTCGTTGGTGGTAGACCATATGGAGTGCACCACAAGTTACTGCAACGATCCATCTAATGGGTCGTACATTTCAGTCCACTTTATATTGGTTTTTAATTGTGAATATGTAAATTTGTGAATATTGTGCTTTTACGGCTTGATGTAGTGTTACGGTATGATAATTTTTCAAGAATTTCTCACGAGATTCTAAATCTTTCAAAATATATCATACTATAGCACTACAACTATCCCTTATTAATTTAAGGGGGAGCATTAACATGTTCTATGGCCAAACATCGATTTCATTTTTTTACCCAAAGACCGGTTAATCCATTCAATATCCCAAATATTAATGGTTAACATTTTGGATAAGGGGAGAAAATGGGATTAAGGAGACTTAAATGATACTTGGCTAAAAGATGAAAAAGACTTAACGATAATCCAACTTAATATGTGTAAAGCACGTGTTAAGGGGGAGCGTTTTTGATGAACAAAACACCTAAGGTACAAAACTTTTGATTTCAATATCACAAGTACCTTAGGTGATTTTCAAGGATTTTTCATGGTGGCTATACCTTCCCAAAACACGCTTAATTCACGACGATGTGGTGACAAAAGGGTGGTAGGAATAGGTTTAGTCCAATGATTCATCAGAGCCGATGGAATCTTCCCAAGGACAATTCCCTAGATAGAATTAGAAGTCCTAGGAAAGATGGAGAAAGAATGTGAACGTAGCTGAGTACCGACTAATTACTGATGCTAGCACTGGAACAATCACAACAAGGTGCTAGTGATGATGTATTGGTAAGTACTGAAGGGGTTGAAGAATGAAAAAGAAATGTAAAGATAAAGGGTGTAAAGAAAGAAGCCCTCCTTACAACTTTAGGCAGAAACCGGGTCAATACATATGCTATTGAGATCATTTTTGTTAATGATTATCGATATTGAAGAAAGACATCATGGACCCAGTGATGCAATGCACAACCCTTCCCAGCTAACTCAAATATCTCTCAAAAGGTATTTGTTTTAATCACACGGAGATCAACACGTTATCTATTGGTTTATTCACTATGAATAGACTGATATTGAAAAGGTGGCACTCCTCTCCAGCCATCGCTCACTAAATCAAAACGCACTATCGAGTCTAGAGCCACGAGATCATCAAAAGTCTCATTAGGAAACTTTCCATTTATTCCTTGCTTTCTCACACACTGTGAAAAGTAAGAGATTTTCATGAGTCCTACGCAATATTCCTGTAATATTGCCAGAACATCCGAGTAATACGTAAGTATTACAATGAAGATGGAAATCCTGCTTGAGCCAACATCAAACAAGCTCATGGTAGGTTACACGTGCGGTTCTTTTAGAACCAATCTTGTGAAAAACTGGAAAGAAACAGTGGTTTAATTCTTAATTGAACTTAAACTCGTTCCAGGCCTCTACGCATTATCATATGATCTTGCCAGAACACTCAGAGTGACTCTTGATTGATCACAGTGACGAGTGGAAATCCTTCTAGTGTTAACATCAAACAGCACTTGGTAGGTGACGTGCAAGATTCTTTATGAATTGAGCTCGTGATAACTGGAAAGCAACGATGGTGAAAATCTTAATTGAAATTCACTTGTTCCAGGTTTCATGAATTGACGGCTTCAAATCACAAGGATAATTTATCCAAGTGATTCACTCTTTATGTTCGCAGTCAGCTTTGGACGGTCGAATAAAGAGAACGGGTTTACCCGCGAAATCCTGTCAGGAAGTTACTTAATTAAAACTATCCGTCACAGGTACGATATCTAATATCGTCCAACGGTCTTCACCGACTGGAGGTAAAATGCTACCGAATTAGAATAAAATGTCAAAGCCATTTTATTCGTTCGTTGCTGTGTACCTGTTAAAGACGGTGGCGTTGTTGTGTACCTGTTGAAGACGGTGGCGTTGCTGTGTACCAGTTGAAGACGGTGATGTTGCGGTGTACCTGTTGAAGTCGTTCCCACATGCTTATGTTTTTCTGCATCAAAGTTTAGCAAAATTCAAGAAAGTGCAAAATGAAGTCTTCCGCTGTACCAAACTCTGAAGCTTTCGAGAATTCAACAAAAAGACATAAGTGTGTGGAACATGGAGTCACGAGGAGGCAAGTTTCACAAGAAGGCAAAGATCGCACGTGATTGGTCAAAAGAACAATGCTCTCAAGCCAAAGCCAAAAAGATCAAATCAAAATATTCACAACAAAAAGAAAGAAGAAAAGACTACGAGCTGAAGAATGAAGACTTAGTATAGTATGCTAGGTTTAGAACTTTGTAAAGTGGAGTGACCTCCCTTAGGGGGAGATTGTTAGAAATACGTTTTTACGTATATTAGAAGTATCGGTCACTCCACAATATTATTTATGTTGTAATAGCTCGTAGTTAGTGTTACTTATTAAATTAAGTAAGAAACCGACCCATGGGCTTGTCATGGGTCGGCCCAAGCCCAAATAAGGGCCTTGGATATAAATACCCCTTTCCACCATGGAAAGGGGTTGGTTGTTGTTCATTCCTTGTTTTTCATTTAATAAAAAGACACATAGTTTCTCTCTCACTTTCTCTCTCTAGTTTCTCTCTCTAGGAATCTTCAACCCACTTCATAGATTCATAGGTTATCAAGATTCTACAGTTCACAAAAAAGATGCCAATGAAAATAGAAAGAGTCAAAAGTAATTAAAGAAGGCAAATGTAACACCCCCAAATTTCGGTCATAACAGCGGAAGGGTCATTGGGTGTTACTATCATGGTTCAATCTCATAATCATAGAAAACGGCTCTAAACAAGTCGTTTTAATAAACATCCATTCATTATCATTTAATAAAAGTACAATTTCATACACGGTCCCAATTAACTTCAAGTTTACAAAACTTAGTAAATGTTAAAAATTATTTGAATGGATATAATTTATAAAAGCGGGCCAAAACATTTCAATAAGCAAGCTTCACGAAACCGCCTTCATCGAGTGCCTTGTTAGAAATACGTTTTTACGTATATTAGAAGTATCGGTCACTCCACAATAATATTTATGTTGTAATAGCTCGTAGTTAGAAAATAGTCATTAGTTACTTATTAACTTAAGTAAGAACCGGTCCATGGGCTTGTCATGGACCGGCCCAAGCCCATGTATGCTTGGAACTATAAATACCCCTTTCCACCTTGGAAAGGGGTTGGTTGTTGTCATTTCCTAGTTTCCATTTAATAAAATACACATAGTTTCTCTCACTTTCTCTCTCTAACTTTCTCTCTCTAGAAATCAACAAACCCCTTCATAGTTTCATTGATTATCAATATTCTACATTTGGTATCAAGAGCTATGGGGTGATTTAAGGTAGTGATTTGTGTGGTTTTTCAGTTTTTGATTGTATTTGTGTTCTTTAAGAAGATCATCTTGATTCTTGGTGTTTTTTGGTGTTTTGGTGATTGGGATTAGTAGATAAGTATTAGTTGTTACTTATTTTAGTCGAAAGCTCAAAACTTTTTGGGTTATTTGGTAAAAATCGGGGTTTTTTATCATCTTTTTGTTCGACTGTGCATACTCGAACAAGTTTCTGATTACCCAGAAAAGTTCCGAACCAAGCACTTCCGAATCAAGCAAAAAGGTTCCGAACCAAGCACTTCCGAATCAAGCCAAAAAGTTCCGAATCAAGCACTTCCGAATCAAGCACTTCCGAATCAAGAACTTCCGAATCAGCAACGTCCGAATCAACAACTTCCGGATCAAGCCAAAAGTTCCGAATCAAGGGTGATTTTGCTTGTTTTTCGACGATTTTTTAGAGGATTTAATCTTGGTTTCTTACAACAAAAACTTAACATAATTCATAAACTTTACTTCACTGCTCGATCAACCGATAATCTCTGTTTCTTTGAAGAAAACAAAATGAATCCAAGTTCATTAATGCCTCAGATGACATCTCTTACGGATATCTCGATCATAACGGGGACTGATAGTCGTCCACTAATGCTTATCAAAGAGGTGTTTGAGGCATGGCAGGGCCGTATGATGCAATACTTGAAGGGCAAACCAACATACGGAAGGCTTATGGTCAAATCGATTTTAAATGGTCCACTCGACTATGGTACCATTGTGGCAAATAATGTGTCTCGACCAAGAGAATATGAAGAACTCACACCGGCACAACAACTCATTGCTGATGCTGATGAAAAGGCTCTACAGACACTTCTCCAAGCTCTTCCGCATGATATTTATCGTATGGTTAGTCAATATACGGTTGCCAAAGATTTATGGGAACGGTTAAAGGTGTTGCTACAAGGTACGTCTCTCACCAAACAGGAAAGGGAGTGTCAGCTGTATGATCTGTTTGATAGATTCACGTACAGCCCAGGGGAAACACTACACGATTATTACTTCAGATTCACTACTCTAATGAATGATCTGAATGTATACAATCTTATAATTGCTCCATTCCAGGTTAACACCAAGTTCTTGAATACTTTACCTCAAGCTGAATGGGGTGAGTATATTACCGATGTGAAGTTAACCCGGGATTTGCATAAGTGCAAATTAGATCAAATCTATGCTTTTCTTCAGCAGCATGAGAAGCATGTGATTATGCACCGTTCTCCTCGCGGTATGTACCCAGATTCCTTAGCTTTGATGGCGAATCAACCAAGCTTGTCACACAACAACACACCTTATATCTTGGGACATCAAGCCTATCATCCATCACCTTATATGACACCCACCTTCCCACAATACTCGATTCTACCACAACCACCCACCTCACATCAGCAACAATATCAGTTCAATGCACCTTCACCACAGTATGCTTCACAACTTCATCCAGCAAATGTTGCACCTTATGCTCAGCCTTCATATTCTTCTTATCAAGAGAATGCAGCATATCCAACAAGCTACCCTGATCAAATGAGTATTCCTTCTACTGATTATGCAGCTCATCCAGATCAAGCACTGTATTGTGATGATGAGGAAGTCCCCGTTCCTGTATTCCAACAAGGAGCTGACCCAGTTGAAGTGCTAACTACTATGTCTGCTTATCTCACAAGAACTTTAAGCAAACGAGGATACAGAGGATCAGCTCCTACCAAAAATCAGTTGAGGAATTCATCCAATTCTCGCCAACAAGCTACAATTGAGAATGGCAGGGTAATGGTTCAGCCAATTCAACCATATCAGGGGAGACCTTCCACATCAACCAATGCTCGCACGGTCAATCCTGCTCCTACTCCAATGGTTAACAATCCTCCACGGGCTAATACAGGCAAGTTGAGAATGATTACATGCTACAACTGCAAGGAAGAGGGTCATATGTCCAGGGATTGTAAGAAACTCAAGAGAAGAAGGGATGGACAGTGGTTTGCAGAAAAGATCTATCTGGTAAATGCTCAGGCGCAAGGAAGGGAACTTGATGAAGAGGAGCTTGCATTTCTTGCTGATCCAGGGATTGCTGAACAAGACGTTGTCACTACGCAGAATGCAACTTACCAAGCCGATGATCTTGATGCGTATGACTCCGACTGTGATGACTTTCAATCTGCAAAGGCTGCTCTCATGGCAACTATCTCCAGCTTAGGGCCAGAAAAGAGATCTGAGGTACTTATTAATACCACCGATAATACCACTGATCCTAGTATTCAACCACATCAAGTTGTGCAAGAGAGTGCTGACTCGAATGAATCTTCGGTGGTGAGTCCTTCAAACGAGGAGACAAACAATGATAGCAATATCAATGTGAGTCCCCAGACTTTGAGTGAATCACAACCGGGACCCAGTTCGCATACGCCTACTCCTGCTCAACAAGATTTGGTCATGGTTCCTGCTACATTACTAAGCCAAATGAATGCTGCACTCTTAGAAACCTTAGCTAAGAATAAGAATTTGTCTGATGAGCTTGCCTTAAGCAATGAGAAAGTTCAAACCTTGGAACTAGTGCCTTCGTCTAGTGTTCTAACTAATCTCGAATATGATCACTTTAGAAACAAACAAATGGGTCACTTGCAAGAAATCGAAAACTTAAGAGCAAATCTGTCTAATGAACTTCAAGAAAAGGAGTTAGTGGTCACTAATTTTCAAAAACTTCAAACGGATTTTGAATCACTAGAGTCTAAGAAGAATGAAATGGAGATTAATGCCACTAATAAGATTAGAAGTCTAGATTACTTGCTGTTAAGACAATACGCTGCTTCTCAACTAGTTCACTTATTTGATGCTTCGTTTAGAGAGTTTAACTTATCACGTCTAAAAGGCCTTCCCCCTAATCCACGGTATGCAAAACAAGCTTTAAGACATAGTCCTAGACTTTATAATGCAACTCAATTAGGATTGTCTTTAGACCCGATTGTTTTTCCTGATGATCGAACAAGTAAGGATCTAGTTGATGAGGATCGGTCATACAATTCTGCAAAATATCCCGAGTGTGATTATTTTAAATTGAATAAGGAGCTTGCAAAAACGGATTTTAGAATTCGCTTCCATATGGACAAAGATCTCATAACAGCACCGACCTACATATTAGATGAAGAAAACCCTAGTACTTTTCCTACACTTGTCAATATGGAAGGTCCTAAGGAAATTCCAAAGGATCTTCCACCAGTTAGCACTGTATGGTTAAACTTGCAAGAGATTAATCAATACTTTACTAATTTTGACAAGGTCATTTTGGAACGTACGACTTCAAATGGCCTAAACGCCGGAGAATGGGCTTTCGAACATATGAACGAGGTGTTTAAAACTGAGATCAATCCGTTTGTCGAAAGTCTAAAAGGAATTTTTGCATCTCTTAAAGAAAATCTTGTGTTTGAAATTGGTGAAGTTCAAAAAGTGTTTTATGAAATGGACACCGCTTACGAACTACAACTAATTGAAAAACAAAAGATTTTAACTGAATATGACCGATTCTTGTCTGCAGTAATCTCGTGTGATGTGCTTACTACTGTAAATGTTAATTATTCGAATGAGCTTACATCCGCTATGATTAATTGTGATGCTGTGAATATTTGTGAGGATATTTGTGATGATGTTTGTAATCTTTCTGTAAATGTTGCTGATACTGTAAATGAGGTAGATAATCATTCTTGTCACGAATCTAACGCTGAGTTTTTAAAGCTACAAGATTCCTACAATTTACTTTCAAAACGCTTTAATCAACTAGAACAACATTGTATATCTTTAGAATTAAAACAACAAACTCAAAATGAGAATCTTTTGATATCAAATGTTTGTGAAAACGGTGTTGAGACTAGTGACAAGATGATTGCAATTGTTAAGACATTAGAGGAAGAAATCATGAGATTGAAGAGAGAGGTATCATCAAAGGAAACATTAAAATTGGAACTAGAGGCTGCAGAGTCTAAAAACCAAGTCTTAGAAATTAGACTTTCGTCTGTTCTAGGGGAGATGGATCGGACAAGACAGGGATTATCCGCTCTTTATGGTTCACTAGAAGAACGCTTCGCTTTTAATGCGGCACAGCAACAATCTTTTGTTGAACAACTGAACCAAAAGTGCGAGGAAATCTCTGATTTGAACATCCTGCTCATAGACAAAAATATGGTTTTGGCTGAGTTAAAGGAGACACTTCTTCTCACCCGACAAGAAGTTGTTGATAACTTAGCTACCGACTCTGCACCGTCCACTAGTGCTCCAACAACCAAGTCAGTAGTGCTTTATAAGAATCCGCTTCATAAGAGAAACCCGGTTACCTACAATGATTATATGAGGAATGCCATTAAGCATGTCGATCTTCTTAGGGAATGCTAGTTCAGTTTTAAATAAAAAGAATCATGTTAAGACTAAAAGCTCTGCGCCTGTGCAGCAGCCTAAACCATTCATGAATTCTGATTTAAATTGTTGGAATTGTAATGAATGTATGTTTTCCCAGCGTCATGATTTGTGTCTGATTGATCACGTTAATGAAATGAATGCTATTAAGAATGGTCTTGAATGGAAGCCAACGGGTAGAACTCGTGCCCAAGTTGGCTGGCAATGGCGTCCCACTGGTAGGACCTTTACATTAGATGGAAAAATGTGCCCTTTAACTAGGAATGCATCCATTGAGGTTAGGTCTGAGCGTCCTTTAGTTAGGAACACTCGCACTCAAGTATGGAAACAGCGCCCTTTAATTAGGTCAGCCCCCACTATAGTGCCTATCAGTGAAGAAATACCTCAGGATTTAAGCCAACTAGAATCTACACCACCAATTAAGAAGAAGAAGGCTAGGAAATCTAAGAAACCTAGAGTTAGCAAATCTAAGATTATTAAATCTGTACCTGCTAATAACAAGGAACACTCAGATTCCGATACCTCTACATTGTCTTTGTGTGGTGATATTTTCAGGTGGTCCAAATCATCCTGTGGTATTTGGACTCCGGTTGTTCAAAACATATGATCGGAAATCGCTCGATGCTCCGAAATTTCGTCAGCAAGTTTCTTGGTACGGTTAAATTCGGGAATGATCATATAGCAAAGATTATGGGGTACGGTGAATATCAGATTGGAAACGTGACGATTTCTAGGGTATACTATGTAGAAGGTCTTGGTCATAACTTATTCTCAGTAGGACAGTTTTGTGATTCCAACCTTGAGGTTGCTTTTCGACAACACACTTGTTTCTTCCGCAACTTGGAAGGAAAAGATTTGTTGAAGGGATCTCGTGGTGCAAATCTATATACCTTGTCCTTACAAGACATGATGGCCGCCTCTCCAGTATGTCTTCTCTCTAAAGCATCTAAGACCAAGTCATGGTTATGGCATCGCAGATTATCTCATCTTAACTTTGATGCTATTAATCATCTGGCTAAAAACGATTTAGTTCGTGGTCTTCCAAAGCTTAAATTTCACAAGGATCATTTATGTTCCGCGTGTTCAAGGGGGAAAAGTACCAAGAAATCTCACAAGCCCAAAGCTGAAGACACCAATCAAGAAAAACTTCATCTTTTGCATATGGATCTTTGTGGGCCGATGAGAACTGAAAGTGTGAGCGGTAAGAAATTCATTCTGGTAATTGTGGATGATTTCTCCAGGTTTACATGGGTTAGATTTCTACGTACAAAGGATGAAGCACCGAAGGCTATCATCACTTTTCTGAAATTCATTCAGGTACGTTTGAATACCACTGTCCGCCGTATTCGTACAGACGATGGTACAGAGTTCGTCAACCAGACTCTTCGTGATTATTATGAAGGAGTTGGTATATCACATGAAACATCCGCTGCACGCACTCCACAACAAAACGGTGTCGTTGAAAGACGGAATCGTACACTTATGGAAGCTGCTAGGACCATGCTTATTTATGCGAACGCTCCATTGTTCTTGTGGGCAGAGGCTATTTCTACTGCATGTTTCACCCAAAACCGTTCTATCCTTCGGAAACGCCATGGAAAAACACCTTATGAGCTTTTACATGACCGTAAACCCGATGTTTCATTTTTCCATGTGTTTGGTGCTCTTTGTTATCCAAACATCAATAGTGAGAACTTGGGTAAGCTTCAACCGAAAGCCGATATAGGTATTTTCATTGGTTACTCACCGTCTAAAAGAGCATACCGAATCTATAACCGTCGTCTTGGCAATATTGTAGAAACTATGGACGCAGATTTCGACGAGCTGACAGCGATGGCTTCTGAGCAACACAGCTTTGAACCCGCGCTTCATGAGATGGGAACCGGTGCTATTAGTTCCGGATTAGTTCCCAATAATCCTACTTCTACATCATTTTTACCACCAACAAGGCCCGAGTGGGATAAACTGTTTCAACCGTTGTTTGATGAATTCTTCGATCCCCCGACTGATGAAGTTCCAGCACCTGTAGTAATTGCTCCAATACCTGAAGTGGTTGCTCAAGCTAATGAACCTTTATCTAATGCATCTACAATTCACATTGAACCGGATGCACCTTCACCAAGTGATTCTCAAACTACACCTGAATCATCACCCCTACTTGTGCCTAATGATGTGGAAGAGGATTCTACTGATCACGACTTGGAATATGCTCACTTGCAAGAGCTTCCTTTCTTTGGTGTAGCGATCCCTGAAAACCCTTCAGCCGCATCTACCTCAGAAGAAGCTCCTTCTATTGTTCACTCCAGACCACCTAGGATTGAAAACCATAGCACTAAATGGACAAAAGATCACCCAATTAGGAATGTCATTGGAGATCTAGATCGACCAGTCTCTACACGCCATCAATTACAAGAGAGTGCACTATATTGTTACTTTGATGCATTTATCTCTGAAGTTGAACCCAAAAATTGGCAGCAGGCTATGACCCAATCATCTTGGATTGAAGCTATGCAGGAGGAACTAAACGAATTCCAACGACTTGAAGTATGGGAATTGGTTCCTCGCCCTGACAAGGTTAACATCCTTACTTTGTTATGGGTTTATAAGGTTAAACTTGATGAGATGGGTGCGGTATTGAAGAATAAAGCTAGATTGGTCGCTAGAGGATATAAACAAGCCTTGGGTATAGACTTTGAGGAATCTTTTGCTCCTGTGGCTAGATTGGAGGCGATTAGACTATTCCTTGCGTTTGCTGCTCATATGAACATGATCGTCTATCAAATGGATGTGAAGACGGCATTTTTGAACGGTGAACTAAGGGAAGAAGTTTATGTTAGTCAACCGGATGGGTTCGTCAGTACGGAGTCTCCTAATCATGTGTACAAGCTTAAGAAGGCTCTCTATGGGTTGAAACAAGCTCCACGCGCGTGGTATGATCTCCTGTCAACATATCTCATGTCGGAAGGCTTCTCCAAAGGCAAAGTGGACCCCACTCTATTCACTCTCAAGGAAGGCAACGACATGCTTCTGGTACAAATTTATGTTGATGATATAATATTTGCTGCCACTAACATTGAATTGTCAAATCGATTTGAGAAGATAATGTCCACACGCTTTCAGATGTCGATGATGGGAAAAATTTCATTTTTCTTAGGATTATAGATTTCTCAGAATCCTAGAGGCATCTTTATTAATCAATCCAAATATGCTCTAGAATCTCTTAAGAAATATAACTTTGAAAATTGTGACCCCGTGGACACTCCAATGGTGGAGAAATCCAAGTTAGATGAAGATATGAATGGGACTATTGTCGATCCAAAACTTTACCGTGGGATGATCGGCACCCTTCTATATCTGACTGCTAGCAGGCCTGATTTGCAATTTGCTGTATGCATGTGTGCCCGGTATCAGGCTCGGCCTACCGAAAAGCACTTACATGTAGTTAAAAGGATCTTTCGGTATCTAAAAGGAACACTTCATCGTGGTCTATGGTATCCGAAAGATTCCTCTATTGCTTTAATATCATACGCAGATGCCGATCATGCTGGATGTCAAGACACGAGGCGTAGCACTTCTGGATCTGTGCAACTCCTTGGAGATAGATTGATCAGTTGGTCTTCAAAAAGGCAGAAAAGCGCTGCAATATCAAGCACAGAGGCTGAATACATCGCCATGTTCGGTTGTTGTGCTCAAGTCCTTTGGATGAGATCACAATTAACTGACTACGGTTTGGGATTCAACAAAATCCCGATGTATTGTGACAACAAGAGCGCCATTGCCCTTTGCTGCAACTATGTTCAACACTCCCGGGCCAAGCACATAGACATTCGCTACCATTTCATTAAGGAGCAGGTGGAGAACGGAGTGATCGAGCTGTATTTTGTCACTACTGAGTACCAGCTGGCGGATATGTTCACCAAAGCCTTAGATCGAGGACGAATCGAGTTTTTGATCGACAAGCTTGGCATGAAATCATTCACTCCAGCGACTCTCAAAGAGTTGGCAGAAGAATCAGCTGAATAGTCGTGGTAAACTATTCAGAGTATCCTTTGGTTGTGATCATGTATATTATCGTAAATATATAAACCACAAAAAGAAAATACAAAAATATAAAACCAACAAAAACCATAAAAAATATAAAACCTAGAAAAACCATAAAAATTATAAAATCAAGAAAAACCAAAAATATTTTTCGTTTTAAATCGGGCATGTCTTTTAGTACGGTAATATTTACGGCCTTAGAAATGTCGATCAATATTGACACGGTGCCATAAATAGAGTCCGTATAAAAGTTGTACATTTTTAAAACATGCCCATTATGGCTTGTAGTTATTTCTGACTGCAACCCGGTTTTCATATTAAAGTCACGTATTTCCTTGGAAAACGTTGGCTCAGAACGGGAATTAATTTTCTCGGGCGTGATTTACAAGCCAAATCATGCAAAGGGATCAAGTTTACTTTATAACTTGGTCTAACACGAATTTGTGTACGTCTCAGTGCATTAATTTGTTAAAATAAGAGAAATCTTATTGACACCACGAATCAAATTTTTTCAAGATATAAATTGGAAATGCTTTCATCAATATTTGACTCTTTAAACAATGACTACAGCTCTTTAAATAGAAATCGGGTCATCGTTTAAGGGGGAGAAAATATTAAAATCATCTTCGTCATTAAAATTGATTTTCAAAAGTGATTGTCAAAATTAAGGGCTACATGGAAATTGAGTGGTCTTGCTTTAGAACATGACTTGTGTTCGTTCTATGTGATATGCATTGCTTTTAGATCTTGGAGTTATGTTAATTGGATGCGATACTTAAGTTGTGTGAGTTTGTCGAGCTTAGTTTAACTAAGCAAAATTAAACTTACCAATGGAAAGGTAAAATGAATTGAAAAAGTTAGAAATAAAAAGGGAAAAGGAGTGAAAACTGTAGGGACTAAAGTGACATTTTGTGAAAGATGTTAGAAATTGACCTAAGTCAAACAACTCACCCCCCGCCCCCATTATTTCTCTGCACTGTTTCTTTCTATTATCTTGCCGCCATTAACAAACTTTCACAAGCTTGAAGAATATCGATTTTTAATCAACCAATCATGTTCTTTCGACTAAATAAGGTATATACATCAATATTTTAACTTCTAATCCACCTTACTTATCATGTAATTCTGCTCAATTAATCAGTTTAATCCACTTAGGGTTTATGATTAAATTAGGGTTAATTAACTAGGGATTTGTGGTGGGTTTTGTGCGGATTAGTATGATATGATGTTTTAATGCCTTAGTTTACCTTAGAAATCACAAATGCGCATAGATTAATCATCTTAGTTTCGAATGAAGGAATGTTCCGGATGAAGGAAGTTCCGAATGAAGAACTTCCGGATGAAGGATGTTCCGAATGAAGAACTTCCGGATGAAGGAAGTTCCGAATGAAGAACTTCCGGATGAAGGAAGTTCCGAATGAAGAACTTCCGGATGAAGGAAGTTCCGAATGAAGAACTTCCGGATGAAGGAAGTTCCGAATGAAGAACTTCCGATGAAGGAAGTTCCGAATGAAGAACTTCCGGATGAAGGAAGTTCCGGATGAAGAACTTCCGGATGAAGGAAGTTCCGAATAAAGAACTTCCGGATGAAGAAGTTCCGAATGAGGAAAAGTTCCGGATGAAGAGTTGTTTGATTATTATTGTTTGCATGCTATATGTACTTGTTGTTTTATCCTATGAAATGTGTTATGCTTAGAAGTAAGAATGATATATATCTATATGTTTTTGTGCATCAACCTTTCATGTCTTATCTTAAGCAGATACAATGACTAATCCAACAGTACAAGCAATCCAAGAATCTAGAGAAGCCGATATTGCTAAAGCACGAACACTTAAGTTTATACCCAACAATTACCGGCTGAAGCAAGTCTCAAAATCCACTCACCATGGTTTTAAGGTCGCCATAGCCATCCTCGATAACTCTCATTTCAAGAACGCCCTTAGGAGTACAGCCTCGGTGCCTTATGAGTATATGTATGAATTTTGGGCTACCAAGGAAATCACTTCAAACAAGATCACCTTCACCATCGACAACAAGCAGCAGACACTCACAGTTTCAGACTTCCGTAAGATTCTTGGTATACGGGATACACCCAAAGGCATGTCATTCTCGAGGGATCCTACTAAAGATGAACTCGTGGAGTTATTTGACGCACTTGGATGTCCGGAAATACGAGTTGCGTCTGAGTTTACCACTGCTAAGGTAGGACAACCTTGGAGAGCATTGATGGGTATTCTCAGTAAATGTCTTACACGAAAAACGAGTGGCCATGATGCTTTGCGCAGTCCGATAATAAACCTCTTCTATGGCATGTACAAAGCTGCAAACTCAGATTATGCTTTGTTGATATGGGAAGAATTCACCTTTCAACTCTTCCAGAACAAGAAGCTGAAGACAAATTTCTTTCCTTATCCAAGGTTCATCAAGCTTATCATTAATTACTTTATGAAAAATGATACTACTATTGATAGGCGTGCAGGAAGTCGCTATCACACTGAAGAAGCTGATGATACTGTGGATCTGAGGCATGAAGGACCGTCTATTGGTGTGATTCCGGGTCCTATTCCTGATTACCTTCTGTCTAAGAAAATCAAAGGTTCTGCTGATTACAAGCTACTGCAGATAGAAATCAAGAGGCTGAAAGCAAACCTTCAGACTGGAGAAGACTCGTCCACAACGGTTAAGAGTAAAGGTAAACGCAAACAACCAGCTGCGTTACCTGAACCCGAACCCAAAAAGAAGAAGACAGAGGGTAAGAAGGGAAAGGGTAAGGCTGATGAGATGCGTCTACGTGACGAAGAAGACATTGTTGATCCTACTCTTGATAAAACTGAGAAACAAATGATGAAGATAGCTATTCAAAGGAGTAGGAAAGATACCGGCGGTAGTGGTTCAGGTGCAAGGGTAGATATTTAGGATGAGTACGTGGAACCAGATGATGTTGATGAGTTTGGGTCACCTGAACATTATTCCACTTCGAAGGAGCCATCAATCCCTATTTCAGCAAGTGTGGAAAAGGAGTCTGTTGCTCCTACGATCATGGTGTCAACTCAACCCTTAGCAACTCAACCTCCACCCATACAACCCTTACCAACCAGACCGGATTCAACACCATTTCTTCCACCACCTATAATTCCCATCCTTAGTACCGCAGTAACAACTGAGCCTCTTCAATCAACCCAGAGCAGCTCTGCAACATCTGCAATGGCTGCATTAGTGATGGCCGAAATGTTTGACAAACATGTGGATACTCACAAACGAGAAATGGATGAACTTCGCCAAGAGTTGCAAAGACAAGCTCAAAGTGAAGAAGCATCTAGGAAAGCCCAAGAGGAGATGATTGCTAGGTTCGCTTCAGATATGGAGTTGACTCGAAAAGCACATGCAGAAGAACTAGCTCGGGTTAAGCAGGCTGAGGCTGATAAGCATGCTGCACGTATCACCAGACTTCAAGCGATGAGGGATAAATACAAAGAGCAAAAAGAAGCACTTGAAGCCTCTGTGAAAGGAAGAGTGCAAGAATCCGTTGAATCCCTAATGCCTAAACTGCGTGATGAGTTGAAGACACTTGCTGCTGACAACTTGATGATCAAATCATCCAATCCTTCAGAAGCCGCCTACAAGATTGCTTATGACCTGACGGATTTTGAATTGAAGAAGATCCTTAAGGCTCGTATGGTGGAACTTGGGTCGTTTGATAAGTCTAGGATTCAACGGGCTCTATACAAAATCACATTCTACCTGAAGAGGAAAGGGAAGAAAGTGAGGAGGAAGAGGGTACTGGTGAAGAGGAAGAGGAAGAAGAAGGAGAAGAAGAGGAAAAGAATGACGATGATGGTGATGATGAGGATAAGGATGAGGATGATGATGACGAGGATGAGGATGATGATGATGGCGATGATGGTGGTGATGGGAATCAGGAGAGTGCTAGGGGTAGTAACGGGGATGACAATCAGGATGATGATGGGGGTGAACAGCCGAAAGAGGGAGACAAGGTTACCAGCTCCAAGAAAACTGCTAAGGCTGGAACCAAGTCCAAGAAAGATGCAGCGCAGAAGGACAAATCTACATCATCGGAATCAAGACGAACTAAGTGGCGCCACGATGTGAATGCCACTACAGCGTCATCGGTTCCCGGTATCTCTATCGTTGTATCTTTACCTATTACCACTAACCCCATTAGTTCTGTTGTTGTTGCTCCTGTGATTGCAGAATCAGTGACGGAACCCGAAGCTGCACAACACTCTCCAGTTCACGACACTGCCGAAATGCCTGAAACTGAACCAACAGATGTTCGCACTTCAACTCCTCTACAACAAGCACAACAATCTACGGTTCCTGAACCAAGCACACGAGATTGGGCAGACACGTTGGAGATAGACGAGACTGCACCACCACAGGCTTGGATCACGGCAGCAGCACAATATGATCCGATCACAGATGCTGACAAAGATGTGTTGTATCTCCGTATCCGCAGTCCTATTGACTTATGTGCATTTCTTGCTCATGAGTATAAGACTTCGGTTACTCCATCATTGGTGAAGAAAGCGCTGAATGATAAGAGGCTTCGCGCCAAAACCCGGTTGACCCGAATGGAGTTTGAATATTATGCTGATGAGATCCTGAAGGCTCTGAATACCGTTCAACGGCCAGGTCTTCATGAATCAGAAAGAGCTCCACCTCCAATGGATCCTGCTCAAGATAATCAGATTGCTCTTGACTTCTTCGTCACCAATGATCTTGTGTATCTACTGAAGGGGTCATCAAAGTATGCAACCTCCCTGACCTTGCTGAAAGCTGCCAACTGGGGGACAATACCCTTTATCGAGGAAAAGGTAAATCGACTCTGGGTCCCAAAAATGAATCGTAATTATGATATGTATGCTGTCATAGGTGCATCTCATTGGGACGAACGAGTCCGAAGGGCGTACAGGGGTTGCTGCCTAGTCAATTCTGGAAGCAATGTTAGATCCGACATCCGCATCTCCAGCATCTTAGGAATGAAAACTGAAGCCAAGAACGGCTATTATCATGTGACGGAGATTCGCTTGAAAAGGGAGGATGACAGGGAATACAAAATCCAGCAAGGAGATTTTTCCATCATTCGCCTTGAGGATATCGAAGATATGCTGCTTCTGATGACCCGAGATCAACTCACACATATTCCTCGTGAAGACCTGATTGCTTTGAATACAGCACTTCGTATGTTCACACGAAGCGTTGTCATCAAGTCACGAGTTGAAGATCTTCAGTTGGGAGTCGAAAGCTATCAAAGGAAGCTCAACTTAACCCGTCCTGTGAATCAAGTGCTACCTCAACATGTAGAAAGATGTCCCTATACCGGCATTTCTGTCCCGAATTACGGCATTTTCTACTTGAACAGTCGAGGTTTGATGAAGTTTATGAGGGTGGGGGAGCTCCACAAGTATAGTGATGGAACCCTTCTACAAGTCAGAGGAAAGTTGGAGCATCTGAACTCGGGTGGGACTTTGCCAGAGATGACGGAGGATTGGCATCCGGGTTACCGGCAGATGGCGAAGTACGTGATCAAGAAGATTGATCAAAAGCTCCGTGAACGTAGATTGATGAGGAGCTTGGAAAGATTCGTGGGTGGAAGACCGTATTTAGTGCACCACAAGCTACTGCAACGATCCATCTAATGGGTCGTACATTTCAGGTCACTTTATATCGGTTTTTCAATTGTGAATATGTATATTTGTGAATAATGTGCTTTAATGGCTTGATGTAGTGTTAAGGTATGATAATTTTTCAAGAATTTCTCACGAGATTCTAAATCTTTCAAAATATGTCATACCAAAGCACTACAACTATCCCCTATTGAATTAAGGGGGAGCAATAACTTGTTCTATGGCCAAACATCGATTTCATTTTTACCCAAAGACCGGTTAATCCATTCAATATCCCAAATATTAATGGTTAACATTTTGGATAAGGGGAGAAAATGGGATTAAGGAGACGTAAGTGATACTTGGCTAAAAGATGAAAAAGACTTAACGATTATCCAACTTAATATGTGTAAAGCACGTATTAAGGGGGAGCGTTTTTGATGAACAAAACACCTAAGGTACAAAACTTTTGATTTCAATATCACAAGTACTTTAGGTGATTTTCAATGATTTTTCATGGTGGCAATTCCTTCCCAAAACACGCTTAATTCACGACGGATGTGGTGACAAAAGGGTGGTAGGAATAGGTTTAGTCCAATGATTCATCAGAGCCGATGGAATCTTCCCAAGGACAATTCCCTAGATAGAATTAGAAGTCCTAGGAAAGATGGGGAAAGAATGTGAACGTAGCTGAATGCCGACCAAGTACTTAAGCTAGCACTGGAACAATCACAACAAGGTGCTAGTGATGACGTATTGGTAAGCATTGAAGGGGTTGAAGAATGAAAAAGAAATGTAAAGATAAAGGGTGTAAAGAAAGAAGCCCTCCTTACAACTTTAGGCAGAAACCGGGTCAATACATATGCTATTGAGGTCATTTTTGCTAATGATTCTCGGTATTGAAGAAAGACATCATGGAACCAGTGATGCAATGCACAACCCTTCCCAGCTAACTCAAATATCTCTCAAAAGGTATTTGTTTTAATCACACGGAGATCAACACGTTATTTATTGGTTTATTCACTCCTAATAGACTGGTATTGAAAAGGTGGCACTCCTCTCCAGCCATCGCTCACTAAATCAAAACGCACAATCGAGTCTAGAGCCAAGAGATCATCAAAAGTCTCATTAGGACACTTTTCATTTATTCCTTGCTTTCTCACACACTGTGAAAAGTAAGAGATTTTTATGAGTCCTACGCAGTATTCCTGTAATATTGCCAGAACATCCGAGTAATACGTAAGTATTACAATGAAGATGGAAATCCTGCTTGAGCCAACATCAAACAAGCTCATGGTAGGTTACACGTGCGGTTCTTTTAGAACCAATCTTGTGAAAAACTGGAAGGTAACAGTGGTTTAATTCTTAATTGAACTTAAACTCGTTCCAGGCCTCTTCGCATTATCATATGATCTTGCCAGAACACTCAGAGTGACTCTTTATTGACCACAGTGAAGAGTGGAAATCCTTCTAGTGTCAACATCAAACAGCACTTGGTAGGTGACGTGCAAGATTCTTTATGAATTAAGCTCGTGACAACTGGAAAGCAACGATGGTGAAAATCTTAATTGAAATTCACTTGTTCCAGGTTTCATGAATTGACGGCTTCTAATCACAAGGATAATTTATCCAAGTGATTCACTCTTTATGTTCGCAGTCAGCTTTGGACGGTCGAATAAAGAGAACGGGTTTACCCGCGAAATCCTGTCAGGAAGTTACTTAATTGAAACTATCCGTCACGGGTACGATATCTAATATCGTCCAACGGTCTTCACCGACCGGAGGTAAAATGCTACCGAATTAGAATAAAATGTTCAAAGCCATTTTATTCGTGTCGTTGCTGTGTACCTGTTAAAGATGGTGGCGTTGCTGTGTACCTGTTGAAGACGGTGGCGTTGCTGAGTACCAGTGAAGACAGTGGTGTTGCGGTGTACCTGTAGAAGTCGTTCCCACATGCTTATGTCTTTCTGCATCAAAGTTTAGCAAAAAATTCAAGAAAGTACAAGATAAAGTCTTCCGCTGTACCAAACTCTGAAACTTTCGAGAATTCAACAAAAAGACATAAGTGTGTGGAACATGGAGTCACGAGAAGGCAAATTCACAAGAGAGGCAAAGATCGCACGTGAAAGGCCAAAGAACAATGCTCTCAAGCCAAAGCTAAAAAGATCAAACCAACATATTCACAACAAAAGAAAGAAAAGAAGAAAAGACTACGAGCTAAAGAACGAAGACTTAGTATAGTATGCTAGGTTTAGAACTTTGTAAACGTGGAGTGACCTCCCTTAAGGGGAGATTGTTAGAAATACGTTTTTACGTATATTAGAAGTATCGGTCACTCCACAATAATATTTATGTTGTAATAGCTCGTAGTTAGAAAATAGTCATTAGTTACTTATTAACTTAAGTAAGAACCGGTCCATGGGCTTGTCATGGACCGGCCCAAGCCCATGTATGCTTGGAACTATAAATACCCCTTTCCACCATGGAAAGGGGTTGGTTGTTGTCATTTCCTAGTTTCCATTTAATAAAATACACATAGTTTCTCTCACTTTCTCTCTCTAACTTTCTCTCTCTAGAAATCAACAAACCCCTTCATAGTTTCATTGATTATCAATATTCTACATGCCTTCTATATGGACCTGAGATAAAACATGTAAAAAGTCAGCAAAATTTGCCGAGTGAATCTATAGAGTTTAATTTAAATAAAGAGAACACAAGTAATCAAAAAAAACCTTCCATGGTTAATAATTTATCAAAGACAATTATGTTGTACGGACATAATTATCGTGTCATTACATAAGTCTCGTGACATTGAACGTTAACATATATTATTTCAGCCAAACACACCTAGCCAAGTGCGTATATTTCTCTTATACAATGCATCCGATGTTTCATTACTAGTGCATCACAACACCACGCGAGAGCTAGTCGAGACCGGACTGGGCGTCACCCCGATAGATCTATCCATAGCATTAGCGTTATCTCGATTAACAATTCACGATTCATGGGTCTTTTAAGGCTAAACAAACTTATGTAATAACTTCCATCTAAACATACAATTAAATTCCTTGTGTTCAATTTTAAAACAATCATGAGTTTACCACAACTTATAGTTGTACATTTCAATTTCAATAATTACTTTTCAAGTAAATAGGGTTCCCACAACTTCTCGTTGCACCCATACTTTTCCAATAAGTAGGGTTTCCACAACTTCTCGTTGTACCATTTTATTTTAATAAAACAAGCATTTTATCCCCCTCGCGGGTTTTATAAAACAAGTAAACATGTTAAAAGCGAGGCTATAAACTCACCTTAGCCAATAGTGGTAATGAGACGATCGCCGACGATTAGTGATGCCCGTTTAAATACGAAAACCGCAACCTACCAAATAAGGCGCGTTCGTTAAAAATTGACTTAAGTACAAATCATACTTAAATAATATAAAAATCAAAATTACAAAACCAAAACAATCCCGAAAAATTTAATAATACAAGTGTTATTACTATACCCTTTTATTCAACACTATTCTTTTAAACATGTGCACTCTCGATATTGACCCGTCTTAAGACGCCAAGTCAACACAAGTCAAGTTATCATTTTACTTCCCTCGGACCAGTAGCTAAGTCATTTACATAATGACCTAACACTTGAATAAATCACCATGTCCTATGGCGAATACTCAACTCACGCCACATAATTATTGAACTACGTGTCCAAAATACCAATCAACATGTACACTCCAAATATACACACCAATCTACCCTATCTAGACTTGTCCGTTTTCGATGAAACTTGGTCACAAACTCACATATAATATGAAGAAGAATCAGTTTAAGTTTCATTCAAAAATATTACTTCTAAGACCTTCTGCCCGACACACCTTCGTGTTATAAAAACCGGACAGATTTACGCCTTTTTCTTGTGAAACCATTTTGACATATCTAAACAATTCCGTTTACAAAACCGACACTCGGGTTTGAAAATAGACTCATGACCTGAGGTTTAGCAACTTACATCAGTCCTTGAACATTTTTAAAACTCATTCTATAGTCCCCGAGATTCGATCCAAATATCGACAACAATTTTCGGATTGTGCCGATACTCGTCTCCCGGTACACAAATACTAAAAGTAGCATAACTTCTCGCTCGTTTGGAGCTAGAAGCTCTACTTTAGCTTAAATCGAAGCTAACGAAATTCTCTACGACCCTATCTTATTAGTTTAAAAAGTTTATTACAGTAAGTAATTCAAAAATGGCTTTAAAGTTACTGCCCAAAATTGACCATCTAAAAATCATACCAAATCACCATTTTGACATATTTCAACAATTTACATATTTCTAATATCATCCTAATATTATCATATCAAATCTAACTAACTCCTAACACCCTCAAATTTAATTTAATAAAAATCAATTATATAAAAATCATGCATGCAACAACAATCCCACTCAATTATAATAATAATAACAACATACATAAACATAAAAATGGATCAAACACATGTTCTTCACCAAAAATTTGAAAGGAAAATTAAGTGAATGCATGTGGGAAAATTTATACCAACATGATCCTTGTTGAAATTCCAAGATGGGTCTTTTATTAGTTTAGGTTGAATCAAGATGGATCAAAAATTATGAAAGGGTTTTTGGTTTGAGGGTGGACGACAATCAAGAGGAGAAGAGAGAGATTTGTGATATTTTTATTAAAAAATGAATTAGTGGAATGTTTGGTAAGAATTTTTCCTTTTATACTTAGTAGTGGAGGGACCAATTTTGCCAATTAGGTATAGTTTTGGTCCAAAATGAAATTAAATAGTTATAAGGGTAGAAAATGTAAATATTAATTTTTGGAAATATTTACGGGACTCGGGTTTCGTAAAAATACTTTTTAAAAGTTAAAACGCTTCTTAAAAATAATAATATCACTTCGACACGACTTAAAACGTAATTAAATCGAAAACGTCGAAAATATAAAATATCGAGACAATCGATAATAAAATATAAATTTTTGGGCATCCGTCGGTATCACGATCATTAGTAGTTCTCGTCATTCGTTAAAACGTAAAACACGAGAAATAAAAATTAAATGTAATAAATACAATAAAATCATTCATATGATAATTTGAGAATATAATATCGATACTTAATGTATTTCTTGTCAGTTTTCATCGAAACGACATTCTTACGTTAAGTTTCAAGTCATAACCTTCTCGGTTAATAATCGATAATTTAAAATTCTCATTAAAGTAAACATATATTACTTATTAGTCGAGATTAAAATATCGACCTGAAATTGACGGATTGTCACATTATCCCCACCAAATTGGGATCTTCGTCCCGAAGATCAACTTGCGTTCTTCCTCGATCGCTCGTTGAAATCAAAGAGTTAAATGTATTTTGGTCCTCGTCTTGAGTTCCATCACACATGACAATAGGAATACGACTTTGTTTCGGTTGCCTAACTTCCTTATCGATAATATCAACAAGTACTTTGATGAAATGCAACTTACCGTTGATTCATACTTCATCAAAAGAGACAATAAGATCTTCGTCAGGAAGAAATTTCTTTGGGTTCGACATATGAAAAGTATTGTGAATTCCTTGTAGCTCTCGAGGTAATTTAAGTTATCATGCCGTCGGACCTACCATCGATATCAACTCGAATGGTCCAAACTAACGGGGACTTAAATTCCCACGTTTTCAAAAATATATATAACACCTTTTGAGGGTGATAGCTTTGGCATAACTTTTCCACCTACCTCGATTTCCAAAGTTTTTCGCTTCACATCGTCATAACTTCTATGTCTACTACGAGCAGCTAACAAACGATTCTTAGTTCGCACGATCATTTTATTTATCGGAATAAAATGAGCAGTGTCAATCAATCAACATTGACACAGATCGAGTCATATCAGACTGAGTTTTCGAGAGCTTAACAATGAATCCATTGTAATTTGCTCCAACTCCACGAACGATAACGAATAACACAATCGTAATCACTTAAAAGGCTTATTTACCTCTTTTATTCCAGAATACGTTGTAGGCTCTTACTATCGGTGGATACCGTACATTAGTGCCATACAATTTATGTCTTAATAGACGAAGAGTAAAATCACCGCACCCAATTACAAGTCATGGGTTGTGCAGTTTCCTCATTATTTCTAAGTTTCCTACAAGCATATACAAATCAACAGCTCTAAATCCTATAGGAAATGTATCACGATCAATAACAAAACCTTTACTTCTTTCAGGTAACGATAAGATCGGTGTGTCGCAGAGTTTTCTTTTCATGGTCTGAAAAGATTTCATTTCATCAATGCCACGCACATACGGTTCATTCTTTTTAGTTAGCTTAGTTACTGGTTTTGATATCAAAGAGAATCCTTCAATAAACCTTCAGTAATAACCATCCAAACCTAGAATTTGTCGTACTTCAGTTAGAATAGTTGGAACATTCAAATTTTCGATGGCTTCAATTTTCGCAGAATCAACATGTATGCCACATTTGTAAATTACATGACAGAGAAGTTGTACAGGGACCAAGCCAAGAATCACACTTTAAAATTTTTTGGGTACATCTTTTCATTCTTTAACAAGTTCAAGATAATCCCTAAGTGTCCGGCATGTTCTTCCTTTTTCTTCGGGCAGATTAGAATATCATCAAAGAAAACAATCACGAATTTATCAAGATAGGGCTTACACCTATGGTTCATTATGTCAATGAATACAGCAGGTGCACTGGTCAAACCAGAAGGCATAACCCTAAACTCATAATGATCATCACAAGTTCTAAACGCCGTAATAGGAATATTTTCCTCGCGTATCCGAAGTTGATGATAAGCAAAACAAAGATCAATCTTGGAGGAAAACACGATAATATGAAGTTGATCAAATAGATCATCAATTCTTAGAAGCGGGGTAACAATTCTTGATCGTTAGCCAATGCAGCTCTCGGTAATCGATACACATACGAAACGAATCATCTTTCTTCTTAGCGAACAGAATAGGAGTTCTACAAACTGACAAGCTTGATCGACTAAAACCTCTATCATATAGTTCTTAAAAATGCACAAATAACGACTTCAGCTCAGATGGTGCTAATAATTATGGCTCATGTGCCCACAGTTGCAGCACCAGAGATTAGATCAATTAGGAATTCTGTTTGCCTTGTAGGCGGAAGCCTTGGCAAATCTTCCAGAAACACTTCAGGATAGTCATGAATGACTACAATATCTCTACTCACTTTCCTTACGATTCCTTCTACGATACCTAAGCCAGGAATAATCCACAACCTTTTTCGATATACTTACGAGCTCTAATGCACGAAAAGAATTTTCAATTTGGATTTATATTTCCCTTCAGTAACATCAGCCTTGCCTTGAATTATGTGTCCCATGAGCTAATCAGCCATGCAGACCACTTCACAAATAGTAAATGGCTTAGAAGAAGTCACATCACCGCATATATTCCTGGTCAGCCGTAAATATACTGCTTGACCTTGACGCTTCGGGTTCCAAAATTCTTGGACATAAAGGAGTCAACTTATGGAAACACTTGATATATCTACCAATGTTAGTTCCTTTCAGTTTCAGACTGTACAACACTTGCTCCATACTTTAGAAATGCTTCGAGGACAAGCTCCTCAGTTAACCGTTTCCTCACCTTAGTCCATGGTGTCCCATAAGTAACGATACCTATGGAAGCAAGTCTACCATTCCACCAAATTAATGCACGACCTTGGAGGGTAGCGATTTCAAACTGCACCTTATCCTCCCGATTAAGGTCACTGATTCGAAAGGCTGACGCCAGCTTTCAATAACTGACACAATCCTCCATCATCTTTAGTCCCCTTAAGAGTCTACGGTTTGGAATTAACGAATGAAGTATAGTTATAGCCTCTGATTGCGGGCACATTCGTTCCATCCGTACCACAAACATTATCGGCTCCAGGTTCAGCTCCACCGGTTCTAGTCCCACCAGTTGTAGCTTCAGCTCCAGATCCAAATCCATCATTCATGTTGGCCATGAATTCAACTAAAGATACAGCACTTATTCACTAATACCTTGGCGCATTCGTGCCTCAGTCATAGCTTTCATTGACTGCATGAGTCTTGTGCAACACAAATCAAATCATAATGAGTATTCACTCAATGATTGCGTTATACCACAGGAATTTAAATAAGAAAGGCAAAGAAAGATAATAATAGAACGATGTAGAATTAGGAATCAAAAGATAGTCATTCCATTGATCACAAACTAGTACAAGTCGTATTGTCAAACATTATAGATAATCATCGTCTAATGCTATACAACTTAAAAGGCTAGTCCTACTAACTGTTGTCACAGTTTAGTTAGGGATTAATGAGAAGATACTACAATTGATAAACTAATCCACAAGATTTACTAGGTAATTTACATGGCTAAGAAAGCTCCTCGGTCCCACAAGAAGAAGATTTCTTCAATGTCTTTCAGAGACGCTTGATATCCTCCTCAATTGGTGGTTTCGGAACAATCTCAATACAACAATTTCACGATTAAGGAATTAAAGGAATAAAATCAAAGAATGAATCGAGCAAACGAATTATGAGTCAATAAGAGTTTAATCACGCAGATGCTATATGCTTAAGCCCACACGTTTATGAATCATTATTCCATGGATTGATCAAGTCCTTCCAAATAAGATTCAAAAACTTGTAGTTCAACAATTTATAATTTCCTTGTTCAAAAAATGGCCAATTTATTTCAACGATTATAAATCACTTTATTCAAGCATCGACAACTCAACGAAAAAGATCAAGATCGAAACAAATGAGAAACTGATTTAACAGAAAATGATCAGTGATATGATATGGAATCCTGGTTGGCATGTGAATACCATACAAATCAATCTCAATTCCTAACAATCAATAGTACCATCTCGGATAAACTTGTTTTTATCAAAACAGTATAATGTCGAAGATTAATGAAAAGGCAAATTAAATTTGCTAAACGAAATGAGCGAATCGATAAATCAAGAATAAGAACCAAGGAAATCAAAATCCTTGTAACCAAAAGAATATCAGCCACAATGTTAACCGTTTCGTTGGGATCATGTATATCCACAACTTAGTTAATCTCGAGAATAACATGATTCATTTCAGGAATAGCTTCAGCGCTAGCATAAAAATGACTAGGGTGGCTTCGTGACAATCTACGTCGTATATATATCTCGTATAAATATAAAATTATCATTTATAATTAAATAAATGAAAACATACCTTGTAATTCACAAGGTCAAATAATCGATAAAGATTATATATATATATATATATATATATATATATATATATATATATATATATATATATATATATATATATATATATATATATATATATATATATATATATATATATATATATATATATATATATATATATATATATATATATATATATATATATATATATATATATATATATATATATATATATATATATATATATATATATATATATATATATATATATATATATATATATATATATATATATATATATATATATATATATATATATATATATATATATATATATATATATATATATATATATATATATACTTTCATTCTCGTCCATTGGCAACTCGGAGGTTTCGCTTGCAACAGTTATAGTTAAAAGATTTCAAAAATTCATTTTTGGAAAATCTTTTCGTTCTCTATAACTTGAGCTCTGATGCCAATCTGTAACACCCCCAAATTTTGGTCATAACAGCGGAAGGGTCAATGGGTGTTACTATCATGGTTCAATCTCATAATCATAGAAAAAGGCTCTAAACAAGTCGTTTTAATAAACATCCATTCATTATCATTTAATAAAAGTACAATTTCATACACGGTCCCAATTAACTTCAAGTTTACAAAACTTAGTAAATGTTAAAAATTATTTGAATGTATATAATTTATAAAAGCGGGCCAAAACATTTCAATAAGCAAGCTTCACGAAACCGCCTTCATCGAGTGCCTTCTATATGGACCTGAGATAAAACATGTTAAAAAGTCAGCAAAATTTGCCGAGTGAATCTATAGAGTTTAATTTAAATAAAGAGAACACAAGTATTCAAAAAAAAACCTTCCATGGTTAATAATTTATCAAAGACAATTATGTTGTACGGACATAATTATCGTGTCATTACATAAGTCTCGTGACATTGAACGTTAACATATATTATTTCAGCCCAACACACCTAGCCAAGTGCGTATATTTCTCTTATACAATGCATCCGATGTTTCATTACTAGTGCATCACAACACCACGCAAGAGCTAGTCGCGACCGGACTGGGCGTCACCCGATAGATCTATCCATAGCATTAGCGTTATCTCGATTAACAATTCACGATTCATGGGTCTTTTAAGGCTAAACAAACTTATGTAATAAATTCCATCTAAACATACAATTAAGTTCCTTGTGTTCAATTTTAAAACAATCATGAGTTTACCACAACTTATAGTTGTACATTTCAATTTCAATAATTACTTTTCAAGTAAATAGGGTTCTCACAACTTCTCGTTGCACCCATAGTTTTCCAATAAGTAGGGTTTCCACAACTTCTCGTTGTACCCTTTTATTTTAATATAACAAGCATGTTATCCCCCTCGCGGGTTTTATAAAACAAGTAAACATGCTAAAAGCAAGGCTATAGACTCACCTTAGCCAATAATGGTAATGAGACGATCGCCGACGATTAGTGATGCCCGTTTAAACACGAAAACCACAACCTACCAAATAAGGCGCGTTCGTTAAAAATCGACTTAAGTACAAATCATACTTAAATAATATAAAAATCAAAATTACAAAACCAAAACAATCCCGAAAAATTTAATAATACAAGTGTTATTACTATACCCTTTTATTCAACACTATTCTTTTAAACATGTGCACTCTCGATATTGACCCGTCTTAAGACGCCAAGTCAACGCAAGTCAAGTTATCATTTTACTTCCCTCGGACCAGTAGCTAAGTCATTTACATAATGACCTAACACTTGAATAAATCACCATGTCCTATGGCGAATACTCAACTCACGCCACATAATTATTGAACTACGTGTCCAAAATACCAATCAGCATGTACACTCTAAATGTACACACCAATCTACCCTATCTAGACTTGTCCGTTTTCGACGAAACTTGGTCACAAACTCACATATAATATGAAGAAGAATCAGTTTAAGTTTCATTCAAAAATATTACTTCTAAGACCTTCTGCCCGACACACCTTCGTGTTATAAAAACCGGACAGATTTACGCCTTTTTCTTGTGAAACCATTTTGACATATCTAAACAATTCCGTTTACAAAACCGACACTCGGGTTTGAAAATAGACTAATGACCTGAGGTTTAGAAACTTACATCTGTCCTTGAACATTTTTAAAACTCATTCTATAGTGCCCGAGATTCGATCCAAATATCGACAACAATTTTCGGATTGTGCCGATACTCGTCTCCCGGTACACAAATACTAAAAGTAGCATAACTTCTCGCTCGTTTGGAGCCAGAAGCTCTACTTTAGCTCAAATCGAAGCTAACGAAATTCTCTACGACCCTATCTTATTAGTTTAACAAGTTTATTACAGTAAGTAATTCAAAAATGGCCTTAAAGTTACTGCCGAAAATCGACCATCTAAAAATCATACCAAATCACCATTTTGACCCATTTCAACAATTTACATACTTCTAATATCATCCTAATATTATCATAACACATCTAACTAACTCCTAACACCCTCAAATTCAATTTAATAAAAATCAATTTTATAAAAATCATGCATGCAACAACAATCCCACTCAATTATAATAATAATAACAACATACATAAACATAAAAATGGATCAAACACATGTTCTTCACCAAAAATTTGAAAGGAAAATAAAGTGAATGCATGTGGGAAAATTTTATACCAACATGATCCTTGTTAAAATTCCAAGATGGGTCTTTTGTTAGTTTAGGTTGAATCAAGATGGATCAAAAATTATGAAAGGGTTTTTGGTTTGAGGGTGGACGGCAATCAAGAGGAGAAGAGAGAGATTTGTGATATTTTTATTTAATAAATGAATTAGTGGAATGTTTGGTAAGAATTTTTCCTTTTATACTTAGTAGTGGAGGGACCAATTTTCCCAATTAGGTATAGTTTTGGTCCAAAATGAAATTAAATAGTTGTAAGGGTAGAAAATGTAAATATTAAATTTTGGAAATATTTACGGGACTCTGGTTTCGTAAAAATACTTTTTAAAAGTTAAAACGCTTCTTAAAAATGATAATATCACTTCGACACGACTTAAAACGTAATTAAATCGAAAACGTCGAAAATATAAAATATCGAGACAATCGATAATAAAACATAAACTTTTGGGCATCCGTCGGTATCACGATCATTAGTAGTTCTCGTCATTCGTTAAAACGTAAAACACGAGAAATAAAAATTAAATGTAATAAATACAATAAAATCATTCATATGATAATTTGAGAATATAATATCGATACTTAATGTATTTCTTGTCAGTTTTCATCGAAACGACATTCTTACGTTAAGTTTCAAGTCATAACCTTCTCGGTTAATCGATAATATAAAATTCTCATTAAAGTAAACATATATTACTTATTAGTCGAGATTAAAATATCGACCTGAAATTGACGGATTGTCACAGCAAACACAACGCTCACTCAAAACTTTGAAGAATGCAAAGCCACTCTTATAAAATCTAGTGAGACTATTGATAGTTATAGGGCTGAGCTTCATCAAAAGACCAAAGAGCTTGAGGGGTACAAAATTCGTGTCATCAACGTTAAAAAGGACGATTTTGAAAATAAATACAACGAAGCTCTTGCTTTGTTAACTAAAGAAAAACGTCAATTCAATGTTTTATTAAGTGATGAACGTCAAAAAAACGTACCTTGCCACAACAAAAGTTAATGAACATGAACATAGGCTTTCTATGAATACCACTGATTCTGCTAAAATTCTTGACGAAAAGAAATAAGAGGTTGAAACATTAAAACAAGATTTCAAAAATAGACAAGGCAAAGATACTGAAAAAGTAAAGGATCTCGAAGAACAAGTCGATTTTTTGAAAAAAGTTGTTTATAAAACGCATGACTCTATTCAAACCGTTAGAATGATAGCACTTCGGTCGTTTTTCAAGGGTCAACCTAGCTTTGCCACCCCCAAGTACCTCGAAAAAGCTCAAGCTGCTAACCCTTACTTATATCTTGATGAGTCCGAATGGACCGATCATGATTGCCTAGTAGCTAACCTCGATAATGAAGAAACGTCCCTTTGGGATGAGGAGAGTAGATCACCGGTCGATAAAGATTTTGTGACATCATATAATTATGCTTATGAAAACAGTCTTTATGGTCTTTTCACTCCACAAAAACAGAAGTCTCGTGAGGAATTGTTTTTATAATGCAAACAACGAAGAATTCAATGGAAGAAAGCTTTTGCCGCTAAGAGGAAAACTAATGTTTTTAAATATATGAACTATTTGCCTCTTGATGTTTCTAAAAGCAAAAGTCGAAAAACACTTGGTATTCTTAAACAGCACATTGATAATGTTCAATCAATTGTTGAAAGCCATTGGGAAAAACGTTAAAAGGATAAGTGGAAAACAGAGATTCCTCACGACATAATTGTGCTTGTGAAAGAACTTTTACTACCAAATACGAAGATAATCAAAGAAAATGTTCTTGAGTTTGAAAAATTAATTCGGTCTGAATGTTCAATGATTTGAAATATGTTGAGTCTCTTGAAAAAGAAATTGACGAGCTTCAAAATAACAAATCAGATTTTTCAAACGAATATGATCTACTCTTAGAAGAATGTCTATCTAAAGATATTTTGTGTGTTACTCTTCAATCTTGTGCTAATATCGATGAATATTCTGATGTTGCATGCAAATATCTTGATAAGATCAAAGAATGTGAGCGTCTTGAACTTGAGCTTTCGAAACGTAAAGAAAATGTTGATAAAAAGGCTTTTGAGTTACTTCAACACAAAACTGATTTCCTTCAAAAACAGTGTCATTCTCTTGAACTTGCTTTGCAAGAAGACATAGGAAGTTTTCCACATGATAATAATTTGCAAGAAAAACTTTCCCAAATGTGTCAAGAAATGAATGAAAAGAGTTTGGAAATTAAAGAGTTGAAAGCTCAGTTACAAGACAGGGAAATAGCGATAGCAGAGTTGAAGAAACTCGTTGCTAAGATGGGTGGGAAAATTGTGGAACCTAGCGTTAAGAAACCAGTTGTAAGACAACCCAATGCGCAAAAATTGACTAGACCTTCTGTCTTGGGAAAACCATCTGTTTTCTCTAATTCTGCATTTGCAAAACCTGCGTTTGCCCCCATGACGGATGGGAAGGATAGGTTACCACAGAATACTCTAAAAACATATATTCGATCACAAAGCATCAAGAACACAAATGTGATTAAACCAGGGATGTATAGATTGGCCACTAAACCCACACACAACAAAGAAAGTCAATCACCTCAAACTTCTAGAAACACTAATAGACGTGTGTCTTTTACTACAGGAGTAGTACCCACTGCTAGTGTTAGCCGGCCTCAGCTTAAGAGCACTCGAATGAATGAAAAGGTCTGGCAAAACAAAAGTCAAGGGAAGATGAAGGAAGTAGAAGACCACCCTAGGATTTTCAATGTTTCTAAGAATAAAACCTCTGTAATCGCGTGTAATGACGATTTGAATGATTCAACTTTGAATGCTTTGAATGTTAAGTTTGTTTGTGTGAAATGTGGAAAGTGTGCTAATGCCAATCATGCTATGTGTGTTTCGAATAATGTCAAAAGTGTAGCTACTAGAACTAAGAAGCAAACTGCGATGCCTATTAGTGCTAGAAAACCCAAACGCAAAGTGAACCATTCTGGTGCAACCCCCCCCCCCCCCCCCCCCCCCCCCCCCCCCCGTGGGAAAAGTATTCCATTAGACTCCACCACTAAGAACCCTAGAAGCAGAATTAGGGAATTATATGAGTCTGCAAGCAAGTCTTGGAAATGGTGGTTTGCTAATCAATGTTCTCCAGGATATAAATTGATGCCTAAGGTTAAGACTGAAAATGTGACAACGAGCGTTAGTGTGTATTTAAGTGAAACTAATGATTCGGATATCACAACTAACATGGAATCCAATTTAGCAAATGCTCCATCGTGCTCTAATTCTTCTGCAGGTGATCGAGATAATTCTATTCATACTGGACTCTGGATGCACGAAGCACATGACGGGGAATCTCAAGCTTCTAATTAACTTCGTGGAGAAGTTCCTGGGTACGGTCCGATTCGGAAATGATCAATTTGCATATGGAGACTTGGTTCAGGGGAATATCACAATAAAAAGGGTTTACTACGTCGAAGGGCTCAATCACAATCTTTTCTCGGTTGGTCAATTCTGTGATGCGGATTTGGAGGTTGCTTTTAGAAAGAAGGCATGTTTTGTTCGTGATTATGATGGGAATGACTTACTTACCGGAACACGGGGTACTGATCTCTACACTATTTCACTACAAGACTCCACATCTTCAACTCCAATCTGTTTCATGGCTAAAGCTTCAACGACTCAAGCTTGGTTATGGCATCAACGTTTATCTCATCTGAACTTTGATACCATCAACTTGCTTTCCAAGAAAGATATTATGAGAGGCATTCCAAATTTGAAATTCATCAAAGATCATCTTTGTTCTTCTTGTGAGCTTTGTAAAGCTAAATGGAGTAGTTTCAAGACAAAGACTACACCAAGCTCTAAAGGACGGTTAGATCTTCTTCATATAGATCTATGTGGCCTCATGCGTGTTCAAACCATCAACGGGAAGAAATATGTTATGGTAATTGTCGATGACTACTCAAGGTATACGTGGATTCTCTTCTTAAGGTCCAAGGATGAAACACCTAAGGTTCTCATTAACTTCCTTAAGCTGATATAACGTGGTCTTCAAGCGCAAGTAAAAGTGGTACGTACTGACAGAGGCACAAAATTCTTGAATTCAACTCTAAAGAAATACTTTGAAGCCGAAGGGATTGAACATGAAACATCTATTGCTCGAACACCTAAACAAAACGGAGTTGTTGAAAGACGAAATCTCACTTTAGTTGAGGCTGCTCGAACATTATTATCTGCTTCAAAACTACCACTATTCTTTTTTGCCGAAGCCGTATCAACCGCATGTTACACACAAAACCATTCCTTAATTATCCCACGACACGAAAAGACACAATATCACATAATTAATGATCGCAAACCTTCACTCAAACACCTTCATGTTTTTGTATGTACGTATTACATTATTTGAGATGGTGAAAATCTGGACAAGATGAAAGAGAAAGGTGATGCATGCATTCTATGGGATATGCAACTCAGTCTAAGGGATATAGAGTGTACAACAAGAGAACAAAATTGATAGTCGAGACTATTCATATCAGATTTGATGAATTACAATAAATGGCACTTGAACAAAACATTTTAAGTCCCGATCCACAACGACAAAAGACTTATGTGCACAACCGCACGGAACTCGGAACTCAAGACCACAACAATTAACCGTCAAGTTCAAAGCTGGTTCCTGAACATGTTCCAAGTGCAGATATGACAGTGGACATGACACTTGAAGAGTTGGAAATGTTATATGGACCAATGTTTGATGAATATTTCACGGGGGAGAAACATGTTATATCAAAGTCTTCTGCTGTCACTCATGATATGAATGATGATACCGATCATCGTCAACAAAAGGATACAAATTCATCTACTTCAACACGGGTTGCTGCAGATTTACTTCCTCAGAATATCACTTCAACAATTGATCCTACAACATCCACAACTACTATCATTGCTCAAGAGAACACAAATCAAGCAGACGGTGCATTATCTGACGATGACGATTTTCACAACCCATTCGGTACATCGGTACACAAAATTGGAGAGTCTTCTACTCGACATGTAGATCCATCAAATATGCATACGTTTTATCAACGACATCCTTCAACACATCATTGGACCCGGGATCATCCTTTGGTTCACGTAATTGGAAACCCTTCACAGCCTGTTCGTACAAGACGACAACTAGCCACCGATGGCGATGTTTGTATGTTCGCATTCGCCGTGAGTACAGCTGAACCGAAAAACATCAAAGAAGCCATGGATGATCATGCTTGGATTGAATCGATGACGGAAGAACTTCAACAATTTGAAAGACTTAAAGTCTGGGAACTTGTTGACAGACCATACGATGTGATTCCTTTAAATCTTCGTTGGATCTGGAAAAACAAGATGGATGAAGAAAACACGATCATCAAGAACAAAGCTAGGCTAGTGGCTAAGGGGTATGGCCAGAAAGAGGGAATTGATTTTGACGGATCATTTGCACCAGTTGCTTGTATGGAAGCGGTCAGTATTTTCCTTGCTTATGCTACACATAAGGGATTCACAGTCTATCAAATGGACGTAAAGACGACATTTCTTAACGGTCCTTTGAAGGAAGAAGTCTATGTCACGCAGCCGGAAGGATTCATCAATCCTCATTAACCTAACAAGGTGTATCGTCTCCACAAGGCATTATATGGACTCAAGCAAGCTCCAAGGGCGTGGTACGACGAGCTCTCGAAATTCCTGGTATCCAAAGGTTTCTCAAAAGTGTCCATTGATCTAACTCTGTTCACTTCTAAATATGGGGATGACATTTTGCTTGTGCAGATTTATGTTGATGACATTATTTTCGGGTCTACAAACCCAAAACTTTCAAAATGGTTTGAAAAATTCATGCACGGCAAATTTGAAATGTCAATGATGGGCGAACTAAAATTCTTTCTTGGAATTCAAATTCACCAATTCCCAAGTGGTATCTTCATAAACCAAGCTAAGTATTGTCAAGAGATAATCGAAAAGCATGGTATGACTTCATGTGACCCCGTTGGGACACCATTATCAACCACATCGCTAGATACTGACTTGGAGGGAAATGCCATAGATCAAACGAGATATCATTCAATGATCGGCTCCCTCATGTACTTGACAGCAAGCAGACCCGATATTTCACATGCTACGTGTTATTGTGCACGATATCAAGCACGACCCACTGAAAAGCACCTCAAGGAGGTTAAACGGATCTTTCGGTACCTCAAGAATACCATTCATTTGGGACTCTGGTATCCGAGGGAAACCGGTTTCTTTCTAACGGCATATTCAGATTCTGATCATGTAGGGTGTCTTGATACACGAAAAAGTACTTCTGGTGGTGCACAATTTCTAGGTCTAGATAAGCTTGTGGGATGGTCTTCCAAGAAGCAGGATTGCACGTCACTTTCATCAGCCGAAGCGGAGTATGTGTCTCTATCAGCGTGTTGTGCTCAAGTTCTTTGGATGAGAACACAACTCACAGATTATGGCTTCCACTTTGATAAAGTACCTATGTACTGTGACTCAAGGTCGGCCATAGCCATCTCCTGGAATCCGGTACATCATTCCCGCACGAAGCACATTGATGTTAGATAGCACTTCATAAAGGAACAAGTTGAACGAGGTATCGTTGAACTATACTTTGTTGGAACGTATTACCAATTAGCTGACTTGTTTACGAAAGCTCTGTCGAAAGATAGGTTTGAGTACCTTGTTAGGCCAATTGGTATGAGATGTTTGACTCCAGCAGACTTGGAGATTCTGGCAAAGGTGCCTGTTTGATTTATCTATCAAACATCAACCTGTAAATATCTTTGAAAAAGCAAAATACAAAAATATAAAACATATAAAAACAAAACACAAAATTAAAAATCTTTCAAAATCCAAAAATATTCTTCTCGACATGTCTTTCAGTATCGATAATATGGACGTGCCTAGAAATGTCACTCAATAACGACACAGGTGTGTACATAAAGCTCGAGTGAAAGTTGTAAATATTTTTCAAAACATGTCATTTCTATATTTCAATAAAGGAAAATGTCTATTTTGGACAATTTTTCCAACAACGGGTAGAGCAATCTATCTTAGGTTGAGCTTGTCACAAAACATTCAACGTTTTGAGCTCAACACGATGGCTTGTAATCACTTTTAGATTGCAACCCGGATCTATATTCACGGGGGAGTGTACGCTTTAGTGCCCTTATCCTCAGCAAAAGAAGAGAAATCTTCTTACACTTGAGTGGATTCGTTAAGACATTCAAAGTCTATGAACTCAAGTTTATGCTTTAGAAAAACCTCTTCGCCAAAAAGAAATAGAGTTTTTCAAAAAGCGTTGAACACAATTTTTTCAAGAATTTTTCAATGATTATTCAAAATCTTTCAAAAATTGTGTGTTCAACAACTCCCATCCTCAAAAAGCAAAATGTGGATCACATCCTCATAATGACAATTCAATTGGATCAATTTTTGAGGGGGAGCATTTCAACTTCATGCAATGATTGACACATCTTTCTCTCGAAAGTTTTCAAGACTATTTTTCACAATATATTTTAATCAAATTTGGTATCTCTAATATCAAAACATTTTATATATTAGAAATAGGGGAGAAAATGTGATTAAAATGTGATCTATTTTGCAAGACTCGTGCACTTTTAACTCTTACCCACATGTGCGAAACACTTTCAATTATCGATGCAAATGTAAAGGGGGAGCATTTCTGAAATGACAAAACTATCAAGGTGTTAAATGTTTTTCAAACATCTTGTTAGATATTTGAAGTGGTTTTATGGTTACGATCTCATACCCACGACATCTTTAATCCACGACGTTATTGGTGTCAAAAGGGTGGTTAGGTTAAGTCCTATGATCCAACCAGAACCGGAGGGATCTTCCCAGGGACAATCCAATAGATTATTAGAAGTCCTTAGGAAAGATGGAGTAGAATGTGAACGTAGCTGAATGCCGACTAAGTACTGATCCTAGCACTGGAACAATCACAACAGGGCGCTGGTAATGATGTCTTAGTAAGCATTGAAGGGGTTGAAGAATGAAAAAGAAATGTAAGGATAAAGGGTATAAACAAAGAAGCCCTCCATACAACTGAGGTAGAAACCGGGTCAACACATCATGAAGAGAAACTCATTATGGACCAAGTAATGAAGTGCACAACCCTTACCTAGCTACTCAGGTTTTTCTCAAAAGAAGTTTGTTTTATTGTCAAGGAGATCAACATGACTTCTATTGTCTTTCTCACTCCGAGATAGTTGATATTGAATAGGTGGCATCTGCTCCAGCCTCCGACCACTAAAAGTGCACAAATCAAGTCTAGAGCCAAGAGATCAATCAAATCTCGTTAGGACACACAAATGATGAACAAGAGAGTTCTACGCTATATCCTTGTGATATTGCTAGAACACTCAGAGTGATACTACTTAGTATTCACAATGATGAGTAGAAATCCTTCCAGTGTTAACATCAAACAGCACTGCGGTAGGTCATATGTAAGATTCTTTATGAATTAAACATATGTGAAACTGAAAAGCAACAGTGGTTTGATTTTGAATTGATTCAAACTCGTTTTAGGTTTCTACGCAATACCTTTATGGTCTTGGCAGAACATTCAAAGTGATATTCATTAATATTCACATTGACGAATGGAAATCCTTCTAGCGTCAACCTCAAACAACGCTACGGTAGGTGACTTGCGAGATTCTATGAATCAAGCTTGTGTCAACTGGAAAGCAACAATGGTATGATTCTTTATGAATCACACTTGTTCCAGGAATTTGGATTGACGACTTTAATCAAGCGGATATTTATCTAATTGATTCACTCTTTATGTTCGCAGTCTTGCTTTGAGACGGTCGAGTAAAGAGAACGGCTAGTACTACCGCGAAACCCTGTCAAGGAGATTCTTAATTGAATCTACCTAATCACAGGTACGGTATTTAATATCGTATAACGGTCTTCACCGACCGGAGGTAAAACGCTGCCGATTTAGGACGAATGTCAAAGCCATTCAGTCCGTGTCTATGTTTTATCTCGAGAAGGTGGCGTCACGGTGTACTCAACAAAGTCAAAGATTCAAAAACCACATACTCATGCCTAAAGACATATTCAATAATTAATAGTGTGAGCATGTGGATGAAGACACAAGATCGCAAGATGGCAAAGACTAGTCAAGGATGATTTGAAGATCTCAAGATCAAATGACAAAGTCGAAAGACAACGACAAAGGCTCAAAGATCACAACATGAAGAAACAAGACTACTATTACACGTTCAAGACTCATTTATGGCGAGATTACTAATCTCTACAAATCTCCAAATGACAAAGGGTAATGGCCTCTCATAAAGGGTAATGACCTCTTATTGGGGGAGATTGTTAGCCTCAAAATATTGAGTCAAACAAGAATGCTCGGTCATATGTCTATTATGTATCGTATATTAGAACGTTGTAATAGGTAGTAGATTAGTCGTGTTATACGGGCTTAACTTTAGGCTAAAGTTCATTCATAAGTAACTAAAGCCCAAAAGGAAATCCCGACCCATTAGAATATAGTCCATAACCAAGCCCGCATGTGGGTGGACTATATATACCCTTCCTAGCATGTTAGGAAGGGTGTTGGTCATTTGTTATTTTTCTCTCTAATCTAATCCTCCAAAAGTTCCAACCATTCTCTCTACTTTCTCTCACTACTTTCTCTCTCTAGAAATCTTCCATATTTTATTAACCTTTCTTGTTTAATCATCTAAGAATATGGGACAACACTTCTTGCCCTTATCCTTTGGATCAATCTTAGGTAATTTCTTCAATAAACTTGAAGATATTCTTTCTTCATCTTCGTCAGGTTGTTGACCTTGTATCCTAATACCTTTTGTAATGGGCTTTGAAGATTGCACTTTCTTGCCTTTGTCTTGACCTTGGCTGGCAAGATATGCTTGTTGTGTCTTATTTTTTTCTTCTGCTAACCTAGCCTTTTCAGCTGAACTCTTCTCTTTGAGATCAAGCAAATTTTTTGCTAATGTCTCATCTTCTCCAAAAGATGGAGTTTGGCTTTCTTCAGAAGATGGTAGTGAAGATCTTTCATTAATAGTACTTGCAGTGGGCTTAGCAGTACTTGGTTCTTCAGCAGCATTCACTTCACCAGTTGTAGACACACTTCTTTCTCCAATCACCAAAGTATCTCCAGACACTTTATCTCCTTTGGAAGTTGTCTTTTCAATTTCTAACTCCCCAGTCTTGTCTGATCCAACATTCATCTTTGAACTTGGTAGTACTTGGATTGGTTGTTTCTTATGATACCAAAATTTTCTTTGTGGTGAAGTTGTAGACACAAGAAATGTAAGATTTATTTCCTCCATCTTCTCATAAAAACTACTCCAATTAGCTTGTAGTTTTGGTGATTTGAGGTTGTGGTTGAATTACCACCATTTCTTCTTTACCAGATGGTTATGGTTGATCCTCATGTTGATGCTCCATATTTCATCCACATAGTTTTCAATACCATCATCAGCTTCAAAATTAATGTCATCCCCAGAAATCTTTGTTTGAATATCATAAGAAGGACCTGGTTCTTCATTATTCCTCCCCTGTTTGGTTGTATTCAGTTGCTTCTTCTTAAAGAATTTGAGCCTTTGCTTCTTAAGATTAGCCTGCTGAATTTCCCTATGGTGCCTTATCCAAGGAGTAACTTTATTCCTTAGCTTAGTAAGATTGGCCTCCAAATCTGCAATTCTCTTATCTTGCTCAAACTTCTCCTTTTGTAAAACATGTACCTGTTTGGACAAGCTTGTACACAAACCAGTTAAATGTGCAACATCCACCACCTTTGTTGCTCTTGCTTGTGGAGAACCACTAGCAGCAATTGAAGCAACAGGTGTATGGATCATCTCATCAGAGTGAGGTTGATCACCATCATGATGGGAAGAAGATTGAGGATCTTCAGAGGGTTGGGGACTCTGGTTAGAGGAAGTTTGTTGAGAAGCACTAGCTGAGCTAGGATCCTCACCCTCTTAATTAGCTGGGTGTGCTAACATATTAGCAAATAATGGTGTTACAGTCCCTGAGAAAGAGCTACCATTCTTTGTCAAGAAAGAAAAGGTTCTCTTGGTAAAAGAGGGAACATCCCATGTATCTGTTAAGTCTGGTAGGTTAGGGATTTGGTCTTGTATTAGAGCTGAATGAATCTGGGATACATTAAAAACTTTTTAGAGGCTTCTAAATTCCTAGTCGTACCTTCAAAAATTAACTTAGAAAAGTTAAAAACTCTGTTATTTGCCAAATAAATACCAGCTGATGCCAAAGCAGCGGGAATTTGATCCAAAAGATGTACTTATTGATGTTAAACAGTGAATTATGGCATGAAAAAGTAACTTCCATTATGGTGAAAACAAACCCTTAAAGAAAGTAATACTTTACCTACCACCCTCATATCTCATGGTTTCAAGGCCATCATGTATCTCAGTATTGGTCAACATACTAGTCCCATTTGCATCATTAAGCCTTAAACTTTCCCTAAGCAAGACTTCAGTTACAGAGATATTCCTATGATTAACCCTAGCTCTTATACAAGGTTGATTATGACGTGTACCTACTACAGCAGTATTCCAGAATTGTGTAACAAGAGGAATAGAGACAATAGGACTTACAATGAGAGCAAAATGTATGTGACTTCGAGATAAAAATTCAATAATCTCATGAAAACCAAGTGAATCATCATTCTGTGTGAGATTCGCAACCTGATTATGTTTAGAGATCACTTGTAGAGCAGCCATTAGTATTTTTGATGAATGAAGGTTAGAGAGAAGGTTATAGAATTGAGGTATAAAAATAAAAGATTAGGTGAATCAATTGTGTAATTGGGGTTAGTATTTATATGAATAACAAGCCCAAGCGTAAAGAAACCGCCAATTTTACAAAAGAGACCCTCAACGGTACAATGGTTATGTCGCGGTACATAGAACATACACGGTACTTCAAATTTGCCTAGCGGTACTTGGTTCCAAAACGATACCTTAAAGATAAGACCAGTACATGCATTCCACTATCATTGTAACCTCTTTTATCTTATTCTAATAACCTGTAATCACATAAAAAATAAAGACAAACAATATACAATAAAAATTAGCATAAGAATTATACAGCTGTTACCTCCCCTTAACATATGCAACAGTTATTGGTTGAGCATACCAATATGTGTTACCAGGAACTCAAATTTCTTAGTTTCAAATGCCTTGGTCAATAAATCAGCTACATTGTTATCTGTATGGATCTTTAAAACTTGAATAAGCTTCTTGTCATAAGCATCTCTTATAAAGTGATGTCTTATTTCAATATGCTTGGTTTTGGAGTAAAATACTGGATTCTTGACAATGCAGATAGTACTTTCATTACCAATGTAGATTTTGGTATTTATGAAGTTGAAACCATAATCAAGCAACTGATTTTGAATCCAAAGTACTTGTCCACAGCAATGAGCAGCTACATATTCAGCTTCAGTTGTAGAATTAGCAACAATGGTTTGCTTCTTACATTGCCATGATCTGAGTCTTTTGCCTAGGAATTGACAACCTCTTGTTGTGGACTTCCTATCATGATTAGCTCCAGCATAATCACTGTCCGAGTAAGCTTCTAATTCAAATGCAGAATCTCTAGGATACCATAAACCTAAGTTAGGTTGACCTTTAAGATACTTGAAAATCCTTTTCACAACATGTAGATGTGAAACCTTTGGATTGATTTGAAAACTTGAACAAGCACACACAGCAAACATAATATCTGGCCTTGAAGCTGTAGATACATCAATGAACCAATCATTGATCTATACAAATGAAGATCAATATTTTCACCATGTTCATCTTTTGACAGAGACTTTTTGGCTTCAAAAGGTGTACTTGCACTTCTTTTATCCATACTTGAGAATTTCTTCAAGATTTCAGCAACATACTTATCTTGGCTGATAAATATTCCATCTTTCCTTTGTTTTACTTGAAGTCCTAAAAATAATGTAAGTTATCCTGTAGAACTCATCTGAAATCTTCTTTTCATTAAAGCTTCAAACTCTTCACACCATGACATTTTAGTTGAACCAAAAATGATGTCATCAACATATACCTGAACTAAGATAATATCCTTAGCATTATTTTTGATGAAAATAGTCTTGTCAATGGTCCCTCTCTTATATCCATCTTCCAAGAGAAAATTAGACAGAGTTGCATACCAAGCTCTAGGAGCTTTATGAAGACCATAAAGAGCTTTAATAACTTTGTAGACTCTGTTGGGAATTTAGGATCTACAAAACCTGGAGGTTGTGAAACATATACCTCCTCTGAGATAGTGCCATAAAGAAAAGCACTTTTCACATCCATTTGATAGACTATAAATCCCATGTATGATGTAAAGGCCAAAAATAACCTAATGGCTTCTATTCTTGCCACTGGTGCAAAAACCTCATCATAGTCTATCCCTTCTTCCTGTCTATAGCCGTGAGCAACAAGCGTAGCCTTGTTTCTCACAACAACACCTCTTTCATCCTTTTTGTTCCTAAAAACCCACCTAGTACTAATTACTCTATTTTCAGAAGGGAGATCCACAAGAATCCAAATCTTTTGTAGTTCAAATTGCATTAGCTCTTCTTGCATGGCATCTACCCAAATTTCTCTATCAAGAGCTTGAGAAATATTCTTAGGCTCTACTTGTGATAATAAACAGGCAAACAAACAATGTTGAGTATCTTTATGATTTGTTCTCTATTGTTGTTTGACATAACTCACTAGTGCATGAGTTTCAGCACTAGCTTAAATTTGTCTTCTAGTTTGCACAACAGACTTTGGGTTTCCAATAATCTGAGTTATTCCAAGTTATTGAAATGAGTCACTACACCCTGCTCATCATAGGAAGCATTTGAGAAAATTCATTCCTTTGGACTAGTATAAGCATCTTCACTATCTATTTCTTGAAGAATGTCTTCTAGTGAATCAACAGATTTTGCACAATTTGTCTTAGCAGTACTTGCAGATGAAGTACCACTAGGTTGCAAATGTACTGCTGAGCTTTGTGATTCCAAGGGTTCTTCTCTTGAATGCTTAGCACTTGATCTAGCATTCTTTTCTTGATCCATAAGCCTTTGAAGTTCATCATGTGAGGCTTGAGCATCATTTGGCATCACTGGTTGCTTCTGTTGTTGGTTAACAACTGTTTGTGAGACAGTAGGCAAGTGTGGTACATAGATATGAACATCATCATCATCTTGAGAGTCTGATGAAGAAGGAATTTCCTTATGAGTACTTGAGCTAGTTGTACTAGTCTCTTTACCTGCATTGTTAGTTTGACAGTCTTGTTGCATAGAATAGTAATTCATGGAGTTAGTTAGATAATCCAAATCAAACATCCAAGCATAACCTATTCCTGAGACATTGGGCTTATTCTCTAAGAAATTGACATGGACATTTTCTTCAACTTTACCTGATTTCAAATTAAAGACTCTATCTGCCCTGCTCTACAAATAATATCCTACTAGAAATCCTGGATCAAACTTTCCATCAAACTTACCCAACTGATTAAGAGTATTTAAAATAGACACATGACACCCAAAAGGTTTTAAATGACTTATTGTTGATTTGACACCAGTCAAAAGTTCATAAGGTGTTTTATTCTGAGGCTTGGTCACTAAAACTCTATTTAGCACATAACATGCAGTATTGATTGCTTCTGCCCAAAAAGTGTTTGGCAAAAGAGAAACAGCCAGCATAGTTCTAGCAGCCTCAATTAATGTCCTGTTTTTCCTTTCAGCTACTCTATTTTGTTGTGGAGTCATAGGATTACAAAATTGTATCTTGAACCCTTTAGACCTATAGAATTCATCAAATACAGCATTCTTAAATTATGTACCATTATTTGTCCTAATGACTAAGACTTGTTTAGTGAACTGTTTTTCAACTAATGTGACAAAGTCTTTAAATAATTCATTGGTTCTACTTTTAAGCATTAAAAATAAAACCCAAATGAATCTACTATAATCATCAGTTATAACTAGGAAAAAGGTCTTGTGGCTAATGCTCCTAACAGAATGATAGTTGAGTTTTTACACTTTGTTTAGGAAAACAAAGGTAATTAGGGTAAGTACACAAGTGATTTAGGAAAACCACAAGTAAATGACCCAAAGTGGGGATCGTTCTCAAGGAGGCAAGTGCGTTATGTTAAGAAATGATTAATGGTTTGTGATTATATTGATGAGAAAAGAAAATAGAAGGGAGATTAGAAGAGAATGACGGTTACGATTAGGAATTACACTAAGACGAAAAGTCGTACACGTAAAACCGTAAAAAGTAGCAAAATTAAAAATTTACACTAAAAATTCCTAGAAAATTGCAATAAATCCTAAAAAATGTAATTAGAGTTTACAAAAAATTAAAAATCACTCAAACCTTTTATTTAATTAAATAATAATTTTTTAATGCTAATTAAACCCCAAAAAATCAATTTAATTAACAAAAAGCCCAAAATGAGATTTTTTCAATTGTAAACCTCCAAGATGACTTAACTAAATTTAAAACTATTTTTTGAAAATTTTAAAATTAATAAAAACTATTTAAAAAAAATTAAAAACTATTTAAACTTAAAATAATTCTAAAAATTAATCTAATGACAATAAAAATATTCTAAAAGTTGTAAAATTCCTAACTTAATGTATTTAACCTAAGAAAAATATAAAAACTTGAAAAATATAAATTTTAATTTTTAATAATAAAATAATAATAAAATAATATTAAAAATCTAAAATTTATAAAAAATTCTAAAAAGTTGCAAACTAGCATATTTTAACCTAATAAACACATAAATGAAGTTGAAATTACAAAATACCCCTAATGGGCCTAGAAATGGGCTAAAAGACAAAACAGTCCCTTAATGGGCTTAATTTGGGCCCAATAAGAAAAAGTCAACCAAATAAGCCCAAAACTTCCTGTCTGACTCAAAATTTGATTTTAAGAACAAAACTTTGAAGGCCCAAAAGCTGAAAATGTGTATAAGCTAGCTTATTTCAAAGCAGCTTATTCTTAATGGGCTTTTTGGCCCATTAAGCTATAAGCTGATGCCATAAGCTTAAATTAGACACACAAGCTTCTTTTGAGTTACTTAAGAGATATGTGAAAAGAAAGTTGAAATAAGCACAAGGAATAAGCCTGAATAAGCTAAAAGCTATCTTCACAAAACGACAAAATAGTCGTTTTCGAGTTCTAGGCCACCCCAAGAGCTGATTCAAGTTTCAAAAGCTTTTAAATGACTTTACTAAGCTTAATCAACAAATTTTATTTTAATAAGCACTTAATTAAAAGTCAACTTTATGAGTTTTCTAGCAAAAAGTCAAAGCCAAGGTCTGATAAGCTTTAGATCAAATAAATGGGTCAAATGATGAAGATCTATTACAAAAAGTAAGTTGTTGCAAGTCTGGATAAGCCAATATGGCTTATTAATAAGCTTAATGAAAAATTACACTAGCAGGGGCTAGTTTTGGTGTCTGAGCAGTGGGAAAAGTTTCCACTTCTTGACTTAATTGACTATTTTTCTTTAGTGACTTTTTTGTGGATTCAAGTTTCACAAAGGCACCCAAATGATCAGTTAATCATGAGGAGTCAATAGCAATCACAAAAACACAATCACAATCAGCCAATTAGCACAGTTAATTCAAAACATCACCAGATCTAGCCCAGACATGAACATAAGCAGTTATGAACTTAATAAGGTGTTTAAGCAAAATTCAGCCAACCAAATTGCACCAAAAGCATACAAAAGCTATATTTAATTCAGATGAACATAAATTAACAAGTTACATGCATTGGTTCAAGGCCTTAATCAAGATATAAGCACAAAAAGTTACTAACGAACACTTAAACAGGCAGACTTTTCAATTTGCTGATATACTTGACCAACAAGCCAAATTCAAACACTCAAATCTTCAAATCAGGTTATATAAACTTTGATTAAACACTTTTTATCCCTAAGCATGCATATACTCTAGGTATTTCCAAAATTTTAGGTCAAAATTAGTAAAAGCAAGTAAGTTATAGCACAATCTTGGATTCAAGGTTTAAAAGACAATAACTTGCAGAAACTAGCACTCAACCAAATGAATAGCAGATACAAAGCATAAACAACACTTTCCACAAACATAATTACACTCTATGATCTTAAATAGATAATTCCAAACACCCCTTATCTTTTTGAAATCAAATTTAGATAAGTATAAGTGTATTCCAAGACTACCCAAGCCCAATCAAACACATAAACATATGTAATATGCAATATTAAGCAAGATTAGACCATAATTTCAGCAACAACACAAGTAGAACACAAAATCACCAAAAATCAAGATTTTAAGCATATTTAAGGTAGAATGGTTCAAACCTCATGGATGTACATCCACACCCACGAATTTAGAGCTTATGTGCTAGCAAGAACAAGCACAAGCTTCCACACACACTCCTGCTAAGATTCAACAAAGTTAGAAGCAAAAATATAAAAACAGTAAAGTGACAAATCCTTGATTAATGCAACTCTTGTACCCCACACTTGATTATCCCCAAGTTATAAGCCTCACAACACCTTGATATCATAATATCAGGGTGCTATGATCAACTTATAGCCCAAAAATTCCAAGGTGTACCAAGATCTTAGAAAAATATCAAGATTTAAGGAAAAATATGCGAACTTTTGCACACTCCTTTGAAAACAGGTTTTAGGATTCAGGTTTAGTTAACATGTAATATTAACAAGCAATAATAAAGATTGGAACTTGGTTTCTCTTCAAAGTTTCAAACACTTTTCATTCATAAATGACAAAGGATTTTCAGAACTTGAACAAAGGAAAAATCAAGAGCAGGGCTCAAAGTGAAACCCTAATGCCTTTATATAGGCTACAAACTATCTACTGAATGCATAAAAATGTAACCCTAAGCTTGATGAAGTCCCAAAAATTCCCTTTGAAAGTTTGTATATTTTGAGGATCATGTGACTGAATTTGGCTGTATATGTGAGTTGGCAAAGGTGAATTGTGATCAAAGGCTCACAAAGAAGCTTAAGATGAAAGCTGAATGTGAGTGGTAGATTTCCTGGCATATTTTGGCATTTTGTTGAAAACCGTGTGAAGGAGGTTTATCATGTGACTTGTGTGTTGTTGAGGTGGTAGTTTTAAGGTTTGGGATATGATTAACATCACCTTAATCACCATTTTGGATAATATGGTGGGTTAATTTTTGCTAAAACACAAATACCCAATTTGTTTTCTTGAGATGAATAGTGGTGTTTGATCCGGTTTAGGATTTAAAAAGGTGTTAGGAGCCCTTATTTAAACTTAATTGAATAAGTTAAACCGGGTTCGTTAAGTTAGTTGTGAGTGGAGGGTGAGGTGGCTGAATGGGGGATGGTGATTGGTGGAAAAGTGGTAGTGGGGCACGTGTCACCCCACTACTGGTTAAGGTAAGTTTGCTGTCTGCCATAAATAACCCCTCATTTCCATTTCTCTTGTCACTTGCAAATAAAACTGGCCAAAACTCGTTTTCCTTTGTTAATGAAGTTTCCAACTTCACACTTTTGCCCCAAAAAGTTTTGTAAAGTGATTTCAGGGATATTTCTTGCCAATTCTTGATTCTTGAAGGGCTGATTTGGCATTTTATTCAATGATAATGGTCCTGACTTGTATGGTTGACTTCTTGGAGGACTGAAATTGACAAGTCATAATTCTTGAGGGACCATTTTTGCCATTTCTTCAAAGTTAAGGGTCCTTTTGGTAATTTTACATTTTTAAAGGACCAAACTTGTAATTTCTTGTACTTTAAAGGCCTTCATGATATGTTTGACTTTGAGGAGGACTAATATTGACAATTTAGTTTTGTTGAGGGACTAAATTTGCCAATTCTTTAAAGTGGAGGGCCCTTTTTGTAATTTTGACAAACTTTAGGGACCAAACTTGTAATTATGAAGATACAAGGGTTTAAAGTGTCAATTCTTCAATATTGGAGGAACCTTCTTGCATAATCTTCAAATCTTTAAGGGTATTCCTTGGAAAATCTTCATTAGGGCTTGGTTCAATGTGCGGCTTCGTTTCCCGTGTTTGTTTTTGTATGGTTCTTGTGATCTTTTGTCATTTTCTCAATATCCGTACCTAAAATACACAAGTAACAAACACAAGCATATATTTGGATATTTTCATGATATTTTATGCATTTAAAGCCCTTTTTGGACGATGAGATTATGTATAAATGCAGTCTCATCACTCCCCCATACTAAACCATTACCGTGCCCTCACGCAATGCTAGAATAAAGTATCGTAGCACTTCCAAAATCCATTTTTATTCACTTTTATTGAACGATAAACTAGCTACACTACTATTATTACTTCTACTACTTGCGTTTTAGACATAATGTATGATTTTCATCGCAAAATGGGACGTTTAGGTTCATAGAATAAGAACACGTGAATGCTTCGTTAGAAATAATTTCATCGTCCTCGATTTTCACCCTAATTCCATGCTAAGCGTGCAACGAGATCATTTTCGTTATAAGTTAGTAATGCTAACACTACTCATATGCCCTAATCACGTACTTATCCTCCCATTTTCCTAAGTTGTATCTCTTATATTTTATTTTGTCTTGAATATTTCAGAGGATACATTGTTTGACTTATGCGATAATAGAGATTTAGGTCTAAAAATAGAGTCCTAACGGTGTAACCAAGACCATCAAATTAATAACCCATCCTAATAGACAAGGATGTCAAAAACCTAAGTCAAGAAGAAGGATCGATAAACACGGTTTTATAACGGTTTTGAACATGAGACTTATTACCAAGACTTTTATGCGGCCCCTAACGGAAGGGCCTTATTATCATAGGTTTACCTCCATCTTTTATTCAACTTCGCCATGAAGCTTTTATTATGACTTCGGTCTTGCCTTGCCTTTTATTATCCGCCTCATCGGTGGTTTTATTATGTCCAAAGACGTATATCCTCATGCTAAGGCGAATTTTGGATCTTTAAAGCTTCAAAGATTAAGGATTGATTCAGTTTCAATTTCGCATAGATTTTTCGGCCTTGTGAGCTTCAAATTGTTTGCTTGATTTAGGTGAGCACTTGAAATCTTATTATTACGTGAAGCTTTCGATTATTCAGGTTGCCAATTGTAACACCCCACTTGGATAAGTGGACCGTTACGTGTATTTATGGCGTGTCATCAAAGCATAAGGTAAATGTCCTAAAACATTAACTGACCATAAAGGAAATACCGGAATCAAACATCGGCAATCCAAACATAAGCCCAAAACATGAAAAATAAAATACTGAAGGAAAGGACTAAACAATGTCCAAATAAGCAGAATAATGTAAGAATGCATAAAGTAAGAAGTCTGGATAGCTTCCATCCAAATGCACATGCTCTTAGAATCCTAAAAGCGTCCTAGTGTACCTGCCTTTAGAACATGAAAGGAACTACGGCTGAGCATAACGCTCAGTGAACGGATGTACAACATGATAAGGAATTACTGAAATGAACAGATGATGAAATACTGGAGCTGTAAGACTGATAAGTAAAGTTGTAGCGGAAATCTGTGTAAAATCTGTAAAGTCTGATTTATAAATAATGAAGTTGAATTGATATCTGTTAAATCTGAAAACATGCATTTACTGTATTTTAATTGCCAAGAGCGTATATAGGTCATGTGCTGTAACAACTGCTGCATGAATACATAGAGGGGTGACCTCGTCATGCTGTAGAGGGGTGACCTCTAAATAATTGTGCTGGGTGGAGGGATCAGCTCCAATGTGAAGGATGTAGAGCACACACCACATTCACCTGCTAAACTGTAAACTGTAGCCTAGGATGCATCCATACGCCCCACTAATAATACTGATAAAATGGCCAAGCTGAGCTGAGTGGGACGATGCAGGATATCACTCTCCTACATGTGAGTCATGACACCGGTGCCTCTAGTGCCGTGGTTACGGTACCTCCGTAACTAGTACATAAACTAATCAGGCTTGTATATAATGCTCAGGCAATTTATTTAGTTATTAACATGATTACTGATAAGCTTAAACATATACTGGGAAAAAACATTTGGCTGAAGATGGGGAATCCTAATCATGCATACAAAGGAAGTCCTTACTGAAAGGACGGAAAATCCGTACCTCGTGTCTCGAAATGAAATAAGACTGAAAGCTGAAGATCTACTCCGACTTTACGGTTACTACATAAATTAAAGGACGCGTAAATAAGTTGACTGATGTTTATTTATTTTACTGCTCTTGACTGTTTTCGTTGGATTAAAGTTCTTGAAATAATGACCGTATATAATCTGATAAGTTCTTATTGTTTGAAACATTGCATATTAAATATATTATGTGCTCCTGATTACTGTGTAATATCTGTCTAATAAAATAATATTACTATAAATAGTAACCTGCTTTAAATAGCTTTAAATAGAAAGTTTCTAAATTTAGAAAGGTCTACAAATTCGTTTCTTTTTAAAAATATTAATTAAATCACGTTTTAAAATAATACAAGGTAAAACAATATCGATTTAATTTTACTAAATAAATTAATAAAATTAACTATTAAATTAATCATTAATCAAGCTCCTTGTAAAATGGTTTAACTATAATAATAATTTTCTCACGTTTATAATTACAAGCTATCTCGAAAACCCGTGCTAAAACTCTCCCGAGACACCCACGTCTCGGTTTATCCAAAACGACTCTTTACGTGACCCCCTTAATATTCATATATTTCCCACTGTTAATATAATGTTCCCACTGTAATATAATGTTCCCACTGTTAATATAATGTTCCCACTGTTTTCACTGTTAGTTCCCCCTGCTGGTCGAGTTCCCACCGTTAGTGCAGTGGTTACCACTGCTAATGCAGTGGTTCCCACTGCTCGCAGTGCCAAACACCCCCTTGTCTGTGAGTAGACCCAAACGCCCCGTTACTAGTCCCAAACACCCCTGCTGCTCACTGTTTATGAACCGAAACCCCCTGATGGCTTGTGGTTCGAGGCTGGGCAATAAAAGGGACCACCGAGACCTTAAAGGTCTCGGCTGTGAAGATCAAAAACCCACCGAGAGCTCTATGCTCTCGGTTTTTCGTGCAACTACCAAGACCCACCACTGTTTTACTAACTAAACATGATTAAAACCAAACTCTGCGTGTTCTTATTATACCCATTTGATTCCTGAATAGATCAAACAGAAAGAATAAAAGAACGTGATCGGGGTTTACCTTGGTTTGCGTGACAGGAAAAAGGAGCCAAACGACATCACCCAAAACCCCCGTATGTTTCTTGATGTCTGTTCGTCGGCCGGCAGGAGACAAGGATTGAGAAAGAAGACGACGGCTCCTTATTTTTTTTTTGTCTCTTGTGTCGGCAGAAACAAAAAACCTAATCTTCCTTTCTTTTTTTTTCGTCAGATTGGGGAGATGGGGGTAACCCCCGTTATAATTTTCCATATAATGGGCTTAGCCCAAATCTTTGTTTCCCTTTTTCTTTACAACAACCCAAACGGCCCTTTTCTCTTTTTTTTATACTATTAATTAATTTCTTCTTTTTTTTGAATGTCGTGAATACTTGTTTTTATTTCTCGTGTTTTTGTTTCTAAATCGCGATAATTATTTTTTTTTCGTGTAATAATACATACGTAATGTATACTGAAACTTAATAATTATTTGCTGAAATAATTATTCATTTGTAATATTTAAATAAACTGAGACTACGCGTATTTAATATTAACGTTTAATTATTTATTTTCTGAACTTAATAATTATCTTGTGGATAATTATTTTGTTGTAGTATTTAATAAACTGAGGCTGCGTATTAAATTTCTGCGTTTATATCTCTGTCTAGTAATTAATACTTATATAGTTTATTAAAATTAAACTGCGTATTTAAATACTCTGATTTTTAAATACGGGTTTTACAATTCTTCCCCTCTAAAAACAATAATTCGTCCCCGAATTAAAGATACGACTATACTGGGTTTTACAATTCTTCCCCTCTAAAAAGGAGAAATTCGTCCTCGAATTAAAGGTAATAAGCTGATGAAGTTATAAGAACTGAAAGAACATGTAGACTGAAAAGACAATTAAGCTGAAAGATAAATTGTCTTCTAATTAAGACATAATGCTGCTGATAGGTATTAATATGACATGACTGAAGTGAAGACGTAACGCGACATGACTGAAAATGACATGGAACGTGACATGACTGAAAGAATATAACTGGCTTATAGAAGGAAATGGATGAGAAGTCCGGATGGACTCCTCCTTTTCGAGTGGCCTCCCGCTCGAAACGATTTCTTCAAAGGTCTAACATAATAAATAAAAAAATCTTGGTCCTGATGACCCTGCCCTGATGATGCTGAATAGCTTCTGGTTCCATATTTCAGATGGATTTTTTGAATCTGAGTGTATAAGCTATAGCATGTAGGATACATGAAGTGGTACGTATAATTATCCTGAAAGATAACATTTATATCTCTGAGCAAGCTGCTGAGAATATATATAGGAACGAACTACGTGAACAATTGTGAACATGCTAAGTGAGCAATTGTGAACGTGATTCACGATTATAAAAGCAACGTTGTGCATGAAGTATATCGTGAATGGGATACGTGAACATACTGTGAACGTGATACTAGAACACATCATGAACGTATGCTGACTGAGGAAGGAATGCCAAACGACAAGGTCTGAGATGTGAAACGTCTGCCTGGTTACTGGAAAGTTGTGCTAAATTTGAGTCTGGTTTCTCAAGCTTTCTGTAACGTATTCGATAATAAACTAAGAAACGTGTATCGTGAAATGGCACACGAACTTGAACGTGAACAATGTTATGAACATTAACGTGATCTTAAATCATGAGATAGCATAAAAAATGAACTGAAACAGCATCATACCGCGAATGAGACGTAAACGTGAAAGTGAAAATAACCATGAACGTAAAGTGGACGTAACCATACACGTGATCGTGAACATGAGTTCTGTCTGATATGACGGTCGATGGAATGCCTTGAAATCGTATGATTTACTGCTGAATTTTCTGCAGGTCCGCTACTGCGTAATCCTTTCGGTTGAAAGGAAACGCGTAGGTTGATTACATGGTCGACAGTGACTTAGATAGTATTATACTTTTTCTGAGTATGTGGTAACTGATCAAAATTTCGTGGAATTTCGTCTCATTTCTGCTCAGAAATTTCTAAGGATTATAGTAACTCACTGCCATGACGGCGTTTTATCTTGAACCTGCGCTATGTCAGGCATCTAGGTATGAACATATCTGCATCAATGTGTGATACTGATTCTATCAAAGTTTTGTCTGGGGTTATGGAACATTCTGGTGGAAATCTGGTTGAATAGTCTTAAAACATTTTTAGTGAGAACTGTCGGCAATTTCTACGGTAGTAGTCAATTGAGTTCTAGAAAATTTTATACTTCGTTCATAGTCGTCAGTCGGGACCATCAGGTGATGGCCTTCACCTGCGCATGATTGTCTGAAATTTCTTTCTGCTAAAGTAGAATGGTTCAGAAATGCCACTTGGTTCAATTGGAATTCATATCGGGAAAGCTGTGTATAAAAATAACTCCTATCGAAGATTCTATAAAACTCTGAGAAGATGACTCTCGTATTCTTCTCTAGAATTTAGCAGACCAAAATGTGATCAATGAATACGCTGACGATTTTGTCTGAGAATCATAGGAAAAATTTATTCATAACGTCCATAATATAGCTGGAGCATTAGGGAGTTCAGAAGTATAAAATCAGAATCTTTAGAGAGACTATAATATGTGCAACTGCAGTCTGGAAAACATCATGTTCTTCTCTCACCACTTCTGGTGGCATGGTCGTGAATCGTTCTAGAAAATGTCGTAGCAGGTCAGATAACCTCCTATTCGTGGAATGAGTATCGTTTTATGAATGGCGATCTCGAAATTTTCGGTGGTCGATACATGATCTCATGGTACCGGCCTTCTTCCTGATAGACAGAAACGATACACCTCCTGGTGGTGCGTTAGGGCGAATAAAGCCTCGTTCCGGTAATTCTTGCAACAATTGCTGCAACTCTTTTAACTTAGCTGAAGCCCTGTGATCAAGAGTTCTGAAAACAGGTTCTGTTCTTGAGACTAGCTCGATGTTAAATTTCTGTCTCGTGGTTAGGAAGGAATTTCTTGAAGTGAATTAATAACAGGTAGGTAAAAGTCTTCGTAGCTATGGACTGATAAGTCACGCGCTTGTAAGGCAGAAATAATTTGTACTGATTTTTCTGACAGAAAGTATAATGAATACATTTGGGATTTAGTAAGACGGATCTCGTCGTTAACTGAAACTAAGACTTTAATAAATATGGCGATACTGTTGAGTCCTTTCTGGCTGAGAGGTAGGGGACTACCTGATTTAAGATAAAGCTGACATAGGAATACGTGAAGTAAACGTGGCGACTTCCACTGAGTGGGTTCGTCTGTAACCTCACAGAATGATTACCGTGTGTTTAATCTGAATAATACTCTAGTGGTGGTGACTGAATTTTAATGATCTGATTCATGCGTGCATAATAGAACGGGTATACCCCTTTCTGAAGGGTACCCTGAATTTCCGAGGGCCTGGTTTAGAAACATACTGGAGTTATGAGTTCTGACTCGTATTTTGAGGAAAGATTCGTATGACGTGTACCATGACTGGTGTCCTAATATGTGTCTTCCGAAAAGATACCTGAGGCCTATGCCTCGACTGATGTCTTGGCACGTGTTTTAGTAGATGAATCTGAACAAGGTTAAAATTTTTGGTAACTGCTAGGATTGGCGGACCGGTTAGGCTACTGACCTTTGTATTTCTGGTCACGTCCGTTCCGGAGTTCCGATGGTACTGACTGATTAATTATAAGCACGGTGGTTGTCACGACTACTTTGTCTATAATTATTTCTTGACGGTCGTTATCATGACCGTGATTCATGTAATTATTTCTACTGAGTGGCCGGCTGGTTACCAGTTCCCACTCTTCTGACAGAAAGATTAGCTGAGTGAAGTGTGACATCTAACTGAGGAAGTAAAGGCATGGAATAGGAGGTTAGTGTCTGATGGTTGAAATTTATTCTTGTCAGGAATTTCAAATTTTATATTTTTCGTCCTTGTTCTGCAGAGTCTTCATCGTATGAACGGCATTAGCATCTTGAGAGATTTCCAAAGTATCAGCAGCATCAGCATCCGTGTGGTCTTCAGAGTGTTAGCAGCATCAACATCTGGTAAAGTCTTCAACTCACGAGCAGCATCAGTACCTGGTAGAATATCGACAAGTGGAAACGCCCGCGATGATTAAGGAACAATCAACAATATCCATGGAGTAGGGTACCTAGAGTACACCTGGACTACTGTATATGGAGTATAACTAAGACACTGTACATGGGGTACATATGGAATACTGTACATGGCACTGGTGGAAATTTCATGGGATGATCGATACTGGTGTCGCTTGTCTGACATGATCAAGGAAATAAATTGATTTAAACGGTAGTAAACTGATCTGAAATAAATAACATGATGGGCTGACAATTCCTGCGTCGACTTACTGCTGGTTGTTTCGAGGCTGAAAAGTATGATATAATCGAAGTCCCAACAGTGGTCAGCATGAAGCATGATTAATGAAGGTCAGTCATGATTTATCATGAAAACGGGTTTTACTGAAGTTCTTGTGTATCTTAACATGAAAACATCATTACTTTGAAAACATAATCCTCGTAAGGAGACATGAAAGTGAATCATCATGTAGATGACATCAACGTGAGGGTATGAAAATTTGACTGTTACAAGGAACATAAAAAGTCTAATCAACTGAGGTGTAATATCAACTGATGCGGGCAGCTATGGTTCAATCCACATAATTCAAAGAAGGAAACATGTGACTAAGTATGGGCTATTTTGGTTCGATCCATACTGGTCAAAATTTTCTGAGAACTGTCATGTATAAAAATTTATAATCTCGGACTAAATATGAATGGCTGTAGTCCAATCCATACTTGTCAAAATTTATGAAATGTCCTGATATGACAAAGGTGAACAACTGTGGATCGGTTCACAAAACATCATTTCACTGAAAGGCATGAAATTTGACTTGAGGAATGGTGAACGTTTGTGGCTGGTTCACCAAGTAATATTTGACTGAAAACATGAATCTGTCATGAGTAAGGGTAAACGCCTAGGGTCGGTTCACCAATACAAAATCTGATCGGGCAAGGGTGAGCGCCTATGGTCAGCTCACTAAAACGAAAATTCGCTAAAAAGCACATGCGACTAAATATGGCTAGTTATGTACCAACCTTTTTCTTAGTCAAAACTTTTAAGAAAACTGACTGATAAATGAAGAAAACTGACTGATAAATGTATGAGAAACATGAAAGATAACAACGCCAAAATCTGGGAAGTTCCTGGTGATTACCCACTAGTCACAGGTCAAGTTTTAGAGCCTACAGGTCGAACCTTGCGCTCTGATACCATAATTGTAACACCCCACTTGGATAAGTGGACCGTTACGTGTATTTATGGCGTGTCATCAAAGCATAAGGTAAATGTCCTAAAACATTAACTGACCATAAAGGAAATACCGGAATCAAACATCGGCAATCCAAACATAAGCCCAAAACATGAAAAATAAAATACTGAAGGAAAGGACTAAACAATGTCCAAATAAGCAGAATAATGTAAGAATGCATAAAGTAAGAAGTCTGGATAGCTTCCATCCAAATGCACATGCTCTTAGAATCCTAAAAGCGTCCTAGTGTACCTGCCGTTAGAACATGAAAGGAACTACGGCTGAGCATAACGCTCAGTGAACGGATGTACAACATGATAAGGAATTACTGAAATGAACAGATGATGTAATACTGGAGCTGTAAGACTGATAAGTAAAGTTGCAGCGGAAATCTGTGTAAAATCTGTAAAGTCTAATTTATAAATAACGAAGTTGAATTGATATCTGTTAAATCTGAAAACATGCATTTACTGTATTTTAATTGCCAAGAGCGTATATAGGTCATGTGCTGTAACAACTGCTGCATGAATACATAGAGGGGTGACCTCGTCATGCTGTAGAGGGGTGACCTCTAAATAATTGTGCCGGGTGGAGGGATCAGCTCCAATGTGAAGGATGTAGAGCACACACCACATTCACCAGCTAAAATGTAAACTGTAGCCTAGGATGCATCCATACGCCCCACTAATAATACTGATAAAATGGCCAAGCTGAGCTGAGTGGGACGATGCAGGATATCACTCTCCTACATGTGAGTCACGACACCGGTGCCTCTAGTGCCGTGGTTACGGTACCTCCGTAACTAGTACATAAACTAATCATGCTTGTATATAATGCTCAGGCAATTTATTTAGTTATTAACATGATTACTGATAAGCTTAAACATATACTAGGGAAAAACATTTGGCTGAAGATGGGGAATCCTAATCATGCATACAAAGGAAGTCCTTACTGAAAGGACGGAAATCCGTACCTCGTGTCCCGAAATGAAATAAGACTGAAAGCTGAAGATCTACTCCGACTTCACGGTTACTACATAAATTAACGGACGCGTAAATAAGTTGACCGATGTTTATTTATTTTACTGCTCTTGACTGTTTTCGTTGGATTAAAGTTCTTGAAATAATGACCGTATATAATCTGATAAGTTCTTATTGTTTGAAACATTGCAGATTAAATATATTATGTGCTCCTGATTACTGTGTAATACCTGTCTAATAAAATAATATTACTATAAATAGTAACCTGCTTTAAATAGCTTTAAATAGAAAGTTTCTAAATTTAGAAAGGTCTACAAATTCGTTTCTTTTTAAAAATATTAATTAAATCACGTTTTAAAATTATACAAGGTAAAACAATATCGATTTAATTTTACTAAATAAATTAATAAAATTAACTATTAAATTAATCTTTAATCAAGCTCCTTGTAAAATGGTTTAACTATAATAATAATTTTCTCACGTTCATAATTACAAGCTATCTCGAAAACCCGTGCTAAAACTCTCCCGAGACACCCACGTCTCGGTTTATCCAAAACGACTCTTTACGTGACCCCCTAATATTCATATATTTCCCACTGTTAATATAATGTTCCCACTGTTAATATAAAGTTCCCACTGTTAATATAATATTCCCACTGTTTTCACTGTTAGTTCCCCCTGCTGGTCGAGTTCCCATCGTTAGTGCAGTGGTTACCACTGCTAATGCAGTGGTTCCCACTGCTCGCAGTGCCAAACACCCCCTTGTCTGTGAGTAGACCCTAACGCCCCGTTACTAGTCCCAAACACCCCTGCTGCTCACTGTTTATGAACCGAAACCCCCTGATGGCTTGTGGTTCGAGGCTGGGCAATAAAAGGGACCACCGAGACCTTAAACGTCTCGGCTGTGAAGATCAAAAACCCACCGAGAGCTCTATGCTCTCGGTTTTTCATGCAACTACCAAGACCCACCACTGTTTTACTAACTAAACATGATTAAAACCAAACTCTGCGTGTTCTTATTATACCCATTTGATTCCCGAATAGATCAAACAGAAAGAATAAAGGAACGTGATCGGGGTTTACCTTGGTTTGCGTGACAGGAAAAAGGAGCCAAACGACATCAACCAAAACCCCCGTATGTTTCTTGATGTCTGTTCGTCGGCCGGCAGGAGACAAGGATTGAGAAAGAAGACGACGGCTCCTTGTTTTTTTTTGTCTCTTGTGTCGGCAGAAACAAAAAACCTAATCTTCCTTTCTTTTTTTTTTCGTCAGATTGGGGAGAAGGGGGTAACCCCCGTTATAATTTTCCATATAATGGGCTTAGCCCAAATCTTTGTTTCCCTTTTTCTTTACAACAACCCAAACGGCCCTTTTCTCTTTTTTTTATACTATTAATTAATTTCTTTTTTTTTGAATGTCGTGAATACTTATTTTTATTTCTCGTGTTTTTGTTTCTAAATCGCGATAATTATTTTTTTTTCGTGTAATAATACATACGTAATGTATACTGAAACTTAATAATTATTTTCTGAATAATTATTCATTTGTAATATTTAAATAAACTGAGACTACGCGTATTTAATATTAACGTTTAATTATTTATTTTCTGAACTTAATAATTATCTTGTGGATAATTATTTTGTTGTAGTATTTAATAAAGTGAGGCTGCGTATTAAATTTCTGCGTTTATATCTCTGTCTAGTAATTAATACCTATATAGTTTATTAAAATTAAACTGCGTATTTAAATACTCTGATTTTTAAATACGGTTTTTACACCAATACTTCAAAACCATGACGTTGACGATACCTTAATGTCTTCCCAATTTAATTACATGGAAGCTAGTAGAAAAGACTAGAAACCAATAACCAAGACTAAACCGCTAAGTCAATCTTTATTAAGCAAAAAATTTTTACAAGCGAAGGGAGAATAAGCAAACAACGAGAACACATGAGTTTTTAAAAGAATACGAGTACTCTACGTTTAGCATAGTAACTTATAATTAACTCTATCATTTCTCGTTCTCAGAAAACCTACATTCATGTCTTCAAACACTTATAAAACATGAGAAATTTTTTAAAATTTGGCCATTTTTAGCCTTATTTTGCAACAAAAAGATAAACTTTGGAAAGCGTGAAGGTTTGGCAAGGCAAATATCTATTCACCCCCATACTAAAGTTAAATATTGTCCTCAACGTTTCGAGTCTAGGGGTGCAAACACCCCCATACTAGAGACGTAGTCGAATGCTTAATCTAGCATGGAAAGGGTGTAACCGTTAAATTTAAAGCCATTTATGAAGTGTGCTATAAACCTAAGGTTAGTACATCAAAGGATATATCATAGATATTGAGAAAGTCTTCAAAGAAAACGATCGAGTGCTCCCATAAAACGAACACGAGAGGCTCCAATCGTGAAGATCATGATCATCTAAAAATCACAATTTACAAACAACCATGGAACAAAGGTTGGAAGGGCACAAATCCCCACACGTTACTACATTAGAAAGCGATAATATATACATAGGATAAGCATGGGAATCCCCCACGAGGCACCTCGTTTTTTATTACCGAGTCATGAGCTCGACTCGATCCCCTCAATACTAATTATCATTGGGGAAGGTGATTTGGTCGAGGTAGTTCAAGGATGGAACTTCCCCGCCAAAGTAGTGCTTCAACCTATGTCCATTCACCTTGAAATTAGGGCCATCATTTTGAGCTAGCTCGATGGTCCCATAAGGAAAAACTTGAGTCACGGTGAATGGACCGGACCAACGGGATTTCAACTTACCGGAAAAGGTTTTCAAACGAGAGTTAAAAAGCAAAACTTGATCCCCAATGTTAAAAACCCGGTTTTTAATTTTTAATCATGAAACTTTTTAGTCTTTTCTTTATAAATCAACGAATTTTCATAAGCAATATCCCTTAATTCATCCAATTCATTAAGTTGCATTTTCCGGTGTTTTCCCGCGGTCTCCATGTCATCATTACAATGCTTAAGGTCCCAATAAGCTTTGTGTTCGAGTTCAATTGGCAAGTGACAATTCTTCCCGTACACAAGCTTATATGGAGTGCACCCGATGGGCGTCTTATGAGCGGTCCTAAAGGCCCATAAAGCATCGTCCAACTTATCCGACCAAGATTGTCGGTTTTCCCCAATAGATCTCTCCAAGATCCTTTTCAAAGCTCGGTTTGAAACCTCGACTTGCCCACTCGTTTGTGGGTGATAAGCCGTAGAAAGACGATGTGTAACCCCATATTTCCTTAGGACCCTTTCGAATTGGTCGTTACAAAAATGGGTTCCACGATCGCTTATGATCGCACGAGGGGTTCCAAACCGAGAAAACAAGCTTTTCAAAAACTTTACTACCACATGAGCATCATTGGTGGGCAAAGCCTTAGCTTCCACCCACTTAGATAGGTAGTCAACGGCGACAAGGATGTACTTATTACCACGAAATGATGGGAACGACCCCATAAAGTCAATGCCCTAAACGTCAAAGATCTCACACACTTGGATGATATTTTGTGGCATTTCATCTTTTTGTGAGGCTTTTCCTTGTCGTTGGCATGAGTCACACGACTTCACAAGTTCATGTGCATCTCGGTAAATAGTAGGCCAAAAGAAACCGGCATCAAAAACCTTCTTAGCCGTGAGATTAGCACCGTGGTGACCACCCGTGGGTCCCTCGTGACAAGCTCTAAGGATGTTATAAGCTTCGGTACCAAAGACACAACGTCGAATAATTTGATCCGCACAAGTTCGAAACAAGTAAGGGTCGTTCCAAAAATAGAACTTGACGTCACGAAAGAATTTTCGTTTTTCTTGAGTCGTCATACCCTTGATGATGAAGTTGCTCGCATGGTAATTTATGATGTACGCAAACCATGGGGTGGAAGAATCAAGCTTAGAATTCACTACACCAAGTGTCTCGAGCGGAAATGTTTCGGTGATTTCCTTGGGCTCGTAAACACTTTGGTGAGGATCTTCCAAACGAGAAAGATGATCGGCCGCTAGATTCTCGGCTCCTTTTTTGTCAACGATTTTTTGATCAAGTTCTTGAAGGAGGAGAATCCAACGAAGTAATCTCGGCTTTGCATCTTGTTTAGCCATAAGATACTTGATAGCCGAATGATCCGTATACACTATGCATTTAGTCAAGACGAGATAAGGTCGGAATTTCTCAAATGCATACACCACGACAAGGAATTCCTTCTCCGTTGTAGTGTATTTTAGTTGAGCCTCTGTGACAATCCATCAATTTACGATTGATATTTTATTCTCAAATATTATTTGAAAACATTATTTTAATGTTATATTATGAACTCACTTATTTTTGGGAAGAAATTTGGATTTACGTCTTGGAGTAGCATCGACTACGTCTAAACCGGAGGATTCAGTTACGTGCTTACGTTTACATACACCGTCTTTGGTGACAGTCCGACATTTCAGAAAATAAATTTATCCATGAATATTATTTTGGAGTTTTAAATTTGTGTTGGTTCATAAACTCACAAATTTACGAGAAGAGACTAGGACTTACGATTTTAATTTAACGTCCTTTACGACTAAACCGGAAACCTTAGGATTACGTATTTACGTTTTCGAACTCCGTTTTTTATGAGACAATTTTTATTGGATTCGTTTTATGACGTTGATTCATAATTTATAAAAAAAGTTTTTCGTAAAACGACCCGAGGGCACGCAAATCGAGAAAACTAGAATCGAGGAGTACCCATAAATAAATGGGGATGAGACAAGTGGGACACTTGCCCCACCCCCACTCAAAACCGGCCTAACTAGCCAACACATCTCATGATGTGTCAACTTTGTAGCAACTAAGCTAACAAGTGTTAGCTTAGCTTAAAAGCTACACCATCCCAACACAAAAGCATTTCCACCATACCACTTCCTCATTCAACACATGCAAAACCACCCAAAATCCTCTCTCTCTCTCTCTCTCTCTAATATGTCGTCCAACATCCACCCATAAACACCACTTTTGATCAAAATCAACCATGAAATCCTATGTTATTCTTGCACATGTTGAAGCCCTTTTGAAACCCTATTGATTGGTGGTGATTATAACATCCAAGGAGGAGTTTCCATGGAGTCTTGGGGCTGATTTTCCACAAGGTTTTCATGAAGAATGGTGATCTTGAAGATGGTCTTGGTTAATCACAAGTTTCTCCATCAAAATCCATGTTTTGATCACAACCTACATCATCATGATGGTATAAAGATTGTTCTCCCCATCCTCTTGTTATTTTTATTATGTAATCATGTATTTTATTTCCTATTGTATATGTATATGATGATTATATGATGATAAAAGTATTGTGTGAGGATTTGGTGTTGATAAATATGATTAAAAAGGTGAAAAACTATAAGAAACAAGGTTAAAATCTTGCTTTGAAATGATGGCTGTATAAAACAGTAAAGAAACATGTCATGAACTGATAAAATGGCTTGAATATGTTAATATACAGTAAGTTATGAGTCTTGTACACATGTGAGAGTTGGCCATGCAATGGAATCATTAGGATGAGTGAGATATGATCAAAACAAGTTTAAAGTACAAATCTGAGTTCACTGTTTTGGACGATTTTTAGAAAATACTTAGAGGCTGATTCAACAGTAGATATAGCAGAGTTAAATGGAGCACATATCATGTAGTTTATGTCATAAACATTTGAGCTTCTATCTCCATATAGAACTCTAGATATGGCAGTTTTGGTGAACATGAAAATAAAAATCAGATTTTAGAAATTAAAGTATAATAGTATTATATAAGCACTCAAATAAAAATAGTATAAAATGTGAATTAAAACCCACTAACTTATATAATACATTTATATAAATATGTATAAGGATAAATAAATGGACATTTTATAAAAATGGTAGTTTGATAAGTTTTATAAGTTATAAAACTATAAACATGATTTTTACGACTTTTTCGGCTATTACCGTAAAATTTACGTTTTTGTTAAATAAAACTTAGACGGTTGGACCCGTCTAATGTAAACTTTTATAAACTCATATACTGATATATAAGCATATATAACTAGTAAAAACCGATAAAACCCGAACTATATAACATATGGACATTAACGGGCTAAGTTAACGTTATTGGACTAATAATACAACAAAATGGACAAAAACACTTATAAACTTATTTATTGGGATTAACCCATTTGGGCCAACATGTAAAGTGTAAATACTGATAATGCAAGTATAAAGTGGAATAAGACAAGTTAAAGGACTTATAATAAGTTTATTGAACCTAAAACACGTAAATAGGTAAAACTAGTAAACTAGTATAAAAGTTATCGACACATAACACTAAAATGAGTAAAAGAGAATATGTAAACCCACTTGATCATCATATATATATATAATCATCATATGTATACATAATTGTTATTTTTATAAAGTCATTGGACAAGGGTCTAAGACGAGTATTATTTGTCTAGGTTTCCGTGATTGAAGCACATACCGTACGTCCGAATTGCCGATAACCCGCCTTCCCACATCAACGTGACTTCATAGCCTCGCACTCTTTTAAATGTTTTTATAAATGTTTTATAAACCCGCGATGGAGATAACATGTTAGTTTTTATAAAATAGGACACCATTTGTCCCGATTGTTTGTTTATTGATTTGGACCCGAATGATTGTATGACCCGATAAATGATTAAAGGACCCGATAGATGAAATAAAATGGATTATTAAAGTTAGTTTATGTCACTAAAAGTCCCATTAGCATGAATTGTGAACTACCGGGATTTGGTAGACGCTTGTGCATATAATAGTACTATTTGGGGACGATCACCCCAGTTCGCGCCTTGACGGTTGATCCCCGTCGTGCCATATTGATTGGTAAGCGAATTTATGTATGAGAAGATTTCCATAGCGTGACCTTTGTGACGACACGCTACTTTAGATGGGCAAATTGAGTATCGGGTTATCTACCCGTTGTTTGGTTTAGTAAGGTAACAATGTCATGCGGCTTATAATAATCCAGTTAACAAAATACTACTAGACGCACCGAATTACGACGTATTGCCTGACTAGCAATACGGGGTCATACTATTGATATTATATTCGTGTTTTGGTTTTCATAACCATATTCATATAACGGTTTTTATTTAACTTTATACAACGCCGTAAGACGTATTGTATGATGTTTTTACGACATTGGTTCGTATAATGATTTTTTTAAGGCAAATGCCTATATTATGATTTTCGATAAGAATTTGTATAAAAATGACTTTGGCTATTTTATGGCCTATTACAATGATTTGTACGAAATGATTTTTGGTAATTATTTTATACCAAAGTTATATTGATGGATTTTATTAAACTCTATGAATTCACTCGGCGTTATCGCTGACCTTTTATTTTAACATGTTTTATCTCAGGTACTTGAAGGTAATTCTCGGGAAGACGACAAGAATTCATGGCCCGCACTTAAACAATAATTTCCATTCAAACTCTTTGTAAAACTTTGTATGAAATGTAATGACTTGGGACCTATGTAAATTTGATATTTATGAATGGAAATGCTTTATTATTAAACGACGCGATTTTCAAGCGTTGTCTATGATGTGAGTAATGTGCTATCCCGTAACACCAACTAGTCTTCCGCTGTATTGAATTGTGTAAATTTGGGGGTTTTACAGTTTGGTACCAGAGCTCTCGTTATAGAGAACGAAAGATTTTAAAACCAAGGTTTTGAATAAAACATTTCAAAATCTTTTAACTATAAACATTTTTCTAAAAATGTCTAAAAATCTTTTGACTATAACGGTGCCGAAGAATTCCCGAGTTACCGACAAGGCCAGACTGAGAAGTTTTATTTTAATATATATATAACTTGGATTATATATATGATGTAATTTTATTACATGATTGTTTGATGATTATTTTGATATTTATACGAGGTATTTATACGACGTAGATTGTCACAAGAAACCCTAAATCCCCTAGTAGATTAATCGAAGCTATTTTCGTAGGAATTCTAGCTATCCTAGATTTAAACCAAGTTGTGGATATTAATGATCCCAACAAGTGGTTGATACTCGTAGGAATGTAGATATTAGTTGATCGTGATATTGAAAAAGAATTGGCGAGATTAAATGTGATATCGATGTCATGACGATCTTTCCTTATAGAGTGGAATTTGACAAAACGTTATCACCTGGAAAGATGTCATCTGATTCGTTGTCATCCAATTCTTAAATTGAAATCAAAAGGGTGAATGTTGCACTTGAGGCTGTCATTGGAACCATTACCCAAGAGCCTCATGCCACTAGTACCTTTCCGAGAAGTCTAGTTGAATGATCAAGTCATTTCATACTAGTGACTCATTTGATAATTGTTGTTGTAAGAGCTATAGGATTGGAATTAAGTGTTGATTCTTATCGAGCTTTTATTGCCGTATTAAGGTGTAAGAATAAGGATGAAAGTATTGGAAAATGAGGTAGGATATCGAATTGAGTATAAAATTGGGTGAAACTTGAATAAAGTAAAATTTAACCCGTATGGAATATGAGATTTTTAATATAAGTCGTTAAGTCCTGTGATTGAATTATAAGGTTTTAAATGATTTTTAGTTTGTGATAAGTGTTGTTCCTAGGCCATTGTCCACTAACGAGGATGCCTAGTGTCCAAGAAATAAATTGAAGAAATCTTCTTCTGAATTGAGACCGATGGATCTTCTGTGACATGTGGAACACCTAATGACTCTTGTAGGTTAGTATTCATTGTGGTATCTTTTAAAAATCCCTAACTCAGCTGAGATATCAGTTGGTAGGATGAGTTCTGAGAATTGTATGACATAGTGACACGTAATGTGTTACGGTACAATTTTGACTTGTTTGTGATTAATGAAAAAGACTACCTTTAATTGCTAAATCCTACATGTATCGATGTTATCTATCTTTTCTTGCTTCATCCTAATGTTCTCATTAGTGATGCAACCATTGAACAAGTACTCATCTTGATTTGAGTTACGTTGTGAATTATTCTTCGTGAGTGTCATCGATGTCATGAACCTCATGATTAATTGGCTAAGCTCATTTCCTATTATATTGAAGTTAGTTCTTGATGAACAACTTTTCATCACTCTTTTGCAGATCACTCATTGTTTTTATAAGATAAAACAGTATCATTTGAGGAAATTGAATTTTCATCACTATAAGGATTATTCAAAGTGAGATTTATAAGTGATTGTTATCGAAATGAAGTTGTTTATAAAACACCTTGGAAAAACTTAATTGTTTTCATAACAAGGAAAATCTTTGTAAATTTATTTTTGATTCTTATTTAAGAATTAAGCATTAAAATGTTTTTATTACAAACATGATGATAAAATTTTGACGAACTGAGTATTGCATCGTTAATCTTGAAATTGTATATAGTTACGCGCCTACATACAATTTGGAATGGACCATGCAAGGCTGATTAGTAGTCACCATAAAACTAATGAATAAGCACTAAATTTTCTTTGAAGATTGTGAAAGATTAAAATTTTATGAGATCTGCAAGAAGTGAAAAATAGGGACATAGTGTTAGGGACACCTACATATGTGCCTGTAGCATCTATTCTTCTGAGTCGAATTTACTCATCTGTGGAAATTGTCTTATTTGACAATTGACAATTCTTTCTTGTCCAATTCTCTCGTAGTAAGATTCTTAGGAAAAGAATCTGATTACCGAGTGTTGATGCCCGACTGGATGTATCGACATTCCTATCATTTCTTTTGATTTGATTACATTTGAATGACCTGGGTAACGATCCGAGGAGCTTTCGAATGCGTACTCAAATTATGAAAACATGGGATATATTCATATTCATTAAATGTTTTCGTTTGTATCTGATTTGAAATTCTCTCGCATAGATTATGCGTTAACCTTACTCTTTTAAGGATTGTTATGTCTCCATATATCCTTGAAGTTGTGAAGGATTATGAGTTATTATTAGTCTTTTGAGAAGTTCACATCTTATCGAAGGCAATGAAACTGAAAAGTTGATAGTGCCAGTAGAATGAATTGATTGATTATGACATGACGACATTGTCTTAATTGATGGGAACTCGAGTAGAATTCCCCTAAAAGATAAGATGTTGATTATCAAAAGTGATCTAAATAATTCTTGATGAATGACCATATCCTGCATTTAGACTTGAAATTATACCGTGAATGGTTGTGAACTAGTTATAGATATTATAATCTAGAAAGAACCTAAAGTGAATATATTAAAAGATGTTTATGTTATCTGAAACTTTAGTAAGTATTTATTGGTGAATTAACTAAACTTTTGCCATTTAGGCAAGTTGAAATTGGTATTGATTATATTCCCGGTGCTGCACCTGTGGCATGTGCACTGTACGTCAGCACCATCTGAAGTTAAGGAATTACCGTACAACTGAGAGAGTTGTCAGAGAAAGATTTTATTCTACCGAGCTCATCATCATGAAGAGCTATGGTGTTATCATTCCTTATATTTATAGATTACTATGAACTGAGTAAATTGACAATCGAAAACGATATCCATAACTCGAAATGGAAGATTTGTTCGATCATTTACAAGGTTCTAGCGTATGTTTTAAAGATTTGATCCACGACATGGTTATTATCAACTTCGTATTTGCGAAAAAGATTATCTATTCCAATCACTACATCCAGTACTTGTAATGGACATTATGAGTTTCACGTGATGTCGTTTGGATTGACTAATACATACGTAGCATTCATAAATCTGGTGAATCGCGTGTGTAGGCTGTAATTTGATAAATTCATGCTTGCGATCATCAAGGACCATTTATTTGTTTATAAGAATAAGAATGAGTTAATAATTATTTATAGATTGCCCTAAATTGGCCGAACGATAAAAACCTGTACCTTAAATATTTAACATGTGATTAAAGACTAAATCCTTTACATTATTTGACCATGATTAATAAATTATGAAATCTATATTGACTCTTCAAAAATTAAGAGCCCTTTTAAGACTTTGGGTTTTACCAAAAAGGAAGTGCAAATGTGTTTTGACAAATGTTTTAACAAAGAAATTTTTAAGGGATTATTTCCTTATACACAAATCATTTAACTAAACTCCTGTTTAGGGGTAAATGTTTGTGTATACCTTAAGACAACCTAAGAGGGATTGAGAAAACCATTTAAACCATGACTTGAAATTTGAAACGATACTTTTTGCTTTTCAACTAAGAAAATTTTGACCAAAGTATAACCAAAGATTTTTCAAACATTTACGAATCTTATTAATTATTTTCGATAAATCAACAAAAATCTTGTTAATTAAATTCAAATTTATTTTGAACATTTTATATAATTGGTCGAACTAAGAAATTTAAAATTTTTACGTTTACATAAAAATTAACTAATTATTATTTAATTACTCGTAATAATTATCGACGCTTTAAACGTCAGATTGAGTAAAACGGATAAAAATGATAGTTGAGAAGAAACTAAGACATAGAAAATGTGAAGAAAGAAAATTTTTTAATAAATACGGACATGATAATTATATCATCAGGAAAGGATAAAGAATCAATTACGATGTATTTCTTGATAATGAATGTGCAAAACGAATTGCCGAACAATTTAAAATATAGCTGATGCTTATAAAAAGGATAATATAGATAATAAAAAGGGGGTTCGCGGCTAATGTGAACCATTAAAACTGAGAAGCCGATAGCGTTAAATATTTTAAAGACCACTTGTGATTGTCTAAATATGGAAGATTGTGAGATGTAGTTATATTGAAAATCTTGTAAGTATAAGTATTATATGTATGTCATTTTTGACTAAAAGTATCTTTGTCTGAAGAAGTTGTACTAATGGCAAATTATGAAGGCAGACATCGCCTCATATATTAGTAAACGTCTAGCTATTTCAAAGGTCATCATCTGAATTTGATTCGATTTGGGTCATCGTCGACAAACTGACCAAATCTGCTAATATCATTCCTGTTAATGATAGAATCTTGATGAAGAAAATGACTCTTTTGTATTTAAAGGAGTTGTGTAAACATGGTGTGCATGTATCGATCATCCCTATCAAGATCCTCGCTTCGCATCGAATTTCTAGAGATTTGCTCAGAAGTCATTGAGAACGAATCTTGATGAGAGTACTATGTGCCACCCCAATCGAAGGGACGAGGTAAAGTAACGATACAAAATACTATAAGCGATGTTCTATGTTTGTATGATTGACCTTTGGTAATAGACCGTATAATCGCTTTCCTTAGGAAAGATTATCATCAATAACTATCGTGTTAGGATCGAGATCGAATCTTGTGAGGATATATATATTAGAGCATTTGTTAGCCGGAGTTGGGATGAAGACACCCGACATACACCCATTGTGAGTTGGACATGTCTTTTAGGTTTAAGGTTTCCTATGATGGCGAACCTAACCTTACAAAATACTCAACCCACGAGACCTAAAATGATTGTTGAAATTAGGATTTGATTATTAACTGCCGATAATGGGCAGGAGGTTATGTGAATATGAAATGTAGATCTTGAAGTGCCAGATGGGTAGCGAAGTTATGCCAAAATTTTTAACCTTGGAAAAAAATGAATTAATGATCTGACAAATCATGGGATATAAGTCCCCGTTGTATGGGACCATTGAGATGATGTAAAAGAATGGTTTGAAAGGCATATAAGCTGGATCTACCCTAGGACTTCAAGAGATGCGTGAATTATGTTTCGTACATCGAACTTGATAAAATGTCTATCAAGTGAAAATCTGAATTCTTCTTAATAAAGCTTAGATCGGCGAAAAGTTGCATTCATCAAAAACCCGTGAACATCATGGATAGAGAAAGTAAGTCAACATTACGCCTGATCTTATTCCCGTAGTTATGTTTGATAAAACTCGCGTATTGTAATGAATTGCACTTGTAAGAAAAGACCGAATGTGGAGGAAATACCCACATGGCTTTAACTCTATAAGAAGCGAGTAGTAAGATGATCTTTGAGGACAAAGATCCTGTTTAGGGGTAAATGCTGTGACAATCCGTCAATTTACGATTGATATTTTATTCTCAAATATTATTTGAAAACATTATTTTAATGTTATATTATGAACTCACTTATTTTTGGGAAGAAATTTGGATTTACGTCTTGGAGTAGCATCGACTACGTCTAAACCGGAGGATTCAATGTTACGTGCTTACGTTTACATACACCGTCTTTGGTGACAGTCCGACATTTCAGAAAATAATTTTATCCGTGAATATTATTTTGGAGTTTTAAATTTGTGTTGGTTCATAAACTCACAAATTTACGAGAAGAGACTAGGACTTACGATTTTAATTTAACGTCCTTTACGACTAAACCGGAAACCTTAGGATTACGTATTCACGTTTTCGAACTCCGTTTTTTATGAGACAATTTTTATTGGATTCGTTTTGTGACGTTGATTCATAATTTATAAAAAAAGTTTTTCGTAAAACGACCCGAGGGCACGCAAATCGAGAAAACTAGAATCGAGGAGTACCCGTAAATAAATAGGGATGAGACAAGTGGGACACTTGCCCCACCCCCACTCAAAACCGACCTAACTAGCCAACACATCTCATGATGTGTCAACTTTGTAGCAACTAAGCTAACAAGTGTTAGATTAGCTTAAAAGCTACACCATCCCAACACAAAACCATTTCCACCATACCACTTCCTCATTCAACACATGCAAAACCACCCAAAATCCTCTCTCTCTCTCTCTAATATGTCGTCCAACATCCACCCATAAACACCACTTTTGATAAAAATCAACCATGAAATCCTATGTTATTCTTGCACATGTTGAAGCCCTTTTGAAACCCTATTGATTGGTGGTGATTATAACATCCAAGGAGGAGTTTCCATGGAGTCTTGGGGCTGATTTTCCACAAGTTGTTCATGAAGAATGGTGGTCTTGAAGATGGTCTTGGTTAATCACAAGTTTCTCCATCAAAATCCATGTTTTGATCACAACCTACATCATCATGGTGGTATAAAGATTGTTCTCCCCATCCTCTTATTATTTTTATTATGTAATCATGTATTTTATTTCTTATTGTATATGTATATGATGATTATATGATGATAAAATTATTGTGTGGGGATTTGGTGTTGATAAATATGATTAAAAAGGTGAAAACTATAAAAAACAAGGTTAAAATCTTGCTTAAAAATGATGGCTGTATAAAACAGTAAAGAAACATGTCATGAACTAATAAAATGGCTTGAATAGATTAATAAACAGTAAGTTATGATTCTTGTACACATGTGAGAGTTGGCCATGCAATGGAATCATTAGGATGAGTGAGATATGATCAAAACAAGTTTAAAGTACAAATCTGAGTTCACTGTTTTGGACGATTTTTAGAAAATACTTAGAAGCTGATTCAACAGTAGCTATAGAAGAATTAAATGGAGCACATATCATGTCGTTTATGTCATAAAAATTTGAGCTTCTATCTCCATATAGAACTCTAGATATGGCAGTTTTGGTGAACATGAAAATAAAAATCAGATTTTGGAAATTAAAGTATAATAGTATTATATAAGCACTCAAATAAAAATAGTATAAAATGTGAATTAAAACCCACTAACTTATATAATACATTTATATAAATATGTATAAGGATAAATAAATGGACATTTTATAAAAATGGTAGTTTGATAAGTTTTATAAGTTATAAAACTATAAACATGATTTTTACGACTTTTTCGGCTATTACCGTAAAATTTACGTTTTTGTTAAATAAAACTTAGACGGTTGGACCCGTCTAATGTAAAATTTTATAAACTCATATACTGATATATAAGCATATATAACTAGTAAAAACCGATAAAACCCGAACTATATAACATACGGACATTAACGGGCTAAGTTAACGTTATTGGACTAATAATACAACAAAATGGACAAAAACACTTATAACTTATTTATTGGGCTTAACCCATTTGGGCCAATATGTAAAGTGTAAATACTGATAATGTAAGTATAAATTGGAATAAGACAAGTTAAAGGACTTATAATAAGTTTATTGAACCTAAAACACGTAAATAGGTAAAACTAGTAAACTAGTATAAAAGTTATCGACACATAACACTAAAATGAGTAAAAGAGAATATGTAAACCCACTTGATCATCATATATATAATCATCATATGTATACATAATTGTTATTTTTATAAAGTCATTGGACAAGGGTCTAAGACGAGTATTATTTGTCTAGGTTTTCATGATTGAAGCACGTACCGTACGTCCGAATTGCCGATAACCCGCCTTCCCACATCAACGTGAGTTCATAGCCTCACACTCTTTTAAATGTTTTTATAAATTTTTTATAAACCCGCGAGGGAGATAACATGTTAGTTTTTATAAAATAGGACACCATTTGTGCCGATTGTTTGTTTATTGATTTGGACCCGAATGATTGTATGACCCGATAAATGATTAAAGGACCCGATAGATGAAATAAAATGGATTATTAAAGTTAGGTTATGTCACTAAAAGTCCCATTAGCATGAATTGTGAACTACCGGGATTTGGTAGACGCTTGTGCATATAATAGTACTATTTGGGGACGATCACCCCAGTTCGCGCCTTGACGGTTGATCCCCGTCGTGCCACATTGATTGGTAAGCGAATTTATGTATGAGAAGATTTCCATAGCGTGACCTTTGTGACGACACGCTACTTTATATGCGAAAATTTAGTATCGGGTTAGCTACCCGTTGTTTGGTTTAGTAAGGTAACAATGTCATGCGGCTTATAATAATCCAGTTAACAAAATACTACTAGACGCACCGAATTACGACGTATTGCCTGACTAGCAATACGGGGTCATACTATTGATATTATTCGTGTTTTGGTTTTCATAACCATATTCATATAACGGTTTTTATTTAACTTTATACAACGTCGTAAGACGTATTGTATGATTTTTTTACGACATTGGTTCGTATAATGATTTTTTTAAGGCAAATGCCTATATTATGATTTTCGATAAGAATTTGTATAAAAATGACTTTGGCTATTTTATGGTCTATTACAATTATTTGTACGAAATGATTTTTGGTAATTATTTTATACCAAAGTTATATTGATGGATTTTATTAAACTCTATGAATTCACTCGGCGTTATCGCTGACCTTTTCTTTTAACATGTTTTATCTCAGGTACTTGAAGGTAATTCTCGGGAAGACGACAAGAATTCATGGCCCGCACTTAAACAATAATTTCCATTCAAACTCTTTGTAAAACTTTGTATGAAATGTACTGACTTGGGACCTATGTAAATTTGATATTTATGAATGGAAATGCTTTATTATTAAACGACGCGATTTTCAAGCGTTGTCTATGATGTGAGTAATGTGCTATCCCGTAACACCAACTAGTCTTCCGCTGTATTGAATTGTGTAAATTTGGGGGTGTTATAGCCTCGGTCATCGTCTTGCTAGCATAGTGGATAGGCAAGAAGTGTTTTTCATGACGTTGCCCCAATACGGCACCAATAGCATAGTCACTAGCATCACACATGAGCTCAAAGGGGAGGTTCTAATTGGGAGCAACAAGAATGGGAGATTCGATATGTTTCCTCTTAAGGATTTCAAAGGCTCGTACACAATCTTCGTCAAAGACAAAACGTGCATCTTTTTCAAGGAGATGTGTAATAGGTCGAGAAATCTTTGAAAAATCCTTGATGAATCGAAGATAAAAGCCCGCGTGGCCTAGGAAACTCCTAACTCCCTTAACGGTTTTGGGATGAGGTAACTTGGCGATGACATCTACCTTAGCTTGATCTACCTCAATCCCCGCTTTCGAAACCTTGTGCCCTAAGACGATTCCACTTTTAACCATAAAATGACATTTTTCCCAATTAAGCACAAGGTTGGTTTCCTCACAACGCTTCAACATTCTCTCAAGATTCGACAAACACGAAGTGAACGAACTACCAAACACGAAAAAGTCATCCATGAAGACTTCCATTGTCTTCTCGATCATATCATGAAAAATAGCCATCATGCACCTTTGAAAAGTTCCCGGTGCATTGCAGAGTCCGAATGGCATTCTACGATAGGCAAACGTTCCATATGGACACGTAAACATAGTTTTTTCTTGATCACGAGGATCAATGGGGATTTGGAAGTAACCGGAAAAACCATCTAAAAAGCAATAGAAATCATTTCTCGCAAGACGCTCCAACATTTGGTCCATGAAGGGCAAGGAAAAATGGTCTTTTCGAGTGGCTTCATTCAACTTACGATAGTCAATGCACACTCTCCATCCGGTCACGAGTCTAGTGGGAGTTAACTCGTTGGCATCGTTTGGCACAACGGTCATTCCTCCATTTTTAGGGACACAATGAATAGGACTCACCCAAGGGCTATCGGAAATAGGGTAAATCATTCTCGCGTCAAGGAGTTTTAGGACTTCCTTTTTGATGACGTCGTGAATTTTGGGGTTCACCCTCCTTTGACATTGGATTGCGGGTTTGTAATCCTCCTCCATTAAGATTTTGTGGGTACAAAATTTGGGATCGATCCCCTTAATGTCAGATAACTTCCACGCAATTGCCCCTTTGTGATTCTTTAGAACATCGACAAGTGCGGTTTTTTCATCATCCGAAAGTTCTTTCGCAATAATAACCGGCAACTTGTCGTCCTCCTCCAAAAAGACATATTCGAGAAGAGGAGGTAAATCTTTCAACTCGAGGATAGGTGGTTCCTCAGTTGAAGATTTGGGCTCGATACTCATAACCTCCTCGGGTGGAGGAAATGGGAAATCGTTAAAAAAATCCTTGATAATCGAGAAGTCCTCATCATTGTCGAGGTCTTCGTCACAAGTACATGGAACATCGAATTCTTCCAACGTAAAACCACCACCTTCAAATGGAGTGAAGGTTGGTGTCGAGTTATCAAGAATGGGATCTAACATAGTGGGATTGCCACTATTTTCATCATCACCAAAACCTAAAACTTCTTGTGAAAATTCCTCGCAAACAACGTCAATCATATCAACGAGGTTTATGGTAGCAACAGAATAAACATGAGAACTTTGAGAATTTTGAGTTGCGTTTATAACAAGTTCCTCGTCGTTGAAACGTAAGGTGATCTTTCTAGCATGCACATCGATTAAAGCCATAGACGTATCCAAAAACGAACGACCTAAAATGAGAGGAACTTGAGGATCCGTGGGAATATCGACAACGATAAAGTCTACCGGATAATAGAACTTTCCCACTTTCACAAAAACGTCTTCCGCCAATCCACATGCGGGAATCGTGGAATGGTCGGCCAACTCGATAGACATTAGTGAAGGAGTAAGATTAGGAAGATTGAGCGACTTGAAGATTGCAAGTAGCATCAAGTTAATACTAGCACCAAGATCGGCCAAGGCATAGCATTCTTCCATATCTTGGATTGCACAAGGAATCAAGAATTTATCGGGATCACCGACTTTTTGAGGTATGCGGTTAAGATAAACCGATGAACAACTAGACAATTGTTGCAATTTCTCCTTGTTGTACAACCTACTCTTAAAGTTAGCGGCAAATCGAGGCATCATGACCAAAGCATCGGCAAAACTCACATTAAAATGAACGTCATGAAACATTTTCATAAAAAGCTCAAATTGATAATTATCGCGCTCTTGACGTTTCTCCTTTCTAAGTCTCGATGGATAGGGCAAAGGTGGTGTGGGTTGAGGCATAGGCATAGCCTTTGGAATCTCGGGTTCCAAATGTGGTAATGGGTCAAACGTAGGTGTGGCATGAGCGGTACTTCGTGGGATTGGGACATGCTCCTTTTCGACCACCACCTCGGGTTCTTCCTCAATTGCATCCTCCGTAGGAGCAATTGGTTGAGGAGTCGGTTCAATAAGTGTCTTACCACTTCGTGTGGTAATAACTTTCATCTCTCCCTTAGGGTTCGCTATGGTGTTACTCGGAAGACTACTCGAAGACGGTTTGCACATAATTGCCTCAAACATAGATGAAATTTTATCCTCAAATATGGATTGCCTCTTCTCGGCCTCAATCATCTCTTGTTTTATTTCATGTTGCCCTTGTTCCATTTTTTGTTGGTTTTGTTGTAACCTGGTTACATTCCCTTCCATTTTGTTTTTATGGATTTTAAGCTCATTTGCTAAGTCGTTTTTCAACTCCTTCTTCAAGTCGTTCTTAAACTCGGATCTTAGGCTAATGATTTCTCTTTGAATGTTGTCAAACCTAGCATCGTTTCCATTAGCGTATTCAACAAATTTATTTGGAAGATCTTTCAAAGTTTGCAAACCCTTGTTGTTGTTTTGAAAATCATTGTTTTGATTTTTGTTTGAAACTTGATTATTAGCCCCTTGATTCCCACATTTTCCTTTGTAATTGTTTTTAAAACCAACTTGATTGTTTCGATAGTTGTTGTTAGCATTTTGATTGGGAGCAAAACCCGGTGGAGTCAATTGATTGGAGCGGGTAACTTGACCGTTTTGGTTGTAAGTTCCCGTGGCCGTGTAGGCACTCGAAGTGTTACCACCGTTGGTAATGCACTCGGAGAAATCATGACCTCCACCACAATACATGCATGAAACCTCAACCGCTTTAGCCGTAGCGGGAGCACTTTGTTCTCCAACTTTGAACTCAATTAAAAGTCCTTTAAGCTTATCAAAGATTTTGTTTTCCAAGTTCGCCTCAATTTGGAAAGCATCGATGGTATTAGACAAAGAAGGTGAAGCCGAAGACGAAGCCTTACGACCACTCGACGTGCTACGAGGACTATACACCTTAGATCTATTCTCAATTATCAACAACGCTTCCTTAACCGTTTTACACAAAAAATTACCACCCGCGGCGGCATTTAGATAATCCCTTTCATGATCATTAAGTCCATTATAAAACGTGTCAATTTGATGCAAGTCGGAAAAACCGTGATGAGGATACTCATGTAACATTTCCTTAAACCTATTCCAAGCCTTTGAAAAACTCTCATTAAATTCTTGTAAAAATTTTGAAATCTCGTTTTTCAAATGCATAGTCTTAGAGGGCGGGAAAAATTGGTTCACAAACTTAGAAACGAGATCCTTCTACGTCAATATAGAATTGGGTGGCTCTTTCTCTAACCAAATTTTAGCGGGCCCCGCTAAGGAGTACGGAAAAAGCATCATCTTAATCGAGTCATTAGCAACATCCTTAAATTTGCAAGTGGCGGAAAGACGATTGAATTGGCGGATGTGGCTGTGCGGGTTGTCCTTTTCATCACCACGGAATTTGTTGTTTTGGATCATCGACAACAAACCCGTTTTCACTTCAAAATTCTCCGCAAGGATAGCGGGAATCACAATAGCCTCTCCATAACCCTCGGTGGGTGCTTGAAGTAACTCCATCATAGTTCGATTCGCCATGGTTGGTTCTTCTCTTACGATAGGTTCGTCAATAGGAGATTGGTTGCGAGTTTGCATAAACGTCACGTACAACGTGGGGACGAGCAAAGAAGATTCTTTTTGGTGTTTTGTATTTTTCCAATTTTTTGTGGTTTTTGATTGTTTTTACTTTTTTTTGGATTTTTGTGATTGTATTAAGTAGACAAAAATCTACAAATCTCCTCCTTAACCAAATCTCTTGATTAAAGAGGCCTCAAGGAATGAAAATGATCACGTGAAGTGAACGCCTTCTATGACTTTAGAACATTGGTGGAATACCAAAACGTTCAAGAGGGTTTAATCAAATGAAACCAAGAAAATATATATGATACTTAGTCATACTTTGGGCGGCAAAACCCTCGATTAGCTTTCAATCTCAAAATACTCACAAGCAAGGCGGCGCGAAGCACTTAAGAGCCTTTTTCCTTAGGATATATTTTATAATACCCGCCTTATACCCACCTTATAGTTTGTATTTTTCAAAACCGAGCTTCACGAAAGTATTTATCTATTTTTGCCTTTTTCTTTTGGTTTGAGATTCGAATACAATGATTGGGTAATGACCTCCCAAGTCAAGGTTGTGTTTTCACACTATTGGAGTACTTGTGAATTTATTGTTCTACGTATACAATATAGTAATAATATTCACACAAAAAACAAAAACCGATAATACGTATTAGTAGAGTGCTACTAATACAAATAGATATTATGGCTATATAAAACAAAAATTTCCAAATCAAAACACAACACGCCTCCCCAGCAGCGGCGCCAAAATTGATAGTTGAGTTTTTACACTTTGTTTAGGAAAACAAAGGTAATTAGGGTAAGTACACAAGTGATTTAGGAAAACCACAAGTAAATGACCCAAAGTGGGGATCGTTCTCAAGGAGGCAAGTGCGTTTTGTTAAGAATTGATTAATGGTTTGTGATTATATTGATGAGAAAAGAAAATAGAAGGGAGATTAGAAGAGAATGACGGTTACGATTAGGAATTACACTAAGACGAAAAGTCGTACACGTAAAACCGTAAAAAGTAGCAAAATTAAAAATTTACACTAAAAATTCCTAGAAAATTGCAATAAATCCTAAAAATGTAATTAGAGTTTACAAAAAATAAAAAATCACTCAAACCTTTTATTTAATTAAATAATAATTTTTTAATACTAATTAAAACCCAAAAAATCAATTTAATTAACAAAAATCCCAAAATGAAATTTTTTTAATTGTAAACCTCCAAGATGACTTAACTAAATTTAAAACTATTTTTTGAAAATTTTAAAATTGATAAAAACTATTTAAAAACAATTAAAAACTATTTAAACTTAAAATAATTCTAAAAATTAATCTAATGACAATAAAAATATTCTAAGAGTTGTAAAATTTCTAACTTAATGTATTTAACCTAAGGAAAATATAAAAACTTGTAAAATCTAAATTTTAATTTTTAATAATAAAATAATATTAAAAATCCAAAATTTATAAAAAATTCTAAAAAGCTACAAACTAGCTTATTTTAACCTAATAAACACATAAATGAAGTTGAAATTACAAAAATACCCATAATGGGCCTAGAAATGGGCTAAAAGACAAAACAGTCCCTTAATGGGCTTAATTTGGGCCCAATAAGAAAAAGTCAACCAAATAAGCGCAAAACTTCCTATCTGACTCAAATTTTGATTTTAAGAACAAAACTTTGAAGGCCCAAAAGCTGAAAATGTGTATAAGCTAACTTATTTCAAAGCAGCTTATTCTTAATGGGCTTTTTGGCCCATTAAGCTATAAGCTGATGCCATAAGCTCAAATTAGACACACAAGCTTCTTTTGAGTTACTTAAGAGATATGTAAAAAGAAATTTGAAATAAGCACAAGGAATAAGCCTGAATAAGCTAAAAGCTATCTTCACAAAACGACAAAATAGTCGTTTTCGAGTTCTAGGCCACCCCAAGAGCTGATTCAAGTTTCAAAAGCTTTTAATTGACTTAACTAAGTTTAATCAACAAAAATTATTTCAATAAGCACACTCAATAAGCTGGAATAATCAGATAAGCACTTAATTAAAAGTCAACTTTATGAGTTTTCTAGCAAAAAGTCAAAGCCAAGGTCTGATAAGCTCCAGATCAAATAAATGGGTCGAATGATGAAATTCTATTACAAAAAGTAAGTTGTTGCAAGTCTGGATAAGACAATATGGCTTATTAATAAGCGGAATAACAAATTACACTAGCAGGGGCTAGTTTTGGTGTCTGAGCAGTGGGAAAAGTTTCCACTGCTTGACTTAATTGACTATTTGTCTTTAGTGACTTTTTTGTGGATTCAAGTTTCACAAAGGCACCCAAATGATCAGTTAATCATGAGGAGTCAATAGCAATCACAAAAACACAATCACTATCAGCCAATTAGCACAGTTAATTCAAAACATCACCAGATCTAGCCCAGACATGAACATAAGCAGTTATGAACTTAATAAGGTGTTTAAGCAAAATTCAGCCAACCAAATTGCACCAAAAGCATACACAAGCTATATTTAATTCAGATGAACATAAATTAACAAGTTACATGCATTGGTTCAAGGCCTTAATCAAGATTCAAGCACAAAAAGTTACTGATGAACACTTAAACAGGAAGACTTTTCACTTTGCTGATATACTTGACCAACAAGCCAAATTCAAACACTCAAATCTTCAAATCAGGTTATATAAACTTTGATTAAACACCTTTTATCCCTAAACATGCATATACTCTAGGTATTTCTAAAATTTTAGGTCAAAATCAGTAAAATCAAGTAAGTTATAGCACAATCTTAGATTCAAGGTTTAAAAGCCAATAACTTGCAGAAACTAGCACTCAACCAAATGAATAGCAGATACAAAGCATAAACAACACTTTCCACAAACACAATAACACTCTATGATCATAAACAGATAATCCCAAACACCCCTTATCTTTTTCAAATCAAATTTAGATAAGTATAAGTGTATTCCAAGACTACCCAAGCCCAATCATACACATAAACAGATGTAATATGCAGTATTAAGCAAGATTAGACCATAATTTCAGCAAGAACACAAGTAGAATACAAAATCACCAAAAAAAACAAGATTTTAAGCAGATTTAAGGTAGAATGGTTCAAACCTCATGGATGTACATCCACACCCACGAATTTTAAGCTTATGTGCTAGCAAGAACAAGCACCAGCTTCCACACACACTCCTGCTAAGATTCAACAAAGTTAGAAGCAAAAATATAAAAACAGTAAAGTGACAAATCCTTGATTAATGCAACTCTTGTACCCCACACTTGATTATCCTCAAGTTATAAGCCTCACAACACCTTGATATCACAATATCAGGGTGATATGATCAACTTATAGCCCAAAAATTCCAAGGTGTACCAATATCTTAGCAAAATATCAAGATTTAATGAAAAATATGCAAACTTTTGCACCCTCCTTTGAAAACAGGTTTTAGGATTCAGGTTTAGTTAACATGTAACATTAACAAGCAATAATAAAGACTGGCACTTGGTTTCTCTTCAAAGTTTCAAACACTTTTCATTCATAAATGACAAAGGATTTACAGAACTTGAACAAAGTAAAAATCAAGAGCATGGCTCAAAGTGAAACCCTAATGCCTTTATATAGGCTACAAACTATCTACTGAATGCATAAAAACGTAACCCTAAGCTTGATGAAGTCCCCAAAATGCCCTATGAAAGTTTGAATATTTTGAGGATTATGTGACTGAATTTGGCTGTATATGTGAGTTGGCAAAGGTGAATTGTGATCAAAGGCTCACAAAGAAGCTTAAGATGAAAGATGAATGTGAGTGGTAGATTTCCTCGCATATTTTGGCATTTTGTTCAAAACCGTGCGAAGGAGGTTTATCATGTGACTTGTGTGTTGTTGAGGTGGCTGGTTTAAGGTTTGGGATATGATTAACATCACCCATCACCATTCTGGATAATATGGTGGGTTAATTTTTGCTAAAACACAAATACCCAATTTGTGTTCTTGGGATGAATTGTGGTGTTTGATCCGGTTTAGGATTTAAAAAGGTGTTAGGCGCCCTTATTTAAACTTAATTAAATAGTGAAACCGGGTTTGTTAAGTTAGTTGTGAGTGGAGGGTGAGGTGGCTGAATGGGGGATGGTGATTGGTGGAAAAGTGGTAGTGGGGCACGTGTCACCCCACTACTGGTTAAGGTAAGTTTGCTGTCTGCCATAAATAACCCCTCATTTCCATTTCTCTTGTCACTTGCAAATAAAAATGGCCAAAAATCGTTTTCCTTTGTTAATGAAGTTTCCAACTTCACACTTTTGCCCCAAAAAGTTTTGTAAACTGATTTCAGGGGTATTTCTTGCCAATTCTTGATTCTTGAAGGGCTGATTTGGCATTTTCTTCAATGATAATGGTCTTGACTTGTATGGTTGAGTTCTTGGAGGACTGAAATTGACAAGTCATAATTCTTGAGGGACCATTTTTGCCATTTCTTCAAAGTTAAGGATCCTTTATGGTAATTTTACATTTTTAAAGGACCAAACTTGTAATTTGTTGTACTTTGAAGGCCTTCATGATATGTTTGACTTTGAGGAGGACTAATATTGACAATTTAGTTTTGTTGAGGGACTAAATTTTCCAATTCTTCAAAGTGGAGGGCCCTTTTTGTAATTTTGACAAACTTTAGGGACCAAACTTGTAATTATGAAGATACAAGGGTTTAAAGTGTCAATTCTTCAATATTGGAGGACCCTTCTTGCATAATCTTCAAATCTTCAAGGGTATTTCTTGGAAAATCTTCATTAGGGCTTGGTTCAATGTGCGGCTTCGTTTCCCGCGTTCGTTTTTGTATGATTCTTGTGATCTTTTGTCATTTTCTCAATATCCGTACCTAAAATACACAAGTAACAAACACAAGCATATATTTGGCTATTTTCATGATATTTTATGCATTTAAAGCCCTTTTTGGACGATGAGGCTATGTATAAAAGCAGTCTCATCACTGAAACTAGACCAAACAAATCCATATGTCAGAGTTGCAAAGGCTTAGTCACAGAATTGACAGTCTTGGTCGTACAAGAGGTTCTATGTTGTTTTCCTTTTTGACAAGCAGTACATGTGAGATCATTTTGAAAAGATTTTGTAGGTAATCCTCTAACCAAATTTCCCTTAACCAGTTTGTTTAGGTTCTTAAAATTCACATGATCTAACCTCCTATGCCATAAATTAGAATCATCATTAGAAGCTTTAGCTAACAAGCATGTATTACCACCTGTTGGAGTAATAGTATGAAGATTAAAGGTATACATATTTTCTTGCCTGGGTACTTTAAGCAATACTTGAGATTCTTTTGGCATCTCAATGTCTTTGGAGAGTACCAAGCAGTCTATATTTGTAAAAAGTATCTTGTTCTTCTTATCACACATCTATGATACACAGAAGAGATTGAACTCATCCAATTCTTTAACAAAGAACACATCTTCAAACTCCAATCTTCCTGTGTTGATTTTTCTTTGCCAATAATCTTGCCTTTACTTCCCCCAAAGGCTACTGGTCCACCTCTGAATTCTTCAAATTCAGCAAGGAAATCTTTGTTCCCTGTCATGTGCCTTGAGCATCCACTATCAACTATGCCTTTATCTTTCAATTCATTAGTCAGATGCTCCTGCACATACACAAGACACATTATTGTTTAAGAGGGACCCAAGCCACATTTGGCTCAGATCTTGTGGGACCTACATACTTAAATGTTTTATAAGAAGTTTTAACTATAAGACTACTAACACTCTTATATTTCATTGTTCCAGGTATGTAATCAAAAACATAAGGTGATTCTATGTTTTTAGCCTTTCTAGGCTTAAGTATTGTTTTGGTAGTACTTGGTAGAACAAGTGACTTTTGTCCTTTAGGAACCCACATTTGCACTGGTTTTTCATAAGGCTTACTTCTAGGTAACTTAACAATCTCAAATAAACTTCTACAAGTTTTGTTAGACTTTGATTTTCTAGATGGAAGACCAGCGGTACTTGTATTAATTCTAGCAGTACTTGCAGATTTTGATCTGCGAGTACTTGGGAACTTAACTTTAAAGGTACTAGACCTAGGTTCATAAGTACTGCTCTAGGTACAAAGTCCTTATTGGTTTGAGGTTGACTTATCTTATTTGACTTGTTTTGCTTATTTACCCTATGAGCATGATTACACTTAGGTTTGTCATCTCTTGGTCCCAATTGCCTTTTTCCCTGTGTAATCTTCTCATGCCCTTTCATTGTGACCTTTTGTTTATCAATTTTATCTTCATGCACAATACAATCTTTGATAAAATGACTTAAACTACCACACACATAACATCCTCTTCTTTTCAAAAAAGATCCAAAAGGTGATTCTGACCTAGTGTTTCAAAACCTAGCCCACCCCTTTTGATACTACCATGATGTTTTGCATTGCCATCCATTGCCTTACTAGAAGATTTAACCTTCTTGGGAGCAGAACTAGTTGTAGGCACATGTCCTTCAGGCACAAATGTGCTCATTAAAGGTGGATAGACAACCCTTTTGGTCACAACTAGTACATCCTAGGTTAAAGTATTAGAGTTTGATTCTGAATCATCAGTCTTTTTACCATAAACAGCTTTTGATTCATCTAACTCTAAACTCTTATCATTATTGGAGGGCATATAAATTCCTGATAAAGGTGGAGGAACTGCCTTCATTCCTTCAGCATACCCATCATTTTTAGGTGTGTCTTCTGAATCACAAGAACTATAAAAAATTCCCTTGGATAAGTCCTTGTCAGTCATAGTCATCCTAGGTTGGTCCTCTAAATAACCTAGGCATGTTTTATCATAATACCCCATTTGTGAATTAATCATCTTACCCATTCCTTTTGAAGATTTTTGCCATTGATTAATTACTTGTCTTTCATTGAACAGACTATCTTTTAAAACTTCATTTTATGTTGTAACTTTCGTAAGTTGTTTTTCAAAAGCTTTAATAGACACATCTTTTTCTCCCATTTGAAGAGTCAAAATCCTAATTTTCTCTTCATAGTTTTGCTGACCCTTTCGATTAAAAAACTATATTATCTTCTAACATAGCAACACCTTGTAAAAGCATTTACTTATACAGTACATGTGTTTAACTTTTGACATTGTTCCTCAAGTTCTACTTTAATACTATTAAACTTAAGAACACCATCTTTAGAACAGGTATGTACCTCAGTGTCTTCATGAGAAAGATCCATTAAACCATGCTCTTCTTCTTCTTCATGTGTGTCAGTCCAGTCAACCACTCCATCCACTGTCACCAATTCTTTAGTTGTTTTAGGACTCCGTGGATTTCTTATGTCTCCCTTTTGAAGACTTTCAGTGACTCTTGGGCTGGTTCTATTGCTATTTTTGAACTTCTGGTTGCTACTTTCAGCTTTTTCTCTTTTGCACTCACTGGAAAAGTGTCCAAGATTTCCAAAGTTGTAGCATTCAACCTTTGATTTTTCATATCCAAATGGTTCATTAGGATTAACATTCATCTTACTTCCAGTCCTTTTATAGAGTTTTTTGGATCTAACTGATACCATTGCAGCTTGCCATTTGAGACCCACCTCTTCAATATCAGCATCATCCATTTAGAACAGATCATTAAGGGTCAATCTTGGTCTGTTATCTTGTCCAACAAAGAATGAAAAAGGCATCATTCTCGTTGAATAATGGTGAGGATCTTCCTTGTGAGTTCTGAGTCATTGATGGACTGGTATCAGTACTTTGAGGATAAGTATTGTTGATTGATCCACCAGCAGTGCTTTGGAAGTAAGTACCGCTACTTGATCCACCAGCGGTACTTTGAGAGTATGTACCGCTGCTTCCTTCTGACAAAAAAGCTAAGTTATACTTTGGTACAGATGCTTTTGGTGACTCAATTCCCTTAACATCCATATCATACACTCTGAGATTGTTGTAGAGATGATCAAAGGGAGTAACATCTAAGTCATCTCTTGTGATGAAGTGCATAGCCATCACCTTCCACTCTTGTGGAACTCCTCTTAAGAACTTTAGATTAGCTTCTTCATGAGGAATTACCCAGTCCATGAACTGCTAATTGAACAAGCAATTTACTGAACCTTCGATATCCACTATGGATTCCTTCTACACTAGAGATAGAGAAGTTATCAAATTCTTGATTCAAAACTAACTTCTTCATCTTTTTAGATTTTTCATTGCCTCCAAATCTAAGTTTGATAGCCTCCCACATAGCTTTGCATCTTTGTAATGATGAAATCTAGGTAGTATGTCTTCTGAGAGTGCCATAGATAAAGCAGTTCTGGCCTTTCTTTCTCTGATCTCTGCTTGTACCTCTTCAGCAATGACAACAAGCAAAGCATAACATGTATCATCAGGCAACCAATGTAACTTCTTAGGATTATTACCATTCTTAATGACTTGCCACAAAGTATGATATGTGTGGTTCATGTAATGTTCCATCTTCATAGCCCAAGTCTCATAGTTATCACTTTTGAGAATAGGGAGCTTTACAACAGATAGAGTATGGGGAGAAGATGTAGTTTTTGTGGCTACACCTTGTACAGTTTGTGCAACTGGTGGTTGTGGAACCACTAGTGTAGGTTGCACAATTTGAGGTTTTCCATGTGGTACTAGATCAGGGATTAAAATCTCTTCCAACTAAGGAGGGTGTTCGCCAGATTGAGACATTGTGTGAGACTGTTTGTGATTGAGGAATTTGGGGTATTGTTCTTCTTATTCAGAGTTTCTTAACAGGCTCTGATACCACTTGTTGATCCCTTTAAATAGATCTATATCTTGTTAAGGATTTGTACAATAGCTTGTAATCAAACTAGAGAACGTGAGAACTCTTACTCAACTAAATAAGGTATGCGGAATCTAACTTATAAAGCAAAGAAGAACATAATTACTCTAACTATTCGATCTTCTATTAATCAACTTTTGCAAAAGGTACAAGAAACTCATCGTACCTATGTTCCTTTTATAGTGCAAGGAACCCTAGAATATTCTATTATGATAAGTATATCACACACGATATATTATCAATATTATAAACTATTAAGTATATCACATAAGATATAATCTAACCATAACTATAATATATCTTTACCAAAGATATATTCGTCTTTATCAACTTAGCAGTACTTACATTAACTCTAACGGTACTTGACATATACCTCGTTAACACTAACGGTACTTGCTAACACTAACAGTACTTGTACTTGTACTAATGGTACTTGGTACTTTACAATAATTCCCAATAATTTGTCCTAGATCTCGCATTACCGCATGCAGTTGCCTCCCAGAATTCTTGTAATATACATGTAGCACCTCATGCGCGTCATGCACTCCTAGTTTTACATTTATAAACAAGACTTATTAATTCCTTAACTAAGCATACGAGCAAGTATACTCGTTCTATTGTAGTAAAGTCGGGTAAGTCAAGATCGTACTATGGGATTTGCGCATATTCAAAACGTTTAGGTGGTGTAGGTAATAGGGTTGTCTCTACTGATATTACCGCTAGAATTAACTTTGTAAAGAAAAACATAATTAAAAGTAATACTTGTGTGAATTCCATTTCATCCGTATAAGAGATAATTTGCGTGCATTTAGCAACTATGAATCACAAATCTAAAGTACATGAATTCCATTCCATGGTATTTTTCATAGAATCCATATTAACAAATTGGTGTAGACAAACCCTTTTGACCTATGATTATCTATTCCAATTCATTATAATCCCCATTTGTTAGAAAATACAAAGAGATAAGTTTGGTTTAAATGGGTTCTTTCGACCTATACCCAAGATAAATCTTTTGACAAATTCCTTTAACCAACTCGTCAATTGTCCATCACCAAGAAACCAAATTGACTCATGCATAAATCCTTTGGAACATAGTTTACCATAAGTCCTTTCGACCTCTAAATCTAACAAAAAGCTATATTTCATTTGATTATCAAAACATGTTTCAAGAAATTATCAACCATAAAACCCAATTATATTATCTTGATCATAAAACCAAACTCTCCTTTAGAATCCATGTTCTTCACACAAGTATATCACACTACTCGGAATTCAAACACATTGTGACACAATTCATAACTTTCTCAAACATTCAACAATACTTATATTATAATGAGAATCAATTCAAGTACGAGAATTTACCAATAGTTCTTCAAAACACAAGGAAATAACAATGTTGAATTCATATGTCAATTCCACCAATGTTGAATTCATATGTCAATTCATGCAAATACTGCACTAACAAAAGAAACTTTTTCTTCCAAATAACATAAAATAAAATAAAATCACCAAATGTCTAAAAACAATTCCAAGTCAACAAACTACAAACACAATTCCTTGGAAACAAAATAAAATAAAGTCTTTGAAAATAATATCTTAAAAACTTCACATGATACGGCGTCTTCAATCTTCCATATCTTCATCATCATCATCATGAGCTCCTCTCGATGATTCTCCAGCATCAAAATTTCAGAGAACAATAGAGCTACTTCCAACGTATCCACCCGTATTTGGGTCTAAGTAGTCCTCCATAATTACCTTCATTCCCATGAGGATAGTGTGTGTGTGCGGGTGAGGATATGGTACATACGGATATGGATATGGTGGAACATTTGGCGGCTCATAGGTTGGGTAGCTATTGTGTGCTTGATCCGCCAAATGATGTAGGATTGGCACAAAATACTCAATAATGTAGTTGTTCCTCATTGTCATAGTATCTCTCCATATCATCATTCTTTCTATCTCACTCAAACTTGCATTCCAATCTCCCCAACTAGAGTTCACCCACTTGTATCGTGCTCCTCTTCTCTTTGTTCTCCAGCTTTTTGTTGTAACGGCTCCGAATATCTTAGACATTTCTTTTTCTTGTCTAGATCCTTCTCTAAAGCTCTTATATACCAAACTTCATTATCAATCGACTCCGATGACTTCCTTATAGCATTATCATCTAAAACATTGAGCCTCATAGCTAACCAAGTCACATAATTACCTCCACATACGTCACTTACCGTTTTCAATCCTGGGGCTCTCTTATACAAGTACTCGGCAATTGCCCTCACTATGTTCACTTGCCTTTCCCCACTAGCCACGCTCAACAACCATAGGTCAGTGTTTTGGTATCTTTCCTTAGTTCCCGATCGATGCTCAATTTGTCCTACTATGAACCTATGTATAGTTCTCCAAAGTGGATCCCTAACCGACCCAAGCTTCTTATTCCCCACAGTGTGTTCAGCTATGATTTCCCAATATTCATTTACTGATATACACTTCTTATTGGTTTCTAGCTTGGAAAAGTGTAGCTCAAACAAAGGATTGTCCAAATCTTCCGCATCATACAATCCTAACACCTCTTCAAACTGTGCTAGTGTAAAATAGTAATTCACTCTTAATAGTTTAAACCAAATGCAAGGCTCGTTCTTTGCATCTTCAACTTCATTATTAAAGTAAAAAGTTGAAAAGAATTCAAGACATAACACAGAATATATCTCACCTTGTATATCTAAAGCCCTTTCAAACGAGTAGTCCTTGAAAGTTGCTCCCGAACTATGAGTGTATGTCATCCTCAACTTTTCCTTCAAAATCTCATCACAACCAAACTTCTTGAGTAAGCCCCAATTAGCTATTCTAGGCTTGCGAAATGTCTTCCCTTGTAACCTCGACAATCTCAAGTTGTAAGCATGACGTTCCATTTCTCCTAATCCTTTCCACTTCAAGGACTCATGCGACACAGCCCTCACCTTGTATGGTACCTCGCCTTGGCCATACTTCCGTTCATATTTTTCGATCAACGGGTTGGGAGGCATTGTCTTCTTTTGCTTCTAAAACATTTACAACTCTTGAAATGTTAGTAAGTTAGTACATTAAACAAATAACCCTATTTTATAAAAAAATCTATAAAACAAACCAAATAAAAACAAAATAATTAAAAAAATATTTTTTTTACTGAGTTGTCGACCGGCAGGGGTGTTTTGCCGGCGGCGACATGTTAACAGAAGGTATTTTGCCGGCCAGCAACGCTGTTTTGCCAGCGACATGGGGTTAACAGTGGGCGTTTTGCCGACCGGCAACGCTGTTTTGCCGGCGACAACCCCAAAAATTATTTTTTAAATTTTTTTATATTATCCCCACTAACACTTCTTAATGTTTCCACTATCTTCAAAATGGATCAAAACACTATGAACATCATCCATTTTCGGAAATCATTCCTCTAAACAAATCAAAACTAACAACATAATATCTACAATTTCTATTTATTCATCATTCTAAACTACTTAATCAATCTTACAAGATAAAAAAGAACTACATTGATGAAAACCCACTTGATTTCATGATCATCTAATCAAAACTAATCTACCCCCACACTATCAATGGCTCAATCTCCTAAATTCATACCACATCTTAATCTAATTCCTATGATTCATGCTTAATTAACTCAATCTACTCATCACCAGATTCATGAATCAAAAATCAAAATTAATAGATGGGTGTTGGATTTAATTACCTTGTTGGGTGCCATTTTAGTTTCTTCAAACATAACTCAAGAAAAAAAAATCTTTCTTCTCTCTTTTTTTTCTTCCTGCGTTTTGTGTAAGTGTGTTGTGTGTGTTTGGGAAAAACAACCCAACTACTCCTTATGGGTTGGTTATACCCTCATAAGTTCCCAGTTTTTTTCGTTTACGGGGTTTTATTCTGTCGACAATTTTCAAAATTTTCACAACACGTCTATAAAATTTTAAAAATAAAGAAAACATAATAACTAAATTAACCAAATTACCAAAAACCAAAAATTATCTAGATTACCAAACCACCAAGAAAATAAACCAAAATAGTGTCAAAGAGTAAAAGAAACTGAAAATTAAAGAAAAAGATCAAGCCTTTGTCTTGTTTTATTCTTGACGTCTTTGCTTCTTCTAGTCCATGAAGTATTCCATGTTCAATACGTCATCGGCCCTAAACTTCTTTTCTAGCTTACTCTTGGTATGCTTTGTCTTATACCCTCGTGTGTACACATTCCCACACGGTGTGGTGACTTCTATCTTTACGTGCCAAAATTTGTCTCCCCCTTTTCTCATATAATTATTATCCCCGTCCAGTCCCTAATCAAGGTTTTTTAATTGAACCGGTAATGATCCCAAGAAGTCTATCATCTTCTTGAAGACTACAATATTCTTAAACGGGTTGAAGTAAGCTTCAATTGCTAAAGCTTTCTCCATAGGATCTTCACATCCTAAATATGGTGCTCCCAATGGTCCATACAAGGGATAACCATCATCATCTCTTCCAACTTCAAAACAACTTAGCCATTCGTCCTCCATTTCACTTTCAAAATCGAAGTACCAAGGCTTTTCCCTCGGTCTAGGTGCATAAGTATGAACGGTAATACCGTCGTTAATTACAATAGTTCCTCTTCCCAAATCAATAACCGCTCCACACGTCTTTAGAAAAGGCCTCCCTAACAACAATGGTAGGTCCTTATCCTCCGAGATGTCCATAATAAAGAAATCCATGACATAAGCTTGAAACCCAATTTTCACTCGGACGTTCCTTACCAAGCCTATAGGTATGGTTTGCGTGTTGTCCGCCATAGTTAAGTTCGAAAAATATGGCTCCGGATTGCTCAAGCCAAGATGTTGATAGATAGAGTACGGCATGACACTTACACTAGCCCCCATGTCGGCTAATGCATCGAATGGTGTAGTTCCATTGATTAGAACCGGTATGAAAAAGTTTCCGGGATCCTGCATATTCTTAGGTAGACCATGTTCAATGATCCTTTATTTGATATGATCGTTGAATTCCTTCCCTTCTGAACGGGCCTTACCCATTTCTATTTCATCAAGCTTCTTCCGGTAGCTTACATAATTCTCCATGACCTCTAAGATTGGCTTGGGTTCTTTGAGTTCCTCCTCCTTCTTGTTCAAGATAATTCTTATCCTCTCCTTTTGTTTATTGGAGAGAGGATAAACCAATGGTAATGGATTGGGCACAAAAGCGGAAGGAGATCCTTCCTCAAGCTCGGCTTGTGTTGGCAAGTAATTGTTTGGATTTAGTTTGCTTGCCTCCGTGTTCTTGTTTCTCTTTGCCTTCCCCATCTTTACTACTTCATACTCGCTTTTAACCTTAGGTCCGTCTCCAACCAAAAACTCAATATAATCGTCTTTCTCACCTTTGAGTTTGGTCAAATTGACCATTAGTGTACCTTTCTCAAAATCCACAACACACCTAGTCTGCCATAGAAACTTGTAACCAAAGACCACCGACGGTTCACCTATGTCGGCGTGATCTATGATATAGAATTCTGTCAAAAATACATACCCATGGATGTTTACCCTTACGTCTCATACCACACGTCTTCCATATTCGGTATAGCCAACTATCACGAACCCTAACTTTTCCAACATCTCCTCCGTCATGTAATTGGTTGGGTAAGTAAGGTTTAATTCAGCATCCCACGCACTTTGATAGTCAACCGTACATGGAATAGCAAACCGCATTAACGGTTCAGTGTATGAACGATATTCGGCTCTTTGATAGACTGCTTTTTCACATCCTCCTTCATTGATTATCACGATCTTGTGAGGCAAAGCTTCCCACAAGTCTTTCTCGTCCTTGGTTTTTTCCAGATTAGTGACACTTGAGTCACATTCATCGCTGAGTTCTCCTTCTAACCCATTCAAGTATGCGGAAATCTCGCTAAGAGTATTCACCTTTACAAATAAGACTAACATGACAAAGTTCATAAACGTTAGGCTTAGCGTTAGTAAAAGAAAACAATCATTATGCAACTAAGCATACAATCAAATCCCTAAAAACAAGTCAAACAAACAAACAAACTAAAATTAAAAAAAAAATTAAAATTTATAGTACCTGTTTTGCCGGCCAGCAAGGTGGTTTTGCCGGCGGCAACATGGAAACAGTGGCCGTTTTTCCGGCCGGCAAGGTGTTTTTGACGGCGGCAAAACTGCCTGCACAAATTTTATTTTATTTTTTACTTTGATTTACCATCTCTTTTTTACCAAAATTTTCTGAATTTTTCTAAAAACATATTTTTGTAGTTTTTCATTAAAGGGACAAAATCAAATAAAACAAAAACATATAACTTCTAATCTAAACAAAATAAAGGCTAATCCAAACACTACCTAATTGTTTTATTCTCTTTTTGTAATTTTATGTGTATGAGTGGGCTTATGAAATATGCAATGCAAACATCAAATAAACATAAGACACATTTATTCAAGCGTTTTATTTAAACTATAAGATCCTAAACCTATTCTTATTCAATTTTTATTAAAACTAAAAACTAAATTTTAACACCACCAATAATTTGTAATGATTAGAACATGAAAAATAAACAAATCCCCAGCAGCGGCGCCAACTTGATGCGCGTCTTGCACTCCTAGTTTTACATTTATAAACAAGACTTATTAATTCCTTAACTACGCATACGAGCAAGTATACTCGTTCTATTGTAGTAAAGTCGGGTAAGTCAAGATCGTCCCATGGGATTTGCGCATATTCAAAACATTTAGGTGGTGTAGGTAATAGGGTTGTCACTACCGATATTACCGCTAGAATTAACTTTGTAAAGAAAAACATAATTAAAAGTAATACTTATGTGAATTCCATTTCATCTGTAGGAGAGATAATTTGCGTGCGTTTAGCAACTATGAATCACAAATCTAAAGTACAAGAATTCCATTCCATGGTATTTTTCATAGAATCCATATTAACAAATTGGTGTAGACAAACCCTTTCTGTGACAATCCGTCAATTTACGATTAATATTTTATTCTCAAATATTATTTGAAAATATTATTTTAATGTTAAAGTATGAACTCACTCATTTTTGGGAAGAAATTTGGATTTACGTCTTGAAGTAGCATTGACTACGTTTAAACCGGAGGATTCTACGTTACGTGCTTACGTTTACATACACCTTCTTTGGTGACAGTCCGACATTTCAGAAAATAAATTTATCTGTGAATATTATTTTGGAGTTTTAAATTTGTGTTGGTTCATAAACTCACAAATTTACGAGAAGAGACTAGGACTTACGATTTTATTTTAACGTCCTTTACGACTAAACCGGAAAACTTAGGATTACGTATTTACGTTTTCGAACTCCGTTTTTGATGAAACAATTATTATTAGATTCGTTTTGTACCGTTGATCCATAATTTATAAAAACGTTTTTCGTAAAACGACCCGAGGGTACGCAAATCGAGGAAACTAGAATCGAGGAGTACCCGTAATTAAATGGGGATGAGACAAGTGGGACACTTGCCCCACCCCCACAAACCCATGGCTAGACTTAGTCACATAACCTATGTGTTGTCAAAAACTTCACAAGGAAGCTAAGACACTTGTCTTATAACTCCCCAAAACCATTTCACAAAACCATTTCCTCTCATTTCCTCCATGCAAAACAACCAAAATCCTCTCTTCCTCTCTCTTTGATTTCGTCCCACTCTCATACAAAACACCCCATTGGATCTAAATTTAACCACAAACTATTGTTATAACTTACATATGTTAATCTCCTTCCAAAGAGATGAAGATTGGTGTAAGTTTTAACATCCAAGGAGAAGTTTCTATGGAGTCTTGGGGCTGATTTCTCAAGGAGTTTTCATGAAGAACAAGGGCTGATTTTTGGAGGAATCTACAAATACTTGATGATCCTAGAAGTGGTGTTGATATCTCATAAGATTGGTTACCCAAAACCATGTCTTGTTCATCCAAAAGCTCATCATTTCATCACTTTGGTGGTATAAAGGTTGTCCTCCTCATCTTCTTGTTATTTTGATTATGTAAACATGTATTTTATTTCCTATTGTATATGTATATGATGATTATATGATGATAAAAATGTTATGTGGGGATTTGGTGTTGATAAACATGATTAAAAAGGTCAAAAACTATAAAGAACAAGGCTAAAATCTTGCTTAAAAGTGATGGCTGTATAAAACAGTAAAGAAACAGGTCATGGACTGATAAAATGATTAAATAGAATCCATTTACAGTAAGCTATATATCTTGTACACATGTTAGAGTTGGTCATGCAATGGAATCATTGTGATGAGTGAGATATGATCAAAACAAGTTTAAGGTACAAATCTGAGTTCACTGTTTTGGACGATTTTTAGAAAATACTTAGAAGATAATTCAACAGTAGCTATAGAAGAGTTAAATGTAGCACATATCATTTAGTTTATGTGATAAAAATTTGAGCTTATATCACCATATAGAACTCAAGATATGGCAGTTTTGGTGAAAATGAAAATAAAAATCAGATTTTGGAAATTAAAGAATAATAGTATTATATAAGCACTCAAAATTTTATTGTATAAAATGTAAAGTTAAAACCCACTAACTTATGGATTTTATTTATATAAATATGTAAAAGGTTAAATAAGTGTATAAATTATAAAAATGGTAGTGAAATAATACTTATAAGTAATAAAAACTATAAACTTGATTTGTACGACTTTTTCGGCTATTACCGTAAAATTAACGTTTTTGTTAAATAAAACTTAGACGGTTGGACCCGTCTAATGTAAACTTTATATAACTTATTTACTGATATATAAACATGTATAACAAGTAAAAACCGATAAAACCCGAACTATATAACATACGGACATTAACGGACTAAATTAACGTTATTGGACTAATAATTGGATTAAATAAGATAAACACTTATAAAAAGAACTTATTAGGCTTAACCCATTTGGGCCCAACTTGTAAAGTTTAAATACTGATAATATAAGTGTAAAATGGATTAAAACAAGTTAAAGAACTTATAATAAGTTTATTGGACTTAAAACGTGTCAATAGGTAAAACTAGTAAGCTAGTATAAAAATTACCGACATATAACACTAAAATGAGTAAACGAGAATATGTAAACCCACTTGATCATCATATATATATATATATATATAATCATCATATGTATACATAATTGTTATTTTTATAAAGTCATTGGACATGAGTCTAAGACGAGTATTATTTGTCTAGGTTTCCATGATTGAAGCACGTACCGTAATCCAAATCGCCGATAATCGCCTTCCCACATCAACGTGAGTTCATAGCCTCGCACTCTTTTAAATGTTTTATAAATGCTTTATAAACCCGCGAGGGAGATAACATGTTAGTTTTTATAAAATAGGACACCATTTGTCCCGATTGTTTGTTTATTGATTTTGGACCCGAATGATTGAATGACCCGATTGTATGACCCGATAAATGATTAATGGACCCGATAGATGAAATAAAATGGATTATTAAAGTTAGGTTATGTCACTAAAAGTCCCATTAGCATGAATTGTGAACTACCGGGATTTGGTAGACGCTTATGCATATAATAGTACTATTTGGGGACGATCACCCCAGTTCGCGCCTTGACGGTTGATCCCCGTCGTGCCACATTGATTGGTAAGCGAATTTATGTATGAGAAGATTTCCATAACGTGACCTTTGTGACGACACGCTACTTTAGATGGGCAAATTGAGTATCGGGTTAGCTACCCGTTGTTTGGTTTAGTAAGGTAACAATGTCATGCGGCTTATAATAATCCAGTTAACAAAATACTGTTGTACGCTCCGAATTACGATGTATTGCCTGACTAGCAATACGGGGTCATACTAATGATATTATGTTTGTGTTTTGGTTTTCGTAACCATATTCATATACGGTTTTTATTTAACTTTATACAACGTCGTAAGACTTATTGTATGATGTTTTTACGACATTGGCTCGTATAATGATTTTTAAGGCAAATTCCTATGTTATGATTTTCGATAAGGATTTGTATAAAATGACTTTGGCTATTTTATGGCCTATTAAAATGATTTGTACAAAATGATTTTTAGTAATAATTTTATACTGATATTATATTGATGGAATTTGTTAAACTCTATGAATTCACTCGGCGTTATCGCTGACCTTTTCTTTTAACATGTTTTATCTCAGGTACTTGAAGGTAATTCTCGGGAAGACGACAATAATTCATGGCCCGCACCTAAACTATATTTTCCATTCAAATACTTTGTAAAACTTTGTATGAAATATAATGACTTGGGACCGATGTAACTTTGATAATTATGAATGGAAATGATTTATTAATAAACGACGCGATTTTTAAGCGTTGTCTATGATGTGAGTAATTTGCTATCCCGTAATACCAACTAGTCTTCCGTTGTATTGAGTTGTATAAATTTGGGGGTGTTACAGTTTGGTATCAGAGCTCTCGTTATAGAGAACGAAAGATTTTTAAAACCAAGGTTTTGAATAAAACATTTCAAAATCTTTTAACTATAAACATTTTTCTAAAAATGTCTAAAAATCTTTTGACTATAACGGTGCCGAAGAATTCCCGAGTTACCGACAAGGCCAGACTAAGAAAGTGTTATTTTAATATATATATAACTTGGATTATATATATACATATGATGTAATTTGATTACGTGATTGTTTGATGATTATTTTGATATTTATACGAGGTATTTATACGACGTAGATTGTCACAAGGAACCCTAAATCCCCTAGTAAATTAATCGAAGCTATTCTCGTAGGAATTCTAGCTATCCAAGATCTAAACCAAGTTGTGGATATTTATGACCCCAACAAATAGTTGATATTCATAGAAATGTAGATATTAGTTGATTGTTATATTGAAAAAGAATTGGCGAGATTAAATCTGATATCGATGTCATGACGATCTTTCCTTATAGAGTGGAGTTTGACAAAACGTTACCACCTAGAAAGATGTCATCTGATTCGTTGTCATCCAATTCTTAAATTGAAATCGAAAGGGTGAATGTTTCACTTGAGGCTGTCATTGGAACCAGTACCCAAAATCCTCATGCCACTAATACCTTTCCGAGAAGTCTAATTGAATGTGTGAGTCATTTAATACTAGTGACTCATTTGATAATTGTTGTTGTAAGAGCTATAGGATTGGAAATTAAGTGTTGATCATATATAGCTTTTATTGCCCTTTTAAGGTTTAAAAATTAAGTTGAAGTATTGGAATATGAGGTAGGATATCGAATTGAGTATAAAATTGGTTAAAACTTGAATAAAGTAAAATTTAACCCGTATGGAATATGAGATTGATAAGAGGAAGTCGTTAAGTTCTGTGATTGAATTATAAGGTTTTAATTGATTTTTGATTCGTGTTAAGTGATGTTCCTAGACCATTGTCCACTAACGAGGATGCCCAGTGTCCAAGAAATAAATTGAAGAAATCTTCTTCTGAATTGGGACCGATGGATCTTCCGAGACATGTGGAACACCTAATGACTCTTGTAGATTAGTATTCATTGTGGTATCTTTTAAAAATCCCTAACTTAACTGAGATATCAGTTGGTAGGATGAGTTTTGGAAATTGTATGACATAGTGACACGCCATGTGTTACGGTACAATTTGACTTGTTTGTGATTAATGATAAGACTACCTTTGATTGCTAAATCTACATGTATCGATGTTATCTATCCTTTATTGCTTCATCCTAATGTTCGCATTAGAGATGCAACCACTAAACAAGTACTCATCTTGATTTGAGTTACGTTGTGAATCATTCTTCGTAAGTGCCATCGAGATCATGAACCTCATGATTACTGGGCTAAAGCTCATTTCCTATCATATTGTAGTTAATTCTTGGTGAACAACTCTTCATCACTCTTTTGCAGATCACACATTGTTTTTATAAAGTTAAAACGGTATCCTTTGAGAAATTTAATTTTCATCACAATAAGGATTATTCAAAGTGAGATTTATAAGTGATTGATATCAAAATGAAGTTGTTTATGAAACGCCTTGGAAAACTTAATTGTTTTCATAACAAAGAAAATCTTTGTAAATATATTTTTGATTCTTATTTAAGAATTAAGCATGAAAATGTTTTTATAAATATGATGATAAAATTTTGACGAACTGAGTATTGCATCGTTAATCTTGAAATTGTATATAGTTGCGCGCCTACATACAATTTGGAATGGACTATGCAAGACTGATTAGTAGTCACCATAAAACTAATGAATAAACACTACATTTTCTTTGAGGATTGTGAAAGATTAAATTTTAATGAGATCTGCAAGAAGTGAAAAATAAGGACATAATGTTAGAGACATCTACATATGTGCCCGTGCCATCTATTCTTCTGAGTTGAATTTACTCATCTGTGAAATTTGTCTTATTTGACAATTGATATTCCCTTCTTGTCCAATTCTCCCGTAGTAAGATTCTTAGGAAAAGTATCTGATTACCGAGTGTTGATACCCGACTGGATGTATCGACGTTCCTATCATTTCTTATGATTTGATTTCATTTGAATGACCTGGGTAACGATCCGAGGAGCTTTCGAATGCGTACTCAAATTATGAAAACATGGGATATATTCATATTCGTTAAATGTTTTCGTCTGTATCTGATTTGAAATTCTCTCGCATAGATTATGCGTTGACCTTACTCTTTTAATAAGTAGTTGTGTCTCCAGATATCCTTGAACTTGTGAAGGATTATGAATTATTATTAGTCTTTTGAGAAGTTCACATCTTATCGACGGCAATAAAACTGGAAAGTTAGTAATGCCAGTAGAATGGATTGATTGATTATGACATGACGAAATTGTCTAAATTGATGGGAACTCGAGTAGAATTCCCTTAAAAGATAAGATGTTGATAATCAAAAGTGATCTAAATAATTCTTGATGGATGACCATATCCTGCATTTTAGACTTGAAATTATACCGTGAATGATTGTGAATTAGTCATAGATACTATAATCTTGAAGAACTTAAAGTAAATGTATTAAAAGATGTTTCTGTTATCTGAAACTTTAGGAGGTATTGTTGATGAATTACCTGGACTTTCGCCATTAAGGCAAGTTGAATTTGGTATTGATTATATTTTCGGTGCTGCACTTGTGGCTTGTGTACTGTACGTCAGCACCATCTGAATTTAAGGAATTATCGTACAACTGAGAGAGTTGTCGGAGAAACATTTTATTCTACCGAGCTCGTTATCATGAAGAGCTATGGTGTTATCATTCCTTATATTTATAGATTACTGTGAACTGAGTAAATTGACAATCGAAAACGATATCCATAACTCAAAATGGAAGATTTGTTCGATCATTTACAAGGTTTTTGATCCTCAGCATGGTTATCATCAACTTCGCATCTGCGAAAAAGATTATCTATTCCAATCACCACATCCGGTACTTGTAATGAACATTATGAGTTTCACGTGATGTCATTTGGATTGACTAATACACATGTAGCATTTATAAATTTGGTGAATCACGTGTGTAGGCTGTAATTTGATAAATTCATGCTTGTGATCATTAGTGACCATTTGTTTGTTTATAAGTATAAAAAGGAGTTAGTAATTATTTATAGATTGCCCTAAATTGGCCGAACAATGAAAACCTATACCTTAAATATTTAACATGTGATTAAGGACTTAATCCTTTATATGATTTAACCGTGTGATTAATAGATAATGGAAGCTATATTGACTTTACAAAGATTAGAACCATTAACGCTTAGGGATTTAAAACTTAATCCTTTACATAAAATGACCATTGGATTAATAATGGTAAGATGTATGCATATAGACTCTTCAAAAATTAAGAGCCCTTTTAAGACTTTGGATTTTACCAAAAAGAAATGGAAATATGTTTTGACAAATGTTTTAACAAAGGATTTTTAAAGGGATTATTCCTTTATACACAAACCATTTAACTAAACTTCTGTTTAGGGGTAAATGTTTGTGTATACCTCCAGATAACTTAAAAAGGATTGAGGAAAACCATTTAAACCATAACTTGAAATTTGAAACAACAATTTTGCTTTTCAACTAAGTAAATTTTGACCAAAATATAGACAAAGGTTTTTCGAACATTTACGAATCTTATTAATTATTTTCGATAAATCAACAAAAATCTTGTTAATTAAATTCAAATTTTATTTTGAACATTTTATATGATTGGTCGAACTAAGAAATTTAAAACTTTTACGTTTACGCTTCATAAAAATTAACTAATAAATATTTAATTAATTATAATAATTATCGACGCTTTAGACGCCGGATTGAGAAAAAAACTTATAAAAATGATAGTTGAGACGAAACTGAAACATAAATGATATGAAGAAAGAATTTTGAATAAATATGGTTATGATATTTATTTCATCAGGAAAGTGAACGTAATTACTGACGCATAATATAGAAAGAATATCTGAGTGAATTGTGGACATGATAATTATATCATCATGAGAAGTGAATATAGATACCGATGCATTATGTAGAAAAGATAAAGAACCAGTTAGGACATGTTTCTTAATAATGAAAGTGCAAAATAAATTGCCGAGCAATATAAAAATAAACGATGTTTGTAAGAAGGATAATATAAATAATAAAAAGGGGTTCGCGGATAATGTGAACCGTTAAAATTGAGAAGCCGATAGCGTTAAATGTTTTAAAGGCCACTTGTGGTTGCCTAAATATGGAGATTGTGAGATATAGTTTTGTTGGAATTTGTAAGTATAAGTATTATATGTATGTCATTTTTGACTAAAAATATCTTTGTTTGAAGAAGTTGTATTGATGGCAATTATGAAGGCAGACATCGCCTCATACTTTAATAAACGTCTAGCTATTGCAAAGGTCATCGTCTGAATTTGATTCGATTTGGGTCATCGTCGACAGACTGACCAAATCTGCTAATATCATTCCCGTCAATGATAAATGCAAAAGAGTTATGCAAACATAGTGTGCCTGTATCGAACATCTATATCAAGATCCTCGCTTCGCATCGAATTTCTAGAGATTTGCTCAGAAATCATTGAGAGCAAACCTTGATGAGAGTACTATGTACCACCCCAATCGAAGGGACGAGGTAAAGTAACGATACAAATTAATATAAGTGCTATTTTATGTTTGAATGAATGACCTTTGGTAATAGACCGTATAATCATTTTCCATTGGAAAGATTATCATTGGTAATCATCGTGTTAGGGTTGAGATTGAATCTTGTTAGGATCTAAATCATAGAGAATCTGTAAGCAAGAGTTGAAATGAAGACATCCGACATACATCCATTGTGAGTTGGACATGTCTTTTAGGTTCAAGGTTTCCTATTATGGCGAACCTAACCATACAAAATACCCGACCCGCGAGACTTGAAATGATTGGTGAAATTAGGATTTGATTATTGACTGCCGGTAGTGGGCAAGAGGTTATGTGAATATGAAATGTAGATCTTGAAGTGCCAAATGGGTAGCGAAGTTATGCCACAATTTTTAACCTTGGAAAAAAAAATGAATTCATGATCTGACAAATCATGGGATATTAGTCCCCGTTGTATGGGACCATTGAGATGATGTAAAAGATTGGTTTGAAAGGCATATAAGCTGGATCTACCCTAGGACTTCAAGGACTGCGTAAATTATGTTTCGTAAATCAAACTTGATAAATATCTATCAAGTGAAAATCTGATTGTTCCTTAGTAATATTTAGATCCGCGAAAAGTTGCATTCATCGGAAACCCGTGATCATCATGGATAGAGAAAGTAAGTCAACATTAAGCCTGATCTTATTCCCGTAGTTATGTTTGATGAAACTCGCGTATTCTAATGAATTGCACTTGTGAGAAAAGACCGAATGTGGAGGAAATACCCACATGGCTTTAACTCTATAAGAAGCGAGTAGTGAGGTAAGATGATCTTTGAGGACAAAGATCCTGTTTAGGGTTAAATGCTGTGACAATCCATCAATTTACGATTAATATTTTATTCTCAAATATTATTTGAAAAATATTATTTTAATGTTAAAATATGAACTCACTCATTTTTGGGAAGAAATTTGGATTTACGTCTTGAAGTAGCATTGACTACGTTTAAACCGGAGGATTCTACGTTACGTGCTTACGTTTACATACACCTTCTTTGGTGACAGTCCGACATTTCAGAAAATAAAATTATCTGTGGATATTATTTTGGAGTTTTAAATTTGTGTTGGTTCATAAACTCACAAATTTACGAGAAGAGACTAGGACTTACGATTTTATTTTAACGTCCTTTACGACTAAACCGGAAAACTTAGGATTACGTATTTACGTTTTCGAACTCCGTTTTTGATGAAACAATTTTTATTAGATTCGTTTTGTACCGTTGATCCATAATTTATAAAAATGTTTTTCGTAAAACGACCCGAGGGCACGCAAATCGAGAAAACTAGAATCGAGGAGTACCCGTAATTAAATGGGGATGAGACAAGTGGGACACTTGCCCCACCCCCACAAACCCATGGCTAGACTTAGTCACATAACCCATGTGTTGTCAAAAACTTCACAAGGAAGCTAAGACACTTGTCTTATAACTCCCCAAAACCATTTCACAAAACCATTTCCTCTCATTTCCTCCATGCAAAACAACCAAAATCCTCTCTTCCTGTCTCTTTGATTTCGTCCCACTCTCATACAAAACACCCCATTTGATCTAAATTTAACCAAAAACTATTGTTATAACTTACATATGTTAATCTCCTTCCAAAGAGATGAAGATTGGTGTAAGTTTTAACATCCAAGGAGAAGTTTCTATGGAGTCTTGGGGCTGATTTCTCAAGGAGTTTTCATGAAGAACAAGGGATGATTTTTGGAGGAATCTACAAATACTTGATGATCCTAGAAGTGGTGTTGATATCTCATAAGATTGGTTACCCAAAACCATGTCTTGTTCATCCAAAAGCTCATCATTTCATCACTTTGGTGGTATAAAGATTGTCCTCCTCATCTTCTTGTTATTTTGATTATGTAAACATGTATTTTATTTTCTATTGTATATGTATATGATGATTATATGATGATAAAAATGTTATGTGGGGATTTGGTGTTGATAAACATGATTAAAAAGGTCAAAAACTATAAAGAACAAGGCTAAAATCTTGCTTAAAAGTGATGGCTGTATAAAACAGTAAAGAAACAGGTCATGGACTGAGAAAATGATGAAATAGAATCCATTTACAGTAAGCTATATATCTTGTACACATGTGAGAGTTGGCCATGCAATGGAATCATTGTGATGAGTGAGATATGATCAAAACAAGTTTAAGGTACAAATCTGAGTTCACTGTTTTGGACGATTTTTAGAAAATACTTAGAAGATAATTCAACAGTAGCTATAGAAGAGTTAAATGTAGCACATATCATTTAGTTTATGTGATAAAAATTTAAGCTTATATCTACATATAGAACTCAAGATATGGCAGTTTTGGTGAAAATAAAAATAAAAATCAGATTTTGGAAATTAAAGAATAATAGTATTATATAAGCACTCAAAATTTTATTGTATAAAATGTAAAGTTAAAACCCACTAACTTATGGATTTTATTTATATAAATATGTAAAAGGTTAAATAAGTGTATAAATTATAAAAATGGTTGTGAAATAATACTTATAAGTAATAAAAACTATAAACTTGATTTGTACGACTTTTTCGGCTATTACCGTAAAATTAACGTTTTTGTTAAATAAAACTTAGACGGTTGGACCCGTCTAATGTAAACTTTATAAAACTTATTTACTGATATATAAACATGTATAACAAGTAAAAACCGATAAAACCCGAACTATATAACATACGGACATTAACGGACTAAATTAACGTTATTGGACTAATAATTGGATTAAATAAGATAAACACTTATAAAAAGAACTTATTATGCTTAACCCATTTGGGCCCAACTTGTAAAGTTTAAATACTGATAATATAAGTGTAAAATGGATTAAAACAAGTTAAAGAACTTATAATAAGTTTATTGGACTTAAAACGTGTCAATAGGTAAAACTAGTAAGCTAGTATAAAAGTTACCGACATATAACACTAAAATGAGTAAACGAGAATATGTAAACCCACTTGATCATCATATATATATATATATATATATATATATATATATATATATATATATATAATCATCATATGTATACATAATTGTTATTTTTATAAAGTCATTGGACATGAGTCTAAGACGAGTATTATTTGTCTAGGTTTCCGTGATTGAAGCACGTACCGTAATCCAAATCGCCGATAATCGCCTTCCCACATCAACGTGAGTTCATAGCCTCGCACTCTTTTAAATGTTTTATAAATGCTTTATAAACCCGCGAGGGAGATAACATGTTAGTTTTTATAAAATAGGACACCATTTGTCCCGATTGTTTGTTTATTGATTTTGGACCCGAATGATTGAATGACCCGATTGTATGACCCGATAAATGATTAATGGACCCGATAGATGAAATAAAATAGATTATTAAAGTTAGGTTATGTCACTAAAAGTCCCATTAGCATGAATTGTGAACTACCGGGATTTGGTAGACGCTTATGCATATAATAGTACTATTTGGGGACGATCACCCCAGTTCACGCCTTGACGGTTGATCCCCGTCGTGCCACATTGATTGGTAAGCGAATTTATGTATGAGAAGATTTCCATAGCGTGACCTTTTTGACGACACGCTACTTTAGATGGGCAAATTGAGTATCGGGTTAACTACCCGTTGTTTGGTTTAGTAAGGTAACAATGTCATGCGGCTTATAATAATCCAGTTAACAAAATACTGTTGTACGCTCCGAATTACGATGTATTGCCTGACTAGCAATACGGGGTCATACTAATGATATTATGTTTGTGTTTTGGTTTTCGTAACCATATTCATATACGGTTTTTATTTAACTTTATACAACGCCGTAAGACTTATTGTATGATGTTTTTACGACATTGGCTCGTATAATGATTTTTAAGGCAAATGCCTATGTTATGATTTTCGATAAGGATTTGTATAAAATGACTTTGGCTATTTTATGGCCTATTAAAATGATTTGTACAAAATGATTTTCAGTAATAATTTTATACTGATATTATATTGATGGAATTTATTAAACTCTATGAATTCACTCGGCTTTATCGCTGACCTTTTCTTTTAACATGTTTTATCTCAGGTACTTGAAGGTAATTCTCGGGAAGACGACAAGAATTCATGGCCCGCACCTAAACTATATTTTCCATTCAAATACTTTGTAAAACTTTGTATGAAATATAATGACTTGGGACCGATGTAACTTTGATAATTATGAATGGAAATGATTTATTAATAAACGACGCGATTTTTAAGCGTTGTCTATGATGTGAGTAATGTGCTATCCCGTAACACCAACTAGTCTTCCGTTGTATTGAGTTGTATAAATTTGGGGGTGTTACACTTTCGACCTATGATTATCTATTACAGTTCATTATAATCCCCATTTGTTTGGAAAAATACAAAGAGATAAGTTTGGTTTGAATGGGTTCTTTCGACCTATACCCGAGATAAATCTTTTGACAAATTCCTTTAACCAACTCGTCAAGGTGAGTGTCCATCACCAAGAAACCAAATTGACTCATGCATAAATCCTTTGGAACATAGTTTACCGGAAATCCTTTCGACCTCTAAATCCAATAAAAAGCTATATTTCATTTAATTATCAAAACATGTTTCAAGAAATTATGAACCACAAAACCCAATTATATTCTCTTGATCATAAAACCAAACTATCCTTTAGAATCAATGTTCTTCACACAAGTATATCACACTACTCGGAAATCAAACACATTGTGACATAATTCATAACTTTCTCAAACATTCAACAATACTTATATTATAAATAGAATCAATTCAGGTACGAGAATTTACCAATAGTTCTTCAAAACACAAGGAAATAACAAAATAGAATTATAGCAATTCCAATGCCTCCAATTGATCAATGAACCTCCACCCGAATCTCTCCTTCACGAAATCCGTCCCTCCTATGAGGATTAACAGGGTTTACTATCTTTCGGGTTATGTAAGAATGGTGATTCAACCTTTGTCAAGGGTTAGAATGATCATTGGATTAAGCACACTGAAACTAATGACCCTAGGGTCTAATTTATACATGATTTTGGCTTGGGGAGAAGGCAAAAATGTTTGGAAATGATAATTGATATGTAGTAAATTACACCCTTTAAGAAAAAGGCGTAAATGTGGTAAGTATTAAGTACACAATTTAGGAAAATCATGCACTAATGACCCAAAGCAAATTGTGAAATCTTTCTCGAGGAGGCTTAATGTGTGTGTTAAACTTGATGGTATTTGAGATTGATATTAAGAAAGAAAAGAGGAAAGGAAAATGATGACGGTTACGATTAAAAATTAAACTACGACGAATGGTAAAACGTAAAAACGTGACGAAATTTAAAAATTACTCTAAAAATTCCCAAAAAATCACAATAAATTCCTAAAAATCCAATTAGAGTTTATAAATGATCAAAACTTTTTCAAACATTTTATTTAATTAATAATTAACTTTTTAATGCTAATTAAAGCCCTAAAAATCAATTAAATTAATAAAAAGCCCAAATAAAGTTTTTTCAATTTGTAAAACTCCAAAATAACTTAATTAAACTAAAAAGTATTTTTGCAAAATTTAAAACCTATTAAAACTATTTAATATGATTAAAAACTTAAAATAAATATTAAAATAATATTAAAATAATATTAAAAAATCAAAATTTTAAAAAATTCTAAAAAGTTGCAAACTAACTTATTTTAACTTAATAAAACCATAAATGAAAGTGAAATGACCTAAATACCCATATTGGGCCTCCAAATGGGCCAAAACTGAAAACAGTCCAATTTAAATGGGCTTTTTGGCCCAATAAGCAAAAAGTCAACCAAAAAATCCCAAAAGCTCCAGTCTAGCTTAAAATTTGATTCTAAACAAAAATTCCAAAGGCCCAAAAGCTGAAATGAGCTTATCACAGCTTAATAAGCACTCAGCTTATTCCTAATGGGCTTTTTGGCCCATTAAGCCATAAGCTAATGCCATAAGCTGAAATTTCACACACATCCTTCTCTTGTGTTTATAAAGTTGTTCGTAAAAAGAAATTTTGAATAAGCTTAATAAATAAGCCTGAAATAAGCAAAAGCTCTCTACACAAAACGACAAAATAGTCGTTTTCGAGTTCTAGGGTGATTCAAGAGTTGATTCAAGTTGCAAAATCTTTGAAATGACTTAAATAAGCTAAATAATCGAAAAGATTTTCAATAAGCACATTCAATAAGCTGAAATGAAGAATAAGCACTTTTGAAAAAGAAAAGTCATTTCGTTTTCTAGTCAAACCCTAAAGTCAAAAGCTGCAAACTTCTAGATAAGCTAATTAGGTGAAATAAGCAAGATTGATTACAAAAATAAAGTTGTTGCTTAAAGAAATAAGCCAGATTGGCTTATTGATAAGCTGGACCAAGATTAACACTATCAGTGGCAAGAAGCAGTAGGAAAGGAGTTCCCACTACTTGAACTGAAATTGTTGATTAAAGCTTGTTATGGTTGGTTTCTTTGGACAAACAAGGCATCCCTACAACCAGTGAGTTGTAGGGAGTCACAATCAAGCAAATAAAAAACAATCCAACTAGCCAAATGATACATTTTAATCAATCAATTCCCATACATGAGAAAAAGCAAGGTCTGACGAAATAAGCAACTATTTAAGCAAGTTAAAGCCCACACAACTCTACCAAAAGCATACAACAGTAAATACTAACTTAATCAAGTCTAAATACACAAGTTTCATGCATTGGATAACAATTTTCAAGCTAGTATTAAGCCTATGTGAGTTACTGATGAACTTGGTAAACGGAAAAAGTAGTTTGCTGATGCACTTGACCAAAAGTTGAATTCCAAATGATTAAAACAAGTTATCTAGTTGCACAAATTTTGGTTTTTCAACATACAACCCTAGATCTATGCCTTATGTACAAAGATGGCCAATTTTCAGTTCACAAGCACCTAAAACCACTTTGTTTTTAGCAAGATTCAGATTCAATGTTTAAAAGCACAAGTTATGCAGGTTTTTAACTCTTATCCACTTAATATCAGAACCAAACACAAGAGTGACCTTAAATACTACTTGGTTTCTACTTATGTTCACAAAACATGCAATCCCAAACACTCTATTAACTCTGATAAACAAGACTGAACAAAGCAAAATCTTTAATAAACCAAAAATAAACTAAATAATCACCAATCTTACACTGATATGAACTAAGAACAAGATTTCATCAACCAAAAACAACTAGTTAACAAATATCACCAAATTCACTTAGCATGCAATTTTTTTTCAAGAAAATTCAAAAGAAATGAAAAGAAGGTGATACCTCCTCCAACTTACTTCCTATGGGAGGCAGCAATGCTTCTCTAAGCTTGACCAACAACTAGGTCAAGCTAGGGGTGTCTCTGATGAAATGAAAGAGCTCCTTAACTACTGCAGTTAAGGAGTGAGGCCAAAGAAGGCTTATGGATTTGACAAGTGAGCTACTAAGATCAAAGTAAAACACAAGGAACCCACAACAGGGAGTGGGGGTTAGATTATAGAACAAGTAACTCTTTCAAACAGGAAAACTAAAGGTGGTTTAAAACCAAGTTTCTTGGTGACTTTGGTGAGTCTTCACAAGACCTTGCCCAAACATAAACGTCTACTACACCATGGTCTTACTCATGGTGTTATGGTCACCTTTATGCCCAAACTTAGACTGTGGAACACACTCTCTCAACCAATGAACCTTAAACAAATTTTCAGACAAAAACTCCACTTTTTTAGAAACTTAAAACTTCAACAAAAACTTAAAACAATCTTTAAAAACGTATTTAAAAGAAAAGTAAAGAGAACAATAACAGTAAATGGGACTTGGATTTCGTCACAAACTTCAAACTTCTTTTCATTCATCAAAAGAAAGCATTACAGAGTTTTGACCTAGGAAAACCAAGAACAAGAACTAAACTATGGAGTCCTATGTATTATATAGGCTTACAAGTGCGTCTAGAAAGCTAAAAAATAAAGAAACCCTAATGCTTGAGTTCCCAAATATGCCCTTGAAGTTTGAATTCCACTTTGGTAAATCTTGGACGTTTGTGAGGAAACATGTGACGCCATCTTTGTAGAGATGATCTTGGGCGTCCAATGTAGCTTAAGAATAAAGCTCATGCTTTGGGACGTTGATTTACTGGCCATTCTTGTCTTCTTCCCGAAAGTTGTAGCACGGGAGGGTCCATGTGACAATATGGGTAAGGTGGCATCCATGTAGTGGGTGGGGTTTTGTTTTGGTTAAGGTTAATTATCAATATGGAATCAATTAGCTTAAACCTCTTTGGTTTGAATGGATTCGAGTTTCAGGGTTTATGAGTGAATAGTTGTGGGTTTAATCTGTTTTGGGGGATGGGATTAGGTGTTTAGGCGCCAAGTTTAAAACTAATTAATAATTAGTTATAAACAGGTAGTGGGGTGTGAGGTGGAGGAAGGGTGAGATGTGATTGGTTGATGGGGTGAGTGGGGTGAGGTGGCAGGTGGTTATTGGTTAAGGTAAGTATGGATGTCGGCCAGTTTTAGTCCCTCATTTCTCTTCTTTGTTTCATTTGAGTTTTGGCAGTAATAAACTCAATATCCTTTGTATTTGAAGTTTGCAAATTCATACTTTGGCCACAAAATGTTTTTCAAAGTGTTTTCAAGGACTTGATTTGTAATTCCTTGATTCTTGAAGGGCTATTTTTGACATATCTTCATACTTCAAGGTCTTCACTTGTATCTTTGACTTTATGGAGGACTAAAAGTGACAAGTCTTCAATTTGTAGGGACCAATCTTGCCAATTCTTCAAAGTTGAGGGTCCTTTTGGAATTTTGACAAACTTTAGGGACCAAACTTGTAATTATGAATATACAAGGGTATAAAGTGTTTCTTCAATGATGAAGGACCCTTCTTGTACAATTTTCAATTCTTCAAGGACTTTTCTTGGAAATTCAACACTTGGGTCTGGTTCATTGTGTTGCTTCTTTTCCCGTGTTCGTTTTTAATTGATTTTTGTGATATTTTGTCATTTTCTCGATATCCGTACCTAAAATACACATTGAACAAACAAAATCATATATTTGGCACTTTTTATGATAACTTTACCATTTTAAGCCCGTTTTAGACGATAAGACTATGTATAAAAGCAGTCTCATCAATAATGGAGGGGAAATGAGAAGCCTCTCATTGATGGTGGTGGTTTAAGAGTGTTTAAGTGTGACTTTTGCTAAACCTGGATATCAAAATGTTGGTGGCAACCTTGATCCTGCTGGTGGCAAAATGGTGTTGTTTTGCTGGTGGCAGAATAAAAGTTGTTGGTGGCAACTGGGCCATCTTCTACATTTTTCCCTTCTAGTCCTTCTTCTTTATTTCTTCCTCCATATTTCCTCTAAACTTTCCAAGACTCCTTCGTTCTCATTTATTCTTCATACGAGAGCTTACGTTTCCATGCCTTGTTTATTCCTTCACCTCCAATTCGCGCTTTTTATTCCTTTATTCACATTTCTTCATCCTTGCTTCCTACAAAACACAATAACCGAACTTTGCACAATATTAGCAATAAAAGTCCGTTTATTACCATAGATACTATATCAGTAGTGAAGATAACGCTTATTAATACATGTTGGATTTGAGCATTATCAAATCCCCTCACACTTAAGCATTGCTCGCCCTCGAGTAAGTAAAGTAAAACCAAAATCAAAATTTAAACATAAACTTGTATTTGACTCCTCTAAATCTATTTAAAACTCTAAAAACACAAAAATAGTAGACGCATCTTAATCTGATGGGGCGTGAGCACCCGACAATTTTATCAAAAAGGACTTTATTATTTTTTACATATAAAAGCAAAATTACTAATCACCAAATGATCACATCCATCTTTCTCATCATACTACCCTTATCTTTTCTTTCTCCATTTTTACTTTATTTTTATTTTATTTTCTTTTCAACTTCAAGTATCACGTCTTGACACATTGGCCAATCGACACTACCATTTTACTTCTTCTTCCTTCGTCTTCATAATTTTTTTTTTACTTTGTTACCATCTCTTTTTTACCAAAATGTTCTGAATTTTTCTAAAAACATATTTTTGGAGTTTTTCATTAAAGGGACAAAATCAAACAAAAAAAAACATATAACTTCTAATCTAAACAAAATAAAGGCTAATCCAAACACTACCTAATTGCTTTATTCTCTTTTTGTAATTTTATGTGTATGAGTGAGCTTATAAAATATGCAATGCAAACATCAAGTAAACATAAGACACATTTATTCAAGCATTTTATTTAAACTATAAGATCCTAAACCTATTCCTATTCAATTTGTTATTAAAACTAAAAACTAAATTATAACACAACCACTAATTTGTAATGATTATAACATGAAAATAAACAAATCCCCAGGAGCAACGCCAAAAACTTGAGGCGCGTCTTGCACTCCTAATTTTACATTTACTTATTAATTCCTTAAGTACGCATACGAGCAAGTATACTCGTTCTATTTTAGTAAAGTCGGGTAAGTCAAGATCGTCCCATGGGATTTGCGCATATTCAAAACGTTTAGGTAGTGTATGTAATAGGGTTGTCACTACCGATATTACCGCTAGAATTAACTTTGTAAAGGAAAACATAATTAAAAGTAATACTTGTGTGAATTCCATTTCATCCGTATGAGAGATAATTTGCGTGCGTATAGCAACTATGAATCACAAATCTAAAGTACATGAATTCTATTCCATGGTATTTTTCAAGAATCCATATTAACAAATTGGTGTCGACAAACCCTTTCGACCTATGATTATCTATTCCAATTCATTATAATCCTAATTTTCTAGAAAATACAAAGAGGTAAGTTTGGTTTGAATGGGTTCTTTCGACCTATACCCAAGATAAATCTTTTGACAAATTCCTTTAACCAACTCGTCAAGTGTCCATCACCAAGAAACCAAATTGACTCATGCATAAATCCTTTGGAACATAGTTTACCAGAAATCCTTTCGACCTCTAAATCTAATAAAAAACTATATTTCATTTGATTATCAAAACATGTTTCAAGAAATTATCAACCATAAAACCCAATTATAGTATCTTGATCATAAAACCAAACTCTCCTTTAGAATCCATGTTCTTCACACAAGTATATCACACTACTCAGAATTCAAGCACATTGCGACATAATTCATAACTTTCTCAAACATTCAACAATACTTAAATTATAATGAGAATCAATTCAAGTACGAAAATTTACCAATAGCTCTTCAAAACACAAGGAAATAACAAAATAGAATATATATAGCAATTCTAATGCCTCCAATTGATCAATGAACCTCTACCCGAATCTCTCCTTCATGAAATCCGTCCCTCCTATTAGGATTAACAGGGTTTATTATCTTTTGGGTTATGTAAGAATGGTGCTTCTAACCTTTGTCAAGGGTTAGAATGATCCTTGGATTAAGCACATTGAAACTAATGACCCTAGGGTCTAATTTATACATGATTTTGGCTTGGGGAGAAGGCAAAAACGTCTAGAAATGATAATTGAGGGGAAATGAGAAGCCTCTCATTGATGGTGGTGGTTTAAGAGTGTTTAAGTGTGACTTTTGCTAAACCTGAATATCAAAATTCTGGTGGCAACTTTGATCCTGCTGGTGGCAAAATGGTGTTGTTTTCTTGGTAACAAAAATAAAAGTTGTTGGTGGCAACTGGGCCATCTTCCACATTTTTCCCTTCTAGTCCTTCTTCTTTATTTCTTCCTCCATCTTTCTTCTAAACTTCCCAAGACTCCTTCGTTCTCATTTATTCTTCATACAAGAGCTTACGTTTCCACGCCTCATTTATTCCTTCACCTCCAATTCGCGCTTTTTATTCCTTTATTCACGCTTTTTCATCCTTGTTTCCTATAAAACACAATAACCGAACTTTGCACAATATTAGCAATAAAAGTCCGTTTATTACCACAAATACTATATCAATAGTGAAGATAACGCTTATCAATACATGTTGAATTTGAGCGTTATCAGCACCTTGCCAAATTAAGTCACGATTTTGAGGGGATTCACCATGTGCAATACGGTTATGTTCTAACCAGAGGCTCCAACATATCGTTAAAAACGCTTCCTATTTGTTTTGCTGATCACATACTGCAACTGCAAAATAGTCATTCACAGAACTAGTATTTTGGATGGATGATATGTTAATAAAATTAGTTGCTTCCCATACTTGTCGCACTCGATCACATTGGAAGAGGGCATGTAGGACATCTTCATTAGGGTAAATGGACACAACACCCATCATTGAGAACCACATGTCTGTGATGAAAGTTATGTACAATTGGGAGCAAATTAACCCATGCGCGCCAAGTAAATAATTTTACCTTCATTGGGATTGATGCCTTCCATAGTGATGAGCATATTAGATTGTCTAGATCGGAAAGATTATTTAGCAGCCCAATATTATCCAGCCCTTTCTTGTATGCATCACAGACCGTGAAATTCCCATCTTTTTTAAGAAAAGGGTGTTTAGTTATCTTTTTATTGACTAATACTATACGTGCTTAATTAAAATTTTGGTCCTCCAATAGAAGTGAAAAATGAAATAATTTTAGAGTAATGCTACATTCATAAAAGAATTCTCACAAAATATTTTATAAAAAAAATAATCATATCATTAGTGGATGCATACAAAAAAGAGAATTCGAAAGAATGTGAGAATCCATTAATTACACTAGGTGAATACCCGCGCATAGCTGCGGAACCTCATAGCGGCAATTATGAAACGATAAGCTTTATAATAGTTAGATGAAATTCTAGTTGGAAACTGTCGTAACATACGATCATTCAACTTTAAATAAAATCTTATTCAAATAAAAGAACATATAGTAAAAATGAAAGTGAAACATTACATCAAGTATGAGATAAAATAAAAGAACATACATTTGACTTGTAGACTCCTTCTTCACCAAACTCTTTGACTGGTTTCACCAGTACCTTGGTAGTTGAACGTGAAATTGCATAGCGACATATAATTAACGGTACGCCATATTGTGATCAAAATGTAATTGAGAGAGATAATGTTGTCCCATATTATATGATGATAGATTAAAGAAATAAGATAGAAAAGAGATGAATTTTAGAGAGAGAAAGTAAAGAGAGAAGTGTGTGAAACTTAGGGAGGATTAGATTAAGAAAAATGAAATGGCTAACCCTTCCTAACATGCTAGGAAGGGCTTTATATAGTCCGCCTACATGTGGGCTTTCTATGGACTATATTGTTTGGGCCGGGCTTGAATAAATGCTTAGTACTTGAAAGATGCCTTTTAAGCTAGCCATCAAGCCCGTATTGTCACGACTATTATAGTACCTATTACAAGCTCTAATAAACGATACATAATAAACCTATGACCGAGCATTCTTGTTTGACTCAATATTTTGAGGCTAACAGATAACATGCGATAATTTAATTCATGTAAAGCCTTTAATATTGTGATAGCGATAGTCACGTTTTAATAAAAGCTTGGCCTTTGTGTAAAAGAAATGAGACACAAATTCTTAGTTTTAAAGATTCAAATTTGGAAAAAAATTATTGTTGTGATTAGAATAAAAAAAAGAGTGAATTATATATGTGGTGTCGTACTATTACATAGAGTACTATGTTTACTACAAATCTATATTCAAAACTTAATGAGTTAAATCATCTTTCGAATTCTTTTTTTATTCTATAAATATGGGCTACACCAAACACATTAGTTCACAAAGGATATAATGAACATATTTTTCTTAAATGCAAAACTGGTTCAAGAGGTTCATTAAATTATGGAGAAATTAGAGGCTAGAAAGAAAAAGGTTCAAAAAATACCTTCTCCTAGCTTAATATTGAGATATTTTTATAACTTTTCGAAATAGGTAGTATGAAACCTGCAATGACAACAACAGTTGCAGGATGTAACACTTAGAGCTCTTCTTACATAGATATCTCCACATATTCAGACAAAATTTAATGTCAATCAATTAATAGATTAAAGTCACATGCAAACTTGTATCAGCAATTATTAAGTACATTCCATGTAAAAATGTTTGATTGCTTGTAAATGGTGTTGAATGTTCTTCAAACATATGAAAATTACACATTTACAAAGAAAAAAACTTAAACGAACCATACCACATACATGCCCTTAGAAAAAAAAACCAATATTTCTTCTTTTGATGATACAATAGGCAGACCTGCAGAGATAAAACAAAAACACTATGCTAACAATACTTCCGCTTTTTAGGTGTATTTGGTTCTTTAAGTATCTTGGAAGTCCCAAAACTTTGGTCGTAAGTAGGTAACGAAGTGTAATCGATGCCTGATTGCAGATATTTCTTTAGAGAAGTCTCGTCTTCAAAAGCCTTGAGAATCTCAAAGTTTTCAGATGGAGCCTTCTATAAATTCCGACTGTCCACATGTTTAACATAATCAATTAGAATAAACTAAAAGCGTTCATGAGTTTTGTGTGTGTATTTTTTTCTATAATACCTTTTGTTTGTCGGATAGCTGGTTAACCGGTACATACATATAACGTTCTTCTATTAACGTCGTTAGTTGTAGTTTCACAATAAGAGTGAATATGACTAACTTAATGCAGCAGGAATTGAGCTTAGTATTACATCTTCAAGTTTTTTCCGATCTGTGTAGAATAGAGCCAGCAAGTCCTTTACAATTTTCAATCCTTTGGCTTTCATATTTTTAAAACGAGTGCCCTTATAACTAATGACCCTTATGATGTGAAAGTTCGTTTCTCAAGGAGGTATATATGTGTGAATAATTCGTAATTGATTTAAGATTAATATTTGAAAGAAGGGGATGAGAAAATAGAATGACGAAGACGTGAAAATTATTACTACGACGACTAAAATTAATACCGTAAAAAGAGCTAAAATAAAAATAAACTCTAAAAAATCCCAAAAAATTACCAAAAATCAAATTAAATAAACTAAGAGTTTACAAATGATCAAAACTTTTTCAAACCTTTTTAATTAATTAAATATTAATTTTTAAATGCTAATTAAAGCCCTAAAAATCAAAATAATTATTAAAAAGCCCAAATAAAGATTTTTCACTTTGTAACCCTCTAAAATGACTAAACAAAATTAAAAACTATTTTTATGAATTTTAAACTAATTAAAACTATTTAAAATGATTAAAATATATTAAAAACTTAAAATAATTCTAGAAATTAGACAAATGAATATAAAATTAATCTAAGAGTTGCAAAAATACTATTTTAATGTATTAAACCTAAGAAAAATATAAAAAGTGCAAAATTGTGAAATTTGAAATTTAATAATAAAATAATATTTAAATAATATTAAAATAATATTAAAAATCCAAAAATTATAAAAAATTCTAAAAACTTGCAAACTAGTTTATTTTAACCTAAATAATCATAAAATGAAAGTGAAATTACCAAAATACCCCTAATGGGCTCCCAAATAGGCTAAAATAGAAAACAGTCCAAACTAATGGGCTTTTTGGCCCAAAAACTTCAACTAAGCCCAAATGACCTGAAAAAGCCCTATCTGACTAAAGATTTAATTCTAAACACAAAAGTCTGAAGGCCTAAAAGTTGGTTTTGAGCTTATCACAGCTTAAAAGGTCAACAGCTTATTCTTATTGGGCCAATAAGCCCATTAAGCAATAAGCCAATGCCATAAGCTCTATTTGAACACACAACCTTCTTTTGAGATGCCTAAGAGATCTGTGAAAAGAAATTTTAAAAAAGCAAACCAAATAAGCCAGAAATAAGCCAAATAGAATTTCACTAAAAGACAAAATAGTCGACTTAGAGTTCTAAACCACCTCAGACCTTCTAATAAGTTGCAAAAGACTCTAAATGACTTAATTAAGACAAATTAACAAAGAAAAGTCCAATAAGCCAAGCCAAATAAACACAATGAGCTGATAAGCACTTATTTAAAAGTCAAAGTTCTTGGTTTTCTAGTCAACCCCTCAAATGCTCTAGAATGAACAAATGGGTCAAATAAGTAATACATATTACAAATTCAAAGTTGTTGCAGGTTAAAATAAGCTAGAATAGCTTATTGATAAGCACCAGTTGAAATAACACTAGTAGTGGCTAGCAGCAGGGGAAAGGAGTTCCCACTGCTTTGACTATTTGACTTGCTTTTTTAGAGAGATCCAGTTGGTTTCAAATGGAAACAAGGGCACCCTTGTAATCAGTGGATCACAAGGAGTCAATATCAACAAAGAAATCACAATTTGGTTCACTCAATAAGCACAGAATAAGCAAACAGTTCTCAGATATGCCACAGACTTTGAAAATAAGCAGTTATGAACAAATAAGTAGATTGAGCATGAATAAGCCAGCCAAATTGAACAAAATGCACACACAAGCTATAATAAAGTCCAATAAGCACAAATAAACTTGTTTTAAGCAATGGATCAAAGTAAATAAGCAGATTCAAGCACAAAAAGTTACTGATTAGCAAAAGTGATTATCCAAAATCCTTTTGCTGATCTAATTGACCACCAATCTAATTTCAAGCCCTCAAATCCCTTTCCCTGATTAAGTTAACCAAAATTTAGCACTTCTTAACCCTAGTCTACCCTTAGATCTAGGAGTCCCCAAAACTTTAGCCAAAATACCCAAGTTAAACAGATTTTATAGACTTATGATTGATTTGGTTGTTTAGAGCCTCAAAACTTGCAGATAAGTATCCCTTAATACCAGATAAACAGATACCAATAATAAGAAACAACAAACAACCACACTAGTTGCCTTAAATCCTTTTGAATCAGTTAACCCAAACACCCCTTTGGAATCTGATTTCTCAATTTTCCAAAGGATTGTTATGATTTAACCTTCCAAACAAGATCTAATCAACCCTAACAGCAATAATCCAACCTCAGTAACTCAAATCAACCACAAATTCACAAATTCACAATCAATCATGCAAAAATCACCAAAAATTCAACAAAATTCAGAAAAATGAAAAAGGATAAGAGATGAAAACCTCCAAGACTTACATCCAAGCCTTGGAATGTTTGAGCTGAGGTGCTAGCAAGAACAAGCACCAGCTTCCAAAGCTGCTAAGATGAACAAAACAGAAAAGTGAGCAATAAACAGATTATATCCTTGATTTTGAAAACAAGTGTTCTAAACCTTAAAACCTTTTCTCAAAATCAACAAAACATGTATATGGAACTCAGATCTTAGCTATTCAATCACCAAACTTTTATAAAACACAAAAGAGAATCCACAATTTTCAGAAATTCAAATTTTATTTCAATAAAAAGGAATTACAAAGAGATAGCTAAAATCTCGAACAAAGGGGCTCTCACATGTTGAGGCCTCCTTTTATAGAGGAATACAAGGCAGGAATAAGCAAAACCCTAGGCTATGAAGTCCCAAAATTTCCCTTGAAATCTTCTAGATGAATTGTGTTGTTGAGCTGTCCAAATGCATCTTGGCTGTTCATTTTATGCTTGGGGACCAAGTAGTAGCTATAAATCGTTGATCTGCCAGCTAGGATTACTTGGAGAGGATGGTGTGATATGATTGGGTAACGGGTTGAATGGTGGGGGCCATTGGTGAGTGGGATTGAGGGTTTTTTTGTGTGGGATGGGTTTCTGGGCGTGTGAATCATACGTGGGACAAGGTAATTGAAATTAACCCCTTGTTTAAGTGGGTGGTAATTATGGGTTCATGTGGGTAAACAGTAAAGATTTTGATCCGATTTTTGGGGTTGTGTTGTGTATGGCGCGTGTTATTGGGTTTGAAGTTTAGGAAATGACATTAGTTCCCCTAGTTCTTTGGCAAAGTTGGTATAAAACGTTTTTCAGCCTAACAAACTTGATTTCCTTTGTTTTTAAACTTTCCATCTTTATAGTTTTGCCACAAAACTTTTCAACAAAGGTTATAAGGGTTTGTTTTTCCATTTTTGCATAGTTTGAGGACTGATCTTGGACATTCTTGATCTTCAAAGGTCTTCAATTATTCAAAGTTGAAGGACCTTTTTGCAATTTTGACAAACTTAAGGGACCAAGCTTGTAATTATGAATATACAAGGGTTTTAAGTGTCATTTCTTCATAAATGAGGGATCAATCTTGTACATCTTCAAGTCTTCAAGGGTTTTCTTTTTGAGAAATCCATAACTAGGGCCTGGTTCATTGTACGGCTTCGTTTCTCGTGTTCGTTTTTCCTTGTTTCTTGTGATCTTTTGTCTTTTTCATGATATCCATACCTAAAACACACAAGTAAACAAATACAAGCATATATATGGTATAATTATGACATTTTATGCATTTAAAGCCCGAAAAGAACGATGAGATCATGTATAAATGACATCTCATCACTCCCCCATACTAAGCCATTGCCGTGCCCTCACACAATGCTAGAATAAAGTATCTAAGCATCACTAGAATTCCATTTTATTACCCTTTATTGAAAAGTAAAAGACTTGCAACAATACTACGAAGATGTGTAAAGACATAATGTATGATTTTCATCACGTAAGTGACTTTTAGGGTCAATGAATAGAAACAAGTGAATGTCCCATAGAGTAAAGTTCGTCATCCTTGATTATAACAAGCGTTGACTTAGGAAGCTCCTGGTGACTACCCACTAGTCACAGGTCAAGTTTTAGAGCCTATAAGTCGAAACCAGGCTTTGATACCATAATTGTAACGCCGCATTTTGATAAGTGGACCGTTACGCGTAATTATGGCGTGTCATAAAAGCATGCAAGTGTTAGGACCTTTGGAATAGTTATTTGTAATAGGTAGACTAGGAGGTATGTAGTTCCTCCTGGTCCTAGTAGTAGGAGCAACACGTGCTCCTGGTCTTATAGAAAGTCAAACTTTATTATGTAAGAGTATTCTGTTAGGATATGCATGAGATATGTTACGAAAGGATATGCATATTAGTTTTACACGTTTTGGTTTAATGATATATTAGGATTTCCTTTTAGTATAAAAGGAACCTTAGGCAGAAGGGTTCAATACACCTTCATCGAACAATATTCTAGTTTATGTTAATATTAGAAATCCTTAGTAAAGGATCAAGTCGTTATAGTTATTCTGCTCTTCTTGTTCATAATATTTGTATTCCGCATTTATATTGTGTGATTTGTCTAGATTCTCTCTGTGAATAGACTTGTGATTACAGAAGTCGTTCACCGTTCCTAACATGCTGCAAGATCCACATCTAGTGGACCCAACAAGTGGTATCAGAGCCTAGGAGAGTCTCTGTACAAGAAGAATCAATTTTTCTTATTACTAACATCTTTTCTTAATCATGTCTGCCTCAAGTTCTACTCAAATAGGAGAAGACAACACACCTAAAACACAGCAACCTTAGCAGATCATTGCTATGGTTTCCAACACAAATGGTAAGTTTCCTCTTCTGAAAAAGGATGAGTATGATAGTTGGGAAATGAAGATGGAATGTTGGATCACCAACACTAATCAAGATCTCTGGAAGATAATTCTGAATGGAAACAGCAAGAGGTTTACTGGAAGAGACAAGAATGGTAATATTATTCTTCTTGACCCTAAAACTCATGAAGAAATCACAGCTGTTCAGAAGGAGATCAAAGCAAAAACTATTTTGCTTCAGTCTCTTCCTGATGATCACATGGGTGACTTTTATCACCTGGATGATGCTAGAGAGATCTGGAACGGGATAAAAGCAAGATTTGGTGGGAATGAGGAGTCAAAGAAAATGCGCAGATCCATGCTGAGAGATGAATTCACAGATTTCAAGATCTCAGAAACTGAAGGTATTCATCAAGGGTATGACAGGTTCCAAAAGATACTGAGTCAGTTGAATCAACTCAGGTCGAAACCTGACAATGGAGATATCAATGCAAGGTTTCTTAGAGCCTTACCCTACTCATGGAATCAGGTAGTAATCTCTCTTAAAGCAAAAGGTGGCCTTGACTATACTAATTTTGATGATCTGTTTCATAAGCTCAAAACCTTTGAGCCACATGTGAGGGGATACTCAAGTGATTCTTTTCCTACTCCTGCTAACTCTGCCTTTGTGAGTTCCATGGGATCTAGTCCCATGTCATATGCTAGTAGCCCAAGCTATACTGTGTTCAGCATACTTCTCAGCATACTTCTACTCCTGAACCGAAAGCTAAGTCTGGTAGCATGGTAGAAGCTGTTATTCACTCTTTTGTTGCTGATGTTGATCCACAACAACAACTTGCTTTTGATGACTTCAAACAGGTTGATAAACTTGACCTGGATGAAATGGATCTCAAATGGCAGATGGCCATGCTCACTCTTTGGGTTCACAAGTTTGAGAAGAAAGCCAGTCGAAAGTTTAACTACAACCTAAGAGAGCCAGCAAGGTATGACAGACGCAAGGTTAGATGCTATAACTGCCAGCAGCAAGGTCACTTTGCTAGGGAATGCCCTAACAAGAATGACAAGGAGAAGATCAGGTATTCAGCTTTCAAGATTCAGGAGGTGAAGGATGACAAGAAGGCTTTGGTGTCTGTTGACTCTATGGTCAATGATAGGTGTAGAAATACGTGTTTAGGAAAACAACGTATAATGGGCAAGTATTAAGTTCTACGATTTAATTAAAAATCGTAAAACCGAATAAATGTGGGTTCGTTCTCGAAGGAGGTGTGTGGATTAAGTGTGCCAATTATATAAAATCAAAGTTTGGATTAGTGACTTTTTGGTTTAGAAGAGAAAAATTAAAGACGACCTACGATTACGATTACACTACGACGAAATTAACGTAAAACGCGAACGTAAATACGTAAAACGTGACAAAATTAAAAACTAAACCTAAAAATTAATTAAATATTTAAAAGAAGTCTAAAATAATATAAATAAGAATAAAAATCCAACAAAATATATTTTAAAACCTTTTATTAATTAAATATTTAATTTTAAATGCTAATTAAAGCCCTAAAATTAAATATAATTAAGAAAAAGCCCACAATATTTTTTGTCTGACAGAACAAAAAACGGTAAGAAATCTGATTTTAAGTGTCACTTTCAGATTTTAAAACAAAAAATGTAGAAATCTGAACTTGGTTCCCACTGATAGAACAAAAAAACGGGATCTGGGCAAAGAAGTGATTAGAACTTGCTCGTTTTTTGGTTTTATCTGAAAACAAGGGCACCCCCACAACCAGTTGGGTTGTGGGGAGTCACATAAACAAGAAAAAACACAAGTTACATGCACAAATTTCACACAAAAGGCCCAAGTAAGTTGTTGTAATTACTGATAAAGGTCTGTGAGACCTTTGCTGATAAACTTGGTATTTGGGTGAGTTTTGGTTGACCAAAACTCACTCAAATCCTTCACAATATTCCCACAACCAGGTCACAACCCTAAATACCACCTAGATCTAGCAGGCAACACAAAATGATGGCATAATTTTCACTAAACAAGGCCGAAAGATAGATTACTGATTTATATGCTAAATACCCTATTTTATCATGCAAACTTTTTCAAAACCTAGTTAAACTGATCCAATATAGCTGATATAACCTAACAATGTAAAAGTAAGTATGTCTAAACTGATTTCAAACCAAAAGCTCTCACCAATTTAGCCTTAACTCCCAAATCCAAACACACCTTAATTTTCAGAAAGTGAAAATTATCAAACCAAATGCCTTAAGAACTTGATTAAACTGAGTGTAAGTGATCTAAACATGCATAATCAACCTATCTAAACATAAACTAACTGAAAAATTAACACATAAACAGGCTAGACTCAAAAATCACATAAATCACTTCAAAACTCAATAAATTACACCAATGGGGTTCAAGCCATTACCTGGTTGAATGCCTTCCAAAGGGTGATTTGGGAGCTTGTTGTATGAGCTTATGAATAGTAGAGAGTGGCTGCTGATGGAATCCACAATAGACCCAAGCCAAAATATATCTTCAAACCAAAAAAAAATGGAAATGGATGGAAGGAGCTACTTTTGTTCCTGCACACAACCACAAGACCACAAGCAAAGTTTCAAGTATCAAAGGCTACAAGCTGTTAGCTTGTAGCTTTTGATACAGTGAAAGGTTATGAATAACAATAAAGAATGAAAACAGATTTGATGAAAAATCTTTGAAAAACTGAAATGAAAACACAAGAACCTTGATACAAAAAATTATCTCTAAACTGATTTTTAACTTAACAATTCCACTTTCACTTCATCATTAAGTTAACTTCAGATTTTTGAAAACTTTTTCAACTCAAACACTATGAAACAGAAAAACGGATTTCTGAAAAAGAACTTTGACAAATGAAAACTTTTGTGAAACTCCAACTAAGTTTGCAGGAAAGTAATTAAATTTAAACTAAATAACTTAAAATGGAACTCAATTCTTTGCAAATTTAATAAACACTTTAACTATTCATTTCAAAAAAATTACAAAGAAATTAGAAGAAAGAATACATGTCACAGGCGACATGTATTTATACTACCCAATGGAAAATACTAGAAGCTAAATAAAATAATACAATGGGTAATAAACCCTAAACCCTAATCTCCTGAAAGCCCAAATTTGCCCTTGGAAGTCTTGGTCAAAATCGTTCCCATGTGACTTGACAGCTGGAATCTTCAATCTCCATCATTTATCTACTCTTTGGGAGCAAGAAAATGGTTGTATCCGTTGATTTGACTGAGAGATTCGAATTTTGCTAAAAGTAGTGAAGCATGGGAGTCTAGGAGGGGTCCACTCAAGTCACGGGTGAAGGGTTTTAGGTGTGGGTTGGGTTTAGGTGTTTGTTAATTACCCATCTGGAAGGTTTTGATCCATAACCCTTTGATTTAAGGTTAATCGAACCTGGGTTATATTAGGGTTTATGGGTGGGATGGAAAAGTTTTAATCTGTTTTGGGGTAATTAGGTTTTAAATTAGTGTTTGGGTGGGAAAGTTATTAATAAACTGATTAAGTTTATTAAGTAATGGTGGAAAGTGACGTGGAGTGTGTGAGGGTTCTGATTGGGTGAAGGGTGGAAGTGGGGTGACGTGGCGTTAGCTGAGTGGTGGTTTGGGGTTTGCTTGTCTGGCTGTTTTGGCCTTCCAACTCCCATACTTTGTTAAATTCAAGTCTGGCAGCAATATTACCCATATCCTTTGTTAATAGTTTGACCATGTTGTCAATTTTGGCACAAGTGGTTTTCAACTATGAATCAAGGACTCATAATGCAACTTTCACATTCTTCAAGGGTTTTTCTTGCACATTATCATCATTTTAGGGACCCATAAGTAATTTTGAGTTTTTAAAAGGGTTTAAAATGACAATTATTCAAAAGTAGAGGGACCATTCTTGACATTCTTCAAATCTTCAAGGACTTTTTTTGGAAATTCATGATTCGGGTCCGGTTCTTTGTGCGGCTTCGTTTCCCGTGTTCGTTTTTGCTTGATTCCTTTGATCTTTTGTTGATTTCATGATATCCGTACCTAAAATACACAATGAACAAACACAAGCATATATTTGGGTATTTTGATGATATTTTTAGCGTTTTAAGCCCGATTTGAACGATGAGACTATGTATAATTACAGTCTCATCAGTTAACTGGAGTGATCATCAGAATGCTACCCTGGAAACAGTTGAACCTTCTACTGACGTGTTTGCAATGATTGTTGGGAATTTGTCTGATGCCGAGGAAGCAGAAGAGTTTGCTCTTATGGGCATCTCACCTCAGGTACAACATTTTCCTTTTGGTTGTCATGATAAATATTCAGAATTGTTGTCTTAATATAATGAATTAAATGAACAAAATGATAAGTATTTTTTAGAGGTTCAATCATATAAGAATTCTTTAAAAACATTGGAACAACAAAAGAGGTGGCTTCAAGACACACAACGTGAATATGAAGATAAAATTAGAATTCTGACTATTGATTTAGAAAACACAACCAATATGCTTAAATACACTGAAAAGGTAAAAGATGACAGTATCAATGATAAGCAGGACATGAAGGAAAAATTGGATGCTACACTCTTAAGATTTGAAAAATGGCAAAATGCACCTAAGAACCTTTTAAAGTTAATTGATAGTAGCATGTCTGGTAGGACTAAAAGAGGGTTAGGATTTGATAAATATATTGATTCAGAAGATGTGTTTGACTTATCTTTTTCAAGTGTCTTTGATCCTGACAAGGAGGAAGAGGGAAAACCTTGCTACAATAGGTTTAAACCAGCTGCAGCAATGCATGATGTCCCTCCACCTCTTACAGGAACTTTTATGCCCACTTCTAGGCATAATGACTTGGATGGATCACAGATGCATGAGTCCCCAAAAAGTTCTACTAATTCTAATGACTTTGTCTCTTGTACTTTCAGTGACAAAGCCAGTGACTCTACATCATGTGGTTCAAGTGAAGAGTCGAGACCTACAAGCTCCAAAACAAATGACCATGATGCTACTAGTGCTAGGAAGAGTGAAGAGAGAATTGCTTCTACTTCAACTGTGTCTAGTTCTGGTTTATTGAGTCCTAGGAATAATGTTTCTCCTATAGTTGTGTGTAATAAAGTAAGCAGTATGAGACAAGGTCATTTGAATAAAAGATGTTTTGTTTGTGGCAGTACATTTCATTTGATTAAAGATTGTGACTTTTATGATCAACATCTTTCTGTTTATCAAGCATATCCTGCTCTTGGTTCACTAGGAGTTGCTCCATATTCTTCTAGAAGACTTAACCCATGTGCCCAATCTTTTTCTTCTCCTAGAAGGACCTCTCCTTTAGCTTCTGATAATTGGAGAAACAATGGCTTAATCCCTAATAGACCAACCAGCAACTACTTTCAGAACTTTAATCAGAATTATGCATTTAATTCAGGCCAAATGTATTTTGGGTTGGGAAATTTGGGTGCTGCTGTTAAGCCCTCAGCAGGTTGTTCTTGGTCAAACAATAACACCCATATGATGAATAGGCAACCTAAGAACAACAGTGGATCTCATCAATCTTCTTGGCTATCTACTAAAGATCCACAAGGCAGGCTCAAACCTGAAAAGGTCTGGATCCCCTTAAGACACTAACTTTTTCATATATCTTTTCTTGTTGTTGTAGGTTACTCCATACCAAGATCCTACTCTAGGGATAGTTGATAGTGGATGCTCTAGGAGCATGACAGGAACTAAAAGTCTTCTATCTAACTTTGTACCATTTCAAGGCGGAAAGGTATATTTTGGAGGCGGTGAAGGAAGGATCACTGGCAAAGGAACGATTCAGACGCCTAATCTTAACTTTGAGCAGGTCTACTATGTGGAAGCACTTCAACACTTCAACTTGATCTCTGTCTCTCAGAGTTGTGACAAGAAGCAGTTTTTCCTCTTTACGGATACTGATGCACTAGTGTTATCCAAAGACTTTAAACTCCCGGATGACTCACAAGTTCTACTCAGGATCCCTAGAAGACACAACCTCTATAGTATCAAGCTGAATGAAGTTAATCCTACTGGTCAACTAGCATGTTTGGTTGCTAAAGCCTCAGAAGATGAAGCCACTAAATGGCACAGAAAGATGGGACATGTGAACTTCAAGACTATTCAAAAATTAGCAAATATGAACTTGGTCTCTGGTTTACCTCCCATAACTTTCAGAAATGACATCAATTGCCTTACATGTAGGAAAGGCAAACAACATAAAGCATCCTTCAAGGCCATTACTGCTCTCAGCCTTATAACTGAACCATTGCAGCTACTACACATGGATTTATTTGGTCCTACCTCCGTTAGGAGCATTGACCACAAACAATACTGTCTTGTGGTAACTGATGGGTATAGCAGGTTCACATGGGTTTTCTTCATGGCTGCCAAGAGTGAGACCTACTCAATTCTCAAGGAATTCCTTACACTAATTGAGAATCAGTTGTCCAAGAAGGTCAAAGGTATCTGATGTGATAATGGAACAGAATTCAAAAATGCAGACATCATAGCACTCTGTAATTCTAAAGGTATCAAACGAGATTATAGTGCAGCAAGAACTCCTCAGCAGAACGGTGTTGCAGAAAGGAAAAACAGGACTCTAATAGAAGCTGCGAGAACAATGCTTGCCGATTCCAAGCTTCCAACCATGTTTTGGACATAAGCTGTCAATACTGTAAGTTATGTCTTGAATAGAGTATCTATTACCAATCCTCACAAGAAGACTCCCTATGAGCTACTCATAGCTAAAGTTCCTAGCATTGTTCATTTGAAGCCATTTGGGTGTCCTGTCACCATTCTGAATACTAGTGACTATTTGGGGAAATTTGATGACAAGGCAGATGAAGGATACATATTAGGATATTCAGCTCACTCTCGGGCTTATCATGTCTACAATCTCCAAGCCAAGCGAGTAATTGAAACTATTAATCTCAGGTATTTTGAGGAGAAGTCAAACATACAAGGAAAGGGTCCCGAATGGTATTTTGATCTTGATTATCTTAGTGATTCATTGGGATATTTTCGTTTCAAAACTAACCATGATGCATGTCCACAAGTGTTTGCAACTTCTAGTGCAGGTGCTCATTCTAATTTTTCAGACTCAGATGAAGAGGATGATATTTTTGTTCTTCCATCCTATTCCACCACAGTCTCTCCTAATGCCAATACTACTCCTAGTGATGCTACTCCATCAGACATTTTGGACTCACAAGGAGCTCTTGACACATTGCTCAAGCAACAACAAGATGCTACTACAGCAGCTGATCAAGGTGGTTTTGAGTTTCCTTTGAGTACATCTGCTGACAACGCTACTCCTAGTACTCCAAATGTTACTCCTAGTGCTAGTTTAACACCTATTGGTAGTCCGGCTAGTGATCCCACTTCCTCTACTAGATTCTCTGGTCCTTCTGACCTGGGAAACTATCAAAAGAAGTCTTCTACTAAGCTAGATGATATTCATAAGCAACCAATAGATGGCATTTTCGACTCTGCTTCATATGATGATGACTTTGTTGGCGATCTTAATAACTTGGCACCAGAAGTGGATGTAGCTTCTAATCAAGTTCTGCAGTCGCATAAAGACCATCCTACTACTCAAATAATTGGAGATCCTGGTTCTACTGTCAAGACTCACAGAATGCATAAAAGAATCAACGTCTGATCATCATGCTCTTGTGAGCTATATTGAGGACCAAAAGCGTAATAATCATACGGACTTTCAACACTGTTTGTTTGCATGTTTTCTTTCACAGGTGGAACCTAGATCAGTCTCTCATGCTCTTGAGGATCAAAGTTGGGTGGAGGCTATGCAGGAGGAGATGCAGCAGTTCTTGTTTCAGAATGTTTGGATCCTAGTTGACTTGCCAGATGGAAAGACAGTAATTGGTACCAAATGGATTCTCAAAAACAAGAAAGATGCAAGGGGTATTGTGGTGAGAAATAAGGCTAGGTTGGTTGCACAAGGTCACACATAACTTGAAGGTATTGACTATACTGAAGTTTTTGCTCCTGTTGCTAGGATTGAGGCCATTCGTCTGTTTTTGGCTTTTGCTTCTTATGTTGGCTTTATTGTTTTTCAGATGGATGTCAAGAGTGCATTTCTCTATGGAAAGATTGATGAGGAAGTTTATGTCACTCAACCTAAGGGCTTTGTGGATCCACTTCATCCCAAGAAAGTTTACAAGGTGGTCAAAGCTTTATATGGCCTTCATCAGGCTCCTAGAGCTTGGTATGAGCGTCTTTCAACTTTCTTGTTGAAGCATGGCTATAGAAGAGGCACGATTGACAAAACACTATTTCTTAAGAGGAATACCAAGGACATTATCCTAGTTCAAGTATATGTGGACGATATTATCTTTGGTTCTACTAAGAAGGAATGGTGTGATGAGTTTGAACAACTGATGAAGGGCGAATTTCAGATGAGTGCTATGGGAGAGCTTACATTTTTCCTTGGTCTTCAAGTCAAGCAACAGTCGGATGGCATCTTCATAAGTCAAGACAAATATGTTCATGAGATCCATCAGAAGTTTGATATGGATCCTCTTCGACCAGCAGCAACACCTTATGAAGTACCTAAAGTCAAACTCAAGAATGAGCCAGATCCTCCAGTAAATGTTCACATGTACAGGTCAATGATTGGCTCACTCATGTATTTGACAGCATCACGTCCGGATATTATGCTTGCAGTTAGTGCTTGTTCTAGACATCAGGTGGCTCCAACTGTTTCTAACTTGAATGCAGTCAAGAAAATTTTCAAGTACATCAAGGCTCAACCCAAGTTAGGCTTGTGGTATCCTAGAGAATCACCTTTTGTTCTTGAAGCCTATAGTGATAGTGACTATGCAGGTGCTAATAATGAAAGAAAGTATACTACTGGTGGTTGTCAGTTTTTAGGTCGAAGACTTATCTCATGGCAATGTAAGAAACAGACGATAGTAGCTACTTCTTCAACAGAAGCTGAATACGTAGCTGCTGCTAGTTGTTGTGGACAAGTCTTGTGGATACAAAATCAGATGCTGGATTATGGGTTCAACTTCATGAACACCAAAATTTTCATTGACAATCAAAGCACTATCTGCATTGTGAAGAATCCTGTTTTTCATCAACGTACAAAACATATTGAAATTAGGCGCCATTTTATCAGGGATGCCAATGAGAAGAAGTTGATACAGGTTCTTAAGGTTCATACGGATGATAATGTTGCTGATTTATTGACTAAAGCCTTTGATGGTCCTCGGTTCAACCACTTGGTGGTTCACATCGGAATGGTCAATCCTTGAGACCTAGGATTGAGGGGAGGCTAAGCCTAAGGGGAGGCTTAGTGTACATATTTGCTTGCAAAGACTAACATATTGGTAGTTTCTAACAACAGATTTCATGGGTATTTGCGGTGTGTGCTACTTCTAGTGGAGGATTTTGGTCACTTCTGGTGGTAGTTTTCAGCTTCTAGTGGAAATAAATCCTTAATTGTTATTGATGGTTGGCTTCTAGTCTTAGTTTGGGTCACTGTTCACTTCTTTGACTTTCATTGACCACATTGTGTTTCTAGTGTTTACCCTTACACGTTTTGACTTTTAGTCAACGCAAGTTACTTCTGGTATATATCCTATTATTTAACTTTGGTAACTGGGATTTGCAAATAAAGTTAAAAGGTGCAAGTGGTTACTTTTGCATTAACTGCTTAATTTGAAAGGGCAACCCACATTATTAGGGTTCAATGAACAGTTACAAGACCATTATTTATGGTCAAATCCCACACTTGACTCATTCATCCCAACCATAACATACACATACGCTATCACTCTTTCAATCTCCAATCAGTCATCTTCCATCACTTCCAATCATCATCCATGGCTACTCTGCTATACAAACCCGATCATAATAAGGTGGCTTATCTGGGAGATGGTCCTAAACGTGACGAGTTCACAGACATCATCGAATTTATTGAGGCTTCTAACCTCAGGTATGCTTTTACGGTTTGCCCGATTGTCTATGATAGTGTCATTCGCCAGTTTTGGGCCACTGCCCACCTTGTGGATGTTTTGGGACGCCCACTTGAACTCCATGCTACCATAGTTGGACGTTCATATGTTGTGTCTGAAGCTTCTATTAGGACTGCTCTTCATCTTCAGGATGAAGGTGGTGTTGTCTCCATCCCTAATTCTGAGGTATTGGATGGGATGGCTGATCTTGGTTATAATCATGGGGGGAAAGTTTAACTTCCAGAAAAATAGGTTTACCCCCCAATGGAAGCTTCTAGTGCACTTTTTGATTCATTGCTTAAGCCCAAAGTCTAGGAGTTGGGATGCATTTCCCATTCCTTTGGCTATTGGTTTGATCTGCATAGCACAGGGTCGTGTGTTTAATTTTTCTCGCTACTTGTTTGATGGGATGGTTTGCAATCTTAGTAGTAATGGATCTAGGAAGAAGTTTTTAATGTACCCTAGGTTCTTGCAGCAGATTCTTATGTGCATACCTAGAGATAGGGAGGAGTATGAGACCCCCAAGCTTAGTTTTAAAGTTTATTCAAATATGGCACTTGGTTTTAAGGGGGCTTGGAGGCCTCTTACTGATGTTATGATGGGCCTTACCCAAGGTCCTCCTAATGTTATTCCTCCGGCTACTGAAGCCGAGGAGGAACTTCCATTAGGGGATGATCCTATGGAGGAGGAGCATCCTGCTAGTGGTGAGCCTCATGTGGTGGTGGAGGAGCCAGCTAAGGAAGTGGTGGTTGAAATGCCATCCACTTCCAAGGCTGCCCCCTCTTCTCTGCCACATAAGTCCCCATTTGTGGATACTCCCCCTTCTAGTCCAGCACCACATTCTGCTGAGAAGTCGTCTAGCTCTCGTGCTCATAATGCTGACCCCTTTGTTGCTTCTGGTTCCAATGATGCTTTACCCGATCCAAGTCCTCTTGGTGGGGAAGCGGAGGAACCTGCTTCACTAACTTCTTTGCTTGCTCTCATGCACAGATATTATGCAAGGATTGTTTCTTTGGAGACAGATCTGAATCAGCATCGCAAGCTTACCAGGGAATTTGTCCTTCCAATGGCGGACAGGATTAAGGCTTTGGAGACGCAGCAGAGGAGGCGAAAGAAGAAAGTTGTTCTTTCTGATTCTGATGAAGATTTTGAGGATATTGCGGCAGATGGGTTGACTTTGTTGGCGAAGGCTGCTTTTGCTGATAAGTCGTATGCTGATTTGCCTGTTCCTCCTAGTCCATCAAGCATCCCTACTGCTGCTAGTCCTAGACCAATGGAGGATTTTGCTGGTTCTTCTGCTGGTACTACTGTTGGTCCATCTGTTGGGCCGTCTCATGATCCTAAGGGGGAAGCTCCTATGACTGATGCACCCTCACCTCCAAGGAAGCGTACTCACAGACAACTCGAGGAAGAACGATTGGGGGAGGAGGATGCACAGCGATTGCAGGCAGAGATTGATCAAGCTGCTAGGGCTGAGGAAGAAGCTCTTCAATAGCAGAGGTGTGAACAGTTGAGGCATGATGCCATGCATTGGGATGATAATGATTGGATGCAGGTGCTTACTATTCTTACATCTGATTACTTGCAGTTTACTGATCTTTTGGGCGCTGATGTGAATGAACATAATTGTATCCCACGGGCAATGGCCTTAATGCGCAAACAACAATTGTCTCTTGCTTCTCAACTCCATGAAAAACATCGTAACAGACCTTTGTCAAGAACCGAGGAGAGGAAGTTAATGCAGCGGTATGTCAAATATCAGTCGGCTGCTTACTTTACTGTTGGATGGACTTGGGAACGGGTTAGGTGATTGTCTTTTGACGAGCTTAAGGATCTGTACCAGCAGATGATAAAGCGTCAAAACACACCGGTTCCTGAGCGCTTCATCTATCGCCCTCCTCCACGAGTGGTTCCCACTTCTCAATCTGTTGTTGCTCATGGTTCTTCATCTGGTGTTCCTCCTGTTTCTACTGGTATTCCATCTGTTGCTGATACTTCTACTGCTGGTCCTACAACCACACCTTCGGTTGTTCATCCTACTTCATCTTTGGTTCCTACCACCACCACCAATGCTACTACTACCACCCCTGCTACTCATGCAATGGAGCAATCCTTACCACCGGTGCCTGAACCACACCCTACCCCTTCTACTGGTGCAGCCGACTTTGATCCTTTGGTTGGTCAAGGTTTTGATTCTACTCATGCTGATACTACTGCTGCTGGGAAGGTAAAGGTTGAATCTTCTTCTGGTGTTCCTGCACCTCGTCGTTCAATTCGAAAGAAGAAGGCTAGACGTGGTAAGTCTGTTCCTTTTGAGAAGCGTGCTCCTGAAAACCTTATTAATGCAGCTTCGGATAGTGACACAGAGTTGCCAATGGGTACGGGTTATATTGTTGCTTGGACGGTTAAGCCATCCATGAGTATTGTTGGTACATTCACACATAGGATTTCAACCAGTGATGGTTATGTTCGTTATGTCTCGGGCCTGCAAGGTGTTTTGACATGGGTGGATCATCGGGATCTTATGTCATTGTATGGGTTTGTGGATGCTGGTATTCCTACCTCTCCGAGTGAGGTGTCAACTGGCCTGGGTTGACAATGTGGGGTGACTTGAAGATGATGCTTGACTCTCCTCCTGATGCTCCTCATTCTGGTGTCTGGAGAGATCAGCCTCGCTGGGTGATCAAGCGATGGAAGCTTTATGTTAGTTGCGGGGTTCATATATTGGAGTTGGAGTCTGGTGCCATAGTGTTCATGCTTACGGATATGGAATATCCTTTGACGATTGCTACTATGGAGGCCATGCTGGATTGTCATTTGCAGATATCCAATGCCCCTTCCGGGAATGAGACTTCCATGGCTACTACTTTGGTGGAAGGGATCCAAACCCGGTTGCAAGCTGACAAGGTTGTAGCGTCTGGTATGTGATGGGTATGGTTTTCTGTTTTTGTGTTTATACTAACATTCTTTTCACCAACCTGTATAGTGCTTGGTGACTTACATTATAGTTAAAAAAAGGGAAATATATATATATATATATATATATATATATATATATATATATATATATATATATATATATATATATATATATATATATATATATATATATATATATATATATATATATATATATATATATATATATATATATATATATATATATATATATATATATATATATATATATATATATATATATATATATATATATATATACTTTTTATATAATATTTGCTTATACTTTAAACATATGATGGATTTCACACTTGTACATAATATAATATCTGCTTATAGTTTTCCATAATAAATTGGTTTTCATTTGACTGTTTCACATTTGGGCTGTTATGGAGTTACTTCTGGTGTTGGACCAGGTCCACACAACAAATGGTGCTCAGCTCACCATGTCTCACAGACAAGAAAGAGTTGATTCACCATGAGGGTACGGCTCTGGTGTGATAGTCAAATCCGTTGATGGTTGCCAGGTTACCCAAAACTGGATGGTTTTCACTTTCCATGGTCTTAGACTGGAAAGTGGATAATCCAAGGGGGTACGGATCTTGGTAAAGATTTTCTCAAATCCGTTGATAGCAATAATAGCTTGCTCAAAGCTATAGGGTTTTCAGCTCACCGATGCTTAATTGCTAAGAGTTGGCGAGTCCAGAAAGGTACGGCTTCTGGTAAAGACATATCAAATCCGTTGACGGCTGTGATGGTTTGCCTAAAATCATCAAGGTACCCCCACTCACCATTGATTCACGTTCTAAGAGTTGGGCTGGGTTCTGGTCTCCCAAGGTGATGCTTATTCCACCATAAAGACTGGCTAGCCCAAGAGCGAGCAGCTACTTGGTAAAGGCTCATAAAATCTGCTCATGTTGCTGTGAAGATTCAACAGGATGCAGATTTGTTCCAAGCTTTCAAGAAGCTTCTAGGTGTTTTTGTTGCAGTAGTCTTTATGTTCTTTATGCTGCTTGTTATGATGCTGCTGTTTCATTTGTTGTTCCAATCCTCATGCTATGTTGCACGATTTACCAGGAAACTTGAACTCAATAGGTCAAATTAAAGTTTAGGGGAGGATTGTTAGGACCTTTGGAATAGTTATTTGTAATAGGTAGACTAGGAGGTATGTAGTTCCTCCTGGTCCTAGTAGTAGTAGGAGCAACACGTGCTCCTGGTCTTATAGAAAGTCAAACTTTATTATGTAAGATTATTCTGTTAGGATATGCATGAGATATGTTAGGAAAGGATATGCATATCAGTTTTACACGTTTTGGTTTAATGATGTATTAGGGTTTCCTTGTAGTATAAAAGGAACCTTAGGCAGAAGGGTTCAATACACCTTCATCAAACAATATTCTAGTTTATGTTAATATTAGAAATCCTTAGTAAAGGATCAAGTCGTTATAGTTATTCTGTTCTTCTTGTTCATAATATTTGTATTCCGCACTTATATTGTGTGATTTGTATAGAGTCTCTTTGTGAATAGACTTGTGATTACAGAATTCGTTCACCGTTCCTAACAGGCTGCAAGATCCACATCTAGTGTACCCAACAGCAAGGTAATATGTAGTAAAACATACATGACCATAGGGAAAACCGGAATCAAACATCGGTTCCCAAACATAAGCCCAAAACATAATAAAGTAAATGAAATGAATGAAAGACTAAACAAGCATAAGTATATGAAGGCAAAAGGAGAAGAAGTCTATGGCAGCTTCCATCCTATGCACGTCCTCCAAATGCTCGAGTCCTGGTTACCTGCCGTTTTGGGAACATGAAAGAAAAACGACTGAGCATAACGCTCAGTGCACGGATATACAAACATAGCATGAATAACATAAGCATATAGGCATGAAGCAGCGGAAAAGACTAAGTACTGAATAACCTGGCATGTCTTATTAAAACTTGTTTTATAGTTTGAAAAGCCTTATGTTTATCTTGTAAAAACTGTTTAACTGATTAACCATTTAGCCAATATAGGTCATGCAATATCAACGTGCATGAATACTTAGAGGGGTGACCTCGTCATGCTATTAGAGGGGTTGCCTCTAATTACTATAAGTCTGGGTAGGAGGGATCAGCTCCTTGTGAAGGATGCAAGGCACACACCACATTGACCTGAATAATCTGCTGAAAACATGTAACTAGGATGCACCCATACGCCCCACCTGATAATAATATTAATATGGCCAAAAGCTGAAGGGACGCCACGAGCTATCACTCCGTCGTGGTGGAGTCATAACACTGGTGCCTCCAGTGTTATGGTTATGGTACCTCTATAACTAGGTGAAACTGGTCATGCATGTATATGGCTTTAGGTATCTAATTAACATAAGCAATTCAAAACATATAAAACATATACTGGGAAAACAGTTGGCTGCATACGGGGAATCCTAATAAGGAAAGAATGTCCATACTGAAAGGACGGAGAATCCGTACCTTAAATCCAGTGAACGAAGAAGACGAACGGAAGAGAGTCCTACTTCGATCTCACTAATGCTACATAATAATATACGTGTATAAGTATTCTGATTACTGGGTACGTAACTGGTTTTATATCATGTCTTAGCTTGTTTTATCTGTTCATGTCATGTTTTACTGATTTAAGCTTGATACTGTGTTTATCATGTATTCTGTCTATTTTGATTAAGTATTTCATGTATTCTGTCTATTCTGATTAAGTATTTCATGTATTTCTTATATTATTATACTTGTTGTGTAAAAATAAATAACTTTCTAAAAATAGCAGGTTTCCTAAAATAGAAGGTTTCCATAGATAGAAAGTTTCCAAAAATAAAAAGTTTCCAAAAATAGAAAGTTTCCAAGAATAGATTTACTGCTTAAAATAGATAGGTTTCTAAAAATAGAAAGTTTCCATAAATAGATTAGTTGCCTTAATTAAATAAGTTTCTAAAAATATAAAGTTTCCATAAATAGAAATAAGCTGGATTATTAAGCTAATAATATAAGCTTAAGTGTTTACTAATTAATATTCTAAGTTATGTCATAAAATAGCATAGTTTACTAATTATTTCATGTAAATTAAATAAACTATAGGTTAACGTATTTAATTAAATATAACATGATTTAATTAAATAAAAGGTAATAATACTTAGGTTAAAACGTGTATTAGTATTTAGTGTTAATATAACCTAAGTCATGTAAATTAATTAATTATAAGGCATGTTAAATAATTAATTAATTATATAGTCTAACTTAAAAATAAATACTTAGGTTAAAATCCATGTATTATTATTAATAATAATAACCTAAGTCATGATGTAATTAAATTAATTAAGTAACATGTTAAATTATTTTAATTAACCTTGTAATTATTTAACTTATAAAATAATTAACTTGCAAAAATAATGTCGTGACTGAAACCCGTGTCTTATTTATTAAACGTGTCGTGAACCGTATTCGTGAAAACCCGTGAAAACTCGTGTGGTGTTTACATATAAGCCGAACCAAACATCCCCTTAAACTGTTTCTTAAACCCATTGTCAAACAGTCCCTTAACTGATCATAAACCCAAAACCAAACAGCCCCTTAACTGCCAGTTCCCCCTGGCAGTTGGGTTGCTGCCACCGGCAACAGCCGGTTACCCCTGTTTGTTTGAAACTCCCACCGAGACCTGGGTGGTCTCAGTTCCCACTGCCTGAACGAACATACCACTGGCCGCAGCCAGTGGTTTCCCCTGATTGCTCGTTGGATGCCACCGTTAGCACAAAACCAAGCCAAAACCCATTTTGGGTTACGGCTTGTGAGGTTAAATCATCACCGAGACCATGAATGGTCTCGGTTTGTGTGCAAACTGGCCAAAACGAAAAACCCCCATTAATCTAACATTAATATTACGTGTTTTTAACATGTTCTAGACATGGATTCGTGATTCATTACGCAAAGAAAGAAAAAAAAACGAGATTAGGTTTACTCTTACTCGCGTCTAGGGTTTTAGGAACAAACACGAGTCATTCCTCTTGATTTGCTGAATCTTTAAGCCTCGTTCTCTTGTTTCTTGTTCATCATACGTCGGCAGGAAGAAGACCAAAAGAAAGAACAAAAGAGGTAGCGGCTGGATTTTTGGTTCTGCTAGGGTTTTATGATTTTATGTCGACACACACATAAAATGAACATATACTCCCTCCCGTTCCTTTTTCTTTTGGCCGGACCTTAATACCCATTGGGCCTTAGCCCATTTGTCTTGTCATCTCTTGTCCAAACGGCACAACAACGCTTCCTTAATCGTTTGTATTCCGTGATTAGTATGTACGCGTTTTCGTTTACGAGTTCTCGTGTTTTGGTTTCTTGTCATGTTTGAAGTATTTACGTAAATACATATTAATAAGTAATTAATATTTATGGTTCTTGTCGTGCATTACTAAGTTAAACGTTCTAGACAATTCGCGTTATAATAATTACTTGTATGAAATTAAAATACGTCGTCTGATAATAAAATATAAACGTAATCACATGTTCGTGATTTAATGTTCAAGCTTTTATGTTTGTGATTATAACTATTATGGTGAATAATTATCGTGTACTAACATAATGCTAACTATCAATAATTAATTAAAGTTCAACGATCCATGCTAAGTGAAAAAACGAGATCATTGTTGGTACAAGTCACAATGCTAACACTACTCATACGTTCAAATTGTGTAACACTTTTTCTCCCCGCAATCCTAGTTATTATGAAAGGAAATGGGTTTCTAGAATTTTTTAACTACTTGTCATGGATCACAAGTGATTCATATTGACTTATTGGAGTATTTATTAGTCCGAAAGTAAAGTAGCACGATTTAATCGATAGTTAGCCGAAGGACAAAATCTTTTAAAACGGCTTCTCGAGTATCTCCTTAAGTTCATATCTTGACATAACACGTTTCACGATTTAAGACCTTTCTCGGACCGATATTTGGCATGTACTTCGTACTTCAAATCTTGGGAAGACGTTCTTGAAATTATGGTCTTCTCTTCATATTTTGGAATTTCTTCACTTGACATTTTTGAGAGATTCTTCATACTTGGACCACGACTTCATCATTTTTCTTCAATCTTTATTTTGGATTTGATATTCAACGATCCGCCTCCTTTTCGGACTTGGATATATTTATCCTCATACCTTGTAAGGGTCTTTTTGGATAGACTTTCTCCATGATCTTTAGGGGAGTAATTTCTTTTCGTCGTGTGTCTCGATCCTTCATATTGATTTAGGAATAATGATACTTCACATCATCTTGGATCTTTAGCAACAAAATAGAGCTCCTCATGCCTTGTTAGGGCCTTTTTGGATCTTTACCAATCTTCGCGTCCCGCTTCAATAAGTTATGCCTCGGCTATGAACTCTATTCAACCCCGAGTAACTTTTAAACGATCTTGTGCTAGAAGCTAAGTAACCTTTCAAATCGTACGACCTTACTTATTGCAATTATTTTTATTCCTAATGCATTGATCTTATGGGAGAAAAAGCCACAATTAAAAACATATGAGATTTTGAAAGAACATTTTCATGTTCTACGTTTAGCATGATCACTTGTCTAACTCTATCATTTCTCGTTCTTCACTATTTAAAGACCTCTAATTAAAGAGACTCGTGAATACTTAGCCATCCAAGTCAAAATTAAGCCAAATTTGGATTAGCTTTCATTAAGACTATATCAAATCGAAGTTTTGGGTTTTCAAGCCACATATAGGATCTTGCACTTTCTTGGAATTTTTTCAAGTTTAGAGAATGCATTTTATAGTTCCCTTGATAAGTGACTTTCTAGGATCAATTATAGGAACTTGCGAAAAGTTCTTGTTCTTAACCCGAATGAGCTAAGACTTTCGTGTTTTAAAGTTCCCTATATAAAAGTCTAGCAAAACGTGAATTGAGCGGGTTAAGGAATGTAAAGGGCTCCAAATGCCCATCAAGTCAAAAATTAGCTCTTATTCTACCCATCGGAAAATATACATTCGTGTCTTAAAAACACTAAGAAAAATTTTAAAATTTGGCCATTTTTAGCCTTATTAGCAACAAAATAAAACAAAACATTGAAAGTTGAAAAACGTAAGGGCGTAGCAAAGCAAGTATCTATTCACCCCCCCCCCCCCCCCCCCCCCCCCCCACCCCATACTAAAATTAAACATTATCCTCAATGTTTCGAGTCTAAAGGTGGAGCACCCCCATACTAGAGACGAAGAGTCGAATGCTTAGGATCTAGAATGGAAAGGGTGATCAACAATAATCTAAAGCCGTTTATTAATTATGCTAAAAGATAATTGTTAGAACAATAAATGATATGTCATGGATTTGTGAAAAACTTCTTCAAGAAAACGATCGAGGCTCACGTAAACGAACACGAGAGTCTTCAATCATAGTGATGATGACGAACTAGATAACACATTCACAAACAACCACGAGACAACGAGTTGGAAGGGTACAAATCCCCTCTCATTATTCATTAGAAAGCATAAAAAGATAAGCATGGGATCTCCCCCACGAGGCACCTCGTTTTTGATTACCGAGTCATGAGCTCGACTCGATCCCCTCAATGATAATTATCATTGGGGAAGGTGACTTGGTCGAGGTCGTCCAATGAAGGAACTTCCCCACCAAAGTAGCGCTTAAGCCTATGTCCATTCACCTTAAAGTTAGGACCATCATTTTGAGCTAGCTCGATGGTCCCATAAGGAAAAACTTGTGTAATGGTGAAAGGACCCGACCAACGAGATTTCAATTTCCCGGAAAATATCTTTAATCTAGAGTTAAAAAGTAACACTTGATCACCAACGTTAAAAACCCGGTTTTTAATCTTTGCATCATGAAACTTTTTAGTCTTTTCTTTGAAAATCAATGAATTTTCATAAGCATTATCTCTTAATTCATCCAATTCATTCAATTGTATTTTCTGGTGATCTCCCGCGGTCTTCAAGTCAAAATTAGCATGCTTAAGTGTTGATCCCAAAGTCAGATCTTAAACCTTAATAGCTTGTTTAAGGGTTGTGATAGAAAGAAAGAATTCAATCTAACACTAGAGAAACTTTGCAAGGCAAAGTAACTAAACAAGATGCGGAATATAATGTTTAGCACAAGAACAATATGATTGGAACGTTGAACATTAATATATCAATGATATACGAATACCCTAAAATGGTATTAGGGTTTACAAAACCTTAAAGTATGACAATGAAAGACAAATGAGAAAGACACCCTTTGCATGCTAACCTAGTGAGTCCTTTTATAGCCACAAGGACTCACGTACAAGATCACTACTAACAAACTTGGAAAGTATTAAGGAATAATAACTGAAACGCGTAAAAATATATTCCATGTTTATCTCTGACAGTAGGGCCTTTGACTTCAGCAGGGGAACCAATCCCCCTGCCTTTGTTATTTAGCAGTGGGAACTTACTCTAGCAAGGGTACGGATAATCAACTAGCAGGGGTAACAAGTAAGCATAGATTTATTCCCAACAATCCTCCCCTAAACTTGTGCTTTCCCCTAAAGACAAGTTTCTGAATAAATACTAGTTGATGAGGATGCTTACAAACTTTCTGGCCAAATCTGACTATGAACCATTCTTACCAGATCATAAGCAACAGGCGTTTTAGCATCTACAATTAAGTTAGCCTGTGCTAGTTTCTTCAAGGTCTCCTGAGAGAAGGGATAATACCTATGATTGATCAAGTACACACTTACTCCTTCCATCACTACCTCATAGACCCCAGAATTGGTAAACAGCTTCCAATACAACAAATCTCCTTTATTTACTGCATCAAATATAGGATCAAATAACTCATGCTCATACATCCTATGCATGCACTCCCAGATGACCCAATCCTTCTCCACACCATCCATGGTAGGAGGTTTTGCAGCAAACGTTTTCTTCAATATTTTCCACAGATCTTCTAAGTCTTCACTATCCAAAATTTGAAACATGACATCTAGACTTAGAAATGTCTGTGCTGTATTGTCAGCTCTTGTAAGCTTCCACCAAGTCCTCCCTTTGTGTTCATAAACAGCATATTCTATGATAGCAAACTTCTTTCCAAGTTCACTAGGTGAGATATCATCATTTTCCTGCAGAATTAGCTGTTTATCAATTTCATCATTTGAAGGCAGTTGAGACTCCTTAGTAACTGTGCCAACTTTCTCCATTCTCTTGAGTCTTTTGGCTGCTCTTTGTACATTAAGTACAGACTTCTCAATTTCTGGAAAACTTCCACCTGCTTGATGTAATGCCCCTGCTTGTGATGATGCACCTGCTTGGGATGATGCACCTGCTTGTGTAGTTTCCAAAGTTGTTCCTCCAGCTTTTCTTTTCTTAGATTCCCTAGCTTTCTACAGCATTTTACTTTGTCTCCTAAGATACTCAGCTTCCTCAGGACTGTTGATAGTCATCCAATCCTCCACATCATACAATCTTAGAACTGGTCTGACTGCTCTTTTTATGGCTTCAAAACTCATATCTCTGTAGTCACCATCCTTCCACTTCCTATGTCTCTTAAGCAAAACTTTGTAGTGTTCAAGTTGCCCTTTCTCTGAAGTCAAATACTTCTCTCTCTGAATTTGATTTGCCCTTCTTTCCAGATACTCAGTTTGATATTTGTAAACAAGGCAAGTCAACTCATACCTGTCTTCCAAAGGAGCATTTATTAACTCCTTCTCCCATTGATCAAGAAACTCTCCAACATGAGGTACCCTGTCATCTAGCTCTCTATGCATAATCTCAACCTGCTTGAGAATATCTTTGGGCCTCATCTTTTGCATTCTTTGGTTCTGCATATCCATCTCCTCTTGTTGTAGCCTGAGAGCTACTTGTGCATCATGTGCTTCTTGAGCCCTTTGCTGTTCAGGAGTTAGATGCTTGTATTTTCTCTTGGGCTGTTCCACCATGATTCCTTTTCCTTTGTCTTTTGGATCCACTGCTGGTGCTGGTTTCACTTTAGATGCAGGTTCTTTGATTGTAATCCCCTTCTGAGCTAGTTGCTTTCTGTTCTTTCTAACAAAAGTTTGAGTAATATTCTTTGCAGGGGAATGACTTACAGCAGTGGGATCAGCAACAGCAGGGGAAACTTTTGAAGCAGGGGCTTCTTCTGGATTGCCCATGGTGAGCAATGTTTGAGCAATTTCTTTGGTTGCACTCCCCTTGTCACTTCCCTTATCAGCACTTCCTTTCTCCATCCCTTTCTCAGCACTTGCTATCTTTCCATGTACACCACCAGGATATGAATAGTACTGAGTAGACTCTTCTGTATTTGGAACTTCCTCCCCTTTGGAAGCATCCTCATCTGTTGATATAATCAGTCTGGGCTTTCTCCTTCCCTCAAGAGTAGCAAGTCTGGTTTCCAAGTTATTGATAACCAGGCCTTGCTTTTTGACATCTTGTACCAGTTGTGCATTCTGCCTTTTCAGACTCATACACATTTTCGTCAATTCCAAATTAGTCAAAGGTTTCATGCTGCTCTCAATCCTAGAAGGGGATTTCTCCCCTTTTTGGATATCATGGAGTGAGGGAGAGGACTTACTGATGGTGTCACTGTCCTGCTCACCCCTTGAGGATGAGACAGTAGTGGCAGCCAAACCCTCAGGTTGCTCCAAACCCTTGGAGACTCTCCTCTCTGCTGCTTGTGAAGATTCACCAGGCAAGGGAGACCTGGCAAACCTGGATTTAGATCGCCTTTCATGTTGTGGATCAGCAGGGGGTAAAGGACTAGCAGGGTGTAGGTTCTAGGCAGGGGAATCAGAAGGTTGGTGTTTAGCTGTTTGATTCTTGGCTTCTTCCCGTCTGATTTGGTTCATCATAATTGAAGTGAGTGGAATGGACCTGCCAGAAAACTGGGGTGATGGTGCAAGAAGTGTGGTGAATAGTTTGGTGGTATGTTTGGTTGCTGAAAAATAGTTTTTGTGTTTAATTGGACCATGATCACTCATATTCAGCAGAAGTTCTATAAACCTTGGGTACATACAAAACTTTGAGTTGCTTGAAACGTTTTTACCCATTCCTTTAAAAATCATTTGAGAAAAACAATACTTCCTCCCTGTTGCAAAGCAGATCAGGGCAGAAGCCATCTCACTACCAAACTCATTAAAAGCAGTGGTTTTTGGTGACAAACATTGCAAAATTATGTGAATCAAATACTTCCAATGAGGGGTAAACTGGCCTTTAGCAAACTTACATTTTTGGTTTTTAGAAAGTTTGTACCCCAATTTAACAAGACCTGCAAAGATTTCAGCCTCAGAAAAGTTGGTTATCCCATCCTCATCATCAAGAAGAAGATTCTCCCTGATGGAGGCAAGTGTAATCACCTTGGGATGACCATCAACAGTGCTTTGAATTGTAACCTCTCCATTCACTGTTTTGGTCATGGATTTAGACCAGAACTGCTGAATGTGTGAGGTATAGATTCGAGGATTGATGAGAAGGGCCACTCTAAAGTATGAGGACTTTAGAAAGGCCACAGCATCAGCAAACTCTGCTGGTTCATCATGTAACAAAGCGATTTGGTTATGATTAGCAGCAATTTTGAGAGTCATGATAAAGTTTGAAAATAGTTTGAAGGTTTATAAAGGTGAGAGGTAGGTGGGATTAAGTCGAGAGAGAGAGATGGACCTGCTGGTGAAGGGAATTAAGTTTTTATAGGCGAATTGAAGAGCTGTGATTGGACCAAAATTTTCAAATTGCAAAAATATCAAAGATAAATCTTGATAAAAAGGTAATATATTTGAAATAATAAAGAAAAGATTACCAATCAGCGAAGAAAGCGCCTTAAATATCTTTTAAAAAACAATAAAATATTCCCTAACCAAAATTTATGCTAGCAGGCCCAACGGCTATGAACAGGGTAACGGTATTGTCGGTCAACGGTCAAACAGGGGAATGTTATGTAAGCAGGGGAAGTAAAAGATGAAAGCAGGGGAAATTTTCCTAGGGGTATTGGACTAGTCATGGAGAGACCAATGCTAACTAGCTCTGCTCTAATGCACACACTTGTATACACAAGATAGATACATAGAAACTCAAAGAGTCCTCTATTCAGCAAAGGTCCCAATACAAAAAGTCAACACATAAGTCACCCTGCACCAGGTTAACCCAAGAAAACATGCATACCCTAGTCATCATCCCTACCTTTTCCCTTACCTATGGTCAGTCAGTCTTGGCAATGTGTGCCACACATCTGTATTTGAACAGCAAGCTGTTTTAATAGAGAAATGTAAGCACCCATTACAGTGCCTCAAGGTTTCAGAGTTCTGACAAGCTTTGCAGCAAGTCCTCATTACCCTGAACCCTCACTCACCAGTGGATATGATCTAAGATCATATATGAGTATCCTAAGGATACCCTGAGTCCTAAAGGTGTGACCTAACCTCCCCTGAAACATATTGTATATACCTGATTCACCAATGAGAATAGTATGCACCATATGAAACTCTGCATTGTTAGTCTAAAACCACATATAACCACTTTGTAAAAAGAACAAACCCAACTTAAAGAGAAAAAATTCTCTTAGCAGGGGAATCTGTGTTAAAAAGCAGTGGAATAAAAAGTGATGGAAAAATGGACTAACAGTTATACAACAACAGCAGTGAAGCAACCCTGATCATACATGACAAAATAGACATCAGTTTTTAAGGGGTAACCATTCCAATACCTGCAACCAGATACTGAAACCTCCCTACTTCAAAAGCTTTTGTTAAAAGATCAGAAACATTAAGTTCTGTATCAATTTTCTCAGGGACAATCAGTCCTTTTTCAAAACAATATCTGATAAAGTGATGTCTAATTTCAATATGTTTAGTCTTGCTATGAAAAACAGGGTTCTTAATAATGTAAATGGTGCTGTTGTTGTCAATGAATATCTTGGTTTTAAGAAAGCTATACCCATAATCAAGCAGTTGATTTTGCACCCAAAGTACTTGACCACAGCATGCAGCAGCTGCTACATACTCAGCTTCAGTTGTGGATGTGGCCATAATAGTATGCTTCTTACATTGCCAAGATATAAGTCTGCTTCCCAAAAATTGGCATCCCCCTGTTGTAGACTTCCTATCATTGTTGTCACCAGCATAATCACTATCTGAATAGGCTATCAACTCAAATGGTGACTCCTTTGGATACCAAAGTCCTAAGGTGGGATGACACTTTAGATACCTAAAAATTCTTTTTACAGCAAATAAGTGACACTCTGTTGGTGACACCTAATATCTTGCACATAAGCAGACTGCAAACATGATGTCAGGTCTTGAAGCTGTGAGATACATAAGAGACCCAATCATAGACCTGTAGTTCCTGACATCTATAAGCTTTCCAGGACCATCTTTACCCCATGGATGATCCTTGTCCATTGGAGTGGACACCTTCTTTCCATCAGACATGCCAAACTTCTTCACAATCTCAGCCACATATTTGTCTTGTGAGATAAATATCCCATCTTTCCGCTGCTGAACTTGTAACCCCAAAAATAAGTTTAGTTCTCCCATGGCACTCATTTGGAATTTATCCTGCATCAGTTTGGCAAACTCTTTGCTAAGCATAGAGTTAGTGGATCCAAAAATGATGTCATCAACATAGACTTGTACTAGCAAAAGGTCACCCTTTTGTTTCTTGGTAAATAGGGTCTGATCAATCTTCCCCCTGCTGAATCCATTGTCTAAGAGATATTTAGAGAGAGTACCATACCAGGCTCTGGGAGCTTGGTGAAGTCCATACATAGCCTTTTTCACCTTGTATACTTTGTCTGGATGTTCTGGGTCTTCAAACCCTGGAGGTTGCATAACATAGACTTCTTCATCAATGGTTCCATATAGGAAGGCACTTTTCACATCCATTTGAAAAACAGTGAAGTCCATGAATGAAGCATAAACAAGGAATAATCTAATGGCTTCAATCCTGGCTACTGGAGCAAATACCTCTTCATAATCAATTCCTTCTTCCTGGGTATACCCTTGTGCCACTAGTCTTGCTTTGTTCCTGACAACTATTCCCCTTTCATCCTTTTTGTTCCTGAGTACCCACTTTGTCCCAATAGGCCTTGCCCATTTGGGACAATCTACCAGAATCCAAACCTCTTGTATGTCAAACTGTAAGAGCTCCTCTTGCATGGCTTCAACCCAGCTTGGGTCATTTAAAGCCTGAAAAATCTTCTTTGGCTCTTCTTGTGACAAAAATGCAGTAAACAAACAACATTGCATGTTGTCATGATTGAAATTCATGGTGATGTTAGCAATGAAGTTGTGCTCCTTTGTTGTATACCTTGTATGTCTAGGGGCTTCAGGATTACCAATGATTTGAGAGATAGGGTGATCCTTATTGATTCTGTAGGTAGGCTGCATGATTACTTCTGTTTCATCTTCTTCCAAATCAGAATTGATGGGGCTATTTTGATTAGGAAAGAAGTCCTCAAAGGAACTTCCAAATGATACAGCATGACCTAGAGATGGGTGCTGGTGAGCTGAATGAATCCTTTGTGGAAGGGGAATCAATTGGTCTAGCAGGGGAACCCTGGATTCCACTGCCTTTAGCCATTCCACTGCTTTCAGGAGGTGACATAGCAGGGGATGAGATTGGCTGTTCTTTTCCTAGAGAAGTATTATCTTCTTGATCATCAGCTTCAATAGGAAATAGTGAGGGTACATTCATGTACCTCAGGGGTGACTTCTCTGCACCAGTTGGTTCTTGAGTACCTGAAATGTTAGTGTTCTGCAAAGCAACAGGTACATAATTCATAGACTTTGAAAGTACTTCTATATCAAAGAACCAGTCAGGACCTGTTTGAACATCTTCAGGTTTGTCTTCAAGAAAGTTCACATGAAGATTTTCTGTGATTTTGCTTGTCTTCTTGTTAAAGACCCTATATCCCTTGCTGTTTAATGAATAACCCACAAAGTATCCATCATCACCCTTTTCACTAAACTTACCCAGATTGTCAATAGTGTTCAAGATGATCACATGACATCCAAAAGGTCTGAAGAAGTCAATTAAAGGAGGTCTTCCATTGAACAGTTGATAAAGGGTCTTGGTGTGTGCCTTAACCACCAAGGCCCTGTTTTGTACATAACAAGCAGTGGATACAGCTTCAGCCCAAAAGATAACTGGAAGTTTGGAATCAGACAGCATAGTTCTTGCAGCTTCAATGAGTGTCCTATTCCTTCTTTCTGTCACTCCATTCTGTTGAGGTGTTCTTGCAATGCTGAATTCCCTCTTGATTCCTTTGTTTATGCAGAAAGAGTCCAGTTTCTGATTTATGAACTCACCACCATTGTCTGATCTCATGGTGACTACCTTCATGCTTTTTGATAGTTCAATCTGATTGATGAACCCAATGAGTACATCAGCTGTGTCACTCTTCTGAAATAGAAAGAATGTCCAGGTGAACCTTGAAAAATCATCAGTAATCACTAGGCAGTACCATTTCTTCATTATGCTTGCCACAGAAGTAGGACCAAAGAGATCCATGTGCAGTAGTTCCAATGTCTTGGTGGTGGACATACTTGTTTTTTATTTGCAAGATGCTCTGTGTTGCTTCCCTTTCAGACAGGCAGCACAAGTATGTTCATTGACAAAAGACTTGGAAGGAAGACCATGAACCAGATTATACTTTACTAGTTTGTTCATGTTCTTGAAATTAAGATGACCAAGTCTTCTATGCCATTTCTTACACTCATCTACTGAGGCTTTGGCAATGAAACATGTTTCATTGTCTTGGAGAGATATGTCCTTGAGGTCAATTGTGTACATATTCTTCTGTCTTGGTGTTCTGAGTACAATAGGAGTGTCTGGTGGTAAGACAAACTCCTTTCCTAACACCAAGCATTCAGTGTCAGTAAACAAGACAAAATTCTTGTTATCAGTCATCTGTGACACACTGAAGAGATTGTACTTAAGTTCTTTCACCAAGTAGACATTGTCAAAGGTCATCCCATTGGTGACAATAGTTCCTTTTCCTGTTATAGTTCCATGCCCATCTCCAAAAGAAACACCATCATTGTCATGCAGGGGCACAAAGTTAGACAGGTAAGATTTTTGTCCAGTCATACTTCTTGAGCATCCACTATCCCAATATGCTCTATCATCCCTTGTCTTCTTTGTCACCTGCAAAAAGAAAAGCAAATTAGTTTTTCTTGGGGACCCAAGCCATTACAGACTTGGATCTACCTCGTGTATCAATGTAGGATAGCTTATCAAAAACTAGAGATACACCATTAGATTGAGTACCCCTTTTGGGTACCCAAACCCAACGAGCTGAGGCTTTCACAGCTTTTCCCCATCTTCCCATGCTCCTAGATGGCAAAACTTTGTTAGCAGGGGATACCCCAGTTTTAGCAGGGGAATCCCTATGCTTAGCAGAGGGAACCCATCTTTTGTTTTGGCCTCTATTCATGTGTTGGTAAGGTCTAGAGCCAGATCTATATGCATTATAAGGTGTTGGGGTGGTCACAGAAGTGCTGGGCTTTGTGTGAACATCATTCTCCTTTCTAAGTGCAGGAACAACATATTTATCAGTCACCCTGTTTCTCAAGGCAGGGGCAACATACTTGGCAGGGGAAAAAGATTTTGCACCTGCATTTAGAAGAATGGTTTTAGGTTGCATATCCTTTAAGGGATTTGCAGCCACCATCTCCATTGGTGCCTTACACTCTTGATAAGTGTGCTCAAAGCTGCCACATGTGAAGCAGGGCTTGGTGTTAATCACAAAGTCTTCTCCTAATTGATGAGACTTTTGGTCATTCCAATTTCTTTGATTACCTCTGACATTCCTGTACATACCAGAATATTTAATGGTGGACTTAGGGGACTGTGATCTGGTCTTAGATTTAGGAGAGCTACTCTTAGAACTAGAATCACTACCAAAAATTCCTTCTCTTGTAAATAGAACAGGGTTATCAATTTTCCATTGTTTTAAAGCAACCTTTTCCTTTTCAAAATCCCTAATAACACTAGTTTTTACTAGAGACTCTTCTGTATCAAGATTATTAGGTATATAAGCACTCAAGTCAAACTCAATGCTCATTTTTAATCCCAAACCCTGTTTTGTCCCTAGGAGATTGACCAATTTCAACTGCTTTGGTTAAATCTTTTGAAGCTTTTCCAAATTTTTCAACAGTTTCCTCATCTATCTTTTTGTTAGTTTTAAAAATTTCAAGTTCAGCAGTCAATTCCTTTATAGATTGGTTATTCTCCTTGGCATCTCTTTCTAGAATCACAATGTGATCCCTGTAATCACTTTCTCTTTGCTTAAACTCTCTTATGGTGGACTCTAACTGTTCTAAAGCACGTCTATAATTATCAAGATCATTATCACAATTGATATAGTCAGCTTTTACCTTTCTGATTTGATCATTCAAAGACTCAGTATTTTTCCTACAAGCTTTAGTACAATATGAATCATCATATACCTCATTGTCATAGCTGGAACTTGATATGGCCATGAGTGCAAAGTCTTCTTCTTTTTCCTCAGCAATCAAAGCTTGATTTCTTTCAACATTCTCTGTCATAGCACTCCAGTCCCATCCACTTGCTCCATCTATCCCTTGCATGGCTACCATGGCTTTAGCACCAGAATCATCATCTCTTGTTTCCTTTCTGAAGCTGTTTCCAGTCTTAGGTCCTCTGCATTCCCTGGCAAAATGACCCTTCTTGCCACAGTTGTAGCATTCAACTTTTGTTTTATCAAACCCAGCCACATCAGAGGGATTAATTGAGATCTTCTTCCCATACTTCTTGTAGAACCTATTGGCTCTCATGCTGAGCAGAGCCATATTCCACTTGATATCCATCTCTTCTAGCCCTTGCTTACTGATTTGACTTAGATCTTCATGTAACACAGTAGATCCTTGTGGCCCTTGAGATGCTATAAAAGCACAAGCAGTATCAAGGCTGAATGTAGCTGGTCTTTCTTCATCATAAGATGATCCAGACCTGGTAGCAGGGGAATAAACAGCAGGGGCTACTTCAATTCCACTATTTTTGGAGATTCCACTGCTTTGTGATATGAATGCCATGTTAGCAGGGGAATCAGTGGATCCACTTGAGTTGGTGGGAATCGTTCCTTTTGACTTCATCTCATTGACAACAGGTTCAAAAAATTTTAAGTTATTGTATATGTCATCAATGTTCTTGTTGTCCAAGTCATCCTTATTCTGCCAAATTGCCTTATAGACAAACCATTCTTTCTGGAGGCTGTTAAGAAACCTGGTATTCACCTGCTCTTTTGACACCTCGATATCAAAGAATTCCAACTGGGCCACCATATCTTGAAGCCTATTGTAAATAGCTCCAACTGATTCATCACCAATTGCTTTGAAAGAAGCAAAATCATCCAGCATTTGATTCTTCTTCTTCTTCTTTGTGGCTTCATTTCCTCCAAAGGTTGTGCCTATGGCTTCCCATAGTTCCTTAGCTGTTTTGTATTTTCTGAACCTGAGTTGATGTCTATCAGGTAGAGCCAACAGCAATGAGCTATGAGCCCTGACATCATGCCTTCTAGCCAGTATTTCTTTATCACACAGAGCAGCAGATTTCTTCTTATCCTTACCTTTGGAACTTTCACCTTTTTCTTCTTCCTTTCCCTCTTCAACTGCTAACATTTTGTTGAATTGATCACCAAATTCTATGATCTCCCAGAGAACATAGTGTTCCATTTTCAGGTATTGTTGGATTCTAAATTCCCATAATTCAAAGTTTTCAGGATCCAACATAGGTAACTTGGGGTTATTGTGGTTGTTGTTGTTTGAGGACGAGTCTGAAGACATGTTTGCTATGAGGGTTTTGTTCTTGATTTAGACAAAGTTTCTCAACAAGCTCTGATACCACTTGTTGATCCCAAAGTCAGATCTTAAACCTTAATAGCTTGTTTAAGGGTTGTGATAGAAAGAAAGAATTCAATCTAACACTAGAGAAACTTTGCAAAGCAAAGTAACTAAACAAGATGCGGAATATAATGTTTAGCACAAGAACAATATGATTGGAACGTTGAACTTTAATATATCAATGATATACGAATACCCTAAAATGGTATTAGGGTTTACAAAACCTTAAAGTATGAGAATGAAAGACAAATGAGAAAGACACCCTTTGCATGCTAACCTAGTGAGTCCTTTTATAGCCACAAGGACTCACGTACAAGATCACTACTAACAAACTTGGAAAGTATTAAGGAATAATAACTAAAACGCGTAAAAATCTATTCCATATTTATCTCTGACAGCAGGGCCTTTGACTTCAGCAGGGGAACCAATCCCCCTGCCTTTGTTATTTAGCAGGGGGAACTTACTCTAGCAGGGGTACGGATAATCAACTAGCAGGGGTAACAAGTAAGCATAGATTTATTCCCAACATTAAGGTCCCAATATGCCTTATGCTCCAATTCAATGGGCAAATGACAAATCTTTCCATAAACCAACTTATATGGAGTATAACCGATAGGTGTCTTATAAGCGGTCCTAAAGGCCCATAAAGCGTCATCGAGTTTGTCGGACCATGAAGCACGGTTTTCTCCAAGCGACCTCTCTAAAATACTCTTCAAAGCTCGGTTTGAAACCTCGACTTGCCCACTTGTTTGCGGGTGATAAGTCATAGAAAGATGATGAGTAACTCCATATTTCTTTAAGACCTTCTCGAATTGGTCATTACAAAAATGGGTTCCACGATCGCTTATAATAGCGCGAGGGGTTCCAAACCGAGAGAATAGTTGCTTCAAAAACTTCACTACCACACGAGCATCATTAGTAGGTAAAGCCTTAGCTTCCACCCACTTAGAAAGGTAGTCGACGGCAACGAGGATATACTTGTTACCATGAGACGATGGGAACGGCTCCATAAAGTCTATGCCCCAAATGTCGAGAGAATAGTTGCTTCAAAAACTTCACTACCACACGAGCATCATTAGTAGGTAAAGCCTTAGCTTCCACCCACTTAGAAAGGTAGTCGACGGCGACGAGGATATACTTGTTACCATGAGACGATGGGAACGGCCCTATAAATTCTATGCCCCAACGACGGAGAGAATAGTTCGTTGGATGCTCCTCCTCTAAGAATTTGATGTCACCGTGCTTGACAAAAAAGGAGCCAAGAATCTAGCGGCCGATCATCTCTCTTGTCTAGAAGATCCTCACAAAGATGTTTTCGAGAACAAGGAAATCACCGAAACATTTCCTCTCGATACTCTCGGTGTAGTGAATTCTAAAGACACCACCCCATGGTTTGCCGACATTGCAAATTACCATGCGGGCAATTTCATAATCAAGGGTATGACGACACAACAAAAGAGAAAATTCTTTCATGACGTCAAGTTCTATTTTTGGGACGACCCTTATCTCTTTCGGGTTTGTGTGGATCAACTCGTTCGATGTTGTGTTTTTGGTGCTGAAGCTTCTAACATCCTTAGAGCTTGTCACGAGGGACCCACGGGTGGTCACCACGGTGCTAATCTCACGGCTAAGAAAGTGTTTGATGCCGGCTTCTTTTGGCCTTCTATCTATCGCGATGCACACGCACTTGTAAAGTCATGTGATTCGTGCCAACGTCAAGGAAAATCGTCTCAACGTAATGAAATGCCGCAAAATATAACTCAAGTGTGTGAGATTTTCGATATTTGAGGCATGGACTTTATGGGGCCGTTCCCATCGTCTCATGGTAACAAGAATATCCTCGTCGCCATCGACTACCCTTCTAAGTGGGTGGAAGCTAAGACTTTACCTACTAATGATGCTCGTGTGGTAGTGAAGTTTTTGAAGCAACTATTCTCTCGGTTTGGAACCCCTCGCGCTATTATAAGCGATCGTGGAACCCATTTTTGTAATGACCAATTCGAGAAGGTCTTAAAGAAATATGGAGTTACTCATCGTCTTTCTACGGCTTATCACCCGCAAACAAGTGGGCAAGTCGAGGTTTCAAACCGAGCTTTGAAGAGGATTTTAGAGAGGTCGATTGGAGAAAACCATGCTTCATGGTCCGACAAACTCGATGACGCTTTATGGGCCTTTAAGACCGCTTATAAGACACCTATCGGTTGTACTCCATATAAGTTGGTTTATGGAAAGAATTGTCATTTGCCCATTGAATTGGAGCATAAGGCATATTGGGCCCTTAAGCATGCTAATTTTGACTTGAATACCACGGGAGATCACCGGAAAATACAATTGAATGAATTGGATGAATTAAGAGATAATGCTTATGAAAATTCATTGATTTTCAAAGAAAAGACTAAAAAGTTTCATGATGCAAAGATTAAAAACCAGGTTTTTAACGTTGGTGATCGAGTGTTACTTTTTAACTCTAGATTAAAGATATTTTCCAGGAAATTGAAATCTCTTTGGTCAGGTCCTTTCACCATTACACAAGTGTTTCCTTATGGGACGATCGAGCTAGCTCAAAATGATGGTCCTAAATTTAAGGTGAATGGACATAGGCTTAAGCACTACTTTGGTGGGGAAGTTCCTTCATTGGACGACCTCGACCAAGTCACCTTCCCCAATGATAATTAGCATTGAGGGGATCGAGTCGAGCTCATGACTCGGTAATCAAAAACGAGGTGTCTCGTGGGGGAGATCCCATGCTTATCTTTTTATGCTTTCTAATGAATAATGAGAGGGGATTTATACCCTTCCAACTCGTTGTTTCGTGGTTGTTTGTGAATGTGTTATCTAGATCATCATCATCACTACGATTGAAGACTCTCGTGTTCGTTTACGTGAGCCTCGATCGTTTGCTTGAAGAAGTTTTTCACAAATCCATGACATATCCTTTATTATTCTAACAATTATCTTTTAGCATAATTAATAAACGACTTTAGATTATTGTTGATCACCCTTTCCATGCTAGATCCTAAGCATTCGACTCTTCGTCTCTAGTATGGGGGTGCTCCACCTTTAGACTCGAAACATTGAGGACAATGTTTAATTTTAGTATGGGGGGTGAATAGATACTTGCTTTGTAACGCCCTCACGTTTTCCAACTTTCAATGTTTTGTTTTATTTTGTTGCTAATAAGGCTAAAAATGGCCAAATTTTAAAATTTTTCTTAGTGTTTTTAAGACACGAATGTATATTTTCCGATGGGTAGAATAAGAGCTAATTTTTGACTTGATGGGCATTTGGAGCCCTTTACATTCCTTAACCCGCTCAATTCAAGTTTTGCTAGACTTTTATATAGGGAACATTAAAACGCGAAAGTCTTAGCTCATTCGGGTTAAGAACAAGAACTTTTCGCAAGTTCCTATAATTGATCCTAGAAAGTCACTTATCAAGGGAACTATAAAATGCATTGTCTAAACTTGAAAAAGTCCAAGAAAGTGCAAGATCCTATAGGTGGCTTGAAAACCCAAAACTTCGATTTGATATAGTCTTAATGAAAGATAATCCAAATTTGGCTTAATTTTTACTTGCATGGCTAAGTATTCACGTGTCTCTTTAATTAGAGGTCTTTAAATAGTGAAGAACGAGAAATGATAGAGTTAGACAAGTGATCATGCTAAACGTAGAACATGAAAATGTTCTTTCAAAAACTCATATGTTTTTAATTGTGGCTTTTTCTCCCATAAGATCAATGGATTAGGAATAAAAATAATTGCAATAAGTAAGGTCGTACGATTTGAAAGGTTACTTAGCTTCTAGCACAAGATCGTTTAAAAGTTACTCGGGGTTGAATAGAGTTCATAGCCGAGGCATAACTTATTGAAGCGGGACGCGAAGATTGGTAAAGATCCAAAAAGGCACTAACAAGGCATGAGGAGCTCTATTTTGTTGCTAAAGATCCAAGATGATGTGAAGTATCATTATTCCTAAATCAATATGAAGGATCGAGACACAAGACGAAAAGCAATTACTCCCCTAAAGATTATGAATAAAGTCTATCCAAAAAGACCCTTACAAGGTATGAGGATAAATATATCCAAGTCCGAAAAGGAGGCGGATCGTTGAATATCAAAATCCAAAATAAAGATTGAAGAAAAATGATGAAGTCGTGGTCCAGGTATGAAGAATCTCTCAAAAATGTCAAGTGAAGAAATTCCAAAATATGAAGAGAATACCATAATTTCAAGAACGTCTTCCCAAGATTTGAAGTATGAAGTACATGCCAAATATCAGTCCGGGAAAGGTCTTAAAGCGTGAAACGAGTTATGTCAAGATATGAACTTAAGGAGATACTCGAGAAGCCGTTTTAAAATATTTTGTCCTTTGGCTAACTATCGATTAAATCGTGCTACTTTACTTTCGGACTAATAAATACTCCAATAAGTCAATATGAATCACTTGTGATCCATGACAAGTAGTTAAAAAATTCTAGAAACCCGTTTCCTTTCATAATAACTAGGATTGCGAGGAGAAAAAGTATTACACAATTTGAACGTATGAGTAGTGTTAGCATTGTGACTTATACCAACAATGATCTCGTTTTTGCACTTAGCATGGAATGTATGACAATCAAGGATGACGAACTTTACTCTATGGGACATTCACTTGTTTCTATTCATTGACCCTAAAAGTCACTTACGTGATGAAAATCATACATTATGTCTTTACACATCTTCGTAGTATTGTTGCAAGTCTTTTACTTTTAAATAAAGGGTAATAAAATTGAATTTTGGTGATGCTTAGATACTTTATTCTAGCATGCGTCAGGGCACGGCAATGGCTTAGTATGGGGGAGTGATGAGATGGCATTTATACATGATCTCATCGTTCTTTTCGGGCTTTAAATGCATAAAATGTCATAGTTATACCATATATATGCTTGTATTTGTTTACTTGTGTGTTTTAGGTATGGATATCGTGAAAAAGACAACAGATCACAAGAAACAAGGAAAAACGAACACGAGAAACGAAGTCGTACAATGAACAGGGCCCTAGTTATGGATTTCTCAAAGAAACCCTTGAAGACTTAAAGATGTACAAGATTGATCCCTAATTTATGAATAAATGACACTTAAAACCCTTGTATATTCATAATTACAAGTTTGGTCCCTTAAGTTTGTCAAAATTATGAAAAGGTCCTTCAACTTTGAAGAATTGGCAAGTTTAGTCCCTCAACAATTCTAAGTTGTCAATAATGGTCCCTCATGAAGTCAAAGATACATTGAAGACCTTTGAAGATCAAGAATGTCCAAGATCAGTCCTCAAACTATGCAAAAATGGCAAAACAAACCCTTATAACCTTTGTTGAAAAGTTTTGTGGCAAAACTATAAAGATGGAAAGTTTAAAAACAAAGGAAATCAAGTTTGTTAGGCTGAAAAACGTATTATACCAACTTTGCCAAAGAACAAGGGGAACTAATGTCATTTCCTAAACTTCAAACCCAATAACAAGCGCCAAACACAACACCCTCAAAAATCGGATCAAAATCTTTACTGTTTAACCACATGAACCCAGAATAACCACCCACTTAAACAAGGGGTTAATTTCAATTACCTTGTCCCGCGTATGATTCACACGCCCAGAAACCCATCCCACACAAAAAATCCCTCAATCCCACTCACCAATGGCCCCCACCATTCAACCCGTTACCCAATCATATCACACCCTCCTCTCCAAGTAATCCTAGCTGGCAAGATCAACGATTTATAGCTACTACTTGGTCCCCAAGCATAAAATGGACAGCCAAGATGCATTTGGACAGCTCAACAACACAATTCGTCTAGAATATTTCGAGGGCAATTTTGGGACTTCATAGCCTAGGGTTTTGCTTATTCCTGCCTTGTATTCGTCTATAAAAGGAGGCCTCAACATGTGAGAGCCCCTTTGTTCAAGATTTTAACTATCTCTTTGTAATTCCTTTGAAATAAAATTTGAATTTCTAAAAATTGTGGATTCTCTTTTGTGTTTTATAAAAAGTTAGTGATTGAATAGCTAAGATCTGAGTTCCATATACATGTTTTGTTGATTTTGAGAAAAGGTTTTAAGGTTTAGAACACTTGTTTTCAAAATCAAGGATATAATCTGTTTATTGCTCACTTTTCTGTTTGTTCATCTTAACAGCTTTGGAAGCTGGTGCTTGTTCTTGCTAGCACCTCAGCTCAAACATTCCAAGGCTTGGATGTAAGTCTTGGAGGTTTGCATCTCTTATCCTTTTTCATTTTTCTGAATTTTGTCGAATTTTTGGTGATTTTTGCATGATTGATTGTGAATCTGTGAATTTGTGGTTGATTTGAGTTACTGAGGTTGGATTATTGCTGTTAGGTTTTATTAGATCTTGTTTGGAAGGTTAAATCATAACAATCCTTTGGAAAATTGAGAAATTAGATTCCAAAGGGGTGTTTGGGTTAACTGATTCAAAAGGATTTAAGGCAACTAGTGTTGTTGTTTGTTGTTTCTTATTATTGGTATCTATTTATCTGGTATTAAGGGATACTTATCTGCAAGTTTTGAGGCTCTAAACAACCAAATCTATCATAAGTCGATAAAATCTGTTTAACTTGGGTATTTTGGCTAAAATTTTGGGGACACCTAGATCTAAGGGTAGACTAGGGTTAACAAGTGCTAAATTTTAGATAACTTAATCAGGGAAAGGGATTTGAGGGCTTGAAATTGGATTGGTGGTCAATTACATCAGCAAAAGGATTTTAGATAATCACTTTTGCTAATCAGTAACTTTTTGTGCTTGAATCTGCTTATTTACTTTGATCCATTGCTTGAAACAAGTTTATTTGTGCTTATTGGACTTTATTAAAGCTTGTGTGTGCATTTGGTTCAATTTGGCTGGCTTATTCATGCTCAATCTGCTTATTTGTTCATAACTGCTTATTTTCAAGGTCTTTGGCATATCTGAGAACTGTTTGCTTATTTTGTGCTTATTGAGTGAACCAAATTGTGATTTCTTTGTTGATATTGACTCCTTGTGATCCACTGATTACAAAGGTGCCCTTGTTTCCATTTGAATCCAACTGGATCTCTCTAAAAAAGCAAGTCAAATAGTCAAAGGAGTGGGAACTCCTTTCCCCTACTGCTAGCCACTGCTAGTGTTATTTCAACTAGTGCTTATCAGTAAGCTATTCTAGCTTATTTTAACCTGTAACAACTTTGAATTTGTAATATGTGTCACTTATTTGACCCATTTGTTCATTCTGGAGCATTTAAGGGGTTGACTTTGAGGTTTGACTAGAAAACCAAGAACTTTGACTTTTAAATAAGTGCTTATCAGCTTATTGTGCTTATTTGGCTTGGCATATTGAACTTTTCTTTGTTGATTTGTCTTAATTAAGTCATTTAGAGTCTTTTTCAACTTATTAGAAGGTCTGAGGTGGTCTAGAACTCTAAGTCGACTATTTTGTCTTTTAGTAAAATTCTACTTGGCTTATTTCTGGCTTATTTGATTTGCTTTTTCAAAATTTCTTTCCACGGATCTCTTAGGCATCTTAAAAGAATGTTGTGTGTTTAATTAGAGCTTATGGCATTGGCTTATTGTTTAATGGGCTTATTGGCCCAATAAGAATAAGCTGTTGACCTTTTAAGCTGTGATAAGCTCAAACCAGCTTTTGAGCCTTCAGAATTTTGTGTTTAGAATTAAATTTTGAGTCGAATATCCCTCATGAAGTCAAAGATACATTGAATACCTTTGAAGATCAAGAATTTCCAAGATCAGTCCTCAAACTATGCAAAAATGGCAAAACAAACCCTTATAACCTTTGTTGAAAAGTTTTGTGGCAAAAATATAAAGATTGAAAGTTTAAAAACAAAGGAAATAAAGTTTGTTAGGCTGAAAAACGTTTTATACCAACTTTGCCAAAGAACAAGGGGAACTAATGTCATTTCCTAAACTTCAAGCCCAATAACAGGCGCCAAACACAACACACCCCCAAAAATCGGATCAAAATCTTTACTGTTTACCCACATGAACCCAGAATTACCACCCACTTAAACAAGGGGTTAATTTCAATTACCTTGTCCGACGTATGATTCACACGCCCAGAAACCCATCCCATACAAAAAAACCCTTAATCCCACTCACCAATGGCCCCCACCATTCAACCCGTTACCCAATCATATCACACCCTCCTCTCCAAGTAATCCTAGCTGGCAAGATCAACGATTTATAGCTACTACTTGGTCCCCAAGCATAAAATGAACAACCAAAATGCATTTGGACAGCTCAACAACACAATTCATCTAGAATATTTCAAGGGCAATTTTGGGACTTCATAGCCTAGGGTTTTGCTTATTCTTGCCTTGTATTCGTCTATAAAAGGAGGCCTCAACATGTGAGAGCCCCTTTGTTCCAGATTTTAGCTATCTCTTTGTAATTCCTTTTTATTGAAATAAAATTTGAATTTCTGAAAATTGTGGATTCTCTTTTGTATTTTATAAAAGTTTGGTGATTGAATAGCTAAGATCTGAGTTCCATATACATGTTTTGTTGATTTTGAGAAAAGGTTTTAAGGTTTAGAACACTTATTTTCAAAATCAAGGATATAATATGTTTATTGCTCACTTTTCTGTTTGTTCATCTTAGCAGCTTTGGAAGCTGGTGCTTGTTCTTGCTAGCACCTCAGCTCAAACATTCCAAGGCTTGGATGTAAGTCTTGGAGGTTTGCATCTCTTATCCTTTTTCATTTTTCTGAATTTTGTTGAATTTTTGGTGATTTTTGCATGATTGATTGTGAATCTGTGAAGTTGTGGTTGATTTGAGTTACTGAGGTTGGATTATTGCTGTTAGGTTTTATTAGATCTTGTTTGGAAGGTTAAATCATAACAATCCTTTGGAAAATTGAGAAATTAGATTCCAAAGGGGTGTTTGGGTTAACTGATTCAAAAGGATTTAAGGCAACTATTGTTGTTGTCTGTTGTTTCTTATTGTTGGTATCTGTTTATCTGGTATTAAGGGATACTTATCTGCAAGTTTTGAGGCTCTAAACAACCAAATCAATCATAAGTCTATAAAATCTGTTTAACTTGGGTATTTTGGCTAAAATTTTGGGGACACCTAGATCTAAGGGTAGACTAGGGTTAACAAGTGCTAAATTTTGGTTAACTTAATCAGGGAAAGGGATTTGAGGGCTTGAAATTGGATTGGTGGTTAATTAGATCAGCAAAAGGATTTTGGATAATCACTTTTGCTAATCAATAAATTTTTGTGCTTGAATCTGCTTATTTACTTTGATCCATTGCTTGAAACAAGTTTATTTGTGCTTATTGGACTTTATTATAGCTTATGTGTGCATTTGGTTCAATTTGGCTGCCTTATTCATGCTCAATCTGCTTATTTGTTCATAACTGCTTATTTTCAAGGTCTGTGGCATATCTGAGAACTGTTTGCTTATTTTGTGCTTATTGAGTGAACCAAATTGTGATTTCTTTGTTGATATTAACTCCTTGTGATCCACTGATTACAAGGGTGCCCTTGTTTCCATTTGAATCCAACTGGATCTCTCTAAAAAAGCAAGTCAAATAGTCAAAGCAGTGGGAACTCCTTTCCCCTGCTGCTAGCCACTGCTAGTGTTATCTCAACTGGTGCTTATTAATAAGTTATTCTAGCTTATTTCAACCTGCAACAACTTTGAATTTGTAATAGGTGTCACTTATTTGACCCATTTGTTAATTCTGGAGCATTTGAGGGGTGGACTTTGAGGTTTGACTAGAAAACCAAGAACTTTGACTTTTAAATAAGTGCTTATCAGCTTATTGTGCTTATTTGGCTTGGCTTATTGAACTTTTCTTTGTTGATTTGTCTTAATTAAGTCATTTAGAGTCTTTTGAAATTAATTAAGTCAAAAGAATGTTGTGTGTTCAATTCGAGCTTATGGCATTGGCTTATTGCTTAATGGGCTTATTGGCCCAATAAGAATAAGTTGTTGACCTTTTAAGCTGTGATAAGCTCAAAACCAGCTTTTAGGCCTGCAGACTTTTGTATTTAGAATTAAATTTGAGTCAGATAGGGCTTTTTCAGGTCATTTGGGCTTAGTTGAAGTTTTTGGGCCAAAAAGCCCATTAGTTTGGACTGTTTTCTATTTTAGCCCATTAGGGGTATTTTGGTAATTTCACTTTCATTTTCTGATTATTTAGGTTAAAATAAACTAGTTTGCAAGTTTTTAGAATTTTTTATAATTTTTGGATTTTTAATATTATTTTAATATTATTTTATTATTAAATTACAAATTTCACAATTTTGCATTTTTTATATTTTTCTTAGGTTTAATACATTAAAATAAGATTTTTGCAACTCTTAGATTAATTTTATCTTCATTTGTCTAATTTCTAGAATTATTTTAAGTTTTTAATAGATTTTAATCATTTTAAATAGTTTTAATTAGTTTAGAAGTTCATAAAAATAGTTTTTAATCTTGTTTAGTCATTTTAGAGGCTTAGAAAGTGAAAAATCTTTATTTGGGCTTTTTAATAATTATTTTGATTTTTAAGGCTTTAATTAGCATTTAAAAATTAATACTTAATTAATTAAAAGGGTTTGAAAAAGTTTTGATCATTTGTAAACTCTTAGTTTATTTAATTTGATTTTTGGTAATTTTTTATAAATTTTTAGAATTTATTTTTATTTTTAACTCTTTTTACGATTTTAGTGATGTATAAGGCCTCAATGACCTTGTTTCTCACTCCTATCTCGCCCTCTTTAGGATCGCAATCCCAATATCCTCACATTTCAGTACCTTTTAGAACAATCCCTTATTGAGCATTTACAAAGACAGTAAAAATACGCAGGATATTTACAAATGTAATATTTCTACATTACGAATATCCTTTCTTGCTCATTTTAGATAATGCAAATCCCTAATTAAAAATTTAAATCATAACAACAACTTCCAAACACAGGATACTATATATTTTTCAATAGAGTTCAGAATTCAGTGAGCCTTTTCTTTTGACATGAGGTCACATACGACATTTTAAAAGTTTGTATTGTGAGATGTTAATGTGTCACTTCTTTATGCAAGGGCAAACAGGAAGCCACAATTCCTAACTAAATCGTACAAGTCATGTATAATATTAAAAAAATACCATATAAACATAAAATTTTATGAAAATAAGTATGCAATTATACAATATATGTAAACCCTATTTCATAAATTCTCACATATGTTTTTGGTTGTTCAAGTTTTTATTTGTATCATCACCAACATAATTCGATTTTAATATACTATAAAGGTATCTACTAAGATAATCCAGAAAGCATTCGAAACATGTATATCTCACAAACTTGTAACGGCTAAAGATGGATTTTAACCGGCGATGAGGACGATGGCATGTGTGAGATGAATGTTTCTCTTATTGATAGCCATTCGCCCAAAATCAAATGATGCCAGTCATTTATAAAAATCAATATTTCCAGAATCAAATGATGTCAGACATACTTTGAATTAATTAAAGATCTTGCCATTAATTATGTGTTTCCATTAATCACAAAAATCTATTTTTTCTGTTTCAACTCAAACTATATTGTTTCAAACTTTCCATACATAAAAAACTGACTTTTCAACAATGTTGAATAGCAAAGATAATTTTGTTTCCTGCTTCTTAAAAACAGATGTCAGTAACATTGTTTTTGTTCACAATAGAAAAGCCTATGCTAAATCCATTAATTTACGATGGTATAAATAAACCAGTTTATGAAAATCAAAAAAATTGCATGTTCAAGAAAGTCTAATAAGCAAGGATACTATGTCAATTTATCAGATGCTACAAAAATCGAAAATCGTTGGAATGACCATCCAAGCTTTTTAATCTTAAAGCATTTGACTTTCTAATAGCCGTTTATGTGTTTAATAAAAAACTTGAAAAGACCAATTAGATATAAACTGCAATAAGCAGATGACCATTGGCACTAATAATAAATAACAAATCTCACACGCCTTTAAAAAACATATGATGAGACTTACTAATGGTGGCCGCAGTGAAGGCCACGGTGCAAGGTTTGTCCAAAATCCTAAACGCACGCCGATTTGATTGCTTGTTTGCCGGAGTTATATAAAACCAAAAAAATGGAAGGAAAAAAACCCAATTGATATCACAGTGATTCGCAGCAACCCTTTTACGACGTGCATGGTTGGATTCATTAGATACATCAATGTCTGCAGTCAGTCCTGAAAAAGAATTAAAATAAACCTCATAAAACACTGAATATACCTTGCGGTTACAGCTTCAAAGATACAAATCCCTAGTAAACCAGATCACCCGCATAAGGAAATAGCCACCGAACCTCGTTGAAGTCACCTAACAACCATCAACGCCGCACACCATGAACAGCGACAACGAAGCGGGTTGTGGCCTGTAGGTATGTGGTTTGAACACAAAGAATATATACCCAAATCACCAGAGGATGAGATATCATCTCATACCGAAGACCATAAACCGCTCCAATTCATCACAATCTAATACGTGTGATGATCTGTGGTGGTGGACGTGGGGATTCTGACTTGTAAAGAGAGAGAAAGATAGAGGCTCGCAGAAACCCAAACCAACAACCAATATCCTTAATCGGAACTACCTGAAACCACCTAAACCATCGAAAGATGGTGGCGGATTGGCAGATCGAGGAGGAGGTAATATGATGGTGACGGCTGCTATTTTTTTAGGGTTTAGGGAGAGAAATAAGATGGTTGTGTGTGTGTTTTACTTGTGAGAGAGAAGAGTATTAGAGAAGCTTTAGGAGATCAAAACGTATATGTATAATTTTTAATAATGCCAAAAATAAAATATTCTTAACATTCAACTTTATGCAAAAATGAGAATATTTAACAAAACTATATTAGGAAATGTTGAGAGAAAGAGAGAAGAGAGATTCAATATTTATTATACAAAACATTATAAGGAGTAGAGATAGAGATAATAAGTCATTTTATAAAAGATTTTGTGAGAATTATTTTGTGGTGTTAGCATTATACAGAATTTTATTCAACTTTTGATAAATTTGGTGGGAAAATAAAACTACGCACAGTCTTGAAATTTTAAACTTAAGTCTCAATAAACATTAGTATATTTTAGTTACTTAACAGTCAGGGATAACGTCAGGATGAAATATGACTGGGTGCACAAATTTTTTTAACCATAATATAACATATGTAAAAGGTGAATTAAAACGAAGGGTAAAAACATGTTCCGATTGACTTGGTGCATTTAAGATGAATTTAAAAGAATCGATATTTTCTTCACAAATTAATACTACACATAAAAAATCCATAGGGGTCACTGGCACCCGCGGAAACCCCCTAGCTCCGTCCATGTTATTAGTATTTGTGTTCAAAAATTATTTTTTATCAAAAAACACATTGTTTAAAAAAATTCATTTATTGTTAATTTTTTTCTCTCTTATTTTATAGTTTGTGATAATAATCTTTGAATTGATTGGAACACTCTAAAATATGATGTTTTGATATATATGACCTTGTAAGGGTGAATATGAGTAGAAGTGGTTTAAGGGTATAAATGTCAAAACTTCATATTTTATAGTGTCCCAATCAATTAAAAGAGTGTGCAAATCACTTCTCAAAAGTAATGTATTAAACTTAACTAAATTTTTTTATTTATTTTTAATAGTAGACAATTGAATTGTAATATATCAAAAAGAAAACATAGCAAATAATATTTGGACACAGGGAGTAGAATTTTACCGGGTCTTACAAACTTTTAAAAAAGAAGTTAATTTGAAATCTAACATACGCTCGTATTATACCCAAATGTTGTCACCTCAGCTTTGTTCCTATATAACACGAAACTTGTAACTTAAAAAAAAAACAGCCTCCCTTCATCACTAACAGCGCCATCCTCCCTTCATCACTAACAGCAAGTGCCATAACTCAAACGGGGGTGTGGGGTTGCGTTGTAGGTTCGCATTATAGGGCTATAACACACTGCCTATAACTCACGACACCTTGCTCTTAACATGGGGCCAGCGCTATTAACCCCATTGAATGCGCTCCAGAATAAACATGTCAAGCTGAAACCATTGTATGGTCTGTAAAGAAAACTGACTGAAGCAAGTTGTCTAACGGGTCAATCACGGCTTTTCTTGCCCTCAAGTACAGCAAGCCAGCAGTCATAAACTGCAAATGAAATGCAAACGCAATAATACAATCGTACATGCACTCTAAAATGATGTCATTTCGATTCTTTAATTGTGGCGTCAGTAATTGTTTTTACCATGAGCACCAGATATGAGTTTCAGTTCCTTTGATATATATAATACAACGTGGGAGATTCTAAATTTTCTAATGTTCTCCCTCTATGCTACTATGTTTTAATCAAATATTTTGCTACAGGGTCGTACAAACCTCTGCAGAAAACAAAAAAAATGTTTCTGTAGATGTGCTAAAGAACAAAATTTACAAGGTATCATGATCTTGTAAGGGACGTTTTAATTTTTCAAAAATTTCATCGAGTGAGTCCGAAGAAGAGACTTGAGGTAGTTGTGTATCTTGAGACTGACGTAATGGTATGAGTCTCCTAGCCTCCATATTTGACTTAAAATTTTGAAAATTTGACTTCATTGATGTCCACGTTGAAGCTATCTTGGATGATTGTCCACTTCCCATGCTTTGATTTTTGTCTACATCTAGTGAAGTAACATTGGGATTGCCTGAGTTTGATGTAGCTTCTTTCTTAGTCTGATTTGCCCGTAATGCTTCATATTTTCTGGTTATGCTTTCTTTGCTGCTGTTATCACGTCGGTCTGTTTTAGATACTTCTGAATAACCTCTATTACCGCTCTCGAATAAAGCAGTGGTCGGCCTTGAATCAGCAACAATCTAAATCAAAATAGCAATTTGGGGTATTAAGTTAAAAAGTATAAAGAAGAGGATAGAAAAAGGTCTGAGATTAGAGACTAGCGACTCAGATTCAGTAAAGCCGAGGGGGCAACTTTGAGGGATTTTCATAAAAAAAAGTACCATTTAGGTTGTAGTTACTGATAATATAATTATAAGAATTATAAATATATAATACTACGTAATAAACTAACTAAAGGTAACAAAATAGAGATACAAAGATATACGCCTTTATAAACACTTTGATAGAATTTCGACCCATTTGGCCAAAGCGCTTTTACCCTAATTTTTAGCAGTTTTGAGCCGTTGGAAAAAATTTACAATCCAAATTGACCCATTTTAGGTAAATAGGCCATCGTCACCTCCCCTAAAAACGTGAATTCCCATGTATCAATTACAACTCACCGTGCTATCAGTTCCAGACTCGATATCCACATGTGCACCATTAAAATATCTTGCAAGTGGAATGACAAGTTCACCAACCTTATGTCCCTTCTCAAGCGAAGAGCGTTCTACATGTATAAAAGAAAAACTTGAGCAGAACTCAAAAAGATGTTTTGAATAAAAAATTAGAAAGAAGGGCAGTTTTACCTTTCTGCAAGATCATCAATCCTGATGGATCAAATCCATCAAGGTCGTCAACTTCATTTCTCAAGCTAAATATATTCCAGTTCCCAAAATAGCTCATGACTCGATCAAAAAAGTTGCTTGCTATCAATACGGTATATACAACCATAATAAGTGGATAGATCTTGTTGAAACCTTGCCCAAAAAACGGGACTGCGTCATCAATTTTCCCCATTCTCTGTACATGTTAATTGTGATACACACATCAACACTCGGAGATTTAAGTTGTAGCAATTAAGAAAACTAGAAAAGTTGAAAGTCTGACCCGTTCAAAGATAGTTGTGGCATCTTTTGGAAGATGAATGAGATTCAAAAAGTTGTATGAGATCGGGGGTGCATACCGTGCTACCTGTCTGATATACATTTTATGTCAGCTACATTATGTACATCACATAATAAAAATATGCAAATGAAACTTACGAGCATATCATCAGCAGACTGACTGCATTTGTTTGGCTTGGAGTAAGTGAGTAGAAGGTCAACATTCCAATTTTAAATAAGGAATAATAAGTGCATACACACATATACATCAAGGGAATAAAACCAGCAACCTGTAAAAAGTGCCCAGAAAAAAAAAATTGAATAAGATCCAAGCTGCATGCATCTCAAATAAGTTGGAACGCAAAGTAAGTTGAAATGTAAGGTGAGATGTGTTACCTGCACAAGCACTTCATTTGTTTCAACAGCATTGATCAAAATAGAGAAAAGAGAAAAATCCACTCCATTGGGAAGTATCGTGGCTTCTGCTAGAAGAATCGCAGCCGTCAAGCAGCCCAATATGATAGCTGAAAGCTTTTTAAGTTGCTTCCTCAGTATACACCGCCATACCAGCTCTGAAATTATATTCCGTATAATTATAATTTTTTAATATAATTAATATAGAATCTCTTTTTTTTTTTGGCAAAGAATTTACATAGAATCTTTATACACATCAAGTGTAGATATTGTGGCTGTGTGAAGTTAACAAATTACCAATAGTATCAAGACAAGAGCCAAGCTTCCCGGGACGCTCTGGCCTGAAGCTGGATGTATATCTCCTGCAAATCAAACAAACCCAAGGAAAATGTCATAAACATGCAGTACTGATGACTCAATACCATTTGAATAATTGCCTATTTGGATTCAGTGATTACGTTCCCGTTAGACCCGAATAGGTATTCTTGTATAAAGTAATAATTTACGAGTTACAGCAATATCATCAAGGTATCCCTATAATCAATTAATGTACAGTTATGTATTAGAAGTCAAAGCATATAAGTACCATCCAGTAGCATAACGGAGCTCATAATTTTTTATAGTGTCCTCCAACTCGAGAGCTTCAGTCACAAAGTTCATATATTCACTGATCAAAAAGGAATCATGAATGAATAAGCCAGCAACATGATACAGAATTTCATAGTTAGCACTAAAATTACACATTTAAACTCCTTTTAGGGCTTGCCTTTTATAACGATAGTACTCGCCTCGTGCTATTCTGAATTGCCGTCTCAGTGTTGCCATCGATTTTTCATCATTGTCATAGTCCATATCATTCTCTCCTAACCTTCCCCCTTGGGGTTTAAAGGAAGGATCTTCAGCAAGCTGAAATATATACATTTAATATACATGCCTTGCTGCAAAATATGTAAATTCTGAAAGCACAAATATCTAACACACACAAGGAACATTTACCATATCCGACAACATTTTGTCAATGATATTCATGTAGGGTCTCAGAGGGTCACGTTTTGACACTTGCTTTGATGTTGCTTGAGCAACCTAAAATAACAAACAATTATACATTATAAATTATAAATATATAGTGAGAGGTGATAGAGCTCGTATCTTGATGTAAATAAAGGAAACATGTACTTACAACAATAGCATTTGAAAGATCTTGATGAGCGTCGTCAAGTTTAACAGCCATTCTAGCGACTTTATGAGAAAGAACCTTTTGGCGAGTGCTGTAATCAGCATTTATCCAGATACCTTTTGGAATTTCACTTAAACCAAAACCAAGAAGAAATGCACCAGTCACGAGTCCAAATGTATTTGAACATGCCATGGCAAAACCCATTATACCTCCACCCCTGACAATCATTAGAGAAGTATCAAAAACAAAGTTCTTAAAATAACTAAACGAGTTTACACTATAGGGATACAGATATATAGATCCTATACGTAACACTGGAGAAAAAACAGATACATATATTGATTTAAAAACTAAGGATGCCATTTGTAGCTCTATATGCATACACTTGCAACATAGTATGTGAATATAGTGAAACTGATTTTCATTCTGATTCTTTGATTATTTAAGGTCACTTTATATGCAATCCTAAAAGAATCAAAATTTGCCAACACACCCAAACAGATGATTATCTATTTATCAATTTAAGGCAACTTCAAACGGTAAAAACACATTTTTATTATAAATGATTATCTGATTCTGTCTTTTCCATCTAATATAACCACTTTCAAAATGCAAAGCCACAAATCCCCTTGTATCAAATAGAGAATAACATAGCAATGCCACAGTAAATTATCATCATATATATTAAAGAGTGTCGAGCCTAACTGAACGATGATTCAGTAAAAGAAGAAGCATCAACATGTGAATAACAAAACATAAATTAGACATCAGTAAACATATATAATCTAGGAATACGCAAACAACATCAGAAATAAGTAACCAGAACTTGCAACAAAAATAATGAATCGTCAGCAAGTAAGGGTACAAAAAACAAACCAGTTTCTATGCAGAAGAATGAGAAGTATTAGTCCGCAAAATGCCACAGCACCAACAATCAGATAAAATACTAAATTTACATGTATGCTGGTCTTTAGTCTTTCTTTAACAGTGAAATCCCCGGCATCTTCATAACCCTGAAGGATAGGTACCACAGCCCTGCTTAGACAAACCGTTCAACATAAATATATGAGAATATGATGCATCTAGGAGAAGGAGTTCTGAAAAACGATCAACAAAAGGATAACAAAGTACATAAACTTTAATCATACCAAGTAAGTAAAAATGTACTCCAATATGACCAACTCCAAAAGAAGGAAATCCCTCCTTTATCATGATCACTCATAGCCTGCAACACAAGAAAATTCACCAGCATGTTTTAAAGTACTAACATATATGTACAACAGAGCTATGTTACTTAAGGCAACCAGAAGACATTTCATTCTTATCATTATAATACTCTTCCAATTCCTTTTTAGTGTCAACATTTAACTTCAATCAATGGCATTATCGTAAATTTCATCCAAGTGATAACAAAAAGTCAAAAACAATCTTCACGTTGTTGGTGATTTTAGTGTCATCGCTTACATTTTATGTAATTGTGATTTACTTGAGATCAAGGGCTTAGTCAGGTTTATCTTATAGTCTAGTCAGGAGGTGCGGAGTGTACACTCGTTCTAACTAGCTCGATGCCGCCACAACTAAGTTCAGGGTCAAGGGGGCGAACCCACTTACGGGGTGAAGCGACAGAGCCCCTTGTTGCGACTCTTCCAACCAAAAGACACACCTTTTCCCAACACTCTTCCTGCCAACTGCTTTTAACCGAATATAACTAACTTTCGATTATGTTTTATAAGACAGAATGATCTCTTCCGGACAGAACACACATAAAAACTTTATGTGTATTGCTTTGTTCTCTGGTACCATTAGAAACAAAGGGTGATTCAGTGAATTATCCAATTGAGGATTTCGTGATACCGGAGGCCCGTGGGGTCGAAATACGTCAATCTGAAAGTGATCTCTACACAATTCACATATCAGGATAGTTTGGTTATTACCACTCACTCACAAACCCAAAATTCTAACACGCATTATTTTCAATACCATCATTAGAGCATTACAAACCATATACATATCATTGGAGCATTACTCTACCATTAACTCGAGGTATGCACTATCAAGATTTTCAGATCTTTTCACAGTGCATAACGTAACTACATTCGCCCAATAATTAATTAAGGTTTAATTCTTCAATCTAAACAATTTCACAATAATCATAACCCGAACTAAAATCCACAATTCCAACTTCAATTTAAATAGAATTAACAACATGCATTTAAATAGATAATTACTTACAGTCCAAATATCAGCAGGAACGAGGATGATAAAAGACAAAGAACAAAACCAAGTGTATCCGACAGTAAACAAGATATGACGTGGCACATCTGGACCAGCAAAGTAACGTAAAGTAAACATCACCATTCCCATTGTTAATGGGAGCGAAATCAAATAAAACACCCACATGATTCTTTGGTTTTTTTGGAGAGATCAATGATGTTATCGGAGGGGCATCGATTTGATTATGAATTTATGAAGATGAAGAATAAGAAGAAGATTTTGGTTGGGTTTTTTTTATTTTTAATAGATTGTTGAGGAGTGCTTTTCCTTAATGGTGTAGCACCTACTTTGTTTTGTTTTCAACTTCTTCTATTTTCACACGCTTTTTAAACAATGTGTTTGTGCATTACTCCGCCACGAGTCACGCCTGCCTAAATCAAATTACTCCCATTCTTTTCTCTCAATTTTTTTTATCTACCTGAGCGGTTAGTGGTAAGTATTAAGCGTTCTGAATTTTAATGTCAGTTAGCCAAGCATTTAAGAGTGGTGGCTATTTTTTTGGAATGTTTTTTTTTCAATGCGTTACTACTATGTTTGGTGACACGTAGCAGTAAGCAGAAGTAGGAGCAGTAAGCAGTAGCAATTAGCAGAACCAGTAAGCAGTAGTTGTTTGCTAAAAAAATGTTTGGTAAACGTAGCAGTAGCAGTTACTATAAACTGTAAATTTACGAAAAAGGACATAATAAATCGAGTTTATCGATTTCGGATTGATATCGACTCGGGTGATTCGAGTTAATCGGGTTGGCTTGTTTAACTTAACTATGATAGTTTGTAGCCTAACCACTTAATCGTAGTGTTCAAATATGAACATCTTCACCTTGAAACATTCTTGTAGACAATCAGATCGTGCATTGACACACGGATGAAAAAAACAATTAATATAGTAATACTTTTATCGAGAGATACAAGTATCAAACTATCGAGTCTAAACTGTTGTGACATGAATAATCATGCATGAATTACATACAATGATCTTATAATATCTTATTATGAGTAATCAAACATACAAATACGTACTAGTATATACATGGCTTGTGGTTATATATTACAGTATAACATAAGCATGCTCACTTTCACTTTACCTGCTATATTAATGTTATTTTGAGGGTATATAGGTAATTTTAGATTTAAAACGCTCGAACATAGTTGGAACGCTTCGATCATCAAGCATTTTATATGGAAACAGTTAGACAGTTTCTAAACTCTTCTACTTTGTTGCCAAACAAGCTTCCGGTTGCTACTTGCCACTCCGAAATGCTCCAAAAATCTTGGTGCCAAACATAGCCTATGAAATAGCATTTAAGAGCTTTGAGCATTGAAGAGTTGTTTTACACATTATAATTACAACTATAGCTATGTTACCAATGTTAAAATAATAAAGATACATTGTATCTTATGGGAATCTTATTTTATAGCAAGTAACACCACAAGTTGGTTATGATCATGTCATGGATGATGTATCAAGACATCAAGTGTGCCTATAAAAGGCAATGAGGCATCCTCATTTCAAACATCCAATTCTCTTATTGTCTTTACACATTCTTATGTGTATTCTCTCCCGGTATTTTAATCTATTAGAGAGTTTGTAGTTAGTTCCTAGTAACAATGGTGTTCTTGTAACTAGAGAAACTGTAACTCCTAGTTTCATAGTGAAGTATCTTTCCTTGCCAGTGGTTTTTACCCTATTGGAGTTTTCCACGTTAAATCTCCGTGTCATCTTTTATTGCATTTCATATTTTAAGTCGTGGGTTTGCTTAAGTTTGGTGTCACTTTTCTCAACAAGTGGTATCAAGAGCTAAGGTTGGGTGTGTGTATAATTATTTATTTTATGCTCTGTGGTTGCCACCTTATAAGTGGACCCTCCACATCAAAAGATAAATAAGACTATACTCACTTAAAAGGTGTTTGTTACTATTATCAAATAATAGTTGTGACAAAAAGTAGATTGTGATTGCAGTAATGGCGACTGTAGAAACTAGAAGGGGGGTTGAATAGTTTCTCTTCCGTTTATGTCCTAATTAAAATTCCTTTCAATTAGGTTTGTCTCAAAACTACCTTTTACTTGAAAGCTAGTTGCATAATGATTAGGTTTAATTCTAATGCATTAACAATGACAAGTAATAGATGTGAATGATATGATAGTAAGAATAAGTAAAGAGTAAGGAAAGAAACAACCTAATAGGAAGACACCAAGATTTATAGTTGTTCGGCAACGAAGCTCTATCTTCGTTCCTACTCCACTCCTCGAGTACACCTTACTCGAGATTTCCACTATATCCACAAGCTCCCTTCTTGGCGGAGAAACCTTACAACGTCGCTTACATTATTTTCCAACACTAAGCTAAATGTCGAGACCTAATCTTAGCTAGGACTAATCTACACAACGTCACCCACTTCACCATTTTACGACACAAGGCTAGATGTCGAGTTCTAATCGAAAGATAGAACCAATCTTCACAACGTTGCCTACTTCACTATTTAACGACACAAGGCTGAGTGTCGAGTTCTAATCGAAAGGTATAACCAATCTTCACAATGTTGCCTACTTCACTATTTAACGACACAAGGCTAGATGTCGAGTTCTAATCGAAAGGTAGAACCAATCTTCACAACTCTTCACTTTGAAGCTAAGTGAGAACTTCACTAGACACAACTACATCACTTTAGAGTTTAGTGAGAACTCACAAGACACAACTACATCACTTTATAGTTAAATGAGAACTCACAAGACACAACCACATCACTTTATAGTTTAGTGAGAACTAGCAACTCTTCACTTTGAAGCTAAGTGAGAACTCCATAAGACACAACTACATCACTTTAAAGTTTAGTGAGAACTCACAACTCATTCCTATTACAACTCAATAAAACACATATCCAAGTATACACATGTAACTTGGATCTACACAACACAAATCCAAGTATACACATATACAATGGATTTACACAAGATTAGATCCATGTATTCACAAATACATTAGATCTACACAAGACTCAAATAAAACAAATGATGAACATGACTAGATCTTTAGGAGAGGATCTTCATCAAGGCTTCATTTTTAATCACATCACAAGTGTGTGAGAGATCTTCTCTTTCGACAAGGTAAAGAAGGAGATCAAGGAGATAATCATAAGTAAACATACTTAACACATTAAGTGATCATTTATAAATGATTAGGAATTAGAAAGGAAAAGGATAGCAAAAAGAGTGTCCAAAAAGGGTTGTGGAAAATGCAGGTTTGATCCACTATTTATAGGAGACAAAGACCAACGGCTCTCTGAGCACGGTGCCTTAATTATGCTTGTGGTCCTTTATCGCTAAGGATCCGCATAGGCCTTTAAGGGACCGTGCGCATAGACTCCGCTCCCTTTTGTCTTTCAGTGGGGAAGTAATATCTGAGGTAAGTTTTTACCTTCAAAGGATATTCCTATGGCATTTGGAATATGCCATATTCAAATTTACATTTTCCATTTTAATAAAACATTTTCTTAAAAAGAAAGTTTATTAAAAATCTTTTGTCACATTTGACAAAATGTAAGTTTAGGATTAATCACTTTTATGATCACTAATCATGATTAAGATATGTTAGTGCAATACTTAAATGATTATTACCTTGATGATAGTGTTTGTCAAATAATTCTTCGTATGGTTGTATTTGACGATAAATGTTTTTAATTTATCGTGATCAAAACTAAGAAAGATTAGCTAACACTAATAATGTTTTTAGGCGTTGCTTTGCATTAACAATCTCTCATTTTTTTTATTACGACAAACTATAAACTCATTTATGTAAAATCCAAAATAGTTCGAATTATTAACGAGTTTATCACTATCATTTCTCCCCCTTTGACGAAGAAAAAAGGATGCAAAAAGTCTTTGAGGAAGACAAGAATTGGACTTTGCAAGAAGCTCCCCCTTGGTGCTTACTCCCCTTGCTTGAGGAACCAAGAAAATGAGCTTAGGTGACATGCTACACAAAGGTTGGTAGAGAGAAAAGAAACACCATTGTATATATAGTCACTATCTACTGAGTAACTTGAGAGGGAGAAAGAAAATAAATCTCAAATTAGAAGTAAGTATTTGCTAAGAATGTCCAAGGAGGGTGTATTGACAAAATCAAAGTTCAATTGGTGGAATAGAGGTAGAAAAGAAACATCCAAACCAATTGAAGTGATAGTATGTCAAAGGGTTAGAAAATTAAAATTGGTGGAATCACCCAAAAGCAATTGTAAGTTTTAACCATGATCTACTCTAAACAGTGTGTGAAAACGAATTGGTGGGAAAGGGAGTAACATAAATAACATTCATATTACATAAATGTGAAAGAACAAACAAATGGAAATATTCATACACACAATATGAATATTCAACACAAGACATAAGGAAAATAAACAACAAAAGCATAAACTACTCTAGTAGTGATAATCCTCCAAGATTGCTTAAGTTGACTCAAACAATTAAAACACAAAGTGTGCGTTAATTGGAAAAATAAGACGACGAGGCATCATTCGAAGATTTGTTCACGGGAACAAATACTTTGAGAGGAGGTCGATTGAGAAGAAATTCAAGAAAATTTAGCTTGACATACACATGAGCAAGTTCAGTTTGTTGAAATCGACAACAAGCACACGAGCTTCCATGATGTAAACAAAGTCGTTGGATGGGGGAGGACCATCAAGATAAGAATGTGGTGGTGGAGAGGGAGATAATGGATAAGAGATGTTTTCACGATGCCTAGTGAGATTTGGGAAAGAAGATATGTCATTTAGAGAAGGTATGTTGCAAGGTTTAGGTGGTGGTGGACGAAATTCTCTTTCTCTGGTAATTGGATCAATTGAGAAAGTCTCATTCCAGTACGCAATGAGAGAGAAATAATTCTCGCAAGGTTTGGAAGAACATGAATCATGATGATCCTTGTTTTTCTTGACCCAAATAGGTCGAACCGAGATTTTCGGTTTCTTGGAAATCTTAGAAGAAGAAGCTTTGGGTTTAGAAGATTGTGACAAAGAGATGTCAAGGTTAAGATTAGGAGAGTTAGGTAGTGTGAGGGATGAGAAGAAGAACTCCCAAAAGAAGAGAATTTAAAGAAAGTAGACAAGTCAAAGATTTGAAATGAAATCAAAAGTTTACAAGGAATGTTTAGCCAAAATTGGTAAACAAGGAATCTTGAAAAGACTGTGGTCAAATAGGAAAGACCAAAAACGAACCAAAAATGGCCTGCTGTCTGCGGTTCCTTAAAGGAACCAGCGGTTCCTTATATATAAGGTACCGTGCGGTCTTTGGAGATCCGCATACAGTGGACATGAAAAAGCAATTTTACAAGGTTTTGAGAAAAACTAAGACATTTTCAAAAAATTGCAAATCTTGGATTTTTACCATTTTTAGCATTAGATTATGCTTTGGTTGCACAAAAATCAACACACTCACAAAGAGTGTCTTGAAAAAGGGTGAAAAATATTTAGATAACATTTTGATCCAATTTTAGTCAAGTTTTAAAGGTTGTGATAGATTTAGGTTCAATTTTAAATAAAATTAAAGTTTATTAGTGTGAGCATATAGGTTAAAACCCACAAATACTAAATCCATAACACATCTTCATGAAAACTCATTAAGGAAAGGAAATACAAGAAATGAAAAACAAACTAGCTATTACAAAGTTAGCTAAACTAGTTCTCGATAGATAGTCTTCCTTGGCTTGATTTTTCTTTTTGAAAACATTTATCTTTAGTAAATCATCATTCATCTCCTAGGAGGTGGATGATTAGCAAATAAGTTCAACAAGAAGCTTTACAACTTGATGTGAGCACCAATCATCTCCAACCTAAGGATATCAATGAGGTGGAAGTTGTTTAAGCAACAAGGACAATTGGTTCCATTGTGCATGAAAAAGTCAAACAAGTGTGGATCACCCAAGAAGCGGGAAATAGGAACACCCAAAAGTGGAGTGTTTGTTAGAGGAGGAGGCATGGTGTTCAAAGGTGAGATGGGTGAATTTGATGGGGTGAAAGGTGAGAACAACTCGTTCATCCTAGATTGGAATGAAGATGAAGTAGAACCACGTGAGAGGTTAGTACCATGAGTTGAGCATGTCTTGCATGGAGCAAGAGGTGGTGAGATGAAAATAGGAGAAATTTCACTCTTAGGTTTGTGAGAAGATGGAGAACCAAGTTTAGGAAACTTGAATTTCATCTTAGGGTTTCTTTTGGATGCGGTTTGTTTGGAAGAATTTGAGGACACCATGGTTGTGTGTCAAGGTTTAGAAGAAGGTTTGAAGGATGGAGAAGCAGATTAATCAAAGGAGGTTTAAGAAGGGAAGGAGGTGATCCAAACAAGTAATAAGTTAAAAGTCACTTTGGTGAATAATGAATTTAGGTAGGCTAATTTAGGAAAAAGCTGGTCTTTTAGCAAAAACTTTATCAATGTTTACAAAGATTTAGGGAAAACAGTGTAAAGCAAAGATTCTGTCGAGACTAGAGCGCGCGGATCCTTAAATAGGACTACGGTTCTTTATCACTAAGGAACCGCCAGTCTTTAAGGATCCGTGGACAGTGGCCTCATAAAAAGGATCTTCTAGTAAATTTCAAAAGCCCAGATTTTTTTTACAAAGATTTATCACGCCAAAGTAGACTAGTGACCAAAATTTAGAAAGCTAACTAACACATAATTTGTCAAGCCAAAGTAGACTAGTGACCAAAATTTAGAAAGCTAACTAACACATAAATGCACGAAGTCATGCATATCGAAAGATCGATAGCATGAACGAATAAGGATTAAAATAACTAGCAATCCAAACACAAAGTATTAGTTAAAGAACACCGAATCCTAAGAACAAGAAATACAAATAAGTCCAAGAGCCACACGTGGTAACAACCATGAACAATACTTCAACACACTTTCATTCACTAACATTTCTCCATTGTCTTGATCCACTTCTTAGATCTCCTATAAGACGATGCTTGATATAGAATTCATAGTCAGAATCAATTTCTAGAGAAGACAATTGAGAGATGGTAGATGATAAATTATTGCTAGAGTTGAGAGAATTGTCTTGAAAGAAATTTCCATCTTCATTTGAATCATTCTTGGGTTCAAGTGAGAGGTTTTCTTCAATAGGAAGCATAACTCGATCCACAAAGTGAAATAATGAAGCATTTAAAGGTGGAAAGTTAAGGAGAGTTTTTCTAAGAAGGCGAGAGAGAATCATAGCAAAAGGGAGACTAGAGTGAGACCCGGCGAGACAAGCAGGCACATGGTTGCGATCACCACCGAGACACATTTCATTTTCGCTAATGATTTCGGCCCAAGGGATCATAAAATCATTAATATCGCTAGTGAGTAATTCCTAAGGAGTGATAGAACGAGCTTCTCCTTCAAGTTTACCAAGAATAGGATATTCACGAGGTTTAGCAATGGCACAAAAAATGGCCGAGCCGAGGGTAGCTCGGTCACGTAATGCACATCAATAGGGGCCGATTCCAAAGAGTTTATACTCCAAGTATCGGTGAACCTACATTGACCTTTGTATGGAACATTGAGAATTTCACCAAATTCTTCAAGAGTATATACAAAGGTTTTCCCCTTGATGAAAAATCTTATTGATAAACCTTTATTGACGCACATTAATGTGTATAAGCTAAAGATTTCCAAAAGGAAGGAAGGAAAAATTGGCTCATCAATATCAAGCAAGCACTCAAAGCCAATGCATTTGAACATGAATCGAATGAAGTCAAGTCCAAGAAAGTTAGAAGGAACAATTCGTCCTTCATGAAAACTACGAGACTCTAGAGATCGAAAAGTATTTTGAAGGGAACGATATCGACATTAATAAGAAAGATTAGGCATGTATTCTCTAGTTTTCTCATGAACTTTATGAGTTTCCAAATGCATGATCAAGTACCTAAACATAAAGCAAATATTGTTCCAATTTTATGTTACATAATGACTTAAAAATCAAATTGATAAGAGTGTGTTTAGTCAATTTCTTGATAAACAAAGGGTTAATCCTTGTCATTCTCATGTTCACAATGAACTTAATTCATCATTGACTAGTACATATGAGTAACGCAAAATCAATCATGAACTTGAACAAAGGTTTTTAAAAAACATTTTTAGGTAAGCATTAACAATGTAATTACCAATTTTGTTTATGGGTTCATATTATAATAACCCGAACTAAACATCATTATTTTACCCTAACTATGTAACGGATTTTGAAATTCTAAGTGATGATAAGTATTGTATTGTTTGACGGTTTATGTTGAAACCGGTAATGTGTGGTTATATTTAGTTGTTGTGACGATTGAAGAGTACTAATAGTGATCGCGATGCCAATGGATGCCCAAATATTATATATTAGTATCGATTATTTTGATATTTGAGATTTCTAAAATTTTTATTTCATTACGTATTAAGTCGAGTCGAACTTTACTATTTTGTTTTGTGTGCGTTTAATTATTAAGACAATCGATTTAACAAACGAGATTTATATTTTTATGAACCCGGGACGAAACCCGACTCTCGTAAATATTTATAAAATTGAATGGTAGTCATTTCCCGCTTTTTAACTAGTATTTTACAACTTGGTCTACAAGAATACCCATATTGCAATTTTGACCCTTCCTCCACCATATAAAAGCCTCCAAAAAACACACACGTGTATTATTTGAAAGTCCCAAAATACGATTATTGTTGAAACTAAGACACGAAAACAATAACACACAATAGATATACTTTTCAAACGAGTAATCCTTTATTAACTATTATCAACAAAGTATTACAAAGTGTTATGAATACACATGTTGAATAACAACAAGAAATGAACCCTAGAACAAGTAAACTTGATTCGAGACTCAAGTTTACAAGTGAACCAACGAGTCGCTGATGGACAGCTGAGGCCTCAGTGGTTCAAGTGGGAGAAAGAACTTAGATAAAGATTCCAAGCACAAGGGTTGAATCTTAACTTCTTTCTCATCCCCTATTTATAGTGGTACGAGGTTGTATCCTTAGTGGGGGTAGTTGATACGTGTCATCTTCTGAATGGAAGAGTACAACGTATTAAATGCATGTCCAAATCGAGACATGCCTTTAACTACTTTAGGTAAACAGTTCTGCCAACTGTTCACCTTTGTCCCACTAGGTCGTACTAGGCATTGACTTTGAATCTCTTGTTTTGTCCCGCTCAAAACACTTGTAAGATTCTCCCGCCTAAACTATAAGGGGTTGGATAAGCTTTGCTTGATCCAAGTCTCTAGGGTTCTTAAGTGATCTCTGAGTGTTGTCAACTCAGAGATCCTTGAACACCAGTGCATTCCTTTGACATCCCAGCTATCCATAATCGCTGGTGAGTCTGACTTTAGATTGTCTTCGACTTCTCTGACGTTGTCTTTGACTTGAATGATCCTGGTGTGCCAGCTAAGGCTTTGCCTTCCACTGGTCTAGTCTCTGTCGCTGGTCCTCTCAGCGACCTTTCAACACTTAGTCTAATTTAAACAAATCTAGACAGGGCCATAGTTAAAACTTTCATTGGCCCAACAATCTCCCCCTATTTGTTTATAAATTATACTAAGTCTAAAATTATTGTAAGTGAGTACACAACTTCTTCTTACACATAATTTAACAAACATACCTCAAAGTTTTATTAATCAGAATGAACCTAGTCTATTACAATAGCACCCTAAGGTGAAAACATAAACAAAAATAAGTAGGTTCTTCAGCGATCAAGACCTTGATCACAGATTCTCTGGGCTTCGACTTTGTCACTCCTAGAGTTAATGACAAGTTCAATTTCAAAATCGAACTCATCAGCTTCTTTGCAATTTCTAAGGATGCCCTGCTTGAGTCTGATCAGCTGAATGGTTGATGCCAGAGGTAGCTCATTCAAACGCTGAAAAGCATAATCACAGTTACCATTCATAAATACCATACCTGCCTCTGGCTCAGTGTAAACTTGGCCTTCTATGGGTTTGGTGATTTCCTTGGGAAGGACCAAGTTTCTGAGCATCCCATCGACCACTACATCTTCAGTGACCAACCTTTCAGTCAGAGGCCCCATTGGTGTTTTTCTTTTTCTTTGCACCTGAGAAGATGATTGAGGGGAAAGCTGTGGAGGTAGGGGTACCTTCAGCTTCTTTGCAGTATCTCTTACCCAATTGAGTTTTGCTTGAATGTTTTTCATCATTTGGGCAGGACCAGGCCCAGTCTTCTTTTGGGCAAGAGATAGTATTTCCAACCACTCAGAGAGGCTCAGATCTCTGAGTTTGAAGTCGCTGGAGACTTTATAATTCTGCATGTCATTCTCCCTATAAATAGTCATTACCACCTTTTTGTCTTTGTTGGTGAAGCATGTGTACTTGGTGATACGACCTGGTTCAGATCTCTGGTTGACCAGCCTTTGATATTCTGTTAAGAGGTTGTTCCTCTTAACCTCCAGTTCCTTGAGTTTAGCCAGTTGAGCTTTCTTAGCAGAGGGAGAGAGCTTGTCCAGAGCTTCTTTGCTCCTTAGTTCAGCAGCCCTGATATTTGCTAACCTTTGATGTTCAAGGATTTGGGCTTTGGCTTGCTCTGGGGTGAGTGGTGGTTCATCAGCGCTTTTGAATTTGTTGAGCTCAGAGTTTTTGGAGGGTTTGGATCCACCTTCAGCTTGAAGGGAGTGTAGGGTAATTTCAGGTTGCTCAACTGCAATCCCTTTACCTTTATCTTTCACAGAATCAGCAGCAGGTTTGAAGGATCTCAGAGGAGTGGGTGTTGGTATTTCAGGTGTAGGCTTTTTCTTCTGCTACTCCCCCGTAGATACAACATCATCAGCTTCTTCTTCAGAAGAGGAGGCAGACTTCTCCCCCTCAGGCATAGCCCCAGCAGGTGCTCTGCCTGAACCTGCCTTATTGAAACGAAGGAACTCCTGGTGAACAAATATGCAAATTTCCTTGAGTTCACCTTGGAGAAGTTCCTGAAGAAGAAGTCTTGAGGGTTCAGCAGCCTGAGCTATGGCTGCAACATTTGCCTTTACCGCTGAGGTTAGAGCAGATGGGATGTACGTCTGAAGACTCTGACTGATTAGGTCAGGTAGTTGTGCCTTCAGAGCGTTGTTCAGCAGTTGCGGAAGCAGTGCGGTCATGGAAGACTCCACTGATGAAGTTAGTGAGGTTTCCAAGTTTGTAGTAAGCTCCTCAGCAGCATGAGTCAGGGTCTGGATCTCAGAGAGAAGAGCTTCGTTTGTGACTTTGGGTTTAGTGATGCTGATATCCCCTCTCTTTTCCCATAAAGCCTCAACAGCCAGTTCCTGTACATCTTTCATTCGTGGGACTTGTGCTGACTTGCGTGAGAGGAGGTATTCCAGGTGTTGCTTAGCCCCCAGCTCCATGACACTTGGCAAGGTGGGAAATGGAACAGGTGCAGGGGAGCTAAGTCTCTGTTCCCATAGCCTTTTGGCAGTTAGTTCTTGAACATTAGGAAGGGAGGGGACAGAGACCGGTGTCAGCTCAATGGAGGACAGGTTGTAGTCATCAGTGCTCATTTCCTCAAAGTCAGAGGTGAAGGGGCCTTCCTCTATAATAAGAACTTCATCATCAGGCAGAGATTCGAAGTCTGAGAGGGCATCAAGATCAATTGTGGCACCTTTAGCGGAATTGTCATCAGCAATCAAGTAAGCATCATTGTTAAGTTGTTCCTGATGAAGATTGTGAGCCTGTGATAAGAGTTATTAGTAACCAGTTATGAAAAATAATGCAGTTATAGATCGCCAGTCGCTGCCCCTAAGAAAGCTGGGTGTGATTATCCAGCCCCCCCTAAGGATTTCTCCTTGGGACTCTTTTAATTGTGAAATAGGTATGTTAAGGATCGCCATTCGCTGCCCCTAGGATAGCTGGGTGTGATTATCCAGCTCCCCCTAAAGGATTGCTCCTTGGGACTCTTTTAATGTGAAATAAAAGTGTTGGAGGATCGCCATTCGCTGCCCCTAGGATAGCTGGGTGTGATTATCCAGCTCCCCCGTAAGGATTACTCCTTGGGACTCTTTTTATGTGAAAGTTATGAGGTGAATGGTCGCCGTTCGCTGCCCCTAGGATAGCTGGGTGTGATTATCCAGCTCCCCCTGAAGGATTTCTCCTTGGGACTCTTTTATTGTGAAAATGATATGGGAATGGTCGCCTTTCTCTGCCCCTGGGATAGCTGGGTGTGATTATCCAGCTCCCCCTGAGGGATTACTCCCTGGGACTCTTTTAATTGTGAGTTAATATGAGGGTGATGGTCGCCTTTTATCGCTGCCCCTAGAAAGACTGAGGGTGATGATTCAGCCTTTCCAAAAGAATAAATTCTTTGGGACTCTTTTATTAATGATGGGGACCCAGAGTCACTGAGAAGTGCAGAGACTCTGGGTCGGGACTTATATGTGCTCAGGTTGTTGTTTGCCAAGAGCACAGTCCAGAGGTTGAAGGATCATCGGGGTGCGTTAGAAGCACAAGTGAATCATTTCCTAGTGAAGACAGAGTGTACAGAGAGTCCTAAAGGTCTAGGTGCTGACACAGACACGCTAAGAGTTGAGGCAAACTCTAAAATACATCACTCTCTCCTACAGATAATGAGAGCGAATGTATGTGGACCTCTGAGAGGAAAAATAAAGGTCAGACTAATACCTGAGTGATATCAGCGTGGAGAGGGATCTTAGTCGTCTTCGCTGACATGGAGACACTAGACTCTGGTTGTTTGTCAGCAATGGGCTCTACTACCACATCCACCAGAGAAGGGGATGGGTTCTTCTTTGTCTTTGTCTTCTTGGAAGGATTAACAGAAGGGGTTTCAGAGGAAAGGGGGATGTCTTTCCTCTTCTTCTTCTTTTCCTTAAGCACCTTGGGCTGAGAAGTAGATTGCACAGAGGTCTTGGACAGAGGCTTATCAGCCATACTTTCAGCATTCACCTCAGGTTGAGGGATCAAGGGCTCATCATCCTCAGCAAGTAGTCCAGCAACCTTCATCATATGCCTGGTAAGAGGCACTTCATCTTCAGTTGGAGCTTTCAGTGATGCAGCGGTGATATGATGAGAGGGAAAGGAGTGTAAGGCATCATTGGTGTAGGATTCACCAAGAATATCTTCTAAGACAAGAGAGAGATATCTGGTGTAGCAGATGGTGGCACCACGAGTCTTCTTTCCTTTGTTTTCCAACTTGGCAATGAGATCGGTGTATAGTATGTGGGCGATACCAATGTCCAGACCCCAGATTAAGCTGTAGGCAATGGCCAGTTGGGAGCCATTCAGTTGGTCGTGAGAGCCAGTGTTCCCTCACAGACATTTGACAATGTACAGCATCAGCGTTCTCCATGTGGGAGAGAAGTAATTGACCTTAATGAGGGATTTGCTTTGGAAGCCAGCAGCAGTGAAAGGTTGTTCATGATCATCATGAGGTTGAAGGGTGTCCAGAGCTTTTCTCACGGTGGCACTGGTGGGTAAAGCTGACATGTTATTGTTGTTGTAAGGAAGTCCAATGGCTGTGGCAAAGGTTGTGAAATCAAAGGTGAGAGGTTGAGGATGGGTGGAAAGGTTGAAGGTGATTTGGGAAGAGGATGGATCGACTTCAGCGCTGTACCAGAACTCTCGAAGGTATTGTGAGTAACAAGTGGAGGGTTCCTTGGTGATAGCTTCGCCAATGGTGGAGTTCTTGAGGAATTGGAACAACGGATGGTAGAGAGGGTTGTTGTGTTCGAGAAGAGCCACACAGTTATTCAAAGCAATCTTGCCATCTGAGATCTCGAAATCGACGTTTGTGGCGGCTTGTACAACGAAGGTTTGGTTTGGTGAAGAAGACGCCATTGTTGTGAGTTTGAAGGTGGTGAGAGAATGGAGAAGATGAGAAGGTATGTGTGAGAGAAGATTTTCAAAGTGACAAGAAATAATTTTGGGTCAAGGGTTTTGAAAGGTTTAGCCGTTTTTCAATAAGAGCATTAAATGCAAAGATTAACCTTTTTCAAAAACTCGTGGGTCCCCTTGACCTTTCATGGTATACTTGTCCCCTTGGAAAGCGGGAAAGTTGGTGGCATAAAGAGATAATCATTTGAATTTAATATCTGATTAAAAACATTCCCATTGAAATGTAACTACCTCGTTACATTCAATTCCCTTAAATGCCCAGAGACAGAGGTCATCATCAGATTTATTTGACAATATTGAGCATTCCCAGCTCAGCGACAAGCCTAGTAAAACTTGGCTCAGCCAGCGGCTTAGTGAAAATGTCAGCGAGCTGGTACTCAGTGGGTATGAAATGTAGCTCAATATCACCTTTTAGAATATGGTCTCTGATAAAGTGATACCTGATGTCAATATGTTTGGTTCTGGAATGAAGTACCGGATTATTGGAGATGGCTATGGCACTGGTGTTGTCACAGAATATAGGAACTTGCTCATAGTTAATTCCATAGTCAGCCAGCTGACTTTTCATCCAGAGAACTTGTGCACAGCAACCAGCGGCCGCAACATATTCAGCCTCAGCTGATGACATAGCCACAGAGTTTTGCTTCTTAGCACTCCAGCATACCAACTTTCCTCCAAGGATTTGACAGCTACCAGAGGTGCTCTTTCTGTCAAGGCAGCACCCAGCGTAATCTGAGTCGGAGTAAGCTTTGAGGTCGAAACCTGAACCATTTAGGTACCAGAGACCCAATGAGGGAGATCCTTTCAAGTACCTGAAAATTCTTTTGACAGCTACAAGGTGGGATTCCTTGGGGTTAGCTTGGTACCTAGCACAGAGACAAGTGGAGAATTGTATGTCTGGTCTGCTTGCTGTGAGATACATCAGTGACCCAATCATGCCTCTATATAAGGTCTCATTGACAGAGACCCCTGAGTCATCAGCTCCCAAGTTGTTGGGAGGAAGCATGGGACATTTCACTGATGCACAATCAGACAGATCATACTTCTTGAGCAAATCTCTAGCATACTTTTCTTGACAAATAGAAATTCCTTTTGAATTTTGTTTGATTTGAAAACCCAAGAAAAAGGTTAGTTCCCCCATCATGCTCATTTCGTATTTTTTGGTCATAAGTTTGGCAAATTGTTTGCTCAAGTTAACATTGGTTGAACCAAAAATTATGTCATCCACATAAATCTGTACTAATATGACGTCACCCTTGGACCTATAGGTGAACAAGGTTTGGTCAATGGTACCTCTGACAAATTTATTTTCAAGAAGGAATTTTGAGAGAGTTTCATACCAGGCTCTGGGCGCTTGTTTCAGCCCATAGAGTGCTTTGTGAAGTCTGCAGACATGATTTGGGTAGTCACTGTTTTCATACCCTGGGGGTTGACTGACATAAACTTCCTCTGCAAGTTTCCCATTGAGAAAGGCACTCTTCACATCCATCTGATAAACCATGAAACCCATATAAGCTGCAAAGGCTAGGAAGATTCTGATGGCTTCCAATCTGGCCACTGGTGCGAAGGTTTCATCATAATCAATTCCTTCAGATTGGTTATATCCCAGCACCACGAGCCTAGCCTTGTTTTTTATAATCATACCAGCTTCATCCCTTTTATTTCTGTAGACCCATTTTGTTCCAACCACTTGCTTACCAGCTGGAGCTTTAACCAGAGTCCACACCTTGTTTCTCTTGATCTGATTGAGTTCATCTTGCATGGCAACAACCCAGCCTTCATCAAGCAGAGCAGCAGCCACGTTCTTAGGTTCATCCTCAGAGAGAAAATTTGCAAACAGGCATTCATTTGCAGAGGCGGTTTCCAGAGTTTTTAATTTTCCTCTGGTGGTGACTCCCTCAGAGGGTTCTCCAAGAATATTAACTAGAAGAATATCTTGGTTCCTACTCCATTTGGATTGTGGAGCAGGAGTCTCTGTGGGATCAGGAGTCACTTCAAGTTCAGGGAGTGATGGAGGTTCATCACATGTAATCTCTTCGTCCATGATCTCTTCATCTGATTGAATATCCAAAGTGACAGGATCAGCATTTTCTTCAGAGATTTGAGTAAGAGATTCAACACCAACAGTCTCTGGAGTGATGTCAGAGATGGAGTGAGGATCAAAAGCTTGAACATATGGGAGATCCTTGTGACGACTTTGAGATGATTCCTTGGGATTTGAGAAATCATCTTTGGGATAAGATTTAACTTCGTTGAAGTCAATGTCACAATCCTCTGAGTTGGTGTGTGTTATGACAGCGTCAGCTTCATTAAAGGTGACATGAATGGACTCTTCTAGTTCTTGCCTGCGAATATTGAATACTCTGAAAGATCTGGAGGTGGGAGAGTATCCAAGGAAGAATCCATCATCTGATTTTTCATCAAATTTACCCAGGTGATCTTTGTAATTGTGAATGAAAACAGGGCAACCAAAGACATGGAAGTAGCTTACATCAGGGGCTCTCTTCCTATACACTTCATAAGCGGTCTTGCCATGTCTCTTCACAATAATGGATCTGTTTTGTGTGTAGCATGCTGTGTACACAGCCTCACCCCAGAATTGTTTAGGAAGTCTGGATTCGCTGAGCATCGTTCTGGAAGCTTCAATGAGTGTTCTGTTTCTTCTTTCAGCGACACCGTTTTGTTCAGGGGTTCCTGGGTTTGAGAAGTTCTGTGATATACCCTTTTCATCACAAAAGGCTTCCATGGCATGGTTTTTGAATTCTGTGCCATTGTCACTTCTGATAGCCTTTACTCTGCAGTCATTGAGGTTTTCTATTTCTCTGATGAAGGACATGATTCTTTCAGCAGCATCACTCTTCCTCTTAAGAAAGAATACCCATGTGTATCTGGAGAATTCATCTACAATGACCAAGGTATATTTGTTGTGATTGAGGGATTGAGGTTTAACTGGTCCAAACAAGTCCATGTGAAGAAGATGAAGGCACTTGTTAATGGAGAATGATTGTTTTGTTTTGAATGAAGCCCTGTGATGCTTCCCTTTCTCGCAGGCTGAGCAGGGTCTGTCCTTGCTGAAGGTCAGAGAGGGAAGTCCAGCTACCAAGTCATTCTTTGCCAGTTTGTTGATGTTTTTGAAGTTGAGATGGGAGAGTCTCTTATGCCAGAGCCAATTTTCGCTATCAGATGCTTTGGCAAAGAGACAGGTGTTCTCTCCTTCAGGGGATGCCGTCATGTCAATGACATAGACATCCCTTCTTCTGGGTGCAATTAGAACGACATCATCGTCCTGATTGAAGATAGTTCCTTGGGTCTTTGTGAACAGAACCTTAAACCCAGCATCGCAGAGTTGACTGATGCTAATAAGGTTGTGCTTCAAACCATTTACATAGGCGACCCTTGTGAAGGTAATTCCATTGCAATCCACTGAGCCATCTCCTTCAGTGGCCCCTGAGGAGTCATCCCCAAAGACTACTTTTGGACCAGGCTCCTTCTTATATCTATGCAGATATTGTTTAATTCCTGTCATGTGTCTGGAGCACCCGCTATCCAAATACCAAACAGATTTCTTTAGGTATGCCTGCATAGATATAACAAACCAGATTAGTTTCTATGATGAACCCACTTTCCAGTGGGTCCATGCTGTCGCTGACTGGCGACATTGGGTCTTCTGGGCCTTTCTCCCCCTCTTTGGTTGCAATCCCTGGTTTCATGTCGCATGCTGCCACAGATGTCACAACCAGGGTAATGTTCACACTCATCAGAGTGGTGGTCATAAAAGCCACAATATTTGCAGGGAGGATTAGGCCTGTATCCCTGAGAACTTTCTCTGGATTTTGGTTGCTCAGGTCTTCTAGAGGGCCTGTGAGGGGTTTTAGATCTAAGCTGTGTTCGAGTTCTTTGAACAGCGATGATCTCCTCATGCTCTCTAGAAGAGTGTTCAGAGGACTCACATGTGATACACTTGGGTCTCTTGGAACAATCATCTGAGGAATGATTTTTGAACCCACAGTGTTTGCAAGGTCTGAATAGTGTTCTCCCCTTAGAGCTGCTGGAGCTTTCACCAAGGGAGTTAACAGAAGGACTGTTATCCTTGGGGTTGATTTTTTCTTTCAACCCTTTTACCTCTTCCATCAGGGTGAGGAGAAGTTTCTTGGTGGGAGATAACTCTTCGGTGGAAGAAGTGGGTATGTCAGTGTTTTTGGCCACATAAACCTTCTTGTGTGCTTTATCAGCAACTTTGGAAGTGAGGTTCCCAGAGGTTTTGAGAACAGGTTTTGGGCCAAGCAAGGAATCTGATGGGTTAGCACCAGCAAGCTTGGGAGTAGCTGATGCGTCAGATTCTTTGTCAGAGTCCTTCTCAACCACAGAGGTGGAGTGAGGAGAAGTGACTTCTGATGGGACAAATTTAACACTGGGCACAGGAATGTGGTTTTTGAACCTACCCTTACCCCCTATGGCTTGAACCACATCTCCTGGAATGGTTTCAGCAACTATTTCTTCCACAGTGGACTGGCCAAGGTTCCATTTTTTAATGGTTTTTCTCAAATCAGCGTTTTCATCAGTCAAAGATTCATTTTCAATGGACAACTTGCTGACCTCATTTTGAAGTTGATTAGCCATGTTCACAAAAGGTTTAAGATTAGCTAATTCAGATTGACAAAGACTCAACTCATTTTTGAGATTTTGAAACTTATTTAACAGATTTTTCCTTTGTTCTTCAACAAAATGGAGGTCAACTAAAGTGTAATCACTGACATGGTCTCTGTCAGGACCCTCAGGCATGGAAAGTAATCTTTGTACCTTTTTCATAGTGATGTCAACCCATTGACCTGATCTAGCTTCATTTTTACCAACCGCTGGTTCTTCATCAGCAACAGCCATGAAGGCTCTGACGGTGGTGGTTCCTTCATCTTCAGAGGTGAGGGGTTCATCATCCCAGTCAAAAGAAGCAGCTATTAGACCTTTTTCAGTCTTTTTGTTATCCTTCTTCTTGGCAGCATCATCAGCTTTCTGATTGAGTTTGATCAGCTCAGCTTTCAAGGCCTTGTATTTTACCTTGTAGTCCTTTTTACCCTCAGAGTCACTGAGAGAGGATTGCTTGAAAGGTGAGGAAGAGAACTTCTTTTTGCTGTTGGTTTTGCTGGATGATGGAAAACTGGGAGAAGATGTTTTGTTTGACCAGCAGTCCTTTTGGAAATGACCAGTCTTTCCACAAGTGTAGCATGACACTTTGGATTTGTCAATCTTGGCAGCACCAACTCTACCAGATCTTTTGTAGTATCTCTTCTGGTCAGCTAAGAGGGCTCTGTCATGGAATTCAGCATGTAATTCATCAAGGAATTCTTGACTGCTTCTTGTGTCTTCTTCCACGTCAGAGTCACTATCCTGAAAAGAGTGGTTAGCAACAAGAGCTTTTGACCCAGATATAGGAGAAGTAAATCTATCAGTCTCTGATTTGTAAATAGAGTCAATCAGTCCTTCTTCATAATTGTATCTACCAAAAAGTTGAGCAAGAGTATCATTTTTTATGGCATTATTTGCTCTCAGGGTTTGGTTAAGGCTAAGCCATTTCCTAGGCAAGCTGTTTACAAATGTGGCATTAACCTCAGCCTTGGGTAGTACAACACCATTGTTACCTAAATCATTCAGCAAGATCTTAAGTCTAGTGTAAGTTTGAGAAACAGTTTCAGTTTCCAAGGCTTTGAAAGCGTTAAACTTAAGTCTTAATGCTTGGATTTTGGTCTCTTTAGTCTCTTCTGGTCCTTCATACCCTAGAACCAACTCAGTCCACATTTCTTGTGCGGTATTGCACTTGATGATGGACTTCATAATGTTCTTGGGTAGGCAAGAGACTATTATACTTTTAAGTCTCTTGTCCTGGTTGGCCAGACGTCTATCAGCGGGAGACCATTGCTTAACAGGTTTCTTAATGGGTCTCTCTGGAGTAGAGGAAATAGCCAGCGGTACATAAGGACCATTTTCTAAGATTTCAAACAAGAAGGGTTCTAGGCCATCTAAGTATATAAGAAATTCACTTTTCCAACTTGAGAAATCTTCTTCATCAAACGCTGGAACATTAGACACATGTGACCCTCCACGATTATCAAGAAGTTGTGGAAGATCATCCTCATTTACACCAGTGCTTACAACAGGTGTAGGCATGGTAGTAGATGTGGTGGCTGGAGCGTTTGTTGAAGTATTTGCTTGGTTAGATTGACCAAACGGTGGTGGAATAGTTTCAATCATATTTGGATCTAGATTTTAAAAACTAGAACGGTTTTTAGAAAGGTTTTATAAATCAAACCGCTCTGATACCAATTGAAAGTCCCAAAATACGATTATTGTTGAAACTAAGACACGAAAACAATAACACACAATAGATATACTTTTCAAACGAGTAATCCTTTATTAACTATTATCAACAAAGTATTACAAAGTGTTATGAATACACCTGTTGAATAACAACAAGAAATGAACCCTAGAACAAGTAAACTTGATTCGAGACTCAAGTTTACAAGTGAACCAACGAGTCGCTGATGGACAGCTGAGGCCTCAGTGGTTCAAGTGGGAGAAAGAACTTAGATAAAGATTCCAAGCACAAGGGTTGAATCTTAACTTCTTTCTCATCCCCTATTTATAGTGGTACGAGGTTGTATCCTTAGTGGGGGTAGTTGATACGTGTCATCTTCTGAATGGAAGAGTACAGCGTATTAAATGCATGTCCAAATCGAGACATGCCTTTAACTACTTTAGGTAAACAGTTCTGCCAACTGTTCACCTTTGTCCCACTAGGTCGTACTAGGCATTGACTTTGAATCTCTTGTTTTGTCCCGCTCAAAACACTTGTAAGATTCTCCCGCCTAAACTATAAGGGGTTGGATAAGCTTTGCTTGATCCAAGTCTCTAGGGTTCTTAAGTGATCTCTGACTGTTGTCAACTCAGAGATCCTTGAACACCAGTGCATTCCTTTGACATCCCAGCTATCCATAATCGCTGGTGAGTCTGACTTCAGATTGTCTTCGACTTCTCTGACGTTGTCTTTGACTTGAATGATCCTGGTGTGCCAGCTGAGGCTTTGCCTTCCACTGGTCTAGTCTCTGTCGCTGGTCCTCTCAGCGACCTTTCAACACTTAGTCTAATTTAAACAAATCTAGACAGGGCCATAGTTAAAACTTTCATTGGCCCAACATTATTCACCACCAAAAATTTATCTCTCTACCCTCCTCTCTCCTTGCCGTCACCTTCAACAAACAAAACACCCCTTTGATCTTGATTTTTAGTATGATCCAAGAAAATCTAAAAGAAGTCCCATGTTTAGAATTTAGAGGTGATCATTTTGGTACAATTTTTAGCAACATGCAAGAACTTTCATTTTTTTAAATGATTTCATGATGATCATCTGGTTTGATCCATTTTTATTGTTGTAGTATTGTGTTATTATTATTCTATTTAAAGTTTTAATGGTTGCATGTTTAGTTTTTAATGTAGGTTTTGAAAGTATGAATCATGCAAGTGATTTAGGGGTGTTATGAGATGTTAGGAATGATTAATATAGCTTAGAAGGTTTGATGATGTTAAAAATGGGTTTTGGTTTTACTTATAAATGGGTATTTTACATCAGTGGGTTTAAGGCAGATTTTCGTGGGTATAAGTTTGAGAAAGTGTTGGTATGATTGGTTATTATTGTATTAGTCGTCGAGACGCTCATTTTGATATAATATAGAGCTTCTAATTTATAACGAGGACGAAGTTACACTAGTTTGAATATTCGTGTGTCGGGAGATGTGTATCGACACATACGAAATTATTGTCAATATTGGGTCAAATCTCGGGGACTGTAAGTTGAGTTTTATATATTTTCAAGGGCTGTTCTCAGGTTCTAAACCTAGTATATTGAGTCTATTTTCAAAGTCAAGTGTCGATTTTGTAAATGGGAATGTTTAACGAGGTTAAAATGGTTTTACGAGGCAAGTGTGCAAAACAGTCTAGTTTTTAATGTCTAAAGATGTGTCGAGCAGGTGGTTCTAAAATGTAAATCATTGAATATAATTTAAACTAAGTCTTTTACAGGTTATAAGTGACCTTGACACCAAGTTTCATCGAAATCGGACAAGTCTAGATAGGGTAGATCGGTGTGTACATTTGGAGTGTACTTGCTGATTTGTATTTTGGACACATAGTTCAATGTTCGTGAGTATTCACTATTGGACATGGTGACTTACTCAAGTGTTTAGTCATTAAATAATGACTTAGCTACTGTTCCGAGGGAAGTAAAGTGATAGTTTGACTCGAGTTGACTTGGCGTCTTATGACGGGTCAATGTCGAGAGTGCAAGTGTTTAAACGTGTAGTGTGGGATAAATGGGATAGTATGGATTCACTTGGTTCGTGTCACTAATTATGAAGTATGAATACTTTGAAAATATTTATGGCATATTATACTTAGTATATATCGATATTTGAGTTCGAGTCTTAACGCGCGCCTTATTTGTTAGGTGGCGGATTTTGACGTGTATATTTAGGAGGCATCTTCACTTCCGCGATCACTACTACTGCTAGCTTCATGTATTATCTAAGGTGAGTTTATAGCCTCGCTTTATACTATCTTGTAAATGATTTTAACTCGCAAGGGGGAATACATGTTGTTTTATAAAATGAACACAAGTTGTTTTTGGTATGCTTGACCGATATGATGATAAATGCCTAAGTACCATTGTCTTATGAAGTCTCTGAATTTCATGAACTGTTAATTACCTTGCGAGGTAAACACTAATACATATGATAGATCTATTTGGTTTGACAGCCTTATCCTAAGGTATGTATCCTTGTGATCACCTAAAAGGGATATTATGTATAAGAGGTCGTTGGTATTTGACAATATTACCTGTTGTAGGGGCGCCGTAAGTGACTCGGTTTGACGTCTTAGTTAACGTTCAGTTGCATGAGCTTAAGACATTTATCGATATATATATTACTTATCTGTATGACAAGCTTGAGATTAATAAAATTCTTGTGTTCAAATGATGATTTGTAAAACCTATAGACTTGCTTAACCGTTGTGTTGATGATTTAAGCATGTATTTCAGGTAATCAAGTTGGATAGCAGCGAAGCATGCGAGGAGGGAGTTGGTGCTTACTTGTCTAAAGTTTATATTATTTTTCCATCCTTAGAAATGAATAAATGACTTTTAGTCTGATGAATGTGATGTGTTGGTAATGGTTTTTGGGACTAAATGCTACTCTGATTTTATATATTGGGATGTGAAACTTTTTAGACAATATTGTATATTATTTTAACGTCTCTTTTGAGGTTGTTGTCTATGATTGTGTGTGATGTGCTATGAGTAACGCCCCAAAGTGGTATTCTGCTGCGTGGTAATTTAGGGGTGTTACAAAATGGTAATCAGAGTCATAAGTTATAGAAAACTAGGTCGATTTTGAAAAACCTAATCTATAACTTTGGTGTGTTCTAAAACGTTTTAAGCACGCAACTACTTCGCATGGCTCCGATAAGGCTATTCTTGCATTACTTTATGATTGATTGTGATTATGTGAACCTATGTTGTAGGTCCACGATTTCTTATGATTGTACAAGTGTTTGATTGATCTAAATAGTGGGAGGGAGATTAAAAACTAGAGAGAGAAAGTTAGAGAGAGAAAGGAGAGGATTAGAGAAAGAAAGATTTATTTATGAAATGTGAAAGAACAACTAATGACCAACCCCTCCTAACATGCTAGGAGGGTGTATATATAGCCCACCCTACATGTGGGCTTGATGGGCTATATCGTTTACATATTGGATCACGAGCCCAATCTACGTATAAATCGTTGGAGTGACCGATCCTTTCTAAATACGTAAAAACGTATTTTCAACAATCTTTCCCTAAGGAAGGTCACTCCAAGTTACAATGTCCTAAATAGTCTATAGCTCGTGATCTATGCTAACAATGATGTGACCGAGACTTTCTTTGGAAAAACGTATTTTCAACAATCTCCCCCTAAGGGAGGTCACACCATTTTACAAAATCTTAAACCTAGCATATTATGCTTGAGTCTTCGATCTTGTTCTTGTGAATATGCTGATGAGATCTTTGACTTTAGTCTTGGGCATGTTTCCTTGCCTTGACCTTGTGCATTCATCACTTGTGAAATTTTCCTCCTCGTGACTTCATGTTCCACATACTTACACCTTTATAAATTCTTGAAAGCTTCAGAGTTTGACACAACGGAAGATTTGACTTTTAGGCTTTCTTGAATTTGTTGAAGTATTAAGTGCATACATTATAAGCATGTGTTGACGACTTCTTCTGAATTGTACACCGCCATGCCACCTTCTTGTTACGCTGCATAATACAGTTAGCAACAAAACATATACACGGATGAAATGGCTTTGAACATTTCATTCTAATTCGGTAGCATTTTACCTCCGGTCGGTGAAGACCGTTGGATGATATGAAATATCGTACTTGTGGCAGGTAGTTTCAATTAAGAACCTCCTTGACAAGATTTCGTGGGTAAACTCGTTCTCTTTATTCGACCGTCCAAAGCTGACTGCGAACATAAAGAGTGAATCATTTGGATAAAATTATCCCCATGATTTGAAGCCGTCAAATCCGATTCCTGGAACAAGTTTGATTCTGTAATAACCCGAACTTGACGTCATTATTTTATCCTAATTATATAACGGATTTTTAATTTCTAAGTAATAACGAGTATTATTATATTTGACGGTTTTAGTTGAAATCGATAATGTGTGACTTTATTTAATTGTTGTGATGATTGAAAAGTACTAATAGTGATCGCGATGCCAATGTATGCCCAAATATTATATTTTAGTATCGATTATTTCGATATTTGATATTTTTGAAATTTTTATTTCAATACGTATTAAGTCGAGTCGAATTTTATTATTTCGTTTTGTGTGCATTTAATTATTAAAACGAACGATTTAACAAACGAGATTTATATTTTTATAAACCCGGGACGAAACCCGACTCTCGTAAATATTTATAAAATTGACTGGAAGTCATTTCCCGCTTTTTAACTAATATTTACATTTTAGTCCAAAAGAATGCCAATATTGCACTTTCTACCCTTCCACCACTATATATAAACCTCAACTAACACACATACACTCATTTCTCACCTAAAAAAAATGTGTTTTCTCCTTCCTCTCCCTCTTTATTTCCGCCACCTATCACCACCACAAAACACCATGGATTTTGATTTCTAGCTTGAATCCATAAAATCTAACAAAAGACCCACTTTGGAAATCTTCTTGTGATCATTTTGATCTAATAAAATCTCACATGCAAGAACTTTATTTTTTCCAAAAGATTTTGAAGATGAACAAGAGGTTTGATCCATTTGGATTGTTGTAAGATTCTTGTTTATGTTATTATTATTATAACAATTCTTTATTTTTGAGTGCATGCATTTTTTTTTAATTTTTATTTGATGCATGTGATCATGCAAGTGAATCTAAGGATTAGGAGTTGTTGTAGATTGTTAATGCAAGTGATGCCTAAAAACATTATTAGTGTTAACTAATCTTTCTTAGTTTTGATCACAACAAATCATACAACACATTTAGTGTAAAACACAAAATGAATTATTTAACTAACACTATCATCAAGGTAATAATCATATCACTAACCTTTCTTAATCATACTTAGTGATCATCAAAATGATTATCCTTAAAACTCACTTTTGTTAATATGACAAAAGACTTTTTAATAAACTTTCTTTTTTAGAAAATGTTTTATTAAAATGGAAAATGAAAATTTGAAAATAGCATATTCCAAATGCTGTTAGAATATCCTTTGAAGGTTTCAAATACCTCAGATATTCCCACCCTACTAAAAGACAAAAAACGGAGCGTAGTCTAGTGGCGGTACCTTAAGTACCTACGCGGTTCCTTAGCGATATGAAACCGCGGGGTGAGATAAGGTACCGCGCACAGCTAGCCGTTATAGATCCGTTATACTTTGTCTCCTTTAAATAGTGGGTCAAATCTCATTTTCCAGCAAGCCTCTTGGACGTTTTTCTCAGCCCTCTTTCTATTTTCTATAGCATAATCATTAGTAAATGATCACTTAAATTTTTAAGGATGTTTACATATGATTATCCTCTTGATCCCCTCCTTTACCTTGTCCAATGAGAAGATCACTCACTCACTAGTGTTGTGATAAAGATGAATCTATGAGCTAGTCATATTCATCATGATACCCTTTTTGTTTTAGGTCAATCCAATGTATTTATGAATACTTGGACTAGTTGTGTTCATCCAAGTTATTTGTGGATACTTGGATTTGTTGTGTACATCCATTGCATATGTGTTTGCTTGGATTTGTGTTGTGTAAATCCAAGATACATGTGTGTACTTGGATAAGTCTAGTTGAGTTGTAATAGATTTGATTAGGAGTTCTCACTAAACTATAAAGTGATGTGGTTGTGTCTTGTGAGTTCTCACTAAACTATAAAGTGACTAGGAGTTGTGTTGTGTGAAGTTCTCACTTAGCTTGAAAGTGAAGAGTCGTGAAGATTGGTTCTACCTTAAGATTAGAACCCGACATCTAGCCTTGTGTCGTTAAATTGTAAAGTAGGCAACGTTGTGTAGATTGGCCCTAGCTAAAGATTAGGTCTCGACATTTAGCTTAGTGTCGGAAAATAATGTAAGCAACGATGTAAGGTTTTCTACGCCGAGAAGGGAGCTTATGGATATAGTGGAAATCTCGAGTAGGTGTACTCGAGGAGTGGAGTAGAAACGAGGATAGAGCCTCGTTGTCGAACCACTACAAATCTTGGTGTCTTCCCACTAGGTTGTCTCTTTCCTTACTCTTTACTTATTTCATTATCATTACACTTACCTATTATCTTTGCTAGTGCATTTGAATTGAACCTAATCATTATGCAACTTAGCCTCAAGTAAAAGATAGTTTTGATACAAACCAAATTGAAAGTAATTTTAATTTGGTCACCAATCGAAGAGAAACTATTCAACCCCCCCTTCTAGTTTCTACAATTGGTATCAGAGCGACGGTTCACTCAAGATCTTTGAAGTATATTGTACTTTGAAACTTGGATCAATCCATTGTCTCCTCAAATTAGAAGGTCAAGTTATACTAAAGTTTCTCTTTGGTCAAAACTATGTTTTCTTTGAAAATAGGTCTTTTAATTGATAATATTGCATCCCACTTAAGATTAGTAGCCTTTATGAATTTTAGATATACTCTTGAAATGTATCTACTAGTTTGCATCTTGCTTTGTGTAGGTACTCATGAAGATCAATCACTTAATTGGTTGTAGATTGAGTTACTTGAACTTGTAGAAGACTCATCTTCATTGATCTTTAACATCTTTGAATGATGATACCAAGATGATTGGGAATGATACTAGTCCTTGAAGACTTAGTACTCATCATAGTCATTGATTGGGCATAGCACTTATTCCTTCATGGATTGCTCTTTGTGGCCAAGGTATGCTTTCGTTCTTCCACATGCCCTTTGATCATTCTTTTGATCATTACTTGACTATGTGCTTGTTCTCGGCATCCTTGCCTTGACATTTATTTGTGGTTTGTGTTTCTTTTCCTTTATCCTCTCAAACCTTCATTGCTTGGATACTTGACTCACTATGGTGATGTAGAGTGAGTTAGTAGAAGCTTAAAGTATCAAGCATGATTTCCATGGTTTGCACCCATACGGTTAGTAGGCCCTTTGTGGGAGAGAAAGTGAATTAATACCTTACTCATATTTTGGTTTAGACTAAGACTATTATTGAAAGTGATCTTAGTCTATACTTGAATAATTGCTTTGTGCTTATTCATTACCAAAGCCGTTTAATGTTTCGCCGGAAAGGCACGTCTTAAACCACTATATATGACACAAGCTCTTCGTTACCACTATTTGAAGATTGTCATTAATCCCTTGAGCATTGGTCCTAGTCTTGATTCACTTCCCTTGACTTCTCTCCACTTTACCGTTTTGCTACGAGTAGTCGTTTGTCCGTTTCGGTTCTTTCCGATCTTGATTTAACTCGTAATCCTTCGTTAAGGCATATTGCTTAGTGTTATGATGATCCAATGATATTCTAAAAGGCTCATGATTTAATTTTAAGTATTTTAGAAAAACTTGGTTTTCAAAATTTGGCGTTTTTCATAGATAAGAACCTGCCTCTGTAGGCGGTTCCTTATCTCAGCGGCTCAAAGGCGCGGTTCTTTATCGATAAGGAACCGCGAGCAGGAATCTGAGTCAGAGCGCCAGTTTGATTATTTTATTCATTTTCAAACCACTATCTCTCTCTCCCAAAAACACACAGCCGACGGGTTTTACCTTTTCCACCATTGTTGAAGCTTAAAAAACCTTCAATCACTCAAATTAATTAATTCCAAGTTGTGGGTTTCACTCATCCATCATCTAACATCAATTAATTGTAAGTATTTTCTTTCAATTTCATCTATTTTGTTCTAGGGTTCATCCTTTCATAATTGGGGATTTTTAAAATTGAAATTGAATTAAAACCTTAATAGGAATGTGGGTTGACATGGTTATTTTACTATGATTCCTTAGGTTGATATTCATTAAGATTTCACTAAAACCCACTTGTAGAACAAATCCGAATTTTGATTAATTATTTTTGATTAAAAGATGGATTTGATATGAACCCATGAACAAGTAGGTAATGACATTGTTAATGCTTACCTAAAAACCTTGTTTTGCAAAACCAATGTTCTAATCCATTGTTGATCTAACATAGATCATGTGTTCTTGGTTAATGATGGAATAGACACATTGTGAACATGAAAATGATATGGATTCAATCCTATGTTTATCAAGAAATTGATATAACACATTTTCATTTTTCAATTTATTTATAAGTGATTGAAAATATATTTTCTTATTTAGGTACTTATCATGTCCTCAAGATATCAAAAAGATCATGAACGAACACGAGCATACATGCCCTCTTCTCCTTACCCTTATTTGATTCATTCTCATAAAAACTCGTCTAAGTCTCTTATACATCGTTGTTTCCATGAAGGACACATCGTTCCTTCTAATTGTGTAAATGAGTTTATTCGCTTCATGTTTGTGTCTATTGGCTTTGATTGTCTTCTTGATATTGACGAGCCAATATTTCCTTCGTTTCTTATGGAGTTCTTTAGCTCATTCACTTTGATAGGCATCAATAACGGAATATCTATACGATTTTCCATCATGGGGAAAATCATTACTTACACTCTTGAAGAATTCGGTGATATTCTTGGAGTGCCATCTAATGGTCAATGTCGATTCAACGATGCTTGGAGTTTAGACTCTTTAGAATCGGCCCCTATTGATGCTCATTATGTGACCGTGCTTCCAACTCCTTCGGACATCATTCATGCCATTTCTAAACCTCGTGAGCATCCTATTCATGGTAAATTTCAAGGAGTTGTTCAAACTCTCTCTCCTTGGGAATTACTATCTAGTGATATTAATGATTTCATGACTCCTTGGGCCGAAATCATTAGGGAAAATGCAATGTGTCTTGATGGGAATCGGGATTTAGTACCCGCTTGCCTTGCACATATGTTTTATTGTGTTGCCACCACAACTCCTTACAATCTCGCATTTTTCATGGCTAGAAGAATTAGATTTGTTCTTCTTGAGTCTAAGTCAAGTCTTCCCTATGGAATGCTTCTTTCTCGTCTTCTTAGAAGAGTCCTTATTGAATTTCCGTCTCTTCTATCTTCACCTTATTGCTCCGTTGATCATGTCATGTCTCCCATTCAAAAGAACATTTCACCTGAGATCAATGTAAACTCGAGTCAAGTCGAAAATACTTCTCAAGAAGAGTCTTTTAGCAATCCTCCTTCCAATTTCATCAACTTCATGACTTCTTCTATCTCAATTTCTTCCTCCCATGAAATTGATTCCGATTATCAATTTTATCTCAGTCATCTTCTTCGAGAACGTCTCAAAAGTGAATCAAGAAATTAGAAGTTATGCTCATGATTATATGCCACTCTCATCAAGGACGGCTTCTTGTTTTCTTTTCTTCATTTGGTTGTGTATTGACTTATGTTACAAGTTTGGATTATTATTTATTTTGATCCTAAATGTTGCTTATGCCATCATGTTTGTGATTTACATAGCCTTGTGCATCTTTGTGATAGTTAGCTTACTTAGATTATGATCTGTAGTTAACTTTGGCTTGTGAATCTTTTGGGAAAAATCTGGGTTTTTCAAAAACTGGGATGAAAGATTTTTTGAAACCTCTGGTCGCAGTTCAATATCGACCAGCGGTTCCTTATCAATAAGGAACCACCGGTCCTAGATAAGGAACCGCCGGCCACTGTGCACGACAACATCTTTTGCTTTACACTGTTTTCTTAAATCTGTGTAAACCTTGCATGATTTTCAGTAATAAACTGCACATTTCCTAAACTAGCTTACCTAAATTCATTATTCACCTAAAATGATTTTAACCCTTTACTAGTTTGGATCATCCCCTCACCCATTTAAACCCACCTTGTTAGACATGTTCTTCACACATCAAAACATCATTCCCTAAACCTTAAACCACCCTTGTCAACCATGGTGTGTACCAAAACCTCAAACACTTCCAAGACCTCCACCCCAAGGAAAACACTCAAAATAAGGATTAAAGTAGCCAAGCCTAACTCCTCACCTTTCCACACACCTAAGAATGAGATGGTTCCTATCCTCATTTCTTCATCACCTTCCCCACCTCTTGCACCATGCAAGACATCATCCACCCATGGTACTAACCACTCCATTGGTTCTACCTCCTCTTCATTCAACTCAAGAATGAATGAGCTCTCTTCACCCTTCACTCCAAGTGCACCCTTGGATGTGACCACATAACCCCAACCAATCCAAAGCATTCCTTTTGTGAATGACTTTGATGACACTTTGGTGACTTCACCATTTACCCCTCATAACTCACCCATTTCACCAACCTTGGAGAATTTACCTCCACACTCACCCATTTCCCCTTTAGGGAACATGCCTCCACTCTCACCCACATCACCCTTGGAGAACTTGCCTCCTCCACCTCCACCCAACTCAAACATTCCAATTTTGGGTGTTCCACTTTCCCTCCTTTTGGGTGATTCATACTATGGGTTTCAACAAACACATGGTCCTAGTTGTCCATGTTGTCTTTACAACCACTACATCATCTATAACCTTAGGATGGATATGTATGGACTACATAGGAGGTTGCAAGAGTTCTTGCTTGCCTTGTTCTCCATGCCTCCTCCTAGGAGATGAATGATGGAGTTTTCTTAATAAGAGTTTTCAACAAAACCAAGCCAAAGAAGACTACTAATCTAGATCTAATGTTAAGCTAGATTTGTTATAGTTAGTAGACTTAATTTTCTAGTTGTCATTTTCTTCATGTATGTTTCATGTTGTTGATCTATGGATTTAGCTTTATGTGTTTTCATCCTTATGTGCACATTAATCAACTTTAATTTAAAATTAAAATTGAACCTAAATCTATCACAACCTCTAAAAACTTGACTAAAATTGGTTCAAAATGATATTCAAATATTTTGTCACCCTTTGTCAAGACATTCTTTGTGAATGTGTTGCTTTTTGCAACCCTAGCATAATTTGATGCTAATAGAGGTAAAATTCCAAGATTTGCAACTTTTTGAAAAAGTCTTAGTTTTTCCCAAAACCCAGGAAAAACATGGTTTCACGTCCACTGTAGGCGGCTCATTAAAAGTCGCACGGTTCCTTATGTGGTAAGGAACCGTCGGTCCCTTTAAGGTACCGCGGACAGAAATCAGTTTTTGACGAATTTTTGGTCAAAACTTTTAAAACCCTATACCCTGTCAAGATTCCTTGTTTACTCAAATTGACTAAACATTCCTTGACACTTGACATTTTGTATTCAAATTCTTACCTTGATTACATTTTACTTATACCCCAACCTTGAGATTTCATTCTCACACCTTCCCAACCTTGAGAATTCACTCTCACACAACCTTGAAATTTCATTCTCACACTCTCACAATGCCTAACTCCTACATTCCTAACCATGACATTTCTTTGTCACAACCCCACTCACCCAAAGCTTCCTCATCCAAGCTTTCAAAGAAACCGAAAATCTCGGTTCGACCTATTTGGGTTAAGAAGAATGAACCATCTTCGTCCAAACCACCCATAAACCCTACCTTCTCTCCAATCAAGTATTGGAATGAGACTTATACCATAAACCCCATCACCGGAGCTAAAGAAAATGTTCCCCCACCACCACCATCCTTCAACACCCCTCAACTCAATGACCTTTCAACCTTCCCAAACCTCACAAGGCATTGTGAAAACATTCCCAAACCCATTACCCCACCACCACCAAACCCTAAGTTTGATGCCATACCCCCATCAAACGATTTTGTGTTGCATCATGGATCCTCGTGTGCTTGTTGTCGATTTCAACAAATTGAACTTGCTCATGTGTATGAGAAGTTAAATTTTCTTGAATTCCTCCTCACTCGACCTCCTATTCAAGTTTTCGTTCACGTGGACAAAACTTCGAATGATGCATCGTCATCTTTTTAGTCTTTTATTTTTTAGCAATCTTGGAAAATATCACTATTAGACTAGCTTATGCTTAGTGGTTTATTTTCCATATTTATTGCTTTTAGATATTCATATTGTGTGTATGACTATCTTCTTTGTTGTGTCTTTTTCTTTTATGTAACCTTTGTGTTGTTTGTGTGTTATTTCATTAGTTCTATTTTGAGTTGATCATGGTTAATTTTTACAATTGCTTATGGGTGATTCCATCAATTCTAAACTTTAACCCATTGACAAGCTTATCATCTTCATCGGATTGAAGCTTGATTCTGTCAATTACCTCTTTGGACATACTTAGCAAAATACTTGCTTCTAATTTGAGATTTCTTCTCTCTCTCCCTCTCAAGTTACTTAGTAGGTAGTGATCATATATACATTGGTGTTTCTTTCCTTTCTACTAACCTTTGTGTAGCATGTCACCTTAGCTCACAAACTTGGTGCCCCAAGCAAGGGGGAGCAACCACCAAGGGGGAGCTACTAGTAAAGTTCGATGTTCTTCAAAGACTTTTGCTAACCTTTTTGCTACGACAAAGGGGGAGAAATGATAGTGATAAACTAGTTAATAATTCCATATTTTGTGTTTCTACGTAAATGAGTTTATCGTTTGTCGTAATCAAAAAGGGGGAGATTGTTAATGCAAGTGATGCCTAAAAACATTATTAGTGTTAACTAATCTTTCTTAGTTTTGATCACAACAAACCATACAACACATTTAGTGTAAAACACAAAATGAATTATTTAACTAACACTATCATCAAGGTAATAATCATATCACTAACCTTTCTTAATCATACTTAGTGATCATCAAAATGATTATCCTTAAAACTCACTTTTGTTAATATGACAAAAGACTTTTTAATAAACTTTCCTTTTTAGAAAATGTTTTATTAAAATGGAAAATGAAAATTTGAAAATAGCATATTCCAAATGCTGTTAGAATATCCTTTGAAGGTTTCAAATACCTCAGATATTCCCATCCCACTAAAAGACAAAAAACGGAGCGTAGTCTAGTGGCGGTACCTTAAGTACCTACGCGGTTCCTTAGCGATATGGAACCGCGGGGTGAGATAAGGTAACGCTCACAGCTAGCCGTTATAGATCCGTTATACTTTGTCTCCTTTAAATAGTGGGTCAAATCTCATTTTCCAGCAAGCCTCTTGGACGTTTTTCTCATCCCTCTTTCTATTTTCTATAGCATAATCATTAGTAAATGATCACTTAAATTGTTAAGGATGTTTACATATGATTATCCTCTTGATCCCCTCCTTTACCTTGTCCAATGAGAAGATCACTCACTCACTAGTGTTGTGATAAAGATGAATCTATGAGCTAGTTATTCATCATGATACCCTTTTTGTTTTAGGTCAATCTAATGTATTTATGAATACTTGGACTAGTTGTGTTCATCCAAGTTATTTGTGGATACTTGGATTTGTTGTGTACATCCATTGCATATGTGTTTGCTTGGATTTGTGTTGTGTAAATCCAAGATACATGTGTGTACTTGGATAAGTCTAGTTGAGTTGTAATAGATTTGATTAGGAGTTCTCACTAAACTATAAAGTGATGTGGTTGTGTCTTGTGAGTTCTCACTAAACTATAAAGTGACTAGGAGTTGTGTTGTGTGAAGTTCTCACTTAGCTTCAAAGTGAAGAGTCGTGAAGATTGGTTCTACCTTAAGATTAGAACCCGACATCTAGCCTTGTGTCGTTAAATTGTGAAGTAGGCAACGTTGTGTAGATTGGTCCTAGCTAAAGATTAGGTCTCGAAATTTAGCTTAGTGTCGGAAAATAATGTAAGCAACGATGTAAGGTTTTCTCCGCCGAGAAGGGAGCTTGTGGATATAGTGGAAATCTCGAGTAGGTGTACTCGAGAAGTGGAGTAGAAACGAGGATAGAGCCTCGTTGTCGAACCACTATAAATCTTGGTGTCTTCCCACTAGGTTGTCTCCTTCCTTACTCTTTACTTATTTCATTATCATTACACTTACCTATTATTTTTGCTAGTGCATTTGAATTGAACCTAATCATTATGCAACTTAGCCTCAAGTAAAAGATAGTTTTGATACAAACCAAATTGAAAGTAATTTTAATTTGGTCACCAATCAAAGAGAAACTATTCAACCCCCCCTTCTAGTTTCTACATAGATGATTTATATAGGTTATTTGAAGTGTAGATGATGTTAAAAATGGGTCAAAACGGTTGTAGATGTGATTTTTAAATGGGTGTTTTACATCAGTAGGTTTAAGGCCGTTTTTCATACAGTAAATGTTGGATAAAGTTTGATATTATTAGATATTGTTGTAGTAGTCGTCGAGACGCTCGTTTCGATATAAGATAGAGCTTTTAACTCCAAACGAGTCAAAAGTTATGCTAGTTTGAATATTCGTGTACCGGGAGACGAGTATTGACACAATACGAAATTGTTGTCGATATTTGGATCGAATCTCGGGGACTATAAGTTGAGTTTTAAAACTGATCATAGGATTTTGTTGGGTTCTAAACTTATCATTTTGAATCTATTTTCAAAGTCAAGTGTCGTTTTTATAAATGGTTTTGGTTAAGGAAGTCAAAATGGTTTTACGATACAAGTGTGCAAAACTGTCCGGTTTTTAATGTCTAAAGATGTATCGAGCAGGTGGTTCTAAAATGTGAATCATTTGATGAAATTTAAACTGAGTCTTGTACAGATTATAAATGAGTTTGTCACAAAGTTTCGTCGAAAACGAAGTTGTTTAGGTATGGTAAAACAGCGTGTACTTTTGGTAACTACCGGCTGAGTATTTTTGGGAGGTACTTAACCTCGCGTCATAGTGTGAGACGAGAGGCTAATCTATTAGCTTCTCAAAGTTTTAAAAGGATATAAGTCTTATGTGTGAGTGTATATTCTTAGATTGGAGACCCATTTAAGGTACTTGAACCGTATTGATTTGGCATCTTGAGATGGATCAATATCGAAGGTGCTAGTCTTGGAAAGCTAGTACTTGTCGTGGAGTTAGAAGGAATCACTTGCATTGATTGATCATGTCTATGTACATACTATTTTGAGTCGATGATTTAATTATATTAAGTATGTTTGATATACTTAAGTATGTGGCTAAGCGCGCACCTTATTTGTTAGGTGGCGGCTTTTGATGTGTATGTATAATTGGGAGGCATCTTCACTTCGGCAATCACTACTACTACTAGCTTCGTATCCCATCTAAGGTAAGTCTATAGCCTCGCTTTTACACTATTTTGTAAATGGTTTTTAAACCCGCGAGGGGGAATACATGTTTTTTAGAACACAAGTCTTTTATGGTATGCTTGTCCCTCTATGAATGGACCCGTGGTTGCCTTTGAATTGCATTAAGTGATTGCCTTTGTTAAAGTCTCAATTATGGACCGTTAACTAGCTTATGATGGGCTAGCCGCTAGTACAATTAATAGATCTATGGGGGAAGCCACCCCGGTTCAGTTTGTGTGGACTTGTCACAGAAGCTTAGGCCCGACCTCCACACTGTTTGAGCATATTGTATTGAGAAGTCAGGTATACGGCAATGTACCAATAATCTGGAGGTAACCGACAATTAATAAATCTCCTGTCTTATCAGACCTCTAAAGGGAATGTCTAAGGGCTCGGTTCCATGAGCTTATTGCAATTTATGCTATATACAATTATTATTGTTGATGCAAATTATTATTCGATGCTTGTTAAGCATGCCACAAACTTATAATCTTTGCTTGTGTTCAAATGATTTGTAAAACCTATAGACTTGCTCAACCTTTGTGTTGATGATTTTACACATGTATTTCAGGTAATCTAGATGGATAGCAGCAGAGCATGTGAGGAGGAAGTTGGTGCTTACTTGTCTAAATCTTTGTTTACTTTTCCATCCTTTGAAATCAATAAACTGCTTTTAAGCATTTAATGTATTGTGATTGGTAACGATTTTTGGGACCAAAACTACTCTGATTTTATATACATTGGGATGAGAAACTTTTTAGACAAGATTGTATATTATTTTAACGTCTCTTTTGAGATCGTTGTCTATGATTGTGTGCGATGTGTTATTAGTAGCGCCCCAATGTGGTATTCCGCTGCGTGGTAATTTTGGGGTGTTACAAATTGGTATTAGAGCCACAAGTTATAGAGAACTAGGTCGATTTTGAAAATGTCCTAAACTATAACTTTTGGTATGTTTTAAAAGGTTTTAAGCACGCAACTACTCCGCATGGCTTCGGTAAGGCTATTTGATGTAGTGTTTTCGTACACGTTTTAGGAAAAACGCGTATGAGTTGCAAGTATTAAGCGTTACGCTTTAGGAAAAACGTAAAACCGAATAAATGCAGGTTCGTTCTCGAAGGAGATGTGTGGATTAAGTGTGCCAATTATATAAAATCAAGGTTTGGATTAGTGACGTTTTTGGTTTTAAGAGAGAAAAAGTAAAGACGAGCTACGACTACGGTTACACTACGACGTAATGACGTAAAACGCGAACGTAAATACGTAAAACGTGACAAAATTAAAAATGAAGCCTAAAAATTAATTAAAAGATTAAACTAAGTCTAAAATAATATAAATAAGGATAAAAATCCAATAAATAATTTTTAAAACCTTTTATTAGTTAAATATTTAATTTTAAATGCTAATTAAAGCCCTAAAATTAAATATAATTAAGAAAAAGCCCAAAATATTATTTTATCGAACTAATAACTCACTTATATTATTTAAAGACTAAAAAGTATTTTTCCTAAATTTTAAAAACTATTTTTCCATTTTTAAAACACTAAAAACTATTTTTAAACTAAAATAATGAATAAAAATATTAAAATAATGCTAAAAATAATTTGACAATTTTAAAAATCCTAAATTATACTAATGAACAGTAAAAAATGAAAAAGTTTGAGAAAAGTAAATTTTTTCACTAAAAGACAAAATAGTTTATAATAAAACCCTAATTAAACTAAATTAATTCTAAAAATTAATAAAAAAGTGAACAGTAAAAATATTTTTAAACTAAAAATCTTAAAATGTTTTTCTAAATCTAAGAAAATTTTTGAAACTGCAAAATATTAAATTTTGTCACTAAAAGACAAAAACAGAATATTAAAAACTAATTTAAAATGCCATTTGATCTAAAAAATACTAAATGAACAGTAACAGGAAAACAAATTTAATAGAAAAATCAGAATTAAAATAAGAAAAATTACAAAATTAAAATCAAGTTTTAATTCCTAAATAAGACCACTAAAGACAAAAAAATTCAAACTCTAAAAGTAACATGTGGTGGATTTTGTCTGCTTGTGTAGCAATACCAACCCTAACATTAGCAGTGAGAACTTAGTTCCCGTTGATAGTACAAAATTAAGGTCTAGTGAGTAATAAGCTTAGGAAAGCTTACTGGCTTGCTTTTTCTTGGACAATAAGGCACCCCTACACTCAGTGGAGTGTAGGGAGTCTATAAATGCAATAAACACACAAGCTACTTAACAAAAATCACACAAAATATTCAATCAAAAGCCCTAATTAAGTGACTGTGATGAGACTAAGTTTCTGATGAACAGTGTTCTGGTCTATTTGACACAAAAATGAGTTTCAAAGCTTACAAACTTACTCAATATACTACCAAGTAGCTACTAACTGGTTAGAAAACCTACTTTGACCTATTGTCTAACAATCAACAAGATTTTAAGGCAAATTTAAACTAAATCAAGCATAAAAAATGGACTTACTGATTTTAGCTAAAATAAAACATGCAAATGTTTCAAAAACCTATATTACTGAAAAAATAAAGTTGTAAACATCCTAATACTACCAAGGCAAGTATGTCTAAGTAGTTTTTAAAACAAAAGGCTGTTAACCAGTCACCTTAAAACCCTGTCCCAAACACCCTTATAATTTTCTGAAAATGAAGATTTCAAACCAAGCCTTTGTAAAACAACTTAAAACTGATTACCCATAATCAAAACATGCATAAGAACCTAAATGAACATGAATGAAGCATTAAACTAACATCTAACTCCCATTTCTATCAAATCAACAAATCACATAAAAAATTCACAAAACATGCCACCAGGGTTCAAGCCTTATACCTTGGGCTGATTGCCTTCCAATGGCTTATGAATGGATTTTTATGGACCTATAGACGTGTAGAGATGGCTTGCTGTTGGAATCACAAATGACCCAAAGCCCTAAATATCTTCAAAAGATGGAAAAATATGAAAAATGCAATGCAGAAGACTTGTTTCTTCAAATCCTGCACAAAACACCACACAACCAGGAACAAACTACAAGTAGCAAAGGCTACAAGCTGTTGGCTTGTAGCTTTTGCTACAGTAAGATGTTAAATAAAAATGACAAAATCAGATTTTACAAAAATCTTTTGAAAAACAGATTTTGAAACCAACAATAACTTTGAAACCTCTAACTCTCTTGACTCGAAAAAGTAACAAGCTAGGAGCTTGTGATTAGCTTTAGTTGTTAACTCAACTAATCCCAAAGCTCAAATCTTGGGTCCAAAATTGTTCAAGAAAAATAATTTCCTAAAAATCTTGTAATATGATATCCTTTAACAACTTAAACTATTTTTCAAATTAATCAAAAACATTAAACTAATCAAAGCATTAAAGGAACTCAGAAATATATTACAAATGAAAATGTTTAAAAATTACTTTAAATATTCAACTTAAAAAATTACAAAGGGATATATAATTTGGAACAATAGCCTATCCACAAGTTAGAAGGTCTCTTATATAGACACTCATAGAACTATCTAGATAACAAAACCCTAATGAGTTGAAATCTCCAAAAATCCCTTGGACGAACTTTGAATTTTTGGTCAAAGGAATGCCCATGTGATTGACAGTTGTAACCTCTGATCTTGGACGTTGAAATGGAACTTTAGGACCAAGTTTGGGCTCAGAGTCGTTGATGCACTGCTTGGATTCCTTCTTTGCCATTTATAGTGTAGCAGGGGAACATGGGGGGACCATATGGGTGAAGGTGATGGGTTGTTTGGTAGTGGGATGTGATTAGGGTGGGGTTTATCTAGGATCTGGAGGTAATTAGCCCATAACCCCTTGATTTGAGGGAATTAGGGTTTTAGGGTTCATGGGATGGGGGTGTTTAGCAGGTGTAGTTTTAATTCGTTTTGGGGAGATTAGGATTTAAATAATCTGTTTAGTGGGAAAAGTATGGGGTTTGACCATTTGACCCAGTTTATTTAAATAAACTGGTTTAGTGGAAGGGTGACGTGTAAGGTGGTGGTTAGAGGATGGGAGTTTCATTGTCTCCCCAATAGGGCCCCTCAATTACTTCCATGTTGCTACATAAGATTTAAACAGCCTAAACTTGCACTTCCTTCATAAACAAAGTTTTCAACTTTGTATTTTGGCCACCAAATATTTGTAGAACTTGTTCCAAGGGTATTTAATGCACTTTATGCATTCTTCAAGGGCCAATAATGCAATATCTCAACATTTAAGGGACCCAATATGCAATAATGAGATTTACAAGGGTATAAAATGTTAAGTCTTCAAAAGTAGAGGGACCAATCTTGCCAAATCTTCAAACTTCAAGGACTTGAATAGAAATTCATGATTCGGGCCCGGTTCTTTGTGCGACTTCGTTTCCCGTGTTCGTTTTTGTTTGATTCCTTTGATCTTTTGGTGAATTCACGATATCCGTACCTAAAATACACAATGAACAAACACAAGCATATATTTGGGTATTTTGATGATATTTTAAGCGTTTTAAGCCCGATTTGGACGATGAGACTATGTATAATTATAGTCTCATCACTCCCCCATAATAAACCATTGCCGTGTCCCCACGCAATGCTAGAATTAAGTATCATAGCACTTCCAAAATTCATTTTATGATGACATTTATTGATGACATAAATTTAAATAAACTACTATACATGTTTTAGACATAATGTATTGTTTTCATCACGATTAAGTGACTTTTGGGATCATAGAACAAGAACACGTGACTGCTTCGTTAGAAATAATTTTGCCATCCTCGATTTTCACCCAATTCCATGCTAAGCATGTAACGAGATCATTGTTATTATAAGTTAGCAACACGATCACATCTCATGAGTGTTAATTACGAACCTAAACTCCCTTATTCCTAATTGGTATCTCTTATATTTTATTTTTGTCTTAATGATCACGAGGATACATCATTGACTTATGCGTGAATAGAGATTAAGTCTAAAAATAGAGTCTTAACGGTGTAACCAAAATCATTAAATTAATAATTCATCCTAATAGACAACGATGTCAAAAACTTAAGTCAACAAGAAGGATCGATAAACACGGTTTTATAACGGTTTTGAACATGAGACTTATTACCAAGACTTTTATACGCCCCCTGACGGAAGGGCCTTATTATCATAGGTTTACCTCCATCTTTTATTCAACTCCGCCATGGAGCTTTTATTATGACTTTGGTCTTGCCTTGCCTTTTATTATCCGCCTCATCGGTGGTTTTATTAGCCAAAGACGTATATCCTCACGCTAAAGTGAATTTTGGATCTTTAAAGCTTCAAAGAAGGCTCGATTCACTTTCAATTTGGGCATAGATTTTTCGGCCTTGTGAGCTTCAAATTTTTGCTTAATTTATGTGAGCACTTGAAATCTTATTATTAGGTGAAGCTTTAGATTATTCGGGTGCCAATACTTCAAAACCGTGACGCTGGCGATACCTTAATATTTTCCCAATTTAATTACATGGAAGCTACTAAAACAAATTAGAAACCAACAATAGTGATTAAACCGCTAAATCAATATTTATTAACAATTTATTATACAAAAGCGTGGGGAGAATAAGCTAATAATTACTACACATGAGATTGTGACGATTACGAGACTTATAAATAACTCTATCATTTCTCGTCCTCATTTAAGAGACTTAGCCTAAAAAGTTAAGGAATCGAAGCTAAGTGCTCAACACGCACGGTCGAGTAAAAAATTACTCTTATTCTCACCATCGGAAAACCTACATTCGTGTCTTAAACACTTATGGAAAATAAGAAAAATTTTAAAATTTGGCCATTTTTAGCCTTATTTGCAACAAAACGATAACAAAAAGATGAAATTTGGATTGCGTGGTGACGTAAGCAAGGTGAAGTATCTACTCACCCCCCATACTAAAACTAAACATTGTCCTCAATGTTTCGAGTCTAGGGGTGAAAACACCCCCATACTAGAGACGAAGTCGAATGCTTAATCTCGAGCATGGAAAGGGTAAAACGAATAACCTAAAAGCCGTTTATGAATTATGCTAATAAGATAAACGTTAGAACATAAAAGGATATCATTGGATATCGAATCTCCAAGGGCAACGATCGAAGCTCGAGTGATCCGTAAAACGAACACGAGAGGCTTCAATGATGACGATGAACCTAATAAATCACAATCACAAACAACCACGGAACAAAGGTTGGAAGAGCACAAGTCCCCTCATTACATTAAACTAAGAAAGCGATAATATTTACAAGGATAAGCATGAGAATCCCCCACGAGGCACCTTGTTTTTGATAACCGAGTCAAAAGCTCGACTCGAATCCCCATAAATGTGATCATTTAGGGATACTCATGGTATGGTCATTTTTGGTGGGGCTTACATGATAAACAATTCCCAAAGCAACCGGTACTAAGGACTAAGTCCTTTGATGATGTAAAATACCGGGATCGAAGATGTCGTCCTCGTTTTCATGGGATAAACGAACCAACGCCACTTCAACATGTGCTAAAACCCCAAAGGGGTAGAAGAAAAGAGATGAGAAGTAGAAAGGTGGGGCAATGGGTAAGTCGACATAATGAGCAACTCGAGGTAGACTCACACCAAGCAAATAGATAAGATTTCCATTTATTGCATCGGTGGAAGACCGAGATTTCCCTTTACAAGCAATTCCGGGATCGTAAATCTCGTCCTTGGTGGAGAAATGTGAGGGAACATAAGGGGCTTCCCCCACACTAGATCCACACCAACCGTTGTCAAAAGGAGTAGACGAGGTGGTAGTACTCATATAGCGCGGTGATGACGGAGTTAAACATGTAGAAAAATCTTTTAAATCAAATTTAAAATCCTTTCCTTTTTCGTCGTTTAAAAACTCTTTATGAAAACCCGATTTGATAATGTCGAAAATATTTGGCGTTTCAAATTCAAAATTAGTCGCGCTAAAAATCCTCACATTTAAGTCATTAGTAGGAGGGGGTGGCAGATTATATAAGTTCTCAAAACGTTTATCAATAAAGAACACCGCCCCCTCGGGGTCCACATACTCGTCATCCTCATGAACGTCGATCTCATCGATTTCTTCATCAAAGATAGGCTTGTCAAACCAAGGTTTGTCATTCCCCTACTTGAGTATCTTAGAAACTCTCTCGAAAAGATCACGATCAAGTACGAAACCATCATTCATTTGTGGGGATTGTTGATAAGTTAAATCCTCACGAATGTGGTAAACGTAATTCTCATTTGAGGAGTGTTGATTAGGTAACTCCCCGAGAATTGGATTTTCGTTGGTCACATGAGTTGGTTCGTCATTGAAAATAAGACGTTCCAACTCATTAAGTTCATCCTCGATTTTGGAAAGATCAACCTCACTCGTAGGTGGGAGTGAAGGCATAAGAGCTAGCTCTCATTCAATGATTTCCTCAATCTTGGGATCAAACTCGTAATCATCGTACTTCACATGTTTCTTTTTAGGAGAATCAAAAATTGCATGTGGATTTTGAAGTACGTGATCAATCTCGGCAAAATCGCCATCGTCATCGTCAAAGAAAGAGTCGATGTGAGCACTCACAACCATGGTCTTACAAGTCGAATGACTATGCTTAGGTGACTTTTCTAAAACGAGAGGATCGATGTCGATAAAACCTTTAGCCTCAACGGGTGTTGGGCTAGGCAAAGGAGGCACTTCGATGGAGTTAGAAGTTGAAGCCTCAAAGACGTGGTCCTTCGAAGGTGGTGAAGACGAGCCCATTTTGGTCATTGTCGTGATGGCACTAACGTCGCCCTTCGGAATTGGTATTTCACTTGTTTCATCGAATGCATCCCAAAGTGAATTTTCATTCATAAATTTACACATACCCTTTTGAATTAGGTACATGTATTCTTTATCATTAAAATCCTCATCTTTAAAACCGTTCTTCTTAATTTTTTCAAAACATGCATTAAGCCTCATTCTTTCCGCTAAAGTGAACATTTTAAAATCATTAGGTTTAGAAACATTAGGTTTTGAAACCTCGGTTTTCTCATTGTCATTAGAAACTTGGGATTTACTCGTGAAAAAGTCCATTTTATCTTCCGCATATCTCATAGTAAGTCTCCCCTCGTGAACGTCGATTACGGTTCGAGCCGTCGATAAAAATGGTCGGCCTAAAATAATGGGACATTTAGGGTCACACTCGTAATCGGATATAACAAAATCCGCGGGAAAAACAAACTTTCCAACTTTGACATAGACATCCTCGGCTATTCCAATTGGTATAAGTGGAGTACAATTTGCAAGCTCGATTGTAATGTTTGTGGGGGTAAGATTAGGCAGTCTCATCAATTTCCAAAGAGAATGAGACATGAGATTGATGCTAGCACCTAAATCGGCAAGGGCTAAACATCCCTCAATCTCGGAAAAATCACAAGGTAATAGAAATTGGCCCGGATCCTCTTCCTTTCTCGGCATATGCCTTTTGGGTTTTTTAAGAAGGATCGATGCACAAGTTTCTTCAAGGGTTACTTTCGTAAGGTCGATAAAACTCTCTTTTTGAACCGTGGATGGAATTTGAGGTACACGAGGGTGTGCACTCTTTTCCTTGGTCGCCACGTTCACCCCATCGACTTTAGAACAATAAGATGTCTTAGAAGTCGAGGGTTGAGATTAAGGAACAACTCGAAATCCTTCAAGGTTAGGGGTAATCACACGACCTTTCTCACGAGACGAGGCGGCTTTACATTGTTCCTTCGGATTTGCAACGGTGTCACTAGGTAACGAACTCGATGACGCACATGAGGACTTGTTCATTATGACCGAAAACATATTTTTAATGTCAATTTGTCCTTGCTCAATCTTCGCGTTTTGCAATTTTAAAGTATTAGAAAAGTCATTTTTCAAAGTACCAATTTCTCCCTCTAATCGTCTCATATTAGCCTCATTCGTTTTCATGTAATTTTGAAAATCGTTTGACGAACTATTTTGATTAGAATTAAAGTTCCCTTGGTTTTGATTACTTCTTTGAAAATTATTTTGATTCCCACTTGAAAAATTGTTTCCTTGATTGTTGTTGTTTGAAAAATTCGAGTTTTGATTATTGTCTCGATTTTGCCAATTCAAATTACGACCTTGATTATAACCTTGATTTTGATTCGAAAAATTTCCTTGTTGATTATTTCCTTGAAAATTGTTTCGGTTTTGATTAAAATTGTTGCCTTGGTTATAATTGCCTTGTTGTGATGGACCCGCGTTATTTTGATTTTGAAAATTGTTGTTTCCATTTAACGCACTCACATTCGACGTTTGGCCATCCGTAGCCGCACACTCGTAATAATTATGAGGTCCACCACAAAACGTACACGAAACCTGAACCGCTTTCACCGTAGCGGGAGCGTCTTTCTTTTGCATTTTGACGAGAAAAGACGTAAACACATTCGTAAGCTTGTCGACTTTCGCATCAACTCTCTCAATGTCGCGATTAGAACTACTAACATTGGCGACATTGGCAACACTCGGTGCGTTGCAGAGTTGGTAAACCTTGGATCGGTTTTCGATAATTATCAAAGCGTCTTTCGGAGTCTTACACAAAAAGTTGCCACCGGCGGCGGAATTCAACGAATCTTGTTCTTGAAAATTAAGACCGTTGTAAAACGTATCGATTTGGTGCAACTCGGAAAAACCATGGTGAGGAATTGCCTAAGTAATTCCTTAAAACGATCCCAAGCGTCTCTAAAAGATTCATTCGGATTTTGCTCAAATTTCGTAATTTCATTTTTGAAAAACGTCGTCTTAGACGGTGGGAAAAAATAATTAACGAACTTGGAGACGAGATCCTTCCACGTAGTTATGGAATTAGGTGGCTCTTTCTCGTACCAATCCTTGGCGGCACCATCGAGCGAGTACGGAAAAAGCATAAGCTTGACGACATCGGTGTCGACGTTCTTAAACTTGCTCGTGGCTAAAAGACGATCAAAAGTCCGAATATGGTCGTGAGGATTATCGGCTTCACGACCTCGAAACTTTGTAGCTTGGATCAACGAAAGCATTCCGCTCTTAATCTCAAAATTCTCCGCTTCGATAATAGGAATTACGATCGCGTCTCCATAACCCTCGGTGGGTGCTTGGGGCAATTCCATCATCGAACGATTGTCGGCCATATCCTCTACGGTTTCTTCAACAACGATATTAGGAACGTCGGTTTCTAAATCTCGTCTACGTCATCGATTCCTTCGATTACGATTGTGTCGATTCGAAGCGTCGCTAGAATTAGAATAATCCTTCGATCGAGTGCGCATGCACTAAGCGTAGAATGGGGGTAGCAAAGAAGATTCGTTTTGGGGTTTTTCGATTTTCCAATTTTTTTTTGGTTTTTGATTGTTTTTTTAATTTTTTTGGATTTATGTTGTATTACGTAGACTCAAATCTACAAATCTCTCCTCGAATCGATTTCTCGATTAAAGGGGCCTCAAAGAAGGAAAACGATCACGTGGAGTGAACGTTCTCGATGACTTTAGAACGTTGGTGGAACACCAAAACGTTCAAGAGGGTTTAATCTTGAAAACAAGCAAATATATATGACACGTAGATAATACTTGGGCGGCAAACCCTCGATTAGCCTTCTTTCTCAAAACACGCAAAAGCAAGCGGGGGAAACGAGGCGGCGCTAAGCACTTAAGAGCCTTTTTCCCTTAGATCGTGAAATACAACCGCCTTATACCCACCTTATAGTTTGTGTTAATCAAAATTAAGCCTCACGAAAGTATTTATCTATTTTGCCTTTAAACTTTTGCTTTGGATTCGAATACAATGATCGAGTGATGAAATCCCGAATCAAGGTTGTGTTTTCACGCTTTTGGAGTACTTGTATATTTATTGTTCTACGTAGTACAATATATTAATATATTCACAAGAAAAACGAAAACGATAATGGGATATCTACGATATAGTAAATGATTGATATCTGTTTAATTTAGGAAAATTAAACACGATTTATTTGGATATTATAATACATTAATGAAAAATAACAAAAATGAGTATGTACGATATTTACGCTTTCCAAAAATTGAAAAGCAAAAACGCACTACTCACACAAACACGATACTAATAATGGCAACTCAAAAACACCTCCCCGGCAGCGGCGCCAAAAATTGATGTAGTGTTTTCGTACACGTTTTAGGAAAAACGCGTATGAGTGGCAAGTATTAAGCGCTAAGCTTTAGGAAAAACGTAAAACCGAATAAATGCGGGTTCGTTCTCAAAGGAGGTGTGTGGATTAAGTGTGCCAATTATATAAAATCAAGGCTTGGATTAGTGACGTTTTTGGTTTTAAGAAAGAAAAAGTATAGACGAGCTACGACTACGGTTACACTACGACGTAATGACGTAAAACGCGAACGTAAATACGTAAAACGTGACAAAATTAAAAATTAAACCTAAAAATTAATTAAAAGATTAAACTAAGTCTAAAATAATATAAATAAGGATAAAAATCCAATAAATAATTTTTAAAACTTTTTATTAATTAAATATTCAATTTTAAATGCTAATTAAAGCCCTAAAATTAAATATAATTAAAAAAAGCCCAAAAATTTATTTTATTGAACTAATAACTCACTTATATTATTTAAAGACTAAAAAGTATTTTTCCTAAATTTTAAAAACTATTTTTCTATTTTTAAAACACTTAAAATTATAGTTGAACTAAAATAATGATTAAAAATATTAAAATAATGCTAAAAATAATTTGACAATTTTAAAAACCCTAAATTATACTAATGAACAGTATAAAAATGATAAAGTTTGAGAAAAGTAAAATTTTTCACTAAAAGACAAAATAGTTTATAATAAAACCCTAATTAAACTAAATCAATTCTAAACATTAATAAAAAAGTGAACAGTAAAAATATTTTTAAACTAAAAATCTTAAAATGTTTTTCTAAATCTAAGAAAATTTTTGAAACTAAAAAATATTAAATTTTGTCACTAAAAGACAAAAACAGAATATTAAAAACTAATTTAAAATGCAATTTAATCTAAAAAACACTAAATGAACAGTAACAGGAAAACAAATTTAATAGAAAAATCAGAATTAAAATAAGAAAAATTACAAAATTAAAATCAAGTTTTAATTCCTAAATAAGACCACTAAAGACAAAAAAATTCAAACTCTAAAAGTAACATGTGGTGGATTTTGTCTGCTTGTGTAGCAATACCAACCCTAACATTAGCAGTGAGAACTTAGTTCCCGCTGACAAAACAGAATTAAGGTCTGGTGAGTAATAAGCTTAGGAAAGCTTATTGGCTTGCTTTTTCTTGGACAATAAGGCACCCCTACACTCAGTGGAGTGTAGGGAGTCTATAAATGCAATAAACACACAAGCCACTTAACAAAAATCACACAAAATATTCAATCAAATGCCCTAATTAAGTGACTGTGATGAGACTAAGTTTATGATGAACAGTGTTCTGGTCTATTTGACACAAAAATGAGTTTCAAAGCTTACAAACTTACTCAATATACTACCAAGTAGCTACTAACTGGTTAGAAAACCTACTTTGACCTATTGTCTAACAATCAACAGGATTTTAAGGCAAATTTAAACTAAATCAAGCATAAAAAATAGACTTACTGATTTTAGCTAAAATAAAACATGCAAATGTTTCAAAAACCTATATTACTGAAAAAATAAAGTTGCAAACATCCTAATACTACCAAGGCAAGTATGTCTAAGCAGTTTTTAAAACAAAAGGCTGTTAACCAGTCACCTTAAAACCCTGTCCCAAACACCCTTATAATTTTCTGAAAATGAAGATTTCAAACCAGGCCTTTGTAAAACAACTTAAAACTGATTACCCATAATCAAAACATGCATAAGAACCTAAATGAACATGAATGAAGCATTAAACTAACATCTAACACCCATTTCTATCAAATCAACAAATCACATAAAAAATTCACAAAACATGCCATCAGGGTTCAAGCCTTATAACTTGGGCTGATTGCCTTCCAATGGCTTATGAGTGGATTTTTATGGACCTATAGACGTGTAGAGATGGCTTGCTGTTGGAATCACAAATGACCCAAAGCCCTAAATATCTTCAAAAGATGGAAAAATATGAAAAATGCAATGGAGAAGACTTGTTTCTTCAAACCCTGCACAAAACACCACACAACCAGGAACAAACTACAAGTAGCAAAGGCTACAAGATGTTGGCTTGTAGCTTTTGCTACAGTAAGATGTTAAATAAAAATGACAAAATCAGATTTTACAAAAATCTTTTGAAAAACAGATTTTGAAACCAACAATAACTTTGAAACCTCTAACTCTATTGACTGGAAAAAGTAACAAGCTAGGAGCTTGTGATTAGCTTTAGTTATCACCTCAACTAATCCCACAGCTCAAATCTTGGGTCCATAATTGTTCAAGAAAAATAATTTTATGAAAATCTTGTAATATGATATCCTTTAACAACTTAAACTATTTTGCAAATTAATCAAAAACATTAAACTAATCAAAGCATTAAAGGAACTCGGAAATATATCACCAATGAAAATATTTAAAAATTACTTTAAATATTCAACTTAAAAAATTACAAAGGGATATATAATCTGGAACAAGAGCCTATCCACAAGTTGGAAGGTCTCTTATATAGACACTCATAGAACTATCTAGATAACAAAACCCTAATGAGCTGAAATCTCCAAAAAGCCCTTGGACGAATTTTGAATTTATGGTCAAAGGAATGCCCATGTGATTGACAGCTGTAATCTCTGATCTTGGACGTTGAAATGGAACTTTGGGACCAAGTTTAGGCTTGGAGTCGTTGATGCACTGCTTGGATTCATTCTTTGCCATTTTTAGTGTAGCAGGGGAACATGGGGGGACCATATGGGTGAAGGTGATGGGTTGTTTGGTAGTGGGATGTGATAAGGGTGGGGTTTATTTAGGATCTGGAGGTAATTAGCCCATAACCCCTTGATTTGAGGGAATTAGGGTTTTAGGGTTCATGGGATGGGGGTGTTTAGCAGGTGTAGTTTTAATCCCTTTTGGGGAGATTAGGATTTAACTAATCTGTTTAGTGGGAAAAGTATGGGGTTTGACCATTTGACCTAGTTTATTTAAATAAACTAGTTTAGTGGAAGGGTGACGTGTAAGGTGGTGGTTGGAGGATGGGAGTTTCATTGTCTCCCCAATATGGCCCTTTAATTACTTCCATGTTGCTACATAAGATTTAAACAGCCTAAACTTGCACTTCCTTCACAAACAAAGTTTTCAACTTTGTATTTTGGCCACCAAATATTTGTAGAACTTGTTCCAAGGGTATTTAATGCACTTTATGCATTCTTCAAGGGCCAATAATGCAATATCTCAACATTTAAGGGACCTAATATGCAATAATGAGATTTACAAGGGTATAAAATGTTAAGTCTTCAAAAGTAGAGGGACCAATCTTGCCAAATCTTCAAACTTCAAGGACTTGAATGGAAATTCATGATTCGGGCCCGGCTCTTTGTGCGACTTTGTTTCCCGTGTTTGTTTTTGTTTGATTCCTTTGATCTTTTGGTGAATTCACGATATCCGTACCTAAAATACACAATGAACAAACACAAGCATATATTTGGGTATTTTGATGATATTTTAAGCGTTTTAAGCCCGATTTGGACGATGAGACTATGTATAATTACAGTCTCATCACTATTCTTGTATTACTTTTTATTGATTGTGATTATGTGAACCTACGTGTATGTAGCAATGGTAATATGTATATGTATACATATACTATGATATTTAAAGGCATTGCACACGAAGCAATGTTCCTTGAATGATTGTCGAACATTTTATAATACGGCTTTGTATCGGATTTGGCATCACCGCCAATCACCGATCTTGATAATTATGTATTATCTAAATACGAGCGTGAAACTCGTTTGATACTTTGAGTATGTATATATGGTTTCATAACCTATCGCATATCGACTTGTTTAAGTTCGATTCTTATCATTGTATCGTGATGTGCCATTTTTGGACATCTTCTTTCGAAAAGTAATTGATAAATGCGATGATCGTGTTTTCTTTAGTATTTATGATCTTGAAGAATCATTTATCCGAGTCGACATCTCCTATGTAATGCGACGTGTGATTTGATTATATATGACTACGTTTTATTGGCGAAAAGGAGGATGCCAATGTTGGACTTAAGATATATATATCCTAATCAAATATATATAGTCTGGGTACAACAATGATATGCTCATAGTAGTCATTCGGTTGAGTGACTTAATACTGTGTATCTAAATGGAATGGGACATTTGGATATATAGATTTTAACTCGCCCAACTAAGAGTCGTTTAAGGTTGTCTTATTTAAATGGATTAGGACATTTGAATAAGAAAATTTTAAACCACTGGACCTTAGATTGTCGTGTTTTCCTTATTTAGATGGAATGGGACGTTTGAATACGGAAATCATAATATAAGTTTATTGACACCTTGTATTTACTATGGTATTTTGATATGATATCGTGTTGAGAGGTAGTAATACTTGAGTAGGTTGACTTATAATCATTTTGTTGAATTGGATTGGGACGCCTTTTCATTTGAACAAGAAAGTTATAAGTTCCCGAATCGTAAGTTTATAAAATCTTGTATACATGAAAGGGGACGCCTTTTGATGTAGACAAGGAGTTATAAATGAGTGGGCCCAAGTATGTCTGGCTTGATTTGTGGATGTTTGGTGTGCGTACGTCTTCCTTTGAATCGTATATCGTTGTTAAGAATCGTTCGGTGCCGTCGTTATTATGATGACCCTCGACTATCATCTATGTACGAGTAACCCGTTGGACTTCTCTCGAGTTATGATTTATTTCGATGGACCATTTCTAATTTGTCTCGATGATCGTGAGCTTTATAAGCAGATTGTTAAGAACCGATTGACCGTTCCGAGAATAGGCGACTTGTTTAAGCGTCACCAGGATTTATGTGTGTATTTTTGGATTAATTAAGGATCAAGTTATCAACGAAAACTTATCATAGATATGAAGATTTTATAATTCTAATTGCTACTATTGAAGGGTCACCGAAGACTTTTATTGATGATAAAACTCTTGGAGGCCAGCATGACAAATTAAACGAGGAATATGATGCATCACCTTGAGCACTGAAGCAGAAACTATTCGGACACCTCTGTATGATGAATGATGAAGTAGAAGGATGCTTTTGTATGATGAACACTGAATCAGAAGTTAGTGGGACGCTTTTGTATATTGAACATTGGAGCAGGAGTTAATGGTACGCCGATATGTGGTGAATCTTCGCCAATGGACCGAATTTCTTAATGATTGGAATTAATAAATTCGTTATCACTCGAGGACTATATTGTAACCGACACCGCAAGTGGAAAGATTTTGGAGATCAAGTCGTATTATCAAGGCTTCGTTCAAGGTTTTCTCGATAACCAACGATGGAGATCTATATTGGATGTTTATGTTCGACCTTTTCTTTTTATGTACATATATGGTGTGTGATCTACTCTAATGATCGTAAGTTGTGAGAACTTGAGACGACATCATCCGATGACGTCCGATCATGGAGAACACATATTATGTAATATCTTTTTGACTTTCAACGACGATGTTTATTGAGACTCTAATGTGCGTGAGCGGAAGTGAGATGGTGTCTTCGTATTATCTTTTGAGTAAGGATCCGCGTGTGAACACCCTCTGATGACAAAAATGTTTTTCTTGTCAGTTGTTTTTTATGTGTGTGTCCATGGCTATCCGACCAATGGATATCCTTTATTTGAAACCTTCCTTTTGACTGGACTTACCCGAAATTCCTGTCGTCTACTCTTGTCTTCGAATGAGCTTCGTGTAGTTCATAAAATTTTCGTGTGTCGAGATTGAAGGAGTGATTGGTGGATATGGATTTATTCATCCCTTTTTGGTGAAATACAACTTGACGACAAGTTGTGTTTTGTAAGAAGAACCAGTGGAGATCGTGGATCGAGATTCAAGTGGGATCGTGAGAGTTTGTTTAGAAGAAAGTTCCCTTATCTTTCCTAGTGGAACGCAATACGAATATGAGGCGAGGTGAGCGCCGGGACGTCGCTCCATTAAGGTGGTGAGGGTGTAATAACCCGAACTTGACGTCATTATTTTATCCTAATTATATAACGGATTTTTAATTTCTAAGTAATAACGAGTATTATTATATTTGACGGTTTTAGTTGAAATCGATAATGTGTGACTTTATTTAATTGTTGTGACGATTAAAAAGTACTAATAGTGATAGCGATGCCAATGTATGCCCAAATATTATATTTTAGTATCGATTATTTTGATATTTGATATTTTTGAAATTTTTATTTCATTACGTATTAAGTCGAGTCGAATTTTATTAGTTCGTTTTGTGTGCGTTTAATTATTAAAACGAACGATTTAACAAACGAGATTTATATTTTTATAAACCCAGGACGAAACCCGACTCTCGTAAATATTTATAAAATTGACTGGAAGTCATTTCCCGATTTTTAACTAATATTTACATTTTAGTCCAAAAGAATGCCAATATTGCACTTTCTACCCTTCCTCCACTATAAAAAACCTCAACTAACACACATACACTCATTTCTCACCTACAAAAAAATGTGTTTTCTCCTCCCTCTCCCTCTTTATTTACGCCACCTATCACCACCACAAAACACCATGGATTTTAATTTCTAGCTTGAATCCATAAAATCTAACAAAAGACCCACTTTGGAAATCTTCTTGTGATCATTTTGATCTAATAAAATCTCACATGCAAGAATTTTATTTTTTCCTAAAGATTTTGAAGATGAACATGAGGTTTGATCCATTTGGATTGTTGTAAGATTCTTGTTTATGTTATTATTATTATAACAATTCTTTATTTTTGAGTGCATGCATTTGTTTTTAATTTTCATTTGATGCATGTGATCATGCAAGTGAATCTAAGGATTAGGAGTTGTTGTAGATGAATTATATAGGTTATTTGAAGTGTAGATGATGTTAAAAATAGGTCAAAACGGTTGTAGATGTGATTTTTAAATGGGTGTTTTACATCAGTAGGTTTAAGGCCATTTCTCATACAGTAAATGTTGGATAAAGTTTGATATTATTAGATATTGTTGTAGTAGTCGTCGATACGCTCGTTTCGATATAAGATAGAGCTTTTAACTCCAAACGAGTCAAAAGTTATGCTAGTTTGAATATTCGTGTACCGGGAGACGAGTATTGACACAATACGAAATTGTTGTCGATATTTGGATCAAATCTCGGGGACTATAAGTTGAGTTTTAAAACTGATCATAGGCTGTTGTTGGGTTCTAAACTTAGAATTTTGAATCTATTTTCAAAGTCAAGTGTCGTTTTTATAAATGGTTTTGGTTAAGGAAGTCAAAATGGTTTTACGATACAAGTGTGCAAAACTGTCCAGTTGTTAATGTCTAAAGATGTATCGAGCAGGTGGTTCTAAAATGTGAATCATTTGATGAAATTTAAACTAAGTCTTCTACAGATTATAAATAAGTTTTTCACCAAGTTTCGTCGAAAACGGAGTTGTTTAGGTATGGTAAAACAACGTGTACTTTTGGTATGTACCGGCTGAGTATTTTTGGGAGGTACTTAACCTCGCGTCATTGTTTGAGACGAGAGGCTAATCTATTAGCTTCTCAAAGTTTTAAAAGGATATAAGTCTTATGTGTGAGTGTATATTCTGAGATTGGAGACGCATTTAGGGTACTTGAACCATATTGATTTAGCATCTTGAGATGGATCAATATCGATGGTGCTAGTCTTGGAAAGCTAGTACTTGTCGTGGAGTTAGAAGGAATCACTTGCATTGATTGATCATGTCTATGTACATACTATATTGAGTCGATGATTTTATTATATTAAGTATGTTTGAGATACTTAAGTATGTGGCTAAGCGCGCACCTTATTTGTTAGGTGGCGGCTTTTGATGTGTATGTATAATTGGGAGGCATCTTCACTTCGGCGATCACTACTACTACTAGCTTCGTATCCCATCTAAGGTAAGTCTATAGCCTCACTTTTACACTATTTTGTAAATGGTTTTTAAACCCGCGAGGGGGAATACATGTTTTTCATAAACTTGGAACACAAGTCTTTTATGGTATGCTTGTCCCTCTATGAATGGACCCGTGGTTGCCTTTGAATTGCATTAAGTGATTGTCTTTGTTAAAGCCTCAATTATGGACTGTTAACTAGCTTATGATGGGCTAGCCGCTAGTACAATTAATAGATCTATGGGGGAAACCGCCCCAGTTCAGTTTGTGTGTACTTGTCACAGAAGCTTAGGCCCGACCTCCACACTGTTTGAGCATATTGTATTGAGAAGTCAGGTATATGGCAATGTACCAATAATCTGGAGGTAACCGACAATTAATAAATCTCTTGTCTTATCAGACTTTTAAAGGGAGTGTCTAAGGGCTCGGTTCCATGAGCTTATTGCAATTTATGCTATATACAATTATTATTATTGATGCAAATTATTATTCGATGCTTGTTAAGCATGCCACAAACTTATAATCTTTGCTTGTGTTCAAATGATTTGTAAAACCTATAGACTTGCTCAACCTTTGTGTTGATGATTTTACACATGTATTTCAGGTAATCCAGATGGATAGCAGCGGAGCATGTGAGGAGGAAGTTGGTGCTTACTTGTCTAAATCTTTGTTTACTTTTCCATCCTTTGAAATCAATAAACTGCTTTTAAGCATTTAATGTATTGTGATTGGTAACGGTTTTTGGGACCAACGCTACTCTGATTTTATATACATTGGGATGAGAAACTTTTTAGACAAGATTGTATATTATTTTAACGTCTCTTTTGAGGTCGTTGTCTATGATTGTGTGCGATGTGCTATTAGTAGCGCCCCAATGTGGTATTTCGCTGCGTGGTAATTTGGGGGTGTTATAGATTCATTAAAGAATCGCACCATCGTTGCTTTCCAGTTGTGACGAGCTTGATTCATATAGAATCTTGCAAGTTACCTACCAAGTGTTGTTTGATGTTAACACTAGAAGGATTTCCACTCATCACTGTGAACACTATAGAGTGTCACTCTGAGTGTTCTGGCGAGATCACTAAGATATTACGTTGAGGCCTGGAACGTGTTTAAGTTCAGTTAAGAATTAAACCACTGTTGCTTTCCAGTTATCACAAGTTTGATTCGTTAAGAATCGTACAAGTCACCTACCATGAGCTTTTTGATATTCGCTCAAGAAGTATTTCCATCTTCATTGTAAATACTTTCGTATTACCCGGATGTTCAGGCAAGATCATGAAGATTTTGCGTAGGACTCTTAAGATCTTTCTTACTTTTCACAGTGTGTGAAGAAGCAAGGAATTATGAAAGTGTGTCCTAATGAGAATATTGATGATCTCAAATGGCTCTAGACTCGATCGTGCATTTTGGATTTTTAGTGATCGGAGGCTGGAGAGGAGTGCCACCATTTCAATACCAATTTATTCGAAGTGAATAAATCAATAGATAATGTGTTGTCTTTGTGTGATTAAAACAAATATCTTTTAAGAGATATCTGAGTTAGCTGGGATAGGTTGTGCATTGCATCACTGGGTCCATGATGTCTTATCTTCAATATCAAGCATCATTAAAAAATGATCTCAATAGCATATGTATTGACCCTCTTTCTGCCTAAGGTTGTAAGGAGGGATGCTTTCTTCTCACCCTTTATCTTTACAATTCTTTTTCATTCTTAAACCCCTTCAATGCTTACCAATACGTCATAACTAGCACCTTGTTGTGATTGTTCCAGTGCTAACTTAAGTACTTGGTCGGCATTCAGCTACGTTCACAATCTTTCTCTATATTTCCTAAGGACTACTATTTCTAGCTATGGAATATCCTTGGGAAGATTCCTTCGGTTCTTGAAGAATCATTGGACTTTAACCTATCCTACCATCCTTATGTCACCACAATCTTCACCGTCGTGAATAGAGATGTTTTGGGTAAGTGTATGTCACTATGAAATCCATTTTGATATCCAAATCCATTTTGCTCCCCTTTAATATATGCCACGATATTCGAAAACATTTCGCACATGTCGGGATGAGCCAGCATATTAAGTAAAACCCTTATTGATCTCAATATTAAATCACATTTTCTCCCTCATATTAAAAATATTAACCCAATCGATATTTTTAATATCAATTGATTTAATAGCTTTTAAGAAAAAAATTGGAAGAAAAATGCAAATCCAATTATCTTCATAGTTTACACAAGCTCCCCCTCAAATTAATGAGGGTGTACTTGAAACGTAAATTAAATACCTTTTAAAAAACACAAGTGTAAGGTATTTATCACGTACAAAGATCATATATGATAATGTATTCACAAGATTAGCAATTTACAAGGTTGTACCTTGTTGGGTCCACTAGATATGGATCTTGCAGCCTGTTAAGGATGGTGAACGAATTCTGTAATCACAAGTCTATTCATAGAGAGACTCTAGATGAAACACACAGTATAAGTGCGGAATACAAATACTATGAACAAGAAGAAACAGAATAACTATAATGACTTGATCCTTACTAAGGCTTTTAATATTAATATGAACTAATAATGTTTGATGAAGGTGTGTTTAACCCTTCTGTCAGTGGTTCCTTTTATACTAATACAACATTAAACCAAAACGTGTAATTCTGATATGCATATCCTTTCCTAACATATCTCATGCATATCCTAACAAACTACTCAAAATAATAATGTTTGACTTTCTAAAGACCAGGAGCACGTGTTGCTCCTACTACTACTAGGACCAAGAGGAACTACATACCTCCTAGCATACCTATTACAAATGACTATTACAGAGGTCCTAACAATCCTCTCCTAAACTTGAATTTGACTTGTTGAGTTCAAGCTTCCTGGTAGATCTTGCAAAACAGCTTGAGGATTGGAACAACAACACAAATAGTAGCATCATAACCAACAACATGAACAACACAAAGACTGCTGCAACGAGTAACACCGAAGAGCTTCTTGAAAGCTTGAAACAAATCTGCAGCTTGCTGAATCTTTACAACAACATGAGCAGATTTTATGAGCCTTTACCAGGTAGCTGCTCGTTCTTAGGCTAGCTAGTCTTTGTGGTGGAATAAGCATCACCCTGGGAGACCAGAACCCAGCCCAACTCTTAGAACGTGAATCAATGGTGAGTGGGGGTACCCTGATGATTTTGGGCAAATCATCATAGCCGTCAACGGATTTGATAGAGATCTTTACCAGAAGCCTTACCCTTCTGGACTAGCCAACTCTTAGCAATGAAGCATCGGTGATCTGAAAACCTTATAGCTTTGAGCAAGCTATTACAGCTATCAACGGATTTGATATAGATCTTTACCAAGAGCCGTACCCCCTTGGACTAGCCACTTTTCAGTCTAGGACCAAGGCAAGTGAAAACCATCCAGTTTTGGGTAACATGTCAACCATCAACGGATTTGATAATCACACCAGAGCCGTACCCTCATGGTGAATCAACTCTTTCTTGTTTATTAAACATGGTGAGTTGAGCACCATTTGTTGTGTGGGCTAGGTCCAACACCAGAAGTACCTCTCAAAAACAGCCCAAGTGTGAAAATGTCAAGTGAAAAACAATGCCATGATGGAAAAGTATAAGAAGATATTATATTATGTACAAGTTTTAAATTCTATCACATGTTTAAAGTATAAGCAGATATTATATATATATATATATATATATATATATATATATATATATATATATATATATATATATATATATATATATATATATATATATATACTAGCGTCGTAACCCGCCCAACGGGCGGGGTCGCTTTTTTGTTTTCCTGTAATTTAATTTTGTTTTTTTGTTGTTGGTTGTTTGGGTTTTCTTTTTTGCTAAAAATCTAATCAAGTATTATAATCAATTTAAAACAAACATCTTAATGTGTTGTATTGCGTTTATAGATTATTTTGATCTTGTTTTAAAAATGACCTTTTAATATTCAAGTAAAATGTCTTGTATTGCCTTTGTTGACATTTCAAACATAGTTCTTTATACATGAACTCTTAGTAATGATCATAATCAATATTTTGAAACCGGGTCAATTTGGTCGGGTCAACCGATTGACCCGGTTTCGGTAAAAGAAATGTCATATTGATCTGGGTTTTACATTTTCGCAACTCGGATAGACCTGTCGGGTTTGGGGTGACCCGGGTCAACCAGGTTCTCGAGACCCGACCAGGTTTTGATTTTCTCGGGTTTTTAAAAAAAATATTTAAATTTTACGTATTTAAGATGAAATTTTATTTTTTACATATTATATTGCTTAGTTAATAGTTTATATGTTCAATATACGAAAGTTTTCATGATTTTTATATATAAGTTTTATTATTTATTAAAATATATATAAAAAATTCTTTTTTTAAAACAAGGTTAACCCGGGTTGACTTGGATCGACCCGGGTTAACCCGAACCCGATGAGTCAACCGGGTCAATGTAAAACCGGGTTTCAAAACATTGATGATAATCCAATTTAACATAACTGTTAGTAAGTGATAAGTGCATGATCAATCTGATCAATTCAAATAGCGTGATAGTTTCATTTTCATACCCTATTAACAATCACAATGACCACCTTGCGAGATTACGATAGGTGTCCATTAATTGTTATATGAAATTTATGTTAAACAAAATTTTTAAAAATAGTGTACCCGAGGGAAAATACAATTAACAATGACTAAATAAAAAAGAAATAACAAACATAACTATATCGAAGAAAAAATACTATTAGCCCATATGCGCTAACTGAAAATAAAACATGGTGATTACGCCACATAAATGATATGTGACCCATAAACAAAAGATACCATAACTTATTATAACATATTTGTTGTAGTAGAAAATGACACAATCACCACATAAAGCTCAGACATAGAATCCCCAACTATGCAAACAGCAACAAAATGCAGCACGAAAGAGACGCCTCTATGTACTATATAAGAGCCGATTGGTTCTAACTTCATTTCTTTGTCAGCGATAAGGGATCATCTCTCAACCGCATCCATGGCGAAATGGTTAAAAAAATGATAAAAATCATTGTGCCAAAGACCCAAGCAAGAAGAGCAAAATCATTGTGCCAAATGGTTAATACCTACTGAGCCAAACAACTATAAACCTCCATATACTTTCTATCTCATAACCCAAGTCGTCATATAAATAAGAATATACGTCAGAAAGACAATAAACCATATTATATCTGACAATAAAACATACCAAGAGTGTAACTTTGTGACATGCTAAGTAATGGCAATGGCTATTCAGAGATTAGGAGTAGCTCCTGTCATGAATAGTTCACCAATATCATCAGGAATTCCGTTAAGAATAACTGATCCAGTTAATGTGTTTCCATAAACTACACGCACTTTAAGATCAAGAAGTTTCTCAACAATAAGTTCACAACCTCAATCCCAGGCAGCGTATTGAACATTCTGCTCCCACCATTATGGATCAGTTTCCTCATGGCCTTGGAAGGTCGCATGGATAAGGCATCTGAACCATTGTCTGCCATTGGCAACTAAGCCTGCATAAAGTAAATTTAATAGTGTAATGAAAATTCAAAAAACTTATTTTAATCCTAGAAAACAGATTGTTAGATATTTTATAGAACAATAAGAGGCGAAGTTGAATAAAATGTTGATGTCGAGTACCCATCGCGGTTCCTACAAAAAATATTCCAAGAAGAATACCTCCAAGACCATATTTATATTTTGAATATCATTAGGCACCTCCAAAAAGGATATCAGAGCTTTTATCTATCTCTCTTCGCGAATAGTATAGCTTAGCATTACATTATCGTTTACAAATTTCTCCACTTTGGATTTCATAAGGACTCGGTATAGGCTGTTATGACTTATGAGGCAATTCTGGTCTATGTTTGCCATTGATTTTTAATAGTTCAAACCCCAGCCAATGCCATTTAAAATATCACTTCAGCACCGAGTAATTAAAAACTAAGTTCCAGATAATATAATACCTAGCAGTTTGAACAACTCACTGATTCTGCAATGCCACATCCAACATGTTTGGAGATTACGTAACTGGATATTTTTGATTCATAACTTGTTTGTTGTCGCTCCTTGGCAGCTCATGCCCACTCCTCTGCTGCCATTCTCTTCTTTAGTGAAAAATTATTTGCACCATTGTTCTCAAGTTCTGTCTCAACATACGTTGAATATACAACTTCCGCACAAGTATGTAATAAAGAAATGTATGCAGTTTGTAACTCGTATCGAAGTGGTTAGATATCTTGTACAGTTTGTAGCAAAAGTTTTCAGAAAAATTTTAGAATAGTTTCTCTGGGTTTTTTTACTGTCTCGCTTTTCGTTGTAGAAACCACTTATTTGAGTCATTCCTGCTTTTTAATAACACCAACGACTCGCGAACTGCTTCACGTGCTAATTCTGTGTTGCTGGCATAAACAATAACATTTAAAATGATATTATCATGTTCAGGAAAATATAAGATATAACATGAATACTTATTTGATAAACATATTAATCTACAAGTGTACCTTGTAGCCAACAATATCGAGCAAAGATCTATCAGTCATAGAATATTCAAAAGGGCCAGTAGGAAATTTAACTTTTAGTCTTCCTTCGACGGCATCATCAATCCTTAACATGTGTACCTCCCCTGATTCTACCAAATATCCTAAATCCTCCAAAAACAACTGCTATCTGAAGGGAACAATCACCTGCATATTCAAATTTATAAAACCAGAGGTATATAATGCAAAACAACCAAGTTGTGGAGGTACAATCTAGTGAGTGATACTCTACCATATCAACTCACTTATATAGAATGCAAAACACAGTACTTGGAATAAGAATATGTTTGGGTAAACCAATAAAAAATAGTCTTTTGCCAAAACACCATCTTAAAGACAATTATAAATGTTATTTGATGTAGATCATTCATCACCTTGAAGAGGAAGATCTGCTGGTTCTGTAATAAACTATACTGTGGAAAATTTTATCTACAGAATTGATGTTTGATTTGTACTATTATTGTTAGGTCTGTGATGCATAAGTGAATAAACAAAAGAAAGAGCACTCACAAGATGCACGAGCTGCGGCTTCGCCTGCTAATGCTCGTACGGTTCCTTTTCCTTGTAGCTCTTCAAGTGTTGTTGTGGCTTCTGTGGGACTCATAAGTAATAGTTGAATACTAATTAAATGAAAAAGAAAAAAGTTATAGTGTAGCAGTTACGGGTGGAGTAAAAAAAGGTTATGGTAGGGAATAAATTACTTATAATTTTCTTCTTTTACACGTAGGTGGAACATTTTTTTTGTAGTTTTTGGTTCTGTAGCAGTCCTAGTAACCTGCAATGTTCACGCATAAAAATGTATCTTAAGGACCTAAATAGATCAATTAGTCAAAAAATATTTTTCTCTTATTTTGGCTGCAATTGTTGCTGCTATACGTTATTGATAAGTAGTTAAATAACTGAATGATAAAATACTCCAAAGTAAAGATAGGGCATTACCTCCCGCGGGTTAGAGACCTGCACCCTCTCCTCAACCAGATAGAAACGCATTTCCTCATCATGCCCATCATAGGTTTGGTTTAGTGGGTGTTTTTGGGTCTGCAATACATGTAAAGCAACAATAATAATTAGATCAAAGCTAACCAAACTAACAAAAAACACAAGTTATGTCGAGAAGTTTGTTGCATAACTGGTCACCTGTAAGAACAGTTATATTCTTGTTTCAGTGATCAATTAAACACAATAATCATTTAAACCGATCAAAATATTCTTAGAAAAAAGATAACAATCTTACCTTATTTTATTTGACATTGAATCTGTTAAAAACATAAATAATCAACAATCGAATAACAAAAGATATTAATATTAGCTGAGGTGGCTTAAGTGATGGGTCATAATAGGCTTGGATCAAAGCTCCTCATTTTTGTACCAAAAGGATTGGTCAGGTTGGCCATAAACATTTTCTGTCTATTATTTACCCCATTCCATATGCTGAAGAAAGATAACTGATACCTTAAATCCATTACATTTTTGTTAAGCTCTATGTCAGTTTTCATAACCTCTACAACCAATACACGATCAAGTGCTTGGAGCCATTCCTCACAGTGACATCCATAAGGAATTTCACTCAAGATATTATTCAACAAAAATTCTTTCGCAAACATAGCAGTCGATATACCATTATGCCCATCAAATATCTACCAGAAAAGGAAAAAGCGAATTTCAATATCCACTACTTAATAAAACAGTTAATAACTAAAAAGAAGTTATCTTTTCCATACACACCGTAAAAAAATGAAAACGACGTTAACTGATCCCATACAATTCTCTCACAATCAGGTTTAATAAAGAAATAATCCTCCCCTTTCGTAACCAATCCCATTGTCCATAACTAACATTAAAAATAGTACACGCCCCCACCAATCAGGTAATGGAGTGATATGAAGAGCATGTCTAATACAACGTAGGACCCACTCCTAGTCCATACTTCCTCTCTGAATAGAGATACAACAATATCCTACACATGTAATACTGATGAGTAATCAACAAAAAAAGAGTCGTAAGTAACTAATCGTGAAAGTTGATTACCTCCCATGCAGTGGTTCACCAAGCACGCTTAGATATATAATAGGTGAATACCTGATATTTATGGCTTCTTCACCTGAATATGGTTTTAAGATTGTCCGAATGTTGATTGTTAATATAAATTTATAGAACCAGTAACGGGCCAATTAAATAAGCTTAAAAAACTTGATTTATTTATAACAGCCACATTAACCATATATCACTTTAAAACACCATCATTAGGAAGCAAGTGATAATAAGAAAAGCAAAAAATGAGAGCCAATATACATCTAATTAATTTGTATACCTTAAACCAGTGGTATCATTTTTGTTGCAACAACAAAACATCTACAACATACCTAATTAGGGTTTACAAAAAAAGATACATACCTTTTTATGTGATTCACTTGGGTTTTGAGAAGACTTCTGAATAATTACATATCCTAGCAAACCATACATCCTTTATCATCAATCCAACCTCATACCTGCAAAAAAACCATAGAAAATATTATAAAAAGTGTTATTAGAGTTTTGAGTTTTTGAGACGAGAGAGATGAATTAAGGTCTCGTTTTGCGTATGAATATATTAGGGTTTGTATGAACCTAAAATTTATTTAAAAACTATAATTTAGGAATAGATATGTATATATTCCAAAATTATAGATAAAGAGTGATCCCTGTTCAATATCTATGAGCTAATTACGTATATACAAAAATACAAAGAAATTGTGTTTATCTTTTATAGAGCTTATTATTAATGTATATCTCATGTGTTTATATTATATAAGAGTTAATATTAGATTTCTAGGAGCTTATTATCTGTGTTTGGTATTCAAAATCACAAATAATTGGTTGGATTAGTTGGTAAAGGTGCTTGCATTTAAATGGGAGGTCATGAGTTCGAACCTTGCAAGAGTCAAAATATTATTTTAAAATAATTTGAAATTGAATTATTTTTTATTAAAATCCGAAATTAAATAAAAAATTCGGTTCAATATGGTTCAGATTAGACCCAGCTCGGCCCAAACTTGAACTGGACCGATCCAGACCATCAAAACGCGGTTTCAAAACAAAGTTTCAAAACTGCGTTTCCAAAACGTGATTTTAAAAAAACTGCGATTTTAAATGGGATTTTCGTAAAATTTGGAGAATTTATAGGAAATTATGAAAGACTATTGGCTAAAAGATGTGACTGGGATATGACTGGATTAAAAAGGGTGGTTTCAAATCATAATTATACCTATATATAATATAGATATATATATATATATATATATATATATATATATATATATATATATATATATATATATATATATATATATATATATATATATATATATATATATATATATATATATATATATATATATATATATATATATATTTTAACTATTATGTGAGTCACCAATCACTGTACACATTGGTGAATAGAATGTTAGTATAACACAAGAATAGAAGAACCATACCAATCACTTACCAGAAGCTGCAAGCTTGTCTGCATGTAACCGGGCTTGAATACCTTCGACCAAGGTAGTGGCCATGGTAGACTCATTACCAGAAGGAGCATTAGATACCTGCAGATGACATTCCAGCATAGCTTCCATGGTAGCAATTGTCAATGGATACTCCATATCCGTAAGCATAAACACAACGGCACCAGTCTCAAGCTCTAACACGTGAACACCACAACCAACATACAATTTCCACCTAATCCTTCCATACACCAGCATGGGGAGAATCAGGAGGGGAATCTAACATCAGCTTCAAATCACCCCATATAGTCAATCCAGGCCAATTGGGAAGCTCACTCGGAGATTGAGAAATCTCAGCATCCACCAAACCATATAACAACATAAGATCACGACGCTCCACCCATGTCAAAATGTTTTGCAATCCCGAGACATAGCGAGCATATCCATCACTAGTCATAATCTTACGAGTAAAAGTACCACGAACAATAGGGGATGGCCGAAGTTCCCAAGCGACAATCCAACCCTTACCCATGTGCAACTCTGTCTCACTATCTAAAGCAGCATCAATGAGATTAGAAGGATCTCTTTTCTCAAATGGGACAGACTTACCACGACGAGCCTTCTTCTTCCTAATAGAACGACGAGGTGAAGGGACACCAGAAGAAGATTCATCCTTGACCTTTCCAGCAACAGTAGCATCAGTAGTAGTAGACACAAAGTCCTTACCAACCATAGGATCAGATGTAGCTGCACCAGCGGATGAGGTAGGAAGTGGTTCAGTCACCGGTGTGGATGTTGGCTTCACAACAGGAGTAGCAGGGGTGGGATTAGCAACAGGAGTGGTAGTAGCTTCATTGGTGGTGGTAGTATGAACTTGAGAGTGATTGGGATGAACAGTCGAAGTGGTGGTAGTAGGAACAGCAGTAGAAGTAGCACCAACAGATGGAACACCAGAAGTATCCTTAGGAACACTAGATGAAGAAGTGAGAACAACACTTGGAGGGGGGGCGATAAATAAAGCGTTCAGGGACAGGTGTGTTTTGACGTCTGATCATCTTTGTGTAAAGATCTTTAAGCTCATCAAAGGACAACCTCCTCACCCTTTCCCATGTCCATCCAATGTGGAAGTAAGCAGCCGATTGATTCTTAACATATTGCTGCATCAACTTTCTCTCCTCGGCACACGACAAAGGTATGTTACGGCGCTTCTCACGAAGCTGGGCAGCAAGGGACAACTGTTGTTTACGCATCAAAGCCATTGCCCGTTGAACACAATTTCCTTGATTCACATCAGCACCCAACAAATCTGTGAACTACGAGTAATCAGAAGTAAGTATGGTAAGCACCCACATCCAGTCATTGTCATCCCAATGCATGGCATCATGTCTCAACTGCTCACGTCTTTGCTGTTGAAGGGCTTCATCCTTAGCCCTAGCTTGTTGGTCAAGCTCCTCTTGCAATCGCTGAGCAGCCTCCTCCCCCAACCTTTCTTCCTCTATTTGTCTGCGAGTACGCTTCTTTGGAGGAGAGGGTGCATCAGTCATAGGGGCTTTGCCCTTGGGATCATGAGAAGAACCAGCAGAAGGACCAGTAGAAGCATCCATTGGCTTGAGATCAGTAGTCTTAGGAATGCTTGAAGGACTAGGAGGAGCAGGCAAATCATCACTCGGCTTATCAGCAAAGGCAGCCCTGGCCAAAATAGTCAGCCCATCCTCCTCAACATCCTCATCAGAATCAGAAAGCACAACTTTCTTCTTTTGACGCTTCAGCTGTGACTCCAATGCCTTAATCCTGTTTACCAATGGAAGCACGAAGTCCCGTGTGAGCTTGCGGTGCTGATTAAGATCATCTTCCAAAGCAACAACCTTCGCATAATACATGTGCATAAGAGCTAGCAAAGAAGTTAGTGTAACAGGTTCCTCGGCTTCCCCACCAAGAGGACTTGGGTTGGGGAATGCATCATTGGGACCTGAAGCAACAGATGGGTCATCCATATGAGCATGAGAGCTAGATGGCTTCTCTGCAGAATGCGGAGCTGGACTAGGAGGGGGAGTATCAGCAAATGGTGACTCATGTGGGCGAGAAGAGGGGGCAGCCTTTGAGGTGGATGGCATTTCTACTACCACCTCTCTAGCGGGCTCCTCCACCTCCACATGAGGCACACCAGTAGCAGGGTGCTCCTCCTCCATAGAATCATCCTCCAATAGAAGTTCATCCTCGACTTCATCAGCCGGAGGAACCACATGAGGATCCCCTTGGGCAAGGCCCAACATAGCATCAGTAAGAGGCCTCCAAAGACCCTTAAAACCAAGTGCCATATTCGAATATACCTTGGAACTAAGCTTTGGGGTCTCATATTCCTCCTTATTCCTAGGTAGGCACATAAGAACCTGCTGCAAGAACCTAGGGTACATCAAGAACTTCTTCCTAGAGCCAGTATCACTAAGGTTGCAAATCATACCATCAAACAAGTAACGAGAAAAGTTAAAAACACGACCCTGTGCAATACAAATCAAACCAATAGCAAGGGGGATGGGAAATGCATCCCAACTCCCAGACTTTGGACTCAAACAATGAATCAAGAAGTGAACCAGAAGCTTCTATTGAGGGGAAAACCTATTTTCTGGAAGTTAAAGTTCCCCCCATGATTATAGCCTAGAGCAGCCATCCCATCCAATACATCTGAACTGGGGATAGAGACAATGCCACCTTCATCCTGGAGATGAAGGGCAGACCTAATAGATGCCTCAGACACCACATATGAGCGACCATCTATGGTATCATGGAGCTCAAGTGGGCGTCCCAAAACATCAACAAGGTGGGCAGTTGCCCATAACTGACGTATAACACTATCATACACAGTAGGGAAAACCATAAGAGCATACCTTAGATTGGGAGCCTCAATGTAGTCCAGGATGTCTATGAACTCTTCTCGTTTAGGACCTTCGCCAAGATAGGCCACTTTGTTATGATCGGGTTTGTACTGGAGTGCAACCATTGTTGATGATTGAAGAAGTGGAAGATGATTGATTGAAGAAGGTAAAGAGTAAGAGCGTATGTGTGTGTATGGTTGGGATGAATGAGTCAATTGAAGGATTTGACCATAAATAATGGTCATAAAACTGTTCATTGACCCCTAATTATGGGGGTTGCCCTTTCAAAAATTAAGTTATTAATGCAAGAGTAACCACTTGCCCCTTAACCATTATTTGCATATCCCAGTTACCAAAGATACATAAAAAGATATACACCAGAAGCAACTTACGCTGACTAATAGTCAAAACGCATAAAGGTCAACACTAGGAGTACCAAGTGGTCAATGAGAGTCTACGAAGTGAACAGTGACCCAAAACCAATACAAGAAGCCACCCATGAGTGAAATAGAAGGGTTTGTACCCACTAGGAGCTAAAGACTGCCACTAGGAGTAACCAAAATCTCCCACTAGAAGTTGCACACACCGCAAATACCCATAAAAACTGTTGTTAGAATCTACCATATGTTAGACTGTGCAATGTAATATTTACAATAAGCCTCCCCTCAATCCTAGGCCTCAAGGATTGACCATTCCAATGTGAACCACCAAGTGGTTGAACCGCGGACCATCAAAGGCTTTAGTCAATAAATCAGCAACATTATCATCCGTATGTACTTTAAGAACCTGTATCAATTTCTTCTCATTTGCATCCCTTATAAAATGGTGCCTAATCTTAATATGCTTGGTTCGTTGATGAAAGACAGGATTCTTCACAATGCAGATTGTGCTTTTATTGTCGATGAAAATTTTGGTGTTCATGAAGTTGAACCCATAATCCAGCATCTGATTTTGTATCTACAAGACTTGTCCACAACAACTAGCAGCAGCTACATATTTAGCTTCTGTTGAAGAAGTAGCTACTATTGTCTGTTTCTTACATTGCCATGAGATAAGTATTCGACCCAAAAACTGACAACCACCAGTAGTAGACTTCCTGTCATTATTAGCACCTGCATAGTCACTATCACTATAGGCTTCAAGAACAAAAGGTGATTCCCTAGGATACTACAAGGCTAACTTGGGTTGAGCCTTGATATACTTAAAGATTTTCTTGACTGCATTCAAGTTGGATACGGTTGGAGCCACCTGATGTCTAGATCAAGTACTTACTGCAAACATAATGTCCGGACGTGATGCTGTCAAATACATGACTGAGCCAATCACTGACCTGTATATGTGAACATTTACCGGAGGATCTGGCTCATTCTTGAGTTTGACTTTAGTGACTTCATAAGGTGTTGTTGCTGGTCTAAGAGGTTCCACATCAAACTTCTGAAGAATCTCATGAACATACTTGTCTTGACTTATGAAAATACCATCCGAATGTTGCTTGACTTGAAGACCAAGGAAAAATGTGAGTTCTCCCATGGCACTCATCTGAAATTCGCCTTTCATTAGCTGTTCAAACTTATCACACCATTCCTTCTTAGTAGAACCGAAGATAATATCATCCACATACACTTGACCTAGGATGATGTCCTTGGCATTCCTTTTAAGGAACAGTGTTTTGTCAATAGTGCCTCTTCTATATCCGTGTTTCAACAAGAAAGTGAACAGACGCTCATACCAAGCCCTAGGAGCCTGATGAAGTCCATATAGAGTTTTGACCACCTTGTAAACTTTCTTGGGATGAAGTGGATCCACAAAGCCCTTAGGTTGAGTGACATAAACTTCCTCATCAATCTTTCTATAGAGAAAAGCACTCTTGACATCCATCTGAAAAAACGTAAAGCCAACATAAGAAGCAAAAGCCAAAAACAGACGAATGGCCTCAATCCTAACAACATGAGCAAAAACTTCAGTATAGTCAATTCCTTCAAGTTGTGTGTGACCTTGTGCAACCAGCCTAGCCTTATTTCTCACCACAATACCCCTTGCATCTTTCTTGTTTTTGAGAATCCATTTGGTACCAATTGCTGTTTTTCCATCGGGCAAGTCAACTAGGATCCAAACATTCTGAAACAAGAACTGTTGCATCTCCTCCTGCATACCCTCCACCCAACTTTTATCCTCAAGAGCATGTGAGACTGACCTAGGTTCCACCTGTGAAAGAAAACAAGCAAACAAACAGTGAAGAAAGTTTGTGTGATTATTACGTTGTTGGTCTTCAATGTAGCTCACAAGAGCATCATGATCAGACGTTGCTTTCTTATGCATGCGACGAGTCTTGACAGTGGAACCAGGATCTCCAATGATATGAGTAGTAGGATGGTCTTTATTCATCTTCTTAATAGGAATAGGAGCTACATCCACTTCTGGTGCCAAGTTATTAAGATCCCCAACAATGTCATCATCATATGAAGCAGAGTTGAAGATGCCATCTATTGGTTGCTTGTGAATATCATCCAGCTTAGTAGAAGTCTTCTTTTGATAGTTTCCCAGGTCAGAAGGACCAGAGAATCTAGTTGAGGAAGTTGGATCACTAACGGGACTACCAATAGGTGTTAAACTTGCACTAGGAGTAACATTAGGAGCACTAGGAGTAACTTGGACAGCAGGGGTACTCAATGGAAACTCAAAGCCTCCTTGAGCAGCTGCTGTAGTAGCATCTTGTTGTTGCTTGAGCAATGTGTCAAGAGCTCCTTGTGAGTCCACAATGTCTGATGGAGAGGCATCAATAGGAGTAGCATTGTTGTTTGGAGAGACTGTGGTGAAATAGGATGGAACAACAAAAATATCATCCTCCTCATCTGACTCCGAAAAACTAGAATGAGCACCTGCACTAGAAGTTGTAAACACTTGTGGACCTGCATCTTGGTTAGTTTTGAAACGAAAAATATCCCAATGAGTCACTAAGATAATCAAGATCAAAATACCATTCAGGACCTTTGCCTTAGATGTTTGTCTTCTCCTCAAAGTACTTGAGATTGATAGTTTCAATGACACGCTTGGCATGGAGATTATAGACACGATAGGCCCGAGAGTGAGCTGAATATCCCACTATGTATCCTTCATCTGCCTTGCCATCAAATTTCCCCAAATAGTCACTAGTATTCAGAATGGTGACAGGACAACCAAATGGCTTCAAATGAGCAATGCTAGGTACTTTAGCTATGAGTAGCTCATAGGGAGTCTTCTTGTGTGGATTGGTAATTGAAACCCTATTAAACACATAACTTGCAGTGTTGACAACTTCTGTCCAAAACATGGTTGGAAGCTTGGAATCTGCAAGCATGGTTCTCGCAGCTTCTATTAGAGTCCTGTTCTTCCTTTCTGCAACACCATTCTGTTGAGGAGTCCTTGCAGCACTATAATCTCGTTTGATACCTTTGGAATTTCAAAGTGCTATGAGTTCTGCATTTTTGAATTCTGTTCCATTGTCACATCGGATACCTTTCACCTTCTTGGACAGCTGATTCTCAATGAGTGTAATGAAGTCCTTGAGAATTGAGTAGGTCTCACTTTTGGCAGCCAGAAAGAAAACCCACGTGAACCTGCTATACCCATCAGTTACCACAAGACAGTATTGTTTATGGTCAATGCTCCTAATAGAGGTAGGACCAAATAAATCCATGTGTAGTAGCTGAAATGGTTCAGTTATGAGACTAAGAGCAGTAATGGCCTTGAAGGATGCTTTGTGTTGTTTGCCTTTGCTGCACGTAAGGCAATTGATGTCATTTCTTAAAGTTTTGGGAGGTAAACCAGAGACCAAGTTCATATTTACCAATTTGTGAATGGTCTTGAAGTTTACATGTCCCATCCTTCTGTGCCATTTAGTGGCTTCATCTTCTAAGGCTTTAGCAACCAAACAAGCTAGTTGACCAGTAGGATTAACTTCATTCAGCTTGATACTATAGAGATTGTGTCTTCTAGGGATTCTGAGTAGAACTTGAGAGTCATCCGGGAGCTTAAAGTATTTAGATAACACTAGTGCTTCAGTATCTGTAAAGAGAACAAACTGCTTCTTGTCACGAATCTGAGAGACAGAGATCAAGTTGAAGTGTTGAAGTGCTTCCACATAGTAGAGTTGCTTAAAATTAAGGTTAGGTGTCTGAATAGTTCCTTTGCCAGAGATCCTTCCTTCACCACCTCCAAAGTAGACCTTTCCGCCTTGAAACGGTACAAAGTTAGATAGAAGTCCTTTATTCCCTGTCATGCTCCTAGAGCATCCACTATCAACAATTCCTAGAGTAGGATCTTGGTATGGAGTAACCTACAACAACAGAATAGATATATGCAAAAGTTAGTGTCTTAAGGGGACCCAGACCTTTTCAGGTTTGAGTCTGCCTTGTGGATCTTTTGTAGATAGCCAAGAAGATTGATGAGATCCACTGTTGTTCTTAGGTTGCCTATTCATCATATGGGTATTATTGTTTGACCAAGAACAACATGCCGAGGGCTTAACAGCAGTACCCAAATTTCCCAACCCAAAATACATTTGGTCTGAATTAAAAGCATAATTCTGATTAAAGTTCTGAAAATAGTTGTTGGTTGGTCTATTTTAGGTGCAACCATTGCTTCTCCAAAGATCAGAAGCTAAAGGAGAGGTCCTTCTAGAAGAAGAATAGGCTTGGGCACATGGGTTTAGTCTTCTAGAAGAAAAAGGAGCAACTCCTGGTAGACCAGGAGCAGGATAAGCTTGATAAACAGAAGGAGGTTGATCATAAAAATCACAATCCTTAATCAAATGAAATTTACTTCCACAAACAAAGCATGTTATAAATGACCTTTTATTCAAATGACATTGTTTCACACACTACTAAATTTATTAGACACAACTCTAGGAGAATCAACATTCTTAGGACTCAATAAACTAGAACTGGAAATAGTAGAAGCAACTCTCTCTTCACTCTTCCTAGCACTAGTAGCAGCAGGGTCATTTGTCTTGGAGCTTGTAGGTCTTGACTCTTCACTTGAACCACCGGATGCATAGTCACTGGCCTTGTCACTGAAAGTACAAGAGACAAAGTCATTAGAATTAGTAGAGCTTTTTGGAGACTCATGCATCTGTGATCCATCCATGTCAGTATGCCTAGATATGGGCATAAAAGTTCCTGTGAGAGGTGGAGGAACAGCATGCATTGCTGCAGCTGGTTGAAACCTATTGTAACTAGGTTTTCCCTCCTCCTCCTTGTCAGGATCAAAGACACTTGAAAAAGATAAATCAAACACATCTTCTGAATCAATATATTTATCAAAGCCCAAACCTCTCTTAGTTCTACCAGACATGCTACTATCAATTAACTTAGAAAGATTCTTGGGTGCTTTTTGCCATTTTTCAAATCGTAAAAGTGTAGCATCCAATTTTTCCTGCATGTCTTGCTTATCTTTAATACTGTCATTTTTTAGTTTTTCAGTATATTTAATCTTGTTAGTGGTGTTTTCTAAATCAATGTTTAGAATTCTAATTTTATCCTCATATTTACGTTGAGTATCTTGAAGCCACCTCTTTTGTTGTTCCAATGTTTTTAAGAACTCTTATATGCTTGAACATCAAAAATATTTGTCATTTTGTTCATTTAGCTCATTGTATTGAGACAACAGTTCTGAATATTTATCATGACAACCAAGAGGGCAATTTTGTACCTAAGGTGAGATGCCCATAAGTGCAAATTCTTCTGCTTCCTCGGCATCAGATAGATTCCCAACAATCATTAAAAATACATCAGTAGAAGCTTCAGCTGTTTCCAAGGTAGCAGTCTGATGATCATTCCAGTTAACCATAGAGTCAACAGACACCAAAGCTTTCTTTACATCCTTGAGCTCTTGAACCTTGAAGGCTGAATACCTGTTCTTCTCCTGGTCAGTTTTGTTAGGGCATTCCCTAGCAAAATGACCTTGCTGCTGGCAGTTATAGCATCTAACCTTGCTTCTATCAAACCTGGCTGGCTCTCTTGGGTTGTAGTTAAATTTTCGACCGGCTTTCTTTTCAAACTTATGAACCCGGAGAGTGAGCATGGCCATCTGCCACTTTAGATCCATTTCATCCAAGTTAAGTTTATCAACTTGTTTGAAATCATCAAAAGCAAGCTGCTGTTGTGGATCAACATCAGCAACAAAAGAGTGAAGAACAGCTTCTACCATGCTACCAGTCTTGGCTTTTGGTTCTGGAGTAGAAGTATGTTGAGAAGACACAGTATAGCTTGGGCTACTAGCATAAGACATTGGACTAGATCCCATAGAACTCACAAAAGCAGAGTTAGCAGGAGTAGGAAAGGAATCACTTGAGTATCCTCTCACATGAGGCTCAAAGATTTTGAGTTTATAAAACAGGTCATTAAAATTAAGATAGTCAAGGCCACCTTTTGCTTTGAGAGAGATGACTACCTGATTCCATGAGTGAGATAAAGCTCTAAGAAACCTGGCATTGATATCTCCATTGTCAGGTTTGGACCTGAGTTGATCCAACTGGCTAAGTATTTTTTGGAACCTATCATACCCTTGATGAATACCTTCAGTTTCAGAGATCTTGAATTCTGTGAATTCATCTCTCAGCATAGATCTGCGCATTTTATTTGATTCCTCATTCCCTCCAAACCTTGCCTTTTCTCCATTCCAAATCTCTCTAGCATCATCCAAGTGATAAAAATCACCCATGTGATCATCAGGAAGGGACTGAAGCAAAATAGTTTTTGCTTTGATTTCCTTCTGAACAGCTGTGATTTCTTCATGAGTTTTAGGATCTAGAAGGATGACATTACCATTCTTGTCTCTTCCAGTAAGCTTTTTACTGTTGCCATTCTGAACAACTTTCCAAAGGTCTAGATCAGTATTGGTGATCTAGCATTCCATCTTCATTGCCCAGCTATCATACTCATCCTTCTTCAAGAGAGGTAATTTTCCATTTGTATTGGAAACAGTAGCAACGATTTGCTGAGGTTGTTGTGTTTTAGAGGTGCTTGCATCTCTTGTTTCAGTAGAACTAGAGGCAGACATGATTAAACAAAGATGTTAGTAAAAAGAAAAATTGACTCTTCTTGTGCAGAGACTCTCCCAGGCTCTGATACCACTTGTTGGGTCCACTAGATATGGATCTTGCAGCCTGTTAAGGATGGTGAACGACTTCTGTAATCACAAGTCTATTCACAGAGAGACTCTAGATGAAACACACAGTATAAGTGCGGAATACAAATACTATGAACAAGAAGAAACAAAATAACTATAATGACTTGATCCTTACTAAGGACTTCTAATATTAATATGAACTAATAATGTTTGATGAAGGTGTGTTTAACCCTTTGGCCAATGGTTCCTTTTATACTACAAGGAAACCCTAATACAGTATTAAACCAAAACGTGTAGTTCTGATATGCATATCCTTTCCTAATATATCTCATGCATATCCTAACAAACTACTCAAAATAATAATGTTTGACTTTCTAAAGAACAGGAGCACGTGTTGCTCCTACTACTACTAGGACCAGGAGGAACTACATACCTCCTAGCATACCTATTACAAATGACTATTACAAAGGTACTAAAAGATCTGAATGATGGAGAACATCATATGATAGAATCACATGGTTCTTGTTCACGAATGTTGGTCGCCTCGTCATGTCTGAAGTTATCTCTTGACATCATGTGTACGATTGATATCGTTGTCTTGACACCATTATGTGAACTTGGCACTTTCGACATCAAATATTATGAATGCTGGACAATTTCTCCCTCTCAATTGTTGACCCGTGTTCTATTAAAAGAGTTGTAGTCGCCATTTGAGTAGTCGCATCGTCGAGATGTAGATATCAATTGTAAATTGCTATGATTGGCGGAGATGATAACTCCATAAAAACAAGATTTCTCTTGTTTTAGCAAATAAATGCACTGATGCGTACATATATTCGTGTTAGATTGTGTTATTATGTAAACATAATCCCTTACATAGTTATAAAGTAAACCATGCCCGAGAAAATTAATTCCCGTTGTTGAGTCAAAGCTTTCCGGTGAAATACTTGACTTTAATATGAAAAGCGGGTTGCAGTCTGAAATAACTACAAGCCATTTTGAGCATGTTTTAAAACATTTGAACTTCTGCTCGAACTTTATTTACAACCCCGTGTCATTATTGAATGTCATTTCAAGTATCGTAAATATTATCGATTCCAGAAGAAATGCTCTTTTATCAAAACATTTTGAACACACAATTTTGAAAGATTTAGAAAAACCTTTTGAGAAATTCTCGAAAAATTGTGTTCAATGTTTTGAAAACCAATTACTTGAGCTTAAGATGTTGAATATCTTACAAAAAGAGCTCAAGTCCGAGAAGTTGTAAACTTCCCGTTGTGAGGATAAGTTTAACATCAGCGATAAACTTTCCTTTTAACTAAAGAACGAGTCCTAAGTTGACATTTACTTAGAAGTCGTTTTCGTGAGCTTGAAAAACTTTTGAATGTTTTAACGTAAAGCTCATGACCTAGAAAGGTGAATTTCTCATTGTGAGGAAAAGTTCTCTTATTTAAAAGATACACTTCCCTTTATGAGCTTAAAACTTGGAATGTTTTAAAACAAGCTCATGACCGAGAAAAATTAATTTCCTGTTGTGTGGATAAGTTATCATAAAAGATAAGCTTTCCTAAAATTAAAATCTGAGTTACAGTCTGATATTTAACTGTAAGTCATTGTGCATGAGCTATAAAAACTTCAAATGTTTTTTAATATAAGCTCATGCCCGAGAAAAATTAATTTCTCGTTGTGAACATAAGTTTATCATCGGAGATAAACTTTTCTTTCTTTGAGGTCCGGGGCATAATCTGAAATATAATTATACGCCATTTACACGAGCTTAAAAACCTTTGAATAGTTTTTATGTAAGCTCGTGTCCGAGAAAATTTAATTTCTCGTTAATGAGGATAAGTTTATCATCGGCGATAAACATTCCTTTCTTTGAAGCTCGGGCCATCGTCTGATATTTAACGATGAACCATATACACGAGTTTAAAACCTTTGAATAGTTTAAAGTAAACTCGTGTCCGAGAAAATTGAATTTCTCATTTTTGAGGATAAGTTTATCATCGGCGATAAACTTTCCTTTAATTGAAGTACTGGTCATCGTCTGAAATTTAACGATGAGCCATATACACGAGCTTAAAACCTTTGAATAGTTTTAATGTAAGCTCGTGTCCGAGAAAGTTTAATTTCTCGTTTGTGAGGATAAGTTTATCATCGGCGATAAACTTTCCTTTATTTGAAGATCGGGTCATCGTCTGACATTTAACGATGAGCCATATACACGAGCTTAAAACCTTTGAATGGTTTTAGTATAAGCCCGTGTCCGAGAAAACTTAATTTCTCGTTTTGAGGGTAAGTTATCGTTGACGAGATAAACTTCCCTTTATTTGAAGTCCGGGTCATAGACTGTGATTTGACTATGAGCCATGTACACGAGATTAAAACCTTTGAATAGTTTCAATTTTAGCTCGTGTCCGAGAAAAATTAATTTCTCGTTTGTGAGGATAAGTTTATCATTGGCGATAAACTTTCCTTTCTTTGAAATCCGGGTCATCTTCTGTCATTTAACGAGGATCCATATACACGAGCTTAATTGAAAATCCCCTGAGACATTTGTTTCTCTGATATTAGCTTCTTCAGTAACCAAACTCTGAGAGTGTCCTTAGTTGAACGGTGTACAAAGATCGGACCGGTTTGTTTTTGTTGATCCTTGACTTTGGTACCTGGATTCTCAGTTGAAGTTTGTATGCTTTTATATGGGTTAGCGATATCTATCTTAGAACCCTGCGGGGATTCACAGTTTTATTTTCTTGTGCCAGAGGTGACCTGAGGAGATGATTCACTTATCTTAGCTGGCAAACGTTTCCTTTTATAGTAAGTCTTAAGTTCAGGCTTAAGTGATGTATCATCCTTTTCAATTTCCTCCCTAGTAGTCTTAGTAGAATCGGAGACTATCTTTGTTAAAGGGCACTCATATCCTACAAGAGTGAAAGTTCTACCAGTGGGGCGCCAAATTTTACCAGTGGTTTTAATTTTAGCTAGCCACTAGGATTTAATTTTAGCATGGGAGTTCACCTCATGAAGATATTTCTTGACACAAAAGTCATGATTTGCCTTAAAGACACATTTCCTACATGTTTTACAAGTAGCATATTTAATGTCCTAGTAAGATCTAGAATTCCTAGATGATTGATTGATGCTCCCAGTATATGACATGCTATGGTTAGCAGTGTTGGTAATCTAGAAGGTATCTGACTAGGCTTAAAATTCCTATCTCTTACTTGTGTCTTTTGCTTAGCTTCCCTCAGACCAAATATGCTACTTGTACTAGTTCTAGACGTGTTCTTTGTATTCATATAGAAACTAGAGACAATCATGTGATTAGGTCTTGCTAAAGCTGATTTAGTCACATTAGGCCTAGTTGGTGGAGTGACTGTTCTAGAAAGATGAACCATATCAACTTGGGAGGCAAACCACGGTCTCGAGGATTGAGGTCGCTCGGATCTAAATGTAGACGGTTGTCTAACGTACTGATTTGTAGGCGGTTTCCCCAAGATTGATGGTTTTTCAAGCTTAGTGTCCACACTAGTTCCTTTAGTTTTCCTCAATTCGTTTTTAACGCAGCTATAGCAAAAACCTTTTCCTGTAATTGAGCCTTTAAGGACTCGTTATCTTTGTGCAAATTATCTTGGGATGCCAATTTAGATTCTAGCAACTTAATTTGTTTTAAAAGATTATCTTTTTCAGCTTTAGAATCTAGAACTTTTTGATCCAATTTTCGTTCAAGAACAACGTTTGAATTTTCAAGTTTTTCAAAATACTTTTCAAATTTATCCGTTTTCTTCGAAAATTAAATTTTGGCATCCTCAAGATCTTTTGATTGCTGAGCTATAATCGTTTCGAGCTCTTTAATCTTGGAATTAGAAGCAGTTAATGAAACAGTCATAAGGCAATTATCATGATTGTTAGCATTTTGAACACTTTCTCCCCCATTATGACGCACATCGGATGAATCAGAAATGGTATCGCTATCACTCTTTTCCATCCCATGTTTGTCATAATTAGGTTCGAAATGCTCAATATGTGGCATTTCATCAGCATATACATCATATACAACATTACATTGTACCATGTTTGTAGGTTCTTCGTCATAAACGGGTATGGTGTCATCATAAGATATGTCTATATCATTCTCTGACGTGTTGCTGATATCATGCTTAACTGTTGATTCCATGCCTTTGCACTCTTTAGCAGCCTCTAACTCGTTAATCGTATGACCATTTTCCTCTTGCATAGTAGATTCTTACACTCCATTATCATACGCTAGCTGAAGTCGGGATCTTTCATAAATCGAAGACGAGACCGATGTAATGAGTTTCAATAGTGTATCACGGAAAACTTAAAGCTCGGTATGTGTGTCTCGAAGAAATGACTGGCAAATCACTGAACTTTCATACTTGACGATGTTGAATTGGAGAAAAGGCGTGAGTTGTGTCACAAGAGCCTTATATGCAAGTGCCGATGCATAGTGATTAAAGTCTTCATTGTGGAGTTGCTCTACTAGTTGGTTCAAGATTATGAACATCGATTCCATGAATATATGACGATCTTGACCAAAGAGTGTCACAAATTCGTTTCCTCCTTGAAGCAATGAACTATGAGACTGAAGTAGTCGAAATGAAGTGATGCCACTTTCACTAGCTTTGTCTTGCATTTGATGCGATTCTCCCTCTTGAAACTTCAAAGTCAACGATTCCATTGAAATTCGATGAACAATGACGTTAAGAATTACTGATGGATGAAAAATCCGTCTTCACTTTTAAACAATAAGAATACCCGATCAAGAATCCGTAGCCACTAAAATTCACATTGAGCCATTTTTCTCGGTCTCGTAAAATTAAATCTCATCACGTTGTCTCGTCTCTTTGTCTTGTCTTTTTGTCTCAACAAAATGTGTGTAAATTTTATCTTTTAACACAAAATTTGTAAATAAACTTGTGTAAAATTAGATAAAATTTATCACCAAATTGAGAATCGGCCCAATGATAGTTGGTCCGACAATAATGCTGATAAACAAAGTCCAATTGGGCCTAAATAAAAGTCATCTGGTCCAACACTTAATTTATCTCACAACAAGAAACACTTTTCATAGACACTCGGTCCAAACCCATATTAATAAACACGTAAAGTTAAATAAAACTTTCCAAAAAGTTAGTATACCGAAGAGTTAAGTATATAAAACTTTCCAAAAAGTGAAGTTAAATGAGACGTGGCCCACTCACAATAATGCCAAAACACTTGAGCCGTCCAAACCCATATTGATAAACACTTCAACACAACTTGATAACCCCATATTTATAAAACCCATATTTGATAAACACGTGGCAGTCAACACCTTGTTCTTCTCAACTGTGAATGACACGTCCAAACCCACTAAAATATAAAATATGGTGCAAGTGGTAGGGATATAAAACTCAAAACAGTGTCCCTATTTTCTCTTGACCACTATCTTTTCTCCCAAAACACAAAACTGATTAACAACTACACAACACCTCACTCAAATCCTCCGCCCCCTTTCTTAAACAAATCTCACAACCTTTAATTCTTTTCTTTACAGCCAACCAAACTCAAACTATTATCTATCTCCCTGATTATATAAAACAAATCATCATCATCCATCAATCCCAATCTCTCACTAAATCACTAAGTCACACAGCCCCCAATCTACAAATCACTCATTTTTTGTTAACACCAAAGCAAAGCCCATCAAACGAATCACTTCACGAATCGTGTGTCCGATCATCAGACGTGAAGAAGATCTTCAAGATCCTTAAAGTGGGTCTCGGGTAGGTTTTTTAAGTTTCGTTTAATTTTGGTGTTTGGATCGATGAAAGTTTGAATAAGACTGAGATCTTAAGTTGAGATTTTTGTGTCGAGAATTATGTTAGGTTGAGGGTTGTTTGGTTGATGTGGGAGTCGAGTGTTTTTGTGGTTTCAAGTGTTTACTGTTTTTTATGAAGTTTGTGAGGTTTGTTGTTTGTTTTTGTGTTGTTGGTGTTTTGTGTTCGAGTCTTGGTGTTTATGTTTGAGTCGTGTGAGTGTCGAGAGTCTTTGTTAAAATAGAGAGTGAGTTTTGGTTTTCGTCTGTTGAGTGCGGGTCTGTTGATCGTTGGTGTTCGATGAGTGTGGGTCTGATGAGTGAGTGTCGAGAGTCTTTGTTAAAGTTTATGTTTGAGTCAGTTTCGTCTGATGAGGTTGTGTTCGAGTCAGTTGAAAGTGTGGGTCTGAGAATGTTTGTTGAAAGTGTGGGTCTTATGATGTTATTTTCGAGTGTGTTCGCGGTTTTCTAGATTCTAACTCACTTTCGCAGTTAATAACTTTCGTAAATGCTGAAAATCCACTTTCGTCAATCTACAACCCAAGTGAATGGCCCACTTTCGTGAGAATTCTTTCGTAGAAATCCAAGTTTCGTATAAATACAAGTTTCATAGAAAATCACCTCTCGTAGAAATCCAAGTTTTGTAGAAATCAAAGTTTCGTAGAAAACCACCTTTCGTAGAAATCGAAGTTTCGTAGAACAAACTTTCGCAGAAACTAAACTGTCGTAGAAAACAAACTTGTGCAGAAACAAACTTTCGTAGAAACGAAACTTTCGCAGAAAACAAAAGAAACTAAACTTTCGTAGAATTATCAACAACTACTTTCGTGAATCTTGCCAAACATTCGGAACAAACCCCAAAAAAATAAGACTTTCGGAACTTGTTAAAAACCCTGTTACGAAAGTTTTAACTTTCAGAATTATTTGAAAACCCTCTTACGAAATTTCAAAAATGATAAGACGACAGATGCTGAAATACGGATCTAACTCACTGTTAATCGAAAAATACCCCGAAAATCACCTTAATAACAAAAAAAAAATTCGATTTTGACCAAATCAATTAACCTAAATCACTACCACAACTATGTAGTCGATTTGTCTATAAACTTAAACAACAAAAAACACAAAATGTTTTCAAGATTTGAGCTTTATTAAATCAAAATCCACCAAAATCAATCAAAACAAACACAAGAACAAATCAATCAACCATGGCTCTTGATACCAATTGTAGGTCCACGATTTCTTATGATTGTACAAGTGTTTGATTGATCTAAATAGTGGAAGGGAGATTAAGAACTAGAGAGAGAAAGAAAGATTTATTTATGAAATGTGAAAGAACAACTAATGACCAACCCCTCCTAACATGCTAGGAGGGTGCATATATAGCCCACCCTACATGTGGGCTTGATGGGCTATATCGTTTACATATTGGATCACGAGCCCAATCTACGTATAAATCGTTGGAGTGACCGATCCTTTCTAAATACGTAAAAACGTATTTCCAACATATGTGTATGTAGGAATGGTAGTATGTATATTTATGAATATACTATGGTATTTAAAGGCATTGTGCGTGAAGCAATGGTCCTTGAATGATTGTCGTACATTTTATAATACGGTTTTCTATCGGATTTGGCCTCATCGTAAATCACTGATCTTGATAATTATGTATTATCTGAATACGAGTATGAAACTCGTTTGATACTTTGAGTATGTATACTGTTTCGCAATCTATCGCATATCGACTTGTTTAAGTTCGATTGTTATCATCGTATCGTGATGTGCCATTCTAGGACATCTCCATTCGAAACGTAGTTGATTGATGTGATATTCGTGTTCCGAATACTTCTTATGATTTTGAAGTATTAATTCTCCGAGGCGACATCTTCTATGTAATGCGACGTATGATTTGATTATATATGACTACGTTTTATTGGCGAAAAGGAGGATGTTAATGTTGGACTTAAGATATATATATATCCTAATCAAATATATATATAGTTTTGGTACAACAAAGATATGCTCGTAGTAGTCATTCGGTTGAGTGACTTGATACCTTGTATCTAAATGGAATGGGACATTTAGATATAGAGATTTTAACTCGTCCAACTATGAGTTGTTTAAGGTTGTCTTATTTAAATAGATTGGGATATTTGAAAACGAAAATTTTAAACCACTAAACCTTATATTGTTGTGTTTTCCTTATTCAAATGGAATGGGACATTTGAATACGGAAATTATGATGTAAGTCTATTGACACCTTGTATTTACTATGGTATTTGAATATGATATCATGTTGAGAGGTAGTAATGCTTGAGTAGGATGAGTTATAATCGTCTTGTTGAAATGGATTGGGACGCCTTTTCAATTGAACAAGAAAGTTATAAGTTCCCGAACCGTAAATTTATAAACTCTTGTATACATGAAAGGGGACGCCTTTTGATGTAGATAAGGAGTTATAAATGAGCGGGCTCAAGTATGTCTGGATCGATTTGTGAATGTTTGGTGTGCGTACGTCTTTCTTCGAATCGTGTTTCGTTGATATGAATCATTCAGTGCCATCGTCATTATGATGATCGTCGATCATCATCTATGTACGAGTAACCCGTTGGACTTCTCTTGAGTAGTGATTTATGTCGATGGATCATTTCTAATGTGTCTCGATGATCGCGAGCTTTATAAGCAGATTGTTAAGAAAAGTTAACCGTTCCGAGAATAGGCGACTTGTTTAAGCGTCAGCAGGAATTATGTGTGTACTTGTGGATTGACTAATGTGACAACCGTGGTTTTGAGGTTCGTCACTTGATCCTATTTTTAGGTTAATTTATGTGTGACTATATGGTTAGCGTGTTTACATGTTTATTTTGCGTGAACGAGGTTGGTGTGGATATCATATATGGGTATAAATACTCATAAGTAAATCGAGGAACGGTTATTTCATGTTCATGAGCTCACAATTAGTGACTATGAAATGAAATAGTGTTATTTTGGTGTTTACGTACACGTATAAGTATTATAGTAAATTGTATTTTTTTAGGATTTGGGGTTTAGCATTTAGAGGTCTCGGGTAAGGTGTTTAGTCATGTGAGTATTTTTCGGGATAGTTTTAAGTCATTTAGGACTTAGTTATAAAGTTTATTTCAAAATTTAAGATTTTTTTTAAAACTGTATATTTTACGTCTTTTACGATATACGCGTAAATTTTACTAGTTTTACGGTTTTGAGGTTTTGAAGGCTTTAGGAGCTGAAATAAATTAAGAAAAATTAAGGTAATAATATTATTACAAGTATTAATAAATTAAATACAAAAAAACGAAATTATGGGGTATATAGTCGGTATATGCAATTAAAACATAAGGAAGGAAAGAAAAAAAGGAAAAAAGAGAAAAAGGAAACATTGTATTGGGCTAGGATTAGTATGTTAATTATAGAAAGCATTGTTATAAACCAAAACACATCATAAATCCCTGGAGAAAAATAAAAGTCGACGTTTCACAAGATTTGTTTTAGGGTTTCATTGTTTTTTATCTTCCATTAATCTTAAGGTAAAACCTCAATTCCCTTTTCAATTTAATTGTTTTTAATGTTTTTATAATCAATATATGATGGATCTAGGGTTTATTATAAATCAAAAACCTGAGTTCTTGTGATATAACAATGTTTAGAATAATTAGGGTTTGTGATTAAATAAGTTATGAATAATTAATTAGGTTAATCATGTTAAATTCGTCATTAAAAACTGGGCAGAATTTTTTTGTCATTTTTTTAATCATATCTAGAGTTCTACAAATTTTTAAATTGCGATATTGGTACCCCTGGAAAGGTAATTGAGTGGGCTTTCAAAATCAAGAAACGAGAACTAAATTGGAGGTCGGGAAGTGGGTCAAAAACAGGTTACATCAGTCGGGTGTCAAAACTGTTTTCGGGTCAGCCTGTTTTCTTTTTATGTTTTGAATTGTTTGGGGTACTTAGGGTTATATTGGGACCTTCAAATGAACATGGGAGTTGGTTTATATATTAAATAAGAGACCAGGGGTGGGGCTAAGAAAATGGGTTAGGGTAAGACCCCCTAATCATAACAAACCTTTTGTATGTTCAAAATCATTAAAATCCGGATAGACAAAAGTATATATATATATATATATATCGGGGCCTTAACAGTAGCTTTAAGGTTGGGGCAAAGGGGAGGAGTTAGCTAACATATGTAAGGGCATAGGGTTTTCTTTATAGAGGTCATGGGTATGGTTAGGTGGGCGTTTGGCTTATAGTTTGGAGACCTAAAAACCGGGACTGTTTTGGGTAAAATGTTAACGGGGCAAGTTATGAACTAAACTAAGTTAAGGGCTTTATAGAGGGGTGTAATGAGATGCTTAGAGCATATAAATGAGTTATATATATATATATATGGGAGAAGGTTAGATGTCCATCATGGGTTGATGATCCATCTTAGTGTTTGGTTCATTTTTTGATTGTGTGCTTTTGTTTGTTAGCTTTTTGATAGTGCGCGGATTTTTGGAGAAGCTCAATCAGGTGAGTTTCATAGTCCTATATCTTTTAATGATTATCACTTCCAGGTGGGATGGAAGAGACACTGTATGGTTTTGTAACTAATGCTGTGAATGTTTTTATGGTTTGTGATGGACTTGTGTGTGCACTTTTGTGATTAACTGCTATGTGATTCTTGATTGTGTTTATGATTTGGATCGGGGGACACGTACCATCTCAGTTATTGTGGTTTGACTTGGTACCAAGGGGATGTTGACAAGGCGGGGCCTTGGGGAGGTACATAGATTTGTGAGCGTCTATGGGACTAATGGATAATGACAAGGCGGGGCCTTGGGATTGGCACATAGGTGTATGGGCGCCTATGGTACCATGGTGTTTGGTAAGTCTGGGAGCCTTGGATTTGGTTTGGTTTGTTAAATCTTGAATATTAGTTGTTAATGCATGTTGTATCATATTGTCCATATGTTCTTAAATTTGTTTATTATTCACAGCTTATGGCTTGATTTTGGCGTTGGAGTCTAAACCTATGACTCTCACCAACTTTATGTTGACGTGTTTTAGTGTCTCTTTCAGGTGAGAATGTGGTTAAGCTTAAGAATAGAAGTGGCTAGTTTTGGAGGCATTAGGATTGCATTTAGAAGGAGATCCCCGTTCCTTCTTAGTTTATTTCTATGTGTTTTAAATAAGTGATACTTTGTGGACACCTTTATGATGTTTTGTTTGTGGTAATTGTTTGTCTTGGGTAAGAGGTAGGACTGTTACCTACTTTCCTAGACTCCTGCATTTTGTGGAGATATTGTCATGACATTTGTGTCACCATTTTATGACAATTCCATTTCATTTAGTTATCTATATAGACACGCCATGTTGTGATGATATACATACGTCGCGCCCCATATGCCGCCATGTTGGGGTGTGGCAGAATGAGACGTTCATGATCTGTATAGATCATTCTCTACGTCTCGTACCCTAAATGCCTCTAGCATTCTAGGCAGATGTAACAATCCAACTCCACTAACTAAGTCTATCTAGTTCTTCGAAATCTTTAGTTCCCACAACGTATTAAAAGCACACATACTCCTATGACGCCTATATGCAGAGACCCTTAAACATCGTGTGCCCCTTAGATTTCCGCCATATTGGGACCTTCAAACGAACATGGGAGTTGGTTTATATATTAAATAAGAGACCGGGGGTGGGGCTAAGAAAATAGGTTAGGGTAAGACCCCCTAATCATAACAAACTTTTTGTATGTTCAAAATTAGTAAAATCCGGATAGACAAAAGTATATATATATATATATATATATATATATATATATATATATATATATATATATATATATATATATATATATATATATATATATATATATATATATATATATATATATATATATATATATATATATATATATATATATATATATATATATATATATATATATATATATATATATATATATATATATATATATATATATATATATATATATATATATATATATATATATATATATATATATATATATATATATATATCAGGGCCTTAACAGTAGCTTTAAGGTTGGGGCAAAGGGGAGGAGTTAGATAACATATGTAAGGGCATAGGGTATCCTTTACAGAGGTCATGGGTATGGTTAGGTGGGAGTTTGGCTTATAGTTTGGAGACCTAAAAACAGGGACTGTTTTGGGTAAAAAACGGGGCAAGTTATGAACTAAACTAAGTTAAGGGCTTTATAGAGGGGTGTAATGAGATGTTTAGAGCATATAAATGAGGTATATATATATATGGGAGAAGGTTAGATGTCCATCATGGGTTGATGAGCCATCTTAGTATTTGGTTCATGTTTTGATTGTGTGCTTTTAATTGTTAGCTTTTTGCTAGTGCGCGGATTTTTGGAGAAGCTCAATCAGGTGAGTTTCATAGTCCCATATCTTTTAATGATTTTCACTTCCAGATGGGATGGAAGAGACACTGTATGGTTTTATAACCAATGCTGTGAATGTTTTTATGGTTTGTGATGGACTTGTGTGTGCACTTATGTGATTAACTGCTATGTGATTCTTGATTGTGTTTATGATTTGGATCAGGGGACACGTACCGTCTCAGTTATTATGGTTTGACTTGGTACCAAGGGGATGTTGACAAGGCGGGGCCTTGGGGAGGTACATAGATGTGTGAGCATCTATAGGACCAATGGATAATGATAAGGCAGGGCCTTGGGATTGGTACATAGGTGTATGGGCGCCTATGGTACCATGGTGTTTGGTAAGGCTGGGAGCCTTGGATTTTGTTTTGAATGATTGATCTTGAATGTTAGTTGTTAATGCATATTTGTAGCACATTGTCCTGGTGGTTCACAGCTTATTTTAATCTGTTTTTGGTTGGAGTCTAAACCTATGACTCTCACCAACATTATGTTGACGTGTTTTAATGTCTCTTTCAGGTGATAAAGTGGTTAAGCGTGAGAACTTATGTGGCTAGGATTGGAGTCGCGTAGGAATGCATTTAGAAGGAGATCCATGTTCCTTCTTAGTTTATTTTTCTGTTTGTTTCAATAAGTGATACTATGAACCGATATGTTGATTTGTTTGTGTTATTTGTTTGTCTTGGGTAAGAGGTAGGACTGTTACCTACTTACCTAGACTTCTGCATTGATGAGATATTGTCATGACATTTGTGTCACCTTTTATGAAATTTTTAATTCATATAGTTCTCTCTATAGACACGTTGTTGTTGTGATGATATCCATACGTCGCGCCCCATATTCCGCCATGGTGTGGTGTGACAGAATGGTATCAGAGCCAATGGTTATAGAGAATTAGGTTGCCTAGTCTAGAAACCTAGTCTATAGCTTAAGGGTCCCTACATATAGGTGTCATAGGAGTATGTGTGCATTTTATATTAATTAAAGTTTCGGGATGTTATTGGTTTTTACTTGCGATGTTTGTTAAGTTTTGACTAGTATGGGTTGAACCATAGTAGTTCATACTTAGCCACATGTTATTTTCTTTTCGGGGTGTGACTAGTGCTGGTTGAACCATAATCGTTCACGCTAGTCATTATCGTATTTTGCTTAAATTGTACATTATAGTACATAATTTGGTACATGGTAGTTTCTATCTTTTGTTGGGTTATTTTATGTACTTGAGGTATATTATTTTTTTTATTTTATGTTTAAGTCATGTTCCCTAAGAATCATGTGGTGGTTCGAGTTATTAGGAGTAGGTGGATATGAAGGATTTTAAGCTGTTTCCACTCTTATGGGCGACATGACCTATAACTGATTATGTTTTCGTTTTGGATTTAGTCTATGTTGTTTTAGCTAGACTATGGATTTATGTATTTCAAGAGTTCGACTATGTTATTTTAATGGATGGAGTTTTGGACTTTTTTTTAGTTTTGTGGTTATGAGCTTATGTGAGTAGATGGATATATGTGTTATGTGTTGTAGTAATTCTTATAAGTGTCATCATATGAGGGAGTACATTGGGGAAAGGGTAATTGTATAAGTATGGTGGCTAACATAGTTATACAAGTACCATAACTCCAATAGATTCCTAAGTATGATTGCATGAAAGAGGGTTAATACATGCTTGTATAGTAGATGTTAGACGGATTTAAGTATATGTATCCCGATATGCCTATATATGTATGATCCCCTATAATTATCGGTTGTATCCTTAGGAGGGTGGCTAGCTCGCTTCTTTTTAGATATTCAACCTCCGTTGTGGCGTATTCTTCGAGTTTCCTATTTCACGTGTCTGTTTTAAAATGGTGTCCTTGGTGTTAAGTATATTGAAATAAATTGAGATTTCTTTTGGGATAATGAAATCTTTTGTGTTGAGTCTTACATTCCTTTTTTGTCGGTATATATTGAATAGACTTGGAAATCTACTATAGGGTTGGATAGTTGGTTGTATACGGTAACATAAGGGTAAGGTGTTGGAATCGTGTTTGAAACAAGATGTAACATAAGAATTCTTAACCAACAATTATTTATTTCAAAATTCTAAAAGACTTTTTTAAAAAAAAATAAAGCGAAATAAAATTTCTTTCTACTTACATAGTTTATATAATTGAGTTTAACCGATTTACGTCATTTATAATTATTTATACAAGGTTAAATTGAGTTCATGAAAATTTCACATACAATTATTTCTTTCATTTAAAAGGATTGCATTAATCACTAAGTTTATTCTTTAGTTTTTAAAACAATTAGTATAAAATTGTTTTGGTCGTAACTTGTTCGTTTTTAAAGCTTTTTGGGTGATTCAAAATCCTAAAATTATGTACTCGGAACGTACTTTTCAAATATTCAGAATGTATAGTCATGGGAGGTCAGTATCCTGGTCGAAATTATTGTACAAGTGTCGGGTTAAAGGTTGAGTTTTGAATAGTAGTTTATTTTTATGATTTGGGATGCACGGGATACCTAGTCTTTGAGTTGAGTTTTGAGTTCGTCAAGAGGGTTGTTTGTAGATTGTTTGAGTCACATAGATGTGGGGAGATAAATAAAAAAATATTCTTTTGGAAAAGTCGATCTTGTGCACGGTTTAAATAATATGTCGCGGGGCGTAAGATGTTTTGGTTGCCATTAAGTGTTTCTTGGATCATTTTTCGTTGTCATGAGTCATTTGAATTGGTACATGTTTGAGTTTTCCTTTTGAGTTTTCGTGGTTTTGGTCTGTTTTAACTCGTGCACGTGAAATGTCGTTAGTTATCCGTGGGTTTGATTCGTCGATCGTATCTAGTGGATTCAGGATGTAGTTTTGGTTGCGTATTGATTGGGAGCGTTGAGGTAGTCATCTGAAAGACTTGGTCGCGCCTACATGATTAAGTAGGTGACCATGAGAGAATGGTCGGAATTCCCTTAGTAGGGAGGAAAGAGTTAGAAGTTCGTAGATGAACTAATGTGGTCATGAGGTCTATTAGGAGTGCCAAGGGAGATGAATAGAGATTTGTATAATGTATGGATATTGGCACAAGTAAAGCGCCATAGAGAGTGTTGAAAGGGGATATAATACCTCAAAGGTATTTATGATTGTTCGTAAGGCATGTAAGTTTTCTGAAAATTTCCTGAGATTTAGTAGGTTTGCCTATTACTTTGAGGTAGAACCATGAATAGAGCAAGAAGGAGAAGTGAGAGGAGTTGTAGTTAGTGCCTTTCCAAGGCAATTGTTGATGGAATGATTTAAAAACAGGAGTTGTTAGAAATTTCAAGGAATGCAAGATAAAATTTGAGTTGCTTAGTAGTAGATTGGATGTGGAAAGCGGTTGAATAGTTTGATAAGAGGAAGTATTGGTCACTTAGAATGCGTGTAGAATTTTGCGAGTAGAACGAGGTAGGAATTTATTCGTATTGCCACTAAGAGAGGGTGAAAGTAGGACGTAGTTGAAAACTGCTAAGGATGTTGTATAAATTCTTTGGGTTACGGTTATGCATTTAGCTTTGCCAGAGCACTAGCGGTTTTCATGGAGTCATTGAACCGAGTGTGCATGAACGTATATAAACGAGTTGTCATCGGGAGTATCGACGACATCTTGATCTACTCAAAGTCTAAAAAGGAGAGTGAGGCGAATTATGAGTTGGTTTTGGAGTTGTTAGGAAAGGGAATTTATACGTAAGATTTTCAAGTGTGAGTTTTAGGATTAAGTTGACCAGGATGAGTAGTTAGAGATGATGGTATATCATGGAACCAGCAAGGGGCGAAGTAAAGAGGGATGAGGAAGCGTTTTGGAGGCTGAAGAGGTGATTGGATAATGATCCGGTCTTGGCATTATCGGAAGGACTGGATGAATTCGCGAAGCATGACGATACATGGAGCAAGGATTTGGAGGTGTACGAGAACGACAAAGAAAGGCGATTGCTTATACGATGCAGGAACTGAAGATTTGGAAGAACTAGATAAGACTTAGTCAGTGGAGTTGGACTGTTATATCTGCCTAGAATGCTAGAGGCATTTGGGGTACTAGACGTAGAGAATGATCTATACGGATCATGAATGTCTTTAACACATATTCAATCATTTTGATTGAACATTTGGCAAAGGTGATGGGTGGAGTTAAATGATGAAAGATAATTTGATGAGACTGCTTTTATACGTAGTCTCATCTTCCAAATAGGGATTAAAATGCATTAAATATCATCAAAATACCCATATATATGCTTGTGTTTGTTGCTTGTGTATTTTAGGTACGGATATTGAGAAAATGACAAAAGATCACAAGAATCATGCAAAAACGAACACAGGAAACGAAGCTGCACAATGAACCAAGCCCTAATGAAGACTTTCCCAAGATCAACCCTTGAAGATTTGAAGAAATATGAAGAAGGGTCCTCCAATATGGAAGAATTGACACTTTATACCCTTGTATCCTTATAATTACAAGTTTGGTCCCTAAAGTTTGTCAAAATTGCAAAAAGGGCCCTCCACTTTGAAGAATTGGCAAGTTTAGCCCCTCAACAAAGCTAAATTGTCAACCAATATCATCCACAAAGTCAAATACATCATGAAGTCCTTCAAAGTACAAGAAAATACAATTTTGGTCCTTTGAAAATCCTAAAATTACAAAAAGGACCCTTGACTTTCAACATTTGGCAAGAATGGTCCCTCATCAAACAAGACTTGGCAAATTCAGTCCTCCAAAATGCTCAACATACAAGTCAAGACCATTATCCATCAAGAAATTGCCAAAACAGTCCCTCAAAAATCACAAATTGGCAAGAAGTACCCCTGAATTTACTTTGTAAAAGTTTTTGGGCCAAAAATGCAAAGTTGCAAAAGTTGATAAGGCTGAATTGGGCGTTGATAGCTATTTAGATGGAAATGACAAGTTGTGCAAACTTAGGGGTGTAATACTGGCAGACATAATAGTTACCTTAACCAACCAAGGCATGACACGTGCCCCACTCACCAAAACCCACCAATCCCCTTCCACCCTTTGTCCACCTCACACATCCACTCAGCAATTATTTAACTAATTAATCTGATTAGTTAAATAACGCGCTAAACACATTTTTTTAAACACAAAAGAAGATCAAACCACCTGTTCTTAGTGTTCTTGACAAAATTGGGTATTCCTTCATTTTTCACAATTAAACCTTAATCTTCTCCAGATTTAAGATTAAGGTGATACTTAACACAACCCAACCCTTAAACATTGCACCCCACCAACCCACATGCTGCATGGGGCCTCCCCTGCTACGTCAAAAGGGAAGAAGACAAGAATTTTCCAGCCATCCAACGGGCTCAATTCTAGCTTGTATCTTAAGCTTGTTTCACACCTTGGATCAATTTTGCACTTGCCAGCTCTTACATAAAACAAGTCACATGATTCTCCAAAGAAGATAAAACCTCAAGGACAATTTGGGGACTTCATCAAGCTAGGGTTTACGTTTTTATGCACTTAGTAGATTCATTGTATGCCTATATAAAGGCCTTAGCTCTTTACATTTCAGCTACTTTTGGTTTTTCCTTTGTTCAATCACTTGTAAATCCTTTTTCAGATTAATGAATTTGAGTTAAGTGTTTTAAAGAAAGACCAAGTGCCATTTTATTTCTGCTTGTTCATGTTTATTGCTTACTGATTTTGAAGTTTAAAACCTGTTTTCAAAAGAGGAGTGTGCAAAAGTTTGCACATTTTCTCATTTTCTTGATATTTTGCTAAGTTCTTGTTTCTATCTTGGAATTCTTGGGTTATAGGGCTGATCATAGCATCCTAATTGAGTTGATTAAGGTGTGGTGAGGCTTATAACTTGGGGATAATCAAGTGTGGGGTAACAAGGTTGCATTAATCAAGATTTTTCAACTTTCTGATTTTATACTTGTGCTTCTAACTTTGTTGATTCTTAGCAGGCTTTATTGTGGAAGCTTGTGTTTGTTCTTGCTAGCACATAAGCTCAAAATTCGTGGGCGTGGATGTACATCCATGAGGTTTGCATACTCAATCCTAAAATCTGCTTAAAATCTGATTTTTGGTGATATTTGTATGTGGCTTGTGTTCTTGTGAATTTTGTGGTTTAAATCTGCTTGAATATGTTAATCTTACTTGTTAGTGTGTTAATTGATGCTTGGGTGGCCTTAAATCTCACTTTGCCTTTGAAAAATTTGATTTTGAAAAGATTAAGGGGTGTTTGGGACTACCTGTTTGTGATTACAACTTGATATTGTGTTGTTGGATTGTGTTGTTTATGCTTGGTATCTGATATATACCTTGTTGAGAGTGTTTTGCTGCAAGTTTTTGGGTTTGAAACTTCAAATCAAACAATCTGCTATAACTTGGTGAATTTGACTGTTTTTGACCTAAGATTTTGGTGAAATCTAGTATTTGTGCATGCTTAGGGTTGAAAGTTCTTAGAACATCATTATTATAACTTATTGAATAGATATTGAGTGTTGAATCTGGCTTATTTGTCAAATACATCAGCAAAGTAGAAAACTGCATGTGTTAGTGTTCATCAGTAACATTAATTGGCTTGAATCTTGCTTAATTCTTTGAACCATTGCATGAAACTTGTTTAGACTTGCTTATTGGAGTTTATAATAGCTTGTGTATGCATTTGGTTGAATTTGACTGGCTGATTATTGCTAAAACTGCTTATTTGTGCTCAACTGCTTAAGTGTTCATGTCTGTATCATATTTGGTGATTAATTGATTAAACTGTATCAATTGGGTGTTTGTGATTGTGTTATTTTGATTGTTCTTGACTCCTTTTGATCCAAAGATCATTTGGGTGCCTTTGTGTAATCTGAATCTCCAAAAAAGTCACTAAAGACAAAAAGTCAAACAAGTCAAGCAGTGGGAAAAGTTCCCACTGCTCAACACCCAAAACTAGCCCCTGCTAGTGTAATTTTGAACTCAGCTTATCAATAAGCTATTCTAGCTTATCCAGACTTGCAACAACTTATTTTTTGTGATAGGTCTTCATTATTTGACCCATTTAAGTAGATTGGAGCTTATTGGACTTTGACTTTGACTTTTTACTAGAAAACCAACTTATTTGACTTTTACATAAGTCCTTATTTACTTTTTCCAGCTTATTGAGTCAGCTTATTTGAAAAATCTTTGTTGATTTAGCTTAATTAAGTCATTTCAAAGCTTTTGGAACTTGAATCAGCACTTGGGGTGGCCTAGAACTCAAAAACGACTATTTTGTCGTTTTCTGTAGATTGCTTATTGCATTTTCAGGCTTATTCTTTGGGCTTATTTCAAATTTCTTTTTGTAGAAGTCTTATTTAGGTCAAAAGAAGCTTGTGTGTCAAATTTTAGCTTATGGCATTGGCTTATAGCTTAATGGGCCAAAAAGCCCATTAAGAATAAGCTGCTTGTTATAAGCTAGCTTATTTCACATTTTCAGCTTTTGGGCCTTTGGAAAAAGTTGTTTAAAATCAAATTTTGAGTCAACCTGTGCTTTTTGGGCTTATTTTGAACACTTTTTATTATTGGGCCCAAATTTGGCCCAATAAGCTACTGTTTTGGGTTTAGCCCATTTTCTAGGCTCATTAGGGGTATTTAGGTAAATTCACTTTCATTTCTGAGTTATTTAGGTTAAATTAAGCTAGTTTCCAAGTTTTTAGAATTTTTTATGATTTTTGGATTTTTAATATTATTTTAATATTGTTTTATTATTAAAAATTAAAAGTCTGATTTTCTAAGTTTTTACATTTTTCCTAGGTTCTAAACACTTAATTAGGAATTTTGCAACTTTCCAAATATTTTTAGAGTCTTTTAATTATTTTCTAGAATTAATTTAAGTTTTAATTGATTTTAGTAGTTTTTAATTGTTTAAAAATAGTTTTTAGTGGTTTTAAAATTTTGAAAAATACTTTTTAGCTTAATTAGGGTATTTTTGAGGTTTACAAACTTTAAAATCTTGTTTGGGACTTTTTAATAATTAATTTTGATTTTTAGGGCTTTAATTAGCATTAAAAAGTCATTATCTAATTAATTAAAAGGTTTTAGCAAGTTTGGATTTTTTGTAAACTCTTAGAATATTATTGTGGATTTTTGGTAATTTTTAGGAATTTTTAGGTTAAAATTTTAATTTTAGCACTTTTTACGGTTTCACGTGTACACCTTTTTCGACTTAGTTTAAACCATCTTCGTAACCGTCATTCTCTTCTAATCTCATTTCTATTTTTATTTCTCAACAATATAATCACAAATCTAATCCAATTCATTACACACATAACACACTAGCCTCCTTGAGAACGAACTCATTTTAGGGTCATTTGTACACGGTTTTCCTAAATCGTTGTATTCATTACTTGCCCTAATTGCCTTCCTTTTCCTAAAGGGGTAATTTTACAACTATCATTTTGGCGCCGCTGCCAGGGAGGCGTGTTGTGTTTTGATTTGGCATTGTTGTTTTAATATACTAACCATAATTAGTATTTGTATTAGTAGCACTCTACTAATACGTATTATCGGTTTTCGGTTTTTGTGTGAATACTATTACTATAGTGTATACGTAGAACAATAGATTCACAAGTACTCCAAATACGTGAGAAATCAAAACCTTGACTTGGGAGGTCATTACCCAATCATTGTATTCGAATCTCAAACCAAAGAAAAAGGCAAAAATAGATAAATACTTTCGTGAAGCTCAATCTTGAAAAATACAAACTATAAGGTGGGTATAAGGCGGATATTATAAAATATATCCTAAGGAAAAAGGCTCTTAAGTGCTTCGCGCCGCCTCGTTTCCCCGCTTGCTTGTGAGTATTTGATTTTGAGAGCTAATCGAGGGTTTTGCCGCCCAAAGTATTACTAAGTACCATATATATTTTCTTGGTTTCCATTGATTAAAACCTCTTGAACGTTTTGGTGTTCCACCAACGTTCTAAATTCATCAAAGGCGTTCACTTCACGTGATCGTTTTCATTCCTTGAGGCTTCTTTAATCAAGAGATTTGATTAAGGAGGAGATTTGTAGATTTGTGTCTACTTAATACATTCACCAAATTCCAAAAAGGTTAATACAATCAAAAACCACAAAAAAATTGAAAAATACAAAACACCAAAAAAAATCTTCTTTGCTCGTCCCCTATTGTACGTGATGTTTATGCTAACTCGTAATCAAGCAAGACGTGCACGTAAACGAAAGAACAAAACTCCCACTCCAAATCATTCTAGTGAGGAGTCTCCTATTGACGAACCCATTGTAAGAGAAGCACCAACCATGGCGTATCGAACTATGATGGAGTTACTTCAAGCACCCACCGAGGGTTATGGAGAGGCCATTGTGATTCCCGCTATCCTTGCGGAGAATTTTGAGGTGAAAACGGGTTTGTTGTCGATGATCCAAAACAACAAATTCCGTGGTGATGAGAAGGACAATCCACACAACCATATCCGCCAATTCAATCGTCTTACCGCCACTTGCAAGTTTAAGGATGTCTCTAACGACTCGATTAAGATGATGCTTTTTCCGTATTCCTTAGCGGGGCCCGCTAAAATTTGGTTAGAGAAAGAGCCACCCAATTCTATATTGACGTGGAAGGATCTTGTGTCTAAGTTCGTGAACCAATTTTTTCCGCCCTCTAAGACTACGCACTTGAAAAACGAGATTTCAAATTTTTCACAAGAATTTAATGAAAGTTTTTCAACGGCTTGGAATAGGTTTAAGGAAATGTTACATGAATGTCCTCATCACGGTTTTTCCGACTTGCATCAAATTGACACGTTTTACAATGGACTTAATGATCATGAAAGGGATTATTTGAATGCCGCCGCGGGTGGTAATTTTTTGTGTAAAACGGTTGAGGAAGCTTCGGTGATAATTGAAAATAGATCTAAGGTGTATAGTCCTTGTAGCACGTCTAGTGTTCGTAAGGCTTCGTCTTCGGCTTCACCTTCTTTGTCTACTACCATCGATGCTTGCCAAATTGAGGCAAACTTGGAAAACAAGATTTTTGATAAGCTTAAAGGACTTTTGATTGAGTTTAAAGTTGGTGAACAAAGTGCTCCCGCTACGGCTAAAGCGGTTGAGGTTTCTTGCATGTATTGTGGTGGAGGTCATGATTTCTCCGAGTGCATTACCAACGGTGGTAACACTTCGAGTGCCTTCGCGGCCACGGGAAATTACAACCAAAACGGTCAAGTTTCCCGCTCTAATCAAATGACTCCACCGGGTTTTGGTTCAAATCAAAATGCTAACAAAAACTATCGCAACAATCAAGTTGGTTTCAAAAACAATTACAACAAGGGAAACTATGGGAATCAAGGGGCTAATAATCAAGTTTCAAACAAGAATCAAAATGATTTTCAAAATAACAACAAAGGTTTGCAAACATTGAAAGATCTTCCAAGTGAGTTTGTTGAATACGCTAGTGGGAATGATGCTAGGTTTGACAATATTCAAAGAGAATCATTAGCCTAAGATCCGAGTTTAAGAACGACTTGAAGAAAGAGTTGAAAAATGAGTTAGCTAATGAACTTAAGATCCACACCAACAAGATGGAAGGAAATGTCACTAGGTTACAACAAAACCAACAAAAAATGGAACAAGGGCAACATGAGATTAAACAAGAGATGATTAAGGCCAAGAAAAGGCAAATCGAGGCCGTATTGAGGCAATCCAATTTTGAAGATAAAATCTCATCTATGTTTGAGGCAATAATGTGTAAACCGTCTTCGAGTAGTCTTCCTAGCAACACCGTATCCAACCCTAAGGGTGAGATGAAAGTAATTACCACACGTAGTGGTAAGACACTTAAGGAACCGACTCCTCAACCAATTGCTGCTACGGAGGAAGCAATTGAGGAAGAGCCCGAGGTGGTGGTCCAAAAGGAGCATGCCCCAATCCCACGAAGTACCGCTCATGCCACACCTACGGTTGACCCATTACCATCATTGGAACCCGAGATTCCAAAGGCTATGCCTACTATGCCTCAAGCCACACCACCTTTGCCCTATCCATCGAGACTTAGGAAGGAGAAACGTCAAGAGCGCGACAATTATCAATTTGAGCTTTTTATGAAAATGTTTCGTGATTTGCACTTTAATGTGAGTTTCACCGATGCTTTGGTCATGATGCCTCGATTTGCCGCTAACTTTAAGAGTATGTTGAACAACAAGGAGAAATTGCACCAATTGTCTAGTTGTTCGTCGGTTTATCTTAATCGCATACCTCAAAAAGTCGGTGATCTCGGTAAATTCTTGATTCCATGTGCAATCCAAGATATGGAGGAATGCTTCGCCTTGGCCGATCTTGGTGCTAGCATTAACTTGATGCCACTTGCAATCTTCAAGTCGCTCAATCTTCCTAATCTTACTCCTTCACTAATGTCTATCGAGTTGGCCGACCATTCCACAATTCCCGCATGTGGTTTGGCGGAAGACGTTTTTGTGAAAGTGGGGAAGTTCTACTATCCCGTAGACTTTATCGTTGTTGATATCCCCACGGATCCTCAAGTTCCTCTCATTTTAGGTCGTTCGTTTTTAGATACGTCTATGGCTTTGATCGATGTTCATGCTAGAAAGATCACCTTACATTTCAACGACGAGGAACTTGTTATAAACGCAACTCAAAACTCTCAAATTCCTCATGTTTATTCCGTTGCAACCATAAACCTCGTTGATATGATTGACGTGGTTTGCGAGGAATTTTCACAAAAAGTTCTAGGTTTTGGTGATGAAGAAACTAGTGGCAATCCCATTATGTTAGATCCAATTCTTGATAATTCGACACCAACCTTCACTCCATTTGAAGGTGGTGGTTTTACGTTGGAAGAATTTGATGTTCCACGTACTTGTAACGAAGACCTCGACAACGATGAGGACTTCTCGATTATCAATGATTTTCTCAACGATTTCCCATTTCCTCCACCTGAGGAGGTTATGAGTATCGAGCCCAAATCTTCACTTGAGGAACCACCTATCCTCGAGTTGAAAGATTTACCTACTTACCTCGAATATGTCTATTTGGAGGAGGACGACAAGTTGCCGGTTATTATTGCGAAGGAACTTTCGAATGATGAAAAAATCGCACTTGTCGATGTTCTAAAGGATCACAAAGGGGCAATTACGTGGAAGTTATCCGACATTAAGGGAATCGATCCCAAGTTTTGTACTCACAAAATCTTAATGGATGAGGATTACAAACCCGCAATCCAAAGTCAAAGGAGGGTGAACCCCAAAATTCACGACGTCATCAAAAAGGAGGTCCTTAAACTCCTTGACGCGGGAATGATTTAGCCTATTTCCGATAGCCCTTGGGCGAGTCCTATTCATTGTGTCCCTAAAAAGGGAGGAATGACCGTTGTGCCAAACGATGCCAACGAGTTGATTCCCACTAGACTCGTGACCGGATGGAGAGTGTACATTGACTATCGAAAGTTGAACGAAGCCACTCGCAAAGACCATTTTCCCTTGCCCTTCATGGACCAAATGTTGGAGCGTCTTGCGGGAAACGATTTCTATTGCTTTTTAGATGGTTTTTCCGGTTACTTCCAAATTCCCATCGATCCTCGTGATCAAGAAAAAACTACGTTTACGTGTCCATATGGAACGTTTGCCTATCGTAGAATGCCATTCGGACTTTGCAATGAACCGGGAACCTTTCAAAGGTGCATGATGGCTATTTTTCATGACATGATCGAGAAGACGATGGAAGTCTTCATGGATGACTTTTCCGTGTTTGGTAATTCGTTCACTTCGTGTTTGTCAAATCTTGAGAGAATGTTGAAACGTTGTGAGGAAACCAACCTTGTGCTTAATTGGGAAAAGTGTCATTTTATGGTTAAGAGTGGAATCGTCTTAGGGCACAAGGTCTCGAAAGCGGGGATTGAGGTAGATCAAGCTAAGGTAGACGTCATCGCCAAATTACCTCATCCCAAAACCGTTAAGGGAGTTAGGAGTTTCCTAGGCCACGCGGGCTTTTATCGTCGATTCATCAAGGATTTTTCAAAGATCTCTCGACCCATTACACATCTTCTTGAAAAAGAGGCACGTTTTGTCTTTGACGAAGATTGTGTACGAGCCTTTGAAATCCTTAAGAGGAAACTTACCGAAGCTCCCATTCTTGTTGCTCCCAATTAGAACCTCCCCTTTGAGCTCATGTGTGATGCTAGTGATTACGCTATTGGGGCCGTTTTAGGGCAACGTCATGATAAGCACTTCTTGCCTATTCAATATGCTAGCAAGACGATGACCGAGGCTCAACTAAAATACACTACAACAGAGAAGGAGTTCCTTGCCGTGGTGTATGCATTTGAGAAGTACCGACCTTATCTCGTCTTAGCTAAATGCATAGTGTATACGGACCATTCGGCTATCAAGTATCTCATGGCAAAGCAAGATGCTAAGCCTAGATTACTTCGTTGGATTCTCCTCCTTCAAGAATTTGATCACACCATCGTTGACAAAAAAGGAGCCGAGAATCTAGCGGCCGATCATCTTTCTCGTTTGGAAGATCCTCACCAAAGTGTTTACGAGCCCAAGGAAATCACCGAAACATTTCCGCTCGAGGCACTTGGTGTAGTGAATTCTAAGCTTGATTCTTCCACCCCATGGTTTGCGGATTTTGCAAATTACCATGCGGGTAACTTCATCGTTAAGGGTATGACGACTCAAGAAAAACGAAAATTCTTTCGTGACGTCAAGTTCTACTTTTGGAACGACCCTTACTTGTTTCGAACTTGTGCGGATCAAATCATCCGACGTTGTGTATTTGGCACCGAAGCTTCTAACATCCTTAGAGCTTTCCATGAGGGACCCACGGGTGGTCACCACGGTGCTAATCTCACGGCTAAAAAGGTGTTTAATGCCGGCTTCTTTTGGCCTACTATTTACCGAGATGCACAAGATCTTGTGAAGTCATGTGATGCATGCCAACGACAAGGAAAAGCCTCACAAAAAGATGAAATGCCACAAAATATCATCCAAGTGTGTGAGATCTTTGACGTTTGGGGTATAGACTTTATGGGGCCGTTCCCATCATCTCGTGGTAATAAGTACATTCTCATTGCGGTTGACTACCTATCTAAGTGGGTGGAAGCTAAGGCTTTGCCCACCAATGATGCTCGTGTGGTAGTCAAGTTTTGAAAAGCTTGTTTTCTCGGTTTGGAACCCCTCGTGCGATCATAAGCGATCGTGGAACCCATTTTTGTAACGACCAATTCGAAAGGGTCCTAAGGAAATATGGGGTTACACATCGGCTTTCTACGGCTTATCACCCACAAACGAGTGGGCAAGTCGAGGTTTCAAACCGAGCTTTGAAGAGGATTTTGGAGAGATCCGTTGGGGAAAACCGACAAACTTGGTCGGATAAGTTGGACGATGCTTTATGGGCCTTTAGGACCGCTCATAAGACGCCCATTGGGTGCACTCCCTATAAGATTGTGTATGGAAAGAATTGTCATTTGCCTATCGAATTAGAACACAAGGCTTATTGGGCCCTAAAGCATTGTAATGATGATATGGAGACCGCGGGAAAACACCAGAAAATGCAATTAAATGAATTGGATGAATTGAGAGACATTGCTTATGAAAATTCATTGATTTACAAGGAAAAACTAAAAAGTTGCATGATTCTAAAATTAAAAACCGGGTTTTTAACATTGGGGATCAAGTTTTGCTTTTTAACTCTCGCTTGAAAATCTTTTCCGGTAAGTTGAAATCTCGTTGGTCCGGTCCATTCACCGTGACTCAAGTGTTTCCGTATGGCACCATCGAGCTAGCTCAAGATGATGGTCCTAAATTCAAGGTGAATGGACATAGGTTGAAGCACTACTTTGGCGGGGAAGTTCCATCCTTGAACTACCTCGACCAAGTCACCTTCCCCAATGATAATTAGTATTGAGGGGATCGAGTCGAGCTCATGACTCGGTAATCAAAAACGAGGTGCCTCGTGGGGGAGTCCCATGCTTATCCTATGTACATATTATCGCTTTCTAATGTAGTTAACGTGTGGGGATTTGTGCCCTTCCAACCTTTGTTCCGTGGTTTTTTGTGAATTGTGGACTTTAGATGATCATGATCTTCACGATTGAAGCCTCTCGTGTTCGTTTTATGGGAGCACTCGATCGTCTGCTTTGAAGACTTTCTCAATATCCATGATATATCCTTTTGATATTCTAACCTTAGGTTATTAGCACACTTCATAAACGGCTATTAATTTATTGGTTACACCCTTTCCATGCTAGATTATGCATTCGACTACGTCTCTAGTATGGGGGTGTTTTGCACCCCTAGACTCGAAACATTGAGGACAATGTTTAACTTTACTATGGGGGGGGGGGGTGAATAGATACTTGCCTTGCCAAACCTTCACGCTTTCCAAAGTTTATCGTTTTTTTGCAAAATAAGTCTAAAAATGGCCAAATTTTAAAATTTTTCTCATGTTTTATAAGTGTTTGAAGACACGAATGTAGATTTTCCGATGGCGAGAATAAGAGTAATTTTTTACTCGACCGTGCGTGTTGAGCACTTAGCTTTGATTCCTTAACTTCACATTACGCTAAGTATCTTAAATGAGGACGAGAAATGATAGGGTTAGTTATAAGTTACTATGCTAAACGTAGAGTACTCTTATTCTTTCAAAAACTCATGTGTTCTCGTTGTTTGCTTATTCTCCCTTCGCTTGTAAATATTTTTTGCTTAATAAATATTGACTTAGCGGTTTAGTTAGGATTGTTGGGTTTCTAGTCTTTTCTAGCAGCTTCCGTGTAATTAAATTGGGAAGACATTAAGGTATCGCCAGCGTCACGGTTTTGAAGTATTGGCACCCGAATAATCAAAAGCTTCACCCAATAATAAGATTTCAAGTGCTCACCTAAATCAAGCAAACAATTTGAAGCCCCACAAGGCCGAAAAATCTATGCAAAATTGAAAGTGAATCAAGCCTTAATCTTCGAAGCTTTAAAGATCCAAAATTCGCCTTAGCGTGAGGATATACGTCTTTGGCTAATAAAACTACCGATGAGGTGGATAATAAAAGGCAAGGCAAGACCGAAGTCATAATAAAAGCTTCATGGCGAAGTTGAATAAAAGATGGAGGTAAACCAAAGATAATAAGTCCCTTCCGTTAGGGGCCGTATAAAAGTCTTGGTAATAAGTCTCATGTTCAAAACCGTTATAAAACCGTGTTTATCGATTCTTCTTGTCAACTTAATTTTTTGACATCGTTGTCTATTGGGAGGGGTTATTGATTTGATGGTTTTGGTTACACCGTTAGGACTCTATTTTTAGACCTAAATCTCTATTATCGCATAAGTCAAACAATGTATCCTCGAGAAACATTCAAGACAATATAAAATATAAGAGATACAACTTAGGAATAATGGGAGGATAAGTACGTGATTAGGGCATATGAGTAGTGTTAGCATTACTAACTTATAATGACAATGATCTCGTTGCACGCTTGGCATGGAATTGGGGTGAAAATCGAGGACGATGAAATTATTTCTAACGAAGCATTCACGTGTTCTTATTCTATGAACCTAAACGTCCCATTTTGCGATGAAAATCATACATTATGTCTAAAACACAAGTAGAAGTAGCAATAGTGGTAGTGTAGCTAGTTTATCATTCAATAAAGTGAATAAAAATGAATTTTGGAGATGCTACGATACTTTATTCTAGCATTGCGTGAGGGCACGGTAATGGTTTAGTATGGGGGAGTGATGAGACTGCTTTTATACATAGTCTCATCTTCCAAATAGGGCCTAAAATGCATTAAATATCATCAAAATACCCATATATATGCTTGTGTTTGTTGTTTGTGTATTTTAGGTACGGATATTGAGAAAATGACAAAAGATCACAAGAATCATGCAAAAACGAACACGGGAAACGAAGCCGCACAATGAACCAAGCCCTAATGAAGACTTTCCCAAGATCAACCCTTGAAGATTTGAAGAAATATGAAGAAGGGTCCTCCAATATGGAAGAATTGACACTTTATACCCTTGTATCCTCATAATTACAAGTTTGGTCCCTAAAGTTTGTCAAAATTGCAAAAAGGGCCCTCCACTTTGAAGAATTGGCAAGTTTAGCCCCTCAACAAAGCTAAATTGTCAACCAATATCATCCACAAAGTCAAATACATCATGAAGTCCTTCAAAGTACAAGAAAATACAATTTTGGTCCTTTGAAAATCCCGAAATTACAAAAAGGACCCTTGACTTTCAACATTTGGCAAGAATGGTCCCTCATCAAACAAGACTTGGCAAATTCAGTCCTCCAAAATGCTCAACATACAAGTCAAGACCATTATCCATCAAGAAATTGCCAAAACAGTCCCTCAAAAATCACAAATTGGCAAGAAGTACCCCTGAATTTACTTTGTAAAAGTTTTTAGGCCAAAAATGCAAAGTTGCAAAAGTTGATAAGGCTGAATTGGGTGTTGATAGCTATTTAGATGGAAATGACAAGTTGTGCAAACTTAGGGGTGTAATACTGGCAGACATAATAGTTACCTTAACCAACCAAGGCATGACACGTGCCCCACTCACCAAAACCCACCAATCCCCTTCCACCCTTTGTCCACCTCACACATCCACTCAGCAATTATTTAACTAATTAATCTGATTAGTTAAATAACGCGCTAAACACATTTTTTAAACACAAAAGAAGATCAAACCACATGTTCTTAGTGTTCTTGACAAAATTGGGTATTCCTTCATTTTTCACAATTAAACCTTAATCTTCTCCAGATTTAAGAATAAGGTGATACTTAACACAACCCAACCCTTAAACATTGCACCCCACCAACCCACATGCTGCATGGGGCCTCCCCTGCTACGTCAAAAGGGAAGAAGACAAGAATTTTCCAGCCATCCAACGGGCTCAATTCTAGCTTGTATCTTAAGCTTGTTTCACACCTTTGGATCAATTTTGCACTTGCCAGCTCTTACATAAAACAAGTCACATGATTCTCCAAAGAAGACAAAACCTCAAGGGCAATTTGGGGACTTCATTAAGCTAGGGTTTACGTTTTTATGCACTTAGTAGATTCATTGTATGCCTATATAAAGGCCTTAGCTCTTTACATTTCAGCTGCTTTTGGTTTTTCCTTTGTTCAATCACTTGTAAATCCTTTTTCAGATTAATGAATTTGAGTTAAGTGTTTTGAAGAAAGACCAAGTGCCATTTTATTTCTGCTTGTTCATGTTTATTGCTTACTGATTTTGAAGTTTAAAACCTGTTTTCAAAAGAGGAGTGTGCAAAAGTGTGCACATTTTCTCATTTTCTTGATATTTTGCTAAGTTCTTGTTTCTATCTTGGAATTCTTGGGTTATAGGGCTGATCATAGCATCCTAATTGAGTTGATTAAGGTGTGGTGAGGCTTATAACTTGGGGATAATCAAGTGTGGGGTAACAAGGTTGCATTAATCAAGATTTTTCAAGTTTCTGATTTTATACTTGTGCTTCTAACTTTGTTGATTCTTAGCAGGCTTTATTGTGGAAGCTTGTGCTTGTTCTTGCTAGCACATAAGCTCAAAATTAGTAGGTGTGGATGTACATCCATGAGGTTTGCATACTCAATCCTAAAATCTGCTTAAAATCTGATTTTGGTGATATTTGTATGTGGCTTGTGTTCTTGTGAATTTTGTGGTTTAAATCTGCTTGAATCTGTTAATCTTACTTGTTAGTGTGTTAATTGATGCTTGGGTGGCCTTAAATCTCACTTTGCCTTTGAAAAATTTGATTTTGAAAAGATTAAGGGGTGTTTGGGACTACCTGTTTATGATTACAACTTGATATTGTGTTGTTGGATTGTGTTGTTTATGCTTGGTATCTGATATATACCTTGTTGAGAGTGTTTTGCTGCAAGTTTTTGGGTTTGAAACTTCAAATCAAACAATCTGCTATAACTTGGTGAATTTGACTGTTTTTTACCTAAGATTTTGGTGAAATCTAGTATGTGTGCATGCTTAGGGTTGAAAGTTGTTAGAACATCATTATTATAACTTATTGAATAGATATTGAGTGTTGAATCTGGCTTATTTGTCAAATACATCAGCAAAGTAGAAAACTGCATGTGTTAGTGTTCATCAGTAACATTAATTGGCTTGAATCTTGCTTAATTCTTTGAACCATTGCATGAAACTTGTTTAGACTTGCTTATTTGAGTTTATAATAGCTTGTGTATGCATTTGGTTGAATTTGGATGGCTGATTATTGCTAAAACTGCTTATTTGGGCTCAACTGCTTAAGTGTTCATGTCTGTATCATATCTGGTGATTAATTGATTAAACTGTATCAATTGGGTGTTGGTGATTGTGTTATTTTGATTGTTCTTGACTCCTTTTGATCCAAAGATCATTTGGGTGCCTTTGTGTAATCTGAATCTCCAAAAAAGTCACTAAAGACAAAAAGTCAAACAAGTCAAGCAGTGGGAAAAGTTCCCACTGCTCAACACCCAAAACTAGCCCCTGCTAGTGTAATTTTGAACTCAGCTTATCAATAAGCTATTCTAGCTTATCCAGACTTGCAATAACTTATTTTTTGTGATAGGTCTTCATTATTTGACCCATTTAAGTAGATTGGAGCTTATTGGACTTTGACTTTGACTTTTTACTAGAAAACCAACTTATTTGACTTTTACATAAGTGCTTATTTGCTTTTTCCAGCTTATTGAGTCAGCTTATTTGAAAACTCTTTGTTGATTTAGCTTAATTAAGTCATTTCAAAGCTTTTGGAACTTGAATCAGCACTTGGGGTGGCCTAGAACTCAAAAACGACTATTTTGTCGTTTTCTGTAGATTGCTTATTGCATTTTCAGGCTTATTCTTTGGGCTTATTTCAAATTTCTTTTTGCAGAAGTCTTATTTAGGTCAAAAGAAGCTTGTGTGTCAAATTTTAGCTTATGGCATTGGCTTATAGCTTAATGGGCCAAAAAGCCCATTAAGAATAAGCTGCTTGTTATAAGCTAGCTTATTTCACATTTTCAGCTTTTGGGCCTTTGGAAAAAGTCGTTTAAAATCAAATTTTGAGTCAACCTGTGCTTTTTGGGCTTATTTTGAACACTTTTTATTATTGGGCCCAAATTTGGCCCAATAAGCTACTGTTTTGGGTTTAGCCCATTTTCCAGGCCCATTAGGGGTATTTAGGTAATTTCACTTTCATTTCTGAGTTATTTAGGTTAAATTAAGCTAGTTTGCAAGTTTTTAGAATGTTTTATGATTTTTGGATTTTTAATATTATTTTAATATTGTTTTATTATTAAAAATTATAAGTCTGATTTTCTAAGTTTTTACATTTTTCCTAGGTTCTAAACACTTAATTAGGAATTTTGCAACTTTCCAAATATTTTTAGAGTCTTTTAATTATTTTCTAGAATTAATTTAAGTTTTAATTGATTTTAGTAGTTTTTAATTGTTTAAAAATAGTTTTTAGTGGTTTTAAAATTTTGAAAAATACTTTTTAGCTTAATTAGGGTATTTTTGAGGTTTACAAACTTTAAAATCTTGTTTGGGACTTTTTAATAATTAATTTTGATTTTTAGGGCTTTAATTAGCATTAAAAAGTCATTATCTAATTAATTAAAAGGTTTTAGCAAGTTTGGATTTTTTGTAAACTCTTAGAATATTATTGTGGATTTTTGGTAATTTTTAGGAATTTTTAGGTTAAAATTTTAATTTTAGCACTTTTTACGGTTTCACGTGTACACCTTTTTCGACTTAGTTTAAACCATCTTCGTAACCGTCATTCTCTTCTAATCTCATTTCTATTTTTCTTTCTCAACAATATAATCACAAATCTAATCCAATTCATTACACACATAACACACTAGCCTCCTTGAGAACGAACTCATTTTAGGGTCATTTGTACACGGTTTTCCTAAATCGTTGTATTCATTACTTGCCCTAATTGCCTTCCTTTTCCTAAAGGGGTAATTTTACAACTATCACAATTGCAAGGCTAAGTACCATCTAGGAAAGGCTAGCATGGTTGATGAGACATGGAATAAAAAGAATGAAGTGAAGCTGAGACGAACATGAACTATATGGATGACGTATTAGGGTGGTTTGGATGAAGGATGTAGGTTGCACGAGTTGAGTTGTCTAAAACAGAGAACGCGTCAACATGTATGTTGCGTGGCTTGGACAATCATATGGAGAAAAGGGACGTAGACTATACTTCCTACATAGATAGGAGTAGCTTAGAAAGGGCGATGTAAGGACGAAGTTGGTGAAAGGGATACATAATGGGGTGGAGGAATAAGTACGACGAGAGTTGGGTGATAGTCGATAGACTGACTAATCCATCTCATATTTCAAGAGGAATGAGAAGTCACGTAGTTGAGAAGTTGGAAGGATTACGTACGGATATGATGGAATAGAGGGTTTTGCGTAAAAGTTAGCCTTATGAAGGATTACGTACGGATATGATGGTATGCCTTATGAAGGATTATGGCAAGGGAAGAAACGATGGGAAGCAAGCGTAGTATACCGTTGATAGACTAATGTTTGGTATGAGCATACTATAGCGGTAATTGAGAAAGACGCCTAGAGCATTGGCGTGAGATTTGGAGATAGTTAGAGAACACATTATATTAGGAAGAATTCTCCTACAAAGAGAGAGTCACCGGTGAGAGGGGCATATTCCCCATTGATGAGGATGTAAGGAATAAAGGAGGAAACACCTAAATTATAGGCTGAAGACGGGATATAAGATGGTATGAAAATTAAGATTGTGGAGAGACAAGCGAAAAGTAGTATGGAGGAAGAATGATTCAAGGGAGCAAGAGGTTGTGAAGATAGTGGGGTGATATTGAAGAGAAACCATTAGAGCAAGAGGTTAGTAGTCACGAACAATAGAACGTCCACCTAGAGAAAAGGTGTAACACATGTTAGTATGAAGGATGGTTAGTTACTTGGTGCCGAGCATGGGAAAGCAAGGATGAGGTGGTGGTTATGACATGTTTCTTGTGAATATTATGGGAAGCTTTTGGTTATGGAATCCTGCATATACCATTGGATGTGTTTAAGGTTGGGAGAACTTCCGAATGATGGAAAATCCGTAGAGGATAGAAGCCGTTAGGTATGGTGATAGGAATTGTAGTAGAAACTGCTGGAGTTAACTCATAGGAGATGAGGTGGATCACCGTTACAGTGGGATGAAGTTAGAAGCGGCCAATGTATTGGACCGGAGGTGGATCGGAAAACTATGGATGTGGTGGCAGTGACTAAGTAGAAGTTGAAAATAGCAAAGAACCGACGAGAGAGCTATGCGGACAAGAGGCGTAAGCCGTTGAGATTTGAGATAAAGTTATGCTAAAGGTTTCACCATGGAAAGGGGTGATGCGGTTTAGAAAGAAAAGGGAAGTTAGCACCTAGATTTGTGGGTCCATTTGAAATCCTTGAAAGGATTGGGCTAGTGGCGTATAGGTTGAGATTACCGGAGGAATTAAGTAGTGTGCATTCATGTATCAAACTTGAGGAAATGCTTAGCAAGAACTGACTTGTAAGTATCGTTAGATGATATTAGTATGGATACGAGTCTTCGTTTTATCGAAGGGCCGATATAGATTTTGGGTCGTGAAGCTAGGACGTTGGATAAAAAGGGTAATATACCGTAGTTATGGGTAGATGGAATTTGGAACGTGGACTAGAGTTCACGTGGGAACGGGAATGATTTATGAGGAGCAAGTATCCTCAGCTAATTGATAATGATGATCCTAAGGAGTAAATCTCGGGACGAGATTTCTATTAGGAGGGAGTGATGTGACAACCATGGTTTTGAGGTTCGTCACTTGGTCCTATTTTTAGGTTAATTTATGTGTGACTATATGGTTAGCGTGTTTACATGTTTATTTTGCGTGAACGAGGTTGATGTGGATATCATATATGGGTATAAAGTGCTCATAAGTAAATCGAGGAACGGTTATTTCATGTTCATGAGCTCACAATTAGTGACTATGAAATGAAATAGTGTTATTTTGTGTTTACGTATACGTATAAGTATTATAGTAAATTGTATTTTTTTAGGATTTGGGGTTTAGCATTTAGAGGTCTCGGGTAAGGTGTTTAGTCATGTGAGTATTTTTAGGGATGGTTTTAAGTCATTTAGGACTTAGTTATAAAGTTTATTTCAAAATTTAAGATTTTTTTTAAAACTGTATATTTTACGTCTTTTACGGTATACGCGTAAATTTGACTAGTTTTACGGTTTTGAGGTTTTGAAGGCTTTAGGAGCTGAAATAAATTAAGGAAAATTGAGGTAATATTATTATTAAAAGTATTAATAAATTAAATACAAAAAAAACGAAATTATGGGGTATATAGTCGGTATATGCAATTAAAACATAAGGAAGGAAAGAAAAAAAGGAAAAAAGAGAAAAAGGAAACATTGTATTGGGCTAGGATTAGTATGTTAATTATATAAAGCATTGTTATAAACCAAAACACATCATAAATCCCTGGAGAAAAATAAAATTCGACGGTTCACAAGATTTGTTTTAGGGTTTCATTGTTTTTTTTTTATCTTCCATTAATCTTAAGGTAAAACCTCAAATCCCTTTTCAATTTAATTGTTTTTAATGTTTTTATTATCAATATATGATGGATCTAGGGTTTATTATAAATTAAAATCATGAGTTCTTGTGATACAACAATGTTTAGAATAATTAGGGTTTTTGATTAAATAAGTTATGAATAATTAATTAGTTTAATCATGTTAAATTCATCATTAAAAACTGGGCAGAATTTTTGTGTCATTGTTTTGATCATATCTAGAGTTCTACAAATTTTTAAATTGCGATATTAGTACCCCTGGAAAGGTAACTGAGTTGGCTTTCAAAATCAAGAAACGAAAACTAAATTGGAGGTCAGTAAGTGGGTCAAAAACAGGTTACATCAGTCGGGTGTCAAAACTGTTTTTCGGTCAGCCTGTTTTCTTTTTATGTTTTGAATTGTTTGGGGTACTTAGGGTTATATTGGGATCTTTAAACGAACATGCGAGTTGATTTATATATTAAATAAGAGACCAGGGGTGGAGCTAAGAAAATGGGTTAGGGTAAGACCCCCTAATCATAACAAACTTTTTGTATGTTCAAAATCAGTAAAATCCGGATAGACAAAAGTATATATATATATATATATATATATCGGGGCCTTAACAGTAGCTTTAAGGTTGGGGCAAAGGGGAGAAGTTAGCTAACATATGTAAGGGCATAGGGTTTTCTTTACAGAGGTCATGGGTATGGTTAGGTGGGCGTTTGGCTTATAGTTTGGAGACCTAAAAACTGGGACTGTTTTGGGTAAAATGTTAACGGGGCAAGTTATGAACTAAACTAAGTTAAGGGCTTTATAAAGGGGTGTAATGAGATTATTAGAGAATATAAATGAGGTATATATATATGGGATAAGGTTAGATGTCCATCATGGGTTGATGAGCAATCTTAGTGTTTGGTTCATGTTTTGATTGTGTGATTTTGTTTGTTAGCTTTTTGCTAGTGCGCGGATTTTTGGAGAAGCTCAATCAGGTGAGTTTCATATTCCCATATATTTTAATGATTTTCACTTCCAGATGGGATGGAAGAGACACTGTATGGTTTTGTAACTAATGCTGTGAATGTTTTTATGTTTCTGATGGACTTGTGTGTGCACTTATGTGATTAACTGCTATGTGATTCTTGATTGTGTTTATGATTTGGATCGAGGGACACGTACCGTCTCAGTTATTGTGGTTTGACTTGTTACCAAGGGGATGTTGACAAGGCGGGGCCTTGGGGAGGTCAAGGCGGGGCCTTGGGGAGGTACATAGATGTGTGAGCATCTATGGGACGAATGGATAATGACAAGGCGGGGCCTTAGGATTGGTACATAGGTGTATGGGCGCCTATGGTACCATGGTGTTTGGTAAGGCTGGGAGCCTTGGATTTTGTTTGGAATGATTGATCTTGAATGTTAGTTGTTAATGCATATTTGTAGCACATTGTCCATATGTTTAGTGGTTTATGGTGGTTCACAGCTTATTTTAATCTGTTTTCGGTTGGAGTCTAAACCTATGACTCTCACCAACATTATGTTGACGTGTTTTAGTGTCTCTTTCAGGTGATAAAGTGGTTAAGCGTGAGAACTTATGTGGCTAGGATTGGAGTCGCGTAGGAATGCATTTAGAAGGAGATCCCTGTTCCTTCTTAGTTTATTTTTCTGTTTGTTTCAATAAGTGATGCTATGAACCTATATGTTGATTTGTTTGTGTTATTTGTTTGTCTTGGGTAAGAGGTAGGACTGTTACCTACTTACCTAGACTCCTGCATTGATGAGATATTGTCATGACATTTGTGTCACCTTTTATGACATTTTTAATTCATATAGTTCTCTCTATAGACACACTGTTGTTGTGATGATATCCATACGTCGTGCCCCATATTCCGCCATGGTGGGGTGTGACAACTGAGGATCGAGTTATCAATGTCAACTTATCATGGATGTGAAGATCTTGTAATTTTACTTGCTACTATCGAAGGATCACCGAAGACTTTTCTTGATGACAAAACTCTTGGGGCTAGTATGACGAACTAAACAAGGAATATGATGCATCACTTTAAGAACTGAATTAGAAGTTAATGGGACACCTTTGTATGATGAATGTTGAAGTAGAAGTTAGTGGGACGCTTTTGTATGATTGAACAATAAAGTAGAAGTTAATGGTACGCCCGATATGTTGCAAATCTTCGCCAATGGACCGAATTTCTTAATGATTGGAATTAATAAATTCGTTATCATCTCGAGGAGTATGTTGTAGCCGACACTGAAAGTGGAAAGACTATGGAGATCAAGTTGTATTATCAAGGGTTCGTTCAAGGTTTTCTCGATGATCAACGGTGAAGATCTATATTTGATGTTTATGTTCAACCTTTGCTTTTAGGTACTTATATGGTATGTGATCTAGTCGAGTGATCGTAAGTTGTGCAAACTTGAGGCGACATTGTCCAATGACATCCGATCACGAAGAACGTGTACCATGTAATATATTTTTGACTTTCAACGACGATGTTTATTGAGACTTTGATGCGCGTAGGCGGAAGTGAGATGTTGTCTTTGTATTATCTTTTGAGTATGGATCCGCGTGTGAGCGCCCTCCGATGACGAAAATATTTTCTTGTTATTTCTTTTTTATATGCGTCCATAGCTATCCGGCCAATGGTAATCCTTTAATTTGCAACCTTCCTTTTGACTGGACTTACCCGAAAATCATGTCATCTATTCTCGTCGTTGAATGAGCTTCGTGTAATTCATAAAATTTTTGTTGGTCAAGCTTGAAGGAGTGTTTGGTGGATAAGGATTTATTCATCCCCTCTAGACGAGATACAACTTGATGACAAGTTGTGTTTAGTAAGAAGAACCAATGGAGATCGTGGATCGATATTCACGTGGGATCGTGAGGACTTGTTTAGGAAGAAGTGCCCTCATCTTTCCTAGTGGTACGAAATACGAGTTTGAGGCGAGGTAAGCGCCGGGACGTCGCTCCTTAAAGGAGGTGATAATATAATAACCCGAACTTAACGTCATTATTTCACCCTAACTATGTAAAGGATTTTGAAATTCTAAGTGATGATAAGTATTGTATTGTTTGACGGTTTATGTTGAAACCGGTAATGTGTGGTTATATTTAGTTGTTGTGCCGACTGAATAATATTAATAGTGATCGCGATGCCAATGGATGCCCAAATATTATATTTTAGTATTGATTATTTCGATATTTGAGATTTCTGAAATTTTTATTTCATTACGTATTCAGTCGAGTCGAACTTTACTATTTCTTTTTGTGTGCGTTTGATTATTGAAACGACCGATTTAACAAACGAGATTTATATTTTTATGAACCCGGGACGAAACCCGACTCTCGTAAATATTTATAAAATTGAATGGTAGTCATTTCCCGCTTTTTAACTAGTACTTTACAACTTGGTCCACAAGAATACCCATATTGTAATTTTGACCCTTCCTCCACCATATAAAAGCCTCGACAAACACACACACACATGTATTATTCACCACCAAAAATTCATCTCTCTACCCTCCTCTCTCCTTGTCGTCACCTTCAACAAATAAAACACCCCTTTGATATTGATTTTTAGTATGATTCAAGAATATCTAAAAGAAGTCCCATGTTTAGCATTTAGAGGTGATCATTTTGGTACAACTTTTAGCAACATGCAAGAACTTTCATCTTTTTAAATGATTTCATGATGATCATCTTGTTTGATCCAATTTTATTGTTGTAGTATTGTGTTATTATTATTCTATTAAAAGTTTTAATGGTTGCATGTTTGATTTTTGATGTGGGTTTTGAAAGTATGAATTATGTAAGTGATTTAGGGGTGTTATGAGATGTTAGGAATGATTGATATAGGTTAATTGAAGGTTTGATGATGTTAAAAATGAGTCAAAATGGGTTTTTGTGTGACTTTTAAATGGGTATTTTACATCAGTGGGTTTAAGGCAGATTTTCGTGGGTATAAGTTTGAGAAAATGTTGGTATGATAGGTTATTGTTGTAGTAGTCATCGAGACACTCGTTTTGATATAAGATAGAGCTTATAATTCATAGCGAGGACGAAGTTACACTAGTTTGAATATTCGTGTACCGGGAGATGCGTATCGACACAATACGAAATTATTGTCGATATTGGGTCAAATCTCGGGGACTATAAGTTGAGTTTTATAAATATTCAAGGGCTGTTCTCAGGTTGTAACCTAGTATATTGAGTCTACTTTCAAATTCAAGTGTCGATTTTGTAAATGGGAATGTTTAACGAGGTTTAAATGGTTTTACGAGGCAAGTGTGCAAAACAGTCCGGTTTTTTATGTCTAAAGATGTGTCGAGCAGGTGGTTCTAAAATGTAAATCATTGAATTAAATTTAAACCGAGTCTTTTACAGGTTATAAGTGACCTTGACACCAAGTTTCATTGAAATCGGACAAGTCTAGATAGGGTTGACCGGTGTGTACATTTGGAGTGTACTTGCTGATTTGTATTTTGGACACATAGTTCAATGTTCGTGTGGTGTGAGTTTGAGTATTCAATGTTGGACATGGTGACTTACTCAAGTGTTTACTCAATATATAAATGACTTAGCTACTGTTCCGAGGGAAGTAAGTGATAGTTTGACTCGAGTTGACTTGGCGTCTTATGACGGGTCAATGTCGAGAGTGCAAGTGTTTAAACGTGTAGTGTGGGATAAATGGGATAGTATGGATTCACTTGGTTCGTGTCACTAATTATGAAGTATGCATACTTTGAAATATTTATGTCATATTATACTTAGTATATATCGATATTTGAGTTCGAGCCTTAACGCGCGCCTTATTTGTTAGGTGGCGGCTTTTGACGTGTATATTTGGGAGGCATCTTCACTTCGGCGATCACTACTACTACTAGCTTCATGTATTATCTAAGGTGAGTCTATAGCCTCGCTTTATACTATCTTGTAAATGATTTTAACCCGCGAGGGGGAATACATGTTGTTTTATAAAATAAACACAAGTTGTTTTTGGTATGGTGGACCAGATATGATGATAAATGCCTAAGTACCATTGTCTTATGAAGTCCCTGAATTTCATGAACTGTTAATTACCTTGCGAGGTAAACGCTAATACATATGATAGATCTACTTGGTTTAACAGCCTTATCCTAGGATATGTATCCTTGTGCACCTGAAAGGGATATTATGTATAAGAGGTCGTTGGTATATGACAATATTACCTGTTGTACGGGCGCCGTAAGTGACTCGGTTTGACGTGTTGGTTAACGTTCAGTTGCATGAGTTTAAGATATTTATCGATATATATATTACTTGTCTGTGTGACAAGCTTGAGATGAATAAAATTCTTGTGTTCAAATGATAATTTGTAAAACCTATAGACTTGCTCAACCGTTGTGTTGATGATATTAAGCATGTATTTCAGGTAATCAAGTTGGATAGCGGTGGAGCATGCGAGGAGGGAGTTGGTGCTTACTTGTATAAAGTTTATATTATTTTTCCATCCTTAGAAATGAATAACTGACTTTTAGTCTTTGATGAATGTGATGTGTTGGTAACGGTTTTTGGGACTAAACGCTACTCTGATTTTGTATATTGGGATGAGAAACTTTTTAGACAAGATTGTATATTATTTTAACGTCTCTTTTGAGGTTATTGTCTATGATTGTGTGTGATGTGCTATGAGTAGCGCCCCAAAGTGGTATTCTGCTGCGTGGTAATTTGGGGGTGTTACACATATCAATTCCATCATTTAACCAATAATATTTAGTTAAAATTTGGATTGTTCTATAAGTAGGTTTTAGTGGAATCTTAATGAATTCGAACCTAAGGAATCATAGTAATATAACTATGTCAACTCACATTCCTAGCAAAGTTCTAATTCAATATTAATTTTAAAAATCCTCAATTATGAAAATAAGAACCCTAGAACAAAATAGGAGAAATAGAATGAATGTACTTACAATTAATTGATGTTGGAAGAGGGATGAATGAAACCTACAACTTGGAATCAATTAATCTTGAGTAAATTGGAGTTTTTGAAGATTCAACAATGGTGGAATGAAGGGAACCCGTTGCCTCTATGGAGAAGAAAGGGAGGGTTGGTTTGAAATAGTGTTTTTAATTAAAACCTGATTATTTTAGTCGCCTGATGGGGCGGCGGTGCTTTATCGATATGGCACCGTGGGTTAGCACCGTGACAATTAAGGATCTGTGCACAGTGGCGGGGTTTTAACAAAGAAACACAAAGAATTTTTCAAAACCAAGTTTTTCTAAAATACTTAAAATATATCTTAAGCCATTTGGAAATCATTAGAACACTTCAATACTAGGTGATAATGCTTAAGTGAATGATTACGAGTGGAATCATACCGAAAGAGATTGAAACGGAGAAACGACTACTCGTAGCAAAGAAGCAAAATAGAGAGAATCCAAGAGGAGTGAATCAAGACCAAGGTCAATGCTTAAGAACCAAGTGACAAACTTTAAGTAGCGGAAACGAAGAGCTTGTGTAAGTTATAGTGGTTTAAGACGTGCCTTTCCAGTGAAATCTTAAACAGCTTTGGTAATGAACTATATCAAGCAATTTTGTACAAAACAGATTAAGAACATTTTCAGTAGTAGTATTAATGTTATTTAAAACAATGAGCAAAATGTAGATTCACTTTCTCTCCCACATGATCGGACAATTATCATTGCTAGGGATTACAATGACAACATCCTTGGAATATTTCAATTCCAAATGTGTAATATCCTAACTACAACTTATGGAGTAGTTGGGTACCTCAAGGGATTAAACAATCATCCTAGAGATGAGCTCAATTCCACATATTACACATGATATATGGCCTACTAACTGTATGGGTGCAAACCATAGATATCATGTTTGATACTTTAAGCTACTACTAACTCACTCTACATCTCCTAGGTGAGTCAAGTATCCAATCAATGAAGGTTTGAGAGGATATGAGAATAGAATCACAAACCACAAACAAATGTCAAGGCAAGGATGCCAAGAACAACCATATAGTCAAGTAATGATCAAAACAATGATCAATAGGGCGCGTGGAAGGACGAGAACGTATCTTAGTTGCAACGAGCACTCAAAGACTTTAAGGAGCTAATGCAAAGCCCAATCTTGATTAAAGTGACTACTAAGTCTTAAAGGACTAGTATCACTCTCATCCATCTAGGAATCATCACTCAATGATGTTGGGAATCAAAGAAGATGAGTCTTCTACAAGTGTAAGCAACTCAATCCATAATCACTTAAGTGATTAATCTTCATCAGTACCTACACAAAGCAAGATGCAAACCAGTAGATACATTTTAAGGGTTATACTAAAATGTATAAGTACTACTAATCTAGATGAGATGCAATATTACTAATTAAAAGGCCTATTTTCAATGAAAAATAGTTTTGTCCAAAGAGAAACTTTAGTACAACGAAACCTTCTAATTTGAGGAGACAATGGATCGATCCAAGTTTTAAAGTACAATATACTTCAAAGACCTTGAGTGACCATCACTCTGATACCAATTGTAGAAACTAGAAGGGAGGGTTGAATAGTTTCTCTTCGGTTTATGTCCTAATTAAAATTCCTTACAATTAGGTTTGTCTCAAAACTACCTTTTACTTGAAAGCTAGTTGCATAATGATTAGGTTCAATTCTAATGTATTAACAATGACAAGTAATAGATGTGAATGATATGATAGTAAGAATAAGTAAAGAGTAAGGAAAGAAACAACCTAATAGGAAGACACCAAGATTTATAGTGGTTCGGCAACGAAGCTCTATCTTCGTTCCTACTCCACTCCTCGAGTACACCTTACTCGAGATTTCCATTATATCCACAAGCTCCCTTCTGGGCGGAGAAAACCTTACAACGTCGCTTACATTATTGGACATTAAGCTAAATGTCGAGACCTAATATTAGCTAGGACTAATCTACAAAACGTCGCCCACTTCACCATTTTACGACACAAGGCTAGATGTCGAGTTCTAATCGAAAGATAGAACCAATCCTCACAACGTTGCCTACTTTACTATTTAACTACACGAGGCTAGATGTCGAGTTCTAATCGTAAGGTAGAACCAATCTTCACAACGTTGCTTACTTTACTATTTAACGAGACAAGGCTAGATGTCAAGTTCTAATAGAAAGGTAGAACCAATCTTCATAACTCTTCAATTTGAAGCTAAGTGAGAACTTCACTAGACACAACTGCATCACTTTAGAGTTTAGTGAGAACTCACAAGACACAAGACACAACCACATCACTTTATAGTTATGTGGGAACTCATAAGACACAACCTATACAATGTATTTACAAGACACAACTACATCACTGTAAAGTTTAGTGAGAACTCACAACTCATTCCTATTACAACTCAATAAAATACATATCCAAGTATACACATGTAACTTAGATCTACACAACACAAATCTTAGTATACACATATACAATGGATTTACACAAGATTAGATCTATGTATTGACAAATACATTAGATCTACACAAGACTCAAATAAAAAAAAGATTAACATTACTAGATCTTTAGGAGAAGATCTTCATCAAGGCTTCATCTTTAATCACATCACAAGTGTGTGAGTGATATTCTCTTTAGACAAGGTAAAGAAGGAGATCAAGGAGATAATCATAAATAAACATACTTAACACATTAAGTGATCATTTACAAATGATTAGGAATTAGAAAGGAAAAGGATAACAGAAAGAGTGTCCAAAAAGGGTTGTGGAAAATGAAGGTTTGATCCACTATATATAGGAGACAAAGGCCAACGGATCTCTGAGCGCGGTGCCTTAATTATGCCTACGGTTCCTTATCACTGAGGATCCGCATAGGCCTTTAAGGGACCGTGCTCATAGACTTCGCTCCCTTTTGTCTTTTAGTGGGGAAGTAATATCTGAGGTAAGTTCTTACACTCAATGGATATTCCTATGTCATTTGGAATATGCCATATTCAAATTTACATTTTCCGTTTTATTAAAACATTTTCTTAAAAAGATAGTTTATTAAAAAATCTTTTGTCACATTTGACAAAATGTAAGTTTAGGATTAATCACTTTTATGATTACTAATCATGATTAAGATATGTTAGTGCAATACTTAAATGATTATTACCTTGATGATAGTGTTCTTGTAACACCCCATTTTGACAATGTCACGCGTAATTATGGTGTGTCATCAAAGCATGCAAGGATAAATGTCTAAAACATTACATGACCATAAGGTAAACCGGAATCAAACATCGGTTCCCAAACATAAGCCCAAAACATAATAAAGTAAATGAAATGAAATGAAAGACTTAAACAAGCATAAATATGTGAAGGCAGAAGGAAAAGAAGTCTATGGCAGCTTCCCTCCTATGCACGTCCTCCAAATGCTCGAGTCTGTCCTTGGGTACCTGCCGTTTTGGGACATGGAAAGGAAAGTAACGGCTAAGAAAAATGCTCAGTGCACGGATATAGACATAGTATGAATGACTGAAACATAATAAAGACTTAAAAGCAGCGGAAATATATACGTCCTGGAAAACCCAGAACATGTTCATAAAACTGGTTTTATAGTTTGAAAAGCCTTATGTTTATCTTATGAAAACTGTTTAACATATTTTACCATTAGCTAATATAGGTCATGAAAATCCACCGTGCATGAATACTTGGAGGGGTGACCTCATCATGCAAATTAGAGGGGCTGCCTCTAATTTAATATACTGGTTTTAGGTAGGAGGGATCAGCTCCTTGTGAAGGATGCAAGGCACACACCACATTCACACAGAGTAATCTGCTGAAAACATGTAACTAGGATGCACCCATACGCCCCACATGATAAATATAATAATATGGTCAAAAGCTGAAGGGACGCCATGAGCAATCACTCCGCCGTGGGGAAGTCATAACACCAGTGCCTCTTGTGTTATGGTTATGGTACCTCCATAACTAGGTAAAACTGGTCATGCATGTATATGGCTATAGGTATTCTAAATTAAACATAAGCAAATCAAACGTATAAACTTATACTACGGGAAAACAGTTGGCTGCATACGGGGAATCCTAATAAGGAAAGAATGTCCATACTGAAAGGACGAGAATCCGTACCTTATGTCCAGTGAACGAAGAAGACGAACGGAAGAGAGTCCTACTTCGGTATTACTAATGCTACATGAATACATACGTGTATAAGTTTCTAATTACTACATACGTAACTGGTTTTATGTCATGTCTTAGCTTATTTTATACGTTCATGTCATGTTTTACTGTTTTAAGCTTTAAACTGTGTTTATCTTATATTCTGTCTATTCTGATTAAGTATTACTTGTATTTCATGTATTATTATACTTACTGTGTAATAATAAGTAACTTTCGAAAAATAGCAGGTTTCCTAAAATAGAAAGTTTACAAAAATAGAAAGTTTACAAAAATAGAAAGTTACCAAAAATAGAAAGTTTCCAAAAATAGAAAGTTTCCAAAAATAGAAAGTTTCCAAAAATAGAATTACTGCTTAAAATAGGTAAGTTTCTAAAAATAGAAAGTTTCCATAAATAGATTAGCTGCCTTAAATAAATAAGTTTCTAAAAATAGAAAGTTTCCATAATTAGATATAAGCTGGTTAAATAAGCTAATTATATAAGCTTAAGTGTATTCTGATTATTTTCTAAGTCATATTGATATAAGGTATAGTTTATTAATCGTTACTTAGGTTAAAACATGTATAGTTTAATTAAATATATCATGTTTGTAATTAAATAAGTTAAAATACTTAGGTTAAAACATGTATTATTAATTACTAATAATATAACCTAAGTCATGTTAATTAATTAATTATAGTCATGGTTTTTAATAATTAATTAATTATAAAGTCTAATTAAAAATAAATACTTAGGTTAAAATTCATGATCTAATAATTAAATTTATAACCTAAGTCATGTTAATTAAATTAATTATGTCATGTTTTATTAATTTAATTTTTAACATATAACTATTAAAATCATAAACCTTAACATAATCAATGAACCGGATCGTGACTCGAAACCATGAACCGGACCCGTAATCAACACCATACCCCGAACCAAGGTCGGGGTACCCCTTGTTTGCTGCTACCGTGGGACCCACACCACCATACCGAGACCATGAGGTCTCGGTAGTGGTTCATACGCCAAGCCGAGACCCCTTAGGGCTCGGTTTAGGCGTCGGCTAGAACAAACACCCCTAAAAACCCTTGTTTTGATTTACTCCATAACCATTTACATGTTTTAATAAATGTTTTTAATTAGTTTTTAAAAACATCATGATTTTATGTGATTTATTAAATCAAAACATAAAAGAAAAGGATTAAAAAGGTTATACCTAATGCGTGGATCGATTAAGGATGAACACACACGAATGCTTGCACAAAATTCAAGCTCAAAAATAAACCGGACACCCCTTGTTGATGATCAAAAGTGGCGGCCAAAAAAAGGGAGCAAAGAAAGGAATTAGGGTTTTTCTTATTTTCTTGATTATTGATAAAAGAATATGTTTTCCTAATTTTTCTTGTTTAGTAAAAAAAGCAATGGTCTTGGCCCTTTTCTTCCTAATTTCGTGGGTAGGGGCCCACATAAGGGTAACCCGTACATTTCTCGAGTCTAAATATTATAGTGTGTTCTCGTGTTCGTAATTTACGTGTTTTAATTAGTTATCGATCGTGACTTAATATATTTATTCGTGTTCGCGATAAATATATATATACGTAATTAATATTAGCTCGTGATTAAATTACGTTCTTGATTTCATGATCGCATGTTCGTGTTTATAATTATTATTGGGAAAATTATCGTGTGTTTGATGAGATGACATTTATACATGATCTCATCGTTCTTTTCGAGCTTTAAATGCATAAAAATGTCATAAAATACCATATATATGCTTGTGTTTGTTTACTTGTGTATTTTAGGTATGGATATCGTGAAAAAGACAAAAGATCACAAGATACAAGGAAAAACGGACACGAGAAACGAAGTCGTACAAAGAACCGGGTCCTAGATCATGAATTATTCAACAAATACCCTTGAAGACTTGAAGACATGCAAGATTGATCCTTATTTAATGAAGAAATGACACTTAAAACCCTTGTATATTGATAATTACAAGTTTGGTCCCTTAAGTTTGTCAAAATTACACAAATGGTCCTTCAACTTTGAAGAAATGGCAAGTTTAGTCCCTCAACAATTCTAATTTGTCATTAATGGTCCCTCATGAAGCCAAAGATACATTGAAGACCTTTGAAGATCAACAAAGTCCAAGATCAGCCCTTGAATTATCTCAAAATGGCAAAAACAACCCTTTGAAACCTTTTTCCAAAAGTTTGTGCCAAAAGTGTAAAGATGTGAAAGTTTATAACAAAGGAAAGGAAGTTTTAAGGCTGAAAACGTGTTATACACTTTTTACCAAAACACAAGGACTTAAACTGCCACATTTGAAACATTCAAACAAAATTGCACCAAACAACTTTGTTTCCCCCAAAATCGGATCAAATATACTACTGTTTACCCTTCTTCACCCCCAGATTTTACTCCACTTAACCTTAGGGAAAAAATCAATTACCTTTGCACACACTTGATTCACATGTGCAGAAACCTATCCCACAACAAAAACCCTTAATCCCACTCACTATGGACCCCACCCCTAATTCCCGTTTAACCAATCACATGACTACTTGCCCTCCAAGTTATCTGACGTGTCCAAATCAACAGCTAAGGATCCTTGCTTCATTCCAAAGCTAAAATGAACAGCCAAGATCAATTTGGACAGCACATTCCATCAAAACGTCTAGAAGGCTCAAGGACATTTTAGGGAATTCAGTTCTAGGGTTTGTGAATAGTGTTAGCCAGGCATTTGCCTATAAAAGGAGACCTCAACATGTGAGGGTCCCTTTGTTCCAGTTTTAGGCTATTAAATCTTTGTAATTCCTTTTTAATTAATAATATTTGATTTTCTGAATTTTGAAAAATATCTTTTATATTTTGTTAAAAGTTGGTGTTAGAATAGCCTGATTCTGAGTTCCATATACATGTTTGAAGGTTTTTGAGGCAAGGTTTTAAGTGATAAGGCTTGTGCTTCAAAAATCAGAAAGTTTGGTATTGTTTGATCTCACTTTTGTGGTTTGTTCTTCTTAGCAGCTTGGAAGCTGGTACTTGTTCTGCTAGTACCTCAGCTCAAACAATCCAGGGCCTGGATGTAGGTCTTGGAGGTTTGCATCTTCTTCCCTTTTCATTTTCTCTCTTATTTTTCTGAATTTTGTGATTTTGGCTTATTTGTGCTTGAATCTGTGATTTGATGGTTGATTATTGTTCATGTGTTGATGTTTGATGATATTTAAGTGTTTGAGGTTTGATTTGTGGTTTGAATCTGCATGATCCTTTGAAAAGTTGTGAAAACAGGTTTTTAAGGGGTGTTTGGGTTAACTGCATTGATAGGATTTGTGGTGTTTTGAGTGGATGTTTGTTGTTGCTATTGACTCCTACTTGTGTATCTGATATACTTGGTTGCTTTGCTGCACATTTTGTGGTTTGAAACACATAGATTCATATATTGGGTATAAAATCTTGTTTACTTGGTGAATTTGACTGAAATTTAGGGGACACCTAGATCTAATCATAGACTAGGGTTAACAAGTGTTAAATCTAGGTTAACAACACCAGGGAAGAAGGATTTGAGGCTTGAATTTGGATCCAAAATGATTGTGGTAAAATACGTCCTTTAGGAAAAGGAGCGTAAAAGCGGAAAGTATTAAACAAATGATTTTAGAAAAAATCAAGTGTTAATGACCCAATGAAGTTCGTTTCCCAAGGAGGTATAAGTGTGTGACTAAGATGTAAATGATTTGAGATTAATATTTGGTTTAGAAGGGGATGAGAAAAGAAGATGACGAAGACGTGAAAATTATACTACGACGACAAAACGTAAAATCATAAAAACTACAAAAATAAAAATTAATTCTAAAAATTACCAAAAATTCACCAAAAATCAAAATAAATAAACTAAGAGTTTACCAATGATCAAAACTTTTTCAAACCTTTTAAATAATTAAATATTCAATTTTTAAATGCTAATTAAAGCCCTAAAAATCAAATAAATTATCAAAAAGTCCAAATAAAGATTTTTCAATTGGTGAACCTCTAAAATGACCTAAAAAGATTAAAAACTATTTTTAGAAAATTTTAAACTAATAAAAACTATTTAAAAACTATTAAAACTTAAAATAATTATAAAAATTAATCTAAAAGTGATAAAATTATTCTAAAAGTTGTTAAATTCCTATTTTAATGTATTAAGGCTAAGAAAAATGTAAAAAGTTGGAAAATGTGAAATTTGAAAAATAATAATAAAATAATATTAAAATAATATTAAAAATCCAAAAATTATAAAAAATTCTAAAAACTTGCAAACTAGTTTATTTTAACCTAAATAAACAGAAAATCAAAGTGAAATGACCAGAATACCCCTATTGGGCCCTCAAATGGGCCAAAACCAAAAACAGTCAACCTTAATGGGCTTTTTAGCCCAAAAAGTCAAACTTGGCCCAATTGACTTGGAAAAGCCCTATCTGACTCAAAATTTGGTTCTAAGCACAAAACTCTAAAGGTCCAAAAGCTGAATGTGAGCTTATCACAGCTTAATAAGCAAACAGCTTATTCTTATTGAGCTTTTTAGCCCATTAAGCAATAAGCTAATGCCATAAGCTCTAATTTGACACACAACCTTCTTTTGGGATGCTTATGAGATCTGTAAAAAGAAATTTTGAAAAAGCACACTCAATAAGCCAGAAATAAGCAAAGTATTATTTCACTAAAAGACAAAATAGTCGTTTTTGAGAAATAAGGCACCTCAGGACTTGATTCAACTTGCAAAAGATCACAAATGGACTCAATAAGCCAAAAAAATCAACAAAATTCCAATAAGCATAACCAATAAGCCAGAATAAGCCAATAAGCACTTATGAAAAAGTCAATTAAGTTGGTTTTCTAGTCAAACCCTAAACTCAACCCACCAAATGCTCCAGTATGAACAAATGGGTCAAATAATGAGCACCTATTACAAAATCCAAGTTGTTGCTATAAGCTATTATAGCTTATTGATAAGATGACACCAAATTAACACTAGCAGTGGTAACTAGCAGGGGAAAGGAGTTCCCACTGCTTTGACTTTTTGACTAAGCTTTTTAGAGAGTTTCAGTTGGATTCAATTGGAAACAAGGGCAACCTTGTGATCAGTGAATCACAAGGAGTCAATAGCAACCAGAAAATCCAAATTTGATTCACACAATAAGCCACAAATGATCAAACAGTCACCAGATCATGCACAGACATGGAAATAAGCAGTTATGCACTTAATAAGCAGATTTAGCGAGAATAAGCCAACCAAACTTAACAAAATGCATACACAAGCTATATAAATTATGAATAAGCACAAAGCAACTTATAACAAACACTAAATCAAAGTAAACAACAAATCAAAGCACAAAAAGTTACTGACGAACAAGGTGCATATGTAGAGACTATTTTGCTGATCTATTTGACACTAGATCCAATTTCAGGCACTCAAATCTACTTCCCTGGTGTTGTTAACCTAGATTTAACACTTGTTAACCCTAGTCTATGATTAGATCTAGGTGTCCCCTAAATTTCAATCAAATTCACCAAGTAAACAAGATTTTATACCCAATATATGAATCTATGTGTTTCAAACCACAAAATGTGCAGCAAAGCAACCAAGTATATCAGATACACAAGTAGGAGTCAATAGCAACAACAAACATCCACTCAAAACATCACAAATCCTATCAATGCAGTTAACCCAAACACCCCTTAAAAACCTGTTTTCACAACTTTTCAAAGGATCATGCAGATTCAAACCACAAATCAAACCTCAAACACTTAAATATCATCAAACATCAACACATGAACAATAATCAACCATCAAATCATAGATTCAAGCACAAATAAGCCATAATCACAAAATTCAGAAAAATAAGAGAGAAAATGAAAAGGGAAGAAGATGCAAACCTCCAAGACCTACATCCAGGCCCTGGATTGTTTGAGCTGAGGTACTAGCAGAACAAGTACCAGCTTCCAAGCTGCTAAGAAGAACAAACCACAAAAGTGAGATCAAACAATACCAAACTTTCTGATTTTTGAAGCACAAGCCTTATCACTTAAAACCTTGCCTCAAAAACCTTCAAACATGTATATGGAACTCAGAATCAGGCTATTCTAACACCAACTTTTAACAAAATATAAAAGAGATTTTTCAAAATTCAGAAAATCAAATTTTATTAATTAAAAAGGAATTACAAAGATTTAATAGCCTAAAACTGGAACAAAGGGACTCTCACATGTTAAGGTCTCCTTTTATAGGCAAATGCCTGGCTAACACTATTCACAAACCCTAGAACTGAATTCCCTAAAATGTCCTTGAGCCTTCTAGACGTTTTGATGGAATGTGTTGTCCAAATTGATCTTGGCTGTTCATTTTAGCTTTGGAATGAAGCAAGGATCCTTAGCTGTTGATTTGGACACGTCAGATAACTTGGAGGGCAAGTAGTCATGTGATTGGTTAAACGGGAATTGGGGGTGGGGTCCATAGTGAGTGGGATTAAGGGTTTTTTGTGTGGGATAGGTTTCTGCACATGTGAATCAAGTGTGTGCAAAGGTAATTGATTTTTACCCTAAGTTTAAGTGGAGTAAAATCTGGGGGTGAAGAAGGGTAAACAGTAGTATATTTGATCTGATTTTGGGGGAAACAAAGTTGTTTGGCGCAATTTTGTTTGAATGTTTCAAATGTGGCAGTTTAAGTCCTTGTGTTTTGGTAAAAAGTGTATAACACGTTTTTCAGCCTTAAAACTTCCTTTCCTTTGTTATAAACTTTCACATCTTTACACTTTTGGCACAAACTTTTGGAAAAAGGTTTCAAAGGGTTGTTTTTGCCATTTTGAGATAATTCAAGGGCTGATCTTGGACTTTGTTGATCTTCAAAGGTCTTCAATGTATCTTTGGCTTCATGAGGGACCATTAATGACAATTTAGAATTGTTGAGGGACTAAACTTGCCATTTCTTCAAAGTTGAAGGACCATTTGTGTAAGTTTGACAAACTTAAGGGACCAAACTTGTAATTATCAATATACAAGGGTTTTAAGTGTCATTTCTTCATTAAATGAGGATCAATCTTGCATGTCTTCAAGTCTTCAAGGGTATTTGTTGAATAACTCATGATCTAGGACCCGGTTCTTTGTACGGCTTCGTTTCGCGTGTCCGTTTTTCTTTGTATCTTGTGATCTTTTGTCTTTTTCATGATATCCATACCTAAAATACACAAGTAAACAAACACAAGCATATATATGGTATTTTATGACATTTTTATGCATTTAAAGCCTGAAAAGAACGATGAGATCATGTATAAATGCCATCTCATCACTCCCCCATACTAAGCCATTGCCGTGCCCTCACGCAATGCTAGAATAAAGTATCTAAGCATCACCAAAGTTCAATTTTATTAACCTTTATTGAAGAGTAAAAGACTTGCATCATACTACGAAGATGTGTAAAGACATAATGTATGATTTTCATCACAAAAGTGACTTTTAGGGTCAAAGAATAGAAACAAGCAATTGTCCCTTAGAGTAAACTTCGTCATCCTTGATTGTCATACATTCCATACTAAGTGCAAAAACGAGATAATTGTTGGTACAAGTCATAATGCTAACACTACTCATACGTCCAAATTGTGTAATACTTTTTCTCCCCGTAATCCTAGTTATTATAAAAGGAAATGGGTTACTAGCATTTTTTAACTATTTGTCATGGATCACAAGTGATTCATATTGACTTATTTGAGTAGTTATTAGTCCGAAAGCAAAGTAGCACGATTTAATTGATAGTTAGCCGAAGGACAAAATCTTTTAAAACGGCTTCTCGTGTATCTCCTTAAGTTCATATCTTGGCATAACTCGTTTCACGATTTGAGACCTTTCTCGGACCGATATTTGGCATGTACTTCATAATTCAAATCTTGGGAAGACGTTCTTGAAATTATGGTCTTCTCTTCACATATTTGGAATTTCTTCACTTGACGTTTTTGAGAGATTCTTTATATTTGGACCACGACTTCATCATTTTTATTCAATCTTTACTTTGGATTTTGATATACAACGATCTGACTCCTTTTCGGACTTGGATATATTTATCCTCATACCTTGTTAGGGCCTTTTTGGATAGACTTTCTCCATGATCTTTAGGGGAGTAATTGCTTTTTGTCGTGTTTCTCGATCCTTCATATTGATTTAGGAATAATGATACTTCACATCATCTTGGATCTTTAGCAACAAAATAGAGCTCCTCATGCCTTGTTAGGGCCTTTTTGGATGATCGCCAATCTTCGCGTCCCGCTTCAATAAGTTATGCCTTGGCTATGAACTCTATTCAACCCCGAGCAACTTTTAAACAATCTTGCGCTAGAGGCTAAGTAACCTTTCAAATCGTACGACCTTACTTATTGCAATTATGATTTATTCCTAATGCATTGATCTTATGGGAAGAAAAAGCCACAATTAAAAACATATGAGTTTTTGAAAGAACATTTTCATGTTCTACGTTTAGCATGATCACTTGTCTAACTCTATCATTTCTCGTTCTTCACTATATAAAGGCCTCTAATTAAAGAGACTCGTGAATACTTAGCCATGCAAGTCAAAATTAAGCCAAATTTGGATTAGCTTTCATTAAGACTATATCAAATCAAAGTTTTGGGTTTTCAAGCCACCTATAGGATCTTGCACTTTCTTGGACTTTTTCAAGTTTAGAGAATGCATTTTATAGTTCCCTTGATAAGTGACTTTCTAGGATCAATTATAGGAACTTGCGAAAAGTTCTTGTTCTTAACCTGTATGAGTTAAGACTTTCGCGTTTTAAAGCTCCCTATATAAAAGTCTAGCAAAACTTGAATTGAGCGGGTTAAGGAATGTAAATGGCTCCAAATGCCCATCAAGTCAAAAATTAGCTCTTATTCTACCCATCGGAAAATATACATTCGTGTCTTCAAAACACTTATGAAAACTAAGAAAAATTTTATAATTTGGCCATTTTTAGCCTTATTAGCAACAAAACAAAACATTGAAAGTTGGAGAGCGTGAGGGCGTAGCAAAGCAAGTACCTATTCACCCCCCATACTAAAAGTAAACATTGTCCTTAATGTTTCGAGTCTAAAGGTGGAGCACCCCCATACTAGAGACGAAGAATCGAATGCTTAGGATTTAGCATGGAAAGGGTGATCAACAATATATCTAAAGCCGTTTATTAAGTATGCTAAAAGATAATTGTTAGAACAATAAAGGATATGTCATGGATTCGTGAAAAACTTCTTCAAGCAAACGATGGAGGCTCACGTAAAAGAACACGAGAGTATTCAATCGTAGATGATGATGATGATCTAGATAACACAATCACAAACAACCACGAGACAACGAGTTGAAAGGGTACAAGTCCCCTTATTAGTGAATACTAAGCATAAAGGATAAGCATGGGATACCCCCACGAGGCACCTCGTTTTTTATTACCGAGTCATGAGCTCGACTCGATCCCCTCATTGCTAATTATCATTGGGGAAGGTGACTTGGTCGAGGGTAACCATTGAAGGAATTTCCCCACCAAAGTAGTGCTTAAGCCTATGTCCATTCACCTTGAAATTAGGACCATCATCTTGAGCTAGCTCGATGGTCCCATACGGAAACACTTGTGTAATGGTGAACGGACCCGACCAACGAGATTTCAATTTCCCGGAAAATATCTTAAGTCGAGAGTTAAAAAGTAACACTTGATCACCAACGTTAAAAACCCGGTTTTTAATCTTCGAATCATGAAACCTTTTAGTCTTTTCTTTAAAAATTAATGAATTTTCATAAGCATTATCTCTTAATTCATCCAATTCGTTCAATTGTATTTTCCGGTGATCTCCCGCGGTTTTCAAGTCAAAGTTTTCATGCTTAAGGGCCCAATATGCCTTGTGCTCCAACTCAATGGGAAAATGACAATTCTTCCCATAGACTAACTTATAAGTAGTGCAACCAATAGGTGTCTTATAAGCGGTCCTAAAGGCCCATAAAGCGTCATCGAGTTTGTCGGACCATGAAGCACGGTTTTCTCCAATTGACCTCTCTAAAATCCTCTTCAAAGCTCGGTTCGAAACCTTGACTTGCCCACTCGTTTGCGGGTGATAAGCCGTAGAAAGACGATGAGTAACTCCATATTTCTTTAGAACCTTTTCGAATTGGTCATTACAAAAATGGGTTCCACGATCGCTTATAATAGCACGAGGGGTTCTGAACCGAGAGAATTGTTGCTTCAAAAACTTCACTACCACACGAGCATCATTAGTAGGCAAAGCCTTAGCTTCCACCCACTTAGAAAGGTAGTCCACCGCGACGAGGATATATTTGTTGCCATGAGATGATGGGAACGACCCCATAAAGTCTATTCCCCATATGTTGAAAATCTCACACACTTGAATTATGTTTTGCGGCATTTCATCACGTTGAGACGATTTTCCTTGACGTTGGCACGAATCACACGACTTCACAAGTGCGTGTGCATCACGATAGATAGAAGGCCAAAAGAAGCCGGCATCGAACACTTTCTTAGCCGTGAGATTAGCACCGTGGTGACCACCCGTGGGCCCCTCGTGACAAGCTCTAAGGATATTAGAAGCTTCGACACTAAACATACAACGTCGAACGAGTTGATCCGCACAAACCCGAAAGAGATAAGGGTCGTCCCAAAAATAGAACTTGACGTCACGAAAGAATTTTCATTTTTGTTGTGTCGTCATACCCTTGATTATAAAATTGCCCGCATGGTAATTTGCAATGTCGGCAAACCATGGGGTGGTGTCTTTAGAATTCACTACACCGAGAGTCTCAAGAGGAAATGTTTCGGTGATTTCCTTGTTCTCGAAAACATCTTTGTGAGGATCTTCTAGACGAGAGAGATGATCGGCCGCTAGATTCTCGGCTCCGTTTTTGTCAAGAACACATCAAATTCTTTGAGGAGGAGCATCCAACGAAGCAATATCGGCTTAGCATCTTGCTTAGCTAAGAGATACTTGATAGCCGAATGGTCGGTATACACGATGCTTTTAGTCAAGACGAGATAAGGTCGGAATTTCTCAAAAGCATAGACCACGGCAAGGAATTCCTTTTCCGTTGTGGTGTACTTTAATTGAGCCTCGGCTATCGTCTTACTAGCATAGTGGATAGGACGGAAATGCTTGTCATAACGTTGCCCTAAGACGGCCCCTATAGCATAATCACTTGCATCGCACATGATTTCAAAGGGTAATTCCCAATTAGGAGCAACAAGAATGGGAGCTTCGGTAAGTTTCCTTTTGAGAGTTTCGAAAGCTCTAACACAATCCTCGTTGAAGTTAAAAGGAGCATCCTTCTCGAGAAGGTGTGTCATAGGTCGAGAGATTTTCGAAAAGTCTTTGATGAAACGACGATAAAAGCCCGCGTGGCCTAGGAAGCTCCTAACTCCCTTAACGGTTTTGGGATGAGGTAACTTGGCGATGACGTCTACCTTAGCTTTATCGACCTCAATCCCCGCTTTCGACACCTTATGTCCTAAGACGATTCCTTGTTTACACATAAAATGACATTTTTCCCAATTAAGCACAAGATTGGTTTCTTCACAACGTTTTAACATTTGCTCGAGATTAGATAAACACGACGTGAATGAATTGCCAAACACCGAGAAGTCATCCATAAACACTTCCATCGACTTCTCAATCATATCGTGAAAAATCGCCATCATACACCGTTGAAATGTACCCGGTGCATTACAAAGTCCGAACGGCATCCTACGATAAGCGAACGTTCCATAAGGACACGTAAAAGTAGTCTTCTCTTGATCACGAGGGTCGATAGGGATTTGAAAGTAACCGGAAAAACCATCTAAAAAGCAATTGAATTCATTTCCCGCGAGTCGCTCCAACATTTGATCCATGAAGGGCAAAGGAAAGTGGTCTTTACGAGTGGCGTCATTTAACTTTCGATAGTCAATACACACCCTCCAACCGGTCACAACACGAGTGGGAATCAACTCGTTGTTTTCATTAGGCACAACGGTCATTCCTCCCTTTTTAGGGACACAATGGATTGGGCTCACCCATGGGCTATCGGATATAGGATAAATCATTCCCGCGTCAAGGAGTTTAAGGACCTCCTTTTTAATGACATCGTGAATTTTGGGATTCACCCTTCTTTGACTTTGAATTGAGGGTTTGTAGTCCTCCTCCATTAAAATCTTGTGAGTACAAAATTTTGGGTCAATACCCTTAATGTCGGATATTTTCCACGCAATTGCCCCTTTATGAGCTTTAAGAACTTTTAAGAGCTCGGTTTTTTCATCATTAGCAAGACCTTTTGCAATAATAACCGGCAACTTGTCATCACCTTCCAAGAATGCGTATTCAAGGTGAGAAGGAAGATCTTTCAATTCAAGGATAGGTGGTTCCTCGATTGAAGATTTTGGTTCAACACTCATAACTTCCATCGGCGGAAGAAATGGTGGAATAGGAGTATCATCACTAATCAACACCTCATCTTCATTGTCGATTTCATTTGAAGTGAGATCGCCTCCTTGGAATGGAGTGAGATTTGGTGTAGAGTTAGCAAGAATCGGATCCAAAATAGTGGGATTGCCACTTGACGAGCTATCAGAAAAACCTAACACTTCTTGTGAAAACTCATCGCAAACCACATCAACGATGTCAATGTGATTGATGGTAGCGATTGCATAAACATGAGAAGGTTTCGAGTTTTGAGTAGCGTTTATAACAAGTTCCTCTTCGTTGAATCTCAAAGTGATAGTTCTTGCATGAACATCGATAAGCGATCTCGAAGTGTCTAAAAATGAACGACCTAAAATTAGAGGAACTTGAGGATCCGCGGGGATGTCAACTACTATAAAATCAATGGGATAGTAGAACTTCCCCACTTTCATGATAACATCTTCGCTACTCCACATGCTAAAATCGTAGAATGATCGGCCATCTCGATAGACATGTTCGAAGGAATAAGAGCCGGAAGCGAAAGCGATTTCCAAATGGAAAATGGCATCAAATTAATGCTCGCACCAAGATCGGCCAAGGCGAGGCATTCTTTCATATCTTGTATGTCACAAGGAATGAGAAACTTTCCGGGGTCACTAACTTTTTCGGTATGTGGTTAAGATAAACCGAAGAACAATTAGCAAGCTTTGAAAGCTTTTCCTTATCGCTCATCATACTTTTAAAAGTGGAAGCGAAACGAGGCATATACAACAACGCGTCGGCTAAACTCACATCAAAATGCACTTGTTGAAACATTTTTATAAAAAGCTCGATTTGTTGTTTGTTACGTTCTTTCAATTTCTCTTTGTTTCGTCTCGAAGGGTAGGGTAAAGGTGGTGTGGGTTGGACATTAGGCAACGGCCTTGGAAACTCGGGTTCCACAATTGGTATTGGTTCAACCGTAGGTGTGGTTTGAGCGGTACTTCGTGGGATTGTAATATGCTCCTTTTCGAACATCACCTCGGGTTCTTTCTCGATTTCCTTCTCCGTAGAAGTACTTGGACGAGAGATTGGTTCCTTGAAAGTTTTACCACTTCGTGTAGTAATAACCTTCATTTCTTCCTTCGGGTTTGCAATGGTATCACTAGGAAGACCACCCGAGGAAGAGGGTTTACACATGATTGCCTCAAACATCTTGGCCATTCGGTCCTCAAATTTTGATTGCCTAGCATCCGCTTTTAATAACTCTTGCTTAATCTCATGTTGTCCTAATTCTATCTTTTGTTGGTTTTGTTGAAGACGTTGGACATTTCCTTCCATTTTATTTGCATGAGTTTTAAATTCATTAGCAAGTTCATTTTTAAGCTCGTTTTTCAACTTGGATCTTAAGCTAATCATCTCACGTTGCATGTTATCAAATTTAGCATCATTTGCTTTAGCATAGTCCAAAAATTCTCCTTGAAGATTTTTAGTGTGAGCATTTTGAAAACCTTGTGTAGTGTTTTGAAAATCACGGTTTTGGTTTTGATTAGTGACTTGTCCATTCCCATTTTGATAATTCCCCTTGTTGTAGTTATGTGAATTGCCTTGGTAATTACCACCTTGGTTGTTGTTTCGATAGTTATTAGCATTTTGATTTGGTGGAGCTTGATTTTGGCGGGAACCTTGACCGTTTTGGTTGTAAGTTCCCGTTGCTACATAAGCACTCGAAGTGTTACCATCCGCGGTAATGCACTCGGAAAGATCATGAGCTCCACCACAAGACAAACAACTCTTAGCAACCGCTTTAACCGAAGCGGAATTTGAAGCTTCTTGAGCTTTCCAATGGGACATAAGATTAGCAAATCTATCAAAAAACCGATTTTCCTCATTAGCTTCATCATGTAAGGAATTAATGCTACGAGACGATGATGACGATGACGATCCCAAATTGGCAACACTCGGTGTGTTACGAGGGCTCTAAACCTTAGTATCAATTTAATGCAATTCCGAAAAATCATGGTGTGAACATTCATGTAACATTTCTTTAAAGCGTTCCCATGCCATTGAAAAACTTTCATTATTTCTTTGCACAAATCGTGAAATCTCATTTTTCAAATGTGTTGTTTTAGATGGTGGAAAAAACTTGTTCACAAACTTAGAAACGAGATCACCCCATGTCAAAATCGAATTTGGCGGTTCTTTCTCAAGCCAAATTTTTGCGGGTCCATCTAACGAGTATGGAAACAACATCATCTTAATGGCGTCATGTGGAACATCCTTAAACTTGCTAGTAGCGGTGAGACGGTTAAAATTCCTAATGTGATAGTGCGGGTTGTCTTTCTCATGACCTCTAAACTTATTTGCTTGCAACATTGACATTAAACCCGTCTTAATCTCAAAATTCTCCGCAAGGATGGCGGGAATCACAATAGCCTCTCCAAAACCCTCGGTGGGTGCTTGAAGCAACTCCATCATAGTACGATTAGCCATGACGACTTCTTGTTCTACAATAGGTTCAACAATTGGAGGTTGTTCTTCAATCAACGTCTCTTGATTGGCTTGCTTTTGAAGATGTTTACGAGCTCGTTTTGCTTGATTACGAGTGATCATAAACTTCACGAAGAATGGGAGGTGAGCAAATAAGATTCTTTTTGGGTGTTTTGTGAATTTTCAATTTTTTGTGTTTTTGATTGTATTTAATTTTTTTAGATTTTGGTGTATCTTCGTAGACAACAATCTACCAAATCTCTCCTCGAATCAAACTCTTGATTAAAGAAGCCTCAAAGGAATGAAAACGATCACGTGGAGTGAACGCCTTCGAATGACTTTAGAACTTTTGGTGAAAACCAAATTGTTCAAGAGGGTTTAATCACAAAGAAACCAAGCAAATATATTATACGTAATAATACTTTGGGCGGAAAAACCCTCGATTAGCCTTCAACCTCAAAATACTCACAAGCAAGCGGGGAAACGAGGTGGCGCGAAGCACTTAAGAGCCTTTTTCCTTAGGGTATATTTTATAATACCCGCCTTATACCCACCTTGTAGTTTGTATTTTTCAAAATCAAGCTTCACGAAAGTATTTATCTATTTTTGCCTTTTTCTTTTTGTTTGAGATTCGAATACAATAATTAGGAGATCAAATCCCAATTAAGGTTGTGTTTTCACACTTTTGGAGATATTGTTTATTTGTTGTGATACTTAATATAATATAGTAATAATATTTTCACAAGAAAAACCAAGAAAACCGATAATACGTATTAGTAGAGTTCTACTAATACAAATACTATATGGTTAATATTAAAAACAACAATGCAAATTAATCACGACACACCTCCCCGGCAGCGGCGCCAAAATGATTGTGGTAAAATACGTCCTTTAGGAAAAGGAGCGTAAAAGCGGAAAGTATTAAACAAATGATTTTAGGAAAAATCAAGTGTTAATGACCCAATGAAGTTCGTTTCCCAAGGAGGTATAAGTGTGTGACTAAGATGTAAATGATTTGAGATTAATATTTGGTTTAGAAGGGGATGAGAAAAGAAGATGACGAAGACGTGAAAATTATACTACGACGACAAAACGTAAAATCATAAAAACTACAAAAATAAAAATTAATTCTAAAAATTACCAAAAATTCACCAAAAATCAAAATAATTAAACTAAGAGTTTACCAATGATCAAAACTTTTTCAAACCTTTTAAATAATTAAATATTCAATTTTTAAATGCTAATTAAAGCCCTAAAAATCAAATGAATTATCAAAAAGTCCAAATAAATATTTTTCAATTGGTGAACCTCTAAAATGACCTAAGAAGATTAAAAACTATTTATAGAAATTTTTAAACTAATAAAAACTATTTAAAATGATTTAAAAACTATTAAAACTTAAAATAATTATAAAAATTAATCTAAAAGTGATAAAATTATTCTAAAAGTTGATAAATTCCTATTTTAATGTATTAAGGCTAAGAAAAATGTAAAAAGTTGGAAAATGTGAAATTTGAATAATAATAATAAAATAATATTAAAATAATATTAAAAATCCAAAAATTATAAAAAATTCTAAAAACTTGCAAACTAGTTTATTTTAACCTAAATAAACAGAAAATCAAAGTGAAATGACCAGAATACCCCTATTGGGCCCTCAAATGGGCCAAAACCAACAACAGTCAACCTTAATGGGCTTTTTAGCCCAAAAAGTCAAACTTGGCCCAATTGACATGGAAAAGCCCTATCTGACTCAAAATTTGATTCTAAGCACAAAACTCTAAAGGCCCAAAAGCTGAATGTGAGCTTATCACAGCTTAATAAGCAAACAGCTTATTCTTATTGGGCTTTTTAGCCCATTAAGCAATAAGCTAATGCCATAAGCTCTAATTTGACACACAACCTTCTTTTGGGATGCTTATGAGATCTGTAAAAAGAAATTTTGAAAAAGCACACTCAATAAGCCAGAAATAAGCAAAGTATTATTTCACTAAAAGACAAAATAGTCGTTTTTGAGAAATAAGGCACCTCGGGACTTGATTCAACTTGCAAAAGATCACAAATGGAATCATTAATCACAAACAATTAACAAGTTTTTCACACACTTATACCTCCTTGGCAAACGAACTTCATTGGGTCATTAACACTTGATTTTTCCTAAAATCATTTGTTTAATACTTTCCGCTTTTACGCTCCTTTTCCTAAAGGACGTATTTTACCACAATCAGTGTTCATACGTAATAAATACTTATCGTTTTCTAACACGTACGTAATACTCATAATACTTATACGTGAAACGTAAATATGTTATAAAAGGAAAGTTTAAATCATATACGTACATCTTAAGGGTACTATTCATGGTAAAAGCATGCGGGTTTTACAACTCTTCCCCCCTAAAAAGAATAATTCGTCCCCAAATTATAGATAAAGTAAACTGGAAAAGAAGAACATACCCGAATCAAACTGAAAGGGTATGTACGATAAAAGGACATGAAGATGACATGGTAGAAGGGAACGTGGAACGTGACATGTCTTGAAAGGACATAGAACGTGACGTGACTGAAAGGACATATCTAATTGATAAGAGAAAAACGGATAAGAAGTCCGGATGAACTTGTCCGTTTCCAAGTGGCCTCCCTCTTGGAACGGTTCCTTCACAAGATCTTGACGCGAGTGATAAATCTTGGTCCTCCTGACCTTGACTTGAAATACGAAGAAGTTCTTGGTTATCAACGTAAGGTAGATCCCCTAAATTTGATCGAGGGAATAAGAATTAACGTGTAAGGCAACTGAAACGTTATCGTGAAAAACACTCTAACTTAATTGGTAATTAGCAACGATGCGCGAGACACAAAGAAACGTAGTACGTGAAAAATTTGAACGTGACACGTGAAATTTTTTGAACGTGATACGTGGAAAATTTTTGAACGTGATACGTGGAAAATTTGGTGAGTGTAGTATGAGTAACATATCGTGATCCATGATACGTGTAACATATCTTCATCATGATATGAGGAACGTGGAATGAACATGACATGTGAAACATATCGTGAACATAGAATATAATGACGGTAACGCCAAACGCTACAAGGTGAGACATAGAATATGACGAGAAACGTCTATCTGAGGATAGGGAGTTATACTAAACTTGGGTCTGGTCTCTCCAGTTCTTGCAAAACTTCCCAGAATGAGGAAAATGAACGGAAAATCGTAAGCCGAGATACCATAGTGTCATGAACATGAGCGCGAAAGCAAGTTGTAGAATTAGAATGAAGACGTGAAGTAAATAAGGAGCACAATTGTGAATCTTTGTCTGACCCGATAACTGAGGGATTGTCAAGTGATCGGATGAGCCTTGGTTGGAACATGTCCGATCAATCTGTTGCTTCTGAAATCCTTGCGGATATAAGGATTCTGCAGACTTGATCAAACTGTTTGCAATAACCCAGATAGCATCATGTTTCTTCTGAGTTTGTGTTAATCTGGTAACCAAAATCCATGGAGATCTTGTCCCATTTTCAATTCACAATTTCAAATGATGAAAACATCCCAGTCTGTTGGTGTCCTATCTTAGCCTGTTGGTATGTCAGGTACATAGATATGGACGTAGCTGTATCCTGCTTCGTAGAAACTTGATACATAGAAGGTTGTGAAACTCAGAGTCTTTGAATCTAGACTTCTCCTAGCGTAGGATTTTCTAGAACACCTAATGTAATGTAGGGTTCTCTCCTTTACGCATAAGCAGATTCATGGTAAGATTAACCGTAGAAACCAATGTGATTCAGCGTGTCACTGTAATCAAACAAAATTGATATTGGAAAATTTTCCAGGTAAAATTTCTCTTGTCATAGAATTTGCAACATAGAGCAGATATGGTCTCCTGTTCTTCTCTAGACTTAGAGGAAATCAGGTTATCCTCAATGAAAACGCTGATGAATTTGCTTATGAGTTCATGGAAACTCAATTTATTAAGTCCATAATGCTGTTGGAGCATTGATGAGACTAATTCAAAATCATAAATCTAGCTTGACCGAGTCGTGCACGAATAGCAGTCATGGACATGTCCTGCTCTTTCACCCGTCACTATTGGCAGCATGATCATGAATCCGATCTTGTCAATATGTGGAGGAGAGTAACGGTTGTAAATGGTGATTTGTTTAAAATCGATGGTAGTCAACACATAATCTTATGTTACCGTCCTTCCCCTTGAAGGTTCTTCTGGAGTGTAAGGACAATTTTGGAATAATCCGTTGGTTATGCGGAAAAGGACTTCAGTAGTCGTGTCTTACTGACAGCTAGAAAATTTTAGCAATCATGGCTAACAAAGCACGTGCTTAGAAAGCATAGATAATTTGTACAGATTTTCCTGATGGAAAATCAAGCTGAATGTATTCAGGAGCCTGAACATTACTGCACATAATTATGAATCGTAGCATGGTGTGCTGTTCATAGTCCATAATTAGGATAAAATTCAACTCGTGTCTGTCCGAGGAAATGCGTTAGCAGCTTGGATCTCATCATTAAGCTGAAGAAAAACCTTCGTATACGTGGGAATACGAAAGGCGTCCTTCATGGTCATGAATCTATGAGCTATGGTTACAAGAATGAAAGTGTCATCGGGAAACGTGATAGTTCCCACTGATGTGCCGGTAATGGTACTGAAATTCTTGTGGCCTGATTAATACCTGGCACAACAAAATGGATATACCCTTGGAGGGTACCCTGAATTTCTTAGATATGTTCCATAATTAGACGTGAGTCATGTGTCTTGACTCGTGTCTTGGAAATATAAGCATGACATATGTCTTGACTAGTGTCTTGACATGTGTCTTCAGAAAGTATACGTGAGACATGTGTCTTGACTAATGTCTTGACATGTGTCTCGAGACGTGAAACAATAGGACTACACTATTAGGTTATTATGCCAGAATTGGCGGATCGGTTGGTGTCACACCCCACCAATGGCGGAATATGGGGCGTGATGTATGGATATCATCACAACATGGCGTGTCTATAGAGATAACTATATGAAATAAGAAATGTCAGAAAATGGTGACACAAAAGTCATGACAATATCTCAACAATGCAGGAGTCTAGGTAAGTAGGTAACAGTCCTACCTCTTACCCACAACAAACAAATACACTAACAATCAACATATAGGTTCATAGTATCACTATCAAAACACATGAAAATAAACTAAGAAGGAACGGGGATCTCCTTCTATATGCAATCCTAAGGCATCCAAGTCTAGCCACTTCTATCCTCAAGCTTAACCACACTTACACCTGAAAGAGACACTAAAACACGTCAACATAATGTTGGTGAGAGTCATAGGTTTAGACTCCAACGCCAAAACAAACCATAAGCTGTGAGTAACAACCAAAAGTTAAAAACATATGGACAATGTGATACTAACATGCATTAATCACTAATATTCAAGACTAATATACCAAACCAAATCCAAATCCAAATCCAAAACCAAGGCTCCCAGCCTTACCAAACACCATACTCCCATAGGCATCCAAACACCTATGAACCACATCCCAAGGCCCCGTCTTGCCAATATCCCCTTGGTACCAAGTCGAAAACATAAACAATCAAGAATTATCTAGCAGTTAATCACATAAGTATCAACACATAAGTCCATTACCAACGCCAAACATTCAAAGCATAAATTTATAAATAACATAACACAGTGTCTCTTCTATCCCATCTGGAAGTCAAAAACAATAGTAAACATGGGACTATGAAACTCACCTGATTGAGCTTCCCCAAACATCCGCGCACTAGCAAAAAGCTAACAACCAAAAACACATAATCAAAACATGAACCAAACACTAAAATGGCTCATCAACCTATGATGGACATCTAACCATCTCCCATATATATACCTCATTTAAATGCTCTAAGCATCTCATTACACCCCTCTATAAAGCCCTTAACTCATTTTACTTCATAACTCGTCCCGTTAACATTTTACCAAAAACAGTCCCAGTTTTAGGTCTCCAAACTATAAGGCAAACGCCCACCTAAACACACCCCTGACCTTTTTAAATGGAATATTTATGCCCTTACATATGTTAGCTAACACCTCCCACCTGCTCCTACCTTTAAGCTACTGTTAAGGCCCCGATATATATATACATACTTTTGTCATTCCAGATTTACTGATTTTAAACATACAAAAAGTTTGTTATGATTAGGGGGTCTTACCCTAAACCACAACCTTAGCCCCAATGAAGATACTCACTATAATATATAAACCATCTCTCATGTTCGTTAGAATATCCCAATACAACCCTAAGTACCCCAAACAACCCAAAACTTAAAAAGAAAACAGGTTGACTTCAAAACTGTTTTAACCTCCGACTGTTGTAACCTGTTTTTGACCCACTTCCCTACCTCCAATTTAGTTCTAGTTTCTTGCATTGGAAAGCCACTTCAATTAACTTTTCGGGGATACTTGGATCGCAAAATAAGAGTTTATAGAACTTCCGATATGATCAAAACAATTGACTCAAAATTCTGCTCAGTTTTTAAAAACGGGTTTAATCAAATTAAACTAATTAATTACTCATAACCTCATTAAATACAAGCCCTAGTTTATGTAATCATCATATTATGATTAATAAAACATTAATTTACTGTTTTTATATTAAACCCTAACCTAAATCCATCATAAGATAATTAAGAAATCATTAAAACAATTAAATTGAAAAGGGATTAAAGACTTTACCTTTGATTTATGAAAACCCCCAAAATTACGAAGAACCCTAAAAACCTTCTATGAAACCCACGACTTTTTATCTCCAGGGAGAATAATGAATGCGTTTGATGTGGTGTATAATGTTTTTATATAATACAAAGATCCTTGTCCAACCCAAAAGCCCACTTGCCATAAACCTTCTCTTTTCCTTTTTTTCTTTGTTTTAATCGGCCTAAACCGCTTCTTTATATATATTTTTATTTTTTTTCTTTTTATTACATATTATTAACTCCTAAAACCTCCAAAACCTCAAAACCGTAAAACTAGTCAAATTTACGCGTTTTACTGTAAAAAAACATAAAATATACACTTTTATAAAGTCTCAAATTTTGAAATAAACTTTATAACTAAGTTCTAAATGACTTAAAACCATCCCGAAAAATATCCATATGACTAAACACCTCATCCGAGACCTCTAAATGCTAAACCGTAAATCGTAAAAATACGATTTTCTATAATACATATACGTATACGTAAAACCACTAAATAACACCATCTCACTTCATAGTCACTACCATGTGAGCTCATGAACATGAAATCATCACACATCGTTTTATTCACAAGGTACCCCGTACCGGAAATAATATCCAAACCACAATCTATACACACCAATTAGCACATAAACACGTAAAGACACGTAACTAGCACAAAATAAAACTAAGTGACGAACCTCAAAACCAGGGTTGTCACATCAATCCCTCCTAATAGAAATCTCGTCCCGAGATTTACTCCTTAGGATCAAACACACAAACAACAAATCACATGAGGATGCTTGTTCTAAACGAACTCCTCTCATTTCCATGTGAACTTTAGTTCAAGTTTCAAAATACCACATATAGATACCAAAAATGATTAAACTAATTGCCAAACTCTTGACCTCACAGTAAATAAATCTCACAAATGGTCTTTGATAAAACAAAGACTCTTATTAACACAAGTCCTGAATAACCGTACATGCAAAATGCATTCTCAAACAACCTTTACCAATCTCAATACATGAAATGTATCATGTATACAACTCATTTCCCCCAGGTAATTCTGTGCTCATAAGCTAATGGTCCGATCTTTCCAAAGATCATAAATGGACCTAAAAAACTCTACATCAACTCTTCCATTTTACCAAAACGTACCACCCGTTACTATGGGTGAAACTCCCTACATAACTTTGTCACTAACTCTAGTGGTTTCCTCCTTTTCTACATAGCATCCCTTGTTGCTCTCATCCTTTCTACAAACATCACTACCACATTAGTAGCCTCTTTTACCAATTCTAGTCCACAATGGGGACATCTCACCCCTATCCTTTCATATAGTGCCTCAAATGGCATTTATCGACTTCTAGTATGATAACTATCATTATATGAAAACTCAGCCATCGCTAAAGAGTTTTCTAACTCCCTCTAAATCAATCACCCATGCCCTCAGTGTAACTCCTAAGGTTGTATAAATATCTCACTTGTCTATCCTTTTCCCAGTTAGCTGGATATACTCATATCCAATCATGTTCATCAACTCCCTTCAGTCCGTACCCTAAACTACTTAAAAATTCCAATTTCCTTACAAAGTGACCTATGATTGTCTTTCACATATCCATTAGTTCTTCCAATCCAAATCATCTTATGATCTATACACATCATCAAAAGGACGGTTATCTCAGTTAGTCTATCAACTGCCATCCACTCTCATGCTAAAACTACTTCCATTAATTTTGGATAGCTCATTAGTAGCACCCACACAATGTCATACCTTCAAGGTCGTATTGCTCCTCATCTTGTCTCAGTTAGACCAAGCCCCTCGTCCCTATGGCACATCACACTTATAACTCCTCATCCATTCGATTATCGATACTAAGCCTCCCAAACAATCAGTATAGGTCAGTGCCGTTTCCTTTTCCACACTACGACAGTATTAGCCTGCTTTGTGCTTTATTCTACTCATTAGGCTCTACCAAAGTTCTACCTTCGGTTCCTATCTCGACCTATTTTATTTTGGCTTCGCTTCTATACACACTTCCTTCTCTTTCCTCGACTCCTACCACACAACGATGTGATGCTTCCCATCGTTTCTTCCCTTGCCATAATCCTTCATAAGGCATCCCATCGGTTATTTCATGTTCATGAGCTCACAATTAGTGACTATGAAATGAAATAGTGTTATTTTGGTGTTTACGTATATGTATAAGTATTATAGTAAATTGTATTTTTTTAGGATTTGGGGTTTAGCATTTAGAGGTCTCGGGTAAGGTGTTTAGTCATGTGAGTATTTTTCGGGATGGTTTTAAGTCATTTAGGACTTAGTTATAAAGTTTATTTCAAAATTTAAGATTTTTTTTTAAAACTGTATATTTTACGTCTTTTACGGTATACGCGTAAATTTGACTAGTTTACGGTTTTGAGGTTTTGAAGGCTTTAGGAGCTGAAATAAATTAAGGAAAATTGAGGTAATATTATTATTACAAGTATTAATAAATTAAATACAAAAAAACGAAATTATGGGGTATATAGTCGGTATATGCAATTAAAACATAAGGAAGGAAAGAAAAAAAGGAAAAAAGAGAAAAAAGAAACATTGTATTGGGCTAGGATTAGTATGTTAATTATATAAAGCATTGTTATAAACCAAAACACATCATAAATCCCTAGAGAAAAATAAAATTCGACGGTTCACAAGATTTGTTTTAGGGTTTCATTGTTTTTTTTATCTTCCATTAATCTTAAGGTAAAACCTCAAATCCCTTTTCAATTTAATTGTTTTTAATGTTTTTATAATCAATATATGATAGATCTAGGGTTTATTATAAATTAAAAACATGAGTTTTGTGATATAACAATGTTTAGAATAATTAGGGTTTTTGATTAAATAAGTTATGAATAATTAATTAGGTTAATCATGTTAAATTCATCATTAAAAACTGGGCAGAATATTTGTGTCATTGTTTTGATCATATCTAGAGTTCTACAAATTTTTAAATTGCGATATTAGTACCCCTGGAAAGGTAATTGAGTTGGCTTTCAAAATCAAGAAACGAGAACTAAATTGGAGGTCGGTAAGTGGGTCAAAAACAGGTTACATCAGTCGGGTGTCAAAACTGTTTTTGGGTCAGCCTGTTTTCTTTTTATGTTTTGAATTGTTTGGGGTACTTAGGGTTATATTGGGATTTTTAAACGAACATGCGAGTTGGTTTATATATTAAATAAGAGACCAGGGGTGGGGCTAAGAAAATGGGTTAGGGTAAGACCCCCTAATCATAACAAACTTTTTGTATGTTCAAAATCAGTAAAATCCGGATAGACAAAAGTATATATATATATCGGGGCCTTAACAGTAGCTTTAAGGTTGGGGCAAAGGGGAGAAGTTATCTAACATATGTAAGGGAATAGGGTTTTCTTTACAGAGGTCATGGGTATGGTTAGGTGGGCGTTTGGCTTATAATTTGGAGACCTAAAAACCGGGACTGTTTTGGGTAAAATGTTAACGGGGCAAGTTATGAACTAAACTAAGTTAAGGGCTTTATAAAGGGGTGTAATGAGATTCTTAGAGAATATAAATGAGGTATATATATATGGGATAAGGTTAGATTTCCATCATGGGTTGATGAGTCATCTTAGTGTTTGGTTCATGTTTTGATTGTGTGATTTTGTTTGTTAGCTTTTTGCTAGTGCGCGGATATTTGGAGAAGCTCAATCAGGTGAGTTTCATAGTCCCATATCTTTTAATGATTTTCACTTCCAGATGGGATGGAAGAGACACTGTATGGTTTTGTAACTAATGCTGTGAATGTTTTTATGGTTTGTGATGTACTTGTGTGTGCACTTATGTGATTAAATGTTATGTGATTCTTGATTGTGTTTATGATTTGGATTGGGGGACACGTACCGTCTCAGTTATTGTGGTTTGACTTGGTACCAAGGGGATGTTGACAAGGCGGGGCCTTGGGGAGGTACATAGATGTGTGAGCATCTATGGACGAATGGATAATGACAAGGCGGGGCCTTAGGATTGGTACATAGGTGTATGGGCGCCTATGGTACCATGGTGTTTGGTAAGGCTGGGAGCCTTAGATTTTGTTTTGAATGATTGATCTTGAATGTTAGTTGTTAATGCATATTTGTAGCACATTGTCCATATGTTTAGTGGTTTATGATGGTTCACAGCTTATTTTAATCTGTTTTCGGTTGGAGTCTAAACCTATGACTCTCACCAACATTATGTTGACGTGTTTTAGTGTCTCTTTCAGGTGATAAAGTGGTTAAGCGTGAGAACTTATGTGGCTAGGATTGGAGTCGCGTAGGAATGCATTTAGAAGGAGATCCCTGTTCCTTCTTAGTTTATTTTTCTGTTTGTTTCAATAAGTGATGCTATGAACCTATATGTTGATTTGTTTGTGTTATTTGTTTGTCTTGGGTAAGAGGTAGGACTGTTACCTACTTACCTAGACTCCTGCATTGATGAGATATTGTCATGACATTTGTGTCACCTTTTATGACATTTTTAATTCATATAGTTCTCTCTATAGACACGATGTTGTTGTGATGATATCCATACGTCGTGCCCCATATTCCGCCATGGTGGGGTGTGACAACTGAGGATCGAGTTATCAATGTCAACTTATCATGGATGTGAAGATCTTGTAATTTTACTTGCTACTATCGAAGGATCACCGAAGACTTTTCTTGATGACAAAACTCTTGGGGCTAGTATGACGAACTAAACAAGGAATATGATGCATCACTTTAAGAACTGAAGTAGAAGTTATTGGGACACCTTTGTATGATGAATGTTGAAGTAGAAGTTAGTGGGACGCTTTTGTATGATTGAACAATAAAGTAGAAGTTAATGGTACGCCCGATATGTTGCAAATCTTCGCCAATGGACCAATTTTCTTAATGATTGGAATTAATAAATTCGTTATCATCTCGAGGAGTATGTTGTAGCCGACACCGCAAGTGGAAAGACTATGGAGATCAAGTTGTATTATCAAGGGTTCATTCAAGGTTTTCTCGATGATCAACGGTGAAGATCTATATTTGATGTTTATGTTAAACCTTTGCTTTTAGGTACTTATATGGTATGTCATCTAGTCGAGTGATCGTAAGTTGTGCAAACTTGGGGCGACATTGTCCAATGACGTCCGATCACGAAGAACGTGTACCATGTAATATATTTTTGACTTTCAACGACGATGTTTTTTGAGACTTTGATGCGCGTAGGCGGAAGTGAGATGTTGTCTTTGTATTATCTTTTGAGTATGGATCCGTGTGTGAGCGCCCTCCGATGACGAAAATATTTTCTTGTTATTTCTTTTTTATATGCGTCCATAGCTATCCGGCCAATGGTAATCCATTAATTTGCAACCTTCCTTTTGACTGGACTTACGCGAAAATCATGTCATCTATTCTCGTCGTTGAATGAGCTTCGTGTAATTCATAAAATTTTTGTGGGTCAAGCTTGAAGGAGTGTTTGGTGGATAAGGATTTATTCATCCCCTCTAGGCGAGATACAACTTGATGACAAGTTGTGTTTAGTAAGAAGAACCAATGGAGATCGTGGATCGATATTCACGTGGGATCGTGAGGACTTGTTTAGGAAGAAGTGCCCTCATCTTTCCTTGTGGTACGCAATACGAGTATTAGGCGAGGTAAGCGCCGGGACGTCGCTCCTTAAAGGAGGTGATAATATAATAACCCGAACTTAACGTCATTATTTCACCCTAACTATGTAAAGGATTTTGAAATTCTAAGTGATGATAAGTATTGTATTGTTTGACGTTTTATGTTGAAACCGGTAATGTGTGGTTATATTTAGTTGTTGTGCCGACTGGATAATATTAATAGTGATCGCGATGCCAATGGATGCCCAAATATTATGTTTTAGTATCGATTATTTCGATATTTGAGATTTCTGAAATTTTTATTTCATTACGTATTCAGTCGAGTCGAACTTTACTATTTCGTTTTGTGTGCGTTTGATTATTGAAACGACCGATTTAACAAACGAGATTTATATTTTTATAAACCCGGGACGAAACCCGACTCTCGTAAATATTTATAAAATTGACTGGTAGTCATTTCCCGCTTTTTAACTAGTACTTTACAACTTGGTCCACAAGAATACCCATATTGTAATTTTGACCCTTCCTCCACCATATAAAAGCCTCAAAAAACACACACACGCATGTATTATTCACCACCAAAAATTCATCTCTCTACCCTCCTCTCTCCTTGCCGTCACCTTCAACAAACAAAACACCCCTTTGATATTGATTTTTAGTATGATTCAAGAATATCTAAAAGAAGTCCCATGTTTAGAATTTAGAGGTGATCATTTTGGTAAAATTTTTAGCAACATGCAAGAACTTTCATCTTTTTAAATGATTTCATGATGATCATCTTGTTTGATCCATTTTTATTGTTGTAGTATTGTGTTATTATTATTCTATTAAAAGTTTTAATGGTTGCATGTTTGATTTTTGATGTGGGTTTTGAAAGTATGAATTATGTAAGTGATTTAGGGGTGTTATGAGATGTTAGGAATGATTGATATAGGTTAATTGAAGGTTTGATGATGTTAAAAATGAGTCAAAATGGGTTTTGGTGTGACTTTTAAATGGGTATTCAGTGGGTTTAAGGCAGATTTTCGTGGGTATAAGTTTGAGAAAATGTTGGTATGATAGGTTATTGTTGTAGTAGTCGTCGAGACACTCGTTTTGATATAAGATAGAGCTTATAATTTATAGTGAGGACGAAGTTACACTAGTTTGAATATTCGTGTACCGGGAGATGCGTATCGACACAATACGAAATTATTGTCGATATTGGGTCAAATCTCGGGGACTATAAGTTTAGTTTTATAAATATTCAAGGGCTGTTCTCAGGTTGTAACTTAGTATATTGAGTCTACTTTCAAAGTCAAGTGTCGATTTTGTAAATCGGAATGTTTAACGAGGTTTAAATGGTTTTACGAGGCAAGTGTGCAAAACAGTCCGGTTTTTTATGTCTAAAGATGTGTCGAGCAGGTGGTTCTAAAAAGTAAATCATTGAATTAAATTTAAACCGAGTCTTTTACAGGTTATAAGTGACCTTGACACCAAGTTTCATTGAAATCGGACAAGTCTAGATAGGGTTGACCGGTGTGTACATTTGGAGTGTACTTGCTGATTTGTATTTTGGACACATAGTTCAATGTTCGTGTGGTGTGAGTTTGAGTATTCACTGTTGGACATGGTGACTTACTCAAGTGTTTACTCATTATATAAATGACTTAGCTACTGTTCCGAGGGAAGTAAGTGATAGTTTGACTCGAGTTGACTTGGCGTCTTATGACGGGTCAATGTCGAGAGTACAAGTGTTTAAACGTGTAGTGTGGGATAAATGGGATAGTATGGATTCACTTGGTTCGTGTCACTAATTATGAAGTATGCATACTGTGAAATATTTATGTCATATTATACTTTGTATATATCGATATTTGAGTTCGAGCCTTAACGCGCGCCTTATTTGTTAGGTGGCGGCTTTTGACGTGTATATTTGGGAGGCATCTTCACTTCGGCGATCACTACTACTACTAGCTTCATGTATTATCTAAGGTGAGTCTATAGCATCGCTTTATACTATCTTGTAAATGATTTTAACCCGCGAGGGGGAATACATGTTGTTTTATAAAATAAACACAAGTTTTTTTTGGTATGGTGGACCGGATATGATGATAAATGCCTAAGTACCATTGTCTTATGAAGTCCCTGAATTTCATGAACTGTTAATTACCTTGCGAGGTAAACGCTAATACATATGATAGATCTACTTGGTTTGACAGCCTTATCCTAGGATATGTATCCTTGTGCACCTGAAAGGGATATTATGTATAAGAGGTCGTTGGTATATGACAATATTACCTGTTGTACGGGTGCCGTAAGTGACTCGGTTTGACGTGTTGGTTAACGTTCAGTTGCATGAGTTTAAGATATTTATCGATATATATATTACTTCTCTGTGTGACAAGCTTGAGATGAATAAAATTCTTGTGTTCAAATGATGATTTGTAAAACCTATAGACTTGCTCAACCGTTGTGTTGATGATTTTAAGCATGTATTTCAGGTAATCAAGTTGGATAGCGGTGGAGCATGCGAGGAGGGAGTTGGTCCTTACTTGTATAAAGTTTATATTATTTTTCCATCCTTAGAAATGAATAACTGACTTTTAGTCTTTGATGAATGTGATGTGTTGGTAACGGTTTTTGGGACTAAACGCTACTCTGATTTTATATATTGGGATGAGAAACTTTTTAGAAAAGATTGTATATTATTTTAACGTCTCTTTTGAGGTTATTGTCTATGATTGTGTGTGATGTGCTATGAGTAGCGCCCCAAAGTGGTATTCTGCTACGTGGTAATTTGGGGGTGTTACACATATCAATTCCATCATTTAACCAATAATATTTAGTTAAAATTCGAATTGTTCTATAAGTAGGTTTTAGTGGAATCTCAATGAATTCGAACCTAAGGAATCATAGTAATATAACTATGTCAACTCACATTCCTAGCAAAGTTCTAATTCAATATTAATTTTAAAAATCCTCAATTATGAAAATAAGAACCCTAGAACAAAATAGGAGAAATAGAATGAATGCACTTACAATTAATTGATGTTGGAAGAGGGATGAATGAAACCCACAACTTGGAATCAATTAATCTTAAGTAAATTGGAGTTTTTGAAGATTCAACAATGGTGGAATGAAGGGAACCCGTTGCCTCTATGGAGAAGAAAGGGAGGGTTGGTTTGAAATAGTGTTTTTAATTAAAACCTGATTATTTTAGTCGCCTGATGGGGCGGCGGTGCTTTATCGATATGGCACCGTGGGTTAGCACCGTGACAATTAAGGATCTGCGCACAGTGGCGGGGTTTTAACAAAGAAACACAAAGAATTTTTCAAAACCAAGTTTTTCTTAAATACTTAAAATATATCTTAAGCCATTTGGAAATCATTAGACCACTTCAATACTAGGTGATAATGCTTAAGTGAATGATTACGAGTGGAATCAGACCGAAAGAGATTGAAACGGAGAAACGACTACTCGTAGCAAAGAAGCAAAATAGAGAGAATCCAAGAGGAGTGAATCAAGACCAAGGTCAATGCTTAAGAACCAAGTGACAAACTTTAAGTAGCGGAAATGAAGAGCTTGTGTAAGTTATAGTGGTTTAAGACGTGCCTTTCCAGTGAAATCTTAAACAGCTTTGGTAATGAACTATATCAAGCAATTTTGTACAAAACAGATTAAGAACATTTTCAGTAGTAGTCTTAATGTTATTTAAAACAATGAGCAAAATGTAGATTCACTTTCTCTCCCACATGATCGGACAATTATCATTGAAAGGGATTACAATGACAACATCCTTGGAATATTTCAATTCCAAATGTGTAATATCCTAACTACAACTTATGGAGTAGTTGGGTACCTCAAGGGATTAAACAATCATCCTAGAGATGAGCTCAATTCCACACATTACACATGATATATGGCCTAGTAACTGTATGGGTGCAAACAATAGATATCATGCTTGATACTTTAAGCTACTACTAACTCACTCTACATCTCCTAGGTGAGTCAAGTATCCAATCAATGAAGGTTTGAGAGGATATGAGAATAGAATCACAAACCACAAACAAATGTCAAGGCAAGGATGCCAAGAAAAACCATATAGTCAAGTAATGATCAAAAGAATGATCAATAGGGTGTGTGGAAGGACGAGAACGTATCTTAGTTGCAACGAGCACTCAAAGACTTTAAGGAGCTAATGCAAAGCCCAATCTTGATTAAAGTGACTACTAAGTCTTAAAGGACTAGTATCACTCTCATCCATCTAGGAATCATCACTCAATGATGTTGGGAATCAAAGAAGATGAGTCTTCTACAAGTGTAAGCAACTCAATCCATAATCACTTAAGTGATTAATCTTCATGAGTACCTACACAAAGCAAGATGCAAACCAGTAGATACATTTTAAGGGTTATACTAAAATGTATAAGTACTACTAATCTAGATGAGATGCAATATTACTAATTAAAAGGCCTATTTTCAATGAAAAATAGTTTTGTCCAAAGAGAAACTTTAGTACAACGAAACCTTCTAATTTGAGGAGACAATGGATCGATCCAAGTTTTAAAGTACAATATACTTCAAAGACCTTGTGTGACCATCACTCTGATACCAATTGTAGAAACTAGAAGGGAGGGTTGAATAGTTTCTCTTCGGTTTATGTCCTAATTAAAATTCCTTACAATTAGGTTTGTCTCAAAACTACCTTTTACTTGAAAGCTAGTTGCATAATGATTAGGTTCAATTCTAATGTATTAACAATGACAAGTAATAGATGTGAATGATATGATAGTAAGAATAAGTAAAGAGTAAGGAAAGAAACAACCTAATAGGAAGACACCAAGATTTATAGTGGTTCGGCAACGAAGCTCTATCTTCGTTCCTACTCCACTCCTCGAGTACACCTTACTCGAGATTTCCATTATATCCACAAGCTCCCTTCTTGGCGGAGAAAACCTTACAACGTCGCTTACATTATTGGACACTAAGCTAAATGTCGAGACCTAATATTAGCTAGGACTAATCTACAAAACGTCGCCCACTTCACCATTTTACGACACAAGGCTAGATGTCGAGTTCTAATCGAAAGATAGAACCAATCCTCACAACGTTGCCTACTTTACTATTTAACTACACGAGGCTAGATGTCGAGTTCTAATCGTAAGGTAGAACCAATCTTCACAATGTTGCCTACTTTACTATTTAACGAGACAAGGCTAGATGTCGAGTTCTAATCGAAAGGTAGAACCAATCTTCATAACTCTTCAATTTGAAGCTAAGTGAGAACTTCACTAGACACAACTGCATCACTTTAGAGTTAAGTGAGAACTCACAAGACACAAGACACAACCACATCACTTTATAGTTATGTGGGAACTCATAAGACACAACCTATACAATGTATTTACAAGACACAACTACATCACTGTAAAGTTTAGTGAGAACTCACAACTCATTCCTATTACAACTCAATAAAATACATATCCAAGTATACACATGTAACTTGGATCTACACAACACAAATCTTAGTATACACATATACAATGGATTTACACAAGATTGGATCTATGTATTGACAAATACATTAGATCTACACAAGACTCAAATAAAACAAAGATTAACATTACTAGATCTTTAGGAGAAGATCTTCATCAAGGCTTCATCTTTAATCACATCACAAGTGTGTGAGTGATCTTCTCTTTAGACAAGGTAAAGAAGGAGATCAAGGAGATAATCATAAATAAACATACTTAACACATTAAGTGATCATTTACAAATGATTAGGAATTAGAAAGGAAAAGGATAACAGAAAGAGTGTCCAAAAAGGGTTGTGGAAAATGAAGGTTTGATCCACTATATATAGGAGACAAAGGCCAACGGATCTCTGAGCGCGGTGCCTTAATTATGCCTACGGTTCCTTATCACTAAGGATCCGCATAGGCCTTTAAGGGACCGTGCTCATAGACTTCGCTCCCTTTTTTCTTTTAGTGGGGAAGTAATATCTGAGGTAAGTTTTTACCTTCAATGGATATTCCTATGTCATTTGGAATATGCCATATTCAAATTTACATTTTCCGTTTTAATAAAACATTTTCTTAAAAAGATAGTTTATTAAAAAATCTTTTGTCACATTTGACAAAATGTAAGTTTAGGATTAATCACTTTTATGATTACTAATCATGATTAAGATATGTTAGTGCAATACTTAAATGATTATTACCTTGATGATAGTGTTCTTGTAACACCCCATTTTGATAAATGGAATGTCACGCGTAATTATGGCGTGTCATCAAAGCATGCAAGGATAAATGTCTAAAACATTACATGACCATAGGGTAAACCGGAATCAAACATCGGTTCCCAAACATAAGCCCAAAACATAATAAAGTAAATGAAATGAAATGAAAGACTTAAACAAGCATAAATATGTGAAGGCAGAAGGAAAAGAAGTCTATGGCAGCTTCCCTCCTATGCACGTCCTCCAAATGCTCGAGTCTGTCCTTGGGTACCTGCCGTTTTGGGACATGGAAGGAAAGTAACGGCTGAGCAAAACGCTCAGTGCACGGATATAGACATAGTATGAATGACTGAAACATAATAAAGACTTAAAAGCAGCGGAAATATATACGTCCTGGAAAACCCGGAACATGTTCATAAAACTGGTTTTATAGTTTGAAAAGCCTTATGTTTATCTTATGAAAACTGTTTAACATATTTTACCATTAGCTAATATAGGTCATGAAAATCCACCGTGCATGAATACTTGGAGGGGTGACCTCATCATGCAAATTAGAGGGGCTGCCTCTAATTTAATATACTGGTTTTAGGTAGGAGGGATCAGCTCCTTGTGAAGGATGCAAGGCACACACCACATTCACACTGAGTAATCTGTTGAAAACATGTAACTAGGATGCACCCATACGCCCCACATGATAAATATAATAATATGGCCAAAAGCTGAAGGGACGCCACGAGCAATCACTCCGTCGTGGGGAAGTCATAACACCAGTGCCTCTTGTGTTATGGTTATGGTACCTCCATAACTAGGTGAAACTGGTCATGCATGTATATGGCTATAGGTATTCTAAATTAAACATAAGCAAATCAAACGTATAAACTTATACTACGGGAAAACAGTTGGCTGCATACGGGGAATCCTAATAAGGAAAGAATGTCCATACTGAAAGGACGGGAGTCCGTACCTTATGTCCAGTGAACGAAGAAGACGAACGGAAGAGAGTCCTACTTCGGTATCACTAATGCTACATAAATACATACGTGTATAAGTATCTGATTACTACATACGTAACTGGTTTTATGTCATGTCTTAGCTTATTTTATACGTTCATGTCATGTTTTACTGTTTTAAGCTTTAAACTGTGTTTATCTTATATTATGTCTATTCTGATTAAGTATTACTTGTATTTCATGTATTATTATACTTACTGTGTAACAATAAGTAACTTTCTAAAAATAGCAGGTTTCCTAAAATAGAAAGTTTACAAAAATAGAAAGTTACAAAAAATAGAAAGTTTCCAAAAATAGAAAGTTTCCAAAAATAGAATTACTGCTTAAAATAGATAAGTTTCTAAAAATAGAAAGTTTCCATAAATAGATTATCTGCCTTAATTAAATAAGTTTCTAAAAATAGAAAGTTTTCATAATTAGATATAATTTGGTTAAATAAGCTAATTATATAAGCTTAAGTGTTTTCTGATTATTTTCTAAGTCATATTGATATAAGGTGTAGTTTATTAATCGTTACATGTAAATTAATTAAACTATAGGTTAAAAGTATTTAATTAAATATATCATGTTTGTAATTAAATAAGTTAAAATACTTAGGTTAAAACATGTATTATTAATTACTAATAATATAACCTAAGTCATGTTGATTAATTAATTATAGTCATGGTTTTTAATAATTAATTAATTATAAAGTCTAATTAAAAATAAATACTTAGGTTAAAATTCATGATCTAATAATTAAATTTATAACCTAAGTCATGTTAATTAAATTAATTATGTAATGTTTTATTAATTTAATTTTTAACATATAACTATTAAAATCATAAACCTTAACATAATCAATGAACCGGATCGTGACTAGAAACCATGAACCGGACCCGTAATCAACACCATACACCGAACCAAGGTCGGGGTACCCCTTGTTTGCTGCTACCGTGGGACCCACACCACCATACCGAGACCATGAGGTCTCGGTAGTGGTTCATACGCCAAGCCGAGACCCCTTAGGGCTCGGTTTAGGCGTCGGCTAGAACAAACACCCCTAAAAACCCTTGTTTTGATTTACTCCATAACCATTTACATGTTTTAATAAATGTTTTTAATTAGTTTTTAAAAACATCATGATTTTATGTGATTTATTAAATCAAAACATAAAAGAAAAGGATTAAAAAGGTTATACCGAATGCGTGGATAGATCAAGGATGAACACACACGAATGCTTGCACAAAATTCAAGCTCAAAAATAAACCGGACACCCCTTGTTGATGATCAAAAGTGGCGGCGAAAAAAAGGGAGCAAAGAAAGGAATTAGGGTTTTTCTTATTTTCTTGATTTTTGATAAATGAATATGTTTTCCTAATTTTTCTTGTTTAGTAAAAGAAAGCAATGGGCTTGGCCCTTTTCTTCCTAATTTCGTGGGTAGGGGCCCACATAAGGGTAACCCGTACATTTCTCGAGTCTAAATATTATAGTGTGTTCTCGTGTTCGTAATTTACGTGTTTTAATTAGTTATCGATCGGGACTTATTATATTTATTCGTGTTCGCGATAAATATATATATACGTAATTAATATTAGCTCGTGATTAAATTACGTTCATGATTTCATGATCGCATGTTCGTGTTTATAATTATTATTGGGAAAATTATCGTGTGTTTGATGAGATGGCATTTATACATGATCTCATCGTTCTTTTCGGGCTTTAAATGCATAAAAATGTCATAAAATACCATATATATGCTTGTGTTTGTTTACTTGTGTATTTTAGGTATGTATATCGTGAAAAAGACAAAAGATCACAAGATACAAGGAAAAATGGACACGAGAAACGAAGCCGTACAAAGAACCGGGTCTTAGATCATGAATTATTCAACAAATACCCTTGAAGACTTGAAGACATGCAAGATTGATCCTCATTTAATGAAGAAATGACACTTAAAACCCTTGTATATTGATAATTACAAGTTTGGTCCCTTAAGTTTGTCAAAATTAAACAAATGGTCCTTCAACTTTGAAGAAATGGCAAGTTTAGTCCCTCAACAATTCTAAATTGTCATTAATGGTCCCTCATGAAGCCAAAGATACATTGAAGACCTTTGAAGATCAACAAAGTCCAAGATCAACCCTTGAATTATCTCAAAATGGCAAAAACAACCCTTTGAAACCTTTTTCCAAAACTTTATGCCAAAAGTGTAAAGATGTGAAAGTTTATAACAAAGGAAAGGAAGTTTTAAGGCTGAAAAACGTGTTATACACTTTTTACCAAAACACAAGGACTTAAACTGCCACATTTGAAACATTCAAACAAAATTGCGCCAAACAACTTTGTTTCCCCCAAAATCGGATCAAATATACTACTGTTTACCCTTCTTCACCCCCAGATTTTACTCCACTTAAACTTAGGGTAAAAATCAATTACCTTTGCGCACACTTGATTCACATGTGCAGAAACCTATCCCACAACAAAAACCCTTAATCCCACTCACTATGGACCCCACCCCCAATTCCCGTTTAACCAATCACATGACTACTTGCCCTCCAAGTTATCTGACGTGTCCAAATCAACAGCTAAGGATCCTTGCTTCATTCCAAAGCTAAAATGAACAGTCAAGATCAATTTGGACAGCACATTCCATCAAAACGTCTAGAAGGCTCAAGGACATTTTAGGGAATTCAGTTCTAGGGTTTTTGAATAGTGTTAGCCAGGCATTTGCCCATAAAAGGAGACCTCAACATGTGAGAGTCCCTTTGTTCCAGTTTTAGGCTATTAAATCTTTGTAATTCCTTTTTAATTAATAAAATTTGATTTTCTGAATTTTGAAAAATCTCTTTTATATTTTGTTAAAAGTTGGTGTTAGAATAGCCTGATTCTGAGTTCCATATACATGTTTGAAGGTTTTTGAGGCAAGGTTTTAAGTGATAAGGCTTGTGCTTCAAAAATCAGAAAGTTTGGTATTGTTTGATCTCACTTTTGTGGTTTGTTCTTCTTAGCAGCTTGGAAGCTGGTACTTGTTCTGCTAGTACCTCAGCTCAAACAATCCAGGGCCTGGATGTAGGTCTTGGAGGTTTGCATCTTCTTCCCTTTTCATTTTCTCTCTTATTTTTCTGAATTTTGTGATTTTGGCTTATTTGTGCTTAAATCTGTGATTTGATGGTTGATTATTGTTCATGTGTTGATGTTTGATGATATTTAAGTGTTTGAGGTTTGATTTGTGGTTTGAATCTGCATGATCCTTTGAAAAGTTGTGAAAACAGGTTTTTAAGGGGTGTTTGGGTTAACTGCATTGATAGGATTTGTGGTGTTTTGAGTGGATGTTTGTTGTTGCTATTGACTCCTACTTGTGTATCTGATATACTTGGTTGCTTTGCTGCACATTTTGTGGTTTGAAACACATAGATTCATATATTGGGTATAAAATCTTGTTTACTTGGTGAATTTGACTGAAATTTAGGGGACACCTAGATCTAATCATAGACTAGGGTTAACAAGTGTTAAATCTAGGTTAACAACACCAGGGAAGAAGGATTTGAGGCTTGAATTTGGATCCAAAATGATTGTGGTAAAATACGTCCTTTAGGAAAAGGAGCATAAAAGCGGAAAGTATTAAACAAATGATTTTAGGAAAAATCAAGTGTTAATGACCTAATGAAGTTCGTTTACCAAGGAGGTATAAGTGTGTGACTAAGATGTAAATGATTTGAGATTAATATTTGGTTTAGAAGGGGATGAGAAAAGAAGATGAGGAAGACGTGAAAATTATACTACGACGACAAAACGTAAAATCATAAAAACTACAAAAATAAAAATTAATTCTAAAAATTACCAAAAAATCACCAAAAATCAAAATAAATAAACTAAGAGTTTACCAATGATCAAAACTTTTTCAAACCTTTTAAATAATTAAATATTCAATTTTTAAATGCTAATTAAAGCCCTAAAAATCAAATAAATTATCAAAAAGTCCAAATAAAGATTTTTCAATTGGTGAACCTCTAAAATGACCTAAAAAGATTAAAAACTATTTTTAGAAATTTTTAAACTAATAAAAACTATTTAAAATGATTTAAAAACTATTAAAACTTAAAATAATTATAAAAATTAATCTAAAAGTGATAAAATTATTCTAAAAGTTGCTAAATTCCTATTTTAATGTATTAAGGCTAAGAAAAATGTAAAAATTTGGAAAATGTGAAATTTGAAAAATAATCATAAAATAATATTAAAATAATATTAAAAATCCAAAAATTACAAAAATTCTAAAAACTTGCAAACTAGTTTATTTTAATCTAAATAAACAGAAAATCAAAGTCAAATTACCAGAATACCCCAATTGAGCCCTCAAATGGGCCAAAACCAAAACAGTCAACCTTAATGGGCTTTTTAGCCCAAAAAGTCAAACTTGGCCCAATTGACTTGGAAAAGCCCTGTCTGACTCCAAATTTGATTCTAAGCACAAAACTCTAAAGGCCCAAAAGCTGAATGTGAGCTTATCACAGCTTAATAAGCAAACAGCTTATTCTTATTGGGCTTTTTAGCCCATTAAGCAATAAGCTAATGCCATAAGCTCTAATTTGACACACAACCTTCTTTTGGGATGCTTATGAGATCTGTAAAAAGAAATTTTGAAAAAAGCACACTCAATAAGCCAGAAATAAGCAAAGTATTATTTCACTAAAAGACAAAATAGTCGTTTTTGAGAAATAAGGCACCTCAGGACTTGATTCAACTTGCAAAAGATCACAAATGGACTCAATAAGCCAAAACAATCAACAAAATTCCAATAAGCAAAACCAATAAGCCAGAATAAGCCAATAAGCAATTATGAAAAAGTCAATTAAGTTGGTTTTCTAGTCAAACCCTAAAGTCAACCCACGAAATGCTCCAGTATGAACAAATGGGTCAAATAGTGAGCACCTATTACAAAATCCAAGTTGTTGCTGGTTAAAATAAGCTATTATAGCTTATTGATAAGCTGACACCAAATTAACACTAGCAGTGGTAACTAGCAGGGGAAAGGAGTTCCCACTGCTTTGACTTTTTGACTAAGCTTTTTAGAGAGTTTCAGTTGGATTTAATTGGAAACAAGGGCACCCTTGTGATCAGTGAATCACAAGGAGTCAATATCAACAAGAAAATCCAAATTTGGTTCACACAATAAGCCACAAATGATCAAACAGTCACCAGATCATGCACAGACATGGAAATAAGCAGTTATGCACTTAATAAGCAGATTTAGCAAGAATAAGCCAACCAAACTTAACAGGATGCATACACAAGCTATATAAACTATGAATAAGCACAAAGAAACTTATAACAAACACTGAATCAAAGTAAACAACAAAATCAAAGCACAAAAAGTTACTGATGAACAAGGTGCATATGCAGAAACTATTTTGCTGATCTATTTGACACTAGATCCAATTTCAGGCACTCAAATCTACTTCCCTGGTGTTGTTAACCTAGATTTAACACTTGTTAACCCTAGTCTATGATTAGATCTAGGTGTCCCCTAAATTTCAGTCAAATTCACCAAGTAAACAAGATTTTATACCCAATATATGAATCTATATGTTTCAAACCACAAAATGTGCAGCAAAGCAACCAAGTATATCAGATACACAAGTAGGAGTCAATAGCAACAACAAACATCCACTCAAAACACCACAAATCCTATCAATGCAGTTAACCCAAACACCCCTTAAAAACCTGTTTTCACAACTTTTCAAAGGATCATGCAGATTCAAACCACAAATCAAACCTCAAACACTTAAATATCATCAAACATCAACACATGAACAATAATCAACCATCAAATCACACATTCAAGCACAAGTAAGCCAAAATCACAAAATTCAGAAAAATAAGAGAGAAAATGAAAAGGGAAGAAGATGCAAACCTCCAAGACCTACATCCAGGCCCTGGATTGTTTGAGTTGAGGTACTAGCAGAACAAGTACCAGCTTCCAAGCTGCTAAGAAGAACAAACCACAAAAGTGAGATCAAACAATACCAAACTTTCTGATTTTTGAAGCACAAGCCTTATCACTTAAAACCTTGCCTCAAAAACCTTCAAACATGTATATGGAACTCAGAATCAGGCTATTCTAACACCAACTTTTAACAAAATATAAAAGAGATTTTTCAAAATTCAGAAAATCAAATTTTATTAATTAAAAAGGAATTACAAAGATTTAATAGCCTAAAACTGGAACAAAGGGACTCTTACATGTTGAGGTCTCCTTTTATAGGCAAATGCCTGGCTAACACTATTCACAAACCCTAGAACTGAATTCCCTAAAATGTCCTTGAGCCTTCTAGACGTTTTGATGGAATGTGCTGTCCAAATTGATCTTGGCTGTTCATTTTAGCTTTGGAATGAAGCAAGGATCCTTATCTGTTGATTTGGACACGTCAGATAACTTGGAGGGCAAGTAGTCATGTGATTGGTTAAACGGGAATTGGGGGTGGGGTCCATAGTGAGTGGGATTAAGGGTTTTTGGTGTGGGATAGGTATCTGCACATGTGAATCAAGTGTGTGCAAAGGTAACTGATTTTTACCCTAAGTTTAAGTGGAGTAAAATCTGGAGGTGAAGAAGGATAAACAGTAGTATATTTGATCCGATTTTGGGGGAAACAAAGTTGTTTGGCGCAATTTTGTTTGAATGTTTCAAATGTGGCAGTTTAAGTCCTTGTGTTTTGGTAAAAAGTGTATAACATGTTTTTCAGCCTTAAAACTTCCTTTCCTTTGTTATAAACTTTCACATCTTTACACTTTTGGCACAAACTTTTGGAAAAAGGTTTCAAAGGGTAGTTTTTGCCATTTTGAGATAATTCAAGGGCTGATCTTGGACTTTGTTGATCTTCAAAGGTCTTCAATGTATCTTTGGCTTCATGAGGGACCATTAATGACAATTTAGAATTGTTGAGGGACTAAACTTGCCATTTCTTCAAAGTTGAAGGACCATTTGTGTAATTTTGACAAACTTAAGGGACCAAACTTGTAATTATCAATATACAAGGGTTTTAAGTGTCGTTTCTTCATTAAATGAGGATCAATCTTGCATGTCTTCAAGTCTTCAAGGGTATTTGTTGAATAATTCATGATCTAGGACCCGGTTCTTTGTACGGCTTCGTTTCTCGTGTCCGTTTTTCCTTGTATCTTGTGATCTTTTGTCTTTTTCATGATATCCATACCTAAAATACACAAGTAAACAAACACAAGCATATATATGGTATTTTATGACATTTTTATGCATTTAAAGCCCGAAAAGAACGATGAGATCATGTATAAAGGCCATCTCATCACTCCCCCATACTAAGCCACTGCCGTGCCCTCACGCAATGCTAGAATAAAGTATCTAAGCATCACCAAAGTTCAATTTTATTAACCTTTATTGAAGAGTAAAAGACTTGCATCATACTACGAAGATGTGTAAAGACATAATGTATGATTTTCATCACAAAAGTGACTTTTAGGGTCAAAGAATAGAAACAAGCAATTGTCCCTTAGAGTAAACTTCGTCATCCTTGATTGTCATACATTCCATGCTAAGTGCAAAAACGAGATCATTGTTGGTACAAGTCACAATGCTAACACTACTCATACGTCCAAATTGTGTAATACTTTTTCTCCCCGCAATCCTAGTTATTATAAAAGGAAATGGGTTACTAGCATTTTTTAACTAATTGTCATGGATCACAAGTGATTCATATTGACTTATTTGAGTAGTTATTCGTCCGAAAGCAAAGTAGCACGATTTAATTGATAGTTAGCCGAAGGACAAAATCTTTTAAAACGGCTTCTCGTGTATCTCCTTAAGTTCATATCTTGGCATAACTCGTTTCACGATTTGAGACCTTTCTCGGACCGATATTTGGCATGTACTTCATACTTCAAATCTTGGGAAGACGTTCTTGAAATTATGGTCTTCTCTTCACATATTTGGAATTTCTTCACTTGACGTTTTTGAGAGATTCTTCATATTTTTGGACCACGACTTCATCATTTTTCTTCAATCTTCACTTTGGATTTTGATATACAACGATCCGCCTCCTTTTCGGACTTGTATATATTTATCCTCATACCTTGTTAGGGCCTTTTTGGATAGACTTTCTCCATGATCTTTAGGGGAGTAATTGCTTTTCGTCGTGTGTCTCCATCCTTCATATTGATTTAGGAATAATGATACTTCACATCCTCTTGGATCTTTAGCAACAAAATAGAGCTCCTCATGCCTTGTTAGGGCCTTTTTGGATGATCGCCAATCTTTGCGTCCCGCTTCAATAAGTTATGCCTTGGCTATGAACTCTATTCAACCCCGAGCAACTTTTAAACGATCTTGCGCTAGAGGCTAAGTAACCTTTCAAATCGTACGACCTTACTTATTGCAATTATGATTTATTCCTAATGCATTGATCTTATGGGAAGAAAAAGCCACAATTAAAAACATATGAGTTTTTGAAAGAACATTTTCATGTTCTACGTTTAGCATGATCACTTGTCTAACTCTATCATTTCTCGTTCTTCACTATATAAAGGCCTCTAATTAAAGAGACTCGTGAATACTTAGCCATGCAAGTCAAAATTAAGCCAAATTTGGATTAGCTTTCATTAAGACTATATCAAATTAAAGTTTTGGGTTTTCAAGCCACCTATAGGATCTTGCACTTTCTTGGACTTTTTCAAGTTTAGAGAATGCATTTTATAGTTCCCTTGATAAGTGACTTTCTAGGATCAATTATAGGAACTTGCGAAAAGTTCTTGTTCTTAACCTGTATGAGTTAAGACTTTCGCGTTTTAAAGCTCCCTATATAAAAGTCTAGCAAAACATGAATTGAGCGGGTTAAGGAATGTAAATGGCTCCAAATGCCCATCAAGTCAAAAATTAGCTCTTATTCTACCCATCGGAAAATATACATTCGTGTCTTAAAAATACTTATTAAAACTAAGAAAAATTTTAAAATTTGGCCATTTTTAGCCTTATTAGCAACAAAACAAAACACTGAAATTTGGAGAGCGTGAGGGCGTAGCAAAGCAAGTACCTATTCACCCCCCCATACTAAAAGTAAACATTGTCCTCAATGTTTCGAGTCTGAAGGTGGAGCACCCCCATACTAGAGACGAAGAATCGAATGCTTAGGATTTAGCATGGAAAGGGTGATCAACAATATATCTAAAGCCGTTTATTAAGTATGCTAAAAGATAATTGTTAGAACAATAAAGGATATGTCATGGATTCGTGAAAAACTTCTTCAAGCAAACGATGGAGGCTCACGTAAACGAACACGAGAGTCTTCAATCGTAGATGATGATGATGATCTAGATAACACAATCACAAACAACCACGAGACAACGAGTTGAAAGGGTACAAGTCCCCTTATTAGTGAATAGTAAGCATAAAGGATAAGCATGGGATCTCCCTCACGAGGCACCTCGTTTTTGATTACCGAGTCATGAGCTCGACTCGATCCCCTCATTGCTAATTATCATTGGGGAAGGTGACTTGGTCGAGGGCAACCATTGAAGGAATTTCCCCACCAAAGTAGTGCTTAAGCCTATGTCCATTCACCTTGAAATTAGGACCATCATCTTGAGCTAGCTCGATGGTCCCATACAGAAACACTTGTGTAATGGTGAACGGACCCGACCAACGAGATTTCAATTTCCCGGAAAATATCTTAAGTCGAGAGTTAAAAAGTAACACTTGATCACCAACGTTAAAAACCCGATTTTTAATCTTCGAATCATGAAAATTTTTGTCTTTTCTTTAAAAATTAATGAATTTTCATAAGCATTATCTCTTAATTCATCCAATTCATTCAATTGTATTTTCCGGTGATCTCCCGCGGTTTTCAAGTCAAAGTTTGCATGCTTAAGGGCCCAATATGCCTTGTGCTCCAACTTAATGGGCAAATGACAATTCTTCCCATAGACTAACTTATAAGGAGTGCAAACAATAGGTGTCTTATAAGCGGTCCTAAAGGCCCATAAAGCGTCATCGAGTTTGTCGGACCATGAAGCACGGTTTTCTCCAGTTGACCTCTCTAATATCCTCTTCAAAGCTCGGTTCGAAACCTCGACTTGCCCACTCGTTTGCGGGTGATAAGCCGTAGAAAGACGATGAGTAACTCCATATTTCTTTAGAACCTTTTTGAATTGGTCATTACAAAAATGGGTTCCACGATCGCTTATAATAGCACGAGGGGTTCCGAACCGAGAGAATAGTTGCTTCAAAAACTTCACTACCACACGAGCATCATTAGTAGGCAAAGCCTTAGCTTCCACCCACTTAGAAAGGTAGTCCACCGCGACGAGGATATATTTGTTGCCATGAGACGATGGGAACGGCCCCATAAAGTCTATTCCCCATATGTCGAAAATCTCACACACTTGAATTATGTTTTGCGGCATTTCATCACGTTGAGACGATTTTCCTTGACGTTGGCACGAATCACACGACTTCACAAGTGCGTGTGCATCATGATAGATAGAAGGCCAAAAGAAGCCGGCATCGAACACTTTCTTAGCCGTGAGATTAGCACCGTGGTGACCACCCGTGGGCCCCTCGTGACAAGCTCTAAGGATATTAGAAGCTTCGGCACCAAACACACAATGTCGAACGAGTTGATCCGCACAAACCCGAAAGAGATAAGGGTCGTACCAAAAATAGAACTTGACGTCACGAAAGAATTTTCGTTTTTGTTGTGTCGTCATACCCTTGATTATGAAATTGCCTGCATGGTAATTTGCAATGTCGGCAAACCATGGGGTGGTGTCTTTAGAATTCACTACACCGAGAGTCTCAAGAGGAAATGTTTCGGTGATTTCCTTGTTCTCGAAAACATCTTTGTGAGGATCTTCTAGACGAGAGAGATGATCGGCCGCTAGATTCTCGGCTCCTTTTTTGTCAAGCACGGTGACATCAAACTCTTGGAGGAGGAGCATCCAACGAAGCAATCTCGGCTTAGCATCTTGCTTAGCTAAGAGATACTTGATAGCCGAATGGTCGGTATACACGATGCTTTTAGTCAAGACGAGATAAGGTCGGAATTTCTCAAAAGCATAGACCACGGCAAGGAATTCCTTTTCCGTTGTGGTGTACTTTAATTGAGTCTCGGTCATCGTCTTACTAGCATAGTGGATAGGACGGAAATGCTTGTCATAACGTTTCCCTAAGACGGCCCCTATAGCATAATCACTTGCATCGCACATGATTTCAAAGGGTAATTCCCAATTAGGAGCAACAAGAATGGGAGCTTCGGTAAGTTTCCTTTTGAGAGTTTCGAAATCTCTAACACAATCCTCGTTGAAGTTAAAAGGAGCATCCTTCTCGAGAAGGTGTGTCATAGGTCGAGAGATTTTCGAAAAGTCTTTGATGAAACGACGATAAAAGCCCGTGTGGCCTAGGAAGCTCCTAACTCCCTTAACGGTTTTGGGATGAGGTAACTTGGCGATGACGTCTACCTTAGCTTTATCGACCTTAATCCCCGCTTTCGACACCTTATGTCCTAAGACGATTCCTTGTTTACACATAAAATGTCATTTTTCCCAATTAAGCACAAGATTGGTTTCTTCACAACGTTTTAACATTTGCTCGAGATTAGATAAACACGACGTGAACGCCAAACACCGAGAATTCATCCATAAACACTTCCATCGACTTCTCGATCATATCGTGAAAAATCGCCATCATACACCGTTGAAATGTACCCGGTGCATTACAAAGTCCGAACGGCATCCTACGATAAGCGAACGTTCCATAAGGATACGTAAACGTAGTCTTCTCTTGATCACGAGGGTCGATAGGGATTTGAAAGTAACCGGAAAAACCATCTAAAAAGCAATAGAATTCATTTACCGCGAGTCGCTCCAACATTTGATCCATGAAGGGCAAAGGAAAGTGGTCTTTACGAGTGGCGTCATTTAACTTTCGGTAGTCAATACACACCCTCCAACCGGTCACAACACGAGTGGGAATCAACTCGTTGTTTTCATTAGGCACAACGGTCATTCCTCCCTTTTTAGGGACACAATGGATTGGGCTCACCCATGGGCTATCGAATATAGGATAAATCATTCCCGCGTCAAGGAGTTTAAGGACCTCCTTTTTAATGACATCGTGAATTTTGGGATTCACCCTTCTTTGACTTTGAATTGCAGGTTTGTAGTCCTCCTCCATTAAAATCTTGTGAGTACAAAATTTTGGGTCAATACCCTTAATGTCGGATATTTTCCACGCAATTGCCCCTTTATGAGCTTTAAGAACTTTTAAGAGCTCGGTTTTTTCATCATTAGCAAGACCTTTTGCAATAATAACCGGCAACTTGTCATCACCTTCCAAGAATGCGTATTCAAGGTGAGAAGGAAGATCTTTCAATTCAAGGATAGGTGGTTCCTCGATTGAAGATTTTGGTTCAACACTCATAACTTCCATCGGCAGAAAAAATGGTGGAATAGAAGTATCATCACTAATCAACACCTCATCTTCATTGTCGATTTCATTTAAAGTGAGATCGCCTCCTTGGAATGGAGTGAGATTTGGTGTAGAGTTAGCAAGAATCGGATCCAAAATAGTGGGATTGCCACTTGACGAGCTATCGAAAAAACCTAACACTTCTTGTGAAAACTCATCGCAAACCACGTCAACGATGTCAATGTGATTGATGGTAGCGATTGCATAAACATGAGAAGGTTTCGAGTTTTGAGTAGCGTTTATAACAAGTTCCTCTTCGTTGAATCTCAAAGTGATAGTTCTTGCATGAACATCGATAAGCGATCTCGAAGTGTCTAAAAATGAACGACCTAAAATTAGAGGAAATTGAGGATCCGCGGGGATGTCAACTACTATAAAATCAACGGGATAGTAGAACTTCCCCACTTTCACGAAAACATCTTCGGCTACTCCACATGCTAAAATCATAGAATGATCGGCCATCTCGATAGACATGTTCGAAGGAATAAGAGCCGGAAGCAAAAGCGATTTCCAAATGGAAAATGGCATCAAATTAATGCTCGCACCAAGATCGGCCAAGGCGAGGCATTCTTTCATATCTTGTATGTCACAAGGAATGAGAAACTTTCCGGGGTCACCAACTTTTTCCGGTATGCGGTTAAGATAAACCGAAGAACAATTAGCAAGCTTTGAAAGCTTTTCCTTATCTCACATCATACTTTTAAAAGTGGAAGCGAAACGAGGCATATACAACAACGCGTCGGCTAAACTCACATCAAAATGCACTTGTTGAAACATTTTTATAAAAAGCTCGATTTGTTGTTTGTTACGTTCTTGCAATTTCTCTTTGTTTCGTCTCGAAGGGTAGGGTAAAGGTAGTGTGGGTTGGACATTAGGCAACGGCCTTGGAAACTCGGGTTCCACAATTGGTATTGGTTCAACCGTAGGTGTGGTTTGAGCGGTACTTCGTGGGATTGTAATATGCTCCTTTTCGACCATCACCTCGGGTTCTTTCTCGATCTCCTTCTCCGTAGAAGTACTTGGACGAGAGATTGGTTCCTTGAAAGTTTTACCACTTCGTGTAGTAATAACCTTCACTTCTCCCTTCGGGTTTGCAATGATATAACTAGGAAGACCACCCGAGGAAGAGGGTTTACACATGATTGCCTCAAACATCTTGGCCATTCGGTCCTCAAATTTTGATTGCCTAGCATCCGCTTTTAATAACTCTTGCTTAATCTCATGTTGTCCTAATTCCATCTTTTGTTGGTTTTGTTGAAGACGTTGGACATTTCCTTCCATTTTATTTGCATGAGTTTTAAGTTCATTAGCAAGTTCATTTTTAAGCTCGTTTTTCAACTCGGATCTTAAGCTAATCATCTCACGTTGCATGTTATCAAATTTAGCATCATTTGCTTTAGCATAGTCCAAAAATTCTCCTTGAAGATTTTTAGTGTGAGCATTTTGAAACCTTGTGTAGTGTTTTGAAAATCACGGTTTTGGTTTTGATTAGTGACTTGTCCATTCCCATTTAGATAATTCCCTTTGTTGTATTTACGTGAATTGCCTTGGTAATTACCACCTTGGTTGTTGTTTCGATAGTTATTAGCAATTTGATTGGTGGAGCTTGATTTTGGCGGGAACCTTGACCGTTTTGGTTGTAAGTTCCCGTTGCTACATAAGCACTCGAAGTGTTACCATCCGCGGTAATGCACTCGGAAAGATCATGAGCTCCACCACAAGACAAACAACGCTTAGCAACCGCTTTAACCGAAGCGGAACTTGAAGCTTCTTGAGCTTTCCAATGGGACATAAGATTAGCAAATCTATCAAAAAACCGATTTTCCTCATTAGCTTCATCATGTAAGGCATTAATGCTACGAGACGATGATGACGATGGCGATCCCAAATTGGCAACACTCGGTGTGTTACGAGGGCTATAAACCTTAGATCTATTCTCGATGATTTGTAAAGCCTCATTGGTCGTCTTACACAAAAAATTACCACCCGCGGCAGCATTCAAGTAATCTCGTTCATGATCATTAAGCCCATTATAAAAAGTATCAATTTGATGCAATTCCGAAAAATCATGGTGTGGACATTCATGTAACATTTCTTTAAAGCGTTCCCATGCCATTGAAAAACTTTCATTATTTCTTTGCACAAATCGTGAAATCTCATTTTTCAAATGTGTTGTTTTAGATGGTGGAAAAAACTTGTTCACAAACTTAGAAACGAGATCACCCCATGTCAAAATCGAATTTGGCGGTTCTTTCTCAAGCCAAATTTTTGCGGGTCCATCTAACGAGTATGGAAACAACATCATCTTAATGGCGTCATGTAGAACATCCTTAAACTTGCTAGTAGCGGTGAGACGGTTAAAATTCCTAATGTGATAGTGCGGGCTGTCTTTCTCATGACCTCTAAACTTATTTGCTTGCAACATTGACATTAAACCCGTCTTAATCTCAAATTTCTCCGCAAGGATGGCGAGAATCAGAATAGCCTCTCCAAAACCCTCGGTGGGTGCTTGAAGCAACTCCATCATAGTACGATTAGCCATGACGACTTCTTGTTCTACAATAGGTTCAACAATTGGAGGTTGTTCTTCAATCAACGTCTCTTGATTGGCTTGCTTTTGAAGACGTTTACGAGCTCGTTTTGCTTGATTACGAGTGATCATAAACTTCACGAAGAATGGGAGGTGAGAAAAGAAGATTCTTTTTGGGTGTTTTGTGAATTTTCAATTTTTTGTGTTTTTGATTGTATTTAATTTTTTTGGATTTTGGTGTATCTTCGTAGACAACAATCTACCAAATCTCTCCTCGAATCAAACTCTTGATTAAAGAAGCCTCAAAGGAATGAAAACGATCACGTGGAGTGAACGCCTTCGAATGACTTTAGAACTTTTGGTGAAAACCAAATTGTTCAAGAGGGTTTAATCACAAAGAAACCAAGAAAATATATTATACGTAATAATACTTGGGGCAGCAAAACCCTCGATTAGCCTTCAACCTCAAAATACTCACAAGCAAGCGGGGAAACGAGGCGGCGCGAAGCACTTAAGAGCCTTTTTCCTTAGGGTATATTTTATAATACCCGCCTTATACCCACCTTATAGTTTGTATTTTTCAAAATCAAGCTTCAAGAAAGTATTTATCTGTTTTTGCCTTTTTCTTTTTGTTTGAGATTCGAATACAATAATTAGGAGATCAAATCCCAATTAAGGTTGTGTTTTCACACTTTTGGAGATATTGTTTATTTGTTGTGATACTTAATACAATATAGTAATAATATTTTCACAAGAAAAACCAAGAAAACCGATAATACGTATTAGTAGAGTTCTACTAATACAAATACTATATGGTTAATATTAAAAACAAAAATGCAAATTAATCACGACACACCTCCCCGGAAGCGGCGCCAAAATGATTGTGGTAAAATACGTCCTTTAGGAAAAGGAGCGTAAAAGCGGAAAGTATTAAACAAATGATTTTAGGAAAAATCAAGTGTTAATGACCCAATGAAGTTCGTTTCCCAAGGAGGTATAAGTGTGTGACTAAGATGTAAATGATTTGATATTAATATTTGGTTTAGAAGGGGATGAGAAAAGAAGATGACGAAGACGTGAAAATTATACTACGACGACAAAACGTAAAATCATAAAAACTACAAAAATAAAAATTAATTCTAAAAATTACCAAAAATTCACCAAAAATCAAAATAAATAAACTAAGAGTTTACCAATGATCAAAACTTTTTCAAACCTTTTAAATAATTAAATATTCAATTTTTAAATGCTAATTAAAGCCCTAAAAATCAAATAAATTATCAAAAAGTCCAAATAAAGATTTTTCAATTGGTGAACCTCTAAAATGGCCTAAAAAGATTAAAAACTATTTTTAGAAATTTTTAAACTAATAAAAACTATTTAAAATGATTTAAAAACTATTAAAACTTAAAATAATTATAAAAATTAATCTAAAAGTGATAAAATTGTTCTAAAAGTTGCTAAATTCCTATTTTAATGTATTAAGGCTAAGAAAAATGTAAGAAGTTGGAAAATGTGAAATTTGAAAAATAATAATAAAATAATATTAAAATAATATTAAAAATCCAAAAATTATAAAAAATTCTAAAAACTTGCAAACTAGTTTATTTTAACCTAAATAAACATAAAATCAAAGTGAAATGACCAGAATACCCCTATTGGGCCCTCAAATGGGCCAAAACCAAAAACAGTCAACCTTAATGGGCTTTTTAGCCCAAAAAGTCAAACTTGGCCCAATTGACTTGGAAAAGCCCTATCTGACTCAAAATTTGATTCTAAGCACAAAACTCTAAAGGCCCAAAAGCTGAATGTGAGCTTATCACAACTTAATAAGCAAACAGCTTATTCTTATTGGGCTTTTTAGCCCATTAAGCAATAAGCTAATGCCATAAGCTCTAATTTCACACACAACCTTCTTTTGGGATGCTTATGAGATCTGTAGAAAGAAATTTTGAAAAAGCACACTCAATAAGCCAGAAATAAGCAAAGTATTATTTCACTAAAAGACAAAATAGTCGTTTTTGAGAAATAAGGCACCTCAGGACTTGATTCAACTTGCAAAAGATCACAAATGGAATCATTAATCACAAACAATTAAAAAGTTTTTCACACACTTATACCTCCTTGGGAAACAAACTTCATTGGGTCATTAACACTTGATTTTTCCTAAAATCATTTGTTTAATACTTTCCGCTTTTACGCTCCTTTTCCTAAAGGACGTATTTTACCACAATCAGTGTTCATACGTAATAAATACTTATCGTGTTCTAACACGTACGTAATACTCGTAATACTTATACGTGAAACGTAAATATGTTATAAAAGGAAAGTTTAAATCATATACGTACGATCTTAAGGGTACTATTCATGGTAAAAGCATGCGGGTTTTACAACTCTTCCCCCCTAAAAAGAATAATTCGTCCCCAAATTATAGATAAAGTAAACTTAAAAAGAAGAACATACCCGAATCAAACTGAAACGGTATGTACGATAAAAGGACATGAAGATGACATGGTAGAAGGGAACGTGGAACGTGACATGTCTTGAAAGGACATAGAACGTGACGTGACTGAAAGGACATATCTAATTGATAAGAGAAAAACGGATAAGAAGTCCGGATGAACTTGTCCGTTTCCAAGTGGCCTCCCTCTTGGAACGGTTCCTTCACAAGATCTTGACGCGAGTGATAAATCTTCGTCCTCCTGACCTTGACTTGAAATACGAAGAAGTTCTTGGTTATCAACGTAAGGTAGATCCCCTAAATTTGATCGAGGGAATAAGAATTAACGTGTAAGGCAACTGAAACGTTATCGTGAAAAACACTCTAACTTAATTGGTAATTAGCAACGATGCGCGAGACACAAAGAAACGTAGTACGTGAAAAATTTGAACGTGACACGTGAAAATTTTTGAACGTGATACGTGGAAAATTTTTGAACGTGATACGTGGAAAATTTGGTTAGTGTAGTATGAGTAACATATCGTGATCCATGATACGTGTAACATATCTTGATCATGATATGAGGAACGTGGAATGAACATGACATGTGAAACATATCGTGAACATAGAATATAATGACGGTAACGCCAAACGCTACAAGGTGAGACATAGAATATGACGAGAAACGTCTATCTGAGGATAGGGAGTTATACTAAACTTGGGTCTGGTCTCTCCAGTTCTTGCAAAACTTCCCAGAATGAGGAAAATGAACAGAAAATCGTAAGCCGAGATACCATAGTGTCATGAACGTGAGCGCGAAAGCAAGTCGTGGAATTAGAATGAAGACGTGAAGTAAATAAGGAGCACAATTGCGAATCTTTGTCTGACCCGATAACTGAGGGATTGCCAAGTGATCGGATGAGCCTTGGTTGGAACATGTCTGATCAATCTGTTGGTTCTGAAATCTTTGCGGATATAAGGATTCTGCAGACTTGATCAAACTGTTTGCAATAACCCAGATAGCATCATGTTTCTTCTGAGTTTGTGTTAATCTGGTAACCAAAATCCATGGAGATCTTGTCCCATTTTCAATTCATAATTTCAAATGATGAAAACATCCCAGTCTGTTGGTGTCCTATCTTAGCCTGTTGGTATGTCAGGTACATAGATATGGACGTAGCTGTATCCTGCTTCGTAGAAACTTGATACATAGAAGGTTGTGAAACTCTGAGTCTCTGAATCTAGACTTCTCCTAGCGTAGGATTTTCTAGAACACCTAATGTAATGTAGGGTTCTCTCCTTTACGCATAAGCAGAGTCATGGTAAGATTAACCGTAGAAACCAATGTGATTCAGCGTGTCACTGTAATCAAACAAAATTGATATTGGAAAATCTTCCAGGTAAAATTTCTCTTGTCATAGAATTTGCAACATAGAGCAGATATGGTCTCCTGTTCTTCTCTAGACTTAGAGGAAATCAGGTTATCCTCAATGAAAACGCTGATGAATTTGCTTATGAGTTCATGGAAACTCAATTTATTAAGTCCATAATGCTGTTGGAGCATTGATGAGACTAATTCAAAATCATAAATCTAGCTTGACCGAGTCGTGCATGAATAGCAGTCATGGACATGTCCTGCTCTTTCACCCGTCACTATTGGCAGCATGATCATGAATCCGATCTTGTCAATATGTGGAGGAGAGTAACGGTTGTAAATGGTGATTTGTTTAAAATCAACGGTAGTAGACACATAATCTTATGTTACCGTCCTTCCCCTTGAAGGTTCTTCTGGAGTGTAAGGACAATTTTGAAATAATCCGTTGGTTATGCGTAAAAGGACTTCAGTAGTCGTGTCTTACTGACAGCTAGAAAATTTTAGCAATCATGGCTAACAAAGCACGTGCTTGGAAAGCATAGATAATTTGTACAGATTTTCCCGATGGAAAATCAAGCTGAATGTATTCAGGAGCCTGAACATTACTGCACATAATTATGAATCGTAGCATGGTGTGCTGTTCATAGTCCATAATTAGGATAAAATTCAACTCGTGTCTGTCCGAGGAAATGCGTTAGCAGCTTGGATCTCATCATTAAGCTGAAGAAAAACCTTCGTATACGTGGGAATACGAAAGGCGTCCTTCATGGTCATGAATCTATGAGCTATGGTTACAAGAATGAAAGTGTCATCGGGAAACTTGATAGTTCCCACTGATGCGCCAGGAATGGTACTGAAATTCTTGTGGCCTGATTAATACCTGGCACAACAAAATGAATATACCCTTGGAGGGTACCCTGAATTTCTTAGATATGTTCCATAATTAGACGTGAGTCATGTGTCTTGACTCGTGTCTATGAAATATAAGCATGACATATGTCTTGACTGGTGTCTTGACATGTGTCTTCAGAAAGTATACGTGAGACATGTGTCTTGACTAATGTCTTGACTAATGTCTTGACATGTGTCTCGAGACGTGAAACAATAGGACTACACTATTAGGTTATTATGCTAGAATTGGCGGATCGGTTGGTGTCACACCCCACCAATGGCGGAATATAGGGCGCGATGTATGGATATCATCACAACATGGCGTGTCTATAGAGATAACTATATGAAATCATAAATGTCATAAAATGGTGACACAAAAGTCATGACAATATCTCAACAATGCAGGAGTCTAGGTAAGTAGGTAACAGTCCTACCTCTTACCCACGACAAACAAATACACTAACAATCAACATATAGGTTCATAGTATCACTATCAAAACACATGAAAATAAACTAAGAAGGAACGGGGATCTCCTTCTATATGCAATCCTAAGGCATCCAAGTCTAGCCACTTCTATCCTCAAGCTTAACCACACTTACACCTGAAAGAGACACTAAAACACGTCAACATAGTGTTGGTGAGAGTCATAGGTTTAGACTCCAACGCCAAAACAAACCATAAGCTGTGAGTAACAACCAAAAGTTAAAAACATATGGACAATGTGATACTAACGTGCATTAATCACTAATATTCAAGATAATCATACCAAACCAAATCCAAATCCAAATCCAAAACCAAGGCTCCCAACCTTACCAAACACCATACTCCCATAGGCATTCAAACACCTATGAACCACATCCCAAGGCCCCGTCTTGCCAATATCCCCTTGGTACCAAGTCGAAAACATAAACAATCAAGAATTATCTAGCAGTTAATCACATAAGTATCAACACATAAGTCCATTACCAACGCCAAACATTCAAAGCATAAATTTATAAATAACATAACACAGTATCTCTTCCATCCCATCTGGAAGTCAAAAACAATAGTAAACATGGGACTATGAAACTCACCTGATTGAGCTTCCCCAAACATCCGTGCACTAGCAAAAAGCTAACAACCAAAAACACATAATCAAAACATGAACCAAATACTAAAATGGCTCATCAACCTATGATGGATATCTAACCATCTCCCATATATACCTCATTTAAATGCTCTAAGCATCTCATTACACCCCTCTATAAAACCCTTAACTCATTTTACTTCATAACCCGTCCCGTTAACATTTTACCAAAAACAGTCCCAGTTTTAGGTCTCCAAACTATAAGCCAAACGCCCACCTAAACACACCCCTGACCTTTGTAAAGGGAATATTTATGCCCTTACATATGTTAGCTAACACCTCCCACTTGCCCCAACCTTGAAGCTACTGTTAAGGCCCCGATATATATATATATATATATATATATATATATATATATATATATATATATATATATATATATATATATATATATATATATATATATATATATATATATATATATATATATATATATATATATATATATATATATATATATATACTTTTGTCATTCCAGATTTACTGATTTTATACATACAAAAAGTTTGTTATGATTAGGGGGTCATACCCTAAACCACAACCTTATACCCAATGCAGATACTCACTATAATATATAAAACATCTCTCATGTTCGTTAGAATATCCCAATACAATCCTAAGTACCCCAAACAACACAAATCTTAAAAAGAAAACAGGCTGACTTCAAAACTGTTTTAACCTCCGACTGTTGTAACCTGTTTTTGACCCACTTCCCTACCTCCAATTTAGTTCTCGTTTCTTGCATTGGAAAGCCACTTCAATTAACTTTTCAGGGATACTTGGATCGAAAAATAAGAGTTTATAGAACTCCCGATATGATCAAAACAATTGACTCAAAATTCTGCCCAGTTTTTAAAAACGGGTTTAATCAAATTAAACTAATTAATTACTCATAACCCCATTAAATACAAGCCCTAGTTTATGTAATCATCATATTATGATTAATAAAACATTAATTTACTGTTTTTATATTAAACCCTAACCTAAATCCATCATAAGATAATTAAGAAATCATTAAAACATTTAAATTGAAAAGGGATTAAAGACTTTACCTTTGATTTATGAAAACCCCCAAAATTATGAAGAACCCTAAAAACCTTCTATGAAACCCACGACTTTTTATCTCCAGGGAAAATAACGAATGCGTTTGATGTGGTGTATAATGTTTTTATATAATACAAAGATCCTTGTCCAACCCAAAAGCCCACTTACCATAAACCTTCTCTTTTCCTTTTTTTCTTTGTTTTAATCGGCCTAAACCGCTTCTTTATATATATTTTTATTTTTTTTCTTTTTATTACATATTATTAAGTTATTAATAATACCTTATTTTACCTTAATTTATTTCAGCTCCTAAAACCTCCAAAACCTCAAAACCGTAAAACTAGTCAAATTTACGCGTTTTACCGTAAAAAAACGTAAAATATACACTTTTATAAAAAATCTCAAATTTTGAAATAAACTTTATAACTAAGTCCTAAATGACTTAAAACCATCCCGAAAAATATCCATATGACTAAACACCTCATCCGAGACCTCTAAATGCTAAACCGTAAATCGTAAAAATACGATTTTCTATAATACATATACGTATACGTAAAACCACTAAATAACACCATCTCACTTCATAGTCACTACCATGTGAGCACATGAACATGAAATCATCACACATCGTTTTATTCACAAGGTACCCCGTACCAGAAACGATATCCAAACCACAATCTATACACACCAATTAGCACATAAACACGTAAAGATACGTAACTAGCACAAAATAAAACTAAGTGACGAACCTCAAAACCAGGGTTGTCACATCACTCCCTCCTAATAGAAATCTCATCCCGAGATTTACTCCTTAGGATCAAACACACAAACAACAAATCACATGAGGATGCTTGTTCTAAACGAACTCCTCTCATTTCCATGTGAACTTTAGTTCAAGTTTCAAAATACCACATATACTAACCAAAAATAATTAAACTAATTGCCAAACTCTGACCTCACAGTCAATAAATCTCACAAATGGTCTTTGATAAAACAAAGACTCTTATTAACACAAGTCCTGAATAACCGTACATGCAAAATGCATTCTCAAACAACCTTTACCAATCTCAATACATGAAATGTATCATGTATACAACTCATTTCTCCCAGGTAATTCTATGCTCATAAGCTAATGGTCCGATCTTTCCAAAGATCATAAATTGACCTACAAAACTCTACATCAACTCTTCCATTTTACCAAAACGTACCACCCGTTACTATGGGTGAAACTCCCTACATAACTTTGTCACTAACTCTAGTGGTTTCCTCCTTTTCTACATAGAATCCCTTGTTGCTCTCATCCTTTCCACAAACATCACTACCATATTAGTAGCCTCTTTTACCAATTCTAGTCCACAATGGGGACATCTCACCCCTATCCTTTCATATAGTACCTCAAATGGCATTTATTGACTTCTAGTATGATAACTATCATTATATGAAAACTCAGCCATCGCTAAAGAGTTTTCTAACTCCCTCTAAATCAATCACCCATGCCCTTAGTGTAACTCCTAAGGTTGTATAAATATCTCACTTGTCTATCCTTTTCCCAGTTAGTTAGATATACTCATATCCAATCATGTTCATCAACTCCCTTCAGTCCGTACCCTAAACTACTTAAAAATTCCAATTTCCTTACAAAGTGACCTATGACGGTCTTTCACATATCCATTAGTTCTTCCAATCCAAATCATCTTATGATCTATACTCATCATCAAAAGGACGGTTATCTCAGTTAGTCTATCAACTGCCATCCACTCTCATGCTAAAACTACTTCCATTAATTATGGATAGCTCATTAGTAGCACCCACACAATGTCATACCTTCAAGGTCGTATTGCTCCTCATCTTGTCTCAGTTAGACCAAGCCCCTCGTCCCTATGGCACATCACACTTATAACTCCTCATCCATTCGATTATCGATATTAAGCCTCCCAAACAATCAGTATAGGTCAGTGCCATTTCCTTTTCCACACTACGACAGTATTATCCTGCTTTGTGCTTTATTCTACTCATTAGGCTCTACCAAAGTTCTACCTTCGGTTCCTATCTCGACCTATTTTATTCTGGCTTCGCTTCTATACACACTTCCTTCTCTTTCCTCGACTCCTACCACACAACGATGTGATGCTTCCCATCGTTTCTTCCCTTGCCATAATCCTTCATAAGGCATTCCATACATATTAGGTTAACTTTTACACAAAACCTCCTATTCCATCGCATCTGTACGCAATCCTTCCAACTTCTCAACTATGTGACGTCACATTCCTCTTGAATTATGAGATGAATTAGTCAGTCTATCGACTATCACCCAACTCTCGTCGTACTTATTCCTCCACCCCATTATGTATCCCTTTCACCAACTTCGTCCTTACATCGCTCTTTCTAAGTTACTCCTATCTACGTAGAAAGTATAGTCTACGTCCCTTTCCTCCCTACGATTGTCCAAGCCACGCAACATAAATGTTGACGCGTTCTCTGCTTTAGACAACTCAACTCGCGCAACCTACATCCTTTATCCAAACCGCCCTAATACGTCATCCCAATAGTTCAAGTTCGTCTCAGCTTCACCTCATTCTTCTTATTTCAGGTCTCATCGACCATGCTTGCCTTTCCCAGATGGTACTTGGCCTTGCAATTTTCTTCCATCAATTAACTCCACCCATCACCTTTGCCAAATGTTCAATCAAGATGATTAAATATGTGTTGGAGACGTTCATGATCCGTATAGATCATTCTCCACGTCTCGTACACCAAATGCCTTTAGCATTCTAGGAAGATATAACAGTCCAACTCCACTGACTAAGTCTTATCTAGTTCTTCCAAATCTTCAGTTTCTGCGTCGTATAAGCAATCGCCTTTCTTTGTCATTCTCGTACACCTCCTAATCTTTGCTCCACGTATCGTCATGCTTCGCGAATTCATCCAGTCCTTCCGATAATGCCAAGATCGGCTCATTATCTAATCTACCTCTTCAGCCTCCAAAGCGCTTCTTCATCCTTTCTTTACTTCGCCCCTAGCTAGTTCCACGATATGCCATCATCTCTGACTACTCGTCCTGGCCAACTTAATCCTACAACTCTTACTTGAAAATCTCACGTATAATTCCCTTTCCTAACAACTCCAAAACCAACTCATAATTCGCCTCACTCTCCTTCTAAGATTTGAGTAGATCAAGATGTCGTCGATGCTCCCGATGACAACTCGTTTATATACGTTCATGCACAATCGGTTCATTGACTCCATGAAAACCGCTAGTGCTTTGGCGAAGCCAAATGCAAAACCGTAAACCCAAAGCGTTCATACAACATCCTTAGCAGTTTCAACTATGTCCTCCTTGCACCCTCTCTTAGCGGCAATACAAATAAATTCCTACCTCGTTCTACTTGCAAAATTCTACACGCATTTTAAAAGACCAATGCTTCCTCTCATCAGACCACTCAACCGCTTTCCACATCCAATCTACTACTAAGCAACTCAACTTTTACCTTGAATCCGTTGCAATTTCCATCAACTCTTATTCTTGAAATCATTCCATCAACTATTTCCTTGGAAAGGCACTAACTGCAACTCCTCTCACTTCTCCTACTTGCTCTACTCATGGTTCTATCTCAAAATAATAGGCAAACCTACTAAATTTCAGGAAATTTTTAGAAAACATACATGCCTTACGAACAATATCCCCTTCCAACACTCTTTATGACACGTTACTTGTGCTAGTATCCCACAAATCTCTGTTCATCTCCTTGGTTCTCCTAAGAGACCTCATGACCACATTAGTTCGTCTACGAACTTCTTTCCTCCCCACAGGGTATTCCGACCGTTCTCTCATGGTCACCTACTTAAGCGTGTAGGCGCGACCAAGCCTTTCATATGACTACCTCAACGCTCCCGAACAATACGAAACCAAAACTACATCCTGAATCAGATACGATCAACGAATCAAACCCACGGATAACTAACGACATTTCACGTGCACCAGTTAAAACAAGTCAAAAACCACGAGAATCAAAAGAAAACTCAAACCCAAAACGTGTATCAATTCAAAATGACCCATGAAAACGAAAAATAATCCAAGAACACCCAATGGCAACCAAAACATATTATGCCCCACGACATATTATTTAAACCGTGCAAAAGATCGACTTTTCCAAAAGAATATATTTTTTTTTCTTTACCTTCCCACATCTATGTGACTCAAGCAATCTACGAACAACCCTCATGACGAACTCAAAACTCAACTCAAAGACTAGGTATCCCGTGCATCCCAAATCATAAAAAAAAATAAACTACTATTCAAAACTCAACCTTTAACCCGACACTTGTACAATAATTCGACCACTCCACTGACTTCCCATGACTATACATTCTGAATATTTTAAAAGTACGTTCCGAGTACATAATTTTTGGCTTTTGAATCACTCAAAAAGCTCTAAAAAGGAACAAGTTATGACCAAAACAGTTTTATATTAATGAAAGATAAAATTGTATGTGAAATCTTAATAAACTCAATTTAACCTTGTATTAATAATTATAAATGACGTGAATCGGTTAAACCCAATTATATAAACTATGTAAGTAGAAAGAAATTTTACTTCGCTTTATTTTAAAGAAAGTATTTTAGAATTTGAAATAAATAAGTGTTGATTAAAATGAAATCTTATGTTACATCTTGTTTCAAACACGACTCCAACCCTTTACCCTTATTTTACCGAATACAACCAGCTATCTAACCCTATAATAGATTTCCAAGTCCCCCTTTTTCTCAATATATACCGACCAAAAGAAATGTAAGACCCAACACAAAAGATTTCATTATCTCAAAAGAAATCCCAAGTTATTTCAATAGACTTAAAACCAAGAACACCATTTTAAAACGTACACGCGAAATACGAAACTCAAAGAATACGCTACAAGACACACTTCAAAAGATTCAAAACGTCGTTGAAACTCCACCAAACTCGAGCACTAATAAATTGTTTAAACACAAGAGAGCACTAGGTACGTTCAAGTTAGAATAACTACTGAACGACCGTAAGTCATAACATAACATCTATTAGTATATATACATCCGCATATGTATACCTATTGAATCTCCCAAATATACTCGTTATCATACACGTAAGTCAATCAATCGCTTTATACGCTCGTTTTTTCATACGAGTAATCACCATCTCACCGTGCCACAACAAGGCATAAAGCCTACCTCCAAAACCAAACCATATCGTGTGACCCCATAATCACACAACACAACTATAACCCAAAACCTATAACATAAAAAGAACAATAGCCATCTCATAGGCAGCCATTACATAAACCCATATATTATACGTATACCCAAATTCTACATCTCATCATATACAAGCATGTACTAACCCTATTTCATGCAATCATACTTGAGAACCCATTGAAGTTGTGGTACTTGTATAACTATGTTGGCCACCATACTTATACAATTACCCTTTCCCTAATGCACTCCCTCCTATGATGACACTTATAAGAATCAATACAACATATAACACATAAATCCATCTACTCACATAAGCTCATAACCACATAACCAATAAGGTCCAAAACTCCATCTATTAAAATAACATAGTAAAACTCTTGGAATATAGAAATCCATAGTCTAGCTAAAACAGCCTAGACTAAATCCAAAACGAAAACATAATCAGTTATAAGTCATGTCGCCCATAAGAGTGGAAACAGCATAAAATCCTTCATATCCACCTACTCCTACTAACTCGAACCACAACATTATTCTTAGGGAACATGACTTAAAAATCAAAAGAAAAATATTATACCTCAGGTACATAAAATAACCCAACAAAAGATAGAAAACTACCATGTACCAAATTATGTACTATAATGTACAATTTAAGCAAAATACGACAATGACTAGCGTGGATGATTATGGTTCAACCCGCACTAGTCACAACCCGAAAAGAAAATAAGATGTGACTAAGTATGAACATACTAAGGTTCAATTCATACTAGTCAAAACATCGTAATAAATATCATCCAAACACAACAATTATTATAAAATGCACACATACTCCTATGACGCCTATATGCAGGGACCCTTAAGCTATAGACTAGGCTACACGACTAGGCAACCTAATTCTAGATAACCATTGTCTCTGATACCATTCTGTCACACCTCACCAATGGCAGAATATGGGGCGCAATGTATGGATATCATCACAACATGGCGTGTCTATAGAGATAACTATATGAAATAAGAAATGTCATAAAATGGTGACACAAAACTCATGACAATATCTCAACAATGCAGGAGTCTAGGTAAGTAGGTAACAGTCCTACCTCTTACCCACGACAAACAAATACACTAACAATCAACATATAGGTTCATAGTATCACTATCAAAACACATGAAAATAAACTAAGAAGGAACGGGGATCTCCTTCTATATGCAATCCTAAGGCATCCAAGTCTAGCCACTTCTATCCTCAAGCTTAACCACACTTACACCTGAAAGAGACACTAAAACACGTCAACATAATGTTGGTGAGAGTCATAGGTTTAGACTCCAACACCAAAACAAACCATAAGCTGTGAGTAACAACCAAAAGTTAGAAACATATGGACAATGTGATACTAATGTGCATTAACCACTAATATTCAAGACTAATCATACTAAACCAAATCTAAATCCAAATCCAAAACCAAGGCTCCCAGCCTTACCAAACACCATACTCCCATAGGCATCCAAACTCCTATGAACCACATCCCAAGGCCCCGTCTTGCCAATATCCCCTTGGTACCAAGTCAAAAACATAAACAATCAAGAAGTCTCTAGCAGTTAATCACATAAGTATCAACACATAAGTCCATTACCAATGCCAAACATTCACAGCATAAATTTATAAAAACATAACACAGTGTCTCTTCTGTCCTATCTGGAAGTCAAAAACAATAGTAAACATGGGACTATGAAACTCACCTGATTGAGCTTCCCCATACATCCGCGCACTAGCAAAAAGCTAACAACCAAAAACACATAATCAAAACATGAACCAAACACTAAAATGGCTCATCAACCTATTATGGACATCTAACCATCTCCCATATATATATACCTCATTTAAATGCTCTAATCATCTCATTACACCCCTCTATAAAGCCTCTAACTCATTTTACTTCATAACCCGTCCCGTTAACATTTTACCAAAAACAGTCCCAGTTTTAGGTCTCCAAACTATAAGCCAAACGCCCACCTAAACACACCCCTGACCTTTGTAAATGGAATATTTATGCCCTTACATATGTTAGCTAACACCACCCACTTGCCCCAACCTTAAAGCTACTGTTAAGGCCCCAATATATATATATATATATATATATATATATATATATATATATACTTTTGTCATTCCAGATTTACTGATTTTAAACATACAAAAAGTTTGTTATGATTAGGGGGTCTTTCTCTAAACCACAACCTTAGCCCCAATGCAGATACTCACTATAATATATAAACCATCTCTCATGTTCGTTAGAATATCCCAATGCAACCCTAATTACCCCAAAAACCCAAAACTTAAAAAGAAAACAGGCTGACTTCAAAACTGTTTTAACCTCCGACTGTTGTAACCTGCTTTTGACCCACTTCCCGACCTCCAATTTAGTTCTCGTTTCTTGCATTGGAAACCCACTTCAATTAACTTTTCAGGGATACTTTGATCGCAAAATAAGAGTTTATATAACTCCCGATATGATCAAAACAATTGACTCAAAGTTCTGCCCAGTTTTTAAAAACGGGTTTAATCAAATTAAACTAATTAATTACTCATAACCCCATTAAATACAAGCCCTAGTTTATGTAATCATCATATTATGATTAATACAACATTAATTTACTGTTTTAATATTAAACCCTAACCTAAATCCATCATAAGATAATTAAGAAATCATTAAAACAATTAAATTGAAAAGGGATTAAAGACTTTACCTTTGATTTATGAAAACCCCCAAAATTATGAAGAACCCTAAAAACCTTCTATGAAACCCATGACTTTTTATCTCCAGGGAAAATAATGAATGCGTTTGATGTGGTGTATAATGTTTTTATATAATACAAAGATCCTTGTCCAACCCAAAAGCCCACTTACCATAAGCCTTCTCTTTTCCTTTTTTTTCTTTGTTTTAATCGGCCTAAACCGCCTCTTTATATATATTTTTATTTTTTTTTCTTTTTATTACATATTATTAAGTTATTAATAATACCTTATTTTACCTTAATTTATTTTAGCTCCTAAAACCTCCAAAACCTCAAAACCATAAAACTAGTCAAATTTACGCGTTTTATCGTAAAAAAACGTAAAATATACACTTCTATAAAAAATCTCAAATTTTGAAATAAACTTTATAACTAAGTCCTAAATGACTTAAAACCATCCCGAATAATATCCATATGACTAAACACCTCATCCGAGACCTCTAAATGCTAAACCGTAAATCGTAAAAATACGATTTTCTATAATACATATACGTATACGTAAAACCACTAAATAACACCATCTCACTTCATAGTCACTACCATGTGAGCTCATGAACATAAAATCATCACACATCATTTTATTCACAAGGTACCCCGTACCGGAAACGATATCCAAACCACAATCTATACACACCAATTACCACATAAACACGTAAAGATACGTAACTAGCACAAAATAAAACTAAGTGACGAACCTCTAAACCAGGGTTGTCACAGTTGGACTACTGATCATTTGTATATCTGATCACGTCCGCGGCCGGAGCCTCGGTTGCGATTTCTAGGATAGTTGTTGTCATAGTAGTGGTTACTATCATCTTGTCGGTTAGTTCCATGACGGTCATTCTCATGACTCTGATTCATGTAACTACTCAGCTGAGTGGCCGGCTGGTACCGGTTTGCACTCATATGACTAAAATGACAACTAAATAACGTATGACATATAACTAAGAACTAAGGACAATGATTGATGGAAATCGTCTGATGGTGAAGCATCTTCTCATCCGATCGCTTTGATCTAACGCCTTTGTCTTCGTCTTGTAAGATCTCTAGGTTGTGAACAGCATCAACATCTCGTAGCATCTCCAAACATCAGCAGCATCAACCCTAGTAACATCTCCAAGCTATGAGCGACATCGGCAATCTTGTAGAATATCAGCAAGTGGACATATGCCTGAGATGATTTAGAATCGACTAGCGAATACTCGTGAAGTATTGCAAGTGAAATACACATGGATTAAGGTATGTGAAATACACATGGAATAGGTACATGGAGTACACACGAAATGCACATGAAATGATCGGTATGGGGTCGATCATTTGTCATGATTTAAGGAAGGTGTATCGGTTAGACGGTTAGGAAAAACCATCATGATAACCTGGCAATGCCAGTATATACCTCATTCTGGTTGCATAGAGGAACGTTAAAGTGTGGTTACACAAAATTCAAGATGATTTGCCTGAAAGCATGATCAATGAAAACCAACCATGACTATCATGAAAGCAGAATTTACATGAATTCCAACAGTGTCTTGCATGGAAGCAAAGACAACAAAAGAGACGTAAGACATAATCACGTGAAGACCAAGTCATTATGAAGAAACATCGAACAACTCAATGTGAAGGAGTGTATAACATAATCAGCATGAAACCGAATTTAACCATGACAGTATGACAACATACTTGACATAAAAACATAATAACTTATGAGGGGAAATGAAAAAAATTATGCCAATAAATCATGAGAAAAATTTTATGCATGAAAAACAGTGCATGAATGCGTAAGGTAGTTTATAAAAACCTTTATATGTGCGAGGGGATGCCTATGGGTCGGTCCCAAAACAAAAGACATGGTGAGGGGACGCCTATGGGTCGGTCCCAAAGTTAAAAGTTTCGATAAAAGCACATGCGACTAAATAGGGCCAGTCCTGTACCAACCATTACTTAGTCATAATTCCCTGCAACAATGATACATGAAACATAAATAAATGAAACTCATCTGTCAAAACTTATCAGAAAAAAATTTTATGTGACTAATTATGAACTACTGGGATTCAGTCCACATAGCCACAGTTCACGAGAAACATTATGCATGAAACAATGACACATAACTAAATATGAATGACGGTTGTCCATCCATATTAGTAAAACAATATCAATGAAAACATCAAGGTTAAAACCTCAAGGTGCTGAAAACATCATAGTTAAAACAACAACGCGCTGAAAACATCAATACGTAGAATAACAAACGTTGACTTAGGAAGCTCCTGGTGACTACCCACTAGTCACAGGTCGAGTTTTAGAGCCTACAGGTCGAAGCCTTGGCTCTGATACCATAATTGTAACACCCCATTTTGATAAATGGAATGTCACGCGTAATTATGGCCGTGTCATCAAAGCATGCAAGGATAAATGTCTAAAACATTACATGACCATAGGGTAAACCGGAATCAAACATCGGTTCCCAAACATAAGCCCAAAACATAATAAAGTAAATGAAATGAAATGAAAGACTTAAACAAGCATAAATATGTGAAGGCAGAAGGAAAAGAAGTCTATGGCAACTTCCCTCCTATGCACGTCCTCCAAATGCTCGAGTCTGTCCTTGGGTACCTGCGGTTTTGGGACAATGAAAGGAAAGTAACGGCTGAGCAAAACGCTCAGTGCACGGATATAGACATAGTATGAATGACTGAAACATAATAAAGACTTAAAAGCAGCGGAAATATATACGTCCTGGAAAACCCAGAACATGTTCATAAAACTGGTTTTATAGTTTGAAAAACCTTATATTTATCTTATGAAAACTGTTTAACATATTTTACCGTTAACCAATATAGGTCATGAAAATCCACCGTGCATGAATACTTGGAGGGGTGACCTCATCATGCAAATTAGAGGGGCTGCCTCTAATTTAATATACTGGTTTTGGATAGGAGGGGTCAGCTTCTTGTGAAGGATGCAAGGCACACACCACATTCACACTGAGTAATCTGCTGAAAACATGTAACTAGGATGCACCCATACGCCCCACATGATAAATATAATAATATGGCCAAAAGCTGAAGGGACGCCACGAGCAATCACTCCGCCGTGGGGAAGTCATAACACCAGTGCCTCTAGTGTTATGGTTATGGTACCTCCATAACTAGGTGAAACTGGTCAAGCATGTATATGGCTATAGGTATTCTAAATTAAACATAAGCAAATCAAATGTATAAACTTATACTACGAGAAAACAGTTGGCTGCATACGGGGAATCCTAATAAGGAAAGAATGTCCATACTGAAAGGACGGGAATCCGTACCTTATGTCCAGTGAACGAAGAAGACGAACGGAAGAGAGTCCTACTTCGGTATCACTAATGCTACATAAATACATACGTGTATAAGTATCTGATTACTACATACGTAACTGGTTTTATGTCATGTCTTAGCTTATTTTATATGTTCATGTCATGTTTTACTGTTTTAAGCTTTAAATTGTGTTTATCTTATATTCTGTCCATTCTGATTAAGTATTACTTGTATTTCATGTATTATTATACTTACTGTGTAATAATAAGTAACTTTCTAAAAATAGCAGGTTTCCTAAAATAGAAAGTTTCCAAAAATAGAAAGTTTCCAAAAATAGAAAGTTTCCAAAAATAGAAAGTTTCCAAAAATAGAATTACTGCTTAAAATAGATAAGTTTCAAAAAATAGAAAGTTTCCATAAATAGATTAGCTGCCTTAATTAAATAAGTTTCTAAAAATAGAAAGTTTCTATAATTAGATATAAGCTGGTTAAATAAGCTAATTATATAAGCTTAAGTGTTTTCTGATTATTTTCTAAGTCATATTGATATAAGGTATAGTTTATTAATCGTTACATGTAAATTAATTAAACTATAGGTTAAAAGTATTTAATTAAATATATCATGTTTGTAGTTAAATAAGTTAAAATAGTTAGGTTAAAAAATGTATTATTAATTACTAATAATATAACCTAAGTCATGTTGATTAATTAATTATAGTCATGGTTTTTAATAATTAATTAATTATAAAGTCTAATTAAAAATAAATACTTAGGTTAAAATTCATGATCTAATAATTAAATTTATAACCTAAGTCATGTTAATTAAATTAATTATGTCTTGTTTTATTAATTTAATTTTTAACATATAACTATTAAAATCATAAACCTTAACATAATCAATGAACCGGATCGTGACTAGAAACCATGAACCAGACCCGTAATCAACACCATACCCCGAACCAAGGTCAGTGTACCCCTTGTTTGCTGCTGCCGTGGGACCCACACCACCATACCGAGACCATGAGGTCTCGGTAGTGGTTCATACGCCAAGCCGAGACCCCTTAGGGCTCGGTTTAGGCGTCGGCTAGAACAAACACCCCTAAAAACCCTTGTTTTGATTTACTCCATAACCATTTACATGTTTTAATAAATGTTTTTAATTAGTTTTTAAAAACATCATTATTTTATGTGATTTATTAAATCAAAACATAAAAGAAAAGGATTAAAAAGGTTATACCGAATGCGTGGATCGATCATGGATGAACACACACGAATGCTTGCACGAAATTCAAGATCAAAAATCAATCGAACACCCCTTGTTGATGACCAAAAGTGGCGGCCAAAAAAGGGAGAAAAGAAAGGAATTAGGGTTTTTCTTATTTTCTTAATTTTTGATAAATGAATATGTTTTCCTAATTTTTCTTGTTTAGTAAAAAAAACAATGGGCTTGGCCCTTTTCTTCCTAATTTCGTGGGTAGGGACCCACATAAGGGTAACCCGTACATTTCTCGAGTCTAAATATTATAATGTGTTCTCGTGTTCGTAATTTACGTGTTTTAATTAGTTATCGATCGTGACTTAATATATTATTCGTGTTCGTGATAAATATATATACGTAATTAATATTAGCTCGTGATTAAATTACGTTCATGATTTCATGATCGCATGTTCGTGTTTATAATTATTATTGGGAAAATTATCGTGTGTTCATACGTAATAAATACTTATCGTGTTCTAACACGTATGTAATACTCGTAATACTTATACGTGAAACGTAAATATGTTATAAAAGGAAAGTTTAAATCATATACGTACGATCTTAAGGGTACTATTCATGGTAAAAGCATGCGGGTTTTACAGTTTTTCAAATAATTCGTCTTATGGTTGTATTTGACGATAAATGTCTTTTTAATTTGTCGTGATCAAAACTAAGAAATATTAGTTAACACTAATAATGTTTTTAGACATTACTTTGCATTAACAGCGACGAAATTTGAAATCAAAAAAAATCAACGGGAGTAATTTCTCGTTGTGGAAATTAAAGATGAAGGCTATCCTTAGAAAGGATAAATGTTTAGTGGCCATTGACACAAGGCCAGCTAAGGTCACGAATGATAGTAAATGGGACGAGATGGACGGAAATGCTATTGCAAATCTTCATCTAGCACTAGCAGATGAAGTTTTGTCTAGCATTGAGGAGAAGAAAAGCGTAAAGAAGATTTGTGATCACCTTGCTCGATTGTACGAGGCAAAGTCACTCCATGGTATAAGAGCATTGGGAAGTTGTGAAGAGGATCCTTAGATATCTCAAAGGAACCTCGGATGTTGCATTAGTTTTGGGGAATCGGATCTTATTGTCAAAGGATATGTTGATTCGGATTATGAAAGTGATGTTGATGGAAGCAAATCAACCACCGGGTATGTGTTCATGGTTTGTGGCAGAACGGTAAGTTTGGCTTCAAAACTGCAGTCAGTTGTAGCTATGTTAACAACATAAGCAAAATATGTTGCAGCTGCTCAAGCCAGCAAAGAATTAGTATGGTTGAAGATGTTGTTGGAGGAGCTCCGGCACAAACAAGAGATAATTACTCTATTTTGTGGCAACTAGAGTGCCTTGTATCTTGCAAGGAATCTAGAATTTCATTCAAAGACAAAGCGTATACGAGTTCAGTATCACTTTGTTCGTGAGAAAGTGGAGGAATGAACCGTGGATATGCGGAAAATTCATACCGATGATAACTTGGAAAATTATCTGACGAAAGAAATCAATGGTGACAAGTTTATATGGTGTCGGTCCTCGTACGGCTTAGCGAAAACGTAAGCAACATGGAAGTGAAAGGATGGATAACAGTGTGAAGATTGATTGGGCTTCAATCGAATCTTCAAGTAGGAGATTTTTATAATGTGACACCCTAGAACCGAGGTCATTAACGTTACCCTAAATTACGCTAATTTTTGAAATTTTTAATAAATTTTTAATTTCTATATATATAAGTATATTGGTTAAAGCCGTGTTCGAGGTTATAATTTTTACGATTGACGATTCAAGAAGGACGATGACGATTACGATCCCGATGGATGCCCAAATTTCTATAATTATTGACGATTTATCGATAATGTAATTTTCCGAGAATTTTACTTACGGTTCGTGTTAAGTTGAGTCGGGTGAGTTTTATAGCCTTCCGAGTACATTTAAAGTATCCCAAAAGTATTTTGGAGTGTTCGGGATGATTTCCGACTCCCGTAAAATTTTCTAAATTGACTAGTGAGTCGATCCCGCAAAGTTTTAGTGACGTTTTTGCTTAAGGCCAAAAGAAAGCCAAAAATACACTTTGGCCCCTCCCATTCCACAAAAAGGGACACAACACAAACACATACAAACACTTAACAAAAAAAAAATCAAAACACTCTCCCTCTCTCTCTCTAGGCCGACGGCCAAAACACCCACACCACCACCATCCACCATTTTTTTTTAGTTTTGACAAAATCTAACCTTAGACCACCTTCTAAAATCCATTGGTGAGTGTTAATCCATGGTTATTTCAAACATGCATTAACAAAATTTTTCCAAAAAGTTTCAAGATCATTCAAACTCGTTTTTGAGGTTAATTGGATTGATGCATGTTAAATTCATGTATAATGTGAGTATAATCACTAATCAAACCCACCAAAATTGATTTGGTTGTGGTGATTTGGTCACCCAAACCCCACGGCACAATGGGGTGTTTGGGGAGCCATGGTGATTGATGATTTTGAGCATTGATTTTGTGTTTAGCCTTGTGTTTATTGATGTGTTAAATGGGTACAAGTGATTGCATGATTGTTTTTAGATTTTTAGATTATGAGGTTGATGATCAATAGGGGCTAGGGACTGAAATTAGTGTTTGGTTATGATTGGGAATGCTTAGGATGAAGCCTAGTAATGATTAATAGGTTTGGAATCGAGCTTAAGTGTGATTTTGGTATGGTTAAATTTAGGCAGAAAGTTTAAGACCTTTTCATAAAAATAATTTTTCCTACAGGTCTAGATAGCTAAATGTAGTCATAGAGGGTCTTCTTAGCTTTAATTTGGTATAAGGTAGAGCTCGTGACTCAAAACGAGCTAAAAGTTATGAGGTTTTAAAGATCGCGTACCGGGAGACGAGAACTTTCATAATCCGAATTTATGTATAGTTTTAGTCAAATCCCGAGGACCACAAGTATGAATTGGTAAAAGTTCAAGGGTCAAATTTTGGTCACAAACCTATGTAATTGAGTCTATAAGTGGACTTAGGAGTCAAAGAAGTCAAAGGTGCATTTCAAATAGGTCAAAGAGGTCCAAGTTGGTCGAAGTACAATTTCAGCCCGGAAAATGTAGTTTTGGAAAAGCATTGAGTAACGGGTCGTAGAAGTAAAAACTTTTATTGGGATTAAAAATGTGTTATCTACAGGTCTTATAGTATTTTTGAGAATTTTGTCAAATTTTATAAGAATGGTTAAATATAGTAAAACAGCCCGTACTTTCGGTAAGTACCGGCGAAAATGAATAAAAATGGATAACGTAGATAATAAGAACGAATGGTGTAAAATGAGTGATGCTTGTTGTTTTGTTTTGGCGTGAGTTATAATTGTCCTAAGTGACTAGTATCTATGTATTTTATACAGTACCGTAAGGTATTTAAAATGAGATTACTCATTACGCGTTATTTGTTGATAGGTGTTGATTTACCCGGGCATCCGTATCGTCGTCAGTGATCATCTCTCGAACTACCGACTACTTAATATATAAGGTGTGAATTTATAGTCTCGCTTACTATTATTTCAAACTGTTTTACCCGCGAGGGAAATGCATGCTAGTTTTTAAAAGGAACGTATGTCATGAATGATTGTTAGACCCGAATGTTGCCTTAGAAATTGTGTTGAGTACCTAGTTGCAAAAGACCCTAATTTCATGAACTATTAACTATTGTCTTGCCCTCGAGAAGGGGGAAATAGCCGCTTATACAAAGTGATAGTACTATGGGGTTGACTACCCTATCCGAGACGAGGGCTAGTACGTTGATACCCCCTGCGGACGGATAATTTGTGATAAGAGAAAAGGTATAATTGCAACTGATGCCTTATTAGGGGCCATGGTTTCATCTGAGTCACGCCGGTAATTATTACGCGGGTGATTGAGTTAAGGGTTTAGTGTCATGAGCTTAAACACAATTGTCAGTATCCTGAATATAGATTGTTTGATCGACAAGTCTATGGATGATCACGAATGGTTTTTATTTTATATACGTTCAAAATGAATTGTAAAACCTATGAATTCCACTCAACGTTTTCGTTGACCAAATTTTGGCATGTGTTTCAGGTAACCGCTGAAGTGTAGCATGGAGCGTGCATGGGATGGATGTTGTGTGTATGGCTTGGAGTCTGCTTGTTTTTCCTCCCTTTCCTACTTAAACATTTTTAACTTTAATGTTATTTGTTGTGAAACTGAAATTTTTGGGTCGAGATTCATGGGGACCGAAAACGCTAAACTCTGTTGTACCAAGTGGGGTTGGAAAAACCGTGGACATGTATCATCTAACAATTTTTAATTCAAGTTTTAAGTTGACGTCTTTTTAGAGTCGTTTGATATATCTTGTGTGCAATGATAACTGTGTAGCACCCAATGTTGTAGTTCCGCTGCGCATAGCATTTTGTGGGGGTGTTACAGATTGGTAATCAGAGCCATGAGTTATAGAGAACTAGGTCGTTATTGAAAATCCTAAACTATAACTTTTGGTGTCGTAAGAAATGGTCCAAGCACACACAACTATCCTGCATGGCTCCGGTAAGATTTATTTTTGTATTCATGGCATTTGACGTATACTTTTGAGTTGAAGTATATATGTGGGTAATTATTACGTAAGTATGGAAACTAGTATATGTAGACGTTGAATTATACGTGGAATATTCGACATCGTAATTTTTGTATTAATCATGCATGAGCATCATATTATTACATTTTGGGCATATGTACCACCTTTGCATTGCATTTGCATGCATGTATTTATAAATATTGTATAATTACTTATGTACCCTCCGAAATTCGCTGTTATTGCAGGAATGGCCGAGGTACCGCCTAATGATAATGGAAACGATTACGTCGTAGGTCACGAAGGGGGACCGTTTCCCCCGAACCCGCCGGACAATGATAATGGATGGATCGCTCCAGAAGAGGAAATAGGGCCGGAAAATGACAATGATGAAAGTGAGGTGGAAAATTTTAGCATCAGTAGTGACGAGAGTGAGGATTCTGAGGAAGAGCCCGAGGAACTAATGGATGATGGCATTCCCGAGAATGCTGTAGGCCAGACCGAACCTGATTTGTTTCAATCTCCGAATTCGCCAAAGGGTTATGAAGTACCTCCAACCGATCGATATGAGCAGCAACCCTTTAATCGCCCGATGGACAATTGCAAGGACTATTTGAGAACAGTGCCAGGATTTGTTCGAGTAAGTAATGGGAGCGACGTAGAGTCCAGCAAATCATCCAAGTCGCAATCGATTCATGAGAATATTGCAAGGGTCTACTTTCCGAGACCAAGACACTACTGGGATCCCGCAGGTCGTTTGAGGAGGATGGAGAGGTTGATGTATGAGCGGTTTGTAGTTGAGACCAGGGTAATTAAGAGGTTTGATAAGAATGAAAGGGAACACCAAAGACTGTTGGAAAGGACTGCAAGAATTGAGTATGATGGAAATGTAAACAAAAGTGATATCAACAGTCTAAGATCGATGGTTGCAAATTTGAGCGCTAGTCTTGACCGTGTTAGGGAAGATCAAGTGAGGTTGTCAAGGATGCAGAGTTGGGAACATCGAGTGAGAGCATCATTGCCCCCAGATTGGAGAGTCGTGGACGATTTGGAGATGGAGGCTAATGACTTCATGATTCAGCCGCCTACTAGAGGTGCTTGTATTACTGTGGGAAGTCAGGTAGCGATTGAGTGTGGGTCTACGTCAGGGACGAAAAAGGAGACTGAATGTGGGCCGAATGACAAAGGAAAGAGAAAAATGGATGATGTGGACGAGGACGATAGCGATGAGGAACCCGAGGAAGATGATGACGAACCGCCATCCAAGAGGCCGTGTGGATCACCACATGCCTAGTTGCTTGTCTTGTATTTTTCTTTGATCATTGTAATAGAACTGTTTTAGACTTTTGTATGATGGCATTATGACGAAAAACTTGAGTACTTAAGTTTTATGGTGAACGATTGTAGTGGCAATACTTGTCACAATTTTGGTTAATTATCAATACAATCCATGTTACCTTTCATGATCTGTGATATGTCTTAAATTTGATCTTTTGTGATGTGAATTGATGAATATTAGTAACTCTGTAGTGATGTGTCGTTGTATGTATATTATGTCTTGAAAGAGAAATCCATCTTAATCTTGATGTGTATACTTACATTGTTTTTCTATTTTCCCTGTCTTGCAGAAAGAGATATTCGATAACACCATGCCTCCAAAGTTAACCGCCGATCGTGTAAACACAATGATTCAGGAAGCTATAGCAAATGCGCTAGAAGCAGACCGAGCCGGGAGAAATCAGGATCAGGGTAGAAACGCGGGGAGACAGCAAGCCCCGAGAGTGTGTACCTATTCTAGTTTTATGAAATGCGGTCCCACGCAATTTCGTGGAACTGGTGGAGCTCTAGAACTTAGAAGATGGTTGGAAAAGGTTGAAAGTACTTTTGAAATCAGCGGTTGTGCAGAAGCGGACAAGGTGAAGTTTGCGGCTGCTACATTTCTTGATGATGCGTTAAGTTGGTGGAACACCCAAGTAGCCACTGTTGGATTGGCTGTAGCAAATGCAAGGACATGGACTGCGACAAAAGCTCTGTTGACTAAGAAGTTCTGCCCAGAAGAGGAATTGGGTCAATTGGAAGATGAGTTGAGGCACTTGACCTTGAAGAACAATGATATCGCTGCTTACACCAGGAGGTTTAATGAATTAAGCCTTTTGTGTCCAGACGTTTTTGCCAATGATGCCAAGAAGATGAAACAGTACATCAAAGGTTTATCCAGCAATATCAAAGGTGAGACGACTTCGTCTAAACCTGGGTCGTTTGATGAAGCGGTCCAGATGGCTCACGCATTGATGGACGTCAAGCTCCAGGACAAGAAGGATTTCATTGCTGAAGGGAACAAGAGGAAATGGGAAGCGACACAAAGCAATCAATCCCAGGGCCAGAACCGAGGTGGAAATCGAAACAACCATGGTCAGAACCGCAATCAGCAGTTTAACCAACGAAGGAATGAAGGGATGAGGGCTGTGACGAACCCCAGAGGAGTAAAAGTGAATCCCCACTGTGGTAGGTGCAATTTGTACCATGTCGGGAATTGCCCGCCTGCATGCGGCAAATGTGGAAAAGCAGGTCACAGGACGTCTGGTTGCCGAGCGGGAGGAGTAGCCACTGGGGCGAATGCTATCAGAATGAGGGGATGTTATGGATGTGGAGAGAGAGGCCATATGCAAGTGAATTGCCCGAAGGCAGGAAACAAGCGGGGAGGTAACAACGCTGCTGCCGTGTATCAAGTAGGGACGGCTGATAAACCACAGGGTCCTAACGTGGTTACCGGTACGTTTTTGCTAGACGCTTGTTATGCTAGTATTTTGTTTGATTCTGGCTCCGACAAGAGTTTTGTAGATGTTAAATTTAGTCGTCATATCGATAGAAAACCGGTGTTGTTAGCGACTAGTTATAACGTTGAGTTAGCCGATGGAAAAATTGTTAGTACAAATTCTATACTGAAAGGGTGTACCTTGAAGTTAGGAAATTACGCTTTTAAAATCGACTTGATGCCTATAGAGCTAGGATCGTTTGACGTGATTGTGGGAATGGATTGGCTAATGGCACACAGTGCTATGATCGTCTGTGGCGAGAGATTAGTTCAGATTCCGTTGAGGAATAAAGTCTTGACGGTGAAGGGAGATGAATGCACTTCTCGTTTGAAAGTGATTTCCTGTTTGAAAATGATGAAGTATGTAGAGAACGGATGCGATGTGTTTTTGGCACAAGTTTCGAGTGATGGTGATTTAGAGGCGAGGATTGAAGAGGTACCTGTTATCTGCGAATATCCGGAAGTTTTTCCAGACGAGTTGCCGGGTTTACCACCCACCCGTGAGGTCGAGTTTCGAATTGATTTGGTGCCAGGAGCTGCGCCGGTTGCGCGTGCACCTTATCGCTTAGCACCATCCGAGTTAAAGGAGTTATCGGATCAACTGAAGGAATTGATGGACAAGGGATTTATTAGGCCGAGCTCATCACCTTGGGGAGCGCCAGTGTTGTTTGTGAAGAAGAAAGATGGTTCCTTTCGGATGTGTATTGACTATAGGGAACTCAACAAGCTGACGGTTAAGAATCGGTACCCATTGCCGAGGATTGACGATTTGTTTGATCAATTGCAAGGTTCCAGTGTATACTCAAAGATCGATTTAAGATCAGGGTATCATCAACTGCGTGTAAGAGAGGAGGATATTCCTGTAACTGCCTTTCGTACGCGGTATGGACACTTTGAATTTCGAGTGATGCCGTTTGGGTTGACAAACGCGCCTGCTGTATTCATGGACCTCATGAATCGCGTGTGCAAGCCGTATCTAGATAAGTTTGTTATTGTTTTCATCGATGATATACTTATTTACTCTAAGAGTAAGGAGGAGCACGAGAAGCACCTGAGGAAGATTTTGGAGTTGTTAAAGAAGGAGAAGTTGTATGCGAAATTCTCGAAGTGTGAGTTTTGGTTAGAATCCGTGCAGTTCCTAGGTCACGTGATTGATAGCAAGGGAGTTCGCGTGGATCCTGCCAAGGTCGAAGCGATCAGGGAATGGTCGGCACCGACAACGCCGACTGAAGTTCGACAATTCCTTGGTTTAGCTGGGTATTATCGAAGGTTCATCGAAGGATTTTCGTTGATTGCAAAACCATTGACAAGGCTTACCGAAAAGAATAGGGTGTATGAATGGGGAAATGAGGAAGAACTCGCTTTCAAAACGCTCAAGGACAAGTTATGTTCCGCACCGATATTGTCATTGCCTGAAGGAACCGAAGACTTTGTAGTGTATTGTGATGCATCTCGTAAGGGTTATGGAGCGGTATTGATGCAACGTGAAAAGGTGATAGCTTACGCATCGAGGCAACTGAGGAAGAATGAGGAGAACTACACGACGCATGATTTGGAATTAGGAGCTGTAGTTTTTGCGTTGAAGTTGTGGAGACACTATTTGTATGGGACGAAGTGTGTTGTATTCACTGACCACAAGAGTTTGAAACACATTTTAGATCAAAAGGAGTTGAATATGCGACAGAGACGATGGGTTGAACTACTGAGTGATTACGACTGCGAAATTCGCTACCACCCTGGCAAGGCGAATGTTGTAGCGGATGCACTGAGTAGGAAGGAACGGGAGAAACCTTTGAGGGTCAGAGCTTTGGTGATGACTGAGAGCGTTGACTTAACCGAAACTATACTGAAGGCTCAAGAGAGGGGACTAATGAAAGGGAATGTTGAAGCTGAGAATTTGGGACGAATGTTGAAACCTCTTTTCGTGATTAGGTCGGACGGACTGAGATATTTTGAAAATCGGATTTGGTTACCATTGTGTTCATCTGAGGAAGGAAAGCCTGGAGTTCGAGAATTGGTTATGAATGAGTCTCATAAGTCGAAGTATTCGATACATCCTGGATCGGATAAAATGTATCACGACCTGAAGAAAGTTTATTGGTGGTCGAATATGAAGGCGGATATTGCTCGTTACGTTAGTAAGTGTTTGACTTGCGCAAAGGTTCAAGCAGAACATAAGAAACCATCTGGATTGTTGGTACAACCAGAGATCCCGGAATGGAAATGGGAGAAAATCGCTATGGATTTCGTGACGGGTTTACCTAGAACTCCTAGTGGATGTGATATGATATGGGTAATTGTGGATAGATTAACGAAATCTGCTCATTTCTTACCTATGAAGAAGACGGACAGCATGGAAAAGCTAGCCAGTGTGTACGTGAAAGAGATCGTCTGCAGACATGGAGTGCCGTTATCGATCATTTCGGATCGCGATTGTAGATTTACTTCGGAATTTTGGAAATCGCTTCAACGTGCGATGGGCACTGAATTGAGTTTAGGTACGGCTTATCACCCGGAAACTGACGGCCAGAGTGAACGAACTATTCAGACGATGGAGGACATGCTCCGAGCATGCGTGATTGATTTTGGAGGAAGTTGGGAACGCCACTTGCCTCTGGTGGAGTTTTCGTATAATAATAGTTATCATGCGAGTATCAAGGCAGCACCGTTCGAAGCATTGTTTGGAAGAACGTGTAGATCGCCTGTGTGTTGGAGTGAAGTAGGGGAAAGTCAATTGACTGGACCCGAAATGGTTTTAGAAACGACAGAGAAGATTGTGCAAATCAAGAACCGACTACTTGCTGCGAGAAGCCGACAGAAGAGTTATGCCGATAACAGAAGAAAACCGTTGGAGTTTGAAGTTGGAGATATGGTTATGCTCAAGGTATCGCCGTGGAAGGGTGTAATTCGTTTTGGGAAGAAAGGAAAGTTGAGTTCGAGGTATATTGGACCATTTAAGATCGTTGAACGAATTGGACCAGTAGCGTACAAGTTAGAATTGCTGAGCGAGCTTAGTGCTATTCACGACACGTTTCACGTATCGAACCTGAAGAAGAGTTTGGCGGATAAGGAATTGGTGATTCCTTTGGACGAGATTCGACTGGACGACAAAATGCATTTTGTGGAAGAACCTGTGGAAATTATGGACCGAGAGGTCAAGAGGCTGAAGCGTAGTAGAATTCCTATTGTGAAGGTTCGATGGAATTCTAAGCGTGGACCGGAATACACTTGGGAACGTGAGGACTTTTTCAAGGAAAGGTATCCTCATCTGTTCCAGCAGAACGAAATGTGAGTACAAGAAGAGGCGAGCGCCGGGACGTCGCTCTCTTTAAGGAGGGGTGGATGTGACACCCTAGAACCGAGGTCATTAACGTTACCCTAAATTACGCTAATTTTTGAAATTTTTAATAAATTTTTAATTTCTATATATATAAGTATATTGGTTAAAGCCGATGTTCGAGGTTATAATTTGTACGATTGACGATTCAAGAAGGACGATGACGATTACGATCCCGATGGATGCCCAAATTTCTATAATTATTGACGATTTATCGATAATGTAATTTTCCGAGAATTTTACTTACGGTTCGTGTTAAGTTGAGTCGGGTGAGTTTTATAGCCTTCCGAGTACATTTAAAGTATCCCAAAAGTATTTTGGAGTGTTCGGGATGATTTCCGACTCCCGTAAAATTTTCTAAATTGACTAGTGAGTCGATCCCGCAAAGTTTTAGTGACGTTTTTGCTTAAGGCCAAAAGAAAGCCAAAAATACACTTTGGCCCCTCCCATTCCACAAAAAGGGACACAACACAAACACATACAAACACTTAACAAAAAAAAAATCAAAACACTCTCCCTCTCTCTCTCTAGGCCGACGGCCAAAACACCCACACCACCACCATCCACCATTTTTTTTGAGTTTTGACAAAATCTAACCTTAGACCACCTTCTAAAATCCATTGGTGAGTGTTAATCCATGGTTATTTCAAACATGCATTAACAAAATTTTTCCAAAAAGTTTCAAGATCATTCAAACTCGTTTTTGAGGTTAATTGGATTGATGCATGTTAAATTCATGTATAATGTGAGTATAATCACTAATCAAACCCACCAAAATTGATTTGGTTGTGGTGATTTGGTCACCCAAACCCCACGGCACAATGGGGTGTTTGGGGAGCCATGGTGATTGATGATTTTGAGCATTGATTTTGTGTTTAGCCTTGTGTTTATTGATGTGTTAAATGGGTACAAGTGATTGCATGATTGTTTTTAGATTTTTAGATTATGAGGTTGATGATCAATAGGGGCTAGGGACTGAAATTAGTGTTTGGTTATGATTGGGAATGCTTAGGATGAAGCCTAGTAATGATTAATAGGTTTGGAATCGAGCTTAAGTGTGATTTTGGTATGGTTAAATTTAGGCAGAAAGTTTAAGACCTTTTCATAAAAATAATTTTTCCTACAGGTCTAGATAGCTAAATGTAGTCATAGAGGGTCTTCTTAGCTTTAATTTGGTATAAGGTAGAGCTCGTGACTCAAAACGAGCTAAAAGTTATGAGGTTTTAAAGATCGCGTACCGGGAGACGAGAACTTTCATAATCCGAATTTATGTATAGTTTTAGTCAAATCCCGAGGACCACAAGTATGAATTGGTAAAAGTTCAAGGGTCAAATTTTGGTCACAAACCTATGTAATTGAGTCTATAAGTGGACTTAGGAGTCAAAGAAGTCAAAGGTGCATTTCAAATAGGTCAAAGAGGTCCAAGTTGGTCGAAGTACAATTTCAGCCCGGAAAATGTAGTTTTGGAAAAGCATTGAGTAACGGGTCGTAGAAGTAAAAACTTTTATTGGGATTAAAAATGTGTTATCTACAGGTCTTATAGTATTTTTGAGAATTTTGTCAAATTTTATAAGAATGGTTAAATATAGTAAAACAGCCCGTACTTTCGGTAAGTACCGGCGAAAATGAATAAAAATGGATAACGTAGATAATAAGAACGAATGGTGTAAAATGAGTGATGCTTGTTGTTTTGTTTTGGCGTGAGTTATAATTGTCCTAAGTGACTAGTATCTATGTATTTTATACAGTACCGTAAGGTATTTAAAATGAGATTACTCATTACGCGTTATTTGTTGATAGGTGTTGATTTACCCGGGCATCCGTATCGTCGTCAGTGATCATCTCTCGAACTACCGACTACTTAATATATAAGGTGTGAATTTATAGTCTCGCTTACTATTATTTCAAACTGTTTTACCCGCGAGGGAAATGCATGCTAGTTTTTAAAAGGAACGTATGTCATGAATGATTGTTAGACCCGAATGTTGCCTTAGAAATTGTGTTGAGTACCTAGTTGCAAAAGACCCTAATTTCATGAACTATTAACTATTGTCTTGCCCTCGAGAAGGGGGAAATAGCCGCTTATACAAAGTGATAGTACTATGGGGTTGACTACCCTATCCGAGACGAGGGCTAGTACGTTGATACCCCCTGCGGACGGATAATTTGTGATAAGAGAAAAGGTATAATTGCAACTGATGCCTTATTAGGGGCCATGGTTTCATCTGAGTCACGCCGGTAATTATTACGCGGGTGATTGAGTTAAGGGTTTAGTGTCATGATCTTAAACACAATTGTCAGTATCCTGAATATAGATTGTTTGATCGACAAGTCTATGGATGATCACGAATGGTTTTTATTTTATATACGTTCAAAATGAATTGTAAAACCTATGAATTCCACTCAACGTTTTCGTTGACCAAATTTTGGCATGTGTTTCAGGTAACCGCTGAAGTGTAGCATGGAGCGTGCATGGGATGGATGTTGTGTGTATGGCTTGGAGTCTGCTTGTTTTTTCCTCCCTTTCCTACTTAAACATTTTTAACTTTAATGTTATTTGTTGTGAAACTGAAATTTTTGGGTCGAGATTCATGGGGACCGAAAACGCTAAACTCTGTTGTACCAAGTGGGGTTGGAAAAACCGTGGACATGTATCATATAACAATTTTTAATTCAAGTTTTAAGTTGACGTCTTTTTAGAGTCGTTTGATATATCTTGTGTGCAATGATAACTGTGTAGCACCCAATGTTGTAGTTCCGCTGCGCATAGCATTTTGTGGGGGTGTTACATATAAAATAATAAAGATGCATTTTATCTTATGGGAATCTTATTTTCTGCAAGTAACACCACAAGTTGGTTTGCAAGTTGGTTATGATCATGTCATGGATGATGTATCAAGACATCAAGTGTGCATATAAAAGGCAACGAGGCATCCTCATTTCAAGAATCCCATTCTCTTCTTGTCTTTAAACATTCTTATGTGTATTCTCTCCTAACATTTGAATCTATTAAAGAGTTTGTAGTTAGTTCCTAGTAACAAGAGTGTTCTTGTAACTAGAGAAAGTGTAATTCCTAGTTTCATAGTAAAGTATCTTTCCTTGCCCGTGGTTTTTACCCTATTGGGGTTTTCCATGTTAAATCTTTGTGTCATCTTTTATTGCATTTCATATTTTAAGCCGTGGGTTTGCTTAACTCTAGTGTCACTTTTCTCAACAACCAAACGTTTTTATTAAAAACCACAGCTACTGCTCACAAACATAGCTCACAACTCCTACTTACTGCTACTGCTTACTGCTACCGCTATTTTTCACAAACATACCCTTAATCGGTTAAGTCGATCTAAATTATAAAACACTGAGGAACCACTAGGGTAGTTTTTAAGTTCACCAATTGCTCAATATCTTGCCTTTTAAGACGTTAAGTGCATCAGCAGCCTTAAGGGCTTTGATTTTAGGTTAGATAACTTGGTATTAGGTTTAGATGTAGTTTAGAGCTCGATTATCATATGTTTTAGTTTAGGCTATACTTTCATGGCTTTTTTAGGGCTTATTAATAAGCCAAAATTCACCATAGTGCAAGTAGTTGAATTGCCACTATAGCATTTATAAATTTCTTGGTTTGATTGTTTGTATGCTTTGGTGATTGATTCCTTTATTTGTGTTTGTAATTTGTCATAAAAGCTCAGTAAGCCCAACTAGCTTATTGAGTGTATTGTCCCAAAAAATACTAAACAAGAAAAAAAAGAATCCTCGGACTCGAACCCAAGATGTCTCCCTCAACACACATATACTTTAATCATTGTGCCCGTAAGTCTTTTTCAAACAAGTATTACATTGTTTTGTTATTTAACCCAATTCGTTCACTGATAGGTGTGAAAACACCCATCCTTTTACCACTTAATTCTGGCTAAAACGAGACCAAAACACGTATTTAATATCATTAGTTTGGAATTATGCGTGGTTTTTGTGTTTATTGCGTTTTCAGAGTCAACCGGATGAATATTGAAGAAAACATGGGATTGCACGGATTTTATCGAAGAAAAAGACTCAAGACGAAGTCTATTGTCCAAGAGATGCAAAATATTTGAAGTCATTGTGCCTATTTGAAGATTTATCGAAGAATAGAGCCAAGGATGGAAGATTCATATATGTCGAAAAACTCGAGTCTATTAAACAAAAGATCATAAGACGAGTTGGAATTATTCACCGACACTTCTCAAATTCCAAAGTCGGAAACGTTTATTTAAAGAAACGTAAAGACTAAAGAAGAAAGAAGAAAAGAAGCCCGATACCAAAGCCCATTCACAAGCCCATACCACACGCCTATATAAAGATTCCACTTCACAATTTTAGGGAGTTACTTAGTTAGTCTTAGTTTTAGTTTTTCATTTTTTCTCTCTAGTTTTAGAGAGAGAAAGTTCCCAACTTTCTCTCACTAAACTTTTTCTTTGTTTTCATCTTTTAAATTTAAGCTTTTCATTAATCTTTGTACTTTGGATTTCATTAATCTTAATCAAGTTAAGCTTTTAAGTTCTTTAATCTTCTTCTACTTTTCTTAGTTGCCTAAATCCTTGATCCGATTGTTTCTTCTCATACGGTTTGGATTATTGGATGAGTTCGTGATTAAAGTTTGATCTTTCTTGTTTCTTTTTAAGCTTTCACACGTATAAGCTATAGGCCTTCTATGCTTATTTGCTTATTGCTTGTTTTAGCTTATTGGTTTTCGGATTTCATATAAGTTTTAGTCATTCAAAAGTTTTGTTTATAAAGTTTATGATTTTACGTTTTTAAAAGTTGTCAAGTTTAAGCTTTTTAAGTCGTTTAAGTTTTGGATTAGTTAGCTTATTGATTTTGCTTATTGAGTTTTTAAGTTACCACCAATTTCGGAACAAAATTGCTCCCATCGCAATAGAAGGGTTTGTACTCATTCCGACGGGTTCATTGGTTTGATCGCAATAACCCTTTGTGGTTTTACTTTGCGATCGGTTGTCTTTCCCCCTTATTCCGATCTGGGATTGCGATCGCTTATTGCGATCGCACATTCCAGCGGGGCTAAGGTCCTTTTTAAGTCGAAACTCTGGCCAATTTTTATTTACCTTATTCCGATCTGACATTGCGACAAAGGGTTCTTACAACATTCCGATCTGACTTTCCGGTAAGACATCATTCCGACAGCTTGATCTTAATTATTCTGATGGTGTCAAACATGAACATTCCGATGGACTTTACTTCGACATTCCGATGGATAGTTTTTGTTACATTCCGATACTTTTGATTTTAATGCATTCCGATAGAAACAATTTTCCATATTCCGATAGTACAAGTTTTTAAGTATTAGTTCAATTAAGTTTTCAAAGAATTTGTCTAATCTTTTCTTTACATTTTCAAGCATTTACTTTTAACTTGTCAATCTAGTTTAATCTTTCAAAGCTTTAATTTTACTCTTCGACACTTACTTATTTGTCATTAGTTTAAAGTAGAAAAACAAACCAACACCTTTTTATTAACCAAGAACAAATCATTCCACTTAGAGCCGTTATCAATTCGAGGAGATACCGAGAACATAAATCCGAACCATAACAAAATCTATGTATCAAATGGCGCCGCTGCCAGGTCTTCTCGTTAAGATCAGCAGTTTTTTGTAAGAACTTGGATTTTGGGATCCGTTCCCCGTGAACATTACTTTTTCATAAAAAATTTCAAAAACACAAAAAAATATAAAATTTTCAAAAATCCTAAAAATTCCAAAACATAAAAACCAAAAATATTTTTCCTTGGTTTTTGCCTTGTTAGTTCTTTTGCAGGTGCATGCGTATACGATCCACGTCTTATCAAGAGCCCGAGCCTCTCGAAGACTTAGACATGGCCGGTGTACAAAACAACAACAATAACCCACCTCAAAACAATAATAACAATAACAACCCACCTTTCAACAACAATAATAACAACAACAATGAGCCTCTACCGGATAATCGCCCGATGATTGAACTTCTGCAAGCACATGTAGATGGCAACAATGATCCAATTGTCATACCCGCGTTTGCAGCCAACAACTTTGAGCTCAAATCCGGCTTTATCCAGATGGTCTCTGCTCAACCATTCTTGGGGCGTACCATTGATGATCCACATGACCACATCAAGAGATTTCTACAACTCACGAATACGGTCAAATTCAATGGTGTTCCACAAGAGGTAATCCGTTTACAACTTTTTCCCTTTTCTTTAGAGGGAAAAGCCCGGCATTGGCTTGCTAAGGAACCGCCACAGAGTATTCTTACGTGGACGGATTTGGAGACCAAGTTTATCAACTACTTTTTCCCACCCTCTCGTACTACCGCTTTGCGGAATAAAATCATTAATTTTGAACAAAAGTACGACGAGTCTTTTAGTGAATTTTGGGACCGTTTCAAAGATCTTTTAAGAAAATGCCCACAACATGGTTTTACCAAAGTGCACCAAATTAACACTTTTTATCATGGTTTAAGCATGAATGACCAAGATTCACTAAACAGTGCCTCGGGGGGTAATCTTTTGGCTAAGACTTCCAATGTTGCTTGGGATGTCATTGAGAATAAGTCTCGTGTGCAAACCAAGAGTGGTCGGACCAATGTCGCTAGTGCTAGTACTAGTGACAGCGACAAGCGAATTGACAAAATCACTGCGCTTCTTGAATCGCTTGCTACCCAAACCGCCAGCAACACCAACAGCATCAATGCTAAAAACGCTCAAGTCAATGCTGTTAGCCAACCATGTGAAATATGCGGGGGTCCTCACTCTTACACCACTTGTACCGCCACCCAAGACTACCCTTCTGAGAATGTGAATGCAGCATACGGTACCTATCCTCAACCCGCTTATCAAGCTCGTCCTCAAGGTGACCGCAACCTGCTTAGCTACCGCTCCAACAACTATCTCTCACCACCCGGTTTTACTCCTAACAACCCAAACCAACAACAAAACCTCAACCGCCCTCCTCAACAACAACAACAATCTCGTGGACCATACATACCACCTCACAAACAACAACATACACCTCAAAGAAACAACCAAGTTTACCAGCAACCTGCTTATCAACCACCCGCATACAATGCTCCTCCCAACCAACCCATCGCTTTACACCAAGAAGTGGAAACCTACATGAGGACTAACGATGTGATCGTGGGAAATCTTCAACAAGAAGTGCGCTACTTGAAAGCAGACCTGGTGAAACAAGGGAACGATCTGAGAGCTAACATGAGAAACACTTTGGATAGTCAAACGAATGACTTAAAGAACATGATGGCTAGTTTCTTCCAAGGTAATCAACCCTCTTCTTCGGGTACTCTTCCGAGTAACACCGTTGCGAATCCAAGAGGGGAGATGAAAGCAATCACCACTCGCAGTGGCAAAGGTACTAAGGAACCCGAGCTTCCTATACCTCCACCGGTGATTGTGACTAAGGAGAACGAGTCACCTGCTCCTATTCCTCATCCTTCTCCTTCCCCAATTTCTCCACCTCTTACTTCTACCCCTCCTCCACCCAAGGATGTGAGTGATCCTTCGATCCCAAAGACTTCCTCTTCTTCTGATATACCTTATCCATCTAGGTTGAGGAAAGAGAAGCTCAAAAGCAAGGATGATATTCAGGTTTCGAACTTTCTCAAAATGTTTAAACAATTGAATTTTAACATCTCCTTCACTGAGGCTCTCGCTCTCATGCCCAAGTATGCGAAAATGTTCAAAGATCTTCTTAGCGACAAGGAGAAGCTTCTTGATATTGCTAACACCCAACTTAATGAGAATTGCTCTGCAGTGCTCTTAAGGAATTTGCCAACCAAGCTTGGTGATCCGGGTCGTTTCTTAATCCCTTGTAACTTCTCGGGAGTAGAGAATTGCATGGCCCTAGCCGATCTAGGTGCCAGTATTAATCTAATGCCTCTAAGCGTTTGGAAGCAATTATCTCTCCCCGAGCTAGTCCCCACCAAAATGACTCTGGAATTAGCTAACCGTACGGTTGCTTATCCAGTAGGGATAGCCGAAGAAGTCTTTGTAGGAGTCGACAAATTCACTTTTCCTGCCGATTTCGTTGTCGTTGACTACGACATGGACCCTCGTGTGCCATTGATCGTTGGTCGTCCATTCTTGAGGACCGGTCGCACTCTCATCGATGTTGAAGCCGGTGAGCTTATCATGCGAGTGGGTGACGATAAAATCGTCTTCAACATGGGAAAGTTGTCTAAACAACCTTATTCATAAGAGAGTGTTAATTGTATTGACGTTCTGGATGAGGCTTGTGAAGAACACTTTATTGATGCTTGTAAAAATATTCCTACCTCTCTTCCCAATGTTGAGACCGTTTCCTCTATTGATTCATCACTGTCTCTATTTGGAGAAAGTGATTTGTTTTGGAAAGATCTTGAAGCCACCATGGGAGATGTGAACTTAGCGAATGACGATTCTCCCACCGATTGGGATGAAGACATGCATTTTTTTGAAAACCTTCTCAAAGAAGACAATCTTTCTCCACCATCTCCCACGGTTATTGCCATCGATGCTCCGACTTTGAAAACGCCTCCCATCAAAAATCCTCCGGATTTAGAACTTAAGGAGTTGCCGCCTCATCTCGAGTACGTGTTCCTTGAAGAAAACAAGAAGTCGCCTGTCATCATCGCGAAGGACTTGAAAGAAGAAGAAAAATCTCGCCTCATCGCCGTGCTTAAATATCATAAGAAGGCAACTGCTTGGAAAATTTCTGATATCCGCGGAATTGATCCGAACTTTTGTACTCACAAGATTCTCATGGAGGATGACTTTAAACCCGCAATCCAGAGCCAAAGAAGGGTTAATCCTCGAATTCATGACGTCATCAAACAAGAGGTTATCAAACTTCTTGATGCCGGCTTGATTTACCCTATTTCGGATTCGCCGTGGGTAAGTCCCGTCCATTGTGTTCCCAAGAAGGGCGGAATAACCGTTGTTCCCAATGAACACAACGAGTTGATTCCCACTCGTCTCGTTACTGGGTGGAGAGTTTGTATTGATTATCGCAAGCTCAATGATGCCACGAGAAAAGACCACTTTCCTCTTCCCTTCATGGATCAAATGCTCGAGCGTCTAGCTGGTAATGACTATTAATGCTTCTTAGACGGTTTCTCCGGGTATTTTCAAATTCCCATCGATCCCAAGGACCAAGAAAAGACCACATTCACTTGTCCCTATGGAACATTTGCTTACAAGCGCATGCCTTTTAGTTTATGTAATGCTCCTGGGACGTTCCAAAGGTGTATGATGGCTATCTTCCATGACATGGTGGAAGACACTATGGAAGTATTCATGGATGATTTCTCGGTTTATGGCGATTCTTTCTCTGCTTGCCTTGCCAATTTAGAACGTATGCTTAAGCGGTGTGAAGACACTCGCCTTGTTCTTAATTGGGAAAAATGTCATTTCATGGTAAAAGAGGGCATCGTGCTAGGACACAAAATCTCCAAAGCCGGTCTCGATGTAGACCGTGCTAAAGTCGATGTTATCGCTAAGTTGCCTCCACCTTCATCAGTGAAGGGTGTGAGAAGTTTCCTTGGTCATGCGGGCTTCTACCGTCGATTCATCAAAGATTTTTCTCAAATCGCTCGTCCGATGACCCACCTCTTGGAAAAAGATACTCCTTTTATCTTTTCCAAAGAGTGTATCGAAGCCTTCAACTCGCTTAAGGATAAGCTAACTAAGGCACCCGTCTTGGTTACCCCTAATTGGGAGCTGCCTTTCGAGTTGATGTGCGATGCTAGTGACTTTGCTATTGGTGCGGTTTTGGGCCAAAGAGTGAACAAACACTTCCAACCAATCCATTACGCTAGCAAGACAATGACTGGGGCTCAATTGCATTACACGACAACCGAAAAAGAGCTTTTAGCTGTTGTCTATGCCTTTGAAAAGTTCCGCCCCTATCTTGTCCTTTCCACCACAATCGTTTACACCGATCATTCCGCGTTGAAGTACTTGTTGACAAAGCAAGATTCCAAACCAAGACTTCTTCGCTGGGTTTTGCTACTCCAAGAATTTAAAATCGAAATTCGCGATAAAAAAAGGAGCTGAAAACCTAGCCGCGGATCATCTCAGTAGACTTGAGGATCCTTACCAAGGGGATCATCCGAACAAAGAAATCAATGATTCTTTTCCTTTGGATACCTTAATGTCTATTAACTCGACTGCTGATGAAACCCCGTGGTTTGCGGACATTGCAAACTACTTGGCGGGTGGAATTCTCATTGACGGGTTAACATCCCTGAAAAAGAAGAAGTTCTTTAACGACATTAAGACTTACTTTTGGGATGACCTGTATCTATTCAAGCAATGTGCTGACTTGATTATTCGTCGATGTGTTGATGGACCGGCAGCTTTAGAAATCCTTGACGCTTGCCACAAAGGACCCACCGGTGGTCACTTTGGTCCCAACTACACCGCCAAAAAAGTGTTTGAATCGGAATTTTATTTGCCCACCATTTACCGTGATGCTCACGAGATGGTTAAACATTGTGATGCTTGCCAAAAACAAGGCAAGATCACACATAAAGACGAGATGCCTCAGAATTTCATACAAGAATGTGAAATCTTTGATGTTTGGGGTATCGACTTTATGGGGCCATTCCCCTTATCTAAAGGAAACAAATACATCCTTGTAGCCGTTGACTACGTCTCCAAATGGGTTGAAGCCAAAGCTTTACCCACTAATGACGCAAGGGTGGTTTGTAACTTTTTGAAATCGCTATTCGCTAGATTCGGTGTGCCTCGTGCCATTATTAGTGATCGTGGGACTCATTTTTGCAACGACCAATTTGCTAGAGTTATGGCTAAGTATGGTGTAAATCATCGTCTTTCCACCGCTTACCACCCACAAACTAATGGCCAGGCTGAAATATCCAACCGAGGATTAAAGCAAATTCTCGAAAGAACCGTGGGAGAGCATCGTGCCTCATGGGCTGATAAACTTGATGATGCTTTGTGGGCTTTCCGTACCGCATACAAGACTCCGTTTGGTTGTACACCATATCGTCTCGTGTACGGGAAAGCATGCCACCTCCCCATTGAGTTGGAGCACAAGGCTTACTGGGCCTTGAAGTGGTCTAATTTTGATATCAACAAAGCCGGTGACCTACGCAAGATCCAACTCAATGAGCTGAATGAACTCCGTAATAAGGCTTATGAAAATTCTTTGATCTATAAGGAGAAGACTAAGCTCATTCACGACTCTAAGATTAAAAACCGAGAGTTCCAAGTTGGAGACAAAGTTTTACTCTTTAACTCTCGGTTTAAAATCTTTTCGGGCAAGCTGAAATCTCGTTGGTCCGGCCCATTCACCATTGCCCAAATTTTTCCATATGGTACTCTCGAGCTCGCTCAACCTAATGGACCTAATTTTAAGGTGAATGGCCAACGAGTGAAGTTGTACTTTGGTGAGGACATCTCTCATGAGATGATTCCATCCCTCACTAGGTTCCCCATGAACTAATTTTGGGTCGAGTCAGGCTCGTGACTCGGTTATCAAAAACAAGCGCTCCTCGGGAGGCAACCCGAGTTTCTATCCTTTTCTGTTTTAACCTCCTAAGTGTAGGGGGACCTATATAGGTGTTTGTATTTGGGTGAGGATGTGATTACAGGGATAAGTGCACTCTTGGAATCTCTGAAGAACCGTGCTCCCGTGTTATCTGAAACCCGGTTCTATCTCTCAACTATCGTGATTCAATTTTCTTCATACTCACATTTGAAATTGATCACTTTAGTCGTCTCTCCCTTAACTTCAGTTAACCAACGTGCACAATGTCATAAGTGTAGGGGAGACTTTTCCCACATGCTTAAACATTGAGGACAATGTTTATCTTAAGTGTAGGGGGGACTTCTATCGAAGTTTTAAGTGGACTTTTTCATGAAAATGCCTTCATTTAACCGGAAAATCATATTTTTCAACATTTTCAAATTTTTTATTAACTTTGACCATTTAGTCGTAATTTTTAAAATTTTCATCGTTGCTTGCATTTGTATATATCCCGCAATAAAGTCAAAAATATTAATAAAGTGGTGTAGCTAGTTTAGAAGTCTTTGACATATTTGGCCCGTTGCGATTATTTTGACTCAACCCGAATAGACTTATTCAAGTTTATTCTAGCTAGTATCCTTAACCATGTAGACCTTAATTGGTTTATTAGGCTAAGCATCCACGAGTCTCATTACTTGAGATTTTAAATTGTGGAGAACGAGAAATGATAGAGTCAATTATAAGTCGGTATTCTTGCGCAACCTCACTTGGTGTAATTATTTGCTTATTCTCCCATCACTTGCTAATAATTTATCTGCAATAAGTAAGGTCGTACGATTTGAAAAGTTACTTAGCTTCTAGCCCAAGATCGTTTAAAAGTTGCTCGGTAATGATAAGAGTTCATAGCCAAGGCATAACTTATGAAGCGGGGCGCGAAGATTGGCGAGTCCGAAAAGGCCCTAACAAGTCATGAGGATTCAATCTTATTGCTAAAGATCCAAGGTGATGTGAAAAGCATTATTCCCAAAATCAATATGAAGGATCAAGACTCACGACGAAAAGCAATCAACTACCATAAAGATCATGGAGAAGTCTATCCGAAAAGACCCTAACAAGGTATGAGGATAAATAGATCCAAGTCCGAAAAGGAGGCGGATCGTTGTATCTCAAAATCCCAATTAGAGATTGAAGAAATAATCATGAAGTCGTGGTCAACAAAGTTGGAGTACCCCTCAAAAGTCTCCAAGTGAAGAAACTCTATAACGAAGAGAAGACCATTATCTCAAGAACGTCTCTCAAGATATGAAGTATGAAGTACATGCCAAATATCGGCCCGAGAAAGGTCTCAAATCGTGAACCAAGTTATGCCAAGATATGAACTTTTTGATATCCCGAGAAGCAGTTTTAAGAGATTTTGTCCTTTAGATAACTATTGATCAAATCGTCCTACTTTGCTTTCAGCCTAAATAAACTATCGAAATAAGTCCAAAAGTGCATCTTCATGATCATTCTAAGACAAAAATAAAATATAAGAGATACACCTAGGAATAAGGGAGTTTAAGCATTTAATTAAGCCATGTGTGTAAGTGTTTGATTTGCTAACTTATAATAACAATGATCTCGTTTTTAAGCTTAGTTTGGGGAACGTGAATTTTGAGGGTGATGAATCTTCACAGCACCGAAGCCCTAATGTAAGTCCTTGATCTCTTTGCAAGTTGCTACCATATAGCTATTTTCAAGTGAAAATGGTTTTCTATCCTTTTGTTTACTTTAAAGATTTTTAATTTCTCTTAGTACTTTAATTTTTGTTTAGTAGTATTTTAATAAGGCCAAGGTTGATTGATTATGAGAAAAGTGTAAATTTGCTTTATCACTAAGCATTGCATGAGGGCATGGGGCAATGGTTAAGTGTAGGGGATTTGATAGGTGTAAAAACACCCATCCTTTTACCACTTAATTCTGGCTAAAACGAGACCAAAACACGTATTTAATATCATTAGTTTGGAATTATGCATGGTTTTTGTGTTTATTGCGTTTTCAGAGTCAACCGGATGAATATTGAAGAAAACATGGGATTGCACGGATTTTATCGAAGAAAAAGACTCAAGACGAAGTCTATTGTCCAAGAGATGCAAAAGATTTGAAGTCATTGTGCCTATTTGAAGATTTATCGAAGAATAGAGCCAAGGATGGAAGATTCATATATGTCGAAAAACTCGAGTCTATTAAACAAAAGATCATAAGACGAGTTGGAATTATTCACTGACACTTCTCAAATTCCAAAGTCGGAAACGTTTATTTAAAGAAACGTAAAGACTAAAGAAGAAAGAAGAAAAGAAGCCCGATACCAAAGCCCATTCACAAGCCCATACCACACGCCTATATAAAGATTCCACTTCACAATTTTAGGGAGTTACTTAGTTAGTCTTAGTTTTAGTTTTTCATTTTTTATCTCTAGTTGTAGAGAGAGAAAGTTCCCAACTTTCTCTCACTAAACTTTTTCTTTGTTTTCATCTTTAAAATTTAAGCTTTTCATTAATCTTTGTACTTTGGATTTCATTAATCTTAATCAAGTTAAGCTTTTAAGTTCTTTAATCTTCCTCAACTTTTCTTAGTTGCCTAAATCCTTGATCCGATTGTTTCTTCTCATACGGTTTGGACTATTGGATGAGTTCGTGATTAAAGTTTGATCTTTCTTGTTTATTTTTAAGCTTTCACACGTATAAGCTATAGGCCTTCTATGCTTATTTGCTTATTGCTTGTTTTAGCTTATTGGTTTTCGGATTTCATATAAGTTTTAGTCATTCAAAAGTTTTGTTTATAAAGTTTATGATTTTACGTTTTTAAAAGTTGTCAAGTTTAAGCTTTTTAAGTCGTTTAAGTTTTGGATTAGTTAGCTTATTGATTTTGCTTATTGAGTTTTTAAGTTACCACCAATTTCGGAACAAAATTGCTCCCATCGCAATAGAAGGGTTTGTACTCATTCCGACGGGTTCACTGGTTTGATCGCAATAACCCTTTGTGGTTTTACTTTACGATCGGTTGTCTTTCCCCCTTATTCCGATCTGGGATTGCGATCGCTTATTGCGATCGCACATTCCGACGGGGCTAAGGTCCTTTTTAAGTCGAAACTCTGGCCAATTTTTATTTACCTTATTCCGATCTGACATTGCGACAAAGGGTTCTTACAACATTCCGATCTGACTTTCCGATAAGACATCATTCCGACAGCTTGATCTTAATTATTCTGATGGTGTCAAACATGAACATTCCGATGGACTTTACTTCGACATTCCGATGGATAGTTTTTGTTACATTCTGATACTTTTGATTTTAATGCATTCCGATAGAAACAATTTTCCATATTCCGATAGTACAAGTTTTTAAGTATTAGTTCAATTAAGTTTTCAAAGAATTTGTCTAATCTTTTCTTTACATTTTCAAGCATTTACTTTTAACTTGTCAATCTAGTTTAATCTTTCAAAGCTTTAATTTTACTCTTCGACACTTACTTATTTGTCATTAGTTTAAAGTAGAAAAACAAACCAACACCTTTTTATTAACCAAGAACAATTCATTCCACTTAGAGCCGTTATCAATTCGAGGAGATACCGAGAACATAAATCCGAACCATTGAAAATATAAGTATTATTCACTTTTGTACATATAAGCTATAAAACAGCTTATTGTGCTTTTCCAACTTTATGTTTGAGCAACAACTTATTTTTTTATGTTCAGTGTTCCTTATTTTACCCTTTTCAGTAATTCTAAGCTTTTCAGCCTTTGTTCTTAAAGTTTTCCAAGAAAATTCATTTTTTAGCTTATTTAGTTGTGCTTATTTGCTTATTCAGCTTAATCCACTTAGATTTTTCTTGTTTTTCAAGTTCTCGTGTCTTCCTTTTTACATTTCCAAGGTTATTGGTAAGTTTCAAGCTCTAAGATTGTCTTTTGCACAAACCCGACTATTTTGTCGTTTTGCGCAAAAGATAAATCAATTGGTTTGAGCTTATCATATAAGCTTATTTCAAAATTCTTTTGCACTTTCTTTTTATTGCCAAAAAAGCTAGGCTTGTCAAATTTCAGGACATTAGGTTAGGTAATAAGCATTTGGGCTTATCACCTAGAGCTTATTGCTTATTTTTTATAAGCCCAGTGTGCTTTTTGCAAATTTTCTTTTTGAAATCTCTTAATCAGCCAAACGAAGACTCTCTGCCAACAATCAGCTTATAAGAATAAGTATATTGCTTATTGGGCTTATTAGGCCCAATAAGAGTGCTTATTGCTTATTCCTGGCTTATTGGTTAGGATTCAGCTTTTGAGCCTTTGGAATAAGTTGTTTTGAATAGTGTTTTTAGTCAGATAAGTCTTTTACTTTCCTATTTTTACAAAGTTTTTATTTTGGGCCCAAAAGCCCGTTAACAGTTAAACTGATTTTGGATTTAGGCTGTTGAGGCCCAATAAGATATTTTCAACATTTTTCTATTTTCATTTTTGTTTTATTTAAGTTAAAATTAATTAGTTTTTAAATTTTTAAATTTTTTTGAGTTTTAGATTATTTAAATATTATTTTTCTTGATTTGTGTGAAAACGTAATTCGTCTTAGTTTTTAGTCGTCTTAGTGTAGCTTCGTCTTTTTAATTTAAACCCTTCTTTTCCCAATCTCGTAACTAATTCAAAAACGTTTTAATTGGCCAAACTAATCTCCTCGACTTAGAACGAACCCCAACAGTTTTTATACATTTGACGTTTTTCCTAAAACGTTTGAATTTATATACTTGCACTAAATCTAATACTATCAAATGGCGCCGCTGCAGGGGAGGTGATTGTGTCATTAAACGTATTTGTTTGAGTAGTTACGTTTTTGGCCTTCCATTTTTAGAGGTGTACAAAATTGAACATATCTTTTTATTTTTCTTATTAGTCATACAAATATATAGTGTTAATTGAACTCAATTAACACCCAATCATTTTTTGTCACGTAACTCACCATACTTATAATCGATCCGATAATCTTTACGTGTATCGAATCAAACAAAGTTTATAGGCAAAATAGATAAATACTATGAAACGTTTAAACTTAAGAGAATGCAAACTGTTGATCCCTTTGAATTGATCTATATTCTACTAAGAATTAGTATAATAGGTTGTAATCAAACTATAACACTTTGAGAACTCTTACTCAACCAAATAAGTAATGCGGAATCTAACTTATAAAGCAAAGAAGAACAGAATTACTTTTAACTATTCGATTCTTTATTAATCGACTTTCAATGAGGTACAATAAACTCATCATACCTATGTTCCTTTTATAGAGTAAGGAACCCTATAAACTTTAGAATATTCTATAATGATAAGTATACCACACACGATATCTTATCAATATTCTAAACTATTAAGTATATCACATAAGATATACTCTAACTATAACTAATATCTTTTATAAAGTTATATTCGCCCTAATCATATAGCAGTACTTACAATATAACTAACAATACTTGTTATGTATCGCGTTAACACTAACGGTAATTGCCAACACTAACATTACTTATACTTATACTAACGGTACTTGATACTTTACAAATAATTCCCAACAATCCTCCCCTAAACAAGAATGATAACTTGTTTTCTTCTTGTTTCTCTTTGTCCTGAATGTATTAAAATACATGTCTTCAGTCTTCTCTTCAAACTGGATTATCCTTGGTAATCTTGTATTTGTATCCAACTGAATGTAGCCAAACACTTTGTGTAAATCTTCTTCTGATAAGATAATCTTCAAGTCTCATGAATTTCATCTTTGTATTCAAATTATGATCTTCTTTTGTCTTGTAAACATTCATTTTGCAGCAATTTTGTTTATCATTTCATATGTCTTCTTCCCCTTTTTTTCATCATCAAATAGGAGTCTTCTACATATAAAGCACCTATGAATCAACAATTCTGATTGTATCTTCTTACCTGAAATAAAACAGTTAACAACAAAAACCAATCCGTATTGGCATCATGATTCTTTTAGCAAATCATCAGCTATCAACGGATTTAATTTATTTTTTACCAATTAGCCGTACACTCTGGAATATCCAATACTTTATTCATAAGAATAAGGTGTACTGGTAACCTTACAATTTTTGGTAAAATGTCAACCATCAACGGATTTGATAATGTCTATACCTAGTACCGTTTGCCCTAGGACTAGCCAACTCTTTGTCTCGAAACATGGTGAGTTAGAACCATATAGTTTTTAGCAAACTACCAGCTATCAACGGATTTGAGAAGTCTTTAACACAAATCGTTTGCTTATGGACTATCCAGTTCTTATGTGTGCTAGACATGGTGAACTGAGAACCATTTGTGAAGTGTGACTTAAAGTCAAACACTTAAGGCTCTTTCTCAGCTTCTTCTTCTTGCTCCAAATCCTTGATTTGCTATTTAACCATTCTGATCAACTCCAAAGCACCATCAGATTCTTCTAAAACTTCTAATTATTGTTCTAACATCCTTTCTAACAATCTTCTTCCAAAAGGGTATATTTTCTCTTGAAGCATGTAATAGGTTATATCATCTATATCCAAAGTATGTATGTCACATGATTTATAACATCTCCTGTAAGTAGGAACCTGATTCTCTAAGTCCTTCAACATTCTTTGATCACTGTTGTATGGCTCATACATTAACTTCAACTCATTTCTTAATAGTGAGACTTATTCTTGACCTTAACTTCCTCCTTGAACAAATCTGTTAAGGTCTTGAATGTCTTGTTTGTCAAGGATATGTAGAATCTCTCTAGTAAACTGAACATCCTAAATGTTCCATCTGAACTAGTGCTTCCATGAATTTCTAATCCTTATTTCATAGCACATGTCCATCTTATAATGTCTGACTTATTTCCAAAGATTTCTATGTCAATACACTGATCTTCAAATTTAACCATCTTCAGGTGCTTTCTACAACTTTCATCATCAGCGCTATCTTGATCTGTAGACTTCACCTTTTTCTTAGCTTCTTGTTTTTTCTTGGTTGATCTCTTCCTTTTGATACCTTTAGAGGTTCTTTCAAATTCAATTGATTCTTTCTCCAAATTAGTATGTACCGTTCCTTCAAGTGCTGTTGACTGTGTATGTACTGCTTGTACATTTTCAGTCTCTTTTTCAACATCATGAGCTGCATTTCCCTCATCCATCTCTTGATTAGTCTTTGCTTCTTTTGAAACTTCTGTCACCCTTTTTCTTCTTTCTAGCATATGTAGTCTTGATAGGTGAAGATGCTTCTTTCTATCTAGCAGTACTTGCATCAAGTCTGGGGGTACTTCCAAATTGTCTTTGTTGTTGGAGATGCTTCTTGACATCTTTAATATCCTTCTTATCCTTTTCAGATCCAATCTCAACAAAATTCAATTTACTCCTCTTGTGTTGTTCATACAAAGCCTTTACTTCATCAAAGGTCTTTCTGACTAATTGAGCATGGGTAAAATGCTTAACTTTCTTAAGATATGACATCATCTGATTCCTGATTTGCATAGTGGTTGGAGGCTTAACTCTTTCTCTTCTTCTCTTTTCTGCAAAGAATCTTTGTTGCTCCCTTACCAAATCATCAATCAACTTGTCTTTTTCTTCTTCATCATAAGCATCCCTTTCTTCAGCTACTAAGGATTCTACAAGAAGTTAACTTTCCATTAGTTCAGCCTGAATCCTATCATATTCTGCTATGTTCCATTCTTGCTGCACTCTTTGGGCTTCAAGAAATTGTTGCTTTGCTACAAGTTCTTCGTGTAGATCTTCATCACGCAATTGTGCTTGTAGTCTGAAAGCTACCTCTTCATCATGCTCCAGTCGATGAAATCTGTTCATGACTTTGCTTATGTCATCATCTGAATCACTTTCTTCTTCAGATTCAGATTATAGTTTCTTTTTGCCCTTATCCTCTGGATTTATCTTAGGTAGTTTCTTCAATAATCTTGAAGATCTTCTTTCTTCATCTTCATTGGATTGTTGTTGAATGATAATACCTTTAGTGGGTTGTGAAGCTTGAATTTTCTTACCTTTATCTTTTTCTTTAATGGCAAGAATTGCTTGTTGTGTCTTCATCTCTGCTTCTGCTTGTCTTGCTTTCTCAGCTGAGCTCTTTTCTCTAAGATCAAGTAGTACTTGTGCTAAAGTCTCATCTTCTCCAAAAGATGGAGTTTGACTTTCTGCAGAATAAGGCAGTGAAGCTTTTTCACCAGCGGTACTTGCAGTTGGCCTAGCAGTACTTGGCTCTTCAACAGTATTTACTTCACCAGTAGCAGACACACTTGTTTCTTGAATCACCAAAGTATCTTCAGATACTTTTTCTTCTTTGGAAGTTGTCTTCTCAATCTCTAACTCCCCAGTCTTGTCTGATTCGACATTCATTCTTGATCTTGATAGTACTTGGAAAGACTGTTTCTTGTGAAACCAAAATTGTCTTTGTGGTGGAGTTGAAGACATAGGAAACATAACAGCTATTTCCTCTAGATTCTCATAAAAACTACTCTATTAGCTTGTAGTTGTGGTGATGGAGGTTGTGGCTGAGTTACCAACATTTCTTCATCTTGTGGTTCCTCATGAGCAGTTTGTGGTTCCTTATGTTGAAGCTTCATATTTGTAGGCTCTAAACTTGCATTATCCACATTATTTTGTGTGCCATCAACATCTTCAAAGTTTTCAATGCCATTATCAACTTCAAAATTGATGTCATTGCCAGAGATCCTTGTATGAATATCAGAAGAAGGTCCTTGTTCTTCATCATTCCTCCCCTGTTTGGTTGCATTCAGTTGCTTCTTCTTGAAGTTTATGAACCTTTGCTTCTTAAGAGCAGCTCTCTGAATTACTCTATGTTGCCTCATCCAAGGAGTGACTTTATTCCTTAGCTTGATTAAGTTGGCATCCAATTCAGTAATTCTTTTATCCTGAGCAATCTTCTCTTTTTGTAAAACTTGTATATGTTTGGACAAGCTTGTGCACAAAGCAGTTAAATTTGCAACATCCACCACCTCTGTTGTTGTTGCCTGAGGAGAACCACTAGCAGCAATTGAAGCAGCAGGTGTGTGGATCATCTCATCAGAATGTGGTTGATCACCAACATTATGAGAAGAAGATTGAGTATCTTCAGATGATTGGGGACTCTAGTGAGAAGGAGTTTGCTGAGAAGCACTAGATGAGCTAGGTTCCTCACCTTCTTGATTGGCTGGTTGGGCTAACATGTATGCAAATAAGGGTGTAATAGTTCCTGTAAAAGCACTTCCTGGTTTGGTCAAGAAAGAGAAAGTTCTCTTTGTAAAAGTAGGAACATCCCATGTATTTGTCAATTCTGGTAGGTTAGGGATTTGGTCATTAACTAAAGCTTGAATGAATCTTGGATACATTAAAAACTTTTTAATTCCTTCCAATTTCCTAATTATGCCTTCAAAAATTAATTTTTAAAAATTAAAGACTCTGTTATTTACTAGACAAATACTAGCTGATGCCAAAGCAGTAGGGATTTGATCAAAAGTTGTACTCTTTGAGCTTAAACAGTGAATAATGGCATGAAAAAGCAATTTCCATTGTGGTGAAAATAAACCTGTAAAGAAAGTAAGACTTTCCCTACCACCCTCATAACTCATGGCTGCAAGGCCATCATGTATCTCTGTGTTATTCAGCATACTAATTCCATTTATCATCATTAAGTCTTAAACTTGCCCTTAATAGTACCTCAATCACATATTCCAAAATTGTGTAACAATAGGAATAGAGACAATAGGACTTACATTAAGCGCAAAACGAACATGACTTCGAGAGAGAAAGCCAATTATCTCATGAAAACCAATAGAATCATCATTCTGAGTAAGATTAGCAACATGATGTGCTTAGAGATCACTTGTAGAGCAGCCATTAGTATTTTTGATGATCGAAAATTAGAGAGAAGGTTATAGAATCAAGAGATAAAAATAAAAGAGTGGGTGAATTAATTGTATAACTAGAGTTAGTATTTATGTAAATAACAAACCCAAGCGCTAAGAAATCGTCAAATTTACAAAAGAGACCCTCAACGGTACAACGGTTATGTCGCGGTACATGGAACATACACGGTACTTCAATTTTGCGGTACTTGGTTCCAAAACGGTACCTCAAGAATTAGACCGGTTCATGCATTCCACTATCATTATAACCTCTTTTATCTTAATCTAACAACCTACAATCACATCAAAAACACAAAACAAACACTATACAATAAAAATTAGCATAAAAATTGTACAATTGTTACCTCCCCTTAACATATGCAACATTTATTGGTTAAGCATACCAATATGTGTTACCAAGAACTCAAATCTCTTTGCATCAAATGCCTTGGTTAATAAATCAGCTACATTGTTATCTATATGAATCTTCAAGACCTGAATAAGCTTTTTGTCATAAGCATCTCTTATAAAGTGATGTCTTATCTCAATGTGCTTGGTCTTGGATTGAAAGACTGGATTCTTGACAATGCAAATAGTACTTTCATTATCAACGTATATATTGGTGTTCATGAAGTTGAAACCATAGTCTAACAACTGATTTTGAATCCAAAGTACTTGTCCAAACTAATGAGCAGCAGCTACATATTCAGTTTTAGTTGTAGAAGTAGCAACAATGGTTTGCTTCTTACACTGCCATGATATGAGTCTTCTGCCTAGGAATTGACAACCTCCTTTTGTGGATTTCCTATCATGATTAGCTCCAGCATAATCACTATCTGAGTAAGCTTCCAAATCAAATGTTGAATCTATGGGATACCATAATCCTAAATTAGGCTAACTTTTAAGACACTTAAAAATCCTTTTCACAGCATGTAGATGTGACACCTTTGGATTGACTTGAAACCTTGAATAGGCACACACAGCAAACATAATATTTGGTCTTGAAGCTGTAAGATACATCAATGAACCAATCATTGACCTATATAGGTGAATATCAACATTTTTACCATGTACATCTTTTGACAAAGATTTCTTAGCTTCAAAAGGTGTGCTTGTACTCCTAGTATCCATACATGAAAATTTCTTTAAGACTTCAATAACATATTTATCTTGGATGATAAATATTCCATCCTTCCTCTGTTTGACTTGTAGTCCTAAAAAGAAGGTAAGTTCTCCCATAGAACTCATTTTAAATCTTCCTTTCATTAAAGCTTCAAACTCTTCACACCATGATTTCTTGGTTGAATCAAAAATAATGTCATCAACATAAACTTGAACTAGGATAATATCCTTAGCATTATTTTTGATGAAGAGAGTTTTGCCAATGGTCTCTCTCCTTTATCCATGTTCCAACAAAAAAGTGGATAAAGTTTCATACCAAGCCCTTAGAGCTTGATGTAGACCATAAAGAGCTTTAATGACTTTGTAGACTGTGTTGGGGAATTTAGGATCTACAAAACCTAGAGGTTATGAAACGTATACTTCCTTAGAAATGGTACCATAAATGAAGGCACTTTTCACATCCATCTGATAGACTATAAAACCCATATATGATGCGAATGCCAAAAATAACCTAATGGCTTCTATTCTTGCCACTAGTGCAAAAACCTCATCATAGTCTATCCCTTATTCCTGTCTATAGCCTTAAGCAACAAGCCTTGCCTTGTTCCTCACAACAACACCTCTTTCATCCTTTTTATTCCTGAAAACCCACCTAGTACCAATAACTCTTTTTCCAGAGGGAAGATCCACAAGAATCCAAACCTTTTGGAGTTCAAATTTCATTAATTCTTCTTGCATGACATCTACCTAACTTTCTTTATCAAGAGCTTGAGAAATGTTCTTAGGCTCTACTTGTGATAAGAAACAAGCAAACAAACAATGCTGAGTATCCTTATGATTAGTTCTTTGCTGTTGTTTGACATAGCTCACAAGTGCATGAGTTTCAGTATTAGCTTGAAGTTGTCTTCTGGTTTGCACATCAAACTTTGGGTCTCCAATAATTAGAGTTGTAAGATGGTAGTTATTGACTTTATGAGTGGGAATAGAATTGACTTGTATTTCAATTTCTAAATTATTGAAATCAGTTATTGCACCCTGCTCATTATAGGAATCTTTGGAGAAGATCCCTTCATTTGGACTAGTATCAGCATCTTCACTATCCATTGCTTGTAAAACATCTTCTAATGAATCAACAGACTTTGCAGAATTTGGCTTAGCAGTACTTGCATATGAGGTACCGCTAGGTTGAATATGTACTGCTGAGTGTTGTGATTCCAAAGATTCTTATCCTGAATGCTTATTAGCAGTTGTAGCATTCTTCTCTTGATCTTGAAGCCTCTGAAGCTCTTGTGAGGCTTGGTCATCATTGGATAGCATTGGTTGCTTCTGTTGGGGCTGGTAACCTTAGAAGAAATAGTAGGCATACTAGGTACATAAATGTGAAAATCATCATCCTGAGAATCTGATGAAGAAGGTCCTTCTTGAGTACCTAACTTTGTTGTACCAGTTTATTCACCTGAATTGTTAGTTTGACAATCTTTTTGCACAGAATAGTAATCCATGGAGTTAGTTAGATAATCCAAATCAAACATCCATGCATAACCTATTCCTGGGACATTGGGCTTATTTTCTAAGAAATTAACATGGGCATTTTCTTCAACTTTTCTAGATGCCAAGTTATAAACCCTATATGCTTTACTCTGCAAAGAATATCCTACTAGATATCATGAATCAGATTTTCCATCAAACTTCCCCAACTGATCAAGAGTATTCAAAATGGACACATGACACCCAAAAGGTTTCTAATGACTTATGGTTGGCTTAACACCCGTCAAAAGCTCATAAGGTGTTTTATTTTGAGGCTTGGTCACTAAGACTCTATTTAACACATAACATGCAGTATTGATTGCTTCTGTCCAAAAGGTATTTGGCAAAAGAGAATCAGCTAGCATAGTCCTAGCAGCCTCAATTAGTGTCCTATTTTTCCTTTCAGCTACTCATTTTGCTGTGGAGTCCTAGGATTGCTAAATTGTCTCTTGATTCCTTTAGACCTACATAATTCATCAAATTCAGCATTCTTAAATTTTGTCCCATTATCTGTCCTAATGATCAAGACTTGTGTAGTGAACTACTTTTCAACTAAAGTGACAAAGTCCTTAAGTAATTCATTGGTTTCATTCTTATGTGCTAAAAAGAAAACCCAACTGAATCTACTAAAATCATCAGTTATAACTAGGCAAAAGGTCTTATAGCTAATACTCCTAACAGAATCTGGACCAAACAAATCCATATGCAAAAGTTGCAAAGGCTTAGTCACAGAATTGACAGTCTTGGTCTTACAAGAGGCTCTATGTTGTTTACCTTTTTGACAAGAAGTACATGTGAAATCATTTTGAAAAAAGATAGGTAACCCTCTAACCAAATTTCCATTAACCAATCTATTAAGGTTCTTGAAATTCACATGACCTAACCTTCTATGCCATAAATTAGACTCATCATTAGAAGTTTTAGCCAGCAAACATGTAATGCCACATGCTGGAGTAATAGTATGAACATTGAAGGTGTACATATTTTCTTGCCTGGGTACCTTAAGCAATACTTGAGATTCCTTTGGCATCTCAAAGTCTTTGGAAAGTACCAAGCAGTCTGTATCTGTAAAGAGCACCTTGTTCTTTTTGTCACACATTTGTGATACAGAAAAGAGATTGAATTCATTTAATTCTTTTACAAAGAACACATCTTCAAATTCCAACTTCCCTGTATTGATTTTTCCTTTTCTAGTGATCATGCCTTTACTACCACCAAAGGCTACTGGTCCACCTCTGAATTCTTCAAATTCAGCAAGGAAATATTTGTTCCGTGTCATGTGCCTTGAGCATCCACTATCTACAATACCTTTATCTTTCAATTCATCAATTAGATGCCCCTGCACATACATAAAACTCGTTAGTTTTTAATAGGGACCCAATCCACATTTGGCTCGGATCTTGTGGGACCTACATACTTAAGAGTTTGATAAGTAGTTTTTCCAATAAGACTACACACACTCTTATATTTCATGGTTCTAGTTAAATAGTCAAAGACATAAGTAGGTTTATTGTCCTTTGACCTTTTTGACTTAAGTACTATTTTAGCAGTACTTGCTTGAACACATGGTTTTTGTCCATTAGGGACCCACATTTGCACTGGTTTGTTATGGGACTTACTTCTAGGTGTTTTAACATTCTTAAATACAGTTCTAGAAGATTTATGGGACACTGGTTTACCAGAATTTTGACCAGCGGTACTTGCTTTTGGTCTAGCAGTACTTACAGTTCTAGGCTTGCCAGTACTTGGCTTGCTAGACTTTAAAGGTACTAGACCTTGTTTCATAAGTACTGCTCTTGGAACAAAGTCCTTGGTAGTGAGCGGGTGATTGGTATTATTAAACTTATGAGGCTTATTTACCCTATGTTGGGAATTATTTGTAAAGTACCAAGTACTGTTAGTGTTTGCAAGTACCGTTAGTGTTAACGCGGTACATAGCAAGTACTGTTAGTGTTAAGTAGAAGTACTGCTATATTGATTAGGACGAATATATCTTTTTAAAAGATATGTCATAGTTATAGTTAGAGTATATCTTATATGATATACTTAATAGTTAGAATATTCATAAGATATCGTGTGTGATATACTTATCTTTATAGAATATTCTAAGGTTTCTAGGGTTCCTTACACTATAAAAGGAACATATGTACGATGACATTCATGTACCTCATTCAAGTCGATTAATAAGAGAATCGAATAGTTAAAACTAATTTTGTTCTTCTGTGCTTTATAAGTTAGATTCCGCATAACTTATCTAGTCGAGTAAGAGTTCTCAAAGTGTTTTAGTTTGATTACAAAATACTATACTAATTCTTAGCAGCATATAGATCCATTCAAAGGGATCAACAAGTGGTATCAGAGCTTGTTGAGAAACTCTGAATAAAAAGAACACAACCCTAAAATCCCCACACACACCAAGATTCAATGTCTCAACCTGGTGATGACCCTCACTTGGAAGATATTCCAGATCCTGATCCAATACCACAAGGACAGCTTCAAGTTGTGCATCCTGCACCACCACAAGGTGTTCAAGCCATAGATGTTGTAGTTACTTCTATAACTACACCTTCTTCCCATACTATCTCTGCTGTCAAACTCCCAGTTCTCAAAAGTGATAACTATGAGACGTGGGCTATGCAGATGGAAAATTACTTGAACCACACAAATCATACTCTGTGGCAGATTATCAAGAATGGGAATACACCTAAGAAGTTGCATTGGTTACCTGATGGTACATGCTATGTTTTACATGTTGTGACTGCTGAATAGGTGCAAGTAGAGATCAAAGAAAGAAAGGCCACAACTACTTTGGCTATGGCACTTTCAGAAGACATCTTACCTAGCTTTCATCACTACAAGGATGCAAAGGCTATGTGGGATGCCATCAAACTTAGATTTAGAGGTAATGACAAGTCTAAGAAGATGAAGAAGATTGTTTTGAAACAAGAATTTGATAACTTCTCAATTTCCAGTACTAAAGGAATCGATAGTGGCTATAGAAGGTTCAACAAATTGCTTATTCAATTGGCAATTTATGGACTTATAATTCCTAATGAAGAAGCCAATCTAAAATTCAAGAGGTGTTCCACAAGAATGGAAAGCAATGGCTATGCATTTCAGCACAAGAGATGATTTGGATACAAATCCTTTTGATCATCTTTATAACAATCTTAGAGTTTATGAGATGGATGTTAAAGGCATTGAAGTGACAAAAGCAGCAGCAACAACAACAAAGTCTAACTTGACTTTTGTGTCAGAAGGAAACAGCGATCTTTACTCTCAAAATACCGCTGGTGGATCAAGCAGCAGTACTTACTTCCAAAATACCGCTAGTGGATCAAGTAGCGGTACTTACTTCCAAAATACCGTTGGAGGACTAACAAGCAGTACTTACTCTCAAGGTACTGAAGGTAGTAAAATCACATCTCAGAATTCACAAGGAAGATCCTCACCATTGTTTAGTGATAATGATGCCTTCTCATTCTTTGCTAGACAAGACAACATACCAAGGTTGACTCTCAATGACTTGTTCCAAATGGATGATGCTGATGTTGAAGAGATGGACTTCAAATGGCAAACTGCTATGATCTTTATAAGATCTAATAGGTTCTACAAAAAGACTGGAAGGAAGATGACTGTTGACCCTAATGAACCATTAGGATATGACAAGTCAAATGTTGAATGCTATAACTGTGGAAGGAATGGACATTTTGCAAGGGAGTGCACTAGGGATAAATCTGATAGAAGCAATCAAAAGTCCAAGAACAGCTATAGAACCAGTCCAAGAATCTTTGAAAGCTTTCCAAACGGAGACAGCAGGAGTCCCAAAGAAACCAAAGCATTGGTAACTGTAGATGGAGTGGTGCATTGGGACGAAGATGAGGAAGAAGGAGAGCTTGGTTTGATGGCTCTCTCACATGAAGATATTGAGGTACATCCTTGTTCTAAAGACTATGTTCTTAAATTTAATAGTTTAAAAGTAGAACTTGATGAACAGTATCAAAAGGTCAACACATGTACTATAGAAGAAAATGTGTTTAAAAACGGTGTTGCTAAGTTAGAGGAAAACATAGTTTTGTATAAAAAGGGTCAACAGAACTATGAAGAGAAAATTAGAATTTTGACTCTTCAAATGAGAGAAAAAGATGTGGAAATTAAAGCTTTTGAAAAACAACTTGTAAAAGTAACAACAAAAAATGAAGTTTTAAAAGTCAGTGTTTTTAATGAAAGGGAAGTGATTAATCAATGGCAAAAATCCTCTAAAGGATTGGGTAAGCTGATTAATTCACAAATGGGGTATTATGATATAACAAGCCTAGGATATATTAAGGACCAACCTGGGATAAGCTTAACTGAGAAAGACTTATCAAAGGGGATTTTTGATACTTCTAATGAGTCAGATGATACTCCTGAAAATGATAGATATGCTGAAGGAATGAAGGCAGTTCCTCCATCATTGTCAGGAATTTTCATGCCCCCCAATAATGATGTAGGTATAGAGTTAGATGAGTCAAAATCTGTTATTGATATTAGGTCAGATGATTCAAACTCTAGTATCTTGACCTAAGATACAGCTGTTGTGACCAAAAACATAATTTATCCACCTTTAATGAACAATTTTGCGTCTAAAGTTCAAGTGTCTACAACTAGTTTTGCTCCCAAGCAGGTAAAAACTCCTAGCAAGGCATTGGATAATAATGCAAAACATAATAATACCAAGAGGGGTGGGATAGGTTTTAAGAAAACTAAGTCAAAACAACCTTTTGGGTCTTCTTTAAGAAGAAAAGGATGTTATGTTTGTGGTAGTCTAAATCATTTTATCAAAGATTGCACTTTACATGAAGATAAAATTGTAAAACAGAAGGCTGCACAAAAAGTCACAAAGAAAGGTAACGGGAAAAATGCACAGGTTAATAGGCAAATGGGATCTAAAGATGACAAACCTAAGTTTGATCATGCTAAAAGGGTAGATAAACCTCATAAGGTTAATAAGGTTAATAATATCCTTTCCAAGGACTTTGTTCCAAGTGCAGTACTTATGAAACAAGGTCTAGTACCTTTGAAGTCTGGTAAACCAAGTACCGGCAAGTCTAGAACTGCAAGTACTGCTAGATTAAACTCAAGTAACGCTGCTCAAAATTCTGGTAAACCATTGTCCCATAGAACTTCTAAGAGTGTAGTTGAGAAAGCTAGAACACCTAGAAGTAAGTCTAATAACAAACTAGTGCAAATTGGGTCCCTAAAGGAGAAAAAGCATGTGTTCAAGTAAGTACTACTAAAACAGTACTTAAGCCAAAAAGGTTCAAGGACAACAAACCTACTTATGTGTTTGATTATTTGACTGGAACCATGAAGTATAAGAGTGTGTATAGTCTTACTAGAAAAACTACCTATCAAACTCTTAAGTATGTAGGTCCTATAAGATCTGAGCCAAATATGGGTCCCTGTTAAAAACTAATAAGTTTTGTGTATGTGCAGGGGCATCTAATTGATGAATTGAAAGATAAAGGAATTATAGATAGTGGATGCTCAAGACACATGATAGGGAACAAATATTTCCTTTCTGAATTTGAAGAATTCAGAGGGACCAGTGGCCTTTGGTGGTAGCAAAGGTAGAATAACTAGAAAAGGAAAAATCAACACAGGGAATTTGGATTTAAAGATGTGTTCTTTGTAAAAGAACTAAATGAATTCAATCTCTTTTCTGTATCACAAATGTGTGATAAAAAGAACAAGGTGCTCTTTACAGATACAGACTGCTTGGTGCTTTCCAAAGACTTTGAGATGCCAAAGGAATCTCAGGTACTGCTTAAGGTACCCAGGAAAGAAAATATGTACACCTTTAATCTTCATACTATTAATCCAACATGTGGTATTACATGTTTGTTGGCTAAGGCTTCTTATGATGAGTCTAAATTATGGCATAGGAGGTTAGGTCATGTGAATATCAAGAATCTTAATAGATTAGTGAATAAAAATTTGGTTAGAGGGTTACCTAACAAATCTTTTCAAAATGATAATGCACTGCTTGTAAAAGAGGTAAACAACCCAGAGCCTCTTGTAAGACCAAGACTGTCAATTTTGTGACTAACCCTTTGAAACTTTTGCATATAGATTTGTTTTTTTCCAATTTCTGTTAGGAGTATTAGTCATAAGACCTTTGTCCTAGTTATAACTGATGATTATAGTAGATTCAATTAAGTTTTCTTTTTAGCACTTAAGAGTGAAACAAATGAATTACTCATATTTTATTACTTTAGTTGAAAAGCAATTCACTAAACTAGTCTTAATCATTAGGACAGAAAATAGGACAGAATTCAAGAATGGTGAATTTGATGAATTATGTAGGTCTAAAGGTATCAAGAGACAATTTAACAATCCTAGAACTCCACAATAAAATGGAGTAGCTGAAAGGAAAAATAGGAACCTAATTGAGGCTGCTAGGACTATGCTAGGTGATTCTCTCTTGCCAAATACTTTTTGGCAGAAGCAATCAATACTGCATGTTATGTGTTAAATAGAGTCTTAGTGACCAAGCCTAAAAACAAGACACCTTATGAGCTTTTGACTGGTGTTAAACCAACCATAAGTCATTTGAGACCTTTTGGATGTCATGTGTCTATTTTAAATACTCTTGATCATTTGGGGAAGTTTGATGGAATATCTGATCCATGATATCTTGTAGGATATTCATTGCAAAGTAAAGCATACAGGGTTTATAACTTGGCATTTAGAAAAGTTGAAGAAAATGGACATGTTAATTTCTTAGAAAATAAGCCCAATGTCCCAAGAATAGATTATGCTTGGATGTTTGATTTAGATTATCTAACTAACTCCATAGATTACTATTCTATGTAAAAGGATTGTCAAACTAACAATAAAGGTGAGGAGATTGGTACAACAAAGTTAGGTACTCAAGCATGACCTCTTTATCAGATTCTCAGGATGATGATGTTCACATTTATGTACCAAGTATGCCTAATGTTTCTTCTATGGCTGCCAACCTCCAAAAGCAAACAATGCCATCAACTGATGATCAAGCCTCCCAAGAGATTCAGAGGCTTCAAGATCAAGAGAAGAATGTTACAACTGCTAATAAGCATTCATGAGAAGAATATTTGGAATCACAACACTCAAAAGTACATATTACACCTAGCGGTACCTCATCTGCAAGTACTGGTAAGTCAAATTCTGCAAAGTCTGATGATTCATTAGAAGATATTCTACAAGCTATGGACAGTGAAGATGCTTATATTAGTCTAAATGAAGGAATCTTCTCCAAAGCTTCCTATGATGAGTAGGGTGCAGTAACTGATTTCAATAATTTATAAACTGAAATTCCAGTCAGTTTTATTTCTACTCATAAAGTCAACAACAACCATCCTACTGCTCAAATTATTAGAGACCCTAAGTCTGCTGTGCAAACTAGAAGACAACTTCAAGCTAATACTAAAACTCATGCACTTGTGAGTTATGTCAAACAACAGCTGAGAACAAATCATAAGGATACTCAACATTGTTTCTTTACCTGTTTCTTATCATAAGTAGAGCCTAAGAACATTTCTCAAGCTCTTGATGAAGAAAGTTGGGTAGATGCCATGCAAGAAGAATTAATGCAATTTAAACTACAAGAGGTTTGGATTCTTGTGGATCTTCCCTCAGGTAAAAGATTTATTGGTACCAGATGGCTTTTCAGAAATAAGAAGGATGAAAGAGGTGTTGTTCTGGGGAACAAGGCAATGCGTGTTGCTCAAGGCTATAGACAGGAAGAAGGGATAGACTATGATGAGGTTTTTGCACCAGTGGCAAGGATAGAAGCCATTAGGTTATTTTTTTGCCTTTTCATCATATATGGGTTTTATAGTCTATCAGATGGATGTGAAAAGTGTCTTTCTTTATGGTACTATTTTTGAGGAGTTATATGTTTCACAACCTCTAGGTTTTATAGATCCTAAATTCCCGAACAGAGTCTACAAAGTTATCAAAGCACTTTATGGTTTACATCAAGCTCTAAGGGCTTGGTATAAAACCTTATCCACTTTTCTGTTGGAACATAGATATAGGAGATGGACCATTGACAAAACTCTCTTCATCAAAAAGAATGCTAAGGATATTATCCTAGTTCAAGTCTATGTTGATGACATTATTTTTTGGTTCAACTAAGAAATCATGGTGTGAAGAGTTTGAAGCTTTGATGAAAGGAAGATTTTAGATGAGTTTTATGGGAGAGCTTACCTTCTTTTTAAGATTACAAGTCAAACAAAGGAAGGATGGAATATTTATCAGCCAAGATAAACATGTTGCTAAAATCTTAAAGAAATTTTCATGTATGGATACAAGGAGTACAAGCACACATTTTGAAGCTAAGAAATCTTTGTCAAAAGATGAACATGGTGAAAATGTTGATATTCACCTATATAGGTCAATGATTGGTTCATTGATGTATCTTGATGCTTCAAGACCAGATATTATGTTTGATGTGTGTGCCTGTTCAAGGTTCCATGTCAATCCAAAGGTGTCACATCTACATGTTGTGAAAAGGATTTTTAAGTATCTTAAAAGTCAACCTAATTTAGGCTTATGGTATCCTAGAGATTCAACATTTGATTTGGAATCTTACTCAGATAGTGATTATGCTGGAGCCAATCATGATAAGAAATCCACAACAGGAGGTTGTCAATGCTTAGGCAGAAGACTCATATCATGGTAGTGTAAGAAGCAAACTATTGTTGCTACTTCTACAACTGAAGCTGAATATGTAGTTGCTGCTCATTTCTACGGACAAGTACTTTGGATTCAAAATCAGCTGTTAGACTATGGGTTTAACTTCATGAACACCAAGATCTAATTTGATAATGAAAGTACTATTTACATTGTCAAGAATTTAGTCTTTCACTCGAAGACCAAGCATATTGAGATAAGACATCACTTTATAAGGGATGCCTATGACAAAAAGCTTATTCAAGTCTTGAAGATTTATACAGATAACAATGTAGTTGATCTATTAACCAAGGCATTTGATGCAAAGAGATTTGAATTCTTGGTAACACATATTTGTATGCTCAACCAATAAATTGTTGCATATGTTAAGGGGAGGTAATAGCTGTACAATTTTTATGCTAATTTTTATTGTATAGTGTTTATTTTGTGTTTTTGATATGATTGCAGGTTGATAGAATAAGATAAAAGAGGTTATAATGATAGTGGAATGCATGAACTGGTCAAATTTGTGAGGTACCGTTTTGGAATCAAGTACCGCTAGCACAAATCCAAATACCGAGTATGTTCCATGTACCGCTACATATCTGTTGTACTGTTGAGGGTCTCTTTTGTAAATTTGGCGGTTTCTTCGCGCTTGGATTTGTTATTTACATAAATACTTACTCCAATTATACAATTGATTCACCTAATCTTTTATTCTTATCTATTAATTCTATAACCTTCTCTCTAATTTTTCGATCATCAAAAATACTAATGGATGCTTTACAAGTGATCTCTAAGCACAAATTAGTTGCGAATCTTGCTCAGAATGATGATTCTCTTGGTTTTCATGAGATACTTGGATTTCTATATCGAAGTCATGTTCATTTTGTGCTTAGTGTAAGTCCCATTGTCTATATTCCTATTGTTACACAATTTTGGAATATTGTTGTCTTAGGTACTCGTCATAATCAACCGTACATTAGGGCTAGGGTAAATAATATAAATATTTATGTAACTGAGGTACTGTTAATGCTAGTTTAAGGCTTAATGATGAAAATGGACTTAGTATGTTGAATAACACAAAGATACATGATGGCCTTGCAGCCATGGGTTATGAGGGTAGTAGGGAAAGTCTTACTTTCTTTAAAGCTTTATTTTCACCAAAATGAAAATTCTTTTTTCATGCCATTATTCACTGTTTAAGCTCAAAAAGTACTTCTTTTGATCAAATCCCTGCTGCATTGGCATCAGCTGGTATTTGTCTAGCAAATAACAGAGTTTTTAACTTTTCAAAATTCGTTTTAGAAGGCATGACTAAGAACTTGGAAGGAGTTAAAAAGTTTTTGATGTATCCTAGATTCATTCAAGCTTTAGTTAATGACCAAATCCCTAACCTACCAGAGTTGACAAATACATGGGATTTTCCTATATTTACAAAGAGAGCTTTCTCTTTCTTGACCAAACAAGGCAATGCCTTTACAAGAAATATTACACCCTTATTTGCAAACATGTTAGCCCAACCAGCTAATCAAGAAGGTGAGGAACCTATCTCAGCTAGTGCTTCTCAGCAAACTCCTTCTCACCAAAGTCCCAAATCTTCTAAAGATACTCAATCTTTTCATAATGTTGGTGATCAACCACATTCTGATGAAATGATCCACACACCCGCTGCTTCACTTGCTGCTAGTGGTTCAGCACAAGCACAAGCAACAGAGGTGGTGGATGTTGCAAATTTAACTGCTTTGTGTACTAGCTTGTCCAAACAGGTACATGTATTGCAAACGGAGAAGCTTGCTTAAGATAAGAGAATTGCTGAATTAGAAGCCAGTTTAATCAAGCTAAGGAATAAAGTAACTCCTTGGATGAGGCAAAACAGAGTAATTAAGAAAGCTGCTCTTAAGAAGCAAAGATTCAGGAACCTCATGAAAAGTCAACTGAATGCAACCAAACAGGGGAGGAATAATGAAGAACAAGGACCTTCTTCTGAAATTCATATAAGGGTCTCTAGCAATGACATCAATTTTTTGAAGCTGATGATGCCATTGGAAATTTTAAAGATGTTATGGCATAAAGACTATTGTGGAAAAAGAGAGTTTGGAGCCTACAAATATGGAGCTTCAACAATAGGAACCACAATATGCTCATGAGGAACCAGGAAATGAAGAAATATTGGTGACTCAGCCACAGCCACAACCTCAATCACCACAACTACAAGTTAATTGGAGTTGTTTCTATAAGAAGCTAGAGGAAATCAATGTTCAATTTCCTGTGTCTTCAACTCCACCTCAAAGACAATTTTGGTTTCACAAGAAACAGTCTTTCCAAGTACTGTCAAGATCAAGAATGAGTTTTGGATCAGACAAGACCGAGGAGTTGCAATTGAGAAGACAGCTTCAAAAGAGGGAAAAGTATCTGGAGATACTTTGGTGATTCAAGAAACAAGTGTGTCTTACATTGGTGAAGTAAATACTATTGAAGAGCCAAGTACTGCTAAGACAACTACAAGTACCGCTGGTGAAAAATCTTCACTACCTTCTTCTACAGAAAGTCAAAGTCCATCTTTTGGAGAGGATGAGACTTTAGCATAAGTACTGCTTGATCTTAAGGAGAAGAGCTCAACTGAAAAAGCAAGACAAGCAGAAGCAAAAATGAAGACACAACAAGAAATTCTTGCCAGGAAGGAAAAAGCTAAAGGTAAGAAGATTCAAGCTTCACAACCCACTAAAGGTATTATCATCCAACAGCAATCAAATGAAGATGAAGAAAGAAGATCTTCAAAGCTATTGAAGAAACTACCTAAGATAAATCCAAAGGATAAGGGCAAAAAGGTGTTACAATCTGAATCTGAAGAAGAAAGTGATTCAGATGATGACATAAGCAAAGTCATGAACAGATTCAATCAACTAGAGCATGATGAAGAAGTAGCTTTCAGATTACAAGCACAAATGCATGAAGAAGAGCTACAAGAAGAACTTGCAGCAAAGTAACAATTGCTTGAAGCCCAAAGAGTGTAGCAAGAATGGAACATTGAAGAATATGATATGATTCATGTTGAACTTAAAGCAAGTGAGCTTCTTGCAGAATCATTGCTAGCTGAAAAAAGTGATGCTTATGATGAAGAAGAAAAAGAACAAGTTGATTGATGATTTAGTGAGGGAGCAACAAAGATTCTTTGTAGAAAAGAGAAGAAAAGAAAGGGTTAAGCCTCCAAACACTATGCAAATCAGAAATCAAATGATGTCATATCTCAAGAAAGTTAAGCATTTTACCCATGCTCAATTGGTCAGAAAGACATTTGAAAAAATCAAGACTTTGTATGAACAACACAAGAGGACCAAGTTGAATTTTGTTGAAATTGGTTCTGAAAAGGACAAGAAAGACATTGAAGATGTAAGGAGTCATCTTCAAAAACAAAGACAATTTTGAAGTACCCCCAGGCTTAATGCACGTACTGCTGGACAAAAGGAAGCATCTCCACCTATCAATACTACCTATGTTAGGAAGATGAAAAGGGTGACAGAAGTTTCAAAGGAGCAGAGATTAATCAAGAAATGGATGAGGGGAATACAACTCATGATGTTGACAAGAAGACTGGAAATGTACAAGCAGTATATATACAGTCAACAGTACTTAAGGAAACAATACATACAGATTTGGAGGAGGGATCAATAGAGTTTGAAGGAACCTCCAAGGGTATTAAAAGGAACAGATCAACCAAGAAAAAACAAGAAGCTAATAAAAAGGTGAAGTCTACAGAACAAGATAGTGATGATGATGAAAGCTGTAGAAAGCACTTAAAGATAGTGAACTTTGAAGAACAGTGTATTGACACAGAAATCTTTGGAAAGAAGTCAGATATCATAAGATGGATAAGTGCTACGAAGGATGGATTAGAAATTCATGGAATCACTAGGTCAAATAGAACATTCAGGATGTTCAGACTGCTAGAAGAGATTCTACATATCCTTGACAGAAAAGACATTCAAGACCTTAACAGATTTGTTGAAGGTGGAAGTGAAGGTTAAGCAGAAGTCACACTATTGAGGAATGAATTGAAGTTTATGTATGCACCATACAGTAGTGATCAAATAATCTTGAAGGACTTAGATCAGGTTCCTAATTACTGGAGATATTATAGATCATGTGGAATACATACTTTGGATATAGATGACATAACCTACTACATGCTTCAAGAAAAGAGATATCCTTTCGGAAGAAGATTGTTGGAAAGGATGTAAGAACAACAATTGGAAGTTTCAGAAGAGTCTGCTAGTGCTTTGGAGTTGATCAGAATGGTTAAACAACAAATCAAGGATTTAGAGCAAGAGGAAAAAGCTAAGAAAGAGCCTTAAGTGTTTGACTTTTAGTCACACTTCACAAATGGTTCTCAGTTCACCATGTCTAACACACATAAGAACTAGCTAGTCCATATGCAAACAGTTTGTGGTAAAGACTTCTCAAATCCGTTGACAGCTGGTAGTTTGCTAAAAACTATATGGTTCTAACTCACCATGTTTCAAGACAAAGAGTTGGCTAGTCCTAGACAAACGGTACTAGGTAAAGACATTATCAAATCCGTTGATGGTTGATAGTTTACCAACAATTGTAGGGCTATCAGTACACCTTATGCTTTATGAATAAAGTATTGGCTATTCCAGAGTGTACGGCTAACTGGTAAAGAATAAATCAAACCCGTTGATAGCTAATGATTTGCTAAAAATCATGAAGCCAATACAAATTGGTTTTTGTTGTTAATTGTTTTATTTCAGGTATGAGGATGCAAGCAAAGGAGTGTTAGTTTCAAAGAAAGAATACCCAGAAGGTTTTGTCTTATCAAATCAAGAAAGAAGGTTTTTGATCTAGAGTTCACTGATTTCACTCAAGAAGAAAAATATTGTTGCTGCAGAACAAAATGAATGTTCACAAGACACAAGAAGATCATAATTCGAACACAAAGATGATATTCATGAGACTTGAAGGTTATCTTATCAGAAGAAGATCTGCATCAAAGTGTTTGGCTACATTCAGTTGGATACAAATACAAATTACTAAGATCAATCCAAGTTTGAAGAGAAGACTAAAGACATGTATTCTAATACATTCAGTATAAAGAGAAACAAGAAGAAAACAAGTTGTCATTCTTGTTTAGGGGAGGATTGTTGGGAATTATTTGTAAATTACCAAGTATTGTTAGTGTAAGTATAAGTACTGTTAGTGTTGGCAAGTACCGTTAGTGTTAACGCGGTACATAGCAAGTACTGTTAGTGTTAAGTACAAGTACTGCTATATTGATTAGGAAGAATATATCTTTGTAAAAGATATGTCATAGTTATAGTTAGAGTATATCTTATGTGATATACTTAATAGTTAGAATATTGATAAGATATCGTGTGTGATATACTTATCTTTATAGAATATTATAAGGTTTCTAGGGTTCCTTACTCTATAAAAGGAACATAGGTACGATGACATTCATGTATCTCATTCAAGTCGATTAATAAGAGAATCAAATAGTTAAAAGTAATTATGTTCTTTTGTGCTTTATAAGTTAGATTCCACAAAACTTATTTAGTTGAGTAAGAGTTCTCAAAGTGTTTTAGTTTGATTACAAACTACTATACTAATTCTTAGTAGAATATAGATCCATTCAAAGGGATCAACACCCTCTTAGCATGATCAACCTTAGGTTTGTCATCTCTAGGTCCCATTTTCCTTTTAACCTATGCATTTTCCTCATTACCTTTCTTTGTGACTTTTTGTGCAGCCTTCTGTTTTGCAACTTTATCTTCATGTAAAGTGCAATCTCTGATAAAGTGATTTAGACTACCACAAACATAACATCCTTTTCTTCTCAAAGAAGACCCAAAAGGTTGTTCTAACTTAGTGTTCTTAAAACATAGTCTACCCCTCTTGGTATTACTATTATGTTTTGCATTATTATCCAATGCCTTACTAGGATTTTTTACCTGCTTTGGAGCAGAACTAGTTGTAGACACATGTCCTTCAGGCACAAAGGTGCTCATTAAAGGTGGATAAATAATGTTTTTGGTCACAACAGGTTTATCTTGGGTCAAGTAACTAGAGTTTGACTCTAAATCATTTGACTTAATATCAATAGCAGCTTTTGACTCATCTAACTCTATACCTATATCATTATTAGGGGCATGAAAATTCTTGATAAAGGTGGAGGAAATGCCTTCATTCCTTCAGCATACCTATCATTTTTAGGAGTATCAACTGACTCATTAGAACTATCAAAAATCCCATTTGATAAGTCCTTATCAGTTAGGGTTATCCCAGGTTGGTCCTCTATATAACCTAGGCATGTTTTTATCAGAATACCCCATTTGTGAATTAATCAGCTTTTCCATACCTTTTGAGGATTTTTGCCATTGATTAATCACTTCCCTTTCATTAAAAAGACTGGCTTTTAAAACTTCATTTTTTGTTGTTATTTTCATAAGTTGTTTTTCAAAATCTTTAATTTCCACACCTTTTTCTCTCATTGAAGAGTCAAAATTCTAATTTTCTCTTCATAGTTTTGTTGACCCTTTTTATACAAAACAATATTTTCCTCTAACTTAGCAACACCTTGTTTAAAAGCATTTGCTTCTATAGTACATGTGTTTATTTTTTTGATACTGTTCATCAAGTTCTACTTTTAGACTATTAAATTTAAGAACACAATCATTAGAACAATGATGTACCTCAGTATCTTCATGAGAGAGATGTTGATCCCAAACTTAGATCGATTTAGCTTGTGTAAACAAGATTAAATCAAGTTAAACACGTAGAGAAACTTTGTTGTATATGTAACAATTCAAGTATTGTGCGAAATTAATACTTAAACAAGAACACACAAACAATATAAACGAAACTTCCACTTTGATTGATAAATCGAACTTGCGTACAATGAAAGTGTTAAACGTATGAAAACTTATATTTAACAAAACCTAAAGGCCTCCTTTTATAGATTAAGGAACCTTGTACAAGACTCTACGTATCAGCTATTCTTGGTAAAGATAAACATAAGAAATACATTGTCGAACATATCTTTACTAGAAACATACTAGAAACATAATACGTGTAGACTAAGTCTTCTATCAGTGCTTGACTTCTTCTTATAAACGCTTGACTTCTTTCTGTCAACGCCTGTCATGTCAACGCTTGATTTCATCTTAACAACGTCCAGATTGCTCTTGTCAGCGTCCAAGTGTGTTGGCTATATTTTATTCCCAACAATCCTCCCCTAAACTTGATATCTACTCTAGTAATCAAGTTTCTGAATAAAAACTAAGAACTAGGAGGATTCTTACAAATGTTATCAATTTGGAAATAAATATATCTAATCAAATCTTTGGCCACGTCACTTGAGTAGTCTATCTCCAGTTGTGTTGTCTTCAACTTCTCTAAAACTTCTTTGGACATAGGATACTCAGCATCCACGAGAAGATACTCATAAAACTTTGTAAAACTCAAATGATACACACCAACTGCTGAATATAGACGCCATCGAAGTCCACTGATATCATCCTCAAGATCCTTCCAAACTGGATCTTCTTCTTCTGGTGCACACATTCTCTTGAATGTTGACCAAAGCTTTATTCCATTGACTGAAGTAGATGCTTCAGTCTCATACTTGGCCAGCAGTAACCTCTAAAGGTCTGCCAAGTCTTCCCTATCCAAACTTGCAAACAAAGACATAAGAGTAGTAAAAGTACATACATCTTTACCATATATGCCAATCATCCAAAACCCACTTGCATCTTCTTCATAACTAATGATAGGGTTTCTGGAATCATGAGGTAATACTTTTACCATATGTGAAGCTTCCATGGGTGAGAGCTTAATACTCTTTCTAATAACAGCTTCAATGGGATTCACCCTATTCAAATTTGAAGGAAACTCAAGTGGAACTTTCTTCTTCAATGGCCTCGGTACAATCATAGCCTTTTGAATCTCCATCTCCTCTGCAAGTTCTTCCTTCCTTTCATCTGAAAGAAGTCTGATGGTGTTCATCTCTTGTACTCTTGCCCAAATAGGATAATCCTTATATTCTAATTCATCAAAGGACAATTCCTACAACTTCTGAAAAGTCCAACCTCCTTGATGACATCTAAGCAACATATAATAAAACTCCCTTCTTTCTCTCTTGGACTGTGAGAAAACTTTGCTGGCCTTATACTTAAGGATTACCTGGCAATCCTTTTGAATCCTGAGAAGAATCTCCAATCCCTAAATCTGATCTGATAAAGACATATCTGGATTCTCCATGATCTTATTCTCCTAAGCAAAGTACATCTGGGCAACTTCTGGCATATCATAATCCACCTTCATCTTTAATTCTGCAAGTTTCTCCCTTGCCAAAACATCACCATATTCAAGTCTTTCTGGTTCTTCAATAATCATAACACTTGAATCTGAGCTCTCACCATTACTTCCTTCTTGTTCCTCAGAAGTAACCACAAATGGTGACTCAACAACCTTCTTCTTTTCTTGTTCCATAAGTTGTGCAACCAACATTGAATCAAATTTTACTTGAGCTGCATCCTTGGGAACCTCTGTTTCTACCATGATTCCTTTACCCTTATCTAATATATCAATGATGGGTAAAGATGATGATGGTACCTGTGAAGACACTTCCTTGATGATAGTTGATGACTGGAATACATCAACCATATCTGCAGGTCTATCAACGTCCAATACTTGTGTGTCAACACCCAAATTACTCTTGTCAGCGTCAAAAATCTGCTTGTCTACGCTCACCTTACTCTTGTCAGCGCTTCTTGTGAACTGCTCCATCATTTCTGTAAAGGACAAATTCAAATTTGTAGGAGTAACCAAAGAGACATCAAAACCTGGTTGCTTCTTCAAATCTGTAAGAGCTTCAACCACACCCAAAGATTCTCCATCATATGAGCCTTTGCCACTCAAATCAATTGGCTCTGTAGCAGCTTCATGTGAGCCTTTGTCACTCAAATTAATTGGCTCAGTAGCAGATTCCTCCCCTTTGTAAGAATCCTCCCCTGATGAAAGGACTCTTGTCTGCCTTCTCCTAGATTCAGCAGTTTCCAAAACAACAATCCTCTCCCTCAATTGCTTGAGTTCAAGGCCTTGGGTAGAGACAGTATGTACCAAGTCTGCATTTTGCTTTTGCAAGCTTTGATACCACTTATTGATCTCAAACTTAGATCGATTTAGCTTGTATAAACAAGATTAAATCAAGTTAAACACGTAGAGAAACTTTGTTGTATATGTAACAATTCAAGTATTATGCGGAATTAATACTTAAACAAGAACATACAAACAATATAAACCAAACTTTTACTTTGATTGATAAATCGAACTTGCGTACAATGAAAGTGTTAAACGTATGAAAACTTATATTTAACAAAACCTAAAGGCCTCCTTTTATAGATTAAGGAACCTTGTACAAGAGTCTACGTATCAGCTATTCTTGGTAAAGATAAACATAAGAAATACATTGTCGAACATATCTTTACTAGAAACATACTAGAAACATAATACGTGTACTCTAAGCCTTCTATCAGTGCTTGACTTCTTCTTATTAATGCTTGACTTCTTTCTGTCAACGCTTGTCATGTCAACGCTTGATTTCATCTTAACAATGTCCAGATTGCTCTTGTCAACGTCCAAGTGTATTGGCTATATTTTATTCCCAACAAGAGAGCCATCAAACCAATCTCTTCTTCTTCTTCCTCTTCATCTCAGTTAACCACTCCATCTACAGTTACCAATGCTTTAGTTCCTTTGGGACTTCTGCTATCTTCTTTTGGAAAGCTTTCAGAGACTCTTGGACTGGTTCTATAGATGTTCTTGGACTTTTGATTGCTTCTATCAGCTTTATCCCTAGTGCACTCCCTTGAAAAATATCCATTCCTTCCACAGTTATAGCATTCAACTTTTGACTTGTCATATCCTAATGGTTTATTAGGGTCAACAGTCATCTTCCTTCCAGTCTTTTTGTAGAACCTATTAGATCTTACAAAGATCATAGCAGCTTGCCATTTGAGGTCCATCTCTTCAACATCAGCATCATCCGTTTGGAACAAGTCATTAAGAGTCAACCTTGGTCTGTTGTCTTGTCTAGCAAAGAATGAGAAGGCATCATTGTCACTAAACAGTGATGAGGATCTTCCTTATGAAATTTGAGATGTTATTGGTCTGCCTTCAGTACCTTGAGAATAAGTACTGCTTGTTAGTCCTCCAGCGGTATTTTGGAAGTAAGTACCGCTACTTGATCCACTAGCGGTATTTTGGAAGTAAGTATTGCTGCTTGATCCACCAGCGGTATTTTGAGAGTAAAGAACGATGTTTCCTTTTGACACAAAAGCTAAGTTATACTTTGTTGTTGCTGCTGCTTTGGTCACTTGAATACCTTTAACATCTATCTCATAAACTCTAAGATTGTTATAGAGATGATCAAAAGGAGTTGTATCTAGATCATCCCTTATGATGAAGTGCATAGACATTGCTTTCCATTCTTGTGAAACACTTCTTAAGAATTTTAGATTGGTTTCTTCATTAGGAATTACTAGTCCATAAACTGCCAATTGAATGAGCAATTTGTCGAACCTTCCATAACCACTATGGATTCCTTCCGTACTAGAAATTGAGAAGTTATCAAATTCTTGTTTCAAAACAATCTTTTTCATCTTCTTAGACTTGTCATTGCCTCCAAATATAAGTTTGATGGCATTCCACATAGCCTTTTCATCTTTGTAGTGATGAAAGATAGGTAAAATATCTTCTGAAAGTGACATAGCCAAAGCAGTTCTAGCCTTTCTTTCTCTGATCTCTGCTTGTACTTGTTCAGCAGTGATAGCAGGTAAATCATAACATGTACCATCAGGTAACCAATTCAACTTCTTAGGTGTATTCCCATTCTTGATAACCTGCCACAGAGTATGATCTGTGTGGTTCAAGTAATGTTCCATCTACATAGCCCATTTCTTATAGTTATCACTTTTGAGAACAGACAGTTTGACAGCAGAGAGAGTATGGGAAGAAGGTGTAGTTGTAGAAGTAACTACAACATCTATGGCTTGTACACCTTGTGGTGGTGCAAGATGTACAACTTGAGGTTGTCCTTGTGGTATGGGATCAAGATCTGGAATTTCTTCGAAGTGAGGGTCATCACCGGCTTGAGACATTTATTTGGTGTGAGTGGGGATTTAGGGTTGTGTTCTTCTTATTCAGAATTTCTCAACAAGCTCTGATACCACTTGTTGATCCCTTTGAATGGATCTATATTCTGCTAAGAATTAGTATAATAGTTTGTAATCAAACTATAACACTTTGAAAACTCTTACTCAACCAAATAAGTTATGCGAAATTTAACTTATAAAGCAAAGAAGAACATAACTGCTTTTAACTATTCGATTCTCTATTAATCGACTTTCAATGACGTACAATAAACTCATCATACATATGTTCCTTTTATAGAGTAAGGAACCCTAGAAACTTTAGAATATTCTATAATGATAAGTATATCACACATGATATCTTATCAATATTCTAAACTATTAAGTATATCACATAAGATATACTCTAACTATAACTATGACATATCTTTTATAAAGATATATTCGTCCTAATCATATAGCAGTACTTACAATATAACTAACAATACTTACTATGTACCGCGTTAACACTAACGGTACTTGCCAACACTAACAGTACTTATACTTATACTAACGGTACTTGATACTTTACAAATAATTCCCAACACAAACTATAAGGTGGGTATAATGCGGTTGTTATAAAATACAACCTAAAGAAAAAGGCTCTTAAGTGCTTCGCGCCGCCTCGTTTCTCTGCTTGCTTGTGAGGATTTTCGAGAGGAAAGACGGATTAGTGGTTTGCTACCTCAAGTATTAATATCATTATATTTGCTTTTGCTTAATTATTGAACCCTCGTAGTGTTAACCATACACTACAAAGTCGAACGAAGGTTTTTACTCCATGTAATTAATTTCATTCATTTGGATTCTCTAATCAAGAGTTTGATTTGAGGAGAGATTTTTGTGGATTTATTATCTACATAATACACCAAAAAACAAAAAAAGTTGAAAACTAAAAAACAAAAATAATCTTCTTTGCTATCTCATTCTAATTTCTTTTCTAAACCCCTCTAATTTCTTCGTTAGTGCATCCACACTCGTTCGTCTAATTATCCCACTCCTAATTTAAACAACGTGTCGAATCGAAGGAATCGACAACACATACAAGTAAGACCCGAGATTCCTAATATTGTTGTTGAAACCCAAGAGGAGATGGCAGAAAATCATACGATGATGGAGTTGTTCCAAGCAACCACCGAGGGTTATGAAGAGGCGATCGTGATTCCCGATATTTTATCCGACAATTTTGAAATTAAATCGGGAATGTCGTCTTTAATTCAAGCGACTAAGTTTTATGGTCATGAGAAGGATAATCCTCATGATCATATTCGGAATTTTACTCGACTCACGGCTACTTGTAAAATTATTCAAGTGCCTAATGATGTAATTAAGCTCATGCTTTTTCCATATTCTCTCGATGGCCCCGCCAAAGTTTGGTACGAGAAAGAACCACCTCGATCTATATTGACGTGGAGAGATCTCGTGTCTAAATTTGTTAATCATTTTTTCCTGCCGTCTAAGATTGCGTTTTTCAAAAACGAGATCACGAGGTTTAACCAAAAACCGAATGAGTCGTTTAAAGGCGTGTGGTTGTTTTAAGGAATTTCTTAGGCAATGTCCTCATCACGGATTTACCGAGTTGCACCAAATCGATATGTTTTATAACGGTCTTAATCCTTACGAACAAGATTCGTAAATTCCTCCGTGGGTGGTAACTTTTTGTGTAAAACTCCTAGGGACGCTTTAATGATTATCGAGAATAGGTCTAAGATCTTTCAACTCTGAAGTGCACCGAGTACTTCCAGTGTTAGCTTCGCTAATCAAGAGATTGAAAAGGTTGATGCTAAAGTCGATAAATTTATCGACATTTTTACGAGCTTGTTGAGTAAGTTAAAGAGAAAGGGCGCGCCCGCTACGGTGAAAGCGGTTGAGATTCGTGTACAATATGTGGTGAACCTCATCATTATTATGACTGTGTGGCTACATATGGCCAAAACAAAAGTGTTAATGCGGTTTATGGTAATAATTTTCAAAATCCAAATAACACGGCTCCACCACAAGGTTTTAATCAAGGCAATAATTTTAATCGTCAAAACAATTTTAGAAATAATCAAGGTCAACATTAAAGATTTCAAAATCAAGATTTTAACAACAATCAAAACCGAGGATGTCAAAATCAAGGTCAAAGTTCTAACGCTAATTTTTAAAACAACCATCAAGGAAATTTTAATGGCAATCAAAACCAAGACTTTAATCAAAATCAAAATGGTTTATCAAATGATTTTCAAAACTACATGAAATCAAATGAAGCTAACATGAAAAGATTAGAGGGTCAAACTGGTACTTTGAAAAATGACTTTTCTAATAATTTGAAGGGTTAAAATAACAACATTGAGCAAAATCAACATAAAATAGACCAAAATCAAAGTAGGATTAAGAGTATGTTATAAGCTATTAGGAACAAACCACCGAGTTCAGGTTCATTACCAAGTAACATCGTTAAAAACCCGAAGAAAAATGTTAAAGCCATTATGTCTCATGGATATCATCGTATGATTAACCCCACCCTTAATGGCTTTAGAGTTGTACATTCTTCTCAGCCTTCGACTTCTTCGTGTTCGAATTTCAAAGGGAAAACGGTGGCCAAAATGAATGAGAAAACACCTTCTTCTTCTTTAAAGTATATTTTTTCTCCTTCTACTTCTAAACCCTCTCGTGTTTCTCATATCCATCCACCGTTCAAGAATAGAGTTTCATCGACTTGACCAAAGTGACCGTTGAGGAAACTTGTGCCGCAGTTTTTCTAAAAGGCTTTCCCTAAAAGCAAGAAGATTGGGACCGGTTTCTAATACCTTGTGATTTTCCGAAGATAGAGGGATGTACAGCACTTGCCGAACTTGATGCTAACATCAATCTTATGCCTCTCTCTATTTGGAATTTGATGAAATTGCCTAGTCTTGCCCCCACCAAGATGATCATCGAGCTTGCTAATTGTACACTTGATAAACCGATTGGCATTACGGAAGATGTTTTTGTTAAATTGGAAATTTCACGTTTTCCGCCGACTTCATCATATCCGACTATGAGTGTGATCCTAAATGTCCTATTGTTTTAGGTAGACCATTTTAATCGACGGCTCATGCCCAAATCGATGTTTTTGGTGGGAGATTAGTTTTAAGATATGGGGATGATAAGATTAGTTTTAAGATATGGTGGGAGATTGTTTTAGGTAGACCATTTTAATCAACGGCTCATGCCTAAATCGATGTTTTCTCAAGACAATTTTTTTCCAAGACAATAAGAGACTTGATCAATGTGTTGAAAGAATTAAGAAAAATGGTTTTCAAGTTGATGAATTTGATGACAAAGAGTATGCCTATTTAATTGAAAAAGGTTTACGCAAATTCATGGACAAATCATTTTGGGATTTATTCAGTGAGGAGAAAGAAACAATTTCTAAGGGAAAAGTTCGTTCTATTAAGACTCCATATATACAAGAAAGTCTTCACCACCTTCAAAGGACCAACCATCAAGGCAAAATCTTCAACCATTGAAGAGGCTTTGACCACTAAGGATTTTAAATGTGTGAAATCTTTGGGATCTTCACATATTGATTTGTTTCTTTGACCCGCCGCCCATTCTCGATGATTTACCCATTGAAGAACCCTTAAATGAGAATGATGATCTTATATCCCAGAGTGACACTCTTGATGCTTTGTTGGATATTTCTTGTGATGACAAGAATGACGACACATTTGTCACTTTCTCGAAACCCTTTTTTCAACCTTCATTTATTGGTAACCTACTTTATGAAGAAGAGTTCGAGATCGTTAATGACCAGACCATCAATCCTCTATCATTTCACAATCTTGATGATGATGAAGACTTCTTTAGGAAGGTTGATGAGTTTCTTGCTATTGACACTTCCCTCATTGAGAGTTTCAGCGAGCCCATTCTCGAGGAGTTACCTTATAAACACTCCCTCATTGAGAATGTCGATAATCACATTCTTGAGGATTTACATGATCAACAATCCTCGATTAAGAATGATGATTTTGTGTTGGATCGTGATATTTTCGAGAGAGTTTCCAATATTATTAAGGACGGATTTGAAAAACCTTGGTTTGAAAAGCCTATTTATGATGAGGAGGTCGATAATATCGATGATCTTTCGGATGATGACCATTACGTTGACCCGTATAGGGATGTTTTCTTTGTTATCCAGCGTTTTGAGAATTTATTTCCAAACCCCCTCCCACCCATGACTTAAAACTTCAATTTTTTGCTGAGTGCATCTGCTTTTTTGTTTTCAGGTAGTGGGTAGCATTATCTTGAGGAGGCTCTATTAAGGTTTGTAAAGTCGATACATATTTTCAATCTTTTGTCGCTTACCTTTATCATCACAGGGTTGGACAGTTAGTTGTGGTAGTGCACTTCTCTTATAATCCATGCTTCTAGTAGTGTTGTTATTTTTTGTGGATTGATTCGTTTCTTTTCGAGGCTTGGCCTTTCCTTTTTTGTCTGACCGAGGGATATCCTTCCATGATCTTGATATCCTTTGGCTCCCATGCGAATACATCGAGGTTCTTTTTTAGCAGGTTGCATATGTTCTTTCTTCCCTCGTCTGACAGCTTTTCTCCGATCGTGATCGTTTGGTCCGGGTATCCTAGCTGGATTGCTATTTTCCGTCGTCCCTCAATAAGCGGGGCCTTTTGAGTATCTTGTTTTTCCACTGTCGTACATTCATTTGATGTCTTTACTCTGCCGTGGATTGTGAGTACGCCTCCATCTATAAGGAATTTGATCATTCTGTGTGCATTTGATGGTACCACTTTGGTCTGGCGGATTCCTGGCCTTCCGATAATGATGTTGTAGGGTGAATGTGACCATACTATCATGAAGCCCATTCGCGTTATTAATGAATGGTTTTCCTCTCCTATTGTTACTTGTAGTTCTATTTGTCCCACTGGCCACATAGTTTCATTGTTAAACCCCACTAGGGAGGTTGTGGCTGGAGTCATTTGTCTTTTGATTTCTGGTCAGAGGCGGTTGAAATAGTGTTCGTATATTATCTTGGAGGCTGATCCTCCATCTATGTATATTCTGTGGACTTGATGCCCTTCTATTTCTGCTTCGATTATCATCGACTCTTCTCCTACTTCTGACTTGTCTAGCAGTGGGAAAGATATTTCCAGGCTTGATGAGAAGTTTTTGTTTTCTGTTGTGTCTCTATTTCATCACTTGACCGTATCATGAAGACAGCCATGGAGCCACCTTCTTTGGACCGGCTAACTTTCTTTTCTTCCCTTACCCACAAGGGTGGTTTTTTGCTTCTAGATAGTTCATTAATCTCCCTTTTTAGGTATGTGCATTCATTGGTTTTGTGCCTAATTTCTTTATGAAACTCGTAAAGTTTGTCTCCCTTCCTCTCCTCTAGCGGGGTGGTCATAGGAGGTGGTGTTTTAAGTCTTTCCCTTTCGAGTGATAAGATTTCTATAGGCGTTTTAAGGAATTTGAGCCAGCTAGTTGCATATTGTGATTTTTTATGGTTCCGAAAGTCAGGCTTCTTGTTGGGCCATCGTTCTTGGCTTTTCTTTTGTTTGGGATTCGGTTCCCTGCTGAGCCTTTTGGCTACCGTTGCTTCCCTTCTAAGGAAAGTTTTTGTTATTTTCATTGTTTCATCTATTGTTTTAGGGTTATCGGCAAGGATGCGTTTGATCAACCGGGGTGCATTACCCCATCCATGAATCTAGAGATTTGTATGTCATCTGGGATAGTTTTGGCATATATGTTCCTTCTTCTGAACCATTCTACGAAGTCCCCAATTGGCTCTTTTTCCTTTTGCCTTATATGAGGGTACTTCGAGTTACCTGTGATGTCATGCCGAAAGCTAGTTAAGAACGTTGTTCTTAACTCTTCGTAACTGTCGATTGTTTTTTGTGAGAGGTTGTCGAACCATATTCTAGCGTTGTCAACAAGTGTTGATTTAAACACGTGGCACCATGTTGGCATATCCCATCTTTCTATTGAGGCTCGCGCTTGAAAGATCATTAGATGCTCTTCTCGGTCGCCAAAACCGTCGTATTCTCCAGTCTGTTATGGTTTTCGGATCTTACTTTGGGAGTTGAAGTTTCTTATGCGACACGTGAATGGATCAGCATCTTTACTTTTTTTGTGATTTGTACGCGTCCTCGTGCTCTGTATTCTCTTCCGTGTCAGAATTCTGTCCGCGATTTTGTATTGCGATCCTGTCGATGCCTCTGTGTATTTTTGAGTTTAAGCGATATGGAGGTCAGTCCTTTGGAACTTCATTAAACGATGCTTTCTCCTTTCCGTTTAATCTGTTAAATACTCCTCTGTCTCGCGGGCCTAGTATTGTGAAGACAGAGCTTTGGCTTTGATCTTTTTGGCGGAGGGTCCCCAACTTATCCTTGAGAAAATACTACGACTTGGTTCTTGTCTTCCTTGCTTGTCCGTGGACACTGGCCTCTTATACCTATGTTTTTATTCAATCCCTTGATTCGTAGTCCTTGTGTGACGGAGGGTCTCATTGACGTTATGAGGCTCCTTCACGCTTATATCGTGGGGTAGGTGATCTCTAGAGCATGGCCGCTCTCGGGAGTATTGCTTCTCTTTGCAAAGTTTGTCGCATGTGGGTTTGCTATTTAAGGACCCCGGTGGTCTAGTAGGGTGGTAGAAGAATATGGCAGCCATGGATGAATATAGAGAGAGAGGTTGTGTATGAAAGAAAGAAAAAGTGTACTAAAATGAAAAGAAAACACAAGCAACAACCCCCTCCTTGGAAGCCTTGGAGGGGTATATATAGTCACATGACACCTAAACTATACATCGTTACCTAGTCTAGTCTATGCGTGTGTGACTATGATAACTAATGAGAATTCTTAAATGTCGTCACATAAAGTGAATTTCCAACAATCTTCCCCCATGGGACGATGTGTAGAATTCCTTACAATATTCTTCCTAACAAGTACATAATGATTAAGAACAAAAGCTTCCATGAAGCGTCCAATGTTGATGAAGTCTTCTGAGGTCTTTGACTTCAAGTCTTCACTTCAAAACGACTCATCTTTAAAGTAACTTGTAGTAGAAATACTGTAACGGCGCGAGCTAAGTAATCCATATACTTCTGGTTAAGGAGAAGCTTTTGAATTAACTTCCCCCTAATTCATGCCACATAAACTTGATGTAGAAGCTTTTAATAGCTTCCCCCTAAGCCGACAATCCTCATAAGCAACTTCAAAGCTTTCAATAAAGCTTAGAATGGTTAAGCGCACAACAGAATTTAACAAGCAAACCCCATCATATAAAATGATAATGTTGCTATGAGTGCTTGAAAGTTAGGGACACACCAAGTAGATCAACAACGTCTCTTCTCACGCTTGAATAATTCTTCTGAATTTTTCTTCCCCCTGAGAGTTCAAGTTATGCATGCTAGAAAGAATCAAGACATTTCTTCCCCCCACGTATTTGAAGAAAGTAAACCAATCCCAAGTATGAAGCTCAAATACTATAGTAGACACTTTATCCCATTCATGAAGTTGACATCGTAACACCAGAGTCAATTAAGTCCCGAAAGTGCACATATCTTCTTCCGGAGATGCACTCGAGTCAATTAAGTCCCGGAAGTGCATATCTCTTCATATAGGATAATGATGATGAATAATTGCAACATCAAAACAATTAAACATCGAATCAGTAGTGTACCGTTTAGAGATTGATAACGCCACGAGTTAAAACGCTGATTTTCTCTGCGGTTATGACAAATGTCTTCCCGGAATGTCTTCAAATAAAAAAAGGTATGAAGTTCATCACGTGTACTCGTTGTGCGTTCAATATGTCTTCTTCTTCCCCCTTGATGGTTTCGAAGCTTCGGAACCAGCAATAAATCGTACGCACATGTACCTGAAATCTCGTGAGAATAATAAATAAGCTGAATTATATATTTTGTGAGAATCAGTTGCTGATCGAAATTCTCTACTCATAAACTCTCCATGGCTATCTTTACCAACCCCATTGTAGGCAATATGAAGTGACCACTGATGGAATGAATCAGATATACCAAACGTGAAACTGAATAAGAATTTCTCGACCTTGTTACTTAAGCTTGCACTATTGTTGATTGAAGAACGGTGGAGAAATCTCTAAGTACCCAATACCTTGACGAAATAAGTATATAAGCACAACACCTCTTAAATTTATCCACATCGACTATGCGTGTGACACTGAGTACAACAATGTACCTCCTTTAAGTGATAGTTATCCAAGTCATCAACCAACCACCCCGAACCCAGAAACTAGATAAACAAGTCTTCGTCCTAAGATTAAGCACGAGCAAGTTATCTTTGAAAGATAAAATAAGTACACGCCTTCGAAAAATCCGTCTTCAACTTCAAATAAGAATACCCGATTAAAAAAAATCCGTAGCCACTAAAAATATAACCATTTTTCTTCGGTCTTGTCAAAATAAATTTTGTCACGTTGTCTCGTCTCTTTGTCACATCACTTTTAAAATCGTTAATCAAAATATTTAACATTTATCATATGAAATGATAAATAAAAATTTGATATAACAATTTTTTCAACATTTGGTCCAACAATACACTATCAAAATACCCAGTCCAATTGTGATTATTTGCCCAAAATAAAGACATACATTAAGCCCGTGTCCAATAATTATCAAGTGAATCCCAATGTTTAGATTGCAATACCCGGCCTTAAGTGGGATATAAATAAGTAACCCTAAACAATAGGGCAGCTTAACCTAATCATAAACTTGTCTCACAACCGTTATCACTTTCTCCTAACCTAATTTTTTATACCATATTTTCCTCTGCCCCCATTGCAAATCCTCCATCTCTTTCTACACTTCAATCCCCATCGCAGACATGTGTATCACCAACATCACGCCGCTTCTTTTCCACAACCTAAAAACTCAGTCCGACTCAAATCCATTTCCAAGATCTATCTCATCTTCAATCAACAAAACTACGAAGCTATATATTAATTCATTTGCAACTGTAACCATCAACCTACAAATCAAAGCTGATTTAGTTCGAAACACCACAAAGACGTGACGTCAAGGTCCCCTTTGTGGGGGTCTCGGGTAGGTTCAATTGATTCTTTTAATCGAATGAAAGAAAGATTATAACAAAATTGTTATACATCTTCTTATTTTCGTAGATTAATGACATATCTGTGATTTCATGTTGATTTTTGACGAAACAAAGAATGGATATGAACATATATGTTCTTATTCTTTCTTTATCTTCGAAAAGTAATAAGATGGGTGTCCATACATAAGATCTATGATGCATGATGTTCATTCAAAAAATCTTTAAAGGTTTTCTTATCATGAACAAATCTGAGATCGAGTTTTCATTTCTTTTTTTGTTCGAGTCTAGATGCGTTGAGGAATTAGGAGACGATGGGATAGGTTAGTGCTTGGTGGATTTGTTGTGGAGAGACAAGGATGTTGGATAATGTGCAGTTATGGTCGAGACTTGGTTTTTGGGTCTCGGTAAGTTTATAAAACAGTCGTAATATTTTCATTAATACCCATCGCAAGTAAAAAAATAATGCTATCGTAGTCTAGAATACTCCATCGCAACCTAAGTGCCCCATCATCTCGAAGGTTCCATCGCAACCTGATGGAAGCCATCGCAACATGATGTGCCCCTTCGCGATGGTACCCATCAGGTTCCATCGCAATGGGCCATCGGAATGATCCATCGCAACAGACCATCGCAGTGAGCCATCGGAATGGCTCCATCGCAAGTCATCCATCGCAATCAATGCGATCGTAATATCAAGCTGAGACCTTATCCGAAGTACTTTTTCCTGATTTTCAGGAACTTGCTTTTCTGTGCAAATCTGGGTTTCTGGGCATTTCTGAGCTCATCTTCATCTTCAAGTGCATGAAAATTACCAGAAAAAAAACCTCCTTTGACCATTAAGACACAATGTTTAGTGAAAACAAGATCGAATCCAGGAAAAGATATTGACTTTTGACTGTGATATCAAATGACCATGACCAGTTATGAACCCGATATGACAAAACTATCAAAACTGATAAACATATGAAAGTTATCAATTTAGATAGAGGACTTTATAACAAAGTAACAAAGACAAAAGGTAATGATTATTGGACAACAATCAAAACCCGTGACAAGAAAATATGATAAATTTCGAGACAAAAAATAAATAAATTTTGACCACCAAAATCAATAACAAAAAAACACGACGATCCAAGGAATAAACCATGGCTCTGATGCCAATTGTGGGTTTGCTATTTAAGGATCTGGTGGTCTAGTAGGGTGGTAGAAGAATATGGCAGCCATGGATGAATGTAGAGAGAGAGGTTGTGTGTGAAAGAAAGAAAAAGTGTATTAAAATGAAAAGAAAACACAAGCAATAACCCCCTCCTTGGAAGCCTTGGAGGGGTATATATAGTCACACGACACCTAAACTATACATCGTTACCTAGTCTAGTCTATGCGTATGTGACTATGAAAACTAATGGGAATTCTTAAACGTCGTCACATAAAGTGAATTTCCAACATCGCATATATGTGGTAATAGCTGGTCGTATATTCGTCGCAAAATTCTTCAACTTCGGCGTCGGACGCCCGCTCGTTAGAGCTTTCTCTGTTTTGATTTTATTTTCTCGCCGTCGTGTTATACACGACGGACGTGTGTTTACAGGGGAGTCTTCGTGCCGAGGTGCTCATGATGGAATGAGATTTTTTATGGAACGCAGTTGTGTATCGGGTCCCACGGATGGCGCCACTTGTTAGTACAACAATCGGCCGGGGTCGAGTACGGACCTAAGTACTTGTTGAAGGTACTTAGATCCCCTGAGTTGTGGTGGATCTTGTACTATCAAGAGACGTGGTTGATGATTTTCTACACAAGTAAAGTATATTGTTAGTCCTTTCCGTAGGGACGGACCCCCCATTAGACTATGACGTGAGAGTAAGTATTCATATCGTCAGAGGTATACGTGTGTGTAAAGATGAGTGAGAAAATGGTACCTCGTTTATAATGCAAGTGGGTATTATTTATAGAGGAAAGTGTTGTACCCTTCATCGTTTCTCGGATAGTACTTGAGAGTGGGCCTTTGTGGTCCAAAGGCCCATTTGTCTGTTTGTTGTCTAATCGTGACCTACGGAATGGCTCTTTGAGAACTCGTTCGAAGGAGTCTCGGACATGCTTGCTGGAAGTATCTCCGGTATTGCGTTACAGGTCCGCTTGCAGGGAGCGGATCCGTTTGGAGCTTTTGTCACCGTGGTGGGCTTTTGTGTACTTGGATCTAGGCCTAAGGTTTGGTGTATGGTTTTAGGCTCAATGGGTCGTGTCCATGCTATACGCCATCATATACCTTCGAAAAGGAGTTATGAATGCATAATTAGTACCCTGGGGAATCTTTGATGATGAGAAGAAATCTGAAACAAAAAGCTCAACGTCATTCTTAAACAAGTCCCAATATCGTTTCAAAAAAAGGAATGAGAAACCATTCGGACCCAGGGATTTGTCACTACCACAATCTAAATGGCCTTCTTAATTTCTTCACTTGAGACGTTTCTCTCTAGATCAGTAATTTCTTCGATGCTTAGCGATGTAAAAGAAGAGAGAGATGTATAATTGACTTGAGGCACATGCAATTGAAATTTCTATTTATAAAACTGAAGGAATGCTTTTTTTACAGAAACCGGATTTGAGATCTGATACTTGAACTTTTTCAATGGGGGTTCTATATTCTCTCGATATCCTCTCGAATTGATCTTGGTTCTAAGTGGAATGATTGTTCTTGGTTACTAAAAAGGGGAGTGGTTTTCTATTCTACTAAAGGTTTAAATGCACGAAAATGTAAACTTAAATTTAAAAGCAATTAAATTAATAACAATTAATAAAACGTGAATTAAAATTAAAATATAAGTATAAAATGTAGAAACAGTAAGTAAGAAGAAACAGAAAGTAAGACTTAAAAATGCTCAAAAGAAAATTGATTCGGAAGTTGACCTTGATTCGAAAGTTCACTCGGAAGTTGGTTCGGAAGTATTGACTCAGAAGTTGATCCGGAACTTGTAAGGAAAATTGATTCGGAACTTTTAAAAATCATTCACTCGGAACTTTCGTTCGGAAGTTCACTCGGAACTTTCGTCCGGAAGTTTATCCGGAAGATTGACTCGGAAGTTGATCCGGAAGTTGGTTCGGAAGTTCACTCGGAACTTTCGTCCGGAAGTTCACTCGGAACTTTCGTCCGGAAGTTTTACTCGGAACTTGGTTCGGAACTTTTGAAGAATAAACTGATTCGGAACTTAAAGACTGATTCGGAACTTTTTATCATAAAACTTATTCGGAACTTTTGAAAACTACATTCATTCGGAACTTCCTGTTCATCCGGAACTTTTGGTTCATCCGGAACTTTTAGTTCATCCGGAACTTTTGGTTCATCCGGAACCTGGGAAACTCAAGAACAGTAATATTACCGAAGAATAGGGGAAATCGATTTTAAGCCAAAAATTCACTAAGTTTTCCACCAAAACTTAAATAAAACTAAACACAAATGATATACTAACCAATAACAACAAATCCCATCAATAAAAACATAAAACCCAACAACTTTTAAAGATTAAATCAACCAAATAAGAACTTAAACTTAGAAACAAAAAGATGAAGATGAACAAGATGAAATGGAAGGATTGTATTGATTGATTAATGTTGAACAAACAAAAGATAAAGATTAAACTACAAGATTTGGAAAAACAATGATCAAAATCACCAAACACCCTAATGGTGTTGGTGAAACCTACGAACAAGAAAAGAGAAAAAGAAGGGAATGAAAAAACTGGATGAAAAGTGTGAGGGGAACCCTTTATATAGGTGTCCCCTTTGGTTGGTGAGTGGGCTTTCTCCCGTTCTTCTTGTCTTCTCGTCTTTTCAGAAAAGTTGACGTTTTCGATTTTGATTCGGGATTTGTCGTCGATTAAATTCAACTCGTCTTTTAATTTTTTCGTTTAATAGACTTGAGTTTCTTCGACTTATGTAAATCTTCCATCTTTGGTCCTTTTCTTCGATAAATCGTCAAATAGGCCCAGTGACTTCAAATCTTTTGTATCTCTTGGACAATAGACTTCGCCTTGAGTCTTTTTCTTCCATAAAACCCGTGCAATCCCATGTTTTCTTCAATATTCATCCGGTTGGCTCTGAAAACACAATAAACACAAAAACCACGCATAATTCCAAACAAATGACATTAAATACGTGTTTTGGTCTCGTTTTAGCCAGAATTAAGTGGAAAAAGGATGGGTGTTTACACACCTATCAAGATCCGTTCACTATCTAACATGATTCCTTGAACAAATTTCATGTTTCTCTTATGTTTAAGCATCCCACGAAAAAATTTACTTCCACAATCCATTTGAGACGAGATTTTTGAATCAGGTCCAAGGATTCCAAATGATCAACATCATTCAGTTCTCGTAATAACTGAATTTGTTCTTCTCTCTCTTCTTCCGTTGCTATAGTTGAATCCATTTTTAGATCAATGTCAATCAACTTCCTGTTGATTTCATGCTTATGAACCTCGTCATTTTTCCTTTTTTTGACATTCCATTTCTTAAGAGGATCTTTAAATTTTTTTAACTTGTCATGTAAAAGAGATATATGACCTGTTTCATCTGGCATACAATCATCATACAAATTTTTAATCACCTTGTCAATATATTTTCTTTGAAGCAAAAAAGTGAAGAATTTAAAGGGACTTGGGCCATATTCTGTCTTAACATAATGTAATAAGATCGGGTTATGGTTAGACCATAATCGATAAAAAACAATTGCTGTTAAATCGCTGTTGTCGTCAACACATCGTCCGATAATTCAAATCGATCAAGTTTACTTATTTTTGTGGCACTTTTATTCATCCACGTAAATGTCCGACCACCAATTGGGATTTCCAATAAACCGGAATCGTCAATGAACGAGTTAAAAGTTTGGCCTTCTAATCTATAAAAAACTAACCCACATTGCTCAACGTCATTCCTAACTTCATTTATATCACCAAAAACAACGTACCTTCCCCGATGATGTTGGATAAATTGATTTTCTCTAAAGGATCTTGGGGACCATATACATTAACCATATAGTAAGTCTCTGATGTCTTTGACTTATTACCTTGTACAATAATGTAATTATATCACACCGTATGTCTTTTTTACGAACATAGCCGGATCCCAAATAGATATAAGACCACCGAGAAGCCTCTAGCCATACTACATGCGTAATCGAATGAAAAATCCCCCCACATAGAGTTTAGTCGAGATAGTTCTAGACATGTCATCTTAGACTCTTGTACATCGAGAAAGTTAATATGATGCTTAAAACATAACTCTTTGATCCACGTCCGTTTTCTTCGTTTCTTGATGCCAAAAATATTTTCCACTTAAGGACCGATGGTGTATTTTTTTGGTCAAGGGACAAACCCTATCAATCAACGCAAACCACAAGGCAAATAATTTAATTTAATCTTGATTAAATGAAGAGGGAAATAAATGTTCTATAATTTTTTTGGAAAGGCAATATTCATTAAAGAACAAAACCAAAATCAAGATACAAAGTAAACGGCAACTCACCTTCTTAACAAGACAATTAAAAAGATGAGCCCAAAAAGAGAAAGAACTAATACAACGCTTCAAGAACCATAACAAACAAAACCATGAAAACTAAATGGCAAAAGATGTTCCACTTAGAGAAACCACGCGCCATGAATATCAATACACAAATAAGTTACATAACCAATCACGTGACCCAACCTTAGATGAGAGATTAAAGGGGACAACAAGAAAAAGACAAATTAACCACCACCTCAAACTGACAAATTTATAGACCAGAATAATTTGTAGAACACACATACTTGCAGCATCCAACCATCCACTAATACACTCACAAAACTAAGTTCATATATCACTCAACCTAAACTATCATATGAGAAAACTACACGAAAAAACAATTTCACAAAAAACAGACAACCAATATCCCACTTGAATTTTTTTTCTCAAATGAAGCACTAGCCTACAAGATGCCAAAATAGCTTCTTAATGACTTAATAAAATATAACCAAACTAGTCATATACCAAGAAACCCAATTGAAGAAGAAACAGTAGATACTTATACACACTTCTCAGATATCAGACTTCAATTACAGGCATAAAACACAGACATGCGCTTGTGACACCAGACATCACACAAAAAATGAAGTAAACACGATCCCATACTTGAAGAAACAAAAAACTGACTATAATCAAATGTCGATGGGGTCCCTTAATCAGTTTTTCCAATCTATCTCTTTAAACTTATTTGATCTTCTAATGATCCGCTCGTAGTTTTTTAGTTAAATATCTTAAAAAATCTTATTAGTACTTTAGATCTTATTACCAAATGCACATGCATTTCACTCTTTCCAAATGAAATACTTGATAGTCCAAATTATCGCTTGCCAAGTACGAGCAAAGAAGATAAGGACGTTAATGTTTTCGTTTGATGAATTTTTTTTATCAAATAGAGAAAGTATTAACTACCCCTCTCTTTCATCAATTAAAAGTTTTATCCCAACCACTCCTTGCTAAATCACAAGCGATCAACTACGAGCATATGTCTTCACAATGTTCTTACGACACAAACAAAAAGTCGAGCCTAAATCAACAATAAATGGAAAAGAAAATAAGAATGTTACAAAACAGACCTTATACTATAAATGTATCAAACTATGTCACATTGAATCTTATACTTTTACATTCTAGAATCCGTCAATTAAGTTTAGGATTTGGTTTTAGAAAAAGAAAAGGCTAAAACAAATCTTTCAATTTAAGACTTGATTTTAGCTCGAAAACCACAAACCTTATAAAACTCCCAAAAAAGTGAAACACATATAAAGAGCAAAGAGTCTAGAAAGTAAAAACCAAAACCCAAAGACTTTGACTCGCGGTTAATTTGTTCTGGTTTTCTTTAACCCCAACGAAACCCTATTGAAAAAACAATTTATTCTCAAAAGAAAAACTCATTACTTTTCGACACTCTTTCTCTCTTATTGGATTCAGTGGAATATTAATCGTACTATCACAACAAACAACATTAGTTGAAAACAATAATATTCTCAAAAATCATTACTTTTCAAATCCAAAAAAAATGCAACAACAACAAGAAGAAGAGGCTCCAGCGCAATCGCCGCCGTCACAACAACCGTCGATGACTCCCTTTAAAAAACGGCTTCTTCATCGAGTTGAAGATTCTTCCGATACTCCTCCTCGCTTTCCATCTCCTACAAGTAATAATTCTTTTTATAAATTGTTTTATTTTAAATCAATTACGTTTAATTGGATTGAATAAGGTTAAAATTATATGTTTTGTTGCTTACTTAAGTATTTTTTTTTTATATAATGTTTGATGTGTTTAGTTGATTCACATTTATAAACTTTTTTTTATATGAATCCAATTACGTTTAATTGGATTGAATAAGGTTAAGGTTATATGTTTTGTTGCTAAATTAAGTTTTTTCAATGGGTTAGTTGATTCACGCTTTTAAACTTTTTATCTTAAAAGAACATTCTTTTTAATGTTGTGATTTGTTTTTTAATTTTTATTAATGTTGATTTGCTTTTGTTTATTGAGAATCTTGGTTTTGATTCTATATTCTTAAAGGGTTCGCGGCTTGAGTTTATTAGGTTTAGAAAAATTGTGACTTTTTCTGGAAATTTCTAAATTTAGGAAATTTTCTTGAATAGTGGAATGTATAAGAAGATTGTTTTAATTAGGCGATACGGAGTATATTTTATTTGAAGATTTTTAATGGTTGATAGTTTGAATTTATTAGTATGCTTCTCTTTGCATTGCGAGAAATTAATGTCGTTGAAAGTTCATTGAAGTTTTCTAGAATAGTAAAATTTTGTAGGAGCTTTTTGTAAAAAACTTGACCAATAAAGCGAATCATGCACTGTGAATATGTTGAACGTACAATTTGAAATATGTTGGTCAGATTTAGTTACGTAAAGAAAAAAAATTGAATGAGGGAAACGGTTGCGTTTAACTGTCTACTAGATGTGCTTGTTGTACTAAATAATCTCACGTTGTTTAAATTTTTCTATAAAAAAAGTGATCTTTATCTCTTAATTTTGAGTTGTATACATATCAGACGAAAAAGAAGACGAGGAATATGCAGCAGAAAACAAAGCGAGGCTGGATACCGACTACAAAAATCCCTCTTATGACGTAGATGAGGGTGAATTGGATGCACGAGCAGCCGAAGAAAGTCGAGGAGAAAGGTTTGGGGGAGAATACACGATGGAGCGTGATCAAGAAGAAAATGAAGAACGGGAGTTAAGTGAGGAAAATTATTACGATGAACAAGATAGTTACAAGAAAGAACGGCATGATGTAGTTAGAGAAAGGCAAAAGAAGAAAGAACTAGAGGTTTTTGTTGGTGGGTTGGATCGTGATACAAATGAAGATGATCTTAGAGAAGTGTTTAGTGAGATTGGTAATATTACTGAAGTGCGGCTGTTAATGAATCCTATGACTAATAAAAATAAAGGGTTTGCTTTTATAAGGTTTGCTACTGTTGAGGAAGCGAGACGTGCACTTACTGACTTCAAACGTCCTACGGTAATAATCTTTTAAATCTTTGGCCTTTTTTGTATGTGTATATCGTACATGATTGGTTAATATTGGCTAATGCAATTTCAGATCAAGGGAAAGCAATGTGGAGTGGCTCCGAGTCAAGATAGTGACACATTGTTTGTTGGTAACATATGCAAGACATGGTCAAAAGATATGGTATCCTTGATCGCCTCAATATTATTGGTTTTACTTGTAAAGCATGATAATTGAGTTTATTTCTCTTTTAATTTTCAGTTGAAGGAAAAACTAGTGCGTTATGGCATAGACAAGTTTGAGGAGTTGACATTGGTTGAAGACGCTAAAATTGTGGGTATGAATCGGGGATTTGCTTTCTTGGATTTCCCCACTCGAGCAGATGCCTTGGAAGCTTGCAGACGATTGCAGAAACGTGATGTCATATTTGGAACTGATCGGACAGCTAGGGTTGCTTTTGCTGATACCTTCATTGAACCTGATGATGAGGTCATGGCACAGGTATATATTCTCACAGTTTTGCTGTTTATTCATAAATCAGGTTCAGCGTTAAAAATTTTTTAATGTATAAACATTTGGAAATATAGGTGAGGACGGTTTTTGTTGACGGTTTACCTCCTTCTTGGGAGGAGGATATTATAAAGGATCATTTAAGACAATTTGGCAATATCGAGAAAGTTGAACTCGCAAGAAATATGCCTGCTGCTAAAAGGGATGATTTTGGTTTCATAACGTTCAGCACACATGAATCTGCAGTATCTTGTGTTGATGGTATTAATGATTCAGAGCTTGTCTTCAGAAACAAGAAGGTATTTTCTGATTGTTGGAGTTACCCACGGACATCATTATCATAATGCTATTGTCATAATCTTTTATAGTATATATTTATCGTTTGTGGAACATTTGTTGTCATCTTTTATATTTATTTTATTCTTACGGAGTGAATTTTCAATTTCTATAGGTGAAAGTTCGAGCAAGGCTATCTAGACCACGCCAGAGAGGTAAATCTGCTAAATATGCACGAGGTGGTTACACAGTTGGTGGAGACAGTCATGGTAGTTACAGGAGTTCTTGGGAGGGTGGTTCAAGCCGCATGGACAGTCATAGGTTCACTGACAGGGGTAGAAGAAGCGTTCGAGATCGTAGTCCATTTGATGGAGGCCGTAGAAGGTCATTTGATTCTAGAGATGAAAGAGGATATGATGTATCAATTTCTGATAGACTTGGTAGCAGAAGACCTTATAATACATCCATCGACAGATCTTTGAAGCGAAGATCTCCAGGTATGCGGTAGTCATGCATGATAATGCTATTGCTATATATGTTAAATTATAGAGGAGGTTAGATGGGGAGATCGAGAAGGTTAGGTAACTCGTCAGAATGGGGTCAAATTGAGACATCGAAAGTTTTGGTGTAGGTAAAGGGGTTGAAACGTGTCTGACTTCTAAACACTTATCTGTTCAGTTTATATCAAAAAAGTTAGTGAATTAACGTGTTTGTGATAATTTAAGGTGATGGACTTTCAAATGTTCTTTAGTCTAACGTAACTGACTTTCAACCTTCCTATTATGGGTTTGTGGGTGTTGGCGAATATGGGTTTACTACTAGGAAATTTTTTAAGATTGTACCTTCCAAAAAAAAAAAAACTGTATTACACCGAGTAGAAGTTTGAGAAATGTTTGTAATTCTATACACCTTGAATATTACAAAAACTCTGATCCTCTATAATTAGTATAATATTGTAAATCTTTAAATAAATATATTTAGGAGGTTGCATCCACTAAAAACAGCATTTGGGGTGAATGGGTCAATATTTATACCGTTTATATAGTACTTAAAAACTGTCTTGATTTTTCAGTTTATGAAAGGAGCAGCTATAAAACAGAGTATGTTAGGCAAAATGTGGGTAGACCTTCTTCTGAGAGGCAGGTCTACAGAGATTCTTACTCATCACGTGGAGCTGGCTACGTGGAAGATTCTTCAAGGGTTGTTTCTCGTGTTTCTGGCCGAGTAACTTCCCATATGTATGATGAAGATGATGATGGTGGTAGATACACATATGCGGATCATCCATCAAGATACAATGATAGTGGTAGCCGCAACTTCAGTTCTACATCTAGCTTAAAGCGACCTTACTCTTCAATTGTAAGTAAATTACCCAATTTCTGGTTTGTTCAGTAATGCACTTTTTCGTTGTCTAACAACCTCGATTGATTATGTCTAGGATGAACCCCATCCTCGTTACACTGAATCATCCAGAAGGCAGTCAAGGGCAGATTTTGATTATGACGACAGTTCAGATTTGGTGTATAACGATAGGATCTATAGAAGTGAACCTTCAAGGTATGTGCTTTTTTTTCAATGTATTATCCAATGCTGTATCAGTTTTTTTTCTTCTTAATTTGGGCACCTTAGAATGCACTGCTATCTGCAATTCAACCTATCAATATTCTTGATGTTCGAGACAAATCTAAAGATGTGTTAAATATGTAATTTGTAAGTGTTTATGATGTGATTTTTATTGAATGCGGATAAATTATATAGTTGTAATAAAAGAACTCTAGGAAATAATTAGTGTTTCGAAGCATTAATGCTAATGGATACAAAAAGTTTCTCAAGTCAAGTTAGAAGTGGTAAATTGTAATTTACGTTACACTTGGAATTTTGGATATTTACTTTTGCTCGATAAGTATAAAAAATGATATATCTAAATAAGTCGACTCCTAATAGGCTAATAATTAGATATCATCAGAAGCATATTTTGTTAGTTTGATTGAAATCTCTAGACGAACTTTTAAAAAATCGAGTCATGATGCTGATTTTGGAATCTATGATCAGGGTAGTGCGTGGCTCGCGTTCTGGTTACACTGGAAGTAATCAGAGCTCTGCAGGCCATTCTCGTGGACCGTATGATAAGAATACTTCCAATGCAAGCTATAGAAGAGGTATGAAGCTGTTACACTTATAATCATTGTTGTACATTGATTCTATCTTTCAACTTATGTGATGCTGGTCTTCAAATGTCAAAAATGTACAGTGGAGTTGGCCAATGAGGATCCGCAAGAAATGTACCCTAGATATGGCAGAGAGCGCGAGTCACGAGACTACATTCCTTCACGATCTGAAGTAAGTTCATTCTCTTCTTTCTTTTATACCAGGGATAATGTATAAGGAGGCCATCAAACTATTCCTTTTTTTTCAGTAAGGTCAAGCATACAAATCTGATATAAGAACATGTTAGAGGTGTTTTGGTCGCTTATTTAAGTACTCATCTGATTATATATTTAAGAAGATAAGTAGTTTTGAGCCTCTTTTAAAATCTGCTTGTCTGATAATATCAGTGTACATAGGCACATAAGGTTAATATAGACGTCCCTTTAGTTAAGATATATTTAATATTTCTGAACTTCTATGACTTCACAGAATAGAAAAGGTAACTGAAAATAATGTTTGATGTTTCAAAAACTTTTGAGGTTAAATTTGTCACCCAGTCTTTTCATTAGCTGGGATGGCATATATGGAAAAAGTTGAAATGTTGCATGACCTCTTAATACGTTGTCTCATTATTTTGTTACTTTGTTATAGCCTTTTATTATGTATGTTATTAATTTATGTCTATGACAGATGCGCGAGGAATCATATTCTCCTGTTTATACAAATCGTGCGGGTGATGCCTATGTGGGTGGTAGGGTTTCCGACTCATACTACTGAGGTGAGCCAAAAAACAAGTCATCAGTTTTACCTTTGCATAGGTAAATAAATAAACAAAAAACAGGTTTCTCGAGTTACAGCTTCATGTCCGAATGATTTAGAGGCTTAAATCAGTTTTGGCTTTCACTAAATCCACATGCTGTAATGGCTATTTATTGCGATGGGATGGAGGTTGCAGGTTGTTATGTTAAAGTGGATTATGTCAGTTACTTCAATAAGACTTGTTATGTATGAATATGTGGTGCCAACATGATCCTTCCTAGTTTTTTACTTTGGACAAGTAGGTGAAGTGTTGGAAATGTGTACCGTTATTTTATTGAGATATCTAATAAGAACACATGGATAACAGTTAAAAAGACTTGATGCATGCTTCTTGTTTGAGGTTGCGACATTTGCCATACAGGATTATCCTGGCCCCTTTTAAAGAGGATTTATATCATAAAAATGTTTGGAGGGTAGAGAAGTGTTTTGATAATTTGACTCATAGTGTATTATGTTTTGAGATTGTTCCGAACATGTTCAACTCGATGGTCACTTATTCAACCTGTAAGATTACTCTTTTGTGAGCAGAAGATTAATTATGAGAGTAAAGGGGATATTCTTTCTTTACCCAAAACCATTCTACAGAATAGTGATGGCTGCTACCTGTAAAGATTGTGAGAAGCAGGTAAGACGCCCTAGAACACAGTACATACTTGAAATTTTATCATCTTGAGATGTCAGTTTTGGTATTTTGTCAATAGAATTGACCATATGCTCTTTGGATCTAACATGATATGGGGCTTATAATCTGGTAAACGTGTTTTTAGCTAGATGTCAGTGGATTTCTATTTCTTTGGTCATTTGGATGTTTTTCATTTTGTGGGGTCTTGTTTTAACGACACACGAAGAAATGAAATATGATTAGGAGTCAAGATAACCTGAGTGACTTAGATATATCTTATATAAATGACCAATTGGTCGGGATGACTTCGAGCCAGTCTGGGCACATGCTTCGAGTTTTGACATAAATTCTGCTTGGTTTCAAATCACATCTGGGTTTTCTTTTATTTTCTGCACTGTTTCATTTTTTCTGGGGTTGACTGGTTCTATGGTGCAAAGACTACATACTTTACGAATGGTGTAATATCGTTGCGGTGAGTGGTTGTATACAACTGCTTATGAGCGGGCTGCATCACTGGAGAACCTCAAAGTTAATAGTCTTCAAAGCTGTGCTGCTGAGTTTTGGATCCATTGATTTTAAGTTATATTTTTCCGTAAATAGAGCTGTGGCTGTCTATCGGCCCGATTCTTAGTTGCACAGTAACCGTCATTTTAGTTTCTGGCTGAATTGGATAACGTGCTGGGTAATGCCTACGTTTGACAATGAAATTATTTGAAAAATCGCCAACACGTCTAGCTCTGAAACCACCTTATTCATGGTCGAGCTAAAACTAAAATAAGCCATCCTAAGTTTGGTCGGGCCTAAAAAAATCTCCCTTCAGCAGTTTGGTTGGTATACAAATCATCCCCCCAAGCATTTTGGTTCCTTCTTGCCTGTTGCAAGCAGGCTTTGCCCCCTAGAATGGTTGTAGATCTCGCTTGAGCTAAAACAAGCGGCCTGGCCCAGAATTCATTCCCAAGGCTGTTTAGGTCCAAATTTCAGATCATATCTGTCTGATTTCCTAAACCTAAATGTAAAACTATTGTTTCATGTAATATGGTAGTATACAGAGAACGGTTCTTGTTCAGGTTACCCGAGGAAATAGACCCTTTTGAACCATGGTCTAAGCTACATTGAATATTTCTTGAAAATGTAATAAGTGATTTATATATATTATTCAGTTTTTTTAACTGGAGACATCTTAATATGCAATGCATATGTAAATCTGTTTACATTAATTTTGAATTCCTGAATTTTGAATTCTGAATTTTGAATTCCTGGGAGCTGGGACTATCAGTATAAAGCTTTTTAATATCTTGTCACATTAAAAGTCTCAAATTCTAGTAGTCCACGAGTGACGAGGAAATTGTAGACATTCATGGAGAAGTCATATCGAATTACGTACAGTGTTTGATTTTTAAACGGCAAGTCGTAGTATATAGGGAATGCTTGGCGAGGAGCTTATCGGAGCTTGACGCGGACTTATAAAACGGCTTATAAGTCATAAGTCTCTATAAGCCCCCAACTTTATGGAAGGGGCTAAAAACTTTATTCTAAGCTTATTATTTGTAAATCACTTATTTGCCTACGAAATATCTAAAATATAGCGAACACTCATTTAACAATCTTTTTTATTAATTTTGAATTAAAAAGTCTCAACTTTAACCCCACACAAGTTTACAAAAATATAAAGTTCAATTTCAGCTTATAAAATAAATTCTACCTTCAAATCTTCAATAAGCTCATTTCACTAAATATACCCACATGTGAAGATAGGATGATTCTTTGAGTCTTGAAATTTTAAATCGTTTTTTTTTACTATCAAATATTAATTTGTTATAAAGTTTAAGTGAAGAGTAAAATGTTAAATTTAGTGTAGTGGCAAAGAATTTGTTTATCAAATAAGTGGTTTAAAAAAAAAGTTTTTAATTAGCTTTTTATTTTTTTATTTTAGAGACATAGGTTTTGGCAGATTTTTTTAATTAAGTGGAATTAAGAGGTTTTGAGCTCTCAGTTTTTTCTCAGTTTTTTCACTAAGAGCTCACGTTACGGTGGCCGGTCGCTCGGCTGGCCACCACGGCACGAGACGAGACTATTTTTTTCCTTGTTTTTGACCGATTTGAAGGGTTAAATACTCCTTTTTTAGTGTTTTTTTTTCGTGTATTGTTTTTTAAAAATTTGTATTTGTATTTTTATTTATGAATGAAATGTGTTTTTAGTTTAAAATAAATTGTTGAAAAAAAAAAAGTGGTGGGGTGACTACGACACGAGAATGATGATGTTAACCAGGGAGGGGAGTTGTGCCATCATGGGGAGTTTTGATATCATGAGAGTAAATTGTGACGTGACATCACTTTTCGCCCACGACACGAGTTTGACGACTCGACTATACCGTGCCCTCTAAATGAAAAATAAACACCATTTAAGCCATAGTTTTCTCACTCAGTGAAAAGTAAACGCTACTTGAGCCACATGTACTATTCAAAATGTTGACAGTTTTAGGTCAAACAATCTAAATGTGGGTGTATATTTACTAAACTCATTTTATCGCATAACCAACTTTATGTTGCGTTATTTAGAGCGATATCATGTACAATTATCAAAGTGTTAGTGAAACGAGCATTTACACCTCAAATATCGGGTATTAGGAAGTTTTACGCGACGAATAACATGCGTTGTTCAAATAAGCACTTCAAATTTTTCTAAAACCATTAAAATAGTTCTACTTATCTAAATGAAATAGTTTTTAGTTAATCTAGTTTTTCAAATAGCTTTTTTTTTCTTTCTAAATCTAGTTTTCATAAACATAGATCTTAAATTTTCTGAACACATAAGCTATCTTATGCTTATTCATATTGCTTATCTGTCTAACATTTGATATGTTTTCATTTTGTCTTATCAATTTCAACATTTGTATAGGCTAGTACCAATTCATAAAGTTGAGAGCTTATTTAATTTTAAATAACTTTTTAGTATATAGAGTTTCAAACTTCATTAACTAATTAGTTAAATAAATGCTACATATAAAAATAAACTTAAGAATTCTAATTTATTTAGTTTACAAGATCGGGTGGTTTGTATCAAATCCGTCGTAGCTAGTAGGTTCTTCACTTTTTCCCGCTTGTATTGGTAGCTTCTTATTATATCTATATCGTTGTAATTGTTGGAAAAATGTTTTGGACATAATTCTATATATGTATATATTATATATATTTATAGTATTTGATAGCTTTGCGTCTTTTCGAAGAGAGCTTCGCAATGAACTAAAGTATATCCAATATGGAGTTAATATGAATGAGATATTATGTCTCGAAGTGTCTCGAAGTGAGTCACGTGAAACACAAAATATGGAAAAAAGAAATGCCCACATCGCTCAAAACATGAAGTAAAAACATGTTTATAAGCAAATTATACTTTCCACCTTCAAAATCTCTTTGGTTGGGTTCTCTTCGGTCAAAAAAACACATTGCTTCCGTGATTTTTCAAGCAAGTAAGTCAAGTCCGGCTATTCAACAGATTTGGACGTTCTATCATAGGAAACAAACGACGAATCTGTTTTAAAGGAAGCGTGTCTAACACGTGTCTTGTTTCATAATCTTTACTTGCTTTCAATTATTTGCTATTAATTTAATGTTCTTTATTAACTGTTAATTATATTACGGTTATTCGATTTAATTAATAAAAGTGTACACTGATTCTTAAATGTAGTTTGATAAAAATGATGTTGATCATTGAATTGATTGTGATTGTTGCTTATATCGTAAGTGAGTAGATTTTATATATGCTTGTTTGGTGATAAGTGGATGCGTTATTAGTTGTGATTTGAGAGTATAATTAATTTGGTGAAATTTATCATTTTTTTTGCCCGAAGTATTCCCTAGAGAATGGATTAGACGTTTTTGCTATACAACTAGTTTAGAGAAAATTTTGTGATTATTTGAACAAAATTTGAGGACGCTACGACCATTCGGTTTTGGCACCTTACTTCGGGCGCCAACCCGAAATAAGGGAACTAAGTGTCGTTTAAATACAAATTAGTCGTTATCAAACATTTACTCTATTTTAGTAATTCGACAAAAGTGCTAACGCTGACCTTTTAATTACCTAAATTTATCTTCGGTTATCTTGATGAGCAAAGTTGCCCAAGTAGTCAAATAGATTTAGTAGTTAATACTTTGGCCAATATAATTAGTAAACTGGAAAAATATGCACGTATAAGGATTAAATTCAAAATAAACCAACAGTATGAAAACATAATCTTTATACGGATATAGGTTCACCAATAAAAACTCTCGGTCACATGTAGTATTCTATGCGCCTCACTAAATAAGCATATTCTTTTAGATATATATTTTTGATCTATTCAACTATAATTCATATATTTAGATAAGCATTAGTATCAATCTCATTTTTAGAATTAAAAATAGCTTTAAAAAAATCGCAATTAAAGATAGCTAAGCAATTTACCATAAATTTAAGCGCGAATCTCAATTCACTTTTCAAAGTGAAAACCACCAGGGGAGGTTTGATAAATATCTTTTTAAAGTATTTTTCTTATTAACTTGGAATACTTATAAACTTAAAATCACTCGTTTACAACAAATCAGCCATGTTAATACAAATAATATCGTAAAAATATTATTTATATTCTTTGACTTCTCTACTTTTTGATAATTACAAAATCTAAAAACGTTCTATATAAAATTAAGCCTAAGCAAAGTTTTAGTCTTTAATATTTATTCTAGCATAATCTCAATTTAGGTATGCACAAACAAATTATATACTTGCAAAGTGATCAAAGAAAAATCAAGTCTTTTAAAACTAACATTTTATAAAATATACACAAAGTGTAGAAAATCTTACCAAGTATTCTAATTTAAATAAAATTGTTTTAAACAGAATATAAAATTTGAATTTCAAGTTTTCTCCCTCCCAACGGTTTAAAACCTACACCAGAAAGTATCTTCACTATTAAAAGACAAAAGGGAGTGTCTAGTATAGTCGGTACACTAAACTAAGATGCCGATGCACTTAGCTAAGTGAACCGGCTGCGTGGCTTAGTGCACCGACAACGCTTCTCGTTTAATCTCTCATTATAAATAGCCCACTATTTTACTTGACCAAATACCTCGTTACACAGCTAAAAACTCACCGTCTAAATACTCCTTCTCAATTCTTTCTTCCTTTGATCATATAACTTCTACACTTGTTTACAAGTGATCCAATTCTTATACCTCTACTTTGTGCAATATAAGAATACTTGTGATTTCTCTAAAGATCAAATATTGAAGTACATTGTTCATATTAAAGTGTTCTTGTTCTATATCATACATTTGTTGTAGATTTATCTGATCTTGTGAGATTGTAGGTATATGTAATCCTTTATATATGTTTAGAGAGAGAAAGGGTAGAGAGAAGGTTGGAGCACACACACTTTAGAGAGTAAAACTAGAGAGAGAAAGTAAAAAAGAAGTATGTGAAATTATGAAGCAACAACCTCCCTCTCCATCTAAGGAGAGGGTTTATATACCCAAGCCTATAAGATAGGATTTGGCCTCCAGTCATGGCAAGCCATGGACCGGGTTTGCAAAACTAGTTAACATAAAGCTAACTATTGTTCTAACTGCGAGCCTGTCACATTAATATATTGTTGGAGTGACCGATACTTCATAAATACGTAAAACGTATTTCCAACAATATCCCCCTAAGGGAGGTCACTTCAAGTTACAAAGATTTAAACCTAGCATACTATGCTTGTCTTGAGCTCGTAGTCTTCTTCTTCTTTTTTTTATTTTTCTTGTGAATATGCTGTAGTGATCTTTGACTTCAGTCTTGAGCACGTTTCTTTGCCTTGAACTTGTGTCTTCATCACTTGTGACTTTTGCCTCCTTAGTTATGTCTTCTGAATCGACATATTCATACTTTGTTGAATTCTTGAAAGCTTCAGAGATTGATACAGCGGAAGACTTGAATTTTAAGCTTTCTTGAATTTGTTGAAGTCTTTAGCATTTAGTATGAGCATGTGGAAACGACTTCTTCTTCTTCAGATAGAACACCGCGACGCCACCTTCTTGTTACGCTGCATAAGAAAGTTAGCAACAAAACATAGACACGGATGAAATGGCTTTGTCATTCATCCTAATTCGGTAGCGTTTTACCTCCGATCGATGAAGACCGTTAGACGATATTACATACCGTACATGTGATAGGTAGATTCAATTAAGAATATCCTTGACATGGTTTCGCGATTGTACTATACTGTTCTCATTACCCGATCGTCTCAAAGCAGATAACGCGGTAAGACTGAATCATTTGGATAAGAATTATCCGCCTGATTGAAGCCGTCAATTTAGATTCCTAGAACAAGTTTGATTTATTTAAGAATCGCACCATTGTTGGTTTCCAGTTGTCACGAGCTTGATTCATGTATAATCTTGAAAGTTACCTACCAAGTGTTGTTTGATGTTAAGATTGAAAGGATTTCCATTCACCATCATGAATACTGAAGAGTGTCACTCTGAATGTCCTGGCAAGATCACACAGATATTGCGTAGAGGCCTAGAAGAAGTTTGAATTCATTTAAGAATTAAACCATCGTTGTTTTTCCAGTTGTCACAAGTTTGATTCATATAGAATCGCACAAGTCACCTACTACGAGCTTGTTGATGTTCACTAAAGCAGGATTTCCATCTTCATTGTAAATACTTTCATATTACTCAGATGTTCAGAGAAGATCATGAAGACTTTGCGTAGGACTCTTAAGATCTTTCTTACTCTTCACAGTGTGTGACGAAGCAAGGAATTATGGGATAGTGTCCTAATGAGATTAATGATGAGATCTCAAATGGCTCTAGACTCGATTGTGCTTTTTGGATTTTTAGTGATCAGAGGATGGAGAGGAGTGCCACCTTTTAATTACCAACTTATTCAGAGTGAATAAATCGATAGATAACGCGTTGATCTCCGTGTGATTAAAACAAATATCTATTGAGAGATATCTTGCATCACTGGGTCCATGATGTCTATCTTCAATACCGAGCATCATTAAAATGATCCCGATAGCATATTAGTTGACCCGATTTCTGCCTAAGTTGTAAGGAGGGCTAATTTATTTTCACCATTTATCTTTACATTTCTTTTTCATTCTTCAACCCCTTTAGTGCTTACCAGTACATCATAACTAGCATCTTGTTGTGATTGTTCCAATGCTAACTTAAATACTTGGTCGGCATTCAGGTACTGTTCACAATCTTTCTCCATCTTTCCTAAGGACTAATATTTAACCTTCTAAGAACCATAAAAATGCAAACTTTTTCGACGAAAAATTAAAATCAAGATTTGTACTTTTTAAAGATATTCTCACCTAAAAATCGATCCGAACAAGATTTTTTTGTGTTTTTAGCTAAGATGAAAACAAAAACAATACTAAATGATAGTAGAGGGTTTAGAAAAATTTTTGAGCATAAACACAACAATTTTTTTTGGACATGACTATATAGATGTATATAACACATTTTCATCAAAACACAAACACAAAAACAAAGCTTTCATCCCATGGTTCTTGATACCAATTGTAGGTATATTCAATCCTTGGTATATGTTTAGAGAAAGAAAGGGTAGAGAGAAGGTTAGAGCACACACACTTTAGAGAGAGAAAGTGAAAGAAGTATGTGAAATCATGAAGCAACAACCACCCTCTCCATCTAAGGAGAGGGTTTATATACCTAATCCAATAAGATGGGCTTGGGCCTCCGGTTCATGACAAGTCATGGATCGACTTTGCATAACTAGTTAACATAAAGCTAACTATTGTTTTAACTACGAGCCCGTTACATTAATATATCGTTGGAGTGACCGATACTTCTTAAATACGTAAAACATATTTCCAACAGAGATCTTGTAGTGTAGATACTTGTGTGATTTGTGAGTGTATTTATAAGATGTGGAAATACTTGTGATCCAGTGTGATCTTGTGTATAAGTTTGTAGTTGATAGCTCGAGTGATTGTGGTAGTATTTCCTAGGAGAGAAAACACGTGTGTAGATTGGTTCTAGCTAAGATTAGGACTCGATATTTAGCTTTGTGTTGGTAACTGGTGTAAGCTACATGTATACGATTTTCTCCGCTTTGAAGGGAGCTTGTTGATATAGTTACATGTCGAGTAAGGTACTAGAAGGGGGGGGGGGGGGGTTGAATATGCTACAAGCTTATGTATATTATTATTAAGTATATGACGGCTGATAAGAAGTTATTACACTACAAAATTAAGTATTTGATGTATGCTGCATAATTATGAATTATGTTGTAAAATTTGTCTATTTTTTATAATTGATGGTAATAATTGTTAATTTATGAGAAGCATATAGTTATAATTGAAAAAATTTCAGAAGAGAAATTCACGTTTAAAAGCCTCACACTTTTTTTGAGGTTTATAGAATTTCTTTGTGTAAGCTTTAAATTTTTTGCTTCACTTTTATGTGTGGATTTTTTGACACTAATAAGCGTGCACATCACTAGCAAATCTGCAAGCCTTTTGGTGTAAATCTTTTTTTTTACTTCTATATTGTTCACACAACTAAAACCGTGGACTCAATAATTGTTTTCTTGGGCAAAAAGTAATTGATATTGATAAGAGATAAAAAAAGATCTTAATGAGTACAGTGAAAGACCGTTCAAAAAAAGTATAGTGAAAGTTTGCAATAAACAAACGGGTAAATGTCGAAAATACACAAGGTACTTTCTCAAATGATCCATTATGCCCATCGAACTTTTTTATGTTTTATTTACACACTTGCCACGTAGGTAACACAGTTTGACCAAGTCAAACGTTTTGACTTTTACCGTTGAAAACATTTTATCACCGGTTACGTGGTTTTTAATTTCCACGTAGGTTGTTTTATTTTTTAACCAATCTTAAACGTATATAAATTTTCATTTGGTACGTATAAAACACTCACACCTTTATCACTTCATTTCTCCCATTTCCAACTCTAGTTTATGAACCCTAAATTTTTCTTACTAAATTAATCGATTTTGGTAAAATATCATTTAATCTATTATTTTAATCTGATGATTCCATTGTTTTAAACTGATGATTCCATTTAATCTATTGTTTTAATCCGATGATTTCCATTTTATGAACCCTAATTTTTTTATGAGAAATTGAAGTTAATTAATGTTATGTTTCCATTGTTATAAGATGATGATTCCATTGTTTTGTTTTGCCCTAATTTTTAATCTTTCTAATTGCAGGTAAATTGAAGACGAATGGCGAAGTTTGTGGTGGATTTGCACCACGATGGGTTGTTTATAGGCAATCCCGTCTCATATACCACTGGTGACCAATGTGTAATTGATGATATTGACTTTGAAGGTATGAAGTATGACGATTTCTTCTCGAATATCCGTAGGTTAGTGTTAGTAGCACCTGTAGCCATCTTCTATACTCTACCTGGTGTTCTAATGTATATGGGTTTGAGACCCATTGCTAATGATGCCCATGTAGAAGAATTTGTAGAATGCTTATTTGAGAATGATTGTCATTTGTCTGTTTACACTAAACATCATGGGTATGATGTCTTTAATTTGGTTAATGAGGATATGTTACAATCAGACTCTAGTGATAGTGATAGTGATAGTGATAGTGACTTTGATGATGTTAGTAAGGATGATCCATTAGATGACTTGCCTAAACACATTGACTTCCAAAATGAGGGAGAGGACAATGTAGACATTCCTATGCTTACAACCACTGACACTTGGTTGAATAAGCTAGTTGGTAAGGGTAGGTTTGTGGGTGACAATGAGAATGACAAATCTGAAGGTCATGGAGAACTGGGACAGTTAATGATAGAGTATCATGATCCTGATGATAGTTTTTTTGAACCTAGATACAAAGTTAGGAAAGACTTTCAATACCCCAATTTTAATCCTGATACACCATGGGATGAATGTGAACCAGTACTAAGTATGAAGTTTGAGAACCCATTACAACTTAAAAACTTCTTAGCTAACTATGAAGTCAAAAATGGTTACTAGTTGTGGTATTTACACGGTGAGATTCATAGAATACTGGTAAAGTGTGGTAGAGATGTTAGTGCTGGTAAGTGTGCTGGTAAAAGAGGTAAAAAACCTATAGAAGAAAGCAATCTAATTGAGACAAATGCTAGTGAAGAAACAAGCCCAGACATTGATATAGGCAAATGTAAAGACAAATTAGGTGAGCCCAACAAAAGGAGTGATACATCAAAAGCTAATTGGGCTGAAAGAAAGGCAAAAGAAAAGGAGTATGTGATGCCCGGGGTGGACTGTCCGTTTAGGCTATGGGCTAGTTGGATGGGCAATGAAAGGTCATTTTAAATCAAATCCCTCTACCCTGCTCACAAGTGTTGCAGAAACTACAATTTAGGGGCATTGGTTACGTACAAATGGATAGCTGAGCATTATCTAGGGAAATCATTAATAACCCTAATATAAGTCATATGTTTATGCATAATTCAATCAAAGAAAAGTTCATGATTAATGTGAGTATAGGTCAATGTAGAAGGGAAAAACAGATGGCATTCTTTGACCATGAAGGTGGCTTAATAGACCATTATAGTAGGCTATGGGACTACAGGCAAGCCTTGTTGGACTCTAATCCTGGTTCAACCTGTCACATAGATTTGGAAGAAAAAGATGATGGGCTTACATATTTCAAAAGATTTTATGTCTGTTTTGTTGGACCAAAGGAAGGCTGGAAAGTTGGGTGTAGAAAAGTGATTGGTTTGGATGGGTGTTTTTTGTCACACATTTGCAAAGGGCAGTTAATTACTGCAATGGGAAGGGATGCTAACAATCAAATGTTTCCTATAGCTTGGGCTGTTGTAGGGGTGGAAAACAAGCATAACTAGATGTGGTTCTTGGCCTTGATCCACTATGACCTTCGATTGAACAATGGCGTAGGTCTTACTGTCATATCAGATGGACATAAGGTAAGACACCTATCACTTATGTCTATAAATGTTAACACTTAACTATAACTTTCTTATCTGTATTATGCTAACGTTTAATAAAGACAATCAATATAGGGTTTAATTGAAGCTGCTAAGGTTTGGTTGGGGTAGGCAGAGCACATGCAATGTGCAAGATACATTTATGCAAATTTCAAGAAGAAATGGAGTGGCTTACAACAAGAGATTGTGTAGAAACTAGAAGAGGGGGGGGGGGGGGGGGGGGGGGTTGAATAGTTTCTTAAATTTATTTGTGAAAAGATGGTTTTTAAAATCCTTTTCAAAAACTTAGGCTTGAGTATTTATGTGAAACCTTCTTATACACAATATGAACAAGGTATAGTGCAACTAAATTAATAATCACAAGTATAAAGAATAATGAATGTAAAGAGATAAGGGAAGGAAAGATCAAACCAAACACCAAGGATTTATAATGGTTCGGCAACGAAGCTCATTCCTCGTTCCTACTCCACTCCTCGAGTACTCCTTACTCGAGAGTTCACTAATCAACAAGCTCCTTAAGGTGGAGAAACCGTACACAACGTCGCTTATCCAATTTCCGACTCTAAGCTAAAAGTCGAGCCCTAATCTTAGCTAGGACCAGTCTAGACCAATATACTTTAAGGACAAAGTATTAACCTTAATATATACACAACTTTCAAATAGACACAACTACTTGGATCTTCACAACAATGCCACAACAATGAATAAATAAGTTTGGATCTTCAATGGATCTTTGAGGTAGACACAACACTTCAAGGATGAAAGTGTTATTCTCTTTTCACTTTGAGAGGAAGAGATGGGAGGAGAAATATTCACTTCTAAACAAGTAGTAATCAACCAAATAACCAACGATTTGAGGTATTTAAGAAGTATGAAAGAATCTGGAAATGTATGTGCAAAAGAGGTGAGGAGAAAATCTGAGAATCGTCCACTATTTATAAGAAAAACTTCCAACGGCTATATCTGCCCGTGGTTCCTTATTGGAGCCCGCGGTTCCTTATCGATAAGGAACCGCCATAGCCACTAAGGAACTGCCGGAGTAGACTCCGCTCCTTTTTGTCTTTTAGTGGGATGGTTCAAATCTGGAGATTAGAATATCCTGAAAGGATATTCCAAACCTAGATAGAATATGCCATTTTCAAATTTTCAAATTTTCAAATAATTAATTTAATAAAATATTTTCTTAAAAAGAAAGTTTAATAAAAACTTGTCACACTTAATAAAAAGTGAGTTTTAAGAAAAGGTTAAATCCTTGATCATTTAATTAGGATGAGTACTTGCTTGTACATACCTTAAGTGATAATGGTTGAAATGAAAAATACTTGAACTCAAGAATTCGTTTTTCGTTGTTTTCGTAAATGCTTGTTTTTACATATTGTCGTAATCAAAGCAAAGCGAGACCGAAAATACAAGTAACGTTTTTAGGCATCATTGCATTAATGATCTCCCCCTTTTTGATTCCGACAATACATAAACTCAATCACCTAATAAAAAAAAGATTTTCGAAGACGAGTTTATTTCATTTCTCCCCCTTTGTCGAAGCAAAGAGGTTGCAAAAGTCTTTAAAGAAGAAAAGAACGGGCCTTTGCAAATGCCCCCCCTTGGTGCTTACTCCCCCTTGCTTGGGGCACCAAGGAATCGAGATATGGTGACAAGCTACATAGAAGGGTTAGTAGTAGAGAAGAGACACCCAACAAGATATAGCAAAGGTCACACAAAAAAATATAAGAGAAGGGACAAAGATCTAAGATAAGTCATGTTAAAAGGAAACATGATAAAAGATACAAGGAAACAAAGCATACAAAGATGTATGAGAAATAAAACAAGCCAAAAGAGAAGCATAAATCTAATCCTAGTTAAACTAGAACTCTAAGATTTGCTTGAACTAGATGTCTTAAAGATAAGCAACCAATACTTAGATAAACGACAAGGTAGTGGTGGAAGGAGGTGGTGGTGGCTTGGTAGAGATCTCATAGTCATAGTGAAGAGAAGATTTGACTAAGAGACTCTTGATGTAATTCAACTCTTCATAGATATGAGCCATAGCAAGATGTTGATATTGAAAACAATGACAATATGTTCCATGATGCATGACATTATCATGTGAAGAAGAAAGAACACTAAAGGCTAGTGGTGGAAGATAAGAAGTTCCACAATCAACATTCTTATAAGAAGAAGAGATGTGATTTTGAGTGTTCTTGGGTGAATTGGGATTGAAAGAAATTGGAGAAAATGGAGGAGAATCATGGATTTCATTTGGAGAATAAGACATTTTGATTTGAGAAAGGATGCAAAATGCTTAGGGTAAAATAGAGAAAGCCCAAGATATTTTGGGGGTGGTCAAAGGGTTGAAACAAAGATTCCAAAAAGTGTTGGAACAAATTTGGAGTTTCAGAAATACCCGAAAAGGAAGGCTCTGTGCGCGGTTCCTTTTCTCCACCGGCAGTTCCTTATCGATAAGGAGCCGCGGTCTCAATAGAGAACCACCCACAGTGGGTTGATTTTGGTGATGAGTGAGGATTTTCCAATTCAGCAAATCCTATTTTTCTAGTCTAAGTAATCATGGAGACATGCTAAGAAGCAAAGATAGATAAAGAAAACTGTTAGGACCTTTGGAATAGTTATTTGTAATAGGTAGACTAGGAGGTATGTAGTTCCTCCGGGTCCTAGTAGTAGTAGGAGCAATACGTGCTCCTGGTCTTTAGAAAGTCAAACTTGATTATTTTGAGTATTCTCTTAGGATATGCATGAGATATGTTAGGAAAGGATATGCATATCCGTTTTACACGTTTTGGTTTATTGATGTATTAGGGTTTCCTTGTAGTATAAAAAGAACCTTAGGCAGAAGGGTTATACACACCTTCATCAAACATTATTCCAGTTTATATTAATATTAGAAATACTTAGTAAAGGATCAAGTCATTATAGTTATTCTGTTCTTCTTGTTCATAGTATTTGTATTCCACACTTATACTGTGTGATTTATCTAGAGTCTCTCTGTGAATAGACTTGTAATTACAGAAGTCGTTCACAGTTCCTAACAGGCTGCAAGATCCACATCTAGTGGACCCAACAAGTGGTATCAGAGCCTGGGAGAGTCTCTGTACAAGAAGAATCAATTTTTCTTATTACTAACATCTTTGTTTAATTTTGTCTACCTCGAGTTCTACTCAAACAGGAGAAGATATCACCCCTAAAACACAGCAACCTCAGCAGATCATTGCTACGGTTTCCAACACAAATGGTAAGTTTCCTCTTTTGAAAAAGGATGAGTATGATAGCTGGGCAATGAAGATTGAATGCTGGATCACCAACACTGATCAAGATCTTTGGAAGATTATTCTGAATGGAAACAGCAAGAGGTTTACTAGAAGAGATAAGAATGGTAATATTATTCTTCTTGACCCTAAAACTCATGAAGTAATCACAGCTGTTCAGAAGGAGATCAAAGCAAAAACTATTTTGCTTCAGTCTCTTCCTGATGATCACATGGGTGACTTTTATCACCTGGATGATGCTAGAGAGATCTGGAACGGAATAAAAGGCAAGGTTTGGTGGGAATGAGGAGTCAAAGAAAATGCGCAGATCCATGCTGAGAGATGAATTCACAGAATTCAAGATATCAGAAACTGAAGGTATTCATCAAGGGTATGACAGGTTCCAAAAGATACTGAGCCAGTTGAATCAACTCAGGTCGAAAACTGACAATGGAGATATCAATGCAAGGTTTCTTAGAGCCTTACCCTACTCATGGAATCAGGTGGTAATCTCTCTTAAAGCAAAAGGTGGCCTTGGCTATCTTAATTTTGATGATCTGTTTCATAAGCTCAAAACCTTTGAGCCTCATGTGAGAGGATACTCAAGTGATTCTTTTCCTACTCCTGCTAACTCTGCCTTTGTGAGTTTCATGGGATCTAGTCCCATGTCTTATACTAGTAGCCCAAGCTATACTGTGTCTTCTCAGCATACTTCTCAGCATACTTCTACTCTTGAACCAAAAGTCAAGTCTGTTAGCATGGTAGAAGCTGTTCTTCACTCTTTTGTTGCGGATGTTGATCCACAACAACAACTTGCTTTTGATGACTTCAAACAGGTCGATAAACTTGACCTGGATGAAATGGATCTCAAATGGCAGATGGCCATGCTCACTCTCCGGGTTCACAAGTTTGAGAAGAAGGTCGGTCGAAAGTTTAACTACAACCCAAGAGAGCCAGCAAGGTTTGATAGAAGCAAGGTTAGATGCTATAACTGCCAGCAGCAATGTCACTTTGCTAGGGAATGCCCTAACAAGAATGACCAGGAGAAGAACAGGTACTCAGCCTTCAAAATTCACGAGGTGAAGGATGACAAGAAAGCTTTGGTGTTTGTTGACTCTATGGTCAACTAGAGTGATCATCAGAATGCTACCTTGGAAACAGCTGAACCTTTTACTGACATGTTTGCAATGATTGCTGGGAATCTGTCTGATGCCGAGGAAGCAGAAGAATTTGCTCTAATGGGCATTTCACCTCAGGTACAACATTGTCCTCTTGGTTGTCATGATAAATATTCAGAACTATTGTCTCAATGCAATGAATTAAATGAACAAAATGATAAGTATTTTTTAGAGGTTCAAGCATATATGAATTCTTTAAAAACATTGGAACAACAAAAGAGGTGGCTTCAAGATACTCAACGAGAATATGCGGATAAAATTAGAATTCTGAACATTGATTTAGAAAATACCACTAATATGCTTAAATATACTAAAAAGGTAAAAGATGACAGTATCAAGGATAAGCAAGACATGAAGGAAAAATTGGATGCTACACTTTTAAGATTTGAAAAATGGAAAAATGCACCTAAGAATCTTTCAAAGTTAATTAATAGTAGCATGTCTGGTAGGACTAAAAGAGGGTTAGGATTTGATAAATATATTGATTCAGAGGATGTGTTTGATTTATCTTTTTCAAGTGTCTTTGATCCTGACAAAGAGGAAGAGGGAAAACCTAGCTACAATAGGTTTCAACCAGCTGCAACAATGCATGCTGTCCCTCCACCTCTTACAGGAACTTTTATGCCCATATGTAGGCATAATGACTTGGATGGATCACAGATGCATGAGTCCCCAAAAAGCTCTACTAATTCTAATGACTTTGTCTCTTGTACTTTCAGTGACAAAGCCAATGACTCTGCATCATGTGGTTCAAGTGAAGAGTCAAGACCTACCAGCTCCAAGACAAATGACCATGCTGCCACTAGTGCTAGGAAGAGTGAATAGAGAGCTGTTTCTACTTCAACTGTGTCTAGTTCTAGCTTATTGAGTCCTAGGAATGATGTTTCTCCTAGAGTTGTGTGTAATAAATTTAGCAGTATGAGACAATGTCATTTGAATAAAAGGTCGTTTAAAACATGTTTTGTTTGTGGGAGTAAATTTCATTTGATTAAAGATTGTGATTTTTATGACCAACATCCTCCTGTTTATCAAGAATATCGTACTCCTGGTCCACCAGGAGTTGCTCCATATTCTTCTAGAAGACTAAACCCATGTGCCCAATCTTTTTCTTCTTCTAGAAGGACCTCTCCTTTAGCTTCTGATCATTGGAGAAACAATGGCTTTATCCCTAAAAGACCAACCAACAACTATTTTCAGAACTTTAATCAGAGTTATGCATTTAATTCAGACCAAATGTATTTTGGGTTAGGAAATTTGGGTACTGCCGTTAAGCCCTCAGCAGGTTGTTCTTGGTCAAACAATAACACCCATATGATGAATAGGCAACCTAAGAACAACAGTGGATCTCATCAATCTTCTTGACTATCTACTAAAGATCCACAAGGCAGGCTCAAACCTAAAAAGGTTTGGGTCCCCTTAAGACACTAACTTTTGCATATATCTTTTCTTGTTGTTGTAGGTTACTCCATACTAAGATCCTACTCTAGGGATAGTTGATAGTGGATGCTCTAGGAGCATGACAAGGAATAAAGGACTTCTATCTAACTTTGTACCATTTCAAGGCGGAAAGGTCTACTTTGGAGGTGGTGAAGGAAGGATCACTGGCAAAGGAACGATTCAGACGCCTAAACTTAACTTTGAGCAGGTCTACTATGTGGAAGCACCTCAACACTTCAACTTGATCTCTGTCTCTCAGATATGTGACAAGAAGCAGTTTGTTCTTTTTATGGATACTGATGCACTGGTGTTATCCAAAGACTTTAAGCTCCCGGATGACTCACAAGTTCTACTCAGAATCCCTAGAAGACACAATCTCTATAGTATCAAGCTGAATGAAGTCAATCCTACTGGTGAACTAGCATGTTTGGTTGCTAAAGCCTCAGAAGATGAAGCCACTAAATGGCACAGAAGGATGGGACATGTGAACTTCAAGACCATTCACAAATTAGCAAATATGAACTTGGTCTCTGGTTTACCTCCCAAAACTTTCAGAAATGACATCCATTGCCTTGCATGCAGCAAAGGCAAACAACATAAAGCATCCTTCAAGTCTATTACTGCTCTCAGCCTTATAGCTGAACCATTGCAGCTGCTACACATGGATTTATTTGGTCCTACCTCCATTAGGAGCATTGACCACAAACAATACTGCCTTGTGGTAACTGATGGGTATAGCAGGTTCACGTGGGTTTTCTTCATGGCTGCCAAAAGTGAGACCTACTCAATTCTCAAGGACTTTATTACACTAATTGAGAATCAGCTGTCCAAGAAGGTAAAAGGTATCCGATGTGATAATGGAACAAAATTCAAAAATGCAGACCTCATAGCACTTTGTAATACTAAAGGTATCAAAAGAGATTATAGTGCAGCAAGAACTCCTCAACAGAATGGTGTTGCAGAAAGGAAGAACATGACTCTAATAGAAGCTGCGAGAACACTGCTTGCCGATTCCAAGCTTCCAACCATGTTCTGGACAGAAGCTGTTAATACTGCAAGTTACGTCTTGAATAGAGTTTCTATTACCAATCCTCACAAGAAGACTCCATATGAGCTACTCACAGCTAAAGTACCTAGCATTGCTCATTTGAAGCCATTTGGGTGTCCTGTCACCATTCTGAATACTAGTGACTATTTGGGGAAGTTTGATGGAAAGGCAGATGAAGGATACATAGTGGGATATTCAGCTCACTCTCGGGCCTATCGTGTCTATAATCTCTAAGCTAAGCGAGTCATTGAAACTATTAATCTCAGGTATTTTGAGGAGAAGTCAAACATACAAGGCAAGGGTCCTGAATGGTATTTTGATCTTGATTATCTTAGTGATTCATTGGGATATTTTCGTTTCAAAACTAACCATGATGCAGGTCCACAAGTGTTTGCAACCTCTAGTGCAGGTACTCATTCTAGTTTTTCGGACTCAGATGAGGAGGATGATATTTTTGTTGTTCCATCCTATTCCACCACAGTCTCTCCTAATGCCAATGCTACTCCTAGTGATGCTACTCCATCAGACATTTTAGACTCACAAGGAGCTCTTGACACATTGCTCAAGCAACAACAAGATGCTACTACAGCAGTTGCTCAAGGAGGCTTTGAGTTTCCGTTGAGTCCCCCCGCTGTCCAAGTTACTCCTAGTACTCCTAATGTTACTCCTAGTGCATGTTTAACACCTATTGGTAGTTCGGGTAGTGATCCCACTTCCTCAACTAGATTCTCTGGTCCTTCAGACCTGCGAAACTAACAAAAGAAGTCTTCTACTAAGCTGGATGATATTCATAAGCAACCAATAGATGGCATCTTCGACTCTGCTTCATATGATGATGACTATGTTGGGGATCTTAATAACTTGGCACCAGAAGTGGAGGTAGTTTCTAATCAAGTTCTGCAAACGCATAAAGACCATCATACTACTCAAATCATTGGAGATCCTGGTTCTACTTTCAAGACTCGCAGAATGCATAAGAAAGCAACGTCTGATCATCATACTCTTGTGAGCTATATTGAGGACCAAAAGCGTAATAATCATACGGACTTTCAACACTGTTTGTTTGCTTGTTTTCTTTCACAGGTGGAACCTAGATCAGTCTCTCATGCTCTTGAGGATCAAAGTTGGGTGGAGGCTATGCAGGAGGAGATGCAACAGTTCTTGTTTCAGAATGTTTGGATCCTAGTTGACTTGCCAGATGGGAAGACAACAGTTGGTACCAAATGGATTCTAAAAAACAAGAAAGATGCAAGGGGTATTGTGGTGAGAAATAAGGCTAGGTTGGTTGCACAAGGTCACACAAAACTTGAAGGAATTGACTATACTGAAATTTTTGCTCCTGTTGCTAGGATTGAGGCCATTCGTTTGTTTTTGGCTTTTGCTTCTTATGTTGGCTTTAAGGTTTTTCAGATGGATGTCAAGAATGCATTTCTCTATGGTAAGATTGATGAGGAAGTTTATGTCACTCAACCTAAGGGCTTTGTGGATCCACTTCATCCCAAGAAAGTTTACAAGGTGGTCAAAGCTCTATATGGACTTCATCAGGCTCCTAGAGCTTGGTATGAGCGTCTTTCCACTTTCTTGTTGAAACATGGCTATAGAAGAGGCACGATTGACAAAACAATATTTCTTAAGAGGAATACCAAGGACATTATCCTAGTTCAAGTATATGTGGACGATATTATCTTTGGTTCTACTAAGAAGGAATGGTGTGATGAATTGAACAACTAATGAAGGGCGAATTTCAGATGAGTGCTATGGGAGAGCTTACATTTTTCCTTGGTCTTCAAGTCAAGCAACAGTCGGATGGAATCTTCATAAGTAAAGACAAATATGTTCATGAGATCCTTCAGAAGTTTGATATGGACCCTCTTAGACCTACAACAACACCTTATGAAGTAACTAAGGTCAAACACAAGAATGAGCCAGATCCTCCGGTAAATGTTCACATGTACAGGTCAATGATTGGCTCACTCATGTATTTGACAGCATCACGTCCGGATATTATGTTTGCAGTAAGTGCTTGCTCTAGGCATCAGGTGGATCCAACTGTTTCTAACTTGAATGCAGTCAAGAAAATTTTCAAGTACATCAAGGCTCCACCCAAGCTAGGCTTGTGGTATCCTAGAGAATCACCTTTTGTTCTTGAAGCCTATAGTGATAGTGACTATGCAGGTGCTAATAATGACATAAAGTCTACTACTGGTGGTTGTCAGTTCTTGGGTCGAAGACTTATCTCATGGCAATGTAAGAAACAGACGATAGTAGCTACTTCTTCAATAGAAGCTAAATACGTAGCTGCTGCTAGTTGTTGTGGACAAGTCTTGTGGATACAAAATAAGATGCTAGATTATGGGTTCAACTTCATGCACACCAAAATTTTCATTGACAATCAAAGCACTATCTGCATTGTGAAGAATCCTGTTTTTCATCAACGTACAAAACATATTGAAATTAGGCACCACTTTATAAGGGATGCCAATGAGAAGAAGTTGATACAGGTTCTTAAAGTTCATACGGATGATAATGTTGTTGATTTATTGACTAAAGCCTTTGATGGTCCTCGGTTCAACCACTTGGTGGTTCACATTGGAATGATCAATCCTTGAGACCTAGGATTGAGGGGAGGCTAAGCCTAAGGGGAGGCTTCGTGTACATATTTAATTGCACAGGCTAACTATTGGTAGTTTCTAACAACAGATTTCAGTGGTATTTGCGGTGTAGGCTACTTCTAGTGGAGGATTTTGTTCACTTCTAGTGGCTGTATTCAACTTCCAGTAGATATAAACCCTTCAATGTCATTGATGGTTGGCTTCTAGTCTCGGTATGGGTCACTGTTCACTTCGTTGACTTTCATTGACCACATTGTGCTTCTAGTGTTGACCCTTACGCGTTTTGACTTTTAGTCAACGCAAGATTACTTCTGTTATATATCCTATTATTCAACTTTGGTAACTGGGATTTGCAAATAAAGGTAAAAGGGCAAGTGGTTACTTTTACATTAACTGCTTAATTTGAAAGGGCAACCCACATTATTAGGGGTCAATGAACAGTTACAAGACCATTATTTATGGTCAAATCCCACACTTGACTCATTCATCCCAACCATAACACACACATACGCTCCTACTCTTTCAATCACCAATCAATCATCTTCCATCACTTCCAGTCATCATCCATGGCTGCTCTCCTATACAAACCCGATCATAACAAGGTGGCATATCTTGGATAAGGTCCTAAACGAGAAGAGTTCACAGACATCATCGAGTTCATTGAGGCTTCCAACCTCAGGTATGCTTTTACGGTTTGCCCGACTGTCTATGATAGTGTTATTCGTCAGTTTTGGGCCACTGCCCACCTTGTGGATGTTTTGGGACGCCCACTTGAACTCCAGGCTACCATATATGGACGTTCATATGTGGTGACTGAAGCTTCTATTAGGTCCGCTCTTCATCTTCAGGATGAAGGTGGTGTTGTGTCCATCCCCAATTCTGAGGTATTGGATGGGATGGCTGATCTTGGTTATAATCATGGGGGGAAGTTTAACTTCCAGAAAAATAGGTTTTCCCCCCAATGGAAGCTTCTAGTTAACTTTTTGATTCATTGCTTAAGCCCAAAGTCTGGGAGTTGGGATGCATTTCCCATTCCTTTGGCTACTGGTTTGATTTGCATAGCACAAGGTCGTGTGTTTAATTTTTCTCGCTACTTGTTTGATGGGATGGTTTGCAATCTTAGTAGTACTGGCTCTAGGAAGAAGTTTTTAATGTACCCTAGGTTCTTGCAGCAGGTTCTTATGTGCGTACCTAGAGATAGGGAGGAGTATGAGACCCCCAAGCTTAGTTCTAAAGTGTATTCAAATATGGCGCTTGGTTTTAAGGGGGCTTGGAGGCCTCTTACTGATGTTGTGCTGGGCCTTGCCCAAGGTGCTCCTAATGTTATTCCTCCGGCTGATGAAGCCGAGGAGGAACTTCTATTCGGGGATGATCCTATGGAGGAGGAGCATCAGGAAACTGGTGAGCCTCATGCGGCGGTAGAGGAGCAAGCTAAAGAAGTGGTGTTTGACATGCCATCCACTTCTAAGGCTGCCCCCTCTTCTCTGCCACATAAGTCCCCATTTGTTAATACTCCCCCTTCTAGTCCAACACCACATTCTGCTGAGAAGCCGTCTAGCTCTCATGCTCATAATGATGACCCCTTTGTTGCTTCTGGTCCCAATGATGCTTTCCCCGATCCAAGTCCTCTTGGCGGGGAATCGGAGGAACCTGCGTCACTAACTTCTTTGCTAGCTCTCATGCACATGTATTACACAAGGATTGTTTCTTTGGAGACTGATCTAAATCAGCATCGCAAGCTCACCTGGGACTTTGTCCTTCCATTGGCGAACAAGATTAAAGCTTTGGAGTCACAACAGAGGAGAAAAAAGAAGAAAGTTGTTCTTTCTGATTCTAATGAGGATATTGAGGAGGATGGGTTGACTTTGTTGGCAAAGGCTGCTTTTGCTGATTAGCCGTATGCTGATTTTCTTGTTCCTCCTAGTCCATCAAGCATCCCTACTGCTGCTGCTAGTCCTAGACCAATGGAGGATATTGCTGGTTCTTCTGCTGGTACTTCTGCTGGTCTGTCTGCTGGGCCATCTCATGATCCTAAAGGGAAAGCCCCTATGACTGCTGCACCCTCTCCTTCAAGGAAATGTACTCGCAGACAAATTAAGGAAGAAAGGTTGGGGGAGGAGGCTGCACAGCGATTGCAAGAAGAGATTGATGAACAAGCTAGGTCTGAGGAAGAAGCCCTTCAACAGCAGAGGCGTGAGCAGTTGAGGCATGATGCCATGCATTGGGATGATAATGATTGGATGCAGGTGCTTACTATTCTTACTTCTGATTACTCGCAGTTTACTGATCTTTTTGGCGCTGATGTGAATCAACATAACTGTATCCCACGGGCAATGGACTTAATGAGTAAAGAACAATTGTCTCTTGCTGCTCAGCTCCGTGAAAAGCGTCGTAACAGACCTTTGTCAAGAACCGAGGAGAGGAAATTAATGCAGCTATATGTCAAATATCAGTCGGCGGCTTACTTTAATGTTGGATGGACTTGGGAACGGGTTAGGGGATTGTCTTTTGACGAGCTTAAGGATCTGTACCAGAAGATGATCAAGCGTCAAAACACACCGGTTCCTGAACGCTTCGTCTATCGCCCTCCTCCAAGAGTTGTTCCCACCTCTCAACCTGCTGTTGTTCGTGCTTCTTCATCTGATGTTCCTCATGTTACTACTGGTTTTTCATCTGGTGCTGCTACTTCTACTGCTGGTCCTACTACTATACCTTCGGTTGTTCATCCAACTACATCTCCGGTTCCTACCACCACTGAAGCTACTACTACCACCCCTGCTACTCCTGTTGTGGAGCAACCATCACCACCGGTAACTGAACCGCATCCTACCTCCACCGCTGGTGCAGCTGAATTTGATCCTATGGTTGGTTAAGGTCTTGAGACTGCTCATGTTGATACTACTGCTGTTAGGAAGGTAAAGGTTGAATCCTCTTCTGGTGTTCCTTCCCCTTGTCGCTCAATTAGAAAGAAGAAGGCTAGATGTGGTAAGTCTGTTCCTTTTGAGAAGCGTGATCCTGAAACCTTATTGATGTGGCTTCGGATAGTGAGACAGAGGTACCCATGGGTAAGGGTTATATTGTTGCTTGGGAGGTTAATCCATCCCCTATTGTTGCTGGTACATTCACACATCGGATCTCCACCAGTGATGGTTCTGTTCGCTATGTCTCGGGACTGCAAAGTATTTTGACATGGGTGGACCGTCGAGATCTTATGTCGTTATATGGGTTGGTGGATGCTAGAATTCCTACCTCTCCGAGTGAGTTTCACAATATGGGGTGATTTAAAGATGATGCTCGATTCCCTTCCTGATGCTCCTCATTCTGGTGTCTGGAGAGATCAGCCTCGCTGGGTGATCAAGAGGTGGAAACTTTATGCTGGTTGTGGGGTTCATGTATTGGAGTTGGAGACTGGTGCCATAGTGTTCATGCTTACGGATATGGAGTATCCATTGACGATTGCTACTATAGAGGCCATGCTGGAATGTCATCTGCTGATATCCAATACCCCTTCTGGGAATGAATCTACCATGGCTACTACTTTGGTGGAAGGAATTCAAGCTCAGTGGCAAGCTGACAGAGTTGCACCTTCTGGTTTGTGATGGGTATGTTTTTCTTTTTTGTGATTATACTACCATTCTTTTCACCAATCTGTACAGTGACTGGTGACTTACATTATAGTTAAAAAAATATACTTTTTATATAATATCTTCTTATACTTTGAAAATTTGATGGAATTTCACACTTGTACATAATATAATATCTACCTATACTTTTCCATCATAAAATTAGTTTTCATTTGACTGTTTCACACTTGGGCTGTTTTGGAGTTACTTCTGGTGTTGGACCTGGTCCACACAACAAATGGTGCTCAACTCACCATGTCTCACAGACAAGAAAGAGTTGATTCACCATAAGGGTACGACTCTAGTGTGATAGTCAAATCCGTTGATGGTTGCCAGGTTACCCAAAACTGGATGGTTTTCACTTGCCATGGTCCTCGACTGAAAAGTGGCTAATCCAAGGGGGTACGGCTCTTGGTAAAGATCTTATCAAATCCGTTGATAGCTATAATAGCTTGCTCAAAGCTATAGGGTTTTCAGCTCACCGATGCTTAATTGCTAAGAGTTGGCGAGTCCAGAAGGGTACGACTTCTCGTAAAGACATATCAAATCCGTTGATGGCTGGGATGGTTTGCCTATAATCATCAGGGTACCCCCACTCACCATTAATTCACGTTCTAAGAGTTGGGCTAGGTTCTGGTCTCCCAGGGTGATGTTTATTCCACCATAAAGACTGGCTAGCCCAAGAGCGAGCAGCTACTTGGTAAAGGCTCATAAAATCTGCTCATGTTGCTGTGAAGATTCAACAAGATGCAGAATTGTTTCAAGCTTTCAAGAAGCTTCTAGGTGTTCCTTGTTACAGCAGTCTTTATGTTCTTTATGCTGATGGTTATGATGCTGCTGTTTCATTTGCTGTTCCAATCCTCAAGCTGTTTTGCAAGATTTACCAGGAAACTTAAACTCAACAGGTCAAATTCAAGTTTAGGGGAGGATTGTTAGGACCTTTGGAATAGTTATTTGTAATAGGTAGACTAGGAGGTATGTAGTTCCTCCTGGTCCTAGTAGTAGTAGGAGCAATACGTGCTCCTGGTCTTTAGAAAGTCAAACTTTATTATTTAGAGTATTCTGTTAGGATATGCATAAGATATGTTAGGAAACGATATGCATATCAGTTTTACACGTTTTGGTTTATTGATGTATTAGGGTTTCCTTGTAGTATAAAAGGAACCTTAGGCAGAAGGGTTATACACACCTTCATCAAACATTATTCCAGTTTATATTAATATTAGAAATCCTTAGTAAAGGATCAAGTCATTATAGTTATTCTGTTCTTCTTGTTCATAGTATTTGTATTCCGCACTTATACTGTGTGATTTATCTAGAGTCTCTTTGTGAATAGACTTGTGATTACAGAAGTCGTTCACAGTTCCTAACAGGCTGCAAGATCCACATCTAGTGGACCCAACAAAAACACACAAGAATTCACCAAACAAGGTTTTGACCAAAATACATGGATTTTGAAGAAAATCGATGTTGGAGGTGTGTAGAACTAGACAAAAAGTCATGACACAATGATCCTCCATAGTTCTCTTTTGTTCTTGATATATTTGAGAGACACATACATATGAATTATGTAAGCTCATTATGAATAGCAAGAAGCTATGAAAAACGTTTTTAGATTGAATTAACAATGCAAAAACATTTCTCAACCATTTTCGAAAGAACTTTGAGAATTTCAAAAAAGATAGGAGAAGTTTTCCAAAAAAGAGTTTGCAATACTCAATAACTCAAAGAAATAAAATAATCAAAAGAGAAAAAGACTCGATTAATTAAAATGTGCAATTAAGGAATATGTTCCATTAAACCTAGACCTAGGCGCAAGTAATTAAAAGGTTCCCTCTTAAGTGGCTTAGTGAAGATGTCAGCTAAGTTTTCTACCGAGGGCACCTTCTCAATCGAAATGTTCCCCTTTTAAACATTATCCCTAAGGAAATGGTGGCGAATCTCTATGTGCTTAGTTCGGGAATGTTGCACGGGATTCTTGCTAAGGTCTATTGCACCCTTATTGTCGCACATGATGGGAACATCATCAAGAGAAATCCCGTAATCAACAAGCGCTTGCTTCATCCATAGAGCTTTTTGACAAGCCTTACCGACACTCACATACTCGGCTTCCGTGGTGGATATAGCAAGAGCGGTTTGTTTCTTGGAGAACCAAGAAGTTAAACAACAACCCATGAAGGTACAAACTCCACTAGTGCTTTTCCGGTCCACATAGTCTCCCGCATGATCCGAGTCCGCGTAGACAATGGTTTCTACGGCGGTCCCTTTAGGATACCATAATCCTAAATGTATAGTGCCCTTAATGTATCGGAAGATACGCTTAACCGCTTCAAGATGAGAGGTTTTGGGAGCCTCTTGGAAGCGAGCACAAAGGCAAACACTAAACATGATATCCAGTCGACATGCCGTTAGGTACAAAAAACTATCAATCCTACTTCTGTATTTGGTGTTGTCTACCGACTCACAATCATCATCTACGGTGAGTTTAGTACCCGATGCCATAGGGGTCTTCATCGTTCTAGAGTCTTCTAATCTAAATTTCTTTAGCATTTCTTTAACATACTTGGATTGATTAAAGAAAATAACATCGTCCATTTGTTTAATTTAGAGTCCTAAAAAGAAGTTAAGTTCTCCCATCATACTCATTTCAAACTCGTCATGCATGATTTTGGCAAAGTTATCACACCATGATTGACAAGTTGAACCAAATATAATGTCATCAACATATATTTGTACGATAATGAGGTGAGAACCTTTCTTCTTTGTAAAGAGCGTATTGTCTACCATCCCCATGGTAGATACATGTTTTACAAGAAACGCATTAAGTCTATCATACCAAGCTTTGGGTGCTTGTTTAATACCATAAAGAGCTTTCTTAAGCTTGTAAACATGAGCCGGTTTCTCAAAATCAATGAAGCCGGGAGGTTGAGTGATAGGTGTGTAAACACCCATCCTTTTACCACTTAATTCTGGCTAAAACGAGACCAAAACACGTATTTAATATCATTTGTTTGGAATTATGCGTGGTTTTTGTGTTTATTGTGTTTTTAGAGCCAACCGGATGAATATTGAAGAAAACATGGGATTGCACGGGTTTTATGGAAGAAAAAGACTCAAGATGAAGTCTATTGTCCAAGAGATGCAAAATATTTGAAGTCACTGGGCCTATTCGAAGATTTATCGAAGAAAAGGACCAAAGATGGAAGATTTATATAAGTCGAAGAAACTCAAGTCTATTAAACGAAGAAATTAAAAGACGAGTTGAATTTAATCGACGACAAATCCCGAATCAGAATCGAAAACGTCAACTTTTCTGAAAAGACGAGAAGACAAGAAGAACGGGAGAAAGCCCACTTACCAACCAAAGGGGACACCTATATAAAGGGATCCCCTCACACTTTCCATCCGTTTTTTAGTTTTGTTTCTTTTCTCCTTCTTTTTCTCCCTTTTAGTTCGTAGCATCACCAACACCACTAGGGTGTTTGGTGATTTGATCTTTGTTTTTTTTAATCTTGTAATTTTAATCGTGTTTTGTGATTGTTAAAACTTTAATCATCAATACAAGTTCTTGTTAAATCTTTCCATTTCATCTTGTTCATCATCATCTTTTATTTCAAGTTCTTAAGTTCTTATTTGGTTGAGTTTTGATTTTAAAAAGTTGTTGAATTTGTGTTTTTGTGATTGGGATTTGATCCATGTAGTTGGTAGATGATTTGTGGTTAATTTGGTAAAACCTTTTTGCTTATTTAGTTTGATTTTGGATTAAAATGTATTCCCCTGTTCTTCGGTTAAGGTTTCTGATCTTGAGTGTTCCTAGGTTCCGGATGAACAAAACTTCCGGATGAACACAAATGTTTCGAATGAACCAAATGTTCCGAATGAGCTGAAAGTTCCGGATGAACAAATCTTCCGAATGAACAAAACTTCCGCATAAAGCATTTTAGTTAAAAAGTTCCGAATGAGTTTTCCCTTAAAAAGTTTCGAATCAATTTTTAAAAGTTCCGAGTGAATCATCTTGACCAAAAGTTCCGAACCAAGTTCTGGATAAACTTCCAAACGAAGTTCCGAATCAAGTTCCGACTCAAAGTTCCGGGTGAAGGATTTTCCAAAGTTCCGAATCAACTTCCGAAGAAAGTTCCGAACTAACTTCCGAATAAAGTTCCGCATGAAGGATCTGAGTAAAGTTCCGAGTGAAGGGTCATTATAAACTTCCGGATGAAGGTTCCGAGTTAAGTTCCGAACGAAGTTCCGGATCAAGGGTTCCGAGTAAACTTCCGGGTGAAAACTTCCGAATCAAGGTCAAACTTCCGAATTAATTTTCTTTGTGTACTCTTAAGTGTTACTGTTCATTACTGTTTCTTCAGTTCAACTTATATTTTAATTTTAATTTTAATCTTAATTTTAATTCAAGTTTAATTAATTGTTATTATTATAATTGCTTTTAGATTTGAGTTTACATTTTAGAGCATTTAACATTTAGTAGATTAGAAAATCCAAACCCCCTTTTTAGTAACCAAGAACAATCATTCCACTTAGAACCGAGATCAGTTCGAGAGGACTGAGAGAATATAGAAGAACCCATTGAAAATCAATACATTAAAATGGCGCCGCTGCCGGCTCTTCTCGTTAAGATCAAAAGTTTTTTGTGAGAACTTGGATTTTGGGATCCGTTCCCCGTGAACGTTACTTTTTCTTAAAAATCTTCAAAAACACAAAAAAATATAAAATTTTCAAAAAATCCTAAAAATTAAAAAACATAAAAACCAAAAATATTTTTGCTTTGTTTTTTCTCTTGTTAGTTCTTTTGCAGGTGTATGCGCACTCGATCAACGTCTTATCAAGAGACCGAGCCTCTCGATAACTTAGACATGGCCGGTGTACAGAACAACAACAACATACCACCTCCAAACAACAATAATAACAACAACAACCCACCTTTCAACAACATGAATAATAACAACAACAATGAGCCTCAACCGAATAATCGCCCGATGATTGAACTGCTGCAAGCTCATGTAGATGGCAACACTGATCCAATTGTTATACCAGCAATTGCAGCCAACAATTTCGAGCTCAAATCAGGCTTTATCTAGATGGTCTTCGCTCAACCATTCTTGGGGCGTACCATTGATGATCCACACGACCACATCAAGAGATTCTTGCAACTCACTAACACGGTCAAGTTCAATGGTGTTCCACAAGAGGTTATCAGGTTACAACTTTTTCCCTTTTCTTTAGAGGGACAAGCCCGGCATTGGCTTGCTAAGGAACCGCCACAGAGTATTCTCTCGTGGACGGATTTGGAAACCAAGTTTATCAATTACTTTTTCCCACCCTCTCGTACTACCGCTTTGCGGAATGAAATCATAAATTTTGAACAAAAGTACGATGAGTCGTTCAGTGAATCTTGGGATCGTTTTAAAGATCTTTTAAGAAAATGCCCACAACATGGTTTTACCAAAGTACATCAAATTAATACTTTTTACAATGGTTTAAGCATGAGTGACCAAGATTCACTAAACAGTGCCTCGGGGGGTAATCTTTTGGCTAAGACTTCCAATGCTGCTTGGGATATCATTGAGAATAAGTCTCGTGTGCAAACCAAGAGTGTTAGGACCAATGTCGCTAGTGCTAGCACTAGTGACAACGAAAAGAGACTGGACAAAATCACTATGCTTCTTGAATCGCTTGTCACCCACACCGTTAACAACAACAACAGCAGCAATGCTAAAAATGCTCAAGTCAATGCTGTCACCCAACCATGCGAGATATGCGGGGGTCCTCACTCTTACACCACTTGTACTGCCACCCAAGACTACCCTTCTGAGAATATGAATGCAGCTTATGGCACCTATCCTCAACCTGCTTATCAAGCTAGACCTCAAGGTGACCGTAATTTGCTTAGCTATCGCTCCAACAACTATCTTTCTCCACCCGGTTTTCCTCCAAACAACCCAAACCAACAACAAAACCTCAATCGCCCTCCTCAACAACAACAACCACCTCGTACACCATACATTCCACCTCACAAGCAGCAACAACCACATCAACGAAACAACCAAGTCTACCAGCAACCTGCTTATCAACCACCCGCATACAATGCTCCTCCCAACCAACCCACCGCTCTTCACCAAGAAGTGGAAACTTATATGAGGACTAACGATGTGATAGTGGGAAATCTTCATAGGGAAGTGCTCAACCTGAAAGCCGACCTGGTCAAACAAGGGAACGATTTGAGAGCCGACATGAGAAATACGTTGGATAGCCAAAAAATGACTTGAAGAACATGATGGCTAGTTTTTTCCAAGGTAATCAACCCTCTTCTTCGGGTACTCTTCCGAGTAACACCGTTGCGAATCCAAGAGGGGAGATGAAAGCAATCACTACTCGCAGTGGCAAAGGTACCAAGGAACCCGAGCTTCCTATACCTCCACCGGTGGTTGTGACTAAGGAGAACGAGTCACCTGCTCCTATTCCTCATCCTTCTCCTTCCCCTATTTCTCCACCTCTTCCTTCTACCCCTCCTCCACCCAAGGATGTGTGTGATCCTATTCTTCCAAAGCCTTCCTCTTCTTCCAATATACCTTATCCATCTAGGTTGAGGAAAGAGAAAATGTTTAAAGATCTTCTGAGCGACAAGGAAAAGCTTTTTGATATTGCCAACACCCAACTTAATGAGAACTGCTCTGCAGTGCTCTTAAGGAAATTGCCAACCAAGCTTGGTGATCCAGGTCGTTTCTTAATCCCTTGCAATTTCCCGGGAGTAGAGAATTGCATGGCCCTAGCCGATCTAGGTGCCAGTATTAATCTAATGCCTCTAAGCGTTTGGAAGCAATTATCTCTCCCTGAGCTAGTCCCCACCAAAATGACTTTGGAATTAGCTAACCGTACGGTTGCTTATCCAGTGGGGATAGCCGAAGATGTCTTTGTAGGAGTCGACAAATTCACTTTTCCTGCCGATTTCGTCGTCGTCGACTACGAGATGGACCCTCGTGTTCCCTTGATCGTGGGTCGTCCATTCCTGAGGACCGGTCGCACTCTCATCGATGTTGAAGCCGGTGAGCTTATCATGAGAGTGGGTGACGATAAAATTGTCTTCAACATGGGAAAGTTGTCTAAACAACCTTATTCATACGAGAGTGTTAATTGTATTGACGTTCTTGACGAGGCTTGTGAAGAACACTTCAAAGATGCTTGTAAAAGTATTCCTACCTCTCTTCCCAATGTTGAAACCGTTTCCTCTATTGATTCATCACTGTCTCTATTTGGAGAAAGTGATTTGTTTTGGAACAATCTTGAAGACACCATAGGAGATGTGAATTTAGCTACTGATGATTCTCCCACCGATGGGAATGACGACATGCATTTCTTTGACAACCTTCTCAACGAAGACAATCTTTCTCCTCCATCTCCCACGGTTATTGCTATCGATACTCCGACTTTGAATACGCCTCCCGTCGAAAATCCTCCGGATTTAGAACTTAAGGAGTTGCCGCCCCACCTCGAGTATGTGTTCCTTGAAGAAGAGAAGAAGTCGCCCGTCATTATCGCGAAGGACTTGAAGGAAGAAGAAAAATCTCGCCTCATTGCCGTGCTTAAAGATCATAAGAAGGCGATTGCTTGGAAAATTTCTGATATTCGCGGAATTGATCCTCACTTCTGCACACACAAAATTCTCATGGAGGACGACTTTAAGCCCACAATTCAAAGCCAACGAAGGGTGAATCCAAAAATACATGAAGTCATCAAAACAGAGGTTATCAAACTTCTTGATGCGGGTATGATTTACCCTATTTCGGATTCACCATGGGTTAGTCCAATCCATTGTGTGCCCAAGAAGGGCGGAATAACCGTTGTTCCCAATGAACACAACGAGTTGATTTCCACTCGTCTCGTTACTGGGTGGAGAGTTTGTATAGACTACCGCAAACTCAATGATGCCACGAGAAAGGATCATTTCCCTCTACCTTTTATGGACCAAATGCTTGAACGTTTAGCGGGTAATGAATATTACTGCTTTCTTGATGGTTTCTCGGGTTATTTCCAAATACCCATCGATCCCCAAGATCAAGAGAAGACTACATTCACTTGTCCCTATGGCACATTTGCGTACAAAAGGATGCCTTTTGGCTTATGTAATGCCCCCGGGACTTTCCAAAGGTGCATGTTAGCTATCTTCCACGACATGGTTGAACAAACCATGGAAGTCTTCATGGATGATTTCTCGGTCTTCGGGGATTCCTTCTCTTCTTGCCTTGCCAATTTGGAACGTATGCTTAAGCGGTGCGAAGACACTCGCCTTGTTCTGAATTGGGAAAAATGCCATTTTATGGTAAAAGAAGGCATCGTGCTAGGACACAAAATTTCCAAAGCCGGTCTTGAAGTAGACCGTGCTAAAGTCGATGTTATCGCTAAGTTGCCTCCACCTTCAACCGTGAAGGGTGTGAGAAGTTTTCTGGGTCATGCGGGCTTCTACCGTCGATTCATCAAAGATTTTTCTCAAATCGCTCGCCCGATGACCCACCTCTTGGAAAAAGATACTCCTTTTATCTTTTCCAAAGAGTGTCTTGAAGCCTTCAACTCGCTTAAGGATAAGCTAACTAAGGCACCCGTCTTGGTTACCCCTAATTGGGAGATTCCCTTTGAGTTGATGTGTGATGCTAGTGATTTTGCTATTGGAGCGGTTCTAGGACAAAGAGTGAACAAACACTTCCAACCAATCGATTACGCTAGCAAGACAATGACGGGGGCACAATTGCATTATACGACAACCGAAAAAGAGCTTTTAGCTGTTGTATATGCCTTTGAAAAATTTCGCCCCTATCTTGTCCTTTCCACCACAATCGTTTACACCGATCATTCCGCGTTGAAGTACTTGTTGACAAAGCAAGATTCCAAACCAAGACTTCTTCGCTGGGTTTTGCTTCTCCAAGAATTCAAAATCGAAATTCGCGATAAAAAAGGAGCGGAAAACCTAGCCGCGGACCATCTCAGTAGACTTGAGGATCCTTACCAAGGGGATCATCCGAACAAAGAAATCAATGATTCTTTTCCCTTGGAGACCTTAATGTCTATCAATTCGAATTCTGATAAAACCCCGTGGTTTGCGGACATTGCAAACTACTTGGCGGGTGGAATTCTTGTTGACGGGTTAACATCCCAACAAAAGAAGAAGTTCTTCAAAGACATTAAGACTTACTTTTGGGATGACCCGTATCTATTCAAACAATGTGCCGACTTGATTATTCGCCGATGTGTTGATGGACCGGCAGCTTTAGAAATCCTTGACGCTTGCCACAAAGGACCCACTGGTGGTTACTTTGGTCCCAACTACACCGCTAAAAAGTGTTTGATTCGGGATTTTATTGGCCCTCCATATATCGTGACGCTCACAATATGGTTAAACGCTGTGATGTTTGCCAAAAACAAGGCACGATCACACATAAAGACGAGATGCCTCAGAATTTCATTCAAGAATGTGAAATCTTTGATGTTTGGGGTATCGACTTTATGGGGCCATTCCCTTCCTCTAAAGGAAACAAATACATCCTTGTAGCCGTTGACTACGTTTCTAAGTAGGTTGAAGCCAAAGCTTTACCTACTAATGACGCAAGGGTGGTTTGTAACTTTTTGAAAGCTCTATTCGCTAGATTCGGTGTGCCTCGCGCCATTATTAGTGATCGTGGGACTCATTTTTGCAATGACCAATTTGCTAGAGTCATGGCTAAGTATGGTGTAAATCATCGTCTTTCCACAGCCTACCACCCACAAACTAATGGCCAGGCTGAAGTATCCAACCGAGGACTAAAGCGAATTCTTGAAAGAACCGTGGGAGAGCATCGTGCCTCATGGGCTGATAAACTTGATGATGCTTTGTGGGCTTTTCGTACTGCATACAAGACTCCGATTGGTTGTACACCATATCGTCTCGTGTACGGGAAAGCGTGCCACCTCCCCATTGAGTTGGGACACAAGGCTTACTGGGCCTTGAAGTGGGCTAATTTTGATATTAACAAAGCCGGTGACCTACGCAAGATCCAACTCAATGAGCTGAATGAACTCCGGAATGAGGCTTATGAAAATTCTTTGATCTATAAGGAGAGGACTAAGCTCATTCACGACTCTAAGATTAAAAACCGAGAGTTACATGTTGGAGACAAAGTCTTACTTTTTAACTCTCGGTTGAAAATCTTTTCGGGCAAGCTGAAATCTCGTTGGTCCGGCCCATTCACCATTGCCCAAATCTTTCCATATGGTACTCTCGAGCTCGCTCAACCTGATGGACCGAATTTTAAGGTGAATGGCCAACGAGTGAAGTTGTACTTTGGTGAGGACACCTCTCAGGAGGTGATTCCATCCCTCACCACGTTCCCCATGAACTAATTTTGGGTCGAGTCAAGCTCGTGACTCGGTTATCAAAAACAAGCGCTCCTCGGGAGGCAGCCCGAGTATCTATCCTTTTATGTTTTTACCTCCTAAGTGTAGGGGGACCTCCATAGGTTCTTTGTCTTTGTGTGGTGATGTGATTATAGGGATAAGTGCACTCTTGGAATCTCTGAAGAACCGTGCTCCCGTGTTATCCGAAATCCAGTTCTATCTCTCAACTATCGTGATTCAATTTTCTTCATACTCACATTTGAAATTGATCACTTTAGTCGTCTCTTCCTTAACTTGAGTTAACCAACGTGCACAATGTCATAAGTGTAGGGGGGACTTCTCCCACATGCTTAAACATTGAGGACAATGTTTATCTTAAGTGTAGGGGGGGACTTCTATCGAAGTTTTAAGTTTTAAGTGGACTTTTCCATGAAAATGCCTTCATTTAACCGGAAAATCATCTTTTTCAACATTTTTCAAATTTTTTATTAACTTTGGCCATTTAGTCGTAATTTTTAAATTTTCTCGTTGCTTTCGTATGTATATATCCCTCAATAAAGTCAAAAATATTAATAAAGTGGTGTAGCTAGTTTAGAAATCTTTGACATATTAGGCCCGTTGCGTTTATTTTGACTCAACCCGAATAGACTTACCCAAGTTTGTTCTAGCTAGTATCCTTAACCATGTAGACCTTAATTGGTTTATTAGTCTAAGTATCCACGAGTCTCATAACTTGAGATTTTAAATTGTGGAGAACGAGAAATGATAGAGTCAATTATAAGTCGGTATTCTTGCACAAGCTCACTTGGTGAAATTATTTGCCTATTCTCCCATCACTTGCTAATAAATTATCTGCAATAAGTAAGGTCGTATGATTTGAAAAGTTACTTAGCTTCTAGCCCAAGATCGTTTAAAAGTTGCTCAGTAATGATAAGAGTTCATAGCCAAGGCATAACTTATGAAGCGGGGCGCGAAGATTGGCGAGTCCGAAAAGGCCCTAACAAGGCATGAGGATTCCATTTTATTGCTAAAGATCCAAGGTGATGTGAAAAGCATTATTCCCAAAGTCAATATGAAGGATCAAGACTCACGACGAAAAGCAATCAACTCCCATAAAGATCATGGAGAAGTCTATCCGAAAAGACCCTAACAAGGTATGAGGATAAATAGATCCAAGTCCGAAAAGGAGGCGGATCGTTGTATCTCAAAATCCCAAATAGAGATTGAAGAAATAATCATGAAGTCGTGGTCAACAAAGTTGGAGTACCTCTCAAAAGTCTCCAAGTGAAGAAACTCTATGAACGATGAGAAGACCAATATCTCAAGCACGTCTCTCAAGATATGAAGTATGAAGTACATGCCAAATATCGGCCCGAGAAAGGTCTCAAATCGTGAACCAAGTTATGCCAAGATATGAACTTTTTGATATCCCGAGAAGCAGTTTTAAGAGATTTTGTCCTTTAGCTAACTATTGATCAAATCGTCCTACTTTGCTTTCAGCCTAAATAAACTATCGAAATAAGTCCAATAATGCATCTTCATGATCATTCTAAGACAAAAAAAAAAATATAAGAGATACACCTAGGAATAAGGGAGTTTAAGCATATAATTAAGCCATGTGTGTAAGTGTCTGAATTGCTAACTTATAATAACAATGATCTCGTTTTTAAGCTTAGTTTGGGGAACGTGGAACTTGAGGGTGATAAATCTTCGCAACACCGAAGCCCTAATGTAAGTCATTGATTTCTTTGCAAGTTATTTCCATGTAGCTATTTTCAACTGAAAATGGTTTTCTATCCTTTTGTTTCCTTTAAAGTTTAATTTCTTTTAAGTACTTTAATTTTTGTTTAGTAATGTTTTAATAAGGCCAAGGTTGATTGATTATGAGAAAAGTGTAAATTTGCGTTATCACTAAGCATTGCATGAGGGCATGGCAATGGTTAAGTGTAGGGGATTTGATAGGTGTGTAAACACCCATCCTTTTACCACTTAATTCTGGCTAAAACGAGACCAAAACACGTATTTAATATCATTTGTTTGGAATTATGCGTGGTTTTTGTGTTTATTGTGTTTTCAGAGCCAACCGGATGAATATTGAAGAAAACATGGGATTGCACGGGTTTTATGGAAGAAAAAGACTCAAGATGAAGTCTATTGTCCAAGAGATGCAAAAGTTTTGAAGTCACTGGGCCTATTCGAAGATTTATCGAAGAAAAGGACCAAAGATGGAAGATTTATATAAGTCGAAGAAACTCAAGTCTATTAAACGAAGAAATTAAAAGACGAGTTGAATTTAATCGACGACAAATCCCGAATCAGAATCGAAAACGTCAACTTTTCTGAAAAGACGAGAAGACAAGAAGAACGGGAGAAAGCCCACTCAGCAACCAAAGGGGACACCTATATAAAGGGATCCCCTCACACTTTCCATCCGTTTTTTAGTTTTGTTTCTTTTCTCCTTCTTTTTCTCTCTTTTAGTTCGTAGCATCACCAACACCACTAGGGTGTTTGGTGATTTGATCTTTGTTTTTTTTAATCTTGTAATTTTAATCGTGTTTTGTGATTGTTAAAACTTTAATCATCAATACAAGTTCTTGTTAAATCTTTCCATTTCATCTTGTTCATCATCATCTTTTATTTCAAGTTCTTAAGTTCTTATTTGGTTGAGTTTTGATTTTAAAAAGTTGTTGAATTTGTGTTTTTGTGATTGGGATTTGATCCTTGTACTTGGTAGATGATTTGTGGTTAATTTGGTAAAACCTTTTTGCTTATTTAGTTTGATTTTGGACTAAAACGTATTCCCCTATTCTTCGGTTAAGGTTTCTGATCTTGAGTGTTCCCAGGTTCCGGATGAACAAAACTTCCGGATGAACACAAAAGTTCCGAATGAACCAAATGTTCCGAATGAGCTGAAAGTTCCGGATGAACAAATCTTCCGAATGAACAAAACTTCCGCATAAAGCATTTTAGTTAAAAAGTTCCGAATGAGTTTTCCCTTAAAAAGTTCCGAATCAATTTTCAAAAGTTCCGAGTGAATCATCTTGACCAAAAGTTCCGAACCAAGTTCCGGATAAACTTCCGAACGAAGTTCCGAATCAAGTTCCGACTCAAAGTTCCGGGTGAAGGATTTTCCAAAGTTCCGAATCAACTTCCGAAGAAAGTTCCGAACTAACTTCCGAATAAAGTTCCGCATGAAGGATCTGAGTAAAGTTCCGAGTGAAGGGTCATTATAAACTTCCGGATGAAGGTTCCGAGGTAAGTTCCGAACGAAGTTCCGGATCAAGGGTTCCGAGTAAACTTCCGGGTGAAAACTTCCGAATCAAGGTCAAACTTCCGAATTAATTTTCTTTGTATACTCTTAAGTGTTACTGTTCCTTACTGTTTCTTCAGTTCAACTTATATTTTAATTTTAATTTTAATCTTAATTGTAATTCAAGTTTAATTAATTATTATTATTATAATTACTTTTAGATTTAAGTTTACATTTTAGAGCATTTAATATTTAGTAGATTAGAAAATCCAAACCCCCTTTTTAGTAACCAAGAACAATCATTCCACTTAGAACCGAGATCAATTCGAGAGGACTGAGAGAATATAGAAGAACCCATTGAAAATCACTACATTATTGAGCCACATATACCTCCTCATTGATCAAACCGTTAAGAAATGCACTCTTTACATCCATTTGTTGAAGCTTAAAGTCTAAGGCAGAAGCGTAGGCTAAAAGGATTCTAATGGATTCTAATCTTGCTACGGGTGCGTATGTCTCATCATAATTAATACCTTCTTGTTGATTATAGCCTTGAGCTACAAGTCTAGCCTTGTTACGAGACACAACACCATTCTCGTCTAACTTATTCCTATATACCCATTTGGTTCCTATGATGGTCGAACTTCTAGGTGGAGGCACAAGTTCCCAAACGTCATTAGCAATGAATTGATTCAATTCTTCTTACATGGCGATGACCTAACTCTCATCCATCAAAGCTTCTTTAACATTCTTTGGTTCAATCAAGGAGACAAAACAAAAGAAGTTACTTTGATTTTGGACTTGAGATCTTAGGGTCCTTTGATTTAATTCGCCTATGACGTTGTCGAGAGCATGACCTTTGACTCCTTAATGTTTACTCCCTTTTCAACACTAAGGTCTTCAACTCCTATGTTTCTAACATCTTTGCCATTAACTATGTCTATTTCATCCAAGTCATCATCTACCAAAGGTGGTGTCTTAGATGAAGGAGGGGTTTCATCAAATGTCACGTTAAGTGATTCTTCAATTACACCTGAGGTTCTATTGAGGACTATGTAGGCATTGCTAGTTTTTGAATAACCTAAAAAGATACCTTCGTAACACTTTGGGTCGAACTTAGTAAGGTAATCTTTGGTGTTGAGAACGAAGCACTTGCCTCCAAACACCCTAAAGTGTTCCATTGAGGGCTTCTTACCTTTAAGAATCTCATAGGGGGTCATTCCTAGGAAAGGTCGAATAAGAATTCAGTTGAAAATATAGGTCGATGTGTCCATGACATTGCACCAAAATTTTTGAGGCAAAGATTTCTCATTTAACATCGTCCTACTCATCTCTTGGATGGTCCTATTCTTCCTTTCAACTACCCCATTTGATTGTGGAGTGCGAGGATCCGAGAAGTTATGGGTAATACCATGAACTTCACAAAAGGCACCGAATTACACTTCATTATCAAATTCCCTACCATGATCCGTCCTAATAGAGACAATTGAACATCCTAGTTGATTTGAATTCTTCGACTAAAGGTTTTGAAGTGATCGAATGCTTCATTCTTAGACGCCAAAAATTTAGTCCAAGTGAATCTAGAATAGTCATCAACTATAACTAGGGTATAAAGGTTACCTCCATAACTCCGTATGGCGGAAGGTTTAAAGAGATCCATATGTAGGAGCCCTAAGCACCGAGAGGTCGAAACCAAATTCTTGGCTTTGTGACTTGAGTGAACTTGCTTCCGAGTTTGAAAGCATAACAAAAGTGACTATCAAACTTCATATTGGGGAGATGTCTTACCAACTCCTTAGAGACTAAAGATTGAATTAAACGCATATTAGCGTGACCTAATCTCCAATGCCAAATAGTAGAACTATCATCTAAAGTCTCTAAACATAAGTTGTCCTATGAGTACCTATTGACCTTCATGACATAAAGCCCATGCTTTCTAACACCTTTTCCAATGACCTTTCCATCTTTTACGATTTCACTGTCATATTCCGAAAAGATGACCTTACACTTATTGTCACAAATTTGACCTATACTTAGAAGGTTAAAACCTAAGTTATCTACATGCTCTACGTTTTCTATGGTCATAAAGTCAAGAGAGACCGTATCTTTGCCAATGATATTACCACGTCGATTACTTGCGAATCTAACATTACCTCCATCATATGCTTTGTAGTGCGAGAACAAACTTCGATTACCCGTCATGTGTTTAGAACAACCACTATCCTTAATCTACTCGTCGGGCTCTAAATCGATTCCCAAGCACATCTAGGTAACAACACACAAGATCAAACATTTGGTCCCCAATATCTCATGGGTCCAAAGTTGTTAGTTCCGAACATCCCTTGCATTTGGTTGGGATACATGAATGGAGGAGACATCCCCCATGGGGAAAAGTATTGTTGTTGAAAATTGTTCCAATTCATATGGCCATTTTATTGTCCATAGTTTCTCCTATGTGTCTTTGATCTTGATCTAGCATTATTGTTATTCCTTTTAGGTGTTGGAGTTTTAATTCTAGGTCGTGATTTAGCTTGATCATCTCTTTTTGGTGTAGGTGTTCTACTTCTAGGTTTAGACTCATTTCGTACTCTTGGAGGAGTAGATGTTTGTCTAGATAAGTTTCTAATTCCTATTAGAGGTTTACTCAAGCACTTGTAGAATTTATCTAGTGTAGGCTTTTCAAGAATAGGTACTTTGACCTTGTTAATAAGAATATGCTTTGGCCCTTCACCTAAAATAGACTTTTCAGAAAGTTCAGGATTTTCAAAAAAACTATCTTCTGTCCGTGGTTCTTTAGCTCCACCCGCGGTTCCATAGCAATAAGGAACCACACCATATACTGGCGAACCGCGTACAGGGGTGCGCTTTTCTGAAAACGTAACTTGTTTTGGTTCACTAGTTGATGCTTTATTACTGTTATATCCCAACCCAAGTCTTTCTTTAGAATGAATTTGTTTGTTCAACATATCATCAAGAGCACTAGTACCTTTCATGAACTTTTCCAATTTAATGGAGGTACTCTTGAGATCTTCATTCTCTTGTCTAAGGTTTTCACATTTTAAACAACCTAAATCAACTTCTTTGTTTTTCTCAAGCTTAGCTAATTTCTCTCTTAGCTCACTAATCTCATTTTAAAGCTTGGTTCTAGTTGATTTTAGCAATTTGTTCTTTTTAATGAATTTAAGGCTAAGCTTATGTAAATTATCGTATTGGCCTTCTAATTTGTTAACATCTAGAGAAGAACTATCATTTCTATAATAATCGGTTTCGGAATGTACCTCTTTAGAAGTGTGAGCCATAAGACATTTCTCATCTTTGGGGTTGTCATCAACATCTTCACCGCTATCGCTCCATGAACCTCAAACGAACGTCGTGTGGTTCTTGTCGCGTGAAGGCTTAGGACAATCACCGATGAAATGATTCGGATCACCACATCTAAAGCATTTCCTATCACCTTTATCATCTTTGGCAAATCGGTTTTTGGAGAAGGGTTTCTTGTTGTTGTTTGGTTGCCTCACGTGTTGACCTCGTCTCTTGAAGAACTTCTTAAAGTCTCTAACCGCCATGGCATATTCCTCATCATCACTATCCGAGGAGCTTTCATGGTCACTTTGCGCCTTCTTGGCCTTAAGTGCAAGAGACTTTCTTTAACTCTTGGTTTTCACCATTTCCGAGTCCTTCAAAATTATCATCTCATGAACTTTCAAGTTGCCAATGAGTTCATCGAGTGATAATTTGGCGAGATCCTTTGATTCTTCAATCGCCGTGACTTTAGCTCTCCATTTTGGATGCAACGCCTTAAGAAACTTCCTAACATTGTTCTTGATAGAAAAACCTTCATCAAGTGATTTTAGACTAGTAATAATAGTGTTAAATCTAGCAAATGCACTATCAATAGTTTCATCTTCTAAGATGACAAATTGTTCATATTGTTGAACAAGAAGATCGATTTTGCTTTCTTTGACTTGGCTATTACCTTGGTGGGTTATTAAAAGAGTGTTCCAAATATCTTTAGCGGTATCATCCATAAAAATCCTTTCGTACTCTTTCTTTGGTAAAGCATTATAAATCACCATTTTAGCCTCATTATTTTTAGCAAGTTTCCTTTTAGTGTCATCATTAGCTTTGTCAAAAGTGACTATCTCTTTGCTTTTAGAAACTTCATTATATATTTTTTTGAACGGCAAATTTTTATTAAAACTAGCAAGATGCTAGAACCAACATTACAAACAAATTAAACTAGGGTTTTTAAGCCAAGACTCCCAAGAGAAAACTCTATTACAACGACTAGAACACCAATTAAACGACAGTGAAACAATGTCATCAAAAAGGACCGATCTTCTTGGAGGAGAATCATCAAAAACTAACCGATTACGAAACATCCAAATAGACCACCATGCCACATAAAACACGCCTTCCACCATCGCATTAACTTTCAGCGGGAGACGAATAGACACAAACTAATCCTTCCAATCCTGGATGGACAATAACCCTTGGAGAGGTAAAATCAAATCCCACCATCTACATATCTTTCCCAACACAATCTTGGCCATCTCACAACAGAAAAACAAATGTTGTATGGTTTCATCAGAAGAATTACATACCGGACATAGACTGTTATCTAGAAGGACACCACGATGAAGAATATTAGATCTCGTTGGCAAAGCATTACGAATTGATAAGGCAAAAAATCACCATGGGTAATAACATGCCAAAGATCTAAATCTTTTGATTTCACATAAGTCTCAAATCAATTTTTCCAATAAATAAAACTATCGGTTTCAAAAAGAGGTGGTCTTTGCATAGATTGCCCTTCTAAATACTTGTTGGAATCCATAGATCGATTCAAGTTTTAAAATACAATATACTTTAAAAAGTCTTGAGCAACCACGCTTTGATACCAATTGTAGAAACTAGAAGGGGGGGGGGGGATTATATAGTTTCTTAAATTTACTTGTTAAAAGATGGTTTTTAAAAATCCTTTTCAAAAACTCAGGCTTGAGTATTTATGTAAAACCTTCTTATACACAATATGAACAAGGTAGAGTGCAACTAAACTATAATAAGTGTGTAAACACTTATCCTTTTACCACTAGAATTAATGAAAAACAAGACCTAATCATGTGTTTAATATCGTAAAAGTCAGAATTACGCGTGGTTTTGTGTCTCTATGTGAATAGGTACAAAAGATCAAAAGGAAAGAAAACACGGGATTTCACGGCCAATTGTTGAAGAAAAGTCAAAGTCAAAGAACCAAAAGTGCAAAAATTCCAAAGATCACGAAAACTGGCAAAATCGACACGGGTTTTGAAGAAAAGATCAATGAAGCCAAATACAAGTCCGTTTTTAGTGGAATTAACCTTTTGAAAGATATTTGGGCCTTGTGGGTCCCACATTGGATTAATGGGCTCAAAAGCCCATTTATGGAGCAAGATATCTACTTTTTTACCAAAAGCCCATTAAAAAGCCCATATCACTCTAATTTGATACGGATGAAATAAAATGGGCCAAAAGCCAAAATGGCAAGTTGTTAGTAAACATGGGACGTGTTCTTGGGCCTTTGAAAACCCATTAGGGTTATTCACTCATAACCGGTTACAAGGAAAAGATATAAATGTTTTGGTCAACGTTTCAACCACTTAACACACACATTCACACATTTATTTACTCTTCGATAGAAACAATGCCTTTCATCTCTTTCACCCCAAATAAACCAGACCTTCACTATTTACCCAAACCCTAACCAAGATAAAAATTGGGGCTTTTATTGAGTAAAGGAGCGTGTATATACACGCGTCTCTAATTAATTCCCATGAATACCAGAGCTAGAAGATGGGTACTAACCAGTGACGTGGCTCATCTCTCTCATGTGATTGGCTAATACACATCACTCTCCTCAATCATCCAATCATCTAAATACACATAAGCATCGAAGAAACACAAGAAACACACATCCAATCCAACCTGGCGATCCATGTGCACGAGAATGAGTTTCAACCGTAGATCAAGAAAAAGAGAGAGAAAAGATGGATTGCACGGTTGAGATTCGAGATCTGCTCAACAAATCTTCATCAACAAGTTTTAGAGTTTGCCTATAAAACCCCCTCATTCTGTAATTTTTAGTTTGTCCTATTTTTTATTTTCCTAGTTATTATGCTAAATTAGTTTTTAGGATATTTGTAATTTTCCTTTTCAGTATTGTAATCATTTTTTATTATTAATAAAAGTTTCTTTAAGTTTAATATAATTCGTGCCTTATTTTCTATTTTAAATTTAATATTGCAAATTGTTCTTTAAAATCTGTTTAGTTATAATAATGATAAAATTATTTAATCAAGTTAAATAATAGCTTTGTTTTAGATAATTGAAAATAATTGTGGTTGATAAACTTTCCCACTGGAAGTTTATATTAAATCTGCTCATCTGATGGTGTTGACGGGTTTGTTTAAAGGCGAAAGGTGGTTTTGATTCGGTTCATTAAGGAGGCTCAACGCCTTCCTTCTTCTCAAAAGCTTTCTACAATAGGTTTCATCCAATTTATTTTTATGTTATAAATATTTTTAGTTTAATATGTTTGTTTTGTTTATCTGCTTTTGTTTAAGCTGTTATAAATTTGAGTTTGAGTTTAGGGCTTATTTGAGTAAATTAGTTAGTGTTATAGATAAATCTGTCTTATCTAGGATTTATATTTTGCTTTGAGTCTGCTATTTGGAATTGCCTTGTTTAGATTTGCTGAGATTTATATCAGTTACTGAATGTTTATTTTATTCCGATTATTTGCCTTTGCTTTGAGTAGTTGCTTTGTTTGGATATTGGATAACTGATTAGTCGAAGCTGCTTTTGTTTTAAGTTGATCTGAGTTTTAGAGTTTAGTTGATTTGATTTGAACTTGTTATAGGAAGTAGCTATAATACAAATAGGAGTTTTTAGTTATCTGTTTTATTAAGAGTTTTAAAATTAATTTGAGTATTATAGTTTCTGATTTAGTCTTACTGCTTATTAAGACTGTTGATTTGTTTACCTGCTAGCTGTATCGATTTGATTATATTGTTGAGATTTGGTTGCTATATTATGCATTTGATAGTTTGAGCCTTTGCTGGTTACTTATTTTGTTGTTTTATTGTCTATTATTGCTGTTATATTTGAGCCAACAGACTCTTTTAGTCTGTGTGGCTATTATTTAAATTTTATGTCCAAATTAGCAGCCATCGAGTCACTCCTGTGACCTTGTTTGGTGTTTCAGCTTTCAAAAATAAATAGCTAAAAAAAATCACCAAAAAGTCCACAACTGGACTCGAACCCGTGACCTCTAGGATAACAACCAAACACACTTACCATATGTTCTAGCTCTTCTTTGTGTTTTAATATAGCCTCTTTAGTTAATATAGTTTTTTTACTAGGCTGTCAGTTCTACGTTTCATTCAAATATAAGTTTTTCATTTAAAATTAAATTTTATATATTTAGTTTATTAAATTCCTTTTATAAAGTTCCAACATAACAAAAATATAAAAAAAATATTTTATTACTTTTAGAAATTTAAATTGTTTTTAAATTTGGTTATTAAATAAGTTAGTTTTTAATTAATTTAGTTTTATATAAAATTAGTTTAAATAGATTTTGTTAAATTAAAAAGTGAGAGTAATTTCTTTTTAATAGATTAAATTAGATTTAAGTTTTGTTTAAATTTTAAATAGTTTTTAAATTTGTTTTATTTTAAATAGTCTACATTAGTTTATAATTCTAAATAGTTAAGTTTTAGTTAATTTAATTAGTTTAAAAATCTTTAATAGTTTTAAATTAGTTTAATTAGTTTTAATAAAGATTTTTAATAGTGTAAAAGTATTTTTCTTTTTAAATAGATTATATAGTTTTTAGTTTTAAATACCAATCAAGTTTTATTAACCAAGAACAATTGATCTCTACGTATAAATTGGATATCAATTCGAGTCGAGTCGAGGAACGAAAAATAGAGATAAAAAGAATTGACAAAATTCCTACATTAAATTGGCGCCGCTGCCGCTTCGCTCGTTACGATTGACGATTTTTCGTGAGAAGCTTTGGATTTTGGGATCCGTTCATTTTGAACGTTACTTTTCTTGTTAAAAAATCAAAAACATAAAAAAAAATCAAAAACTTAAAAATGTAAAAAAAATAAAAATCATCAAAAGCAAACTCTTTCCTAAGATTTGCACCAAAAAAATTAAAAAATCCAAAAGTAATACTTTTCCTAAAGTATTACACCAAAAATATTACGTATTATTGTTATTTTTCTTATTTCGATTTCTTTCGCTTTTTATTGTGAATATATATTTTTCTAAAAAAATATAAAAAGATTTTTCTTTTACTATATTATATTACGTAGAACAATTAATTTACCTATTTTACAAATAAGACCTTAGTTGGGATTTCATCACCTAGCTATTGTATTCGAATCCTAAACGAAAAAATCAAGGCAAAATAGATAAATACTAGTAAGAAGTTTGAACTTGATTTATACAAACTATAAGGTGGGTATAATGCGACGCGCTATAAAAGGCCGTATAAGGAAAAAGGTTTTTAAGTGCTTTGTGCCACCTCGTTTCCCCGCTTGCTTGTGCGTATATTGAGAGGGACGACCGATTATTGGTTTGCCAACTCAAGTAGTATTAAGTATATATTTTTTGTAGCTTTTTAATATTGCACCTCGAGAGGGATAATCCCTTTCCTATCAAATTCGACCGAGGTCTCCTACCTCATTCCTTGATTTTAATTGTATGCGCACTCGCGCGCGTACATACATACCGATTAGTGTACCAAATACTTCTAATTCTTTCAAAAAGAAGAAGAAGAAAAACAAAAAGACCGTCAATCAAGCCGATCCCGAGAATCGAGCTTTGAACAACACGATGGCAACGGATAATCGACCAATGATTGAGATTCTACAATCTCACGTTGAAGGAAACGATGACGCGATTGTGGTGCCGGATATTGGAGCAAATAACTTTGAACTTAAAACGGGTTTTATTCAAATGGTTTCCGCTACACCATTTTTAGGCCGTACTAATGATGACCAACACGCTCATATCAAACGTTTCATACAATTGGCAAACATCGTCAAATACAATGGGGCGCCACAAGAGGCCATTCGTTTACAACTCTTTCCTTTTTCCCTCGAGGGACAAGCCCGAATTTGGCTTGATAAGGAACCACCCCAAAGTATTACCACATGGATTGACTTAGAGACCAAGTTCATTAACTACTTTTTCCCACCATCACGGACCACCTCTTTAAGGAATGACATCATTACCTTTGAACAACAATACGGGGAAACGTTTAGTGAGTCTTGGGATCGTTTTAAGGAGCTTTTACGAAAATGTCCACAACATGGTTTCACTAAAGTGCATCAAATTAATACGTTTTACAATGGTTTAACTCTTAATGACCAAGACTCACTTAATAGTGCCGCGGGGGGTAATATTCTTGTGAAATCTATGAACGAGGCTTAGGCAATAATTGAAAACAAGGCAAAAGTTCAAACCAAGAGTGTACGGACTACAATAGCTAGTTCTAGTGATAATGAGGTGACTAATCAAATTAAGGAGCTTACTTCAATTGTGAAACACCTTGTTTTAAGAGATAACCCTCCCACTACACATGTGAATGCCTTAAAAGAGACTTGTGAAACGTGTGAGACTTGTGGTGGACCACATTCGTACTATAATTGTGACAAGGTTTACAATCAACAACAAGAAGTTTATGCTTATAACAACAATGAAAATGAGCGGGTTCATTTCAAACCAAATGTTGATGTTAACCATTTGTCTTATAAGTCTAATAACTATTTGGCTCCCCCGGGTTTTGTAGCTCCACAAAGACCACCCCACCCGCCCAAAATAGGAACCAAGGACCTCAACGGGGTAATTTTAGAGGGAATTCAAATACAAGGGGTTTTAATCAAAATCAAGGGAATTTTCAAGGGCAAAACCAAGGCTTTAATAATCAAAATCAAGGTTTTAATCAAGGTTTTCAAAATTATAATCAATATCAAAACCAAGGTTTTCCTAATCAAGGGTTTAACAATAAAGGGTATAATCAAATGAACATGCATAATCCTCAAATGGACTTGGTTCTACAAAAATTAACCGAACATGAGCGAACCATGAGAGAAATGCAAGAATCGACCGATAAGAAATTTTTGCAAATGATTCAAACCCTTCATCCCCAAGGTGCCCTCCCTTCTAACACCGTGACCAATCCTAGGGCTAACGTTAATGCCATCACTACTAGGAGCGGTAAGACCACCGAAACACCTTCTTATACCCCACCTAAACAAGGACCCGAGATTCCTTCTTCTTCTACCCTCCCCCTTCCCCTTCTACTTGTGACATACCACCCGTTATGCCTTCGTCTACACCTTATGTTCCACCTTTACCTAAATCTTATACCACACCTTCGGTTCCCAAACCGGTTCCTTCACCTTCCATTTCTACCCCTCCTCCACCAAAGGATGTGAGTGAGCAATCCACTCCAAAGCCTTCATCTCAACCCAATATACCTTATCCCTCAAGGTTGAGGAAAGAGAAATTGAAGAATAAGGATGATATTCAAGTTTCGAACTTCCTAAAAATGTTCAAACAATTAAATTTTAATATCACCTTTGCCGAGGCTCTCGCTCACATGCCTAAGTATGCTAAAATATTTAAGGACCTTTTAAGTGATAAGGAAAAATTGCTCGATATTGCCAATACCCAATTGAATGAGAATTTTTCGCGGTTCTTTTGAGAAAATTACCGGTTGAGTTAGGAGATCCCGGTCGATTCCTTATTCCTTGCAATTTTCCGGGTGTTGAGAATTGTATGGCCTTGGCGGATCTCGGAGCGAGTATCAATCTTATGCCATTGTCCGTGTTGACACAATTATCTTTACCCGAGCTAGTCCCCACTCGTATGACCTTGGAATTAGCTAACCGTACGGTTGCTTATCCGGTGGGGATAACCGAGGATGTTTTTGTTGGAGTCGACAAATTCACTTTTCCCGCCGATTTCGTTGTAGTCGACTATGAGATGGATCCCCGTGTTCCCTTAATTGTGGGACGACCCTTCTTGAGGACCGGGCGTACATTGATTGATGTAGCCGCGGGTGAGCTTATCATGAGGGTAGGGGATGATAAAATCGTCTTTAACATGGGTAAACTTTCCAAACTTCCTGATGAGCCCGAATCCGTTAATTACATCGATGTGCTCGACGAAGCATGTGAAGAACATTTTCACGAGGCTTGTAAGAGCGGGATTTCTCATTTACCTCATGTTGAGACCGTAGCTTCTATTGCTCCATCATTGACTCCATTTGGAGAAAGTGATTTTCTTTTACAAGAATTTGAAGCAAGTTTAGGGGACGTGGATTTAAAATATGACGATTCTCCCAACGATTGGGAAGAAGACATTCGTACCATTGAGAGACTTCTCAATGAGGACCATATTTCTCCACCTACTCCTAAGGAAGTTAAAAACGATGATCCAAATTTGACTAAGCCTTCTACCGACAATCCACCGGATTTAGAGCTTAAGGATTTACCGTCTCATTTAGAATACGTTTTCCTAGAAGAGAATGATAAGTTACCCATCATTATTGCTAAGGACTTAAAAGAAGATGAAAAATCTCGACTTATCGAAGTGCTCAAAAATCATAAGAAAGCAATTGCTTGGAAACTCTCCGACATCCGCGGAATAGATCCTAACTTTTGCACTCATAAAATTCTCATGGAAGATGACTTTAAACCCGCAATCCAAAATCAAAGAAGGGTTAATCCAAAAATTCATGAAGTCATTAAGAAAGAAGTTATCAAACTTCTAGATGCCGGCATGATTTACCCTATTTTGGATTTTCCATGGGTTAGTCCCGTCCATTGTGTGCCTAAGAAAGGCGGAATAACCGTTGTTCCCAATAAAAACAACGAGTTGATTCCTACTCGACTCGTAACGGGTTGGCGAGTTTGCATAGACTATCGTAAGCTCAATGATGCCACTCGTAAGGATCATTTTACTCTTCCTTTCATGGATCAAATGTTTGAGCGTTTAGCGGGTAATGACTACTATTGCTTCTTAGATGGTTTTTTCGGATATTTTCAAATCCATATCGATCCAAAAGACCAAGAGAAAACCACATTCACTTGTCCTTATGGAACATTTGCTTACAAAAGAATGCCTTTCGGTTTATGCAATGCTCCCGGGACTTTCCAACGGTGTATGATCGCAATATTTCATGACATGGTTGAAGAAACTATGGAAGTCTTTATGGACGATTACTCGGTTTATGGTGATTCTTTCTCTTCTTGCCTTGCTAATTTAGAGCGTATGCTTAAACGGTGTGAAGACACTCGTCTAGTTCTTAAATTGGAAAAATGCCATTTCATGGTAAAAGAAGGCATCGTCCTTGGTCATAAAATTTCAAAAGACGGTATCGAAGTCGACCGTGCTAAAGTTGACGTCATTGCTAAGTTGCCTCAACCGACCACCGTCAAAGGAGTTAGAAGTTTTTTAGGTCATGCGGGATTTTATCGATGTTTCATTCAAGATTTTTCTAAGATAGCTCGACCAATGACTCATCTCTTAGAGAAGGATGCTCCTTTCATCTTTTCTCAAGATTGTCTCGACTCTTTCAAACTTCTTAAAGGTAAATTAACTAAGGCACCGGTCTTAGTCTCTCCAAATTGGGAGTTACCTTTCGAGCTCATGTGCGATGCTAGTGCTTTCGCGGTAGGAGCGGTTTTAGGTCAACGAGTTAACCAACACTTCCAACCAATCCATTATGCTAGTAAGACAATGACGGGGGCTCAATTGCATTATACCACTACCAAAAAAGAGCTTTTAGCCGTAGTGTATGCTTTTGAGAAATTCTGCCCCTATCTTGTGCTTTCCACCACCATCGTTTACACTGACCATTCCGCCTTGAAATACTTGTTGACCAAGAAAGATGCTAAACCGAGACTCCTTCGTTGGGTTTTGCTCCTAAAAGAATTTAAAATCGAAATTCGTGATAAAAAGGGAGCGGAAAACCTAGTCGCGGATCATCTTAGTAGACTCGAGGATCCTTATCAAGGGGAACTTCCAAATCAAGAGATTAATGAATCTTTTCCCCTTGAGACCTTAATGTCTATTAATTCCAATCTTGATGATACCCCATGGTTTGCGGACATTTCAAACTATTTGGCGGGTGGTGTTCTTATCAAAGGGTTATCGTCCCAACAAAAAAAAAAATTCTTTAAGGATGTTAAGCACTATTATTGGGACGACCCTTATCTTTTCAAGCAATGTGCGGATCTTATCATTCGTAGGTGTGTTGATGGGCCGACGGCTTTACAAATTCTTGAAGCTTGCCATAAAGGACCCACCGGTGGTCACTTTGGTCCTAAATACACCGCTAAGAAAGTTTTAGACTCCGGATTCTATTGGCCCACCATTTATCATGACGCTCATGAAATGGTTAAGCATTGTGATGCTTGCCAAAGACAAGGAAAGATCACACATAAAGATGAGATGCCTCAAAATTTCATACAAGAATGTGAAATCTTTGATGTATGGGTCATCGACTTTATGGGGCCATTTCCATCATCCAAAGGAAACAAGTACATCCTCGTAGCCGTTGACTATGTATCAAAATGGGTTGAAGCAAAGGCTTTACCAACTAACGATGCGAGGGTGGTTGTGAACTTTTTGAAACAATATTTTGCTCGATTCGGTGTGCCTCGTGCTATTATTAATGATCGTGGGACTCATTTTTGCAATGATCAATTCGCACGAGTCATGGCGAAGTATGGTGTCAATCACCGACTTTCCACCGCGTATCATCCACAAACTAATGGTCAAGCCGAGGATTCCAATCGTGGACTTAAGCAAATCTTAGGGCGTACCATGGGAGAGCATCATGCCTCATGGGCCGATAAATTAGATGATGCTTTGTGGGCTTTCCGTACTGCTTATAAGACACCTATAGGTTGTACTCCTTATTGCCTTGTGTACGGAAAGGCATGCCACCTCCCCATTGAGTTGGAGCATAAGGCTTATTGGGCCTTAAAATGGGCTAATTTTGACATAAACAAAGCCGATGATCTTACGAAAATCCAACTCAATGAACTTAATGAACTTAGGAATGAGGCTTATGAGAATTCATTGATCTACAAGGAGAAGACTAAGCTCATTCTTGATTCCAAGATTAAGAACCGAGAATTCCACGTTGGTGATCAAGTTTTACTCTTTAACTCTCGGTTGAAAATCTTTTCGGCTAAACTTAAGAGCCGTTGGTCCGGTCCATTCGCCGTGGCCCAAATCTTCCCTTATGGAACCATTGAGTTATCCCAACCAAATGGGCCCAATTTTAAGGTGAATGGCCAACGGGTTAAGTTGTACTTTGGAGAGGACATCTCTCATGAGATGATTCCGTCCCTCCCCACATTTCCCTTGAATTAATTCGGGAAATCGAGTCGAGCTAGAGACTCGTGATAAATAAATCAAGCATCGTATAACTAGGTTAGATTTTTACCTTTTTTTACCCTTTCCACCCTTTTTCACCTTCACCCATTTCCACCAATAAGTGTAGGGAGATCCAAGTAGGTTGTTTGTGTTGTAATGTTGTGCAGGGATGTGTGCTTTAATGATCCACTTTTGGTGTTTTTGACGCGACCCGTGATCCCTTGTTCCCGTGTACCCGGTTCTATCAAGACTATTGTGATTCATACATGTATATAAATACGTTGAATAAATGTAATCACTTTATTTGTCTCTTCCTTAGCTCGATTTAAACAATGTACTCAATGTCCTAAGTGAAGGGGAGTTTTTTCTCCCACATGCTTAAACATTGAGGGCAATGTTTATATTAAGTGTAGGGGGGATTTCTATCGAATTTTAGTGGACTTTAAATTTGACCTCATTTAACCGGAAAATTAAAATTTTTCAACGTTTTTCAAATTTTTGATCTATTTTGGCCTAGTAGTATTTCCATTTATTTTCTTTTATTTTCTTTCCTTTTGTCATCGCATCGTGTAAATAGATTCCATTTCAAGAATAAAGTCAAAAAAATAAATAAATAAATAAATAAATAAATAAATAAATGAATAAAATGGTTTTAACAAGTTTAGATATCTTTGATATATTAGGCCCGTCGTGAATATTTTGACTCAACCCGAGTTTACTTATCCAAGTTTACTCTAGCTAGTATCCTTAACCATATGGACCTTAATTGGTTTATTAGGCTAAGCATTCACGAGTCCCATTCCTTGAGATTTTAAATTGTGGAGAACGAGAGATGATAGAGTTGATAATAAGTTTAAGGGTTACTTCTTGCTTATATGAGTTTTTGTGGTTCTTTCTTCCCGCTTGTATATTTAATTGCTTAATAAATGAGGATTTTTGCGGTGTATATTCGATATCTTAGCTCTTAGCCAAATCTTTTATCTCCTTGTAATTCAAGCATGAACACATTGAGGGTGCCAGCATTGTGGACTTCCGACTAAGGTGGCTCATAACCACTAAGTAGGAGGTATTCAGACCATGGGACCGCAGAATTTGGCCTAGTATATATATCTAAATAAAGAAAGAATAAGATTAAAACATGACCTCAAGGAGCCTTAGGGTGTGGGGCATGTAGCACGAACCTTGTCATTAGAGCCTTAGGATGTATGGCATGGTAAGTGTTGAATAAAAATTGATAAAAAATCAATTCCCTTGTTTATGGTTCAAGGAGCCTTAGGGTGTGGACCATAGATGAGGAGCATTTTTACATCTTAAAGAGCCTCGAGGGTATATGATGTGAACTTGCTAAACTCCACATAAAGTCTACTTGACTTTGGAGGAATTAATAAGTAGTACTAATTGGCCAAATTTCGGATCCGGGATTTTATTCCCCAAATCGTGTTAAATTATCCTTGATGTGGGCTTACTTTAAGTGACAACGTTTTTGAGGACGAGGTTAGGTTCTGAGTGTCGGGTTTACACCGTTTTGCCTTCATTTTTGGACTAATAATTATTAAATAAGTCAAATGAGCCTACGGGTGAATGACAATCCTTAAAATCTAGAGATACAACTTAGGGATTGGAGAAAGAGTATTACACAATTGTCTTATATAAGTGGTTTTAACTTAAGAACTTATGGTAAACAATGATCTTGTTTTTAAGCTTGGTATGGGGAACGTGAAACTTGAGGGTGATTAATATTCATGACACCAAAGCCCTAATCTAAGTCTTAGATTTCTTTACATGTTTCTTTCATCAAATAATTTCAAAGTTAATAAATTAATTATTATAACTTTTGTTTCCTTGAATAAAGTTTTTATCTTTTCATCGTTCTTTAGTTTCTTTTCATTATAGTAGTAATAGTGTATCGTTATAAAGGCCAAGATAGGTTAATTATGAGGAAAATGTAACTTTATGCTTTAAAATTATGCATTGCATGGGGTCATTGCAATGGTCAAGTGTAGGGGATTTAATAAGTGTGTAAACACTTATCCTTTTACCACTAAAATCAATGAAAAACAAGACCTAATCATGTGTTTAATATCGTAAAAGTCGGAATTACGCGTGGTTTTGTGTTTTTGTGTGAAATAGGTACAAAAGATCAAAAGGAAAGAAGACATGGGATTTCACGGTCAATTGTTGAAGAAAAGTCAAAGTCAAAGAACCAAAAGTGCAAAAATTCCAAAGATCACGAAAACCGGCAAAATCGACACGGGTTTTGAAGAAAAGATCAAGGAAGCCAAATACAAGTCCGTTTTTAGTGGAATTAACCTTTTTAAAGATATTTGGGCCTTGTGGGTCCCACATTGGATTAATGGGCTCAAAAGCCCATTTATGGAGCAAGATATCTACTTTTTTACCAAAAGCCCATTAAAAAGCCCATATCACTCTAATTTGATACAGATGAAATAAAATGGGCCAAAAGCCCAAAATGGCAAGTTGTTAGTAAACATGGGACGTGTTCTTGGGCCTTTGAAAACCCATTAGGGTTATTCACTCATAACCAGTTACAAGGAAAAGATATAAATGTTTTGGTCAACATTTCAACCACTCAACACACACATTCACACATTTATAAAACAATGCCTTTCATCTCTTTCACCCCAAATAAACCAGACCTTCACTATTTACCCAAACCCTAACCAAGATAAAAATTGGGGCTTTTATTGATTAAAGGCGCGTGTATATACACGCGTCTCTAATTAATTCCCATGAATACCGGAGCTAGAAGATGGGTACTAACCAGTGACGTGGCTCATCTCTCTCATGTGATTGGCTAACACACATCACTCTCCTCAATCATCCAATCATCTAAATACACATCAGCATCGAAGAAACACAAGAAACACACATCCAATCCAACCTGGCGATCCGTGTGTACGAGAATGAGTTTCAGCCGTAGATCAAGAAAAAGAGAGAGAAAAGATGGATTGAACGGTTGAGATACGAGATCTGCTCAACAAATCTTCATCAACAAGTTTTAGGGTTTGCCTATAAAACCCCCTCATTATGTAATTTTTAGTTTGTCCCATTTTTTATTTTCCTAGTTATTATGCTAAATTAGTTTTTAGGATATTTGTAATTTTCCTTTTCAGTATTGTAATCACTTTTTATTATTAATAAAAGTTTCTTTAAGTTTAATATAATTCGTGCCTTATTTTCTATTTTAATTTTAATATTGCAAATTGTTCTTTAAATCTGTTTAGTTATAATAATGATAAACTTATTTAATCAAGTTAAATAATAGCTTGTTTTAGATAATTGAAAATAGTTGTGGTTGATAAACTTCCCCACTGGAAGTTTATATTAAATCTGCTCATCTGATGGTGTTGACGGGTTCGTTTAAAGGCGAAAGATGGTTTTGATTTGGTTCAATAAGGAGGCTCAACGCCTTCCTTCTTCTCAAAGGCTTTCTACAATAGGTTTCATCCAATTTATTTTTATGTTATAAATATTTTTAGTTTAATCTGTTTGTTTTGTTTATCTGCTTTTGTTTAATCTGTTATAAATTTGAGTTTGAGTTTAGGGCTTATTTGAGTAAATTAGTTAGTGTTATAGATAAATCTGTCTTATCTACGATTTATATTTTGCTTTGTGTCTGCTATTTGGAATTTCCTTGTTTAGATTTACTGATATTTATATCAGTTACTGAATGTTTATTTTAATCCTATTATTTGCCTTTGCTTTGAGTAGTTGCTTTGTTTGGATATTGGATAACTGATTAGTCGAAGCTGCTTTTGTTTTAAGTTGATCTGAGTTTTAGAGTTTAGTTGATTTGATTTGAACTTGTTATAGGAAGTAGCTATAATACAAATAGGAGTTTTTAGTTATCTGTTTTATTAAGAGTTTTAAGATTAATTTGAGTATTATAGTTTCTGATTTAGTCTTACTGCTTATTAAGACTGCTGGTTTGTTTACCTGCTAGCTATATCGATTTGATTATATTGTTGAGATTTGGTTGCTATATTATGCATTTGATAGTTTGAGCCTTTGTTGGTTACTTATTTTGTTGTTTTATTGTCTATTATTGCTGTTATATTTGAGCCAACAGACTCTTTTAGTCTGTGTGGCTATTATTTAATTTTTCTGTCCAAATTAGCAGCCATCGAGTCACTCCTGTGACCTTGTTTGGTGTTTCAGCTTTCAAAAATAAATATCTAAAAAAAATCACCAAAAAGTCCACAACTGGACTCGAACCCGTGACCTCTAGGATAACAACCAAACACACTTACCATCTGTTCTAGCTCTTCTTTGTGTTTAATTATAGCCTCTTTAATTAATATAGTTTTTTTACTAGGCTGTCAGTTCTACGTTTCATTCAAATATAAGTTTTTCATTTAAAATAAGTTTTATATATTTAGTTTATTAAATTCCTTTTATAAAGTTTTAATGAAAAAAATATAAAAAAATATATATTTTATTACTTTTAGAAATTTAAATTGTTTTTAAATTTAGTTTTTAAATAAATTAGTTTTTAATTAATTTAGTTTTATATAAAACTAGTTTAAATAGATTTTGTTAAATTAAAAAGTGAGAGTAATTTCTTTTTAATAGATTACATTAGATTTAAGTTTTGTTTAAATTTTAAATAGTTTTTAAATTTGTTTTATGTTAAATAGTCTACATTAGTTTATAATTCTAAATAGTTAAGTTTTAGTTAATTTAATTAGTTTAAAAATCATTAATAGTTTTAAATTAGTTTTAATAAAGATTTTTAATAGTGTAAAATTAATTTTCTTTTTAAATAGATTATATAGTTTTTAGTTTTAAATAACAATCAAGTTTTATTAACCAAGAACAATTAATCTCTACGTATAAATTGGATATCAAGTCGAGTCGAGTCGAGGAACGAAAAATAGAGATAAAAAGAATTGACAAAATTCCTACGTTAAACTAATAATCACAAGTATAAAGAATAATGAATGTAAAGAGATAAGCGAAGGAAAGATCAAACCAAACACCAATGATTTATAGTGGTTCGACAACGAAGCTCACTCCTCGTTCCTACTCCACTCCTCGTGTAACACCCCATTTTGATAAATGGAATGTCACGCGTAATTATGGCGTGTCATCAAAGCATACAAGGATAAATGTCTGAAACATTACATGACCATAGGGATAACCGGAATCAAACATCGGTTCCCAAACGTAAGCCCAAAACATAATAAAGTAAAAGAAATGAATGAAAGACTAAGCAAGCATAAGTATATGAAGGCAAAAAGGAAAAGAAGTCTCTGGTAGCTTCCATCCTATGCACGTCCTCCAAATGCTCGAGTCTTTCCTAGGGTACCTGCCGTTTTGGGACATGGAAAGGAAAGTAACGGCTGAGCAAAACGCACAGTGCACGGATAGACATAGTATGAATGACTAAAACATAATAAAGACTTAATAGCAGCGGAAATGTATAAGTCCTGGAAAACCTGAAACATGTTCATAAAACTGGTTTTATAATTTGAAAAGCCATATGTTTATCTTATGAAAACTGTTTAACATATTTTACCATTAGCCAATATAGGTCATGAAAAATCCACCGTGCATGAATACTTGGAGGGGTGACCTCATCATGCAAATTAGAGGGGCTGCCTCTAATTTAATATACTTGTTTGGGTAGGAGGGATCAGCTCCTTGTGAAGGATGCAAGACACACACCACATTCACACTGAGTAATCTGCTGAAAACATGTAACTAGGATGCACCCATACTGTGACCCTGGTTTTGAGGTTCGTCACTTAGTTTCATTTTGTGCAAGTTACGTGTCTTTACGTGTTTATGTGCTTATTGGTGTGTATAGATTGTGGTTTGGATATCGTTTCCGGTACGGGGTACTTTGTGAATGAAACGATGTGTGATGATTTCATGTTCATGAGTTCACATGGTAGTGACTATGAAGTGAGATGGTGTTATTTGGTGGTTTTAAGTATACGTATATGTATTATAGAAAATCGTATTTTTTTACGATTTACGGTTTAGCATTTGGAGGTCTCGGATGAGGTAATTAGTCATATGGATATTTTTCGGGATGGTTTTAAGTCATTTAGGACTTAGTTATAAAGTTTATTTCAAAATTTGAGATTTTTTTTAAAAGTGTATATTTTACGTCTTTTACGGTAAAACGCGTAAATTTGACTAGTTTTACGGTTTTGTGGTTTTGGAAGCTTTAGGAGCTGAAATAAATTAAGTAAAATTAAGGTAATATTAATAACATATTATTAAATAATAAAAAAAAAACGAATTTGAGGGGTGTTTGGGTCGGTTTAGACGCACCAAAGAAGAAAAGAAAGGAAAAAAAAGAAAATAAGGAAACAAGACTTTTGGGTTGGGATAGGATTTGTCCAACTTAATTATATAAGGTTATATACAACAAAACACTTCATAATTCCCTGGAGGAATAGAAGTCGATGGTTAAACATGGGGTTTTAGGGTTCTTCATCAAAATTTTAGGGTTGTCATAAATCAAAGGTAAACTTTCATAATCCCTTTTTAATTAAATTGTTTCTTTATATTTTCTTTAATCATCTATGATGGATTTAGGTTAGGGTTAATTTAAAAACAGTAAATTAATGTTATATTAATCATAATATGATGATTACATAAACTAGGGCTTGTATTAATTGGGGTTATGGGTGATTAATTAGTTTAAATTGATTAAACCCGTTTTTAAAAACTGGGCAGAATTTTGAGTCAATTGTTTTGATCATATTGGGAGTTATACAAACTCTTATTTTACGATCCAAGTATCCCTGAAAAGGTAATTGAAGTGGCTTTCCAATGCAAGAAACGAGAACTAAATTGGAGGTGGGAAGTGGGTCAAAAACAGGTTACAACAGTCGGAGGTCAAAACAGTTTTGTAATCAGCCTGTTTTCTTTTTAAGTTTTAGGTTGTTTGGGGTACTTAGGGTTGCATTGGGATCTTCTCACGAACATGAGAGATGGTTTATATATTGTAGTAAGTATCTGCACTTGGGCTAAGGTTGTGGTTTAGGGTAAGACCCCTTAATTGTAACAAACTTTTAGTATGTTTAAAATCAGGAAATCTGGAATGACAAAAGTATATATATATATATATCTATATATATATATATATATATATATATATATATATATATATATATATATATATATATATATATATATATATATATATATATATATATATCGGGGCCTTAACAGTAGCTTTAAGGTTAGGACAAGTGGGAGGTGTTAGCTAAGATATGTAAGGGTATGAATATTCCTTTTACAGAAACTATGGGTATGTTTAAGTGGGCGTTTGACTTAAAGTTTTGAGACCTAAAAACTGCGAATGTTTTGTGTAAAATATGAACGGGATAGTTATTAAACTTAACCAAGTTAAGGACTTGTTAGGGAAGGGTAATGGGGTGTTTAGAGCTTATCAATGAGGTATTTATATGGGAATAGGCTAGATGTCCATCATAGGTTGATGAGCCATCCTAGTGACTGGTTCATGTATTGATTGCGTGTTTTTGGTTTGTTAGCTTGTTGCTAGTGCGAGGACTTGTGAAGAAGCAATCAGGTGAGTTTCATAGTCCCATGTTTATTATTGTTTTTGACTTCCAGATGGGATGGAAGAGACTCTGTGTTGAGTTATTTATAAATTGATGTTGTGAATGTTTTTAAGGTTTGAGATGGACTTGTGTGTACATTATGTGATTAACTGCTATGTGATTCTTGTTTGTGTATGATTTGGATCGGAAAGGTACATAGGTGTATGGGCGCCTATGGTACTATGGTTGTTGGTAAGGCGTGATGCCTTGGAAATTATGGTTGTTGGTAAGGCGTGATGCCTTGGAAATTATGGTTGTTGGTAAGGCGTGATGCCTTGGGAATTGTGGTTGTTGGTAAGGCGTGATGCCTTGGTATTGTGATAATTGATTGAACATGAATGCTAGTTGTTAATACATAATTGTAGCGCATTGTCCATATGTTATTGTGTTGATGGTTGTTATTCACAGCTTATAACTGATTTAGCATTGGAGTCTAAACCTATGACTCTCACCAACTTTATGTTGACGTGTTTTAGTGTCTCTTTCAGGTGATGCTATGGGTAGGCATGAGAACTTAAGTGGCTAGGATTTGGAGAGCGTAGGAATGCATATAGAAGGATATCCCCGTTTCCTTCTTAGTTTTTATTTGTTCATTTAATAAGTGATACAGTGGCACACATATGTTTGTTTTGGTTATGTTACTTGTTTGTCTTGGGTAAGAGGTAGGACTGTTACCTACTTACCTAAACTCCTGCATTTGATGAGATATTGTCATGACTTTTGTGTCACCATTTTATGACATTTCTTATTTCATATAGTTATCTCTATAGACACGCCATGTTGTGATGATATCCATACGTCGCGCCCCATATTCCGCCATGGTGGTGTGTGACAGAATGGTATCAGAGACAATGGTTATAGAGAATTAGGTTGCCTAGTCGTGTAGCCTAGTCTATAGCTTAAGGGTCCCTGCATATAGGCGTCATAGGAGTATGTGTGCATTTTATAATAATTGACGTGTTTGGATGTTATTTATTGCGATGTTTTGACTAGTATGAATTGAACCGTAGTATGTTCATACTTAGTCACATGTTATTTTCTTTTCGGGTTTGTGACTAGTACGGGTTGAACCATAATCATCCACGCTAGTCACTGTTGTATTTTGCTTAAATTGTACATTATAGTACATAATTTAGTATAAGGTAGTTTCTATCTTTTATCGAGTTATTTTACATACCTGAGGTATGTTATTTTTCTTTTGATGTTTAAGTCATGTTCCCTAAGAATCGTGTGGTGGTTCGAGTTACTAGGAGTAGGTGGATAAGAAGGATTTTAAGTTGTTTCCACTCTTACGGGCGACATGACTTATAACTGATTATGTTTTCGTTTTGGATTTAGTCTATGTTGTTTTAGCTAGACTATGGATTTTGGTATTCCAAGAGTTTTATTATGTTATTTTTATAGTTAGAGTTTTGGACCTTATTGGTTATGTGGTTATGAGCTTATGTGAGTAGATGGATTTATGTGTTATATGTTGTGCTGATTCTTATAAGTGTCATCATAGGAGGGAGTGCATTGAGGCAAGGGTAATTGTATAAGTATGGTGGCCAACATAGTTATACAAGTACCACCACTTCAATGGGTTCCTAAGTATGATTGCATGAAAGGGGGTTAGTACATGCTTGTATATGATGAGGTGTGGATTTTGGATATATTTATAATATATGGGTTTATGTAATGGCTGCCTTTGATATGGCTATTATTCTTTTTTGGTGTTATATATTTTGGGTTATAGTTGTGCTATGTGATTTTGGGGTCACACGATATGGTTTGGTTTTGGAGGTGGGCTTTATGCCTTGTTGTGGCACGGTGAGATGGTGATTACTCGTATGGAAAAACGAGCGTATAAAGCGAATGATTGACTTGACAAGTATGATAACGAGTATGTTTGGGAGATTAGATAGGTATACATATGCGGATGTATATATACTAATAGATGTTATGTTATGATTTACGGTCGTTCAGTAGTTATTATAACTTGAACGTACCTAGTACTCTCTTGCATTTAAACAATTTATTAGAGCTCGAGTTTGGTGGAGTTTCAACGAAGTTTTGAATCTTTTGAAGTGTGTATAGTAGCGTATTCTTTGAGTTTTGTATTTCACGTGTACGTTTTAAAATGGTGTTCTTGGTTTAAGTCTGTTGGAATAACTTGGGATTCCTTTTGAATAATGAAATCTCTTGGTGTTGGGTCTTACATGTCTTTTGGTCGGTATATATTGAGAAAAAGGGGGACTTGGAAATCTATTATAGGGCTGGATAGTTGGTTGTATTCGGTAAAATAAGGGTAAGGTGTTGGAGTCGTGTTTGAAACAAGATGTAACATAAGATTTCTTTTAATCAACACTTATTTATTTCAAATTCTAAAAGACTTTCTTTAAAATAAAGCGAAGTAAAATTTCTTTCTACTTACATAGTTTATATAATTGGGTTTAACCGATTCACGTCATTTATAATTATTAATACAAGGTTAAATTGAGTTTATGAAGATTTCACATACAATTTTATCTTTCATTAATATAAAACTGTTTTGGTCATAACCTGTTCGTTTTTAGAGCTTTTTGAGTGATTCAAAAGCCAAAAATTATGTACTCGGAACGTACTTTTCAAATATTCAGGAAGTATAGTCATGGGAGGTCAGTGGACTGGTCGGAATTGTTGTACAAGTGTCGGGTTCAAGGTTGAGTTTTGAATAGTAGTTTATTTTTATTTGGGGTGCACGGGATACCTAGTCTTTGGGTTGAGTTTTGAGATCGCCTAGAAGGTTGTTTGTAGATGGTTTGAGTCACATAGATGTGGGGAGGTAAAAAAATAATAATAAATAAAAGTATATTCTTTTGGAAAGGTCGGTCTTTTGCACGGTTTAAATAATATGTCGCGGGGCGTAATATGTTTTGGTTGCCATTGGGTGTTTCTTGGATTATTTTTCGTTGTCATGGGTCATTTTGAATTGATACATGTTTTAGGTTTGAGTTTTCTCTTGAGTCTCGTGGTTTTTGACTGGTTTTAATTGGTGCACGTGAAATGTCGTTAGTTATCCGTTGGTTTGATTCGTTGATCGTATCTGATGGATTCAGGATGTAGTTTTGGTTTCGTATTGTTCGGAAGCGTTGAGGTAGTCATATGAAAGACTTGGTCGCACCTACACGCTTAAGTAGGTGACCATGAGAGAACGGTCGAAATACCCTTAGTGGGGAGGAAAGAAGTTTGTAGACGAACTAATGTGGTCATGAGGTCTCTTAGGAGTACCAAGGAGATGAATAGAGATTTGTAGCACAAGTAACGCGCCATAGAGAGTGTTGGAAGGGGATATAATACCTCAAAGGTATTTATGATTGTTCGTAGGGCATGTAAGTTTTCCGAAAATTTCCTGAAATTTAGTAGGTTTGCCTATTACTGTGAGGTAGAACCATATATAGAGCAAGTAGGGGATGTGAGAGGAGTTGCAGTTAGTGCCTTCCCAAGGAAATTGTTGATGGGATGATTTCAAGAACAAGAGTTGATGGAAATTGCAATGGATGCAAGGTAAAAGTTGAGTTGCTAAGTAGTAGATTGGATGTGGAAAGAGGTTGAGTGGTCTGATGAGAGGAAGTATTGGTCTGTTAAAATGCGTGTAGAATTTCGCAAGTAGAACGAGGTAGGAAATTTATTCGTATTGCTTCTAGGAGAGGGTGCAAGGAGGACGTAGTTGAAACTGCTAAGGATGTTGTATGAACGCTTTGGGTTTACGGTTATGCATTTGGCCTCGCCAAACCACTAGCGGATTTCATGGAGTCAATGAAGCGAGTGTGCATGAACGTATATAAACGGGTTGTCATCAGGAGCATCGACGACATCTTGATCTACTCAAATTTGAGAAGAAGAGTGAGGCGAATTATGTGTTGGTTTTGGAGTGGAGTTATACGTGAGATTTTCGAGTGTGAGTTTTAGTATTAAGTTTACCACGATGAGTAGTTAGAGATGATGGCATATCATGGAACCAGCAAGGGGCGAAGTGAAGAAGGATGAGGAAGCATTTTAGAGGCTGAAGAAGTGGATTGGATATTGAGCCGATCTTGGCATTATCGGAAGGACTGGATGAATACGCGAAGCATGACGATACGTGGAGCAAGGATTTGGACGCGTACGAGGACGACAAAGAAAGGCGATCGCTTATACGTTGCAGGAACTGAAGATTTCGAAGAACTGGACAGACTTAGTTAGTGGAGCTGGATTGTTATATCTGCCTAGAATGATAGAGGCATTTGGTGTACGAGACGTAGAGAATGATCTATACGGATCATGAACGTCTCCAACACATATTCAATCATCTTGATTGAACATTTGGCAAAGGTGATGGGTGGAGTTAATTGTTGAAAGAAAATTGCAAGGCCAAGTACCATCTGGGAAACGCAAGCATGGTCGATGAGACATGGAATAAGAAGGATGAGGTGAAGCTGAGACGAACTTGAACTATAGGGATGACGTATTAGGGCGGTTTGGATAAAGGATATAGGTTGCACGAGTTGAGTTGTCTAAAGCAGAGAACGCGTCAACGTGTATGTTGCGTGGCTTGGACAATCGTATGGAGAAAAGGGACGTAGACTATACTTTCTACGTAGATAGGAGTAACTTAGAAAGAGCGATGAAAGGACGAAACCACTAGAGTTAGTGACAAAGTTATGTAGGGAAGTTTCACCCATAGTAACGGGTGGTATGTCTTGGTAAAATGGAAGAGTGATGTAGAGTTTTGTAGGTCCATTTATGATCTTTGGAAAGATCGGATCATTAGCTTATGAGCATAGAATTACCTGGGGGAAATGAGTTGTATACATGATACATTTCATGTATTGGGATTGGTAAAGGTTGTTTGAGAATGCATTTTGCATGTATGGTTATTCGGGACTTGTGTTAATAAGAGTCTTTGTTTTATCAAAGAGTCATATGTGAGATTTATTGACTGTGAGGTCAAGAGTTTGGCAATGAGTTTAATTATTTTTGGTTTGTATATGTGGTATTTTGAAACTTGAACTAAGGTTCACGTGGAAATGAGGGGAGTTCGTTTAGAATAAGTATCCTCATGTGATTTGTTGTTTGTGTGTTTGATCCTAAGGAGTAAATCTCGGGACGAGATTTCTATTAGGAGGGAGTGATGTGACAACCCTGGTTTTGAGGTTCGTCACTTAGTTTCATTTTGTGCTAGTTACGTGTCTTTACGTGTTTATGTGCTTATTGGTGTGTATAGATTGTGGTTTGGATATCGTTTCCGGTACGGGGTACTTAGTGAATGAAACGACGTGTGATGATTTCATGTTCATGAGTTCACAAGGTAGTGACTATGAAGTGAGATGGTGTTATTTGGTGGTTTTAAGTATACGTATATGTATTATAGAAAATCGTATTTTTTACGATTTACGGTTTAGCATTTGGAGGTCTCGGATGAGGTAATTAGTCATATGGATATTTTTCGGGTTGGTTTTAAGTCATTTAGGACTTAGTTATAAAGTTTATTTCAAAATTTGAGATTTTTTTTAAAAGTGTATATTTTACGTCTTTTACGGTAAAACGCGTAAATTTGACTAGTTTTACGGTTTTGTAGTTTTGGAAGCTTTAGGAGCTGAAATAATGTAAGGAAAATTAAGGTAATATTAATAACATATTATTAAATAATAAAAATAAAAATAAAAACGAATTTGAGGGGTGTTTGGGTCGATTTAGACGCACTAAAGAAGAAAAGAAAGGAAAAAAAAGGAAACAAGACTTTTGGGTTGGGCTAGGATTTGTCCAACTTAATTATATAAGGTTATATACAACAAAACACTTCATAATTCCCTGGAGGAATAGAAGTCGACGGTTAAACATGGGGTTTTAGGGTTCTTCATCAAAATTTTAGGGTTTTCATAAATCAAAGGTAAACTTTCATAATCCCTTTTTAATTAAATTGTTTCTTTATATTTTCTTTAATCATCTATGATGGATTTAGGTTAGGGTTAATTTAAAAACAGTAAATTAATGTTATATTAATCATAATATGATGATTACATAAACTAGGGCTTGTATTAATTGGGGTTATGGGTGATTAATTAGTTTAATTTGATTAAACCCGTTTTTAAAAACTGGACAGAATTTTGAGTCAATTCTTTTGATCATATTGGGAGTTCTACAAACTCTTATTTTACGATCCAAGTATCCCTGAAAAGGTAATTGAAGTGGCTTTCCAGTTCAAGAAACGAGAACTAAATTGGATGTGGGGAAGTGGGTCAAAAACAGGTTACAACAGTCGGAGGTCAAAACAGTTATGTAATCAGCCTGTTTTCTTTTTAAGTTTTAGGTTGTTTGGGGTACTTAGGGTTGCATTGAGATCTTCTCACGAACATGAGAGATGGTTTATATATTGTAGTAAGTATCTGCACTTGGGCTAAGGTTGTGGTTTAGGTTAAGACCCCTTAATTGTAACAAACTTTTAGTATGTTTAAAATCAGGAAATCTGGAATGACAAAAGTATATATATATATATATATATATATATATATATATATATATATATATATATATATATATATATATATATATATATATATATATATATATATATATATATATATATATATATATATATATATATATATATATATATATATATATATATATATATATATATATATATATATATATATATATATATATATATATATATATATATATATATATATATATATATATATATATATATATATATATATATCGGGGCCTTAACAGTAGCTTTAAGGTTAGGTCAAGTGGGAGGTGTTAGCTAAGATATGTAAGGGTATGAATATTCCTTTTACAGAAACCATGGGTATGTTTAAGGGGGCGTTTGACTTAAAGTTTTGAGACCTAAAAACTGGGACTGTTTTGTGTAAAATATGAACGGGATAGTTATTAAACTTAACCAAGTTAAGGACTTGTTAGGGAAGGGTAATGGGGTGTTTTGAGCTTATCAATGAGGTATTTATATGGGAATAGGCTAGATGTCCATCATAGGTTGATGAGCCATCCTAGTGATTGGTTCATGTATTGATTGCGTGTTTTTGGTTTGTTAGCTTGTTGCTAGTGCGAGGACTTGTGAAGAAGCAATCAGGTGAGTTTCATAGTCCCATGTTTATTATTGTTTTTGACTTCCAGATGGGATGGAAGAGACTCTGTGTTGAGTTATTTATAAATTAATGTTGTGACTGTTTTTAAGGTTTGAGATGGACTTGTGTGTACATTATGTGATTAACTGCTATGTGATTCTTGTTTGTGTATGATTTGGATCAGAAAGGTACATAGGTGTATGGGCGCCTATGGTACTATGGTTGTTGGTAAGGCGTGATGCCTTGGAAATTATGGTTGTTGGTAAGGCGTGATGCCTTGGAAATTATGATTGTTGCTAAGGCGTGATGCCTTGGGAATTGTGGTTGTTGGTAAGGCGTGATGCCTTGGTATTGTGATGATTGATTGAACATGAATGCTAGTTGTTAATACATAATTGTAGCGCATTGTCCATATGTTATTGTGTTGATGTTTGTTATTCACAACTTATAACTGATTTAGTGTTGGAGTCTAAACCTATGACTCTCACCAACTTTGTGTTGACGTGTTTTAGTGTCTCTTTCAGGTGATGCTATGGGTAGGCATGAGAACTTAAGTGGCTAGGATTTGGAGATCGTAGGAATGCATATAGAAGGATATCCCCGTTTCCTTCTTAGTTTTTATTTGTTCATTTAATAAGTGATACAGTGGCACACATATTTTTGTTTTGGTTATGTTACTTGTTTGTCTTGGGTAAGAGGTAGGACTGTTACCTACTTACCTAGACTCCTGCATTTGATGAGATATTGTCATGACTTTTGTGTCACCATTTTATGACATTTCTTATTTCATATAGTTATCTCTATAGACACGCCATGTTGTGATGATATCCATACGTCGCGCCCCATATTCCGCCATGGTGGGGTGTGACACATACGCCCCACATGATAAATATAAAAATATGGCCAAAAGCTGAAGGGACGCCACGAGCAATCACTCCGCCGTGGTGAAGTCATAACATCAGTGCCTCTAGTGTTATGGTTATGGTACCTCCTTAACTAGGTGAAACTGGTCATGCATGTATATGGCTATAGGTATTCTAAATTAAACATAAGCAAGTCAAACATATAAACTTATACTACGGGAAAACATTTGGCTGCATACGGGGAATCCTAATAAGGAAAGAATGTCCATACTGAAAGGACGGGAATCCGTACCTTATGTCCAGTGAACGAAGAAGATGAACTAAGGAGAATCCTACTTCGGTATCACTAATGCTACATAAATACATACATGAATAAGTATCTGCTTACTAAATACGTAACTGGTTTTATGTTATGTCTTAGCTTATTTTATATGTTCATATCATGTTTTACTGTTTAACGCCTTAAACTGTGTTTATCTTATATTCTGTCTATTTTGATTAAGTATTTCTGGTATTTCATGTATTATTATACTTACTGTGTAATAATAAGTAACTTTCCAAAAATAGCAGGTTTCCTAAAATAGAAAGTTACCAAAAATAGAAAGTTTCCAAAAATAGAAAGTTTCCAAAAATAGAAAGTTTCCAAAAATAGAAAGTTTACAAAAAAATAGAAAGTTCCCAAAAATAGAAATACTGCTTAAAATAGATAAGTTTCTAAAAATAGAAAGTTTCCATGAATAGATCAGCTGCCTTAAGTAAATAAGTTTCTAAAAATAGAAAGTTTTCATAATAGATTAGCTGCCTGAATTAAATAAGTTTCTAAAAAATAGAAAGTTTCCATAAATAGATTAGCTGCCTTAATTAAATAAGTTTCTAAAAATAGAAAGTTTCCATAATTAGATATAAGCTGGTTAAATAAGCTAAGCATATAAGCTTAAGTGTTTTTCTGATTCTTTTCTAAGTCATAATGATATAATGTATAGTTTATTAATTATTACATGTAATTTAAATAAACTATAGGTTAAACGTATTTAATTAAATATATCATGTTTTTAATTAAATAAAGTTAAATACTTAGGTTAAAACATGTATTATTATTTATTAATAATATAACCTAAGTCATGTTAATTAATTAATTAATTATAACTATGGTTTTTAATAATTAATTAATTATAACTATGGTTTTTAATAATTAATTAATTATAAGGTCTAGAAAATATAAAATACTTAGGTTAATAATTTCATGATTCTAATAATTAAATTATAACCTAAGTCTTGTTTATTAAATTAATCATGTCATATTTATTAATTTAATTTTTGTTGGGAATCTAAACTTGTTAGATTCCCTGATCATTGATTTAAACATAATTAGGCTGTTAGATAGTCCCTTGCCTGCCTCCTAGGCACAGGCAAGGGACTATCTAACAACCTAATTATGTTTAAATCAATGATCAGGGAATCTAACAAGTTTAGATTCCCAACAATCTCCCCCTATTTAAACATAAATAATGCTAGATCTAACTAAGTTAAGGTAAGTGAGTTTAACAGCTTCTTCTTACACATAACAGATCTAAACAAACATACCTCATGATTTTATTAAAACTTAAAGAAAATTACAAGTGCATTACATAAGTAAAATAAAAGATGAAGGTAAAAAGGGCTGTGAACATCTTCAATAGTCATCATTTTTAATTCTTTCTTCAGCTTCAGCCAAGTCTAATCTGTTATCAATTTCAACCTGCAAAGTCTTTGCAAACTTCTTGGAATACTCTGTGTTGATCTTGAGACACTTCTTGTGACAGAGTAGTTGAATAGATGAAGCTAAGCACAACTCATCTTCCCTTTGAAAAGCATACTGGCAAGCCTTGTTCATGAATGCCATTCCTCTTTCAGGCTCTGTGTATGTCTGACATAGTTGGTTTTTTCTCGGTATCGATTCGAATTGATATAACGTTTTCTAGCAAAGACTTAATTGTTTTTGGTTAAAAATCGTAATTTTGGTATTTAAGCTACTTGACAAACAAAGCACTAAAAAATTGTAAAAATAATATCTATACTATTACTTATACGTACTACACTAAAAACATCTAGCACATACGACAATTACTTTGCACAAAATATAAAATGAACAATACACTTTTATACTACAAATATAAAAAATGTAAAATACAAATAAAAATGTAAAATTTAAAAATGTAAAATTGTAAATTCTAAATCTGTATTTAACCCTAGAACGTTTTTCAAGTTTAATAATCCCAATTCAACTATCAACCCTTAACTAAACTTTAAAAGAGCTAGCCCATTTGAAATTTTAATCATCCTAAGCCCATAAACTAAAATGATCCATGATACTAACTGTCCACTAACTTCTCTATTGCCAAAAATAAGACAAGTAACAAAAAACTTATAACGGCCCAATAAAGGTTCTGAAAATCAGTTTGTTTTAATCCTTACTGGCACAATCTAAGCGTAATTCACCAATTAACACCTCAACAAACCTATCCTAACTAATTGGCATTTAGAACATATTCAAACTCCTACTGTCAATATCAGTTACAAAAAAAAAACAGTTACAACATTAACCAAACACTCAAATACAGAAAGTAATCTAACTGAATCGAACATTTACAAATCCAAGAATAAAATCGCAGCTTAAACAGATAAAGAGCATAGCATCAAATAATAAAATAAGCAGATTGCACGTAAAGCTTATACTACAACAAGTAACCAGTAGAACATACTAAACATATACAGAAAATAAACGCGCTTAACCGATCCATCCGAAGCCAGACCGTTGATGTCGAGAAGCGCGGCGCTGAGCCGGTTTAAAACCAAACACACCTCCTAACTAACTGCTTCTAGGATAGAGCTGAGTCTAGAAACCTGCATAGAAAATGAACGAACAAAACACTGCTATTGTGGATTAAGCTTCAATCCTACTGAATTTGAAACTTGACTTTCCGAAAACAAGAACCTGCAAAACAGATAATTCCAAACAAAACACGTGTACAATCTAATCTATTTATATGTACCAACTGAGTTACCGAAACTGATTTCGAACACGAGTGAAATAATGGCTACAACTAGGATTGAATTTTGCCTAATCATATTAGTATCAATCCAATCGAAACAACATTTATATCAGACTAATTCAAATCGAAAAAGCAATAGAACTTGATTCTTTTTACATAAACTGATCTGTACCAACGACAACTGATCTAACTGACTATAAGAAAACTTGTATAAAGAAAAATGTGATTTATTTGAAATATGATTTCAAGATCGAGTCTTACAAGCTACAATCGAACAAAACCCGAAACTATAAAACTCTCGCTAGTAATCAAATCCACAAACACAAATAATTGCTAGTAAACACTTACAACCTTAAGCACTATGAGCTAAAAAAAACAGTATTAACAAGCTTATAAGCTGAAACGAGTCAATGAACATTAACCGAGAAGAGATTGAAGAAAATTAAAGCTTTTATGGTAAAAAAAACACTCTCAGTAACCAAAAGATCCAATCATAAGCTCTATTTAGAACTTATGAACAGTAAGCAAACAGTAGAGAAAGAAGATAAAACTTGAGAAAATATCAAACTTCATTAATGGAGAAAACGGTTACATTCTTAAACTAATTAACAGATTCTAAAAAGATTTCTAACTGAAAATCATAAAGCATTTGAGAGAGAAAAGCTAACTAATTCCTAACTACTATGTGTAAAACTACACCTAAGCTAACCATGAAAAATGAAGCCTTCGTCTTCAATATATAGCCGTCGAGAGAGGGAGTGGATGACTTCAATGACGTGTCTTGGCCAATCCAGTTGCGCCACGTGGAAAATACGAGGTTGAATCAAACTCGTTCTTCATCATCTTCCAATTTGGGGGTTTCTTCAATCTTCCTTTTTGAACTAATTAATCAATACCATCTTGTAGAGGAGAGGATAAGGAGTATTTTTTAAGTTGTAAGTTTCCTTTAATTCTTTGTGGATCGTCCTTGAATGTGGATTGCAGGTTTTGGAGTGGATGAAGGATATAAACTCTCTCTCTCTCTTCGTTGGGAAGATGAAGACGAGTTGTGGGTTTGTTTTGTGTGTTGACCGGTTTGGTCAATGACCAAAGTAACAAGTTACTTATCTTCCCATATTTTCCTTTTAACCCCTCATCCTTTCATTTTTTTTCCAAATGTGTTTAAAAACTTTCAAGTAATTTCTTCTCATCCTTAGTCTTTGTGAAAAGTTGCAAGTTCAGCCCTCGATCTTTGAAATAACGGCAAGTAAAGTCCTTGAAAGCATCTTTCGTCTTTTTCTTCGTCTTTTGTGATATAAATCCCTTGAAAACGCGTCTTTGTTTCAAATCGTATCTTATTTACCTGAAAACACATGAAACGCAAATACACGCATAATTCTGATATTTTAAAGCTAAATATTATGTATTTGACAGTGTTTTGAGTGGTATTTGGATCATTATTGATGAGTGTTTTCACACTTATCAACTCCCCTCCACTTGACCATTGCCATGTCCTCATGCAATGCAGCATTTTAAAGCTCTAAAGTTACACTTTTCTCATAATTAACCCACCTTGGCCATTATGGAATGCATCTACACTACTCTACACTATATGATGCATGATTATGAATATTTACAATGCAATGCAAAGAAAACAATTCTATTTATATATTTTTGGATTTTTCATAAATGGTTTTGATGGAAATAACTCATAAAGAAATCAATGACTTAAATTAGGGCTTTGGTACCATGGACATTTATCTCCCTCAAGTTTCACTTTCCCCATACCAAGCTTAAAAATGGGATCATTGCATTCACAAGTAAATAGTGCATCAACTTATTCATGACAATTAAATGTGGAACCAGTTATTATTCGAGCAAATTGCTTGTGGGCAAATTTATCATTATTCAAGTGTGAAGTATAAGAAGTGTAAAATTTAAAAAATAAGGAAGCACGGTTTTAATCCTAAGTAATCCTCTCATCCATTACTTGAAAAACCGCTCACAATTAATACAAGTCCGTTTTAAGAGTAATAAGTCATTCGCCTTATGTGTAAAATCCTCATGTCATGCTTTCATAAGTAGCTACACACTCGCTAGGGAAAGAAAAATAAACTCACGCAATAATTAACATCCGCCATCTTTTTGAGACTTTGGATCTTCAACCCCGCAACCCGTCAAGGTAATATTGGATTGGAGCAATCTATTGAATCCCCGCAACCCGTCAAGGTAATATTGGAACTCAATAGTCACTATAATTAACACCACACTGCCCCTCTTGGGAGTCCTGTATTATTATTTTTTTTTCTTTCTTTTTCTTTTTTTTTCTAGCCACTCATTTTTTTCATAAGCCGCTCTTATTTTTCTTTATTCCTCACAAAGAAATTTGAAAGAAGAAAAGGAAAAACACCCGCTAAATATGGAGCATGACATAAGTCTAGTACACATAAAACGTGCTAACTTAGAATCTTAAGACGTACTCATATCAACCATAAATGATTAGACAAAAATGCATAAGAGATTACAAACCAATTAAAACCGTACTTGATTATTTATTAACAATTATATACATACGAAGAAAATAGAGGTCAAGAGGAGAAGGGTTTAGCCACAAGTAATTGCCATGAAGTCTATCTAGCCCTTTTACACTTGCTTCAACTCTATCATTTCCCATTCTCCACAAATTTAAAATCTCAAATAATGAGATTGGTGGAAGCTTAGCCTAATAGACCAATGAAGGACTACATGGTTAAGGATACTAGCTAGAGAATGCTAAGATAAGCAAACTCGGGTTGAGTCAAAATATCAATGGCGGGCCTAATATGTCAAAGAAATCTAAACTTGTTAAAACCATGTTTTATTATATTTTTTTTTATATATTTTTGATGAAAAATAAAAGAAGAAATATATACAATGCAAATGTGTTATGCAAAAATGATTGATGCAAAAATTATGAATGCATATTTTTGTTGGCCAAAGTAGATCAAAAATTTGAAAAATGTTGAAAATTCAATTTTCCATGTTATCATGAAGTTAAGGCAATGGTCTAGGTAAGGTCACTTCGATAGAAGTCTCCCCTACACTTAAGATAAACATTGTCCTCAATGTTTAAGAGTATTGGAGTGAACTCCCCTACACTTATGACATGGATTACTTTGCTTAACCCAAATTAAGGAAGAGACAACTAAAGGGTATCCATTTTAAGCACAAATGTTGAATATCACGATAGCAAAAACTAATCGAAGTGAACCAGATACATGGGCCTCCTCCATAAGCTCCAAGCATGAAATGAGAGAGAGCAACCCTTGAAACAAACACCAAAAGACGAAGAAAGGCACCCCTCCACTTCAACTCTATTATAACATCCTTTTAATTAAACCTAACCTATTGAAAATCTACTCTACGTTTTCTAACCTAGTTATTCAATGCTTGAGTTTTTTTTAACCCTAAGTCGCTAGCTCGACTCGGCCCCGAATTAAGTTGTCCTTGGGGAAACCATCATGGAGAATAAAGAATATCCACATTGAAGCTCGTCTCACATGATACACTCAAACTTAGCACGTTGCCATTTACTATAAGATTTACAAAATCCGCCTCGATAAATGGAACGGTCCAACGTGTCTCAAGTTTGTCCAACATACGAAAGCTCTCATATAGGAAGCACCCCAGGATCAAATACATAGTTTCCATCTCGACAAGTGAACAACTCCAAAGTAGGTAGTATCACCAAAGTAAGCTCATACAAGAATTCCATCTCAATAGAAATCACACTCTTAAGTGGAGTAGATGAAAACCAATTTTTCCCAAACATACGTATCCCAGGATCAAAAACCTTTCCCTTCATGGGAAAATAAGAAGATGAGCTCATATCAACCATATAAGATTCCCCCTTAGATATCAAAGCATCATGAGACCATGAAGGTGTAGGTATCAAAACATTCATAACTATTATGTCCATATTAGGCTCATCATCATCATCAAAAGGTGGGTAATCTTCCATAAAAGGCATAGTGAAAGAAGGATCAAGATGAATAGTGTCTTGTGAAGGAGGTGTAATCTCTATGTTCCCAAAAAGCAAGTTCTCACTAAGACGAATCTCCTCTTCCCAATTAGAGTCACTATCATCAACCTCAATATCAATATCAACAAGATAAGCCTCTATGGTGGCATCAATATCCATATGAGAATCCATATCAAAGGTTGTAGGTTCTAAAGGTGCCATAGGTGAAAAAGGATCAATCTCTAAGAGTATAGGATCTTCATCAATAACCAACTTCAAGGGTGGAAGGGTGGGAATAGAAGGCTCAAAAGAAGGTGTATTGAGAGAATCACTCAAAGGGATGATATCATCATAAAAATCAATAGGTGCAACCTCAAAAACCGGTGAAGAAATGTCAATGAAAGGTTCTTGTTCTATGGACTCATCATTATGGTTTTCATTCAAAGCTTCAATCGAAGAGATAAGATTATAGACGTTTGATAAAACCTCTCGAATATGAACATCTTCCACTTCTTCTATATGATCAACATCATCATCCAAATTAGGAATGTCATCTTGACATGAAAAGTCCTCGGATAATATATCAGAAGATGCCTCACTAGAATCACAATCATCATCCTCTACTTGTGGAAAATCTTGCATAAACTCTTCCTCAATCTCATTATCCCTTTCTTTGAACAATTCATCAAGATCAAATTCACCAAAATCACTAGTAGTAGCATGAAAGTCAACATGGGATGAAATCTCAATGTGATCATGAGGAGAAGAGGTATCAATACAAAGCTCGTCACATGGTTCATTGGAAATACCCTCAAACTCTCTTTGGATTGGGATAAGGTTCTTAACACTAGAAGATGTTAATTCATCCAAATCGGTGTTTGTATTAGTGCTAAGAGGCTCGTCCCCCATGGTTAAAGAGTCGGTGGGTGCCACGTGAGGTAAAGGTGATGAAGGTGTGTCATCATTAAGTGTCATACAAATCGAAAGTTCCTCAGCATCTTCATCTAATAATGGATAAGGCCTACGAGTAAAAGTAGTCATGTATTGTCCTTCTTCCTCGATTATAAGAATCTTAAGGAAGAAATCATTTAAATATTTACTGAGGCGACAAGAAAATTTGTTCAACAATTCACGATACAAATCACCGAATTCCTTGTCATTATATTGACAAGACTTAATTTCCTCTTCCTTAGTAGAGTTAATTATTTCCTTTAACCATCGATGCATGTCTTTCATTTCCTTGTAGCTCATGTTTTTCATACCATCAAGCATCTTATAAACGTCATCGTTCGACTTGTTCATTTTCTCAAGTAAAGAATGAAACTTCTCAACAAAATTAGGGTCATAAGATGGCGGATCCCTCGGTCTACAATCATAACCATAATGGGGTTCTTTTCCACAAAACTCACATGAATAAGTCGAAGAATAGGGTGGAGGTGGATTTCCATAATTAGGTGGATTATAGTTTTGAAAAGAGTCATGATTATGAAAGTTCTCATGATTGTAATCTTGAAAATTCCCTTTATTACTAATAGTATCATCCTCAGCATCAACTCTCAAAGACGGCTCAATATCACATGGTAAAGCTCCTTGAGTTAGATAAGATTGTACAAAGAGAAGTTGTCTTTGACAATTTTCCTCGAAACGTCCAAGTATTCTCCTTTCCATCTCTTGAAGTCTCCTCTCAAAGGATTCACGAAATTGAGAGACATTTTGCATATTCTCTTGGTTAAACCCTTGATTATATCCTTGATTATGAAAAGTTTCTTGATTATAGCCTTGAAAATTATCATTAGTTTGAAAACCTTCATTGTGTGAAAATCCTTGATTATGAAAAGTATCTTGATTATAGCATGGAAAATTTTCATCATTTTGAAAGCCTTCATTATTTGAAAATCCTTGATTATGAAAGGTTTCTTGATTATAGCCTTGAAAAGTATCATTATTTTGAAAACCTTCATAATTGGAAAATCCTTGGTTTTGGTATGGCACATTAAAGGTTTGATCATGAAATGATGGTGGAGGTTGTGATGAAAAACCGGAATATCCCATATAGTCATTACAAGTGTAGTCCATTTGAGTGTTAGGTTGAAAATTAGGGTTCTCGGTTCCATTGTAAGCATATCCCTCCCCATAATAACCATTGTTTTGATCACATAAATAAGTATCGTGTGGACCACCACAAGTCGAACAAGGCGAATAATTAGCGTTGGCGGATCGTTGTTGCAAAATCTCCAACATGGAACGAGTATCCATGTGTAACAAGGTGGCCGAATGTATATACAAGTATAATGACGTTTAAAAGCTTCCTCGGGGAAGGAAGTAATACATCAAAGGTGGTATGTTTACACGTGTGCGAGTACACGTGTAAGTAAACACGAGGAATGAGGGAGTAGCCCTCGGTCGACTTTGAAAAGAATAAGATTATCCTCTTCGAGTTGCAATATTAAATATCCACAAGAAAATAACAATATACGTATGTACTACTTGGGTGCAAGACCCCCAATGAAGCCTTCGTTCTTAGAATACTTACAAGTGAACGGGGGGTTAGGTGGCGCGAAGCACTTAAGTACCTATTGACCCTTAGATGGCATTTTATAGCACATCGCCTTTCTATTCACTTAAATGTTCGTATTCTTCGAATTGTTGCTTATTGAGAGTATTTATCTATTCTTGCTTTATTTTGTTTGATCGATACGCGTGTCAAGGACCGGAACGCCCCTCAACACGGTGTATTGCCTCGGCAATACTTATGGAAGATAGGTAACTTGGTTGTTCTTATACGTATACTTATTTACATATAATAATATATCAAAAATATTTTTGTATTTATTTGATTTTTTTTAAGAAAAATACTATATGTACGTAAAAAGCGATGAAAACGATATAATATATATTTTTGGGTGTAATCTTTTAGGAAAAAGATTACTTTTTGGATTTTTTATTTTTTGTTTCAATTCTTTAGGAAAAGAATTGATTTTTTGTTTTTTTTTTTTTTGTATTTTTATCTTTTTGATTTTTTTTATCTTTTTGATTTATAATACGTAAAAAAATAACGTTCACAAAGTGAACGGATCCCAAAATCCAATCGTCTCACTCGAAATTGTTAATCTTCACGAAAAGAACCGGCAGCGGCGCCATTTAATATTTGTCTTTTTAGTTCGTTTTTTCTCGGTATCGATTCGAATTGATATAACGTTTTCTAGCAAAGACTTAATTGTTTTTGGTTAAAAATCGTAATTTTGGTATTTAAGCTACTTGACAAACAAAGCACTAAAAAATTGTAAAAATAATATCTATACTATTACTTATACGTACTACACTAAAAACATCTAGCACATACGCCAATTACTTTGCACAAAATATAAAATGAACAATACACTTTTATACTACAAATATAAAAAATGTAAAATACAAATAAAAATATAAAATTTAAAAATGTAAAATTGTAAATTCTAAATCTGTATTTAACCCTAGAACGTTTTTCAAGTTTAATAAGCCCAATTCAACTATCAACCCTTAACTAAACTTTAAAAGAGCTAGCCCATTTGAAATTTTAATCATACTAAGCCCATAAACTAAAATGATCCATGATACTAACTGTCCACTAACTTCTCTATTGCCAAAAATAAGACAAGTAACAAAAAACTTATAACGGCCCAATAAAGGTTCTGAAAATCAGTTTGTTTTAATCCTTACTGGCACAATCTAAGCGTAATTCACCAATTAACACCTCAACAAACCTATCCTAACTAATTGGCATTTAGAACATATTCAAACTCCTACTGTCAATATCAGTTACAAAAAAAAAACAGTTACAGCATTAACCAAACACTCAAATACAGAAAGTAATCTAACTGAATCGAACATTTACAAATCCAAGAATAAAATCGCAGCTTAAACAGATAAAGAGCATAGCATCAAATAAGAAAATAAGCAGATTGCACGTAAAGCTTATACTACAACAAGTAACCAGTATAACATACTAAACATATGCAGAAAATAAACGCGCTTAACCGATCCATCCGAAGCCAGACCGTTGATGTCGAGAAGCGCGGCGCTGAGCCGGCTTAAAACCAAACACACCTCCTAACTAACTGCTTCTAGGATAGAGCTGAGTCTAGAAACCTGCATAGAAAATGAACGAACAAAACACTGCTATTGTGGATTAAGCTTCAATCCTGCTGAATTTGAAACTTGACTTTCCGAAAACAAGAACCTGCAAAACAGATAATTCCAAACAAAACACGTGTAAAATCTAATCTATTTATATGTACCAACTGAGTTACCGAAACTGATTTCGAACACGAGTGAAATAATGGCTACAACTAGGACTGAATTTTGCCTAATCATATTAGTATCAATCCAATCGAAACAACATTTATATCAGACTAATTCAAATCGAAAAAGCAATAGAACTTGATTCTTTTTACATAAACTGATCTGTACCAACGACAACTGATCTAACTGACTATAAGAAAACTTGTATAAATAAAAATGTGATTTATTTGAAATATGATTTCAAGATCGAGTCTTACAAGCTACAATCAAACAAAACCCGAAACTATAGAACTCTCGCTAGTAATCAAATCCACAAACTCAAATAATTGCTAGTAAACACTTACAACCTTAAGCACTACGAGCTAAAAAAAAACAGTATTAACAAGCTTATAAGCTGAAACGAGTCAATGAACATTAACCGAGAAGAGATTGAAGAAAATTAAAGCTTTTATGGTAAAAAAAACACTCTCAGTAACCAAAAGATCCAATCATAAGCTCTATTGAGAACTTATGAACAGTATGCAAACAGTAGAGAAAGAAGATAAAACTTGAGAAAATATCAAACTTCATTAATGGAGAAAACGGTTACATTCTTAAACTGATTAACAGATTCTAAACAAATTTCTAACTGAAAATCATAAAGCATTTGAGAGAGAAAAGCTAACTAATTCCTAACTACTATGTGTAAAACTACACCTAAGCTAACCATGAAAAATGAAGCCTTCGTCTTCAATATATAGCCGTCGAGAGAGGGAGTGGATGACTTCAATGACGTGTCTTGGCCAATCCAGTTGCGCCACGTGGAAAATACGAGGTTGAATCAAACTCGTTCTTCATCATCTTCCAATTTGGGGGTTTCTTCAATCTTCCTTTTTGAACTAATTAATCAATACCATCTTGTAGAGGAGAGGATAAGGAGTATTTTTTAAGTTGTAAGTTTCCTTTAATTCTTTGTGGATCGTCCTTGAATGTGGATTGCAGGTTTTGGAGTGGATGAAGGATATAAACTCTCTCTCTCTCTTCGTTGGGAAGATGAAGACGAGTTGTGGGTTTGTTTTGTGTGTTGACCGGTTTGGTCAATGACCAAAGTAACAAGTTACTTATCTTCCCATATTTTCCTTTTAACCCCTCATCCTTTCATTTTTTTTCCAAATGTGTTTAAAAACTTTCAAGTAATTTCTTCTCATCCTTAGTCTTGTTGGGAATAAAATTAAGGCCAGATCACTTGAGCGCTGACAAGAACAACTCAAGCGTTGACAAGAACAAAGTGAGCGCTTACAGCTCAAGCGTTGACAAGTTAAAGTCAAGCGTTGACAGATTGAAGACAAGCACTGATGGAAGATGTGAGCTACACGTTTATTATGTTCTAGAATACTTCTAGTAAGGATAGAAACGACAATGTATTTTCTATGTTTATCTTTACCTAGAATAGTTGATATGTAGCTTATTGTACAAGGCTTCTTAGTCTATAAAAGAAGGCCTTTAGGTTAATGTTTATTATCAAGTTTTCATAAGTTTTCATTCGTAAACATCTTTCATTGTAAGCAAGTTCGACATTCATAATCAAAGTGAAAGTTTTGTTTACATCTTGTGTTCTTGTTTAAGTATTAAATTCCGCATAATACTTAGATTCACAAAGCATATAACAAAGGTTTCTCTACGTGTTATACTTGATCTAATCTTGTATACACAAAGCTAATCGATCTAAGTTTGGGATCAACAAGTGGTATCAGAGCTTGTTGAGGAACTTTTGATCTTTGAAGAACACCAGAAAGATATACGAACACCAAAACCCTAATTTCCTCAAAACCCTAAAAACATCATGTCTGAAGCAATAACCTCCTCCTCTTCACCATTACCAAACATCAAGATTCCCATGCTTGACGCAACCAACTTTGACTTATGGAGGTTCAACTTTGAACAATATCTGGGGATCTTTGATTACACACTCTGGGAGATTATTGAAAATGAAAACTCATTCAATAAGGCTCAAAAGATTCAGGATGCCATTACGGCAAGATCAGCTGTTGAAGGATGTCCTGATGAAGATAAGAAAGAAAAACCTGGAGATGGTAGAGCTGTAAGTGCTGAAGATATTGCAAAGAAAAGGGTTGACATGAAAGCCCTAAATATTCTGAAAGTCTCTTTGGGACAAGAAAATCAGCACAAATATAGAGGCTATGAATCTGCTAAGGATCTTTGGGAAGCAATTGAAGTTGCATATGGTGGTAATGCAGACACTAAGGAAGAAAAGAAAAAGCAACTTCTGCATGATTATGCTGTCTTCAAAGCTCAGCCCAATGAGAAACTGAGTAGTGTGAGAAGCAGATTGCTTGACATCACAAGCAAGTTGTCCTTCATGGGGACACAAGTTGGTGATGTTGACACCAATGCTACTTTTCTGAAAAGTCTTGGTGAGGCATGGAAGATTGAGGCAAGATCTATTCTTGCCAATAATACTTACAAGAGCTCCTCGTTTGATGACATCTACAACAAACTAAGACTGTTGGAAGATGAAACTCTTTCAGCACATGGAAGCAAAGCTAGCACCAGCAACATGGCCTTATTCTCTCATAGTGAAGGTCAATTCAATCAGAAGGAATCTTTTATGCATCCAGTTACTGGATCATCATTTGTCAGCGCTGGAACAAGTCCTGTCAACGTCTCCTTTTCAGACGCTGACACATTCATGAATGACTGCCCAAGAGTTAAACCTGCTGGTTTGGATTTGGATACTGTGTGTGCTTACATTGCTTCTATTCCCAATGGTTCAGTGATTACATATGAGGACCTTGAGCAGATAAGTGATGAACACTTGGAAGAGATGGACATCAAGTGGAACATGGCTCTTGCTAGTATAAGAGCAAATAGGTGGAATAGAAGGTTCAAGAAGAAGATGACCTTCAATGCTAAAGACACTGCTGGATTTGATAAATCCAAAGTTGAGTGCTACAACTGTCATCGCATGGGGCACTTCATGAGGGAATGCAGATCTCCTAGAAGATCTGATGCTGGTAAACCCTCAAGTCAGGTGGTTAAAGCTCAAGAGTCCAAGGCCATGGTTGCAGTTCAAGGAATTGATGGTACTGGATGGGATTGGAGCTATCTGGCTAAGGATGCTGAAGAGGACAAAGCCTTGATTGCTGATATTGAAGAAGAAGAGCATGTTGAATATGCTCTCATGGCACACTCCTCCTCTTCATCTGATAATGAGGTATATGATGATGCTTTTTGTAGCAAAGGTTGTAGGTTAAACACTGACAGACTTAACAAAGAGGTGTTAAAACTAAAAGAGGATATGAGCACTGAAAGGTGTAAATTATCCAATTATCAACTAGCTCTTACTGAAACTGAGAAAACCGTTTCTGAATACAAGAAAATGGAATTTGATTTAAAAGATAAGATAAATATCTTAAAACATGAGCTATAGGGTAGTATGGATATTAGAAATATCATGTCAAAGGTCAATAAAGACCTACAGGCTAAGTTAGATGAGGCCATTAAGAATAAAGATAATGTTGACCTCAAGATTCAAAGATTTGATAGAGCCACCTAAGCCCTGGGAGATTGTGTAGCTAAACAAAGGGATCCTAAGGACATGACTGGGATTGGAATGAATGATTACTCTCTGGTTCCACCACCAGCTGGTGACTTCTATGGTGTCCTTAGAAAGGATTTAGCTTGGACTGGTATTCCAGAGTGCCAAGAAGAGGAATTCATTCCTCCACCAAGAGTTGTCACTCCAGTAGAAGAGTATCAACAAAAACTGACTGACCTAAATGAGTGGAAGAAAGCTAACCCTACTTTATTTGTTAAGGGAGGTTTGCTATGTGAAAGTCCCAATGAATCACCACCCATTAAGGTTACTCACCCAGTTACTGGTAAAGCTGTTGACCTAGGCTCAAACACTGTTAGAAGACCTACAATTAAATATGCAGAGATGTATAGAAATAATAGGTCACCCAAGAGCCAAGTTAACAATCATGGAACAGGTTTCTTTGCTTCTAGACCTAAGAGTGTGTCTAAGAAAGCCTGTTATACTTGTGGTAGCTTTTCACATTTGGCATACAAGTGTGTCAACGCTCCCAAAGCCAGCGCTGATAGGAACAATTTCAGCGCTGATAGGAAGAAAGTCAACGTTGTTAGTAAGTCAAACGTTGTCAGACCCAAATCTTGTGTGCAGCAAAGTCCACAAGTGATTAGACCTGCCCCATTCTTCTCTAGAAGGTCTAACACTCATGGACAAAGACCTTTTCACAAGACAAACACCTGGTCAAATAGGCAATGGGTTCCTGTAGCAAACCCTAGGTTCAACGCTGACAAGGGTAATTTCAGCGTTGACAGGACAAAATCCAACGCTGACAGAAACGTGACCAGACCTAAGTATTTGCAGCCACAAGGTAAGGGGTCTAAAGCTTCTTCAAGCTTAACATGGAGACCCAAGAAAGATCAAAACCCTAATAATAATGGAATTTCAATGACTTGCAACAGGTTTAATTACATTTCAAAAGTCATTACAAAACCAATTGGGGTTAACTGGGTTTTTCATCCTAAAAGGGATGAGAATGGGGTTGTTGTGAGAACTAAGTCTGTTCTTATTGAACAACCAGATGAATCCAAGTCTTCTGAGACTTGGGTTCCCAAAGAAAACTAATTTGTTTTCTTTATGTGCAGGGCATTCAAAAGCAGATCAATGATTATGGATATTGGGATAGTGGATGCTCAAGGCACATGACAGGAAAGGAAGACTATCTGACGAACTTCTCTCCTATTAAAGATGGTGATAAGGTATACTTTGGAGGGGGCTACGGCACCATCACAGGCAAAGGAACCCTTCTCACCAATAATCTACGTTTTGAGAACGTCTTCCTGGTAAAAGAACTGGACTATAATCTGTTTAGTGTATCACAAGTATGTGATAACAAAAATAAGGTTCTTTTCACTGATACTGAGTGTTTGGTGTTAAGCAAGGATTTTAAGATCCCTGATGAGAAGTACATTGAGTATCGAACACCTAGGCATAAGGACATATATAATGTGAATTTAAATGGAATTAAAGTGAATACAAATATGTCTTGTTTTTATGCTAAGGCCTCAGTTGATGAAAGTAATTTGTGGCACAGGAGACTAGGGCACATAAATTTTAAAAATATAAATAGACTTGCGAGGCTTGGTTTAGTTGATGGTTTGCCTGAGAAGGCCTTCCACAATGACCACTCTTGTGTTGCATGTCTTAAAGGCAAGCAGCACAAGGTCTCATTCAAGTCCAAGCAGGTGCATACTAGTTCCAGACCTCTTCATATGCTTCACATGGACCTCTTTGGTCCAACTAATATAGAAAGTTTGAATGGTAAGTCATATTGTTTTGTTGTCACTGATAACTTTTCTAGGTTTACTTGGACATTGTTTCTAGCTATGAAGAGTGACACAGCTGATGTTCTTATTGAATTTATCACTCAAATTGAGAAAAGGTCTGGCAATGAGGTTAAGATGCTTAGGAGTGATAATGGTGGAGAATTTAGGAACAAGAAGCTAGATGATTTTTGTGCCAGGAAGGGAATTACTAGGCAGTTTAGTATTGCTAGAACCCCACAACAAAATGGGGTTACTGAAAGGAAAAATAGAACCCTAATTGAAGCAGCTAGAACAATGTTGGCTGATGCTCACTTTCCCATAGCCTTTTGGGCTGAGGCTGTTAATACAGCATGCTATGTGCAAAATAGAGCATTGGTTAACAAAATTCAGAACAAAACACCTTATGAGTTACTTTGGGGAAGAAAACCTAATATTGGTTTTCTCAAACCTTTTGGATGTCATGTAGTAGTCTTAGACACTAGTGATGCCTTAGGGAAATTTAGTGCAAAAGGTGATGAAGGTTACTTCATGGGGTATTCAGTCCAGAGCAAGGATTATAGGGTTTATCTTAAGGAGGACAAACGTATTGTTGAGAGAGTACATGTTAGGTTCTTAGAGAATAAACCTAGTGATCCTGAAAGTGGTCCTAATTGGTTGTTTGATTTGGAACCCTTATCTAGAACTTTAAATTATATGCCTGTCACTAATCCAGACATTGTGAAGGTAACTTCAAATGTTGTGGAGGAACAAAGTGTTGATGTTTCAGGTACACAGGTTGATGAGAGGGTTGGATCACAAGCAGAAAAGGCATCTCCTACATTTGAATATGTTACAATTCCCATTTGGACTGATGCTTTTGCTGCTGCTGCTGCTGCTGGACAAGATAATGGTGGTTTCCAAATACCACCAAATACAAACATGCATGGTTCTTCAGGCGCTGACAAAGGCAAATCCAGCGCTGACAAGACCAATTCAGACGTTGACAACAACATTTCAGGCGCTTTCAGCCCTGACGCTGACAACCAAGATTCAAACGTTGACAACACTTATGGGCATCTTTTCTCTTCCAGTTTTGAACAAGGTGGTCCTTCTAATGTTCATGAAGAGATTCCTGTTGCTCAAAGAGAGTCTGATGAAGAAGATATTGGCAACATGGAGCGTGAAGTTGAGGACACCAGACTTTTTGAAAGAGGAGTTCTCACTTCCACAATGAAGAATCACCCCCCATCTCAGATCATTGGTGATGTTATGACTCCAGTTCAGACAAGAAGATCCCATCAAAGTCTTGGTGGATTTATTGCCAATATACACAAGAAGGTTGATACCCCTTTTGTGCAAGCATGTTTGTTTGCATGTTTTCTGTCACAAGAACCACCCAAGAAGATATTTGATGCTCTCAAAGAACCAAGTTGGGTGGAAGCAATGCAAGATGAGCTTCACCAATTTGCTATTCAGGATGTTTGAGAGCTGGTTGATTGTCCTAGATATGTCAGACCTATAGGGACAAGATGGGTTCTCATGAACAAAAGAGATGAAAGAGGTATTGTGGTCAGAAACAAGGCAAGGTTAGTGGCTCAAGGTTATACACAAGAGGAGGGGATAGACTATGAGGAAGTCTTTGCACCAGTTGCAAGGATCGAAGCTATTAGGATTTTTCTAGCCTATGCATCTTGCATGGGCTTCACAGTCTATCAAATGGATGTCAAAAGTGCATTCTTGTATGGCACCATTGTTGAGGAAGTTTATGTCATGCAACCTCCTGGTTTTGAGGATCCTGAGCATCCAGATAAAGTGTATAGAGTCAAAAAGGCTATGTATGGCCTTCATCAAGCCCCTAGAGCATGGTATGGTACTTTGTCTACATATTTGGTGGACAATGGATTCAAGAGGGGCACCATAGATCAGACACTATTTACAAAGAAGAAAGGTAAAGATGTGTTGCTTGTGCAGGTCTATGTTGATGATATCATTTTTGGGTCTACTGATCCAAAGATGAGTGAGGATTTCTCCAAGCTTATGACAGACAAATTCAAGATGAGTGCTATGGGGGAGATGAACTTCTTTCTTGGTTTACAAGTTCAGCAGAAAGAAGATGGTATCTTCATCTCCCAGGACAAATATGTTGCTGAAATCTTGAAGAAGTTTGGCTTTTCTCCACATGAAAAGAGGGCTTCTACTCCTATGGATAGAGAACACCCTTGGGGAAAGATTGGAGATGGGAAAGATGTTGATGTCAGGCATTATAGATCCATGATTGGATCCTTGATGTATCTTACTGCTTCCAGACCTGATATCATGTTTGCTGTATGTGCTTGTGCACGTCATCAAGTGACTCCCAAAGAATGTCACCTTTATGCTGTGAAGAGGATCTTTAGGTACCTAAGATGTTTCCCTAATCTTGGTTTGTGGTACCCAAAGGATTCACCATTGGAGCTGATTGCATATTCAGATAGTGATTATGGAGGTGACAAGTTTGATAGGAAATCCACAACTGGTGGATGTCAGTTTCTTGGGAGCAGATTAATATCTTGGCAATGCAAGAAACAAATAGTGGTGGCTAACTCTACAACTGAAGCAGAGTATGTGGCTGCAGCAGCATGTTGTGGTCAAGTGTTGTGGATTCAGAACCAGCTGTTGGATTATGGGTATAATTTCATGCATACTAAGATATTTATTGACAATAATAGTACTTTATGCATCATTAAGAATCCTGTGCATCATTCTAAAACTAAACACATAGAAATTAGACACCATTTTATAAGAGATTGCTTTGAGAAAGGTTTAATACAACCAGATAGGGTTGACACTGAGGAAAATGTGTCAGATTTATTAACTAAACCTTTTGATACTGGAAGATTTCAATACTTGGTAACAAGTATTGGAATGGTTAATCTCACTTAATATGTGTTTTGGATTCTTTTTGTAAAAGTATGTACCGGATGATGCATTATTATTATTGGTCTTATTGATGATTTAGATTTTCCACTATATTTTTCTAACACTGACAAAGGTTGTTTGAACACTGATAAGCGTTTTTGCAACGTTGTCAGCAATATAATTGTCTAACGCTGACAAAGCTTCCTTCAACGCTGTTATGTGTTATCGGGGCGTTGTCAGCAACAATGTTAGTTTTGTGGTTTTCAATCTAAATGTGCAGATGGTGTTAGCAGTATACCATTGGATACAGAGTTGCTTATGGATCAAAGGAGAAGCATTTGGACAAGTTTTTATTTATGGATGATGGTTGGAATGTTTCATTCCTATCTTGACATAAATTTTTTATGTTCATGCATGATTTTAGCAAACTTTTTGTATCATAGTTTAAGGGGAGGTTTTAGGAACCTTTAGGATTTTTAGGTATCCATATGATACTCTTATCACAATTCTAGATTGTGTCCACAGGTGAGTATGGGTTAGTTTTACTAAACCATGAGGCACTGTAGCATGCATAGTATATCAACTTTGCATGCTGCCAAGACATTTTTGGCCTAGAATTGGTTGTGGTCTGTTGGGAGACTTGGGAATGATTTTGATATGGGGTTTACCTGGGAGTAACAAGGATTTTATAAGGTAACTTGGTTGTTAAGAATTTTGGTTAGCAAGGGACACTAGAGGACTGTTATGTCTATCTTACTTATGCAAGTGTGCATAACTGGACAGTGCTTGCCGCCCTATAATAATTATCAGCTTTTGGTTATTTTCTCTAGGATAAATTACTTGTTAAGGTCATTTTTCATTTTTTAAAACAATTTTTGGACGCTGACAAGATTTTTCCAAGCGTTGTTGTGACCAAATTGGACGCTGACATGGCTTTAGGTGAACGTTGACAAGATTATAGCCGTTGGGCGTTGATGGGTTATATTTGACCGTTGACACTCAATGGGACCTACCCAGTTGTTACTTTTTGACATATTTTCAAGCCGTAATTTTAGGAGTTGTTACTTTCATTAAATGCATGAGATAACTTATAACTTTTTCAATATTTTCATGATTAGTTTTTGAAAATCTTTGCCTATTTTTGGGCCAATCACATGCATTGTTTATCTCCTATAAATTTGGCTCCTATTTTAAACAGGGTATCTATAATTCTTGTCTAACACTTTTCTCTTATCAACCTTCATCTTCTACACTTCAAATTAACAGCTTTCATCAATGGCACCAAGATTTAACTCAGCAGAATTGGATTTGGGGTTCAAGTCTCAACACAACATGATTGCTTATCTTGTTGCTGATAATGATTTGTTTCCTCAATACACACAAATGGTGGCGTATTTGAACGCATCCCCCTTAAGGTATGCTCTTTCTCATGCACCACTCATTCCAGTCACACACATTAAACAGTTTTGGAACACTGTTAGTTCCTCAACAGTTAATGGAGTGACCACATTAACTTCTATTGTTCATGGGAGATCTTGGGTGGTTACTGAGGCCTTGGTACGCCAGGCCTTGCATCTTGATGATGCTGATGGTGTAACCATTCTTCCCATAATGAAATAGAACAAGGGCTTAGGGCTTTGGGATATCCAATTCCTGATGAAGGTACTCTTAATAAGTACCATAAGCAGGAATTTCCCCCAGCCTGGAAGTACCTCATTCACATTCTCCTTCAATGTTTGAGTCCCAAATGTACTGCACACAATGAGATCAATAGATCCATTGCAACTGCTATTGTGTGCATTGCAACAGGGCAAAAATATAACTATTCTAAAATGATTTTTGAAGGAATGTGTAAAAACAAGGGGACAAAAATGACTTTGGCTTATCCCCGTTTTCTGCAAATGATTTTTGATGATCAAAGATATTGTTCAAGGGATCACAATGATTTTTATAAAATCCCTGAACAAAAGAAAGCTATTTTTGCAAAGATGGATTCACCACCTCATAGAGACTTACCTTTAACCCCAGCCATGCTTGCTGTTATTGCAGCAGCACAACCCCAACCAGACCCCCAACCTCAAATTGACCCTCACCCACAACTTGAACCTATTCCTGAACCTTTAACCTCACCTGAACAAATGCAAATTGACCAAGAACCCTTTGACGCTGACACATCAAATGTTGGCGTTGATGTGCCTATTTCCAACGCTGACACCCAACCATCACAATCCCAAACACCCCTTAACCAACCCACATCTACCCAATCTTCCACACCATCTTCCACACCACCTGAATATAGGTTGATCAAACGCCAAAGGACTACTGGAGAGTTCTCCTCTGGTGGACCTAGCCATGAAGCCGAGAGAACCACCACCACAAGTGTGGCTGGTGACCTGGATGAGGCTGGGACTATTGGTTCTGGCTTAGAAGCTGGCCAAGGCAGTCCCACCATAATTAAGTCCTCATCCATGCCCAATGAACCTGACTTGGGAGGTCAAATCCCCATTTCAGAAGAGGGCAGACTGGAACCAATGACTCTTTTGGAATTGACGGCTGTCTGCATTAGCTTGCAAAAGCAAAATGCAGACTTAGTACAAATTGTCAGCTCACAAGGCCTTGAACTCAAGGAATTGAGGGAGAGGATTGTTGTTTTGGAGAGTGATCATGCTAGGAGGGGTATGGAGGAGTCTTCCAAAGGGGAGGAAGATCAAAGAAATCTGAGTGATAAGAGCAGTCAAGATGGTCAATCAATGGATGTTGCTGAAGCTCTTACTACTTTGAAGGAACAAACAGGTTTTGATACGTCCTTAATCTCTCCAACCAATCTAAATTTATCATTTACAGCTATGTTGAGAGAGGTTACACAAGGCGCTGAGGGAAAATATTTGAGCGTTGACAAGACAAATTTGGACGCTGATAGAAGTATTTTGGGCGCTGATAGAGGAAATTTGGGCGTTGACAGATCTGCATATGGAGGTGATGTATTCCAGTCATCATCTATCATCAAGGATGTTCCTACTCAGGTATTACCATCTACCTTACCAACCATTGCACCATCAGATAAGGGTAAGGGTAAATTGGTAGAAGAAATTGTTCCAAAGAATGCAGCCCAAGTTGAATTTGATAGAAGATTGGCTGAGCAAATGATGGAACAAGGTGAAAAGGAAAAGTCACCATTTGTTGTGACTTCTGAAGAAGAAAGTGATGGGGCTAGCTCAGACTCAAGTGTGATGATTATTGAACCAGAAAGGCTTGAGTATGGTGATGAGCTTGCTAGGGAAAAGTTGAGAGATTTAAAGTTGCAGATTGACTTTGATATACCAGAGGTGGTTCAGATGTACAATTCTTGGGAAGAAAGCTGCATGGATAATCCAGACTTGACCATTTCAGATCAAATATGGGGTTTGGAGCTTCTTCTTAGAGTTCAGAAGGATTGTAAGGTGATTTTGAAGCACAAGGCAAGCAATATTCTCTCTGAGTTGAAAAGGGATAGAAGGAAGCTCTACTTTATGTTGCTCAGATGTCATGGAGTTGGATGGACACATCAGAAGCTGAAGGCTTTGACATTTGATGAGTTGGAACATAGGGCTTATCCTATTTGGGTGAAAGTGCAGGAAGAAAACACTTTCAGACTTCTTTCAGATGAAAGAAAGGAGCAACTTGCAGAAGAGATGGAAATCAAGAAAGCTATGATAGTTCCCAGGCCAGTGAAGAAGGGATTTACACTTGAGTTTCCAAAAGATATGAATCAACTATATCCAAGTGAAGCAGTTATTAGAAAGAGCCTCAAGCTCTCCCCATTAGAAGCTTCAGATATGGTGCATGTGTTACCATTAGATTCCAGGAATCCAATTCTGAGTTATGATGAGGATGAATGTGGATTCTGGAAGATTGGAAGATATGGCAAGGAGGTACACGCTTTTACCACTCTCATATCTTTGTTTGCAAGTTGTGATAGAGAAGACTTGGTGGACCTTTAGAGGTTGCTGGAGACCAAGTATGAGGCTGAAGCACCAACTTCAGCTAATGGAATAAAACATTGGACCACATTCAAAAGAATGTGTGGGACAAATGAAGAAGATCCTGAAATATGGAAGGATCTTGAAGATGACCTCAGTGGTCTTCAATGGAGGTTATATTCAGCTGCTGGTGTATATCATTTGAGTTCTACAAAGTTTGCTGAGTATCTACTTGTAGATGTTCAATATTTCATATCCAAGGCTGTTTTGGAAAAGATGAAGGACACTCAGCTGGAGATAGATTATACAAGTGACGTGGCAAAGAATTTGATCAGATTTGTTTATTACCAATATGATAAGGTTTGTCAGACTCCTCCAAGTTCTTAATGCTTATTCAGAAACTTGATCATAAGAGTGGATATCAAGTTTAGGGGAGGATTGTTGGGAATAAAATTAAGGCCAGATCACTTGAGCGCTGACAAGAACAACTCAAGCGTTGACAAGAACAAAGTGAGCGCTGACAGCTCAAGCGTTGACAAGTTAAAGTCAAGCGTTGACATATTGAAGACAAGCACTGATGGAAGATGTGAGCTACACGTTTATTATGTTCTAGAATACTTCTAGTAAGGATAGAAACGACAATGTATTTTCTATGTTTATCTTTACCTAGAATAGTTGATATGTAGCTTATTGTACAAGGCTTCTTATTCTATAAAAGAAGGCCTTTAGGTTAATGTTTATTATCAAGTTTTCATAAGTTTTCATTCGTAAACATCTTTCATTGTAAGCAAGTTCGACATTCATAATCAAAGTGAAAGTTTTGTTTACATCTTGTGTTCTTGTTTAAGTATTAAATTCCGCATAATACTTAGATTCACAAAGCATATAACAAAGGTTTCTCTACGTGTTATACTTGATCTAATCTTGTATACACAAAGCTAATCGATCTAAGTTTGGGATCAACAAGTCTTTGTGAAAAGTTGCAAGTTCAGCCCTCGATCTTTGAAATAACGGCAAGTAAAGTCCTTGAAAGCATCTTTCGTCTTTTTCTTCGTCTTTTGTGATATAAATCCCTTGAAAACGCGTCTTTGTTTCAAATCGTATCTTATTTACCTGAAAACACATGAAACGCAAATACACGCATAATTCTGATATTTTAAAGCTAAATATTATGTATTTGACAGTGTTTTGAGTGGTATTTAGATCATTATTGATGAGTGTTTTCACACTTATCAACTGGGCCAACAATACCATTTGGGAGGATCAAATCCCTGTGCATACCATCCACTTGAACATCTTCAGTAACAAAAGTTTCGTTAACAATTTGTGAAATCCTTCTCCTTTTGTTGCCTGTCTTTGGGGGTTCTTGTTCAAAAAGCTGTGGTGGGGGATCAATCTTAAGTTTGGCTGCTGTTTCCTTGATCCAGTTAAACTTGGCCTTCAGAGTTTTAAGCAGAAGAAAATTAGCCTGTCCAGACTTCTTGGCAGCTAAGGCTTCAAGTTCGAACCATTCTGATAACCCAAGTGTCTTTAACCTGAAGTTGTCAAACACATCCATATTTCTCTGTTGGTTTTCCCTCTATAAGATCATCTGTGGGGTGTTTGTGGATTTATGAATGGTGTATTTGAACTTGGTTATCTTGCCAGAAGCATATCTGTTGTTCACGCAGGCATCATAGTCAGCTTTGACTTTTTTTAAAGCCTCAGCGCGTTTTACTTCCATTTCCCTCAACCTTTGTTTTTGTTTTTCCCTTTCAGGTGGTGTCATCTTCCTCAGAGTAGCTTCATTTAATTCTTTGGATGTCTTGAGTTCATTTAATCTTTTGAATTCTTCAGCCTGTTGCTCTATTTCTTCAGGGGTCAAAGGAATCTCATCGGAAGGTGTAAAGGTTGAGAATTGGGAAAGGTCTGTGGTGGATCCTCCTGTCTCTAGCATCACAGCTATCTTCTTAAGTTTGGTATATGTGTCAACCAAAACCATCTCTTTTCCTTTCTTCGAGACAGAGGACTCCACACTTATGTTTTTCAAAACATCAGCTCTTTTGATAAACGCTGTCTGAGCCTGAGTTTGAATAACTTTGGGGAGAGAGCTAACAGTGAATTTTAATTTCTTGGCAACTGGCTCATCATCATCCTCAGGCTTGCTGGTGTTAACCAAAACCAGATACTTTGATGAGTCAGCTCCATCTTGAGATTGTTGCTCCCCCTGAGTATTATCCTCATCATCAGGTATTATAGTAGGTGTGATGACTTGGAGAGGAACAGGTGTGATGGTGGGGTTAGCTGACGATGAGCCTTGTTCAGCAGATGCAAGGCTGAGTGTTGTATTCTTCTCCCCTTCACGTTTATCCTTACTTCGCAGATGTTTGGATGAACGTGCTTGAAAACGCCTTGCAATCTGCTCCACAGAGGCAGCCATAGCACATTGTCTTTTTCTTGAAGCCTTGGCAATCTTTAGCAGGAGGTTGGCATTTGCATTAGTATTTGCCTGAACACGCCTGACAATAAAGTTAGCATGGTTGTATTGCCTGGTGCGAACAACATTAAAGTGCCTGTGCATGGTGAGTTCATGTTCATGGAACATAGCAGGGACGGCTGAGTCAGTGGCATCCTTTATTCTTGTTGAAAGATGACCGAGTCCCTGGGCTACACCTCTTCTTGCACCATCCTAAATTGGCTCAGTGACAGCCTCAGTCACAGCCTTTTTGATGATGCCTGGAAATTTCACAGTGAAGTTGTGCATTTCCGACTTGATCACATCCAGCTTCCTTGATAAGCGCTCAATATCTGATTGATGATGAACAGGCTGAAGATTTTTGATATTGAGGCTTTACTGAGCATAGTCATCCCCCTTGGTAATAAGTCAAAGTTGGTCTGGGCAGGATGATCAAACAAGAGAAATTCTGCTGTTGGATCATAAGCTGGAGATTGGAAAACTGTTGTCATGGATGTAGCAGAGTTGGGAGTATCAACAGCATCCTTGGGAGGAGAAGTCTTGTCACCAGCTGGTGTAGACACAACTATTTCTTTAGGAGGAGAGACAGACAGTTGGTCTTCCTCATCTTCTTCATCCTCTTCATCGAACATTCCTTCAGGGAATTCATCTTCAGGCATGGGCTCAATATCAGAGACATAATCCTCTAATGAGAGCATTTCTTCATCAGCATTTAACAGAGGCTCTTCATCATTGGTTTTGTCTTGAGTACATATATCAGCCTCCTTTTCTTGTTGTACCTGAGACTCGATGACTGGCTGTACAATTTCAGCCTGCAAATTTGTTGTAATTAGTAACAGGGAAAAATATAAGGGGAATGGTCGCCATTTCGCTGTCCCAGAGAGGCTGAGGGTGATTACTCAGCCACTCCAAAGGATAAATCCTTGGGATTCTTTTAAGTGTGAAAAATAAGGTTAATGATCGCCATTCGCTGCCCCTAGGAAAGCTGAGTGTGATTATTCAGCCCCCCCCAAAAAGTAAAAACCTTTGGGACTCTTTTGATTGTGAAACTTATGTTGTTTATGGATCGCCAGTCGCTGCCCCTAGGAAAGCTGAGTGTGATTATTCAGCCCCCCCAAAAGGTTAACACCTTTGGGACTCTTTTAAGAGTGAAACATATGTGGTTGTAGGTCGCCTGTTACGCTGCCCCTAGGAAAGCTGAGGGTGATGATTCAGCTCCCCCTGAAAGGATAAATCCTTTGGGACTCTTTTAAGGAGGGAACCAAGAGGCTGTGTGAAGTACAGCTGATCAAGGTTGAGACATTAGTGTATTCAGGTTGTTGTTAGCCTGAATACTGTCTAGAGGGTGCAGGGTCATCGGGGTGCTTTATAAACACAAATGAATCATTCCCTGGTGCAAAGACAGGGTGTACAGAAGTCTTAAAGGATTCTAAGTGTATAGACAGACTTCTATGGGTCGAGGATTACCCTAACTTCACCACTCTCTCCTACAGACAAATGAGAGTGGCTGCTTGTGAACCTCTAAAAATGTACACTGATTACCTGTGAGATATCAACTTGATCAGGCTGGTTTCCTGTCGTCTCAGCTGACTTTGAGACACTAGACGCCTGTTGTTTGTCAGCCAAAGAATCCGAATCCACAAGAGTATCTGGACCAGAGGAGGTGTCAGTCTTCTTTCCCTTGGCCTTAGTAACAGCTTTGGAGTGGGTAGAAGAGGGGATTTTCTTCTTCTTAGGCTGTTAGCCAGATGAAGCCTTGGACTTAGTAGTGTGCTGCCCAGAGGTCAAAGACATAGACTTGCCAGCAACACTAGAAGTATTCACCTTCTCAGAGGAAGGGAGCAAGGGCTTCTCAGCGTTTGGTACTTGGTTGGCCACATTCAGCATATGGGCGGTGACAGGGACATCTTCAGCTCCTATTTCCTTGTAGATGGCGCCTGTGATGCGATAGGGCTTAAGAGCAGTCAAGGCCTTGTTGTGGTAGTTATCTCCCAGCAGGCTTTCAAAGATCAGAGACAGGAAGCGCACATAACATATATTCTTTTCTCTGACCTGATTCCTTCCCTCCAGCTGTTCTACCAGGTTTGAGAAGAGAATGCTTCCAACGTCAACATCAGCTCCCCAAATTAATCCATAAGCAATAGCCTGATGGTTGAAAGACATCTGATCCTATGATCCCTGCATTCCTCCCACGGACTTAACAATGTGGGTGAAGAGGACACGCCACATAGGAGTGAAATATTTAATCTTCAGAGGGGATTTGGCGAGGACCTCAGCTGGTGTAAGGGCAGGGTTAACGTCATGGCAAGGGTTGAGTGTGGCCAGGGCTTCCTTGACAGCCTTTTTGTCAACTACCTTTAGGCATTCATCTCCATGCTTCAATTCGGCCACACTTGAAAAGTCTTTAAGGGAGAAGGCAAAAGGGTGTTCATTGCATGAAAGGTTAAAAGTTATGGTGTCTTCTACCACTTCAGCAGAATACCAAAATTCCCTAAGGTATTCTTGGTAAAAGGTGGATGGGGATTTGGTGAAGGCTTCATTTAGGTCACAATTCTGCATGAAATTTACCAGATCTGAATAGGTGCTGTTTGGTGCCTTAATCCATCCAATGGCGTTGTTGGAGGCGAGGATGCTCTCGTTGATCTCGAAGTTAACATTTGAAGCTTTGGGAACTGAAAACGCCATGGATTTAAGGTTGAAGGTGAAAGAAAATGGTGGATGGTTAAGAGAGATAAGAACTTAGAGAGAGAAGTAGATTTTAGAATGGTGGTGGGTGAGAAGAGAAAGGAGACAATATATATTCAAACTAAGTGAACAGTTATTCAACCGTATTAAATGCAAGGTGCGAAAATGACTGCTCAAGTGGGTCCCCTTGACCTTTCAAAAAGTTTGTCTCCTCGTTATCCGAAAAATAAATGATTAAATATTTGAGAATGTTTTTTGCATTTACTTGGAAAGTAACTACCTAGTTTCATGTGAAAAACATTTAATATAGAATCAATCATTTAATGAACACATTTAATATCAAGCCACATGCTTTGAGATATTGAGCATCCCTAGCTCAGCAACTAGCCTGTTGAACGAAGGTTCAGCCAAAGGCTTTGTAAAGATATCAGCTAGTTGCAGCTCTGTGGGAACAACATGCAGCTCAATATCTCCCTTCATTATATGATCCCTGATAAAATGATACCTGATATCAATGTGTTTGGTACGAGAGTGAAGAACAGGGTTGTTGGATATGGCAATTGCGCTGGTGTTGTCACAAAAGATTGACACTTTGTCATACAAGATTTCATAGTCAGCCAATTGACTTTTCATCCAGAGCACCTGAGCACAACAGCTGGCTGCAGCGACATATTCTGCTTCAGCTGAAGACATAGCCACAGAGTTTTGCTTCTTAGCACTCCATCCAACCAATTTTCCTCCTAGGATTTGACAGCTGCCTGAAGTGCTTTTCTTGTCAATACAGCATCCAGCATAATCTGAATCTGAATAGGCCTTGAGATCAAAGCCTGATTCCTTTGGATACCATAGACCTAGGGATGGTGTTCCTTTGAGATACCTGAAAATTCTATTAACAGCCACTAGATGGGATTCTTTTGGGTTAGCTTGGTACCTTGCACAGAGACATGTGGAGAATTGGATATCTGGACGACTAGCTGTTAGATACATGAGTGACCCAATCATGCCTCTATATAAAGTCTCATTGACAGAGACCCCTGACTCATCAGGGCCCAAGTTGTTGGGTGGAAGCATGGGGCATTTCACTGATGCACAATCAGCTAAGTCATATTTTTTAAGTAAATCCTTAACATACTTTTCTTGACAAATTGAAATTCCCTTAGGACATTGTTTAATTTGAAAACCCAAAAAGTAAGTTAATTCACCCATCATACTCATCTCATATTTCTTGGTCATTAATTTAGCAAAACGTTTACTAAGATTGACATTTTTTGACCCAAAGATGATATCATCCACATAAATCTGCACAATGATGAAATCACTCTTGTCCTTGAAGGTAAAGAGTGTTTTATCAATAGAACCCCTGACAAATTTATTTTCAGTTAAGAAATTTGAAAGAGTTTCATACCATGCTCTTGGAGCTTGTTTCAGACCATACATTGCCTTGTGAAGTCTGTAAACATGGTTAGGAAACTCGCTATTCTCAAATCCTTCAGGTTGTGCAACATACACTTCCTCAGCCAAATCACCATTGAGGAAAGCACTCTTAACATCCATCTGATACACAGTGATGTTCATATAGGCAGCATAAGCAAGGAAGATTCTGATGGCTTTAAGTCTAGCAACAGGTGCAAAAGTTTCATCATAATCAATTCCTTCAGTCTGAGAGAACCCCTGTGCAACCAGTCTGGCCTTGTTCCTGATGATGTTCCCAATTTCATCCATCTTATTTCTATAGATCCATCTAGTGCCTGTGATATTCTTTCCAGGTGGAGCTGGAACTAGTGTCCATACTTTGTTCCTTTTGAACTGATTGATTTCTTCTTGCATAGCAGCTACCCATCCTTCTTCTACCAGAGCCTCAGCTACTCTTTTAGGTTCAATTTGAGAGAGAAATTCAGAAAAGAGACATTCATTGGCTGAGGCTGACTCTGAGTCTTGGATTCGATGTCTGGTTGTGACCCCTGTATTTGGTTCCCCAATAATATTGACAAGAAGAATGTGTTGATCTCTTGACCACTTATTTTGAGGAGTTGGGAATTCAAGGACAGGGGTACTTGAGGGCACAGCTGGTAGAATTTGAGTCTCATCCTGCTGACTAGGAGGGCTTTCGTCAAAGACTACTTCAGTGTCAGGGTCTTCTTCAGCCATATTAAGGGAAGCTATTTCATTATCAGCAGGAGAATCTTCAGGGAGTTGAAGAATTGGTGAGTCATCAATATCATGAGAAGGACCATCAGAAATTTGAGGTTCTTCTTCATCAAGTTTCTGAGAGGTAGGAACTTCTAAGTTGTGAGTAGACAGAGGGTCAAAGGCAGGGACATAAGGAGTGAGAGTGTTGGAGTGATGATGACTGGTAGGTCTGGGTTCTGTGAACTCGTCACTTGGGAAAGAAATATTTTCATTAAAATTTATTTCATCACCCTCTGTTCCTGTTCTCTGTATGACTTCATCATCTTCATTGAATCTAACATGGAATGTTTATTGTCTTCTGATGTTGAATACTCTGAAGGCTTTGGCTGTTGGAGAGTATCCCAAAAAGAAACCATCATCAGCTTTTTCATCAAACTTTCCAAGTTTATCCCTGTAGTTATAAATAAACACAGGGCACCCAAACACATGAAAATAGCTGACGTCTGGAGATCTTTTTCTGAAGACTTCATAGGAAGTTTTACCATGTCTTTTGACAATGATTGATCTGTTTTGAGTGTAGCAGGCAGTGTGAACAGCTTCTCCCCAAAATTGCTTTGGTAAGGCTACACCATTTAACATAGTTCTTGCTGCTTCAATCAAAGTCCTGTTTCTTCTTTCAGCCACACCATTTTGTTCAGGGGTGCCAGCTGAAGAGAAGTTCTGAGAAATCCCTTTTTCATCACAAAAAGATTTAAGTTGATGATTCTTGAATTCTGTACCATTATCACTTTTTAGAGCTTTGACTCTAACATCATTCATATTTTCAACCTGTCTGATGAAGGACATGATGGTTTCAGCTGCATCACTTTTCCTTCTAAGGAAGAACACCCATGTGTATCTTGAAAATTCATCAACTATGACCAAGGTGTATTTGTTGTGATTAATGGTTTGAGGTTTGACAGGCCCAAACAAATCCATTTGAAGGAGATGTAAGCACTTGTCAATAGAGAATGATTGCCTAGTCTTGAATGAAGACCTATGATGCTTTCCTTTGACACAGGCAGAACAAGTTTTGTCTTTGGAAAACATTACTGAAGGTAGACCAGCAACCAAGTTTTGAGTGGCTATCTTATTGATGTTCTCGAAGTTGAAATTAGGGTTTCTTGCATTGATTAGGGACTTTCAATTGGTATCAGAGCGGTGTTTGATATTAAAACCTTCAAGAAACATCGTTCTCAGTTTTATAATCAAGATCCACCATGCCGGAAACTTCTAACCCACCACAATCACCTTCCACAAACCCATCTTCACCAAGACTTAACCCTCCTGCCAATGACGATGATCTACCCCAACTTCTTGACTCAAGAGGTGGATCACACGTTACAAGTGTACCAGTATTTGATGAAGAAGATTTTGCCAGTTGGAAGAGTCAATTCCTTGTATATCTTGATGGGCTTGAACCTTTTCTTTTAGAAATTTTAGAAAATGGTCCATATATTCCCATGGCGCTTACATCCACTGAAGAAAACCCTCTTCCCAAACCTCTCAGACAATGGACTCCAGCTGATAGGAAATTGGCAAACCAAGATAAACGTCTCAAAAGCATCATAATTTCCTGCCTTCCCAAGCATATCATGAAGTCTGTCATTCAGTGTCCCATAGCCAAACAAATGTGGACAGACCTCATTCTTGGCCATGAAGGACCCTCTAAAACAAGAGAGACAAAGATTCAGGCACTCAGACTTCAGTTTAATGCCTTTAAGTCACTTGAAGGTGAAAAGGTTTAGCAAACCTATACTAGGCTGAAGATTCTTCTAAATGACCTAGCTATGAATGATGTCACTATTGGTCAAGCTGAGATCAATGCTACTTTTGTCAACAGCCTTCCAAGAAAGTGGCTGAGCATGAATCAGACTCAGAGAGCTAACAACTCAATCAAAAATGATACCCTTGCTCAGCTCTATGGTAAGTACAATTATGAAGAAGGGCTGATCGATACTATCTACAAATCAGAGACTGAAAGATTTGTAGTCCAAGGAGCATCTTCCAAAGCATTGATCTCTGCAACAAATCCTCATGACAGCGATTCTGATATTGAAGAAGATACCCGTAGCAACCAAGAGTTCTTGTCAGACCTCAATGCAGAGTTCCATGAAAGAGCGTTGCTAGCCAACCAAAGAAGATACTACAAAAGATCAGGAAGAGTAGGATCAGCTAGTAAACCAACTGACAGGTCAAAAGAAACTTGTTTTTCCTGTGGAAAGCTTGGACATTATCAAAAAGACTGTCCTTCTACCAAGACATCCTCACCCTCTTATCCATCATCTTCATCCAAACCCTACAAATTCAAACAACATAACAACTCATCTCAATCCAATTCTTCAGACACTGAGAAGAAAGATTACAAAAATAAGTACAAGGCACTTAAAGCTGAGTTAGAACAAATGAACTTGAAGATTGAAGCTCTGTCCAAAAAGAAAGGTGGTGAGAAAAAGACAGAGAAAGGGTTGGTTGCTGAAACTTATGATTGGAATGATGAGCCACTGACTTCAGATGAAGAAGACACCACTAGAGTCAGGGCTTTCATGGCGATAGCTGAAGATGAACCAGCTGTTGGAAAAGGTGATGCAAGATCAGGACAATGGGTTGACATCACAATGAAAAAGGTACACAGGCTTTTATCCATGTCTGATAGTGATGAACGTAAGCATGTCCTTGATTACACCATTGTTGATTTACACTTTGTTGAGGAACAAAGAAAGAACCTTCTTGATAAGTTTCACTCTGTTAAATCTGAAATGCTAAATGCTAAGGCTGAATGTGAAACCCTCAGGCGGGTTAATTTAGAGAAAATATCCCTGCAAAATGAAGTAGCTAGATTAACCTTGAAAAACATTGCTTTAAATGACCAAGTCTCTGAATTGAACAAGATTATTGAAAAATGGCTGTGTGCTAGGTTTACTATTGATGAATTGCTTAGGGATGAAGTGCCTGCTGATTTAAAAAGGGATATATCTGCTAAGAAAAATAAGCTGAGAATTCTCACCAAACCCAAAGACATTGTCTTTAAATCTACAGAGACTATTCATATGTCAGATACCACTTTGACAAATGACCCTGTCTCTGAAGATGTGGATGAGCTACCACCCTTGCCTAAACTCTCTGGAGTTGAACCCAGCGGTTCTTCTAGATCTGCTAAGGATGAATTTAGGACAGATATTGAGAATCGCCCAGCTAAAGTTTTTCATGTTCCTGCTAAACAAACTGGCAAACAAGTAGCTTTTAAGCCTGTTACTACTAAAGCTGTGAATAAGGTTGAACCTACCACTGAAGATCGCCTGTTGTCTCTTATGAAAGAAGTAGAACTCTTGAAACAACACATTAAGCCTTCCGCTGAATGCTCTACTTCTCATGAACCTAAGTCAGTCCTAGGTGAACCCAAAGGGGAAAGGTTAATCAAACCTTATTGCAATGTATGTAAAAATTCTCACCATTCGACCTTAGATCATGACAGACACATGGCAGCTAAAAGAGCTCAGACACCCTCTAGGGACAGACCACAGAGTTCAAAAAGACAACAGGGAAATTACAAACCTTATCTTCCCTGTAAATTCTGTGGGTTCACAGACCATCACTCAGACGAGTGTGGTGACTTCCCTGGGTGTGATATCTGTGGGAGTTATAACCATGAAACAATGAACTGTCCATCCCAACGCCAAAAGTTTTTCAGGAACATAAGAGTTGCTAATAAGCAATTCAGGGAACCCACTGGAAAGTGGCTTCACCATAGGAACTAATCTGTTTCTATGTATCTGTGCAGAAATATCTCAAGGAATCGGTATGGTATCTAGATAGTGGCTGTTCTAGACACATGACAGGGATTTAACAATACCTGCACAGATACTCAAAGGAGCCAGGTCCTAAAGTGGTGTTTGGAGATAACTCTTCAGGTGACACAGAAGGATATGGCTCAGTGAACTGCAATGGGATTACGTTTACCAGGGTTTCATATGTGAATGGTCTTAAACACAATCTTATTAGCATCAGCCAATTGTGTGATGCTGACTATAAGGTTTTGTTTACTAAGACTCAGGGAACCATATTCAACAAAAACAATGATGTTGTGTTGATTGCACATAGAAGGAGAGATGTTTATGTCATCAACATGGCTGTGTGCTCTGAAGACAGCTCAAATTGTTTTCTTGCCAAAGCCTCTGAAAGTGTCAATTGGCTGTGGCACAAAAGACTGTCTCATCTCAACTTCAAGAACATCAATAAGATAGCCACTCAAAACTTGGTTGTTGGTCTACCTTCAGTAATGTTTTCCAAAGACAAAACTTGTTCTGCCTGTGTCAAAGGAAAGCATCACAGGTCTTCATTCAAGACTAGGCAATCATTCTCTATTGACAAGTGCTTACATCTCCTTCACATGGATTTGTTTGGGCCTGTCAAACCTCAAACCATTAATTACAACAAATACACCTTGGTCATAGTTGATGAATTTTCAAGATACACATGGGTGTTCTTCCTCAGAAGGAAAAGTGATGCAGCTGAAACCATCATGTCCTTCATCAGTCAGGTTGAAAATATGAATGATGTTAGAGTCAAAGCTCTAAGAAGTGATAATGGTACAGAATTCAAGAATCATCAACTTGAATTTTTTTGTGATGAAAAAGGGATTTCTCAGAACTTCTCTTCAGCTGGCACCCCTGAACAAAATGGTGTGGCTGAAAGAAGAAACAGGACTTTGATTGAAGCAGCAAGAACTATGTTAAATGGTGCAGCCTTACCAAAGCAATTTTGGGGAGAAGCTGTTCACACTGCCTGCTACACTCAAAACAGATCAATCATTGTCAAAAGACATGGTAAAACTTCCTATGAAGTCTTCAGAAAAAGATCTCCAGACGTCAGCTATTTTCATGTGTTTGGGTGCCCTGTGTTTATTTATAACTACAGGGATAAACTTGGAAAGTTTGATGAAAAAGCTGATGATGGTTTCTTTTTGGGATACTCTCCAACAGCCAAAGCCTTCAGAGTATTCAACATCAGAAGACAAGAAGTAGAAGAAACATTCCATGTTAGATTCAATGAAGATGATGAAGTCATACAGAGAACAGGAACAGAGGGTGATGAAATAAATTTTAATGAAAATATTTCTTTCCCAAGTGATGAGTTCACAGAACCCAGACCTACCAGTCATCATCACTCCAACACTCTCACTCCTTATGTCCCTGCCTTTGACCCTCTGTCTACTCACAACTTAGAAGTTCCTACCTCTCAGGAACTTGATGAAGAAGAACCTCAAATTTCTGATGGTCCTTCTCATGATATTGATGACTCACCAATTCTTCAACTCCCTAAAGATTCTCCTGCTGATAATGAAATAGCTTCCCTTAATATGGCTGAAGAAGACTCTGACACTGAAGTAGTCTTTGAAGAAAGCCCTCCTAGTCAGTAGGATGAGACTCAAATTGTACCAGCTGTGCCCTCAAGTACCCCTGTCCTTAAATCCCCAGCTCCTCAAAATAAGTGGTCAAGAGATCAACACATTCTTCTTGTCAATATTATTGGGGAACCAAATGCAGGGGTCACAACCAGACAGCGAATCCAAGACTCAGAGTCAGCCTCAGCCAATGAATGTCTCTTTGCTGAATTTCTCTCTCAAATTGAACCTAAAAGAGTAGCTGAGGCTCTGGTAGAAGAAGGATGGGTAGTTGCTATGCAAGAAGAAATCAATCACTTCAAAAGGAACAAAGTATGGACATTAGTGCCAGCTCCACCTGGAAAGAATATCACAGGCACTAGATGGATCTATAGAAATAAGATGGATGAAATTGGGAACATCATCAGGAACAAGGCCAGACTGGTTGCACAGGGGTTCTCTCAGACTGAAGGAATTGTTTATGATGAAACTTTTGCACCTGTTGCTAGACTTGAAGCCATCAGAATCTTCCTTGCTTATGCTGCCTATATGAACATCACTGTGTATCAGATGGATGTTAAGAGTGCTTTCCTCAATGGTGATTTGGCTGAGGAAGTGTATGTTGCACAACCTGAAGGATTTGAGAACAGCGAGTTTCCCAACCATGTGTACAGACTTCACAAGGCAATGTATGGTCTGAAACAAGCTCCAAGAGCATGGTATGAAACTCTTTCAAATTTCTTAACTGAAAATAAATTTGTCAGGGGTTCTATTAATAAAACACTCTTTACCTTCAAGGACAAGAGTGATTTCATCATTGTGCAGATTTATGTGGATGATATCATCTTTGGGTCAACAAATGTCAATCTTAGTAAACGTTTTGCTAAATTAATGACCAAGAAATATGAGATGAGTATGATGGGTGAATTAACTTACTTTTTGGGCTTTCAAATTAAACAATGTCCTAAGGGAATTTCAATTTGTCAAGAAAAGTATGTTAAGGATTTACTTAAAAAGTATGACTTAGCTGATTGTGCATCAGTGAAATGCCCCATGCTTCCACCCAACAACTTGGGCCCTGATGAGTCAGGGGTCTCTGTCAATGAGACTTTATATGGAGGCATGATTGGGTCACTAATGTGTTTAACAGCTAGTCGTCCAGATATCCAATTCTCCACATGTCTCTGTGCAAGGTACCAAGCTAACCCAAAAGAATCCCATCTAGTGGCTGTTAAGAGAATTTTCAGGTATCTCAAAGGAACACCATCCCTAGGTCTATGGTATCCAAAGGAATCAGGCTTTGATCTCAAGGCCTATTCAGATTCAGATTAAGATTACTGCTTAAAATAGATAAGTTTCTAAAAATAGAAAGTTTCCATGAATAGATCAGCTGCCTTAAGTAAATAAGTTTCTAAAAATAGAAAGTTTCCATAAATAGATTAGCTGCCTGAATTAAATAAGTTTCTAAAAAATAGAAAGTTTCCATAAATAGATTAGCTGCCTTAATTAAATAAGTTTCTAAAAATAGAAAGTTTCCATAATTAGATATAAGCTGGTCAAATAAGCTAAGTATATAAGCTTAAGTGTTTTTCTGATTCTTTTCTAAGTCCTAATGATATAATGTATAGTTTATTAATTATTACATGTAATTTAAATAAACTATAGGTTAATAGTATTTAATTAAATATATCATGTTTTTAATTAAATAAAGTTAAATACTTAGGTTAAAACATGTATTATTATTTATTAATAATATAACCTAAGTCATGTTAATTAATTAATTAATTACAACTATGGTTTTTAATAATTAATTAATTATAACTATGGTTTTTAATAATTAATTAATTATAAGGTCTAGAAAATATAAAATACTTAGGTTAATAATTCCATGATTCTAATAATTAAATTATAACCTAAGTCTTGTTTATTAAATTAATCATGTCATATTTATTAATTTAATTTTAACATATGATTATAAAAAAAATAATCTTAACATAAACCGTGAACCGGATCTTGACTAGAAACCATGAACCGGACATGAAATCGACACCACACCCCGAACCACTTCGGGGTTCCCTTTGGTTTGCTACTGCCGTGGGACCCACACCACCAAACCGAGACCTTGTGGTCTCGGTGGTGGTCCATGTGCCAAGCCGAGACCCCCTTGGGGTTCGGTTTAGGCGCCGGCCACACACAAACACCCCTAAAACCTCCGTTTTGATTTACCCCATAACCATTTACATGTTTGATTTATGTTTTTAATTAGCCTTTTAAAAACATCATGTTCTTATTTAATTTATTAAATCAAAACAAAAAGAAAAAGGATTAAAAAGGTATACCGAATGCGTGGATCTAACGAGGATGAACACACACGAACACTTGCACAAAAAAATCAAGATCAAATCAAACGAACACCCCCTTTCTTGTTTTTTATAGGTAGCGACCAAAAGAGAGGACAAGGAGGAAGGAGAAAAATCTTTTAGGGTTTTTGTTTAATTTACTATAAAGTGAAAATGGTTAAAAGATTTCACCTTAACCCCTTTCTTAGTAAAAGTTTTGATGGGCTTGGCCCACCTCTTGGTGTAGCCGCGGGTAGGGGCCCCACATGGGGTACCCGTACCATTTCCCGAGTCTACTTATTTAAGTGTTCGTTCGTGTTTAGTCGTGTTCGTGTTTTATATGTTCTCGTTAAATGTTAACCGTGACTTAATATATTTATTCGTGTTCGTAATAAATATATATACGTAATTAATATTAGCTCGTGATTAAATTACGTTCATGATTTCATGATCGCATGTTCGTGATTAATGATAGTTAAATAATTATTGTGTGTTCGTACGTAATAAATACTTATCGTGTTCTAAAACGTACGTAATACCTAAAATTCTAACACGTGAACGTAATCATACTATAAAAGGAAAGTTTTAATCTAGTACGTACGATCTTAATGGTACTATTCATGGTAAAAGTATGCGGGTTTTACAACTCTTCCCCCGTAAAAAGAATAATTTGTCCCCGAATTATAGATAACGTAAACTGAAAGAGAAACATACCCAAATCAAACTGAGAGGGTATGTAAGATAAATGAACGTGCAGGTTTCCTGGCAGAAGGAACGCGGAACGTGACATGTCTTGAAAGGACATGGAACGTGACGTGACGGAAAGGACATATCTAATTTATAAGAGGAAAACGGATAAAAGTCCGGATGAACTTGTCCGTTTCCAAGTGGCTTCCCTCTTGCAACGGTTCCTTCACAGATCTTGACACAAATGATAAATCTTGGTCCTCCTGACCTTGACTTGAAATACGAAGAAGTTCTTGGTTATCAACTTAAGGTAGATCCCCTAAATTTGATCGAGGGAATAAGAATTAACGTGTAAGGGTAACTAAAACGTTATCGTGCAAAACATTTCTAACTTAACCGATAATTAGCAACGATGCGCGAGACGTAAGGAAACGTAGTACGTGAAAATTTTTGAACGTAATACGTGAAATATTTTGAACGTGATACGTTGAGATATGATGAGTATAGTATGAGTAAACATATCGTGACCATGATACGTGTAACATATCTTGATCATGATATGAGGAACGTGCAGTGATCATGACATGTGAAACATATCGTGAACATAGAATATAATGGCGGTGACGCCAAACGCTACAAGGTGAGACATAGAATATGACGAGAAACGTATATCTGAGGATAGGGAGTTATACTAAACTTGGGTCTGGTCTCTCAAGTTCTTGCAAAACTTCCCAGAATGAGAAAAAAAATGAACGTAAAAGCGTAAGCCGAGATGCCATCATGAACGTGAATAGTGTTATGAACGCGAGCACGAAAGCAAGTCGTGAAATTTGAACAAGGACGTGAAGTAAATAAGGAGCACACTTATGAATATTTGTCTGACCCGATAACTGAGGGATTTCCAAGTGATCGGAGGAGCCTTTGCTGAACATGTCCGATCAATCTGTTGGTTCTGAAACCCTTGCGGATGTAAGGATTCCGCAGACTTGATCAGACTGTTTGCAATAACCCAGATAGCATCATGTTTCTTCTAAGTTTGCGTTAATCTGGTAACCAAAATCCGTGGAGATCTTGTCCCATTTCAATTTACCATTTCAGATGATGAAAACATCCCAGTCTGTTGGTGTCCTATCTTAACCTGTTGGTATGTCAGGTACTTAGATATGAACGTAACTGTATCTTGCTTCGTAGAACTTGATAGATAGGAGTTTGCGAAACTCTGAGTCTCTGAATCTAGACTTCTCCTAGCGTAGGATTTTCTAGAACACCTAATGTAGTGTAGGGTTCTCTCCTTTACGCATAAGCTGAGTCATGGTAAGATTAACCGTAGAAACCCATGTGATTCAGCGTGTCACTGTAATCAAACAGAATTGATATTGGAAAAATTTCTAGGGTAAAATTTCTCTTGTCATAGAATTTGCAACATAGTGCAGATATGGTCTTCCTGTTCTTCTCTAGGCTTAAAGGAAATCAGGTTATCCTCAATGAAAACACTGATGAATTTGCTATGAGTTCATGGAAACTCATTCTTATAGTGCCGTTGGAGCATTGATGAGACTAATTCAAAATCATAAATCTAGCATGACCGAGTCGTGTACGAATAGCAGTCATGGACATGTCCTGCTCTTTCACTCATCACTGTTGGCAACATGATCATGAGTTTGATCTTGGAAAAGTGATTAACACTATAAGGTCGATTGAACCTGTTGTCAATACGTGGAGGAGAATAACGGTTATGAATGGTGATTTGTTTAAATCGACGGTAGTCGACACATAATCTCATGGTACCATTCTTCTCCTTGTAGGTTATTCTGGAACGTATAGGAAGATTTTGGAATAATCAACTGGCTATGCGTAAAAGACTAAGTGGTCGTGTCTTACTGACAGCTAGAAAATTTTAGCGACCATGGCTAACAACGCACATGCTTGTAAGCATAGATAATTTGTACATATTTTCCTGATGGAAAATCAAGCTGAATGTATTCAGAAGCCTGAACATTACTGTACATAATTATGAATCGTAGCATGGTGTGCTCTTCATAGTCCATAATTAGTTCCATCTCGTGTCTGTCCAAGGAAATGCGTTAGCAGCTTGGATCTCATCATTAAGCTGAAGGAAAACCTTCGTATACGTGGGAATACGAAAGGCGTCCTTCATGGTCATGAATATATGAAATATGGTGAAACAAATGAAAGTGACATCGGCAACGTGACAGTTCTCACTGATGCGCCGGTAATGGTATTGAAATTCTTATGGCCTGATTAATACATGGTAGAACAAAATGGATATACCCTTGGAGGGTACCCTGAATTTCTTAGAAAGGTTCCATAGTTGGACGTGAGTCATGTGTCTTGATTCGTGTCTTGGAACTATAAGCATGACATATGTCTTGATTGGTGTCTTGACATGTGTCTTCAGAAAGTATACGTGAGACATGTGTCTTGATTGATGTCTTGACATGTGTCTCGAGATGTGAAATAACTAGAACCATAATGTTAGGGTATTATGCCAGAATTGGCGGATCGGTTGGACTACTGATCATTTGGATGTCTGATCACGTCCGCGGCCGGAGCCTCGGTTGCTATTTCTAGGATAGTTGTTGTCATAGTAGTGGTTACTATCATCCTGTCTGTCAGTTCCATGACGGTCATTCTCATGACTGTGATTCATGTAACTATTCAGCTGAGTGGCCGGCTGGTACCGGTTCTCCACTCATATGACTGAAACGACAATTGAATGACGTGTGACATGTAACTAAGAATTTGGGACACTGATAGATGGAAATCGTCTGATGGTGAAGCATCTTCTCGTCCAATTGCTTTGCTCTGACGCCTTTGTCTTCGTCTTGTAGGATCTCCAGGTTGTGAACAGCATCCGCATCTCGTAGCGTCTCCAAACGTCAGCAGCGTCAACCTTTAGTAACATCTCCAAGTTATGAGCGGCATCAACAATCTTGTAAAATATCAGCAAGTGAACATACGCCTGAGATGATTTAGAATCGACCAGCGAATACTCGTGAAATATTGCAAGTGAAATACACATTGATTTAGGTACGTGTAATACACATGGAATACGGTACATGGAGTACACATGGAATGCACATGAAATGATCGGTATTGGGGTCGATCATTTGTCATGATTTAAGGAAAGTATATCGGTTAAACGGTTATGAAAACCATCATGATAACCTGGCATATTAGCATAGACCTCATTCTGGTTGTATCGGAAAACGTTAAATTGTGGTTACACAAAATTCAACGATGATTTTGCCTGAAAGTAGGATCAGTGAAAACCAACCATGACTATCATGAAAGCAGGATTCAATGAAATCCAACAATGCCTTGCATGAAAGCATAAATAACAAAAGAGGCGTAAGACGTAATCAACATGAAGACGGAATTATCATGAAGAAACATGAAACCATTTATCATGAAGTATAACATAATCAGCACGAAACTGGAGTTAACCATGACAGTATGAAAACATACTTGACATAAAAACATATTAACTTATGAGGGGACATGAAAAAATTTTGCCAGTAAATCATGAGAAAAATTTTATGCATGAAAAACAGTTTTAAATGCGTAATGTAGTTTATAAAAACCTTTATATGTGCGAGGGGACGCCTATGGGTCGGTCCCAAAACAAAAGACATGGCGAGGGGACGCCTATGGGTCGGTCCCAAAGTTAAAAGTTTCGATAAAAGCACATGCGACTAAATAGGGCCAGTCCTGTACCAACCATTACTTAGTCATAATCCCTGCAACAATGATACATGAAACATAAATAAATGAAACTTATCTGTCAAAACTTATCAGAAATTTTTTTATGTGACTAATTATGAACTACTGGGGTTCAGTCCACATAGTCACAGTTCACGAGGAACATTATGCATGAAACAATGACACATAACTAAATATGAATGACGGTTGTCCATCCATATTAGTAAAACAATATCGATGAAAACATCAAGGTTAAAACCTCAAGGTGCTGAAAACATCATGGTTAAAGCAACAATACGCTGAAAACATCAATACGTAGAATAACAAACGTTGGCTTAGGAAGCTCCTGGTGACTACCCACTAGTCACAGTCAAGTTTTAGAGCCTACAGGTCGAAGCCTTGTCTCTGATACCATAATTGTAACACCCCATTTTGATAAATGGAATGTCACGCGTAATTATGGCGTGTCATCAAAGCATACAAGGATAAATGTCTGAAACATTACATGACCATAGGGATAACCGGAATCAAACATCGGTTCCCAAACATAAGCCCAAAACATAATAAAGTAAAAGAAATGAATGAAAGACTAAGCAAGCATAAGTATATGAAGGCAAAAAGGAAAAGAAGTCTCTAGCAGCTTCCATCCTATGCACGTCCTCCAAATGCTCGAGTCTTTCCTAGGGTACCTGCCGTTTTGGGACATGGAAAGGAAAGTAACGGCTGAGCAAAACGCTCAGTGCACGGATATAGACATAGTATGACTGACTAAAACATAATAAATACTTAATAGCAGCAGAAATGTATAAGTCCTGGAAAACCTGGAACATGTTCATAAAACTGGTTTTATAGTTTGAAAAGCCTTATGTTTATCTTATGAAAATTGTTTAACATATTTTACCATTAGCCAAAATAGGTCATGAAAGTCCACCGTGCATGAATACTTGGAGGGGTGACCTCATCATGCAAATTAGAGGGGCTGCCTCTAATTTAATATACTTGTTTGGGTAGGAGGGATCAGCTCCTTGTGAAGGATGCAAGGCACACACCACATTCACACTGAGTAATCTGCTGAAAACATGTAACTAGGATGCACCCATACGCCCCACATGATAAATATTAAAATATGGCCAAAAGCTGAAGGGACGCCACGAGCAATCACTCCGCCGTGGTGAAGTCATAACATCAGTGCCTCTAGTGTTATGGTTATGGTACCTCCATAACTAGGTGAAACTGGTCATGCATGTATATGGCTATAGGTATTCTAAATTAAACATAAGCAAGTCAAACATATAAACTTATACTACGCGAAAACATTTGGCTTCATACGGGAAATCCTAATAAGGAAAGAATGTCCATACTGAAAGGACGGGAATCCGTACCTTATGTCCAGTGAACGAAGAAGATGAACTGAGGAGAATCCTACTTCGGTATCACTAATGCTACATAAATACATACATGAATAAGTATCTGCTTACTAAATACGTAACTGGTTTTATGTCATGTCTTAGCTTATTTTATATGTTCATATCATGTTTTACTGTTTAACGCCTTAAACTGTGTTTATCTTATATTCTGTCTATTCTGATTAAGTATTTCTGGTATTTCATGTATTATTATACTTACTGTGTAATAATAAGTAACTTTCCAAAAATAGCAGGTTTCCTAAAATAGAAAGTTACCAAAAATAGAAAGTTTCCAAAAATAGAAAGTTTTCAAAAATAGAAAGTTACCAAAAATAGAAAGTTTACAATAAATAGAAAGTTCCCAAAAATAGAATTACTGCTTAAAATAGATAAGTTTCTAAAAATAGAAAGTTTCCATAAATAGATCATCTACCTTAATTAAATAAGTTTCTAAAAATAGAAAGTTTCCATAAATAGATTAGCTGCCTGAATTAAATAAGTTTCTAAAAAATAGAAAGTTTCCATAAATAGATTAGCTGCCTTAATTAAATAAGTTTCTAAAAATAGAAAGTTTCCATAATTAGATATAAGCTGGTTAAATAAGCTAAGTATATAAGCTTACGTGTTTTTCTGATTCTTTTCTAAGTCATAATGATATAATGTATAGTTTATTAATTATTACATGTAATTTAAATAAACTATAGGTTAAAAGTATTTAATTAAATATATCATGTTTTTAATTAAATAAAGTTAAATACTTAGGTTAAAACATGTATTATTGTTTATTAATGATATAACCTAAGTCATGTTAATTAATTAATTATAACTATGGTTTTAATAATTAATTAATTATAAGGTCTAGAAAACATAAAATACTTAGGTTAATAATTCCATTATTCTAATAATTAAATTATAACCTAAGTCTTGTTTATTAAATTAATCATGTCATATTTATTAATTTAATTTTAACATATGATTATAAAAAAAATAATCTTAACATAAACCGTGAACCGGATCTTGACTAGAAACCATGAACCGGACATGAAATCGACACCACACCCCGAACCACTTCGGGGTTCCCTTTGGTTTGCTGCTGCCGTGGGACCCACACCATCAAACCGAGACCTTGTGGTCTCGGTGGTGGTCCATGTGCCAAGCCGAGACCCCCTTGGGGTTCGGTTTAGGCGCCGGCCACACACAAACACCCCTAAAACCTCCGTTTTGATTTACCCCATAACCATTTACATGTTTGATTTATGTTTTTAATTAGCCTTTTAAAAACATCATGTTCTTATTTAATTTATTAAATCAAAACAAAAAGAAAAAGGATTAAAAAGGTATACCGAATGCGTGGATCTAACGAGGATGAACACACACGAACACTTGCACAAAAAAATCAAGATCAAATCAAACGAACACCCCTTTCTTGTTGTTATAGGTGGCGGCCAAAAGAGAGGACAAGGAGGAAGGAGAAAAATCTTTTAGGGTTTTTGTTTAATTTACTGTAAAGTGAAAATGGTTAAAAGATTTCACCTTAACCCCTTTCTTAGTAAAAGTTTTGATAGGCTTGGCCCATCTCTTGGTGTAGCCGCGGGTACGGGCCCCACATGGGGTACCCGTACCATTTCCCGAGTCTAATTATTTAAGTGTTCGTTCGTGTTTAGTCGTGTTCGTGTTTTATGTGTTCTCGTTAAATATTAACCGTGACTTAATATATTTATTCGTGTTCGTAATAAATATATATACGTAATTAATATTAGCTCGTGATTAAATTACGTTCATGATTTCATGATCGCATGTTCGTGATTAATGATTGTTAAATAATTATTGTGTGTTCGTACGTAATAAATACTTATCGTGTTCTAACACGTACGTAATACGTAAAATTCTAACAGGTGAACGTAATCATACTACAAAAGGAAAGTTTTAATCTAGTACGTACGATCTTAATGGTACTATTCATGGTAAAAGTATGCGGGTTTTACACCTCGAGTAATCCTTACTCGAGAGTTTACTAATCAACAAGCTCCTTAAGGTGGAGAAATCGTACACCACGTCACTTATCCAATTTCCGACTCTAAGCTAAAAGTCGAGCCATAATCTTAGCTAGGACCAATCTACACCAATATACTTTAAGGACCAAGTATTAACCTTAATACACACACAAATTCCAAATAGACACAACTACTTGAATCTTCACAACAATGACACAACAATGAATAAATAAGTTTGGATCTTCAATGGATCTTTGAGGTAGACACAACACTTCAAGGATGAAAGTGTTCTTCTCTTTGCACTTTGAGATGAAGAGATGGGAGGAGAAAGATTCACTTCTAAACAAGTAGTAATCAACCAAATGACCAAGGATTTGAGTGATTTAAGAAGTATAAAAGAATCTGGAAATGTATGTGCAAAATAGGTGAGGAGAAAATCTGAGAATGGTCCACCATTTATAAGACAAACTTCCAACGGCTATATTTGCACGCGGTTCCTTATTGGAGCCCGCAGTTCCTTATCGATAAGGAACCGCCATAGCCACTAAGGAACCGCCAGAGTAGACTCCGCTCCTTTTTGTCTTTTAGTGGCATGGTTCGAATCTAGAGATTAAAATATCCTGAAAGGATATTTCAAACCTAGATAGAATATGCCATTTTCAAATTTTCAAATAATTAATTTAATAAAACATTTTCTTAAAAAGAAAGTTTAAATAAAAACTTGTCACACTTAATAAAAAGTGAGTTTTAAGAAAAGATTAAATCCTTGATCACTTAATTAGGATGAGTACTTGTTTGTACATACCTTAAGTGATAATGGTTGAAATGAAAAATACTTGAACTCAAGAATTCGTTTTTCGTTGTTTTCTTAAATGCTTGTTTTTACATATCGTCATAATCAAAACAAAGCGAGACCGAAAAATGCAAGTAAAGTTTTTAGGAATCATTGCATTAACAGATTGTTTTGGTGTGTTGCTTCCTGCACAATACCTGAGCACTTTCACCAAGTTATGGAGGCAATTAAGAAACTAGATGATAACGCATATAGATGGTTAGTTGACAGGAATCCAAATACATGGTGTCGAGCTTACTTTGAAATGGACAGATGTTGTGCAGCATTTGTGTAACACCCCATTTTGGAAATGGAAATATCACAGTAATTATGGTGTGTCATCAAAGCATACAAGGTAAAATGTCTAAAACATTACTTGACTATACAAAGGAAAATACCGGAATCAAACATCGGTAGTCCCAAAAGTAAAGCTCATCACACACAAACATAGTATAGTAAAGGAAAAGGCCGAAACAATGTCCAAGACATAAGTATCATAAAGAAATGAAATGCATAATGTAAAGAAGGCTAGACAGCTTCCAGTCCATATGCACGTACTCTTATAGTCTACGAGCGTCCTTGAGTACCTGCCATTTTGGGAACATAGAAAAGGAAAACGGCTGAGCAATACGCTCAGTGCACGGATGTACAATAAAGCATGAATAGGATAAGCATATAACATAATAACAGCGGAAGAAATTAAGTCCCGAGTAACCTGATTAAGTCTTAATAAAACTGGTTTTATAGTTTGAAAGTCTTATGTTTATCTTATAAAAATTGTTTGTCATATTTTACCATTTAGCCAATATAGGTCATGAATATCCACCGTGCATGAATAATTGGAGGGGTGACCTCATCATGCAAATTAGAGGGGCTGCCTCTAATTTAATATACTGGTTTTATGGGTAGGAGGGATCAGCTCCTTGTGAAGGATGCAAGGCACACACCACATTCACCATGTAATCCTAAATAAAAACGTGTAACTAGGATGCACCCATACGCCCCACATGATAAATATAAATAAATGGCCAAAAGCTGAAGGGACGCCACGAGCAATCACTCCGTCGTGGTGAAGTCATAACATCAGTGCCTCTAAAGTTATGATTATGGTACCTCCATAACTAGGTGAAACTGGTCATGCATGTATATGGCTATAGGTAATCATATTTAAAACATAAGCAATCAAACTCATACTTATACTACGGGAAAACAGTTGGCTGCATACGGGGAAATCCTAATAAGGAAAGAATGTCCATACTGAAAGGACGGGAATCCGTACCTTATGTCCAGTGAACGAGAACGATGAACTGCGAGAATCCTACTTCTGAATCACTAACGCTACATAAATATGTACATGAAATAAGTATCTGCTTACTACATACATAGCTGGTTTTATATCATGTCTTAGCTTATTTATGTGTTCTTACTATTTACACTGTTTAAAGCCTTAAACTGTGTTAAATCCTATATTCTGTTCATTCTGATTAAGTATTTCTGATATTTCATGTGTTATTATACTTACTGTGTAATAATAAGTAACTTTCCAAAAATAGCAGGTTTCCTTAAATAGAAAGGTTCCAAAAATAGAAAGTTTCCAAAAATAGAAAGTTACCAAAAATAGAAAGTTCCCAAAAATAGAAAGTTTCCAAAAATAGAAAGTTTCCAAAAATAGAAAGTTTCCAAAAATAGATTTACTGCTTAAAATAGATAAGGTTCTAAAAACAGAAAGTTTCCATAAATAGATTAACTGCCTTAATTAAATAAGTTTCCATAAATAGATTAGCTGCCTTAAATAAATAAGTTTCCAAAAATAGCTGGTTTCCATAAATAAAATAGCTGCCTTATTTAATTAAGTTTCTAAAAATAGAAAGTTTCCATAATTAGAAATAAGCTGGTTAAATAAGCTAAGTAAATAAGCCTACGTATTTTCATGATTATTTTCTAAGTCATATGATATATTGTATAGTTTAATAATTATTTCATGTAATTTAATTAAACTATAGGTTATAATATTTAATTAAAGTATGACATGTTTTTAATTAAATATATTAAATACTTAGGTTAAAATATGTATTATTAAATACTAATAATATAACCTAAGTCATGTTTAATTAATTAATTATATCCATGGTTTTAAAATAATTAATTAATTATAAGTCTTAATAATAAAAATACTTAGGTTAAAATAATTCATGTTTATAATTAATTAGTTAACCTAAGTCATGTTATTAAATTAATTACATCTTATTAATTTAATTCTTAACCTAAGTTTATATCATAAACAATTAACATAATCATGATCCGGATCTAAGCTTAAAAACATGCACCGGATCTTAACAAACACCGTACCCCGAATAATGTCTAACATTTAGAATATAATTTATAATGATGAGTTGTTACACTATGATAGGAATTGGGTGGTGTACCGGAGTGGTTACCAAGAAGTTGAGGTTAGAAGAGATGACCATGGATATGGTGTGAATGTTGCCAAAAAACTTTGTGGATGCAGAATGTGGGAGCTAACAGGTATTCCTTGTGTTCATGTTGTGGCTGCTTATTCTCACCTAGGTATGAAGCCAGAAATAGGTTTCAGTGACTGGTATTCCAAGTCCAAATGGATTTACTGTTATAAGCACTCCATTAGACCAGTCCCTGGTTATAGTGTATGGAAGAGAACAGACCTTGAAAAACCATTACCACCCCAAGAAAGAAAAATGCCAGGCAGACCCAAGAAAGAAAGGATTAGGCATCCTTCAGAAAATGACCATGAAATTAGTAGGGTTGTAAGAGTGATTCATTGCCATAAGTGCTGGGAGTCTGGACACAACAGAAAAAATAGCAAGAATCCCCCAAGATCTAAACCAAAGAATTTCTATGATGATCCTTATGAACAACAAAGTGACACACCAAGTGAAGGGGATGTAAGTGGTTTACAGTCTACACAGGATAAGCCAGTAGACATGGCTGACCCTGTTATGCCAGTTTCAGAAGCCAATGATACAACTCCAATCTTAAAGAAACAAGATGGTACATCAAAGACTACCCCAGCTGGTTCAAAGAAGCCTCCAACTGCACCTAAGAAGCTTCATCAAGCCAAAATAGACAAAGGGAAAAAGGAAGAAACTGAAGGTGGAACAAGTTTAACTCCAGAGGTACACATCACTCCATATAACAATGATACTGTAATTAACTGTAAATGAACTTAGGTTATAATTAGAAAACATATGTACAGGAACATCTTGAGGAAATGGGCAGACAGGCTTTAGAAGAGCTTCTAAGAACTGAGGCAGAAGAAAAGGAAAAGTGGGAAGCTGAGGAGCAACATAGAATAGATGATGAAGATGCTTGGAAAGACTACAATAGTGAGTTTAAATCATGGGAGGTATATGGGTCTTCAGCTAGGCAAATCCCTGGAAGAACTTCTATTACAAGATACATGGCTGAAATGAGAATGTACAATCAACCAGTTGATGAAATTTTCATGTCTAACCCTGAAGATGAAGCAAAATACTTTGATACACAAGACAGGTTACATGGAGATGAATCTGACTTAGGTGCTACATCTCAATCAATCACTTCTCAAGGAAGCCACTTCATACTAAGAGAAAAAGGTAAACCTATTGTTTCAAGTGCTCTTGTACCAAAAAAAGAGGAAGGCCAAAGACAAAAAGGCTCACAAACAGACATAGCAGTTCCTTTTAAGGTTACACACAAGAACAGATGTAGATCTGAAAGGATAGCTAAGATGAAGTCCAAGAAACTGATATTTGATGAAGCTAAAATGGATCTACACCAGCCAAGGCTGTTCATCTTAGTGATTGACTTTATGAAGATAATGTAATAGGTTGTTGTAATATGGATATCGATTATGTAGCTAATCTGTGATGGTATTGGTCTAATGACCTAAACAATGGAGCCAAGCTTTTGTATAGGATAAGGTAGGATGATGTTGTTGTTATATGTGTGATTCGTATGTAATGGATCCACAAATTTTCTGCTGTAACTCACATGCCTTTAAGCATGGGAATCTATAATACAAAGCAACATCTTTTGTTTTATATGGTTTTGTTTAATATGTTTGAATGGAAACCAGGACCACCTTGTCTCCTAGTTGGGAAATGGTTTGTACAGGTCAAATTATAAACAAAAATTTGTGTGTATCCACATGTTTTTACGCAAGACCAACAATCTAAACAAAGCATTACATACCAAGTCTTGAAGTTAAACACAACATTACATACCCTGGTCTTAAAAGCTACCAATACATACCAAGTCTTCAAAAGCTACCAATTCTTGAAGATAAACACAACATAACATTAGATACCCTAGTTTAACAGCTAATAACTTAACCTGTTTATACAGAAACCATTAAATAATAAAGAAAAGTTCATAAAAGTGGGTATCAAACCTTTGCTTTGCCCTTTCCTTTGCCTGCATTTTTAGGACCTTTCATTTGTTCACAGATTTGCAACCAAGTCATTTGGTTAGAAAGACCAATGACACAACCAGTGAGTGCAACTGGAATTTTATCAATCTGTTTTGAAGATGCATTCATAGGTATGTATTTACCTTTGATAGCATCATAAGATTTTGGTGCAAATACACATTTTGAGTTATGGCCAGGGCTTTCACAATAGACACTAAAATCATCACTATCACTTGAATCTTCTGTATCATACCCATACCATTTGAGAAGAGCTGCTGTGATTTCATTATCATATGATCTTTTAGATCCACGTCCCAGCCTTGATCTACCAGCATATGATCTTTTTAAACCCTTACCTTTTTCAGATCCATGCCCTTTACATGAATATATGGTTTCTAAAGAATACCCATCAGTCATAACATCTCCAGATTTACTATCACTACTAATTTCAATGATTTCTGCAAAAAAAACTCATTACATACAAAGGATGACATATGCATTAGGATGAAAACAAGGCTAATAATTCGACACCATACTTACCTTTCCCTTTATCAATTTTTGAAATCTCTAGATAAATCCCCTTATGTTAAACTTGTTGTCTGTGCTATTTTGACTAATACTTAAAAGGAAGTAAATGTTATATGGTTGGGTGAGACTCATTTATATCACAGAGTCCTAGTTGGTTGGAGTATGCCATAAATATAGCTAATACATATAGTCAACAAAGGATGACATACTAAAAACACTTGGGCATATAACATATCATGGGAACCAAACTCAAACTGGTAACCATCTTCATCCTAATCTGGAAAGAAACATATAACAAAACATCTGGCAACAAAAGATCTCATAAATATATTCAATTCATTGTAAAAGTAACAACATACAATGATTACATTAGCAAGTCTAGGATTAAAACTATTGTTAAAAACATAACACAAACTGAAATCACTAACATTATCCTATCATAAACCACAAATTTGGCCTTGACAATCTTCATGTCCTCTGTTATGCCTTTAAGCATTTGAATGTGACTGTCATGGGGTAACACTGTCCATGCTACCTTGCTTGAACCAGCCAAGTTGAGCATTTGTTTCAACCTTTTATTCTCTTCGTGCAACCCATACAGCAATTGTCTGTAATATGGAGACAATTCAAGGTCTAGAAAACCATACACACCACATTTTAGTGTTTTGTCTCTAATTGGACAAGACTTAAACCTCCTGCCCGGATTTTCTGGAGTCCAAAGATGTTTGAACAGGAATTGGGTTGGGGGGGGGGGGGGGGGGGGGGGGGTTACAATCACAATGTGTTTTGTTTGTGACATCTTGATGCCTGCCATATCTCCTTATCAATGAAGAAGACGAATATGACATAATGGATGGACTGGTAACTTTTATTTACGAATTAAGGATTAGGGTTTATATGGAATTGAGAAAGGGGTATTCGGGGATTAGGATTTTTATGAAATTGAGAAACGGGTATTTGGGGATTAGAGTTTATATGGAATTGAGAAAGGGGTATTTGGTGATTAGGGTTTATATGGAATTGAGAAAGGGATTAGGGTTCTTGTGTTTTCTGGGAAAAGAAAAAGGACGGGTTGTATGAAAGGGTTTGGGGTATTTGGATCGGGTGTTCAAATGGGTATAACCCATGTGATGTGGCTGTCCAGTCAGCAAAAGTCAAACAAAATGGTTTGACCGTGCCACGTCAGCGGTAACCTATTATAGCAAGTTTCATTGTGTAAATAAAACATAAAAAAAGTTCGATGGACATAATGGATTATTTGAGAAAATACGTTGTGTATTTTCGACATTTACCCATAAACAAACCAATTGAAATAATAACACAACATCAATTCAAATTGAAACTAAACAATAATTGAATACTTGAAACTTGACAATTGAATGTAGTCCCATAATCATCTTCCATAGAAATCTTCAAATCTTTATCAATATAAGAACAAAGTTTCCTAGACTTGGCCGTTGAAACATTAATCTAAAGATGAAAATGATGAATACATGCCAGAAACTCACATAAACACATAATAAAGGCAATACAACACCGGGCAACATTGAAACGGTTTGGACAGAGTCTTGAATTCCGAGTGCCGAAGCCAACCAATGAGTTGAAAAAACGAGGCAACCTTATGGATGGTCGCTTCGTGAGTTATGGGAACAGAATAGGAGATGTACATGTATACGAGAAGCTTTGCTAAGAGATACACCATTGTTGAAAAGATATAAAAAGTTTGAGTTATTTTGTGAAAATTCCTTGAAAATTAAAACTGAAAGATGGATTAGAGAGATGAAAAAATTAGGTTTGTTGGTGAGTTATCTAGACCACCAGCATATAGCCGGCGCTCGAAGACGGTTGAGAAAGAGTTCTTTAAAAGAGAGGATGAAGTTTATGTAACATGGTGTACACGCATTGAGGTGCATGTGTATATGCGGTAATAGATGTGTAAAAAACTCGTTCATTGTAGTGTATATATGTCAACATTTTTTCTTCACAAAATGTAAATATTCGTGGTTTTGCTAATACGTTTTTCTGGGATATATCTTGAAGTGCATTTAGTGAAGACAAAGTTTCTTTTCAAATCAAAAATTGCATTTAATATTAACTAAAAGGTAAGGTAACACTTAATGTCGTCTTTTACGGGTTATGAGTTCCAATACCGTTTAAGACGGTGTATGGGACAGGTTGAGACGTAGACAGCCATACACCTACGTAAAGTACACCTACGTAAGGTACATAGACTGGTTCGGTCTACCAAGGTAAAAAAAGGACCTCCGACCTTCCAAGGAATGAGGATCGAACCTAATAAACATTAACTGAACTCGTAAATTACATTGATTAGGTAAAAGTTTGATTATAATAACTTAAGCCTTTCATATATAAAAAGCCATACCCGATGGGCACATGTAGCAAAACCCATATGTTAATAACTCGATGAGTTTTTACATCTTTTTCTTCACATGCTACCAGCTGCTCATCCCTTTGAAGCTATACTCGGAACCACATCTTGTCTGGGTTTATGCTGGTTGGAACACTACATCTAGAAGGGAACTTGGGTAAAATGTCCACTATGTGGTTTGCAACCTCCAAATAATATGCATACTCAGACAAATGAGTGTCGCCTGTCGTGTTACATGGTGTTTCTAAATTCTTATCTATGTCTTGTAATGATTTTAATGTATTGTTTATTAATAATGAACAAATCTTGCAACTATTTTCCTTTAGCAAAGCCTCCTTAAAAACATCGGTCTTGAACTTCCAACTGCCCGTATTCCAATTGAAGTGGTAAAGTGGAAGAAATCTTTGTCCATGTATAGCTATGAATTCAATTGCGGAGATTATAAACTCAAATTCTTCATTGGACATGTAATATGGGAAGCTTACGCGAGTCCATCCCGACTTCACTCCGATATAGCCCTATGTACCAAATAAGAACAGACAGAAGTTAATTAAACAACACATTGAGTTTGGATGGAGAAATGTTAAAAAAAAGAGTTACCATCTCGATTGCAGATCTTATTTCTTTGGAAAGAGTTTTATCGATACCAATTAAGTAGTGACCGTAAGGTCCAGCACATGCGCATCCTCCTCGAGCTTGGATGCCAAAGAGGTCGTTGAGGAGCTTAGCAACAAAATTCCCATCAAGAGGCTTGTCCCTCTTATCACCTGTCTCGCTTAACCGATGAATTCCCTCTTCTGATTTTCGTTTCACATGCTCAATATCTGTGACCGTGTAAACAAGGAACGATAGGATAGCTTGTCTCTCCACTTTAATATTTCCCAGAACCCGTATCTTTGAATTGATTAAAAGTCTCTCGAGTGCCCTTTCAATATAGTTATGCTCTTTCTCTGCAATTGTTTTGTATCCGACGTATTCTTTCACCTGAAAGGCGAGAGCTGCTTTCACTCGTTGAATGATTTCTGGTGTCCCTGCGTGTTCCCTTTCTTCAATGTCACTAACATACAAAGTTTCCTAGAATTTATATAGACTGAATTGGTTATAAACAGTTCAACTTATAAAAAACTATAGTTTTTAACAACAAAATGCATTATTTTCCACATACCTTTTCATCGAAGGAATTGACATAATCAACAGTCCCACCACCACATGTCGAAGGGGGAGAGTATTTCAGTTGATATAAGGCCTTATTCATGAGAAGAATCCCTGGTGATCCAGGCCCTCCAAGAAACTTGTGTGGACTCAAGGTAATGGCGTCATAACCATCAACAGCAGCTGATCTCATATCAATATCTACGTATGGACCACTGCAACTCATTCAACAATAGAGAAATTAGTCTCATGTATGACAAGGTATAAATATGAAAAGAATCTAGAGACTTAATAATGATGTACCTAGCTGCGAAATCAAAACATGCGAAAGCTCCAAAATGGTGAAGCAAGTGAGACAAAGAACGTGTATCAGAACAAATTCCAGTTACATTACTACAGGCAGAGAAAGAACCAAGCATTGGGCGCCCTGTGGTCTGATAGAACTGCAGTTGCAATTTTAAATCATCTATGTCCATCAACCCTTCTTCATCCATACCGATCTCTATTACTTCTGCTAGGCTATGTCTCCAGGATAAGAGGTTCGAGTGGTGCTCATAAGGACCTACAAAAACCACCCATCTTTCTGCACTTTCTAGACATGAATTTACTACTTTCTCTCTTAAAATTGATGGAATGGCAATTCCCATGACTTCTTGAAGCCGCTTTATAGAGGCTGTAGTTCCTGATCCACAGAAAAAGAGGGCATCACGTTGTGTTCCACCTAAGCATTTCTTTTACAAACTCAGCTGCTTCATGATAATTTTTCATTGTCCGATCGCCAACATAGCTGTCACTTGTGTGAGTGTTTCCTGAACATCAATATTAAGTTATTGTCTTAAAATGTGTAATCTCATTTCCAGCAATGTAAATTTTGAAATATCAGATAGAAGCTACTGGGAAAAGCAAGCCATTTCTTTTCCCATGAAGTTTTTATACAACAATACAACTATTTTAGATGTAATATTAACCTTGTCGCAACTCGATCAATAGTTTAGAACAGTGCCTAATACTTAATTTGGATAGAATCAACTAGTGTAAACTAAAATGCAATGTTAATATTACCATAAAAGGGAAGAACATTCTTGACGATGTAGTCTTCGATATAATAAAGACAGCGTCCTGATGCTGTATGATCAGCATAAGTGAGTTTTCGTTTTCCAAAAGGAGTGTGAATATTAGCATCCTGGCCTATAACTTGTGAGCGCAGCCATTTTAGTTTTGTATCAGCAGCCGAATCAATACTCTGCGGCAAGTTTTTTTGTAGTATTAAATCATGGAGCAAGGTGACAGTTTCCATTTGTAAGAGCATCAGCAACGCTTCCAAGTCTTTATGACTTTTTTATTGGCTCACAATTAATATTTCAATAAAGATGTGTTACAAAAAGTCATTTGTGTAAAAGTTCTTCAATGCAACAAAGTCTTTCAAAAGCTTTTCACAAAAAAATTATATAAAATATCCCCATAGATTTATATTATTACAGAAAGGAGGAGTTTTTGTTACAAGTAGTTTCAAACCATAGTGTAGACAACGTGGGCAAAATGAATCAGTAGTAAGTAGTAAGTTTAAAGCGGACTACATTCTCCTTCCTCCCAAGTCTAATTTATCCTTTCCAATACATGCAATACTATATTATTGAATCAAGTTGCATTAATGAATCACTAGCAAGTTTAAAGACTACACTATAATCTGCACTTTGTTTTTCCATACAAAAAATTATGCAGTAGCTTAGTGTTTATTTGCAAATTACATATTAGAAACCCAATAAGACACAAATTAAACCAACCTTGTGATGTTGCACTATGCAATTTGTTTGCATGTGATGTTGTAGTATGTATTTTTTTTACTACTAAATAGTTATCAAATGAAGTGGAGTATTACAGAGAACATATATATAGAGAAGGAAAAAATGCACTTGAAAAGCATCACAGGAATATTACAGAAAAATAATTCGCAACAAAACGACGATGTCCCTCTTTTCGACCTCGTTCAATACGTAGCAAGCAACAACAACAACAGCTTCTCGTATGTATCCTCATTTAGTTCTTCGATGATAAATTCATTTGCTTGTGCTGATGTTTGTCCGATGCTGTCACATAACTCAGGATGTAAAAGTTATGCAGATGATAATGGCTTCAAGTGGTTTGCAAGCATGCATAATATAGTGCAACAAATAAGTACAATAAAAATTGATAGAAGTGAATAAATTTGTTTAACAGAGGGTATAAAATGGAAACTCAAAAGTTTTACATTTAATGAAGATAGCTTGGCAGAAATTGTTTCAAACGCTTGGTGATTCAAAAGTCTTCCATCAAAAAGTCATTTGCAAACTCTTTCTCACAATGGAAGAAGTCATTGAATAGCTTTCTAAAACATAGAAAAGTCATTCAAGAAGCTAGCGTTGCAGTTGCTCTAACACTTTTGATAAAAGTGAGAGCAATGTATTTCGAATGAATGCCAATTGTACTCCAAAGGATATATTTAAATAGATAAGAAATTCTTTGACACGGCAATCTTCAACCAAAAGGGTTGGGCCCATTAAAAGTTGCTTATATTTGACTTGTTACAACTGGTTTAAGAACGGTGTAATACATGGGTAGCAAAAGCCATTAGTTTATTTTTATTTTTATGATCAAATATATGTTACAGTAGATTAGAACTATAGATTTTATATTATAGTCGATAAATTGCGTCTAAAGCTTCACTCGGAATCAACAAAACAATTAACGGATATTTTGTACTTGACCTTAAAAAGATGTTTTGGTGTCCGTTGTCCATTATCATTAACGAGCATTGAATCCGCGTAAGGCGGCATCGAATACTTCATGACGAATTTTGAAGTGACAAACATTATAACTTTTACTCGTTAAATTTTCAAAATTAAAATTGTAAAAAATTAAATAAAATAAAATAAACATTTAAACAATGAGAAAAACTAAAATAGAATTAAAATATATCAAAATAAATATTAAATAAAAGAACATCAAATTTTTAAAAATATAATAAAATTAAATTATAAAAAAAATAATTAGATAAAAAAATATTTTAATTTTGAAAATAAAAATAACTTTTTAATAAGTTGTTATAAAAAATAATAGTCAATTACAAAACAAATATTTTCATAAAAATCAATTCCAAATGTTTTAATTTGCAAAATTTCTTTAAATAAAAATATTTTAAATGTTTTATAATAAAATAAAATAAAATAAAATAAAATAGATATTCCACCCACACACGTAGAGGTGTCGAAAAAGTCGACCCGACCGAACTCAAACCCGAATAAGCCTATTCGGGTCGGGTCACTCGGGTCCAAAATCGTATTCGGGTTAATTCGGGTTGTCCCAAATTGACGTGAGTTCTAATTAGGCTCGAGTTCGGGTTTATATTTTTTAGCCTTGACCCGACTTGATCCGAACCCGACCAACCCGACTCGAATAACACATTTTACATTAAATTATTACTTAAAGAAGCCAATTTTCATACTTTTTCCTTATAGCCGAGTTGACCCGAACCCGAGTTGACCCGACCTGAATTGACCCGACCCGAATTGACCCGACCCGAATTGTAGAACCCGAGTTCTAATTAGGCTCGGGTTCAGGTATGATTTTTTTGAGTCTTGACCCGACCCGAATTGACCTGAACCCGGTTGACCCGACCCGATTCCCACCCCTACACACGTAGCAAATCTTTAAACGATGAGAGAACCAATGCAAAATCTAATACGAAGCTAAAATATATGTTTTTTGTAATATATTATTAGCAGAGTAGCCGCGTGATGCGACGGTGGGTACCCTATGATCAATCAGAGAAAGGTAAAAAATATATTTCTGTCAGGCTTGGTTCGCTCATTTGCATAGGTTTCGGCCGGTTTTCACCAGTTTAAGATTAAACTCGTTGACTTGATCCAATTTAAAATCATATGTACCGCCAACTTGTAACTTATATGAAGTATTTTTTATGTTTTAATAGTTGTACAATATTTATAATAAGATGTATTATTCATCTTAGGCGTATTTTTAAAATGTTATTAATTAAGGTGTTTAATCTATTAATTAAGATTTAAGTTCATTTGGATACCAAACTTATCTAAGATATGAGGGGACTCATCCCCACCCTCCATCTCCCTACCATCTAAGGGCTGAGATTAAATCCCTATTTTACATTGCAGGGGTATTTTTGTCAATTCACCCGCCCACTATATAAGCAATTTTCTCCTTATTTCTCATAAAAACACACACATCCGTCTGTTACTTCTCTCTACCTCCGATCTTTCTCTCTCTACAAATCGGAGCGAATAATCACGAATACATCACGAACAACATTTATTAATCCATCAAAATCGGTTAATTAGATCAATTAATTGACACGAATTCATATTAGGTTTCTATTCTTTTTTTTTCTTATTTGATTTTGAATAAGCTTATTAATTTACTATCATTAGCTTATTTTGAACGAAATATTATGATTGATTGTTTTTATTTTGATTGAATGATTATGATTGATTATTCTTATTTTGATCGAACGATTTTAATTAGCTTTTTAATTAGGTGATTAATGTGAATAAACTTATTTGTTTGAATAAGATTTTGAATTAGATGAGATTGTGAATAAGCTTGTGAATTAGATATGAGTTATGTGAATAAGCTTACAAGTTACGTGACAGTTATGAATAAGCTAGCTTATTAGCTTATTTTGGCGAATCGTAAGCTATTTATGTGAGTTGAATTTAAGCTTGTGGATGTGAGCTGAAAATAATCTTGATATATCATATATGAAAAGTGATGATATATCTATATGACAGATATATCATATATGATAATTGATATATCATATATGATAACTGATGATATATCATATATGATATATCAAACAAACCACAAGAAATAACAGAGCTTGTATGAGTAATTTTTATAAAATCTCTATAAACTCTTGAGACTTGCCTTCGATCATATATATGAGTAATTCATTTTTGTGTTAAAATGTAGGATAATATGTTCTTTTCTCTCCTATATATATGCAGTTCGACAAAGATGGTGATATTGCCCGATTTGGGGAAAAGTAGAGAAGGATGTTGATTATAACAAGAGGATGTGCAAGGATATGTTTTAGTGGATCAAGATGGAGTAGGCGTTTATCATGAACTCATCATTTTGATAATGTGCTTGAAGAAGTGTTTATTGTTGAAAAAAATAGTAGTTCAAATAGTAATGTTTTTTGTATCTTATGATTATGTATAAATGGTTATCATATATGATATTAGAGGTATATCATATATGATGTTACATTATGTTATAATATGTTTGTATTATCATATATAATATTGTTAAAAAGTACGTTTTCTTATTTTCTGAACAAAGTGTGTAATTATTCATTGAAATTTTTGCAGACTCTTTTGTTGTAATCATGATTTTGGCAGATTCTTTGTTTCATATATCCAACTTTTCCTTGAGTATCATATATGGTACTGCATTATCATATATGATACTGCATTATCATATATGAGTTATTTTAAGAATTAGATGCATTTTTATATATGATAATGCACTATCATATATGATACTAATAAGAGGTAAGAACTATTCATGATAAATATGCTCAAAACTGTAACAACTAATTACAAAAGCATGCATTCATGTCATAATATACAAAATACAGTCAAGTGCATACATGTTTTTTCGATTACATAATATCCGAAAATAGATCTAAATTAAGTTACAGACCATCAAATCTGACTCATGCTTTTGGTGCTCTTATCCCAAGAACTACATTTGTTATAGTAGTAAGGCTATATGGTTTCTTCATCGTAGGTTATTCTTGTTATATGCGCTTTAAGGATCTTAGAGCATATGGACTTGTTGGTTTGAACTTGAAGCTATTTGTGGATGTGGAAAGATGACATCAAGTGATAGTTGCTCTACCCCCTGGGTGTTGATAGGCACTTGGTTGTTTTCTTCATCAAGCCAATAAGGGAATTGCCATTCAAGATTTCTAGATTGTAGGAAGTTGGTTAAATCATCACTAGATGAGTAAGTTGGTGAATGATTAGATGAATCACTATAGTAATCAGCATAGGAATCACCAAATGAGTCAAAGGAAGGTTCATCTTCAGATTTAACTTTCTCCACTACAAAATGTATACATATAATGATTAAGACACATTTTTTAATTAATCAAATATGATAAGGTTTTAACATATATGATGTCTCATTTATTAACTATCAAATATGATATATCATATATGATAAGATATTATCATATGTTCAAATCCTACTGCTTGATTGCATGTTACCCATCATATATGATAATGGTTTATCATATATGACAAAGTTTTATCATATATGACATTCCTTTTTTTTCTCATATATGATGTATCAATCTAGGAAACCATTTTTGCTCAACCTTTTGAAATCTATTTCTGTTCATGTTTTTGATGAACCGAGATGTTTATACTCGCATGCAAGCAATATTTAAACACAAAAAAACTCGCTTTAAACTAACAAATGATGTTTCTTATGTTATATCTACTATATTCATCATAAAATCACAGAAAAAGTCTAGAAAAATCATGGATATAGCTTAAAAAGTATAGGAAAAGATTAAAAAGTATAAAAACAAAGAAAAAGCTCGAAAATGCTCAGAAAATGCTGTAAAATCATATAAAAAGCTAAAAAAGCTTAGAAAAAGGATGGAATATGTGATTCATACCTCTTTGCCTTGTTCTTATCGTCGTTTGATCTGGTTTTTTGGAAGAAGCCACTGTTTTCGCCTTCGATTTCATCTTCGTTGTTGTTTTTGGAACGTGTATTTTGTGTTTGTTAGATGATTTTGGCGATGAAGATTACAGTTTGTTGGTTGTGTGTGTTTGTGTGTGTTTTTTTGAAACGAAAATGACGGTCGAAAGAATAAGAAAAGCGTGTTGTAGGGTTTGGGTGGGGTAGTGAAATGACGAAATTACCCCTCCGCTTTTTTTTAATATGGATCGTCATATGAGATGAGATGGACGGCCTGGATCAGTCCCCTTGTATCCAAAGGATACAAGGTATCTAAAATAACTCAACTCATTAATTAATGTGTACTTGTAACATATATTTTATAACATGTATTAATTAAAATTAATTTTAAAAAAGTGAAAGTAATCCTTAATTGACTTGTATAATATGTTTTAAAATTTATATTATTTAAAGATTTAATGAATAAAAAAGTGCATAAAATGATTTATATGTAGTATAGATAGTGTACCACTTATTAGAAAAGTTGCAAATAAGTAACACACTTTGTCAGTTGTCACAACCTGCTTTCACAGGGCTAGAATGAGTCATTTGTCCGTTACATTTCTAGATCATATGGATATTAGAGCATCTACAATGCATCAAGTCTTAAAGACTTGATACATTAATGCCATTATTATCAAATACAATGAATTACTATGACTTTTATCAAAGACTTGGTGTTTACCAAGTCTTAGTGAAAAGCTTGATAAAAAAGTTATACTTGCAATGGTAAAAAGCCTTCAAAAGACTTGATAAAATCTTAAAAAGTCTTTGAAATACTTTTCCCATTACTCATGCTCTTAGTAATATTTTGCTACGTTTTCATGAATGTTCATCCCGAACTAGTAGGATTATGTTTGTGTATGTGTTATGTTAACTTGACAATGATGTGGTATTCTATATACTAGTATATTTAACTGTTGGCTTATGCTTTATATCAGTTTGAAACAATTATATGCTACAAATATTATGTAGCTTGTTTTGTAACATTTGGAAACAATTATCTACTACAATAGTAGTAACTATAGACATAGATTAATGCTTATCATAAAACCAAAAGCTATAAATGACATCTTAAATCTTCCTTTATCGTCTGTTTCAATGTGCATAACAGTATCTGGATTTGTCAACTTTAAGTTATGAAAATATAGTGGCAATTAAGCAAAAGAAGTGATAGGGCATCCTTGGTTTGGCAGCAACGTTAATTGTTTTCCTTCCCACGCACATTTATAAGACACGTCTATATTCAGTTCCAAATTCAAATCTCGAATGACGTCATTTGGCTTATCAACTCTTGTAACGTCGCTGACTTTCTAAGCTAGTGGTTTTCCCAACATTTTTATGTACCTTTACGATGATTAGGATTCAAGAGTGTTTTCGAACATGTATAATTGTTGTTGAGTTTTGTTATTCGAAACCGTATTGTAGTTGGATGTTTACGAGTGTATACATATCAAGGACAATCAGGTAGGGCACATTTCACAACGTATCTATTTGAGCTAGATTTATGAACCCTATATTGATACACTTCTTTTATATACTTTAACCCTATCTCATAGATTCACTCTGCCTTATTAGCAAATATTTCATGCAGCCTCAAAATACGATAACCATCCACGATCTGTTATTTGAATTTGTACTCCCAGGAAACAAAGACAAAGGCTGATAAATTGACATCCATACAATGAAATTACGTACTACTAATATCGTGTACGATCATCATGATTGATTAGAATGAGTAAGTCCTTGTGAGGGGAACAGTACATGGATGCAAGACCACCGATTATACTCACTTGACGAAATTCATAAGTTTGCGGGTCATACACATGTAAAAATCTCACAAGTGTACGGGTTCCTTGGACTTGGACAATTTGATACTCCTGGAGAGTAAATCCGACCAACTCTTTTACTTTAGTGATGGGTAAAGCAAACAAAATTTTAGAATATGTTATTAACAGAGGACCCTCAACCTCTAACTTCCATGCAACAATAATTTATATTCATCATTGAGAAATTAAGCAGAATGAATAATTTATATTGTTTTGGGTTTGTCACATAAAAGGGTACACGAACCGTGTTATATATGTTGGTCGGTATCTCATACAATTGAAAAACATGGTTAACCAGATCAAATGCCACAAGCAAATACCTTTTATAACTACTCCCATCGACATTCAAAAAAATTTCATATCCAATCCAAAATACTAAACCAGGTACGACAGCTTGACTAGAGCCTTTTAATCTAATTGATTATCGAGTTAAAGTGTATGTATTAGCCGTGTTCCAAGATAAGGAGCTCAAGTTAAAGACTATCATAGACCATCGACTATCTATGAAAGAAGGATATGCAATATTTATATGAGTAGGGTCTAGATTATCAAGAACACTAAAACCAATAAAACTTTCAGTGAATGGTGTTTCATAACTGAAAATTGGGATTCTTATACCTACAGATCTAAGAATAGATGGGTTCCGTAGCACAACAAGGTGGTGACAGTAGAAAGTAAAGCATCATACACCCTGGGAATTCCCAATTTCTTATAAGGTAGGAATTTGAAGATTAGTTTGCATATAAGTGACTGCAAAATCTTGATCTATGGTAACCATAAAACCATTTGTACATTGGTTATAAGTTAAGTTCAAAGAACAAGATGCAAAAACACGTGCACCGTATGACATGATAAACTCATTAGAGTCGATGCAACTCTTCCAAGTGTTTGATACTCGGTGGAAATTCACTAATGAACTCATTAGATGTCGCATAATCATTTCTCATTGCATGTCAAAGGGTATGTAGTCTAACATTGTGAATTGAAATTGTAAAATGTTTTGGTAATGGTTAGTTTTTATGTACCTAAGTCTATTAAAACAAAAAAATAATTTTAGGTGGAAGGTCTAAGTCTACTTTGACTGACTTTAGAACCACTAACCTACTGTTTTCATTAATAGCAAGGTAAAACATTTTTATTACTAATGGTTCATTGGTTTAACCTACTGTGAACATGAGTATGCATTTTATCAACAAAATAGGGTTAAGGATTGTTTTTTTTAAAAAAAGTTGCTTAAAACCTTGTTCGGCTAGAACTACTTTGATTCAACCTTATGCTTCCAAAAGAGTTCAAAAAATCTTTTACGATAAGCAAGAGGTGTTTGTAGGGGGAAGATTATGGGACAAGCGGTATAAGAATATACAAACCCAAATACTGTAATCACCGTAAAGATTTGCCTGAGGTGGGACTTTTGGAAACACATATGTTATTTCATAGTCCCTAAATGAAATCCTTTGCTATGTAACACCTCATGGTCGGTGAGATACTTCAATAGTTGAATTGGTAACTCCTTGAGCATTTTTCTAAAAAACCGCCGCCTTCCTCCGTTCACCCATCCAAGACTATCATAAAAAGATACCTTCCTAGTAGATAATTCAAGTTCGGCAAGACACCAATGTTTTTTGGGTTCATTAACAGGAAAATAAACCTGATAAAAATATAATGGAACATGTTTTACTTACTTTCTATGAATGGCTTTAAAACGTGTATAAAAATCACATAGTAAAAAGTATATACCCACCTTATCGACTTCAGTCCATGCCATCGAATTTCGAACCCCATTTGAAAAATAATCTGGCATCAAACCACCAAGGATGGAGGAATAGAAATGAGGGTTGACCATAGCCCAGTCTGCATTCGATTGTCTAAAACTCCACAGCAAGTCAACCCATAAATCTAGATGTTGTGAAAAAATTATAAAGATGTTACATATTTGTTATTGAACAAAGATTGTTAAAACAACATAAGCCTGTGTGACAACCCATAAATTTCACATTTATGCTATGTGCTATGATTATATGAATATGAAAATTTGGCTAGAAAGTTTTGCTTTTATGCCTTACTTGGTAAGATGAATGAGTCCTCACAACCCGAATTTCCATATCAACATATTCCTATATGTTGCAGACACAATGTATATATCAAGTCTAAGATCTAAAAGTAATTTAATAAGTACATTATGAATAAGAACATTTCAAATGTAACTATGATGCCCTAAATTCCCTTAGAAACCCTAGAATCCCTTTAAATGAGTTGTAAACTCAAGAATGGTAAACAATGAATGGAAAATACATATGAATAAGTAATTATGGATTACAAACAAGTTGTAAGCTATACTTTGAATACATAATAATTCCTAATAATGGTAAGAACAAACTATACAAAGCAAAGTACAAATAAATGTACATAATAGTCTAGATCACCACCTAGAAATTCTTGATAAACAATGTTTCAAACAATATAACTACATAATATCTATTTACAAGTATCAAATAGAATATACTAATTATAATCTATCATATAAAGGAAAATTAATTGATCATAAAACACTAATATTCACTAATCCAAAGCTAATTACAAGTAAAAGACATAGTAACCTAGATTAGCACCTAAAATCTATTTACATTGGATTAGAGTCTAATCTTTTGCAACTAATTATAAAACTCAAATAAGTATCATATAAAGATCATACATTTATCTCAAGCTAAGTTACAAATTAATAAAGCACAATGTACAAGTTATCAAAGCATAGGATCTTAAGCTCATTTAATTATCCCTAGGATATGATTACCCTATATAAACCCTTAAACTAAGAACCTAGAATCCCTAGAAGTCATAAACGTACTATATAAGAAATATAATAAGTCTACATTATGATATAAACACTAATTACTCAAGATAAAAAGTCATTAGGATTAGTGACCTAAAAACCCTTATATTAAACATTTTACCTAGAATCTATACCTAGTCTTTTAGGACAAGTATAAAGACACTTATATCATTTAATTAATGTTATAAGATTATGTTAAGACAATGTACAAGTACCCTAAAGCACAAGATACAACATTTTAATCCATCGCTTATATATTAGGTCATAATAGGTATTTTCACCCTTTGGACATGTTTGCTTATAATAACTTAGTAAAACCAATGTAAGTACATCATGAACACATTAAGGACAATGTAGGAGGTATAAATTGAGTTTACATAAGTAGCTAAATCAAGGATAATGGATTTAACAAGGATTTAGCCCTATATCATTACAAACCCTAACCCGCCTAGGTTTTCTTCCTAATTTCACCTCAAACCTTTGTTAAACTTCAAAACAAAGACCCAACCTTCTTAATTACTATTTATAAACCCTAATTACAACCTAATCCATCACTAATCACATTCCTAAACCCTTAATTACAAGAATTACAAAGTTACAAGTCCTAAAACTAGATCCGGCTAGGTTTTCCCTCTAAAAATCCATTTAAAACCTTTCCCTCCCAAATTACAACTTATGATTAGATCAAATAGGTATTTTGAGATATTTCTAAGTAGGTGATGCACCTACTTAAAGGCTACACATCATTGATCCTATCTTAATCTCGTCGTAAGTTCATTTTAGCCACATACTTAGATATTTTTTATCCTAGACCTCATGACTCAATCCTAGACTTGCATAGATCTCTCCTAGCCTTCCTTAGTCACTACTCTCTTGTTCTTACACGTTTAGGGGCAAAACTTGAATCCTAAGGGTTAGAAATAATATAAATAGGAGTCTTTAGCTTCATTGTCATATCATCCTTCACTTTCACTTATAAAATCCTATACATTCTGTTCCTATACCATCATTTAATCCTTAAGAATTCCCTAATATTAGTAGCAAGTTTTGGAAGAAGTTCTAGGATTTCTTGAAGAGTTATGAAGAAGATATAGAGCATATGCCCCATTAGGAGCCATTTTGGAGATACCTAGGTAATCACTTTGTTAGATAAGCTTTGATCTCATGTTAATACTTTCTTAGACTTTTTATACTGTTAATAAGATGTTAGAAAGTTAATCTAAAATAATTTAGGTCATATGATCATTTAGAATGGAAGTTATAAGCTAAAGATGTCTTAAAATCCTAGTTTTGTAATTTACATGAAATAATAAGTAAAAAACTATTTCAAAAGCTATAATTCAGTATAAATGTTTTTATTATGATTATAAATGTTTTTTGAAACTTTGTTCTAAAATCCTAGATCATTTGGTACATTTTTGAGGTTGTTATGTGATTTTTACAAGTATAGGGACTAAAACTGTCATTTTTGAAACTATTTAACATTTTGGGCCAAAAGTGTCATTTTATGAAATTTAAAACTGTAAGAATAAACATTGGAAAGTTTTAAACCCTAAGGTTAATATCTGAGAGTTTAAAATGTAAATATTAAAACTATATACATTAGGGGTTAAAAGTGTAATTAAACTACAGTATAACTAAAAGGGTTATTTTTGATAACTTTGAAAATAAAGAAGATAAAATATAAATAGGAGAAAGTAATGAAGGTATCAAGTTAGTAGGGAGCTTTGTACAAAGACGTTCCATCTCGATATTACGTTCTAACTGAGTGGTTGGGTTTACGATTTAAAGTGCCCTCATTCCTCAAAAGTTTATAGAATGGCTTCTGAGTTTGATAGCCCGAACAATGATGCTAGAATTACACTAAAATATTAATTAAATAATATATAACTAATACTTAAAAGTATTGAACTAAAGATCAAAGACTTGATACTAGACACAATGTGTTAATCCAGGTTTGTGTGAGACCAAGTTGTGGTTTGTATGACCAAGTTGTTTATCTGTGAATGAAATATATCTTATTACAGCTCAGATTGTGTGGACGTAAGGTGAGTTCATAGCTTAATTTTTAAATGGCTGGAAGTTCTCCAAAAGTATGAAAAGCTGGAGGACTTTGTACCATCCATTCCGGTGTGGTTGGTTCCACTCTTATGTACGCCCAGGGAACCTCTTCAATAGAACAACCCGTGTGAGTGGGACTTAGGATTCTGTTGGAGCCATGCTTGCACAGCATGATGATGATAAGAAGAAGAGAGCTCTCGATCAGAATAGTGGAATGGAGGGCACTACAAGAAAGATATCAGCTCCCGCAAGAATTGTCACTACTAGAATAATGAGCAACAGCGACGAGAATTAGCGACTGAATAAGTCAGTCGCAAAAAAATGGTCCAAAGTGACGGATTAAGGATAGATTAGCTACAAAATTGGCTTTGATAAACTAGCGACAACGTAGTTACAGATCAGTAACAAAATTAGAGACGAAATACGCACATGTCACAATTCTATCGCTAAATGTAATCATACAGAGACCACTTTAGCGACGAACCTAGGTTGCAACTATTAGCGACATAATTCTGACGACATAACAATGGATTTTTTAAGGTGTCTCAAATACGTAGCTAAGTTTTTTCAGATAGCGATGGAGTGTGTATAATAATTTAGTTATATATATTTTTAGGGAATGACAATAACATAACAACTAGCACTACAAAAAAGAGAGCTTTTTAAATTTTTATGTAAGACACTTTTTATAAAAAGAACATTTTATTAAAGATTTTGACCAATTCCTTTTATAGTTGTTTTTAAATATAATTTGCGGGTTTTAATAAACTAATTTAGAAATCCATTTTTAGTAGCGTTTTACTTAGCATAGATATGTAAGAACACATTATATAAATATTTACTAGCATAGATATATAAGAACACATTATATAAATATTTATCATGGTAAGTCTTACAAGACACGTATTTTTTCACGGTCTCATTAGAATGATACTCAATATAACACAAAAAAGTTAATTAAAACCTATTACGTGTATCTTATATGACGTGTAATTTTATGTTCTAAGAGTGATTACGGTCTAAAAACTAATTCAGATCTCAGATCAGACCGAAATCGAATTCATCCAAAATGTCGGACCGAAACTGAAACGAAATGATCCGGTCCGTATCGAGTTGGCTCGGTCGGGACGGTCCGGTTCGGTCATATCTAACAAAGAATAATCTTTGTGGTTATTGTAATACCGAACAGAACGAGATCGGACCGAAGACCGAATTTAAAAAAAAATGGAACGAGTATTGGATTGAAAGACCTAAATATATTTGGTCCTATATTGTCAGGCAATTTCGGTTTCTCATTTCAATTTGGTTGACGGTCCACTATGCTCGATCTTAGTGGGTTCCAAAAAACGAATATTATTATATGTAAGGAGAGTTTCTAAACTTTAATTATTATGTACAACACTTATTGCATCATATTTTTAAATTTTAATGTTTTTTAATACAATATACATTTTGATATATTTTAATTACTTTTTAGTTTCTCATTTTTGAGGGTTTATTTTATTTTTAATTTTTTTTACAATTTTAATCTTTGAATGTAAATTTAACGAGTAAGAGTATTATCATTTGTCACCTCAAAAATTGTTAACGATACCTACCACTACATTACGCGAATACCATGCTAGAATAAATATAATACTAAAATAAATATTTTATATTTTATACCGCAATAAGCCACGTTTTAAAAACGTTAAAACTTCGTTTTAACCGCTAAAATGTATATGTCAAATACGTTGCCAAGTTTTAAAAACGTTAAAACTTCGTTTTAACCGCTAAAATGTATATGTCAAACACCTTGCCACATCAGGCTAGGGCTGAGCTTGGGAGACCCAAAAACGATCCGGAATCGAAAAACCGGACCGAACCGAACCGGCCCGTACAATTTCGGTCTGGTCAGTCTGATCTGGTTCGGTCTTGCAAAAAATCATGTGAATTTTGCCTAACCGGACCGGATCAGACCGAGGACCGAACCAGACCAAACTATTTTGATCCAATCTCGATATGAGGTTTCAGACAATTTCAATCCTCAGTCTGATACGATCTTGACCGATCCAGTTCGGTCCTTGACCGATGCTCAAGCCCTACGTCAGGCTTTACACTATTTATAATTTTGTATTATCATCACCCACCCACTCACCCCCAAATTTTACTTCCATCTGCCACATCTAACTGTCCTCCCAAATGGGATCCCTTCAAAACTGGATCCGCTAATATCGCACTCTCAATCATCTACACTAACTGTCACGTCTTCCTTTATGTCACTATTGTGTATGTCACACACATCGTAATCGTTGGCACTAACATGGCAAGTGGCGGTATACCACATTCCAGATCGCATAAGGGGAAGTATCTAATGTCATTTAGGTAACCTTTGACATTATAATTTAGTTATTATTTTTTATTATAGGTACTCGATTATATTGTTGTGTAGTTATTGTGATTTGCGTGTAAGTTGATTTTTTGTGCTTTTAAGGTAATTTTGATCTAATTGAGGATTTTGTTGACATATAGTTTTTTTATTTATTGTTAATATTGCAGGTATTTTGCAATTGAAAGTTGGTTTTTGTGAGTTTTTAAGGTGATTTTGATCTTAACTCCTTGGGCGTTGACCTCAAGTATGTAACCACATCCACTTTAGACTTTTAATTTATTTATATGCTATGTTTTTTTTAATCTTGTGAAGTTAATGCTTAATAGATCTTTTTCGTTAACGTTAATAACTGTTATCATTTTGTTGTGCCATATGCTTTGCAAATGGGCTTCCATGCTAATTATACTATACATCTGCAAACAAAAAGTTTCAAAAAGTTGTTTAAGTTTAAGGTTCAAGAAATACACAAATTTATGTATGGTTCTGACTTACCTTCATGGTCGAGGTATTTCGATATTGCTAAAAGTATATTAGTTAGCTTAACTCAATTTTGCTAAAAGTGACTTCTTATTATGATCAACTGGCTTAATATTATTTTGTAAATTTTGCGTTGTGAGAGTTGGAGTGATGGGATGACTACTCATCAATTTTTTGTTGCTTGCAATATATATCCAAGATTCAAACTTGAGCAAATCAATGCTCCTCTGCATCATATTTTGTGTGGTTAGTTGGTAGTTGATGGCTGCAAGAATTATCAAAAATTATAATAATCTGAAATGGATTGGGTGGTGGCGCGAATCTCCGTTGACCTTTTAGTACTTCTTTGCTCTGTTTTGTTTATCACGGGAAAAATAAATATGATAATCTGACTTGAGTGAAACACTATCAGTAGCCTGTAATTTTTTGGCACACTTTGGGATATGTGTAAGCCGTTTGGTTGATTCTTTTAAGTTACAAGTTTAAAGTAATATACTCAAGTGTCATTTTCGAACTTATGTAGTTGTGTGTTTCATGATACGATATTAACTGATACTTACATTCACAGCAAGACATGAATGAACCAGGTTACTTAATTATATTCCCTGCTCTAGGGGAAATGATTGACGGCGCACATAATATCATGAGCTGGCTTAGAGACTATGCAATGGTCTTTGATATCGACATGTTTGTTTTGTTCTAACTTAAATTTATATCACAGGTTGATTGGTCATCCTTAGCTTTAACCAAAGCGTTGGCCACAAGAATTAAACAATGTACTGTCCTATTTAATTTGTATTGATATATACAACAGATTCATTTAAATATGTTGCGCAATGTATTATTTTTTGCACTAGATTCACATAGGTTACCTCTTGGGAATGAAGTTTTCAGGACTGACTTCGGTAGCAAAAATTTATGTGTTGCAGTTATGGAAGGACATGTGGTAAATGAGCTATTTTATGCTGCAAAAGAGCGGTGCTTTCAATCAGGTAGGTGATCATTTTCACTGGAAAAATGAAACAGTAATTAGACTATCAGTACCTATCTTATCTATAGGGTGTCTATGGTTGCTTATTTAACTGTAAGCAAGCAGATAGAACTTATTTTCTTATTTCACTTTAAGATAGACATGATAGAATTAAACAGTTTCAGAGTAGATAAGCACCTTAAAATAAATAAGTTCCAAACACCCCCTTGATTTTTAATAGTATAAACTATCCACTGAACGAAAATACAGCTTTTGACCCGCTAAAACGCATAGGCGAAACACAATTGGTAAATAGGATTGGGCGATGACCCAAGCCTCATAAGATTATGAATATATAAGTTGTTTTAATGAGTTGTTGGGACCAGCCTAGTTAGTTCAACCTATGTTGCATGGAAACGCCTACTAGGTCCCGTTCCCGTACCGGAAACGTTTCGGAAACGGGAAACGCCTGGAAACGCCCAGAAACGCGCCGGAAACGTCTCGAAGAAAAGGGAAACGTTTCATGGGAAATGGAAACGGCATGATTGAGACAGAAACGTTTGGAGAAACGTTTCTGGGCTTAGGATTGCGTTTCCAAATCAATATTTTCGAATTGAAGCAGATCTAGTAATGGTGGATATAAGTATTATGAGAAAGATGATGGAAAATGGTGGATATAAGTTTTATGAAGAAGATGATGGTAGAGAGAGAATGTGAAGTATTATAATAAAATATGAATGTGTTAGTCTATCTTTTTGACTTTTTCTTGTTAAATGTGTATCTGTGCCATCACACTAATAATTTAATAATTAATTTAGTTAAATTTTTTTACATTTGTACTTGCGTGTTAAGATTTTTTTTTATCTTTAATTTTTGTAATTTTGTGACAAATCTTTACATCTACTTTGTTTAGTTACTTTTTGATGATAAAAACATGACACTGAATATTTATATTTTTTTTATTTTATTACTATTAATAGTAGGTATATATAAAAATATATATAATTCACAAACGTTTCTGGCCGTACCCGTTTCTTCGATTTTAGAACATTCGTGTTTCTACGTACCCATCCCCGTACCCGTCTCCGTTTCCGTATCCGTCCCCGTGCAACATAGATTTCAACTCTAAAGAGCTACTACTTATTTGAATTAACAAGCAGATAAGTAAATCCAAACAGATCTCGAGTATTGAGTTTTAATACTTCATAAGTTAAGTTGTTATATATGATTTGGCATCAAGTATGTTTTTCAAATACGTACCCATAATTTGGATTTGAGTATTTTAATATTGCTATCGATATAAACTGAATTTTTTCACTTGATTTGCAGAATATGCCTCTTGAAATAGTATTTTGCAAAGTCACTAATAAGTTGAAATTGTCAAGTATATTAGCTTGTTGCATTCTTCTTTGTTCGAAACAGCACGATGAAGAGACCATAATAAATACGTTACTGTTAATATTTGTTATTGTTAATATTTTTATACATTAGTTTTTCTATAAAGCGATTTAGATGTTAGAGTATTTGTGCGAATTTGAAAAACTTGCAGCACCCCTTTATTGATACAAATATTAACAGCAAAGAAAAGAAAGGAAAAAACTAATGACTTAGATGTTAGAGTATTTATTGTTTGCATGTCATTAGTTTTTAGTATATACAAAGCTTTTTTTGCCGCATTTGTTTAATTCAAGGTTCACTAGTATGGAAACATCAAATCACAGTAAAGTCCTTGCTCGAAATTTTATAACTTCAAACTCTTGTCTCATTACAGGAGTGAGGGAGTGAGGATGCTGAAGCTCAAACAAGTTCTTTTGATTAGGGAAGGGAGGGCCTTATGCGCTTATTATGGGCTCATGTTCATTCAAAGTGTCGTGAAGATGTACCTTGGTACAAGTATGTTTGAAGGTGAACACACGAATTTTTACATCTTATAATTTATTGATCTTATGTTCATTGATGTTTCTACTTAGGTTGGTTTTGACTCATATTTTAGCAGGTACTTTGATTGCAAGAAATATTAGTGCCTCAACATAAGCATGTTGTGAAGCTCCTTTAAGGAAAGAGTTGGAGGCCTCAATATTAACTCGTGAAGCCTTCATAAAAAGGCAATTTGAATAACAAGAAGCTTCAACATTTTCAAGAGATAGAGAGACAAATTTAACCACCCAACTAAGTTGTATGATGTTGTCATAAATAACTGGTAATTTTGTTGCTAGATTTTGGATATCTCCTTGTACACATTTTGTTACATTCCCCATGTAATTTATATCTTGGATTCGTGCATAGATTTACAGAAAGTGATATATATGTAAACTTATTAGTTTGTTATTCATATTGTGTTTATCTTTTTATTGTCCCTATTCAGATTTTATTTGCGATAGTCCGAATTCGTTGTAAATAGCTTTTTGTAACAGATTTGCATCATATTTAGACGGTTGCGTTAGGCCAATTTTGGTGTAGTGTTTGTCGCTCAGCGACCGAAAGTTTGTCGCCAAGCCGTTGCTTAATGGTCGAATCAAATTTCATTCAAGTAACTTTATAAAGGTTCTAGTGAGGGGCTGGAGACCAATAATCCGTCGTTGGTACTCTGAAACTTTTGTCGCTAAACTTGTCACTAAAATTTTGCGAGGCCCTTTTTTGCGATGGAATATATTGGTCAATATTTCGTTGTTGAAGGGCTATAGTGACGGAGTAGCGATGAAAATGGCCGTTGTTGATGCTAGATTTTCTAGTAGTGTGTATGGGAGTCGTCCTCGGAGGCACTTCCCGAATGACCGTACCGAGGAATTCTACCATACTCCGTGCAGCTATTGTTGTTGATCTTCTAAATAAATTGAAAACCCGTGAGGGGGATATATGCTAAAACTAGAATACCAAGTGCTTTTGTAATGTTGTATGGTATGATTACCGACACTATGTTTACTTGTTGTTGTTAAGTCCATTTTTAATCGTGACCATTAATCATTTCGTGGAGATGAGCGCTAATATTGTGAATAATACTATTTGGGGACTGACATCCCCTATCTGGGCAAGTCGCACTTGCTGGAATGTTGATGGTTCGACCTAGGCTAAACGGATACACTTTATTTTGTTATACTCTGGAGTCCGACAAACTACATGCATGAGGGCAATTTGTTGGTTTCTGTTCATGTCAAGTAGCGGTGCATGAGCATAGTGTAGTATGATGACTATTTTTATGTGAGCGTATAACACTGTAGCCCGGAGGATATACCTGTGTGATAATCCAAAACCGAGGTCATTGCTTAATCTTATTTTACGATTATTTTTGAAATTTTTAGATGAGTTTGAATGATATTTATTTTTGGAGGTTTAAGTTTAAACCGATGTTGGAAGGTTTATATTTTATATTTAATAAGTATAAGGAGTATTAGCAAGAGTGATGTCGATGGATGCCAAATATTTTACGTCTTATTATCGGTTGTTTGATTTTTGTCATTTTTGATGTTTTATTTTAGATGACGTGTTAAGTCGAGTCGGGAGTCGATATTATTATATTTGAGGTACGTTTTAAATTTTTAAAAGTATCTTTATGAAACCCGAGCCCCGTAAATATTTTCAAAATTGACTAATATTTATTTCTCGCTTTTTAGCTAACTATTTTTATTTTGAGCCATAACTATTGCCAAATTACAACATTAGTCCCTCAACCACTATATATAAGCTCAAAAATCACACATACACATCATAATCCCACTAAAAAAATTTCACTTCTCTCTCTCTCTCTTTTTCTTTCTTTAGCCGTGACCCTCACACACCCAAAACACCCATTCTTTCAATTTTTGCTCCATTTTCACAATGATTTGAGATAAACTAACACAAGACCCTATCTTATAATTACACAAGGATCATTTTGGTGTAATAGTTTTACACATGCAAGGGTTTTTATTTTTTTTTCAAGTTGGTAGGTGGAAGCCATGATCATGCATGTTGTTTTTGGCATGATACATGGTGTTTTTGCTAAAAATCTTGTTAAAAACTTGATTTTTATTTAAAGGTTTTGATTTTTATGATGATTTGAATGTTATGGTTGATATATGTTAGTGTTAGGGTATTGGGATGAACATATTCATGGTTGGTTTTGGTCAAAAATGTGATTTTGTACAAGATTTTGATAGTCATTTTATAACAGTAAGTAAACTGTAATTTCGGGATTTTTATGTTTTAAAAATGGATTAACTTATTGCCTAGGGTTGTAGATAATTTTATTAGCTTTGATTTGATATCAGGTAGAGCTTCTAGCTCCAAACAAGCGCGAAGTTATGATGTTTTGATTATTCGTGTACCAGGAGACGAGTATCGGCACTACATATAGTTGTTGTCGATATTTGGATCGAATCTCGGGGACTATAAATTGATGAAATGAGTAACCTACTGATAATGAAGTGTAAATTATAGGGTGAGTTTATTTAAACCCCGAGTGTCGGTTTTGTAAACGGAGTCGTTTAAAGAAGTTAAAACGGTTGTATGAAAAATTAACGTAAATCTCTCCGAATTTTGTAGTTTGAAAATGAGCCGGGTAAAAGACTTTAAAAGTAATTTCATTTGATAAACTTGTAGGAGTACTTTCTATATATAGTAAGTTAGTTTATCGAGTCGTTTCATAAACGTTTGACGAGTTTAAAAGGGATAAATAAGCTAGTACATGTAGTATGTGCCGGTGGATTTTGTTAAAAGTGTAAAATGATAAAGTAAATGTGTAGTAGAGTGTAATGAAGTTATTTATATCGTTTTCTCTCGAGTTTATCGTGATTTTATGAGTTTGAGTTTGATGTTGTTATGTATGATTTATTTCTCGAGTCATTATTAATGAACGCGCCTTATTTGATAGGTAGCAGTTCTCGTGTTTGAAAGGCATCCATTATCATCGACGATCATCTCGCTAGATCTCTTATACTAAGGTGAGTCTGTAGCCTCGCTTTTTATGCTAGCTACTAAATGTTTTATTACCCGCGAGGGGGATACATGCTATTTGAAAATAAATGAACACAAGTCATGAGTAATTGTTGGACCCGAATGTTGCCTAAGTTGTTTACATTGTATTGAGTACCTTGTTGCTAAAGACCCTAAATTCGTGAGCCGTTAACTATCTTCTGACTTGATGTTGTGAGTCGGGAATAGCCGCTTATTCTAATGATAGTACTATTGGGTTAACCACCCTATCTGAGACCAGGGCATTACGCTGAGTAACCTCTGGGAAGGATAATTTATGGGAATAAGAATATGGTATTCTAGCAATTGATACCCTATAGGGGCAATGGTTTTATTCTATTCATGCTCGCATTTGGAGTGGGTGACTATTCGGTTAAGGGGTCGGTGTCATGAGCTTAAATTCTATGTTATTGCCTTGAATATAGATTGTGTGTACGACAATTCTATAAATGATTATGATTGATTTTGTTCTTGTGTTCAAATGTGATTTGATAAACCTATAGACTCGCTCAACATTATTGTTGACTCGTTTTAGCATGTGTTTCAGGTAATAGGAAGTGATGAAGAATGGAGCGTTGCTGTGGAGGTTGTGGCTTGGCTTTTGGAAGAATGTTGGTCTAAAAACTATTTCTATCCTTTACTGTTGAACAATTTCTTAAATGTTTGTGTACTGTCTAAACTTGTTGGTTGATGGTCGAGATCCATGGGGACTAAACGCTTTACTCTGGTGTCGTTTTAGTACAATTATGGGATGAAATTATGTTTTAGACCTATTATGAAAATCTTGTTTATATATTATGTGTAAACGTCTCACTTTTGAGTCGTTCAATATACCTTGTGTGATGATGCTTGTGTCTAGCACCCAATTGTGTATTTCCACTGTGCAATGTAAATTGGGGGTGTTAGAGATTGGTAATCAGAGCTACAAGTTATAGAGAACTGTGTCGATTTTGAAAATTTTCCTAAACTATAACTTTGGTGTCGAAAGTATTTATTCTTCAAAAGCACACAACTCCTCTGCAACGCTCCGGTAAGATCACTTTTAGTTTTGTTTTGCATTATAGATGTATCCCTCATAACTGAAATGATTTCCCGAGTATTTATTAAGTAAATACTACGATATTGTATTGGAATTATTGAAAGTACGCTGAGTGCTTGTCAGTATCATATTTTTTTTGCGAGCATTGCATAAACATCATTTGCATTGTGTTGCATAGCATGGATTATGTATAACATTTGCATAAGCATTGCATACTAATTTTTGTTTTGTTAAAAATGACCTTAAGTATCCTTGAACCCTTATAATTGTAGAAAATGGCTGGTGTACCTCGTGAGGATGGATGGATTGATATGACTAATGTATTGGACGATGAGAAAGTAGATAACTTTGGTGCTAGTAACGATGAGGAGCCTTATGAGTATTTAGATGATGGATATGCTCCTACTGCAGTTGGACAGACTGAGCCTGAAATGATTCAAGGTAGTTATGTTTCAAGAGTTAGTGTTGTGCCACAGACTGTTCTGGACTGTCAGCGACATGTTGTACGTTCTTCGACGCCTACTTGTGATGCTTATATGAGCAGTTTGCCTGGGATTGCATTTGCTAGGGGTGATGTTCCTGTTGAGTCGAGTAGTGCTGCTAGTGCTCTATCTATTCATGATGGCATATCTAAGGTTTATTGTCCAGGTCTTAGGTCTTATGATGATATTTTCTGGTTTCTCAAGAAGTTTGATAGGTCTTTATTTGAAAGGTATTTAGTTGAAACCCGTGTGATTAGGAGGTTTGAGCAGTTGGAGAAGAAGTTTGACAGGTTTGTTGGTAGTGTGAGGAGATCAGAGTTTGTTAGAGGAAGAGAAATGGATGAAGTTGTTAAATTAAGATCAATGGTGTTGAATTTGAGTAGGCAAGTTGAAAGGTTACGTGAGGAGCAAGAAAGGAATGCAAGGTTGAATGCGTGGGGCTTGCCTATGAGATCTTTTCCTAGTCAAGGTGTAGTGATTCGTGATGTGTCAAGTCAGGTTGAAGCTCAGGTATTGGTGAAGCCAAGTGAAGGAGGTAGTCGAAAGGGAAAGGAAAAAGTGGAGGAAGATTCTAAGGAAGATTATAGCAGCAGTGATAATGAGCCGATGTACAAGAAGCTGCGGGGATCAGATGTTTAGTTCTTTTATGTTGTTTTTATTAGCCTTGTTGTAATAGAACTTATGTAGACTCGTACTGTAGTTTATGATGAAACTTAATGACTTTAAGTTTACCGTGATGAAGGGTTGTAGTGACATTACTTGTCACAATTTTGTGGAAATTTTCCAGCGCAATCCAAATTACCTTCATGACTTATGATTTGTCTTATTAGTTCTGTTGTGAATTGGTTAATGATTCATTGTGAACTGTGTTGTTGGTGCATGTAGTATCCTCGTTACATCTTGATAGAGAAATACTTCTACTTATCTTGATATGAATACTTACTTGTTCTTTTTCTTCTGTTTCATCACATGAAGGAAGGAAGGAGTCGGGAGGCATTATTCTGACTTTAATAAATTGTTGTTTGGTTAGTTTCCTAAAACATGCCGCCTAAGTTGACGACTGCTACTGTTAATACTATGATTGAGCAAGCTATCGCTATAGCACTAGAAGCTGAACGTGCTGCGAGGAACCAAGAGGCTGAGAATAGGAATGCTACTGGTCCGGTTGGAGGGAATGTTGAAAATCCAGTTGGAGGTAATGCTGATGAACAAGCGGGAGGAAACGCTGCGGGACAAGTTGGAGGTAATGCTGCTGTTCAGTAGATTCAGAAGGAGTGTTCTTATGCTAGTTTCATGAAATGTGGACCTACCCAATTTCGTAGTACTGGTGGTGCTTTGGAATTAAGGAGGTGGATTGAGAAGATTGAAAGTACTTTTGAAATCAGTGGATGTTCAGAAGCCAGTAAGGTGAAATTTGCTGCAGCTAATTTTCAGGATGATGCATTAAGCTGGTGGAATAGTCAGATAGCTACTGTGGGATTGGTTGAAGCTAATGATAGAATATGGACTGTGACCAAGGGACTGTTAACTGCTAAGTTTTTTCTCGAGGAAGAGTTAGGTCAATTGGAGGATGAGTTGAGGCATTTAGTGCTGAGGAATAATGATATTGTGGCTTATACAAGGAGATTCTCTGATTTATGTTTGTTGTGTCCTGATGCTTTTGCTGATGACCGTAAGAAGATGAAGCAGTATATCAGAGGTTTATCTAGCAATATCAAGGGAGAGACTACTTCGTCAAAACCCAAGTCATTTGATGAAGCTGTTCAGAAGGCTCATGCTTTAATGGATGTAAAGCTGCAGGATCGAAAGGATAGTATTGCTGAAGGGACTAAGAGAAAGTGGGAAGCTGCACACTCAAACCAAGGGCATAATCGTGGTGGTTATCGTAACAACAATAACCAAGGACCAAATAGGAATTAACAATACAATTTGAAAAGGAATGATGGTGTTCGTGCTGCCACTGGAACTCAAGGTAACAAGGTGAATCCAAAGTGTGGTCGGTGTAATCTGTATCATGTTGGAAATTGTCCACCTGCTTGCAACAAGTGTGGGAAGGCCGAACATAAGATGGCAGATTGTAGAAACAAGGGTGTGGCCACTGGAGCCAATGCTGTTAAGGTAGTTAACTGTTCTGGATGTGGAGGCCGTGGACATAAGCAAGGGAACTGTCCGAGGGTTGGCATACGACAGTGAGGCAATGTTGTTGCTGTTGCTGCTGGGATTGCTGCTCCAGCCTATGTCGTGGGAGATGCTGACAAACCTCAAGGGCCGAATGTGGTGAATGGTACGTTCTTACTTGATGCTTGTTATGCTAGTGTGTTATTTGATTCTGGATCCGATAGAAGTTTCGTAGATGTTAGATTCAGTCAGCTATTGGATAGAGAACCAGTGAGATTGACAACTAGTTATAAGGTGGAGTTAGCTGATGGTAAGGTTGTAAGCACTAGTTCTATACTGAAAGGTTGTTCCTTGAAGTTAGGTAATTATGTGTTTAGTATTGATTTGATGCCTATAGAATTAGGATCTTTTGACGTGATTGTTGGAATGGACTAGTTAGTTGGTAATGGTAAAGTGATTGTTTGTGGAGAAAGATTAGTTCAGATACTGCTAAGGAATAGGGTATTGACTGTGAAAGGCGATGAATGTACTTCTCGTTTGAGAGTTGTTTCTTGTTTGAAGATGATGAGGTATATAGAAGCAGGTTGTGATGTGTTTCTTGCACATATAAGTAATGATGGTGTGAATGAAAGGAAATTGGAGGATGTGCCTGTGACTAAAGAGTATCCTGAGGTTTTCCCTGAAGATTTGCCAGGATTACTGCCGCTTCGTGAAGTGGAGTTTCGTATTGATTTAGTGCCGGGAGCTGCGCCTGTTTCTCGTGCACCGTATCGTTTAGCTCCATCTGAAATGAAAGAATTATCTGATCAATTGAAGGAATTGATGGATAAGGGATTTACTAGACCGAGTTCGTCGCCTTGGGGTGCTCCTGTTTTGTTTGTTAGGAAGAAAGATGGTTCTTTTAGAATGTGTATTGATCACCGAGAGCTTAACAAATTGACTGTCAAGAATCGGTATCCATTGTCGAGGATTGATGATTTGTTTGATCAGTTGCAAGGGTCTAGTGTATACTCGAAGATCGATTTGAGGTCTGTGTATCATCAACTGAGAGTTAGGGAAGAAGATATTCCTATAACAACCTTTCGTACTCGATATGGACATTTTAAATTTCAAGTGATGCCTTTTGGGTTAACGAATGCGCCTGCTGTATTCATGGATCTAATGAATCATGTATGCAAGCCGTATTTGGATGAGTTTGTTATCGTATTCATTGATGATATTCTCATTTACTCCAAGAGTGAAGAGGAACATGAGAAGCATTTGAGGATAATTTTGGAATTGTTGAAGAAAGAGAAGCTGTATGCGAAATTCTCTAAGTGTGAATTTTGGTTGAAATCAGTGCAATTTCTGGCGCACGTGATTGATAGTGAAGGTGTTCGTGTGGATCCTGCTAGGATTGAGGCAATCAAGGTTTGGTCAGTGCCGACGACGCCGGCTAAAGTTCGCCAATTTCTTGGTTTAGCTGGGTATTATAGAAGGTTTATCGAGAAGTTTTCACTAATTGCTAAGTCGTTGACCAAGCTTACGGAAAAGAATCGAGTGTTTGAATGGGGATTGGAAGAGGAATCTACATTTAGTATGTTGAAGGATAAGTTGTGTTCTGCGCTGATATTGTCTTTGCCAGAAGGATCTGAGGATTTTGTGGTGTATTGTGACGCGTCTCATAAAGGATTTGGAGCTGTGTTGATGCAAAGGGAGAAAGTAATAGCATATGCATCGAGACAATTGAGGAAGCATGAAAGAGAATTATACTAAGCATGATTTAGAACTTGGGGCTATGATTTTTGCTTTGAAGCTGTGGAGACACTACTTATATGGAACCAAGTGTGTGGTTTTTACTGATCATAAGAGTCTGCAATATATTTTGGATCAAAAGGAATTGAATATGATGCAAAGGAGATGGGTTGAATTGCTGAGTGATTATGACTGCGAGATTCGTTACCATCCTGGTAAAGCGAATGTGGTAGCTGATGCACTTAGTAGAAAGGAAAGAGAAAAGTCTGTAAGAGTTAGAGCTTTGGTAATGATGGAAAGTGTTGATTTGACAGAAGCAATACTGAAAGCCCAAGCTAATGGTTTGAAGGAAGAGAATGTTAAGGCAGAAAATTTGGGTAGAATGTTGAAACCATTGTTTGAAGTAAGGTCGAATGGATTGAGGTATTTTGAGAATAGGATGTGGTTACCATTGTGTTCGTCTGAGAAAGGTTCTTTATGAGTGCGAGATTTGGTGATGAATGAATCTCATAAGTCGAAGTATTCAATACATCCTGGATCGGACAAGATGTATCAAGATCTTAAGAAAGTTTATTGGTGGCCGAATATGAAGGCAGATATAGCAAAGTATGTTAATAAGTGTTTAACTTGTGTTAAAGTGAAAGCTGAACATAAGAAACCGTCTGGATTATTAGTGCAACCTAAGATTCCTAAGTGGAAATGGGAGAAGATTACTATGGATTTTGTGACAGGTTTGCCAAGGACTGCTAGTGGATGTGATATGATATGGGTGATTGTAGATAGATTGACTAAGTCTGCTCACTTTTTACCAATGAAGAAGACGAATAGTATGGAGAGGTTAACAACAGTGTACGTAAAGGAGATTTCTTGTCGACATGGTGTGCCTTTGTCGATAATTTCTTATCGTGATAGTAGGTTTACTTCAGAATTTTGGAAATCTTTGCATAAAGCGATGGGAACGGAGTTATGTTTGAGTACAACATATCATCCGGAAACTGATGGACAAAGTGAAAGAACGATTCAAACGTTAGAGGATATGCTTCGTGCGTGTGTGATTGACTTTGGAAATGGTTGGGATAAGCATTTGCCATTGTCTGAATTTTCGTACAATAAAAGTTCTCATGCTAGTATTAAAGCCTCTCCATTTGAAGCTCTGTATGGACGTAAGTGTAGATCTCCAGTGTGTTGGAGTGAAGTAGGAGAAAGTCAATTGACTGGACCTGAAATGGTATTTGAGACGACTGAAAAGATTGTGCAAATTAAGAAGCGTTTGTTATCTGCCAGAAGTTGACAAAAGAGTTATGCTGATAACCGAAGGAAACCAATGGAATTTGAAGTAGGAGACATGGTTATGTTGAAGGTATCTTCGTGGAAAGGAGTAATTCATTTTAAAAAAAGAGAGGAAAGTTGAGCCCGAGATATATTGGACCATTTAAGATTATCCAAAGGATTGGGTTGGTTGCTTATAAGTTAGAGTTGCCTGATGAACTTAAGGCTATTCATAATACTTTTCACGTGTCTAATCTGAAGAAGTGTTTAGATGAAAGGGATGTGGTGATTCCATTGGAGGAAATTCAACTTGATGATAAGTTTATTTTATAGAGGAACATGTAGAGATTATGGATAGGTAAGTTAAGAAGTTGAAGCATAGTAGGATTCCGATTGTGAAGGTGAGATGGAACTGTAGACGTGGACCAGAGTTTACCGGGGAACGTGAGGATTTCTTTAAGGACAAGTATCCTCATTTGTTTAGGAAGGATTAAGCGCCGCAGACGTCACTTCTTTTAAGAAGGGGGGGGTGTGATAACCCAAAACCGATGTCATTGCTTAATCTTATTTTACGATTATTTTTGAAATTTTTAGACGAGTTTGAAAGATATTTATTTTTGGAGGTTTAAGTTTAAACCGATGTTGGAAGGTTTATATTTTATATTTAATAAGTATAAGGAGTATTAGCAAGAATATTTTACGTCTTATTATCGGTTGTTCGATTCTTGTCATTTTTGATGTTTTATTTTAAATGACGTGTTAAGTCGAGTCATGAGTCGATATTATTATATTTGAGGTACGTTTTAAAATTTTAATAGTATCTTTATGAAACCCGAGCCCCGTAAATATTTTCAAAATTGACTAATAGTTATTTCCCGCTTTTTAGCTAACTATTTTCATTTTGAACTATAACTATTGCCAAATTACAACATTGGTCCCTCAACCACTATATATAAGCTCAAAAATCACACATACACATCATAATCCCACTCAAAATTTTTTCACTTCTCTCTCTCTCTTTTTCTTTCTTTAGCCGTGACCCTCACCCACCCAAAACACCCATTCTTTCAATTTTTGCTCCATTTTCACAATGATTTGAGCTAAACTAACACAAGACTCTATCTTAAAATTGCACAAGGATCATTTTTGTGTAATAATTTTACACATGCAAGGGTTTTTATTTTTTTTCAAGTTGGTAGGTGGAAGTCATGATCATGCATGTTGTTTTTGGCATGATCCATGGTGTTCTTGCTAAAAATCTTGTTAAAAACTTGATTTTGATTTAAAGGTTTTGATTTTTATGATGATTTGAATGTTATGGTTGATATATGTTAGTGTTAGGGTATTGGGATGAACATATTCATGGTTGGTTTTGGTCAAAAATGTGATTTTATACAAGATTTTGATAGTCATTTTATAACAGTAAGTAAACTGTAATTTCGGGATTTTTATGTTTTGAAAATGGATTAACTTATCTCCTAGGGTTGTAGATAATTTGATTAGCTTCGATTTGATATAAGATAGAGCTTCTAGCTCCAAACGAGCACAAAGTTATGATGTTTTGATTATTCGTGTACCGGGAGACGAGTATCGGCACTACATATAGTTGTTGTCGATATTTGGATCGAATCTCGGGGACTATAATTTGATGTTTTGAAATGAGTAACCTACGGATAATGAAGTGAAAACCTTATATGGTGATTTTATTTTAAAACCCGAGTGTCGGTTTTGTAAACGGAGTCGTTTAAAGAAGTTAAAACGGTTGTATGAAAAATTAACGTAAATCTGTCCGGATTTTGTAGTTTGAAAATGAGTCGGGTAAAGGAATTTAAAAGTAATTTCGTTTGATAAACTTGTAGGAGGACTTTCTATATATAGTAAGTTAGTTTATTGAGTCGTTTTATAAACGTTTGACGAGTTTAAAAGGGGTAAATAAGCTAGTACATCTAGTATGTGCCGACGGATTTTGTTAAAAGTGTAAAATTATAAAGTAAACGTGTAGTAGAGTGTAATGAAGTTATTTATATCGTTTTCTTTCGAGTTTATCGTGATTTTATGAGTTTGAGTTTGAGTTTGATGTTGTTATGTATAATTTATTTCTCGAGTCATTATTAATGAACGCGCCTTATTTGCTAGGTAGCGGTTCTCGTGTTTGAAAGGCATCCATTATCATCGACGATCATCTCGCTAGATCTCTTATACTAAGGTGAGTCTGTAGCCTCGCTTTTTATGCAAGCTACTAAATGTTTTATTACCTGCGAGGGGGATACATGCTATTTGAAAATAAATGAACACAAGTCATGAGTAATTGTTGGACCCGAATGTTGCCTAAGTTGTTTACATTGTATTGAGTACCTTGTTGCTAAAGACCCTAAATTCATGAGTCGTTAACTATCTTCTGACTTGATGTTGTGAGTCGGGAATAGCCGCTTATTCTAATGATAGTACTATTGGGTTGACCACCCTATCTGAGACCAGGGCATTACGCTGAGTAACCTCTAGGAAGGAAAATTTACGGGAATAAGAATGTGGTATTCTAGCAACTGATACCCTAGAGGGGCAATGGTTTTATTCTAGTCATGCTGGCATTTGGCGTGTGTGACTATTTGGTTAAGGGGTCGGTGTCATGAGCTTAAATACAATGTTATTGCCTTGAATATAGATTGTGTGTACGACAATGCTATAAATGATTATGATTGATTTTCTTCTTGTGTTCAAATGTGATTTGATAAACCTATAGACTCGCTCAACATTATTGTTGAGTCGTTTTATCATGTGTTTCAGGTAATAGGAAGTGATGGAGAATGGAGCTTTGCTGTGGAGGTTGTGGCTTGGCTTCTGGAAGAATGTTGGTCTAAAAACTATTTCTATCCTTTACTGTTGAACAATTTGTTAAATGTTTGTGTACTGTACTAAACTTGTTGGTTGTTGGTCGAGATCCATGGGGACTAAACGCTTTACTCTGGTGTCGTTTTAGTACAATTATGGGATGAAATTATGTTTTAGACCTATTATTAAAATCTTGTTTATATTTTATGTGTAAACGTCTCACTTTTGAGTTGTTCAATATACCTTGTGCGATGATGCTTGTGTCTAGCACCCAATTGTGTATTTCCGCTGCACAATGTAAATTGGGGGTGTTAGAACTTGTATTCAAAATATATTTAACCCTATGAATTCACTCAACCTTTGTGTTGACTTTTAAGCATATATTTCAGATAATTGTGACTGATAGCATGAAGCAGCACAAGGATGGCATGAAGAGGCACATGCTTGAAATTATTATCTTAGATTTTGGGAACCTCATATGATAAAACTCTGGTTTTTAAATGATATATAAAGAAACTTGATTTAATCACTCTTTTAAGTTGTTTTCTATCATTATGACTTGTGTTCTATGAAGTAATACCCCAAATTAGCTTCCACTGATATAAGGTAAAAATAGGGGTGTTACAGATTGGTACTCAGAGCCATGGTTATAGAGAACAAGAATTAAAATCTTGACTATAGCTACTTTTAAAATAATTTCAAGAAAGTCCTTCATGCCAAAAGCCAGTGCTGGTACAAGAGTAATGTAGATGTCTATACTGCTACTCTCTAGAATTATGTGTAAGTTTAAATATTATACTTATGGGTAAATGATATTATGTTTAAGTACATATAATATAATATGAGTAATATAAATAAGTTAGGATTTATTGACATCTATAGAAATAGGTATTCCTATCTTCCACCCTATTATCATCTTATCGGATTCTCAAGATGAGCGTTCCGCAAATATTCCTGATGATTTCCCTAAGTATATTTCCAATATTCCGATTAATAATCCCTTTGATACTTAAGAAAATACACCCAAAGATCAGAAAATCCTAAAAGCCGATTTACCCTTTAATGATGACCTTTATATGCAAGTTATATGAGCATATAATAAAAAATAGATTTTACACATCGACATCAAATTTATCCATCACTTTACCCTATTAATATACCATCACCTATATTGAAAAACTTACCCAAAAATACCTATCAACAACAATTTAAAAATACCCTACCCTATTTAAAATAACTTCCTCCCGATCGTATTAAAAATCTTGAAGATAAAGTTGAAGGACTTAGGAAAGGCCGAAGAATTATACAACAAGATTTTGAGAAGCTGGAAGAATTTTTTGAAGAAGCCAAGGCTAAGTTGCAGAGAAGACAAATGATACACGATGAAAAAATTGTTCAAGCTCGACCGAAGATTCTACTCTAGAGTTAATCATTGAGGACATTCAAATTAGACATCGGGCTAACATACGAAGTCTTTTTGATGCCATCAAAGAAGTCAAGAAAAAGATATAAAGACATTAGACTAAAAGTTGTAAATACTTTCAACTTTATATCTTTACTTTTATATTAACAGTGAAGCTTGTCTTGTAAATATAAACCGATAAGTTGTTAATAAATAAAAGTTATGTTTCTCATCAAATCCTGTTATTCCATATCTATTTCTAAGACGTAAGAAATCCTCATTTCTTGGGTTTCTCACAAATATTTATAAATGAAATTGCGTTAATTCTGGAAAAAGCATATACTTGATAAAGTATATATTTTTGGAATTTCCGTTATCATCTATGATAATGTGAATTACAAGTTGAATATAACCCGCAAGTCTGTAAGGCTAAGGAAACTCCCCAAGTTTGCTAAAAGTCATTCTATTCAAGATTTTGTTTCTCAAAAAGATTCTTTTGTAGAATATATGATATGTAAAAGAGAAGCTTGTTCTATAAGACGAGTTTTTACATTTTATGTTATATTCCTCCATTCCATATCATGGATAAATATGTTTCGATTATGTATGAGTCATATCTTTATAAATTCTTTGTAAACTTTGAAATTTTATTTCATAGTTGGATTTATTATTCTTAGATATGAATGATAATCAACATAGTAAGTTTCCTATATAAACCTAAAAAGATATACCTTGTGCTCGATAAGCATTTATATGTATCCATATACATATGTGACAGATGCTTTCCAATATGAGTATACCTTGGATTCGGAACTCTTTCTATTCTTTCCCTTCATTCTAAACCCTAAAGATGTTCGACGAAGGATTGACGATGACGTGGCTGTAATCCTGCAATTACAATTTGTCAATAAGAAGTATTATCCGAAAGAAAATTCTGGCTGGTTAGTTTTTTATTCCAAGGAAGAAAAGATGCTATTAGTATCACCCGTTGGATGGAAAGAACCAATTTAGTTTCTATCTTATTAATCGTATTTGAAATTATAAAGTGAAGCTTGCTATAAGAAGATAGCACTTCGTCAGTTATCTTGGTGAATTATTTATGCTCAACCTATTGAGATAAAAGAATTACATAAGATCGCTTGATTAAATTTCAAATATCTCTTAGAAAGATTGTAACACCCCCAATTTCGGTCATATCAGCGGAAGGGTCCTTGGGTGTTACTATCATGACTCAAGCTCAATATCATAGAAAACGGCTCAAAACGAGTCGTTTTGATAAAAACATCCATTCATTCATTCAACAATAAAACTTTATACATGGTCCCAGATAACTTGAAGTTTACAAAGCACAATATATGATAAAAATTCTTTGAATGGATATAATTTATAAAAGCGGGCCAAAACATTTCAAATCTGCAAGCTTCACGAACCACCTTCCTCGAGTGCCTTCCCTATGGACCTGAGATAAAACATGCTAAAAAGTCAACAAAATTGTTGAGTGAATCTATAGAGTTTAAATTAAATGAAGAGAACACAAGTATTCAAAATAACCTTCCATGGTTAATAATTCATCGTAAGACAATTATGTTGTACATACATAATTATCGGTGTCATTACATAAGCCTCGTGACATTGAATGTTAACCTATATTATTTCAGCCCAACACACCTAGCCAAGTGCGTATATTTCTCTTATACAATGCATCCGATGTTTCATTACTAGTGTATCACAACACCACGCGATAGCTAGTCGCGACCGGATTGGGCGTCACCCCGATAGATCTATCCATAGTGTAAGAATGATCCACACGACTATATCAATGAATAAAGATGATGTAGAACAAGAAATATAGATGAATAAGATCAAGATTAAAACTAAGAATGAAATATTAGATTAGATGAAGAAGAATTAGAAAGATACAAGGTAGATGATTCTAGTGAGAGAAACTAAGGAGAGTTTCTCTCTCTAAAACAAGAAGAAGAGAAAAGATACAATGGGAGACACACACACAAAATGAGGATGGTTATGCCTTTTATACTAAGGCTTACATGAATAGGAGGCCTTCCTCATTTGTGTGTTCGGGACTAGTTCCCGTTTCATGCATAATAATGACATAGAACTCTCGACACTGTTGAATAGCATTTTCCACGAGCTTCGCAACGGTATATTATATGACCATCACTTTAAATGCTTCTAACAATCTCCCCCTAAGGGGTGGTCATATAATATGTGACTTCACTTCTTTGACCATCACTTTAAATACTTCTAACAATCTCCCCCTAAGTGGTGGTCATGTATTATGTGACTTCACTTCTTTGTTGTTGCAGACTTTGAAGCTCGTTGTCTTGAGAGTTCTTTCATCGATCCTTTCATGACTTGTGATCTTGGATCTTTGATATTTGCCTTGAATTGATCTTGTAACTTTGCCAGCTTGTGTTCTTGTGTCTTTGCCCACATACTCATGTTTTGTGTTGTCATGAAAGCTTGTTAACAATCTCCTTTGATCATCAGAGTAGCAGAAGTCTTTGTCTTTAGATGTTCTTTGAGCTTTCTTCAATAATCCTGAATATGTGGCCTTGAATTGCGACTCTTGAAATAACGCCACCGTTTGCATTCCACCGGTTTCCCGTTATACAGTACGAATATTATACCTGTGATCAGGTAAGTTCAAAGAACTTCCTTGACAGGATTTCCAGCTGTGGTAGCCGTTCTCAATACTTGAATATATCGAAAGATAACTCAAAGTAAGGAGTGAATCATGCAGTTCCATTCTGCTGATTAAGTCGTCAATTCACTTTCCTGGAACAAGTCTGAATCATTTAAGAATCAAACCATCGTTGCTTTCCAGTTGACACAAGTTTGATTCATATAGAATCGCACAAGTTACCTACCGCAGTGCTGTTTGATGATGACACTGGAAGGATTTCCATTCGTCACTGTAAATACTGAAAAGTATTACTCTGAATGTTCTGGCAAGATCATAAAGATATTGCGTCGAGACCTGGAACGAGTTTGAATCAATTAAGAATCAAACCACTGTTGCTTTCCAGTTAACATATGTTTAATTTAAGTGAATCTTACATATGACCTACCGCAGTGTTGTTTGATGTTAACACTGGAAGGATTTCCATTCATCACTGTGAATACTAAAGAGTATCACTCTGAATGTTCTAGCAATACCACAAGGATAGAGCGTAGGACTCTGTAAATCATCGCTTGTGTTCTAATGATGAACAACAATTGATCTATGGAATAAGTGTCCTAATGAGATTTTTGATGAATCTCGTTGGCTCTAGACTCTATAAGTGCACGTTTATTTGGTGATCGGAGGCTGGAGCAGACTGCCACCTATTCAATATCTACTATCTCGGAGTGAGAAAGTTGATAGAAATGAGTTGAACTCCGTGACAATAAAACAAACTTCTTTTGAGAGAAGCTTGAGTAGGCTGGGAAGGGTTGTGCATTGCATCACTGGGTCCATGATGCCTTGTCTTCAGTATCAGAAATCATCAAAGTGATTCTGATAATAGATGTATTGACCCGGTTTCTGCCTAAGTTGTATGGAGGGCTTCTTTCTTTACACCCTTTATCCTTACATTTTTTTTCATTCTTCAACCCCTTCAATGCTTACCAAGACGTCATAACTAGCACCTTGTTGTGATTGTTCCAGTGCTAGCTTAAGTCATTAGTCGGCATTATTCCCGTACACTCAACTACTCCATCTTTCCTAAGGACTTCTAAGTTCTAATGGATTGTCCCTGGGAAGATCCCTCCGGTTCTGGTTGGATCATAGCACGAATACCTAACCACCTTTTGACACCAATACCATCGTGAATTTATGTGTTGAAGGGTATAGATATCGTAACCAGAAAAATCATTTGAAAATACAGTCAAGGTGTTGATGAAATCAATGTTTACACCTTGAAAGTTTTCTATATCACCAAAAACGCTCCCCCTACATATGTGCATCATAAAAGGAGAGATTTTTGCACATATTAGGAAGAGAAAGCACTTATATCAAAGATCTTATTCAAGATAACACATTTTAATCACTATTCTCCCCCTCAAAAATTTCACGAAATTGAAATTTTTGTGAAACTAGTGATGAAACATGGAGAGAATAATGTGTCATGAAACTTTGGAACAAATGTTTATGAAATCATTATACTCCCCCTCGAAAAGAGATTCTATTTAAATAGGGGAGTATATGAGCACATTGTTTTGAAATACTTTGAAAAATTGTGCTCAAAGGTCCGAGAAAAATTGTGTTCATGAGCTTAAAACTTTGAATGTCTTGATATAAGCTCATGACCGAGAAAAATGAATTTCTCGTTGTTGAGGATAAGTCGAAGACTTTCCTTTATTTAGGGATCGAGTTATAGTCTGACATGTGATTATAAGCCATTATGTTGAGCTCAAAACGTTAAATGTTTTGTGACAAGCTCAACCCGAGATAGATTGCTCTACCCGTTATTAGGATAAGTTATCTTTAAAAATACACTCTCCTTTATTTGAAGTTCGAGTTACAGTCTGACATTTAACTGTAAGTCGTTTACATGAGCTTAAAACATGGAATGTTTTTATCGGAAGCTCATGACCGAGAAAGTTTTATTTTCTCGTTGTTAAGGATAAGTTATCATCCGTGATCAACTTTCCTTTCTTTGAGGCACGAGTCACAATCTGAGGTAACTGCAAATCATATGAAGAAAGGGTAAATGACATGTTTTTTAAAAAACATTTGAACTTTCATTCGAGCTTTATGTACACACCCGTGTCGTTATTGAGCGACATTTCTAGGCACGTCCATATTATCAAAACTGAAAGACATGTCGAGAAGAATATTTTTTGGTATTTTTGAAAGATTTTTTCGTTTTTTGTTTTGTTTTTATAGGTTTTATATTTTTGTATTTTGATTTTCAATATTTATTAAAATAATCCAAAATAGACCTTTGTACAGCAGAAGAGGGTGATGTTGTATGTACAGAATTGGAACCCTTTGAAGAAATGGATTCAGAATCCGCTGAAGTACCTGCAATGACAGAAGAAGAATTTGCACAAATACTAGTGTTAGGAGTAAGAAATGCATTTTCTACATTCAAGACACTCGCATGAGTGCTGGAGCAGGTGTCATCACTCTTCTTAATGGGAATCCACTTAAGACCGACTTTCTTAAAGATCCTACCCGTGGGTTTCCACTGAAGACTAGATCGAGGATTAGTGTTCTCTTGCACAGCGGAAGACTTCTTTGGAGAGAAACTAGATCCTGCATTGATCCGCCTTGAGGATTTATTGTCATTGCTTTTCTTTGTGACGGATGGGAATCTCCTTGTTGGCTTATGGGATTCTGCATTCTTTCTCTGTGTGAAAGCACGAGAGTTTACCTCATAGAGGTATTGCAGAATGCAATGAGCATGATTTCCATGGTGAATTCCCTTTTTGCACGTGGGGCATACAGGGAGTTTGGGATTCTCGAAAGGTCTTGTGTACCTAGGGTTTGCTGACCGTTCAGGCACTATGTTCGAAACACGGCTACGCATTGGTGATTGCCAATTCCTAGGTTGTTGGGAAGGGGTCCTAGGTTTTGGTTGATTACCATTAGGTGTGTGTTGAACTCTAGCGGTTGTTGGTTTACTAGGTTTTGAATACACATGGTTTACTTTCTGAATGTTCCCTTTTTGCTTACCATCCCCTAGGTTTTTGGTTTGACCAACGTCATTTGAACCATTAGATTCCTTTGTGGGCGTAAGAGTCACACACTTGGGAGTACTCTTAGGAGTAGTGCAAGGTGCATTCACAGAGTTGTGTTTAGCAAGAGTGGGTTTTCTAAATGGAGGAACATAGGGTGATATGGCTGGTTTTGGAATAGTTGATTGCACATCGGTATTAGGAGGTAACCTAGAAACATTAGAAGGCGGTTTTCCTAAGATAGATGGCTTTGGTACTTTGTACGAATTGGGTTGTCTAACAACTGATTTTACAACCTTAGGTTCCACAGTTTTTCCACCCATTTTTCCAACAAGTTTCTGCAACTCAGCAATCGCGATGTCTTTGTCTTGCAACTGAGCTTTCAGATCAGAAATATCCTTACTCTTTTCATTCAATTCACGAAATGATTCAGAGAGTTTTACTTGTAAATTACTGTCATCAGGAACTTTTCCAACTTTGGTTTGCAAAGCAAGTTCAAGAGAATGACAATGTTTCTGAAGAAAATCATATCGGTGTTGAAGAATCGTGAACTCTTTTTGATTAACATTTGTTGAAGGCTCACTGTTATGATATTCACCTCCTAACTGAGCTTTTAGCTGTTCGATTGTTTGTTGCAGTTCATTGTAAGCTTTATCATACGAGAGTTTGTCATCCTTACATTCATCACATTTTTTGACATATTTATTCCAAAGATCGGTGAATTCGTTGTCCTTTTTGATGACATAAGACTCCATTTTCTCTTTCGTACGATCAAGCTCATTTTGGAGGGTTTCATTGTCTGACAAAGAGATGTTTACTGCAACGGGGTTACTATCAACACAATCACCACTGTCACTTGATTTCGAGAGACATGCGAGGTCGCTTTCCAAAACTTTAATTCTATCAAGAGATTCATCAGCCTCCTTCGCCAAAGATTTAAAGTCTTCAACAAATTTTGCTAGTTCTTTTAGAAAAGCGTTCTCAAGATTGCCTATCCTCGCATCAACTTGATTAATAATCGGATTGATTTCAGTATGAAGCACTTTTTGTAACTCGACATGAACGGGTGATGTAAAGTTTCCTCCAGTCATTTTGGCGTTAACAACCCGTTTGAGAATGAGAAAATTATCTTTGAGCTCGTTAAGAAATCGTCGTGCAACACTCGGTTTAGGAGGATCCTCTGTCAATTCCTCACTAGGTAGCAAAAGCAATTCGGTACTAGTTTTAGATCGAACAAAAACCGTTGGAGGATTAACTTTTGGATAGTAAACAGGTGTCACTTCTTTATCAAGCTTTTTCATTCTTAAACGAGTTTCTTCAGCAAGTTCAGTAGTTTCCTCAGAATCATGCACACTAGGAGGATCATGCTCATCAGACAGGAGCACACTACCATTATATAGAGTTTGATTTGTGGCCTGAACCTGCTTAAGATATTCTGGATTGGGAGGAAGAGGACAACCTAAAGCCATTTTGTAACGGGTGTAATTTATCTCATTCACTTTAGGTGCGAGCATATTTATCGTCTGCATAGATTGTCCACGTTTTACCAAAAAGTTGTCTAAGTCCCTAATCCTATCCTGAGCATTGCAAAAATCCTCAAGAAGCCCATCTTATCGAATTTTGAAATCATGTTTCAGCTTTTTTATTTCTCCTTTTAAATCAGAAACGATAGATTTTTCAGTTGAAAGCTGTTTATTAAGAGAGGTGATTTCATCATTCAATTCGCTTATCTTTTTTGCACTACTTAAATGTAAGGCATTTAATTTCTTAGTGGTGCATTTTTCTTGATAAACCGATGTAGCATGAGCTTGTTCAAGTTCCTTGATTTTAGCATGATGAATCTCAAAACTTTTCTCCCGTTCCTTATATCCCGTAAGCTCAGTGGTCAATTTGGCATTAGTTTCTCTAAACTTATTATTAACCACATTCGCATGAGCAACATCCTTGGCAAGCTTATCAAATAATGATTTATAATACGCATGCGTCTCGTCAGGAAGAGTTGTAGGATGGGCTACCTGATCCCCACTAAGGTCCACACTGGGTGCATTAGAAATAATATTGCTATTATTCGTTTGAACCCCGTGTGTCTCAGTGGAAGGCTCAAGTGACTCAGTATACTCTTCCTCCTGATTAGACATATTATATAACTCATTATCATTGAGACGTGGGTGTACCTCAGAGGAACCGTCTGAGTCATACACAGGAGCTCTGTCAGGTTTAACTACCGATGTGGATGATTGCTGTGAATTAGCCATCAAGATGGAGTCGGTAGTCACCTCTTCTTCCTCATCATATGCTGCTGCAGATGCCATGAGATCAAACTCTTTAGCTAGAAGTGGAAATCCTGCTTCTTCCTTTTGTGCTATAAGAAGCTGAGACTGGAGATGGGCAGCATTCCTCTTCTTTCTTACATGGCTATCACAAAGCTCAAAATCCGCAGCATCATTGTCTTGTTGATAAGTCATAGTAGAAGTCGTGTGATAAACAGGATCTCAATTCGTAGAAAGCGTGAGTTGTAGTGTCAACAAAAACAAACTTTGCCAAAATTTTCCAGCCCGACAAAAAATTCCTCAGTCCGACAAAACGGTAAGCCGAAAAAAATTCGAATCTCTAAGTTTTGAAATCGAGTTAGAAATAGCCAATAACTAGTAGGGAAAAAGTTTGAAAAAATGAAATTTTTTAATTAAAATAAAACCTAAAAATTTGAAATTTGGCCTAAAAATTTGAATTTTGGTCCGAAAATTTGAATTTTTGGTCGAAATTTTTTTCGCATAGCCAAAATTTGAAATTGAAGCTTAAATGGCCTAAAAATGGTCTAGGAAAAATTAAATTTTACTATGGTTTTCCCGCCAAAAAACTTTTTTTTTTTTTTTTTTTTTTTTTTTTTTTTTTGATCTTCGTGTAAAGTATGTTCCGAGACTAGTCTAGATAGTGGCTAAGTCTAAAAATTACTCAAACAGAATTTCCATCGGAATGTTGATCGGAATGATCCATCGGAATGTCCCTCTATCGAAATGTCCCTCTATCGGAATGTGCAGATCGGAATCCTAGATCGGAATGTGTAGATCGAAATCCTAGATCGGAATGTGTTGATCGGAATCCTAGATCGGAATGTGCTTCTATCGGAATGTCCTACTATCGGAATCCTAGATCGCAATGATGACCTGTCGGAATGCTTAGATCGGAATGTTCAGATCGGAATCTTCAGATCGGAATGTGGCTAAGATCAATTTGGCAGAGTAGCGTCTCAAAGTTCCTTAAAAACCGTCGGAATCCCAGATCGCAAAGAACGATCGGAATGTCCAGATCGGAATAGGTATCGAAATCTTTAGATCGCAAAGTAAAACCCTTGGGTTATTGCGATCAAAACCGTACTTACCTTTCCCGAAATTGTAGCTATCGCAATAAGAGAACTTTCTTCCAACTTTTTAGGCAACGATTTTAGCAACTTTTAGGCAACAAATTAGCAACTTTGAGGCAACACATTCGTGTTTTTGAGCTAACCAAAATACCCACAACACGAATACTTGGAACAACAAAAAAACACGAAATTTTTTGAATCTTTAGTAAAAAAAATCAAAAAAACCCACGGAATTTACAAGAAACAAGGACAACACCAAAGAGCTATCCACGAATCCCTTGGCGAATGATACCACTTGTAAAAACTAATCACACGACTTATAAGAATAAGAAATATAGATGATGTAGATCAAGATTAAAACTAAGAATGGAATATTAGATTAGATGAAGAAGAACTAGAAAGATACAAGGTAGATGATTCTAGTGAGAGAAACTAAGGAGAGTTTCTCTCTCTAAAACAAGAAGAAGAGAAAAGATACAATGGGAGACACACACACAAATGAGGATGGTTATGCCTTTTATACTAAGGCTTACATGAATAGGAGGCCTTCCTCATTTGTGTGTTCGGGACTAATTCCCGTTTCATGCATAATAATGACATAGAACTCTCGACACTGTTGAATAGCATTTTCCACGAGCTTCGCAACGGTATATTATATGACCATCACTTTAAATACTTCTAACAATCTCCCCCTAAGGGGTGGTCATATAATATGTGACTTCACTTCTTTGACCATCACTTTAAATACTTCTAACACATAGTATTAGCATTCTTTCGATTAACAATTCACAATTCATGGGTCTTTTAAGGCTAAAACTAACTTATGTAATAACTTTCATCTAAGCATACAATCGGGTCCCTTGTGTTCAGTTTTAAAACAAAGAGGGTTTACCACAACTTCTCGTTGCACCCTTCGTTTATAATAAAGGCTTTTCCAATAAGTAGGGTTTCCACAACTTCTCGTTGCACCCTTTATTCTAATAAAACAAGCATGTTATCCCCCTCACAGGTTTCTAAAACAATTAAAGAATTTCAAAGCGAGGCTATAGACTCACCTTAGTATAAGAGTAGTAATGAGACAATCGCCGACGATAAGTGATGCCCGTTAAATACGAAAACCGCAACCTACGAAATAAGGCGCGCTCGTTAATAATCGACTCAAGTATAAATCATACTTAAATAATACAAAACTTAAAATTTATAAAACCATGACAATCCCGAATAATAAAAAAAATAACGATACAAGTGATATTACTATCCCATTTATCCAACACTATTAGTTTAAACACTTGCACTCTCGATATTGACCCGTCATAAGACGGTAATTCAATGCAAGTCAAACTATCATTTTACTTCACTCGGACCAGTAGCTAAGTCATTGATATAATGACTAAACACTTGAGTAAATCACCATGTCCAATAGTGAATACTCAACTCACGCCACACGAGCATTGAACTACGTGTCCAAAATACCAATCAACATGTACACTCCAAATGTACACACCAATCACCCTATATAGACTTGTCCGATTTCGACGAAATTGGTGACAAACTCACACATAATATGAATAAGACTCAGTTCAAATTTCATTCAAAAATATGACTCTTAAGACCTTCTGCCTGACACATCTTTGTGTTATAAAAACCGGACAGATTTACGTCTTCAACTCGTAAAACCATTTTGACATATCTAAACAATTCCGTTTACAAAACCAACACTCGGGTTGAAAATAGACTCATGACCTGAGGTTTAGAGACTTACAACAGCCCTTGACTATCTTCAAAACTCATTCTATAGTCCCCGAGATTTGATCTAATATCGACAACAACTATATATTGTGCCGATACTCGTCTCCCGGTACACGAATAATCAAACTATCATAACTTCTCGCTCGTTTGGAGCTAGAAGCCCTACTTTATATCAAATCGAAGCTAATCGAATTCTCTACAACCCTATCCAATTACTTTAACATCAACACAACCTTAAGGTACCCAAAAATAGCCTACAACTTACTGACCAAAATCAACTCTTTAAAAATCATACTAAAACAATTTTTCAAGCAATTCCAACCACTTTTCTATCATTCCTAATCCCCTAATATCATTATTTATTAATCCTAACACTTGTGTAATTCAAATAAATAAAAACCTAAAATCAAAAATAAATGTTCTTCAACAAAACAAAATGATCTACACATAATTATCAGTAGATAAACACATGCAAGATCATCAAATCACCATACTAACCCAAGTTTATAACAAAAATCAAAAACTTGTTGCATGTTGGAAAATTTTATATAGATATGATCACCTTTAAAAAGCTAAGATGGGACTTGTGTTAGTTTTTGCTAAATCAAAGTGGATCAATTTTTATGGTGGTGTTTTGGTTTGTGTTTATGGATGGCAAAAGAAACAACCAAGGGAGAAAGTATGTGTTTTTTTAATAAAAATGTAGTCAGTGGAATAAGTAGGTGGGAAGTTGTTTATATAGTAGTAATAGTTGAGGGTAGTTTTTGTCAATTTGCAATCTTTTGGACCACTTTGCAATTAAATAGTTTAAAGGGTAGAAAATGACTATTAGTCAAATTTAAAAATATTTACCGGACTCGGGTTTCGTAAAAATACTTTTCAAAAGTTAAAACGCATCATAAATATAATAATATAGTTTCGACACGACTTAAAACGTAATTAAATCGAAAACGTCGAAAATATTAAATATCGAGACAATTGATAATAAAACGTAAATTTTTGAGCATCCAAATCGGTATCGCGATCACTAATAGTTCTCGTCATTCGTTAAAACGTAAAACACGAGAAATAAAAATAGATACAATAAAATCATTCATATGATAATTTGAGAATATAATATCGATACCTAATATTTTCCTTGTCGGTTTTCATCTAACCAACATTCTTACGTTAAGTTTTAATCCATAACCTTCTAGGTTAGTCGATAATTTAAAATTCTTGTTAAAGTAAACATATAATACTTAATAGTTGAGATTAAAATATCGACCTGAAACTGACGGATTGTCACATCATCCCCACCAAATTGGGATCTTCGTCCCGAAGATCAACTTGCGTTATTCCTCGATCGCTCGCTGAAATCAAAGAGTTAAATGAATTTTGGTCCTCGTCTTGAGTTCCGTCAGATTTGAAAATAGGAATACAACTTTGCTTCAGTTGCCTAACTTTCTTATTGATAATATCAAAAATTTCTTTGATGAAATGCAACTTACCGTCGATTACTTCGTCAAAAGGGATAATAAGGTCTTCGTTGGGAAGAAATTTCATTAGGTTCGACATATGAAAAAGTATTGTGAATTCCTTGTAATTCTCGAGGTAATTTAAGTTTTCATGCCACCGGACCTACTCTCGATATCATCTCGAATGGTCCAAACATAACGAGGACGTAACTTCCCACGTTTTCCAAAATATATAACACCTTTTTCCATGGTGATATCCTTGGCATAACTTTTCCACCTACCTCGAATTCCAAAGGTTTTCACTTCACATTATCATGACTTTCATGTCTACTATGAGTGGTTAACAAACGATTCTCAATTCGTGCGATCATTTTATTTATCGGAATGGAATGAGCAGAATCAATCAGTCAATATTGACATAAATTGAATTAAATCCAGACTGAGTTTTCGAGAGCTTAACAATGAATCCATTGTAATTTGCTCCTACCTCCCAATGATAACGAATAACACAATCGTAATCACTTAGAGGCTTATTTACCTCTTTTTATTCCATAATACATTGTAGGCTCTTTCTATCGGTGGATACCGTACATTTAGTGCCATACAATTAATGTCTCCATAGACAAAGAGTAAAAATCATCGCACCCAATTACAAGTCATGGGTTAAGTAATTTCCTCATTCTTCCTAGGTTTCCTACAAGCATACACAAGTCAAACAGCTCTAAATCCTTTAAGGGATGTATCACGATCAACAACAAAATCTTTACTTCTTTCGGGTAACGATAAGATCGGCGTGCTGCAGAGTTTTCTTTTCATGGATTGAAAAGCTTTCTCTTCATCATCACCCAACACATATGGTTCATTATTTTTAGTTAGTTTACTTAATGGTTTTGATATCAAAGAAAATACTTCAATAAACCTTCAGTATTAACCAGCCAAACCTAGAAATTGTCGTACTTTAGTTAGAGTAGTTGGAGCAATCAAATTTTCGATGGCTTTGATTTTTGCAGGATCGACATGTACCCCACTTTTATCAATCACATGTCAGAGAAATTGCACAAAACTAAGCCAAAGATCACACTTTGAGAATTTTGCGTACAACTTTTCATTCTCTAACAAGTTCAAGATAATCCTTAAGTGTTCGACATGCTCTTCCTCGCACTTAGAGCAGATTAGGATATTATCAAAGAAAACGATCATGAATTTATCAAGATACGGCTTACACATACGATTCATTAAGTCAATGAATACCGCAGGTACATTGGTCAAACTAAAAAGGCATAACCAGAAACTCATATCGACCATGACGAGTCCTAAACTTCGTAATAGGATTATCTTCCTCGCGTATGCAAAGTTGATGGTAAACTGAACGAAGATTAATCTTAAGGAAAACACGAGAATCTTGAAGTTGATCAAAGAGATCATCAATTATTGGATGCGGATAAAAATTCTTGATCGTTAGCCTATTTAGCTCTCGGTAAACGATGCACATACGGACCGAATCATCTTTCTTCTTAATGAATAGAATAGGAACTCTCCAAAACGACAAGATCGATCGAATGAAACCTCTGTCAAATAGTTCTTGCAACTGCACAAATAATTACTTCAGCTCAGATGGTGCTAATCGATATGGCACACATGCCACTGTTGCAGCACCAGAGATTAGATCAATTAGGAATTCAATTTTCCTTGGGGCGAAAGCCCTAGAAAATCTCCTAGAGACACTTCAGAATAGTCACAAATGACTAAAGTAATTCTAATTACTTCTCTTACGATTACTTCTCCAATACCTGAGCTAGGAATGGTTCACGACCTTTTCAAGATACTTACGAGCTCTAATGCACGAAATGATTTTCAGTTTGGAATTATTTCTCCTTCAGTTCTAGGTTTTACAACACTTGCTCCATACTGTGGAAATACTACGAGGACAAAACTCCTCAGTCAACCGCTTCCTCACCTTAGTCCATGGTGTCCCATAAGTAACGATACCTATGGAAGCAAGTCTGCCATCCCACCAAATTAATGCGCGACCTTGGAGAGTAGCGATTTCAAACTGCACCTTATCCTCCTGATTAGGGTCACTGATTCGAAGACTGATGCCAGCTTTTCAACAACTGACACAATCCTCCATCATATTTAGTCCCCTTAAGAGTCTACGATTGAACTTCACGTATGAAGTGTAGTCATAGCTGCTGATTTCGAGCACATTTGTTCCATCAGTACCACAAACATTATTGGCTCCAGCTTTCGCTTCAGCTTCACCGGTTCCAATTCTACCAGTTGTAGCTTCAGCTCCAGTTCCAGATCCATCATTCATGTTGGCCATGAATTCAGTTAAAGATACAACAACTTATTCACTAATAACTTGGCGCATTCGTGTTTTAGTCATAGCTTTTATTGACTGCATGATTCTTGTGCAACACAGATCAAATCATAATGAGTATTCATTCAATGGTTGCGTGATACCATAGGAATTTAAAAGAGAAAAGCAAAGAAAGATAACAACAAAGCGATGTAGAATTAGGAATCAAAAGATAGTCATTCCATTGATCACAAACTAGTGCAAGTTGTATTGTCAAGCATTATAGATTATCATCGTCCAATGTTATACAGCTTAGATGACTAGTCCTACTAACTGATGTCACAGTTTAGTTAGTGATTAATGAAAAGATACTACAATTGCCAAACTAATCTACTAACGGCAAATGTTTATCCCAATTCTTACCAAAATCTAACACACAAGCTCTCAACATATCTTCTAGTGTTTGTATCGTTCTTTCACTCTGCCCATCAGTCTGGGGGTGATAAGCAGTGCTCATGTCGAGATTCGTTCCCAAAGATCTTTGGAGAGATTTCCAAAAATTCGATGCGAATCTAGGATCTCGATCTGAAATGATCGATACAGGCACTCCATGCTTGCGTACAACATTCTCAAGGTATATACGAGTCAGCTTTTCCAATGAGAACTGCTCTTTAACCGGAATGAAGTGTGCTGATTTGGTCAGTCTGTCGACAATAACCCAAATCGAGTTGTTTCCAGATGATGTTCTAGGAAGCTTGGTGATAAAGTCCATCGTAATTCGCTCCCACTTCCATTCAGGAATCTTTGGTTGTTGAAGTAGTCCTGATGGCTTTTGATGTTCAGCTTTAACTCTAGCACAAGTCAAGCATTGAATAACATACATAGCAATATCAGCTTTCATATTCGGCCACCAGTACAACTTCTTCAAATCATGGTACATCTTATCAGATCCCGGATGAATGGAATACTTAGATTTATGAGACTCTAACATAATCAAGTCTCTTAAGCCTCCAAACTTAGGTATCCACATACGACCTCTTAAGCATTTCACTCCATCAACTCTAATCTCTAAAGGATCTCCTTCTCCTCGGAACCCTTCATTTACAAAATTATCTTTCTTACAAGCTTCTATTTGCGCATTTCTAATTTGCTCAGGCAAATTATTGTGCACGGTCAAGACTAGAGAACGTACCCTGATAGGCTCTATATCTTTCCTACTTAATGCATCGGCAACAACATTGGCTTTTCCTGGGTGATATTTTATATCACAATCATAATCACTTAACAACTCTATCCATCTTCGTTGCCTCATGTTCAATTCCTTCTGATCGAGAATATACTGTAGGCTTTTGTGATCGGTGAAACACTTGGTGCCATACAGATAATGTCTCCACAACCAAAAAGCAAATACTACAGCTCCTAACTCAAGATCATGAGTAGTATAATTCTCCTCATTCTTCCTTAATTGCCTAAAGCATAAGCTATCACTTTCTCTCGCTGCATCAAAACAGCTCCATAGCCTCTAAGAGATGCATCACAATACACTACAAAATCTTCACTCCCGTCGGGTAATGATAAAACTGGCGCACTACATAATTTTTGCTTCAATGTCTGAAATGCTCCATCTTCATCACTTCCTCAAACGAAAGGTTTATTCTTCTGGGTAAGCTTAGTCAAGGGTTTAGCTATTAAAGAAAATTCTTTAATGAATCGCCTATAATAGCCAGCCAATCCTAAGAACTGTCGCACTTCCGTTGGCGTTGTCGGTGTAGACCAATTCTTAATGGCTTCAACCTTTGCAGGATCAACATGAATTCCATCTTTGTTAATCACATGACCAAGAAATTGCACAAAATCTAACCAGAAATCACATTTCGAAAACTTAGCATACAACTTTTCATCCTTCAACAAATTCAAAACAATCCTTAAATGTTCTCTATGTTCATCTTCATTCTTAGAATAGATTAGAATATCGTCAATAAACACAATCACAAATTTATCCAAGTAGGGCTTGCACACTCGATTCATTAAATCCATGAAAACCGCAGGTGCGTTAGTTAACCCAAATGGCATTACTTGAAATTCATAGTGTCCATAACGAGTTCTAAATGTAGTTATAGGAATATCTTCTTCACGGACGCGAAGTTGGTGATATCCTGACCGAAAATCTATCTTAGAATACACACTAGATCCTTGTAGTTGATCAAACAAATCATCAATCCTAGGTAAAGGATATCGATTTTTAATTGTCAACTTATTCAGTTCCCTATAATCAATGCACATACGGAAAGATCCATCCTTCTTCTTAACTAACAAGACTGGAGCTCCCCAAGGCGACGAGCTCGGTCGAATAAAACCTTTATCAGACAACTCCTTAAGTTGCTCAGATAACTCCTTTAATTCAGAAGGGGCTAATCGGTATGGCGCACGTGCCACCAGTGCAGCACCAGGAATTAAATCGATTCGAAACTCTACTTGCCTTATTGGTGAAAGTCCGGGTAAATCTTTAGGAAATACCTCAGGAAATTCACAAATAATAGGTACATCTTCCAATCGTTTCTCCCTAGACTCATTCCCGGTCACTTGAGCTAAGAATAACTCACAACCGTTCCTGATGTACTTTTGGACTTTAATACATGAAACGATTTTCAAACGGGATTCACCTCGATTACCATCAATTACTAACGTCCTATTCCTAAGAGGAATCTTAACCTTCTTCTCTCCGCATAAGATAGTAGCATTATTCAACGACAACCAATCCATACCAATAATAATATCAAAACTACCTAATTCTATCAACATCAAATCAATCGGAAAGGAATAGTTCAAGAGATTTAGAGAGCATCCTTCTAATAGCTTATTAGTTTTCACTAATTTACCATCAGCCAATTCCACCTCGTAACTGGTATTTATCTCAACAGGTTCAATGTCAATAAGGGCACTAAATTTAGTGGATACAAAGCTCCTATCAGCACCCGAATCAAATAAAGAAACATCATAATGATTGTTGAGTAAAAACGTACCGGTAACGACATTCAGATCCTCTTTCTTCACCTCAATTGTTCCAAGTTGATAGACACCACCCTAGGGGTTTCTTCCAGGTACAATCGCTTTCAACTTGGGGCATTCCGATTTCCTATGACCTTCTTCATTACAGTTGAAGCAAATGGTTCCCCTCTTACACCTTTCAACCTTGTGTCCAAGCTTTCCGCAATTTCGGCACTTCCAGCAGTCGCCAGCATGCCTCTTGTTGCCACACTTAGGACATCTATCATCGTTGCGCGGTGTGTTGTTGGTAAGAGCATTTGCATTCCCCTTTCTATGGTTTTGACGGCGATTGAAATTCTTCCTATTATCACCTCTATCTACACGATCACCGTCTCCCTTTCTTTTCTCACCAACACGGGCTTCATCTTCCCTATCCTGAATTATCTGTCCAATGAGTTGGTAGGCCATTCGAACAGCATCATCAATGGTCAGTGGTTTAGATGATGTCACATCCCCCCGGATATTCTTGGTCAACCCTTTAATATATTGCTCAATTCGGATCTCTTCGGGTTCCACCAATCGAGGACATAGCAAGGCCAACTCATGGAATCGGTTTGTGTAACTATCAATGTCCACACCTTTCATTCTCAGATGAATAAACTGTTGTTCTAACCTAATGATCACACTACGGGGACAAAACTCCAAAGTCATCCACTTCTTAATTTCAGCCCAAGGAGTAGCATTAGCAGCATCAATACCCATGAAAGCAATTCTCCCGTTCCACCAAGTCAACGCACGACCTTTAAGAGTATCCATAGCAAAAGTCACATAATCTTCCTCCTTACACTTACTAATCCGAAACACCGACTCAATCTTCTCAATCCACTGGCTTAATCCTACAGCACCTTCAGTTCCATTAAAAGGTAGAGGTTCACACTTCATGAACGTCACATAAGTACAGCCACCAACATCAGGTGCATTAGTTCCAAGTTCTCCTACATTTCCTCCAGCATTAGCATTTACATTATTAGCATTCACATTCACATTAGTATCACCAATTCCACTACCGCCAGCTCCACTACCGCCAGCTCCACTACCGCCAGCTTCATTACCGCCAGCTCCACTACCGCCAGCTCCACTACCGCCAGCTCCACTACCGCCAGCTTCATTTCTAGCATTTGCCATAAATTCAGTCATAGATGCGGTAACTTGCTCCGTAATAATCCTACATACATCATCCTCAGTCACAACTTTCTTGGGCGGCATAGTTCTATAATTTCACAATTTCAAAGTATTAAGCATTTACCCAACAAGGGATTCATAAAATATGGATTGAATTCATAATCAAGGTACAAACAAGGCACAATATGGAATTCAAGACAAGATACATATTTCATTCGATTTGAAACAAAAGCATTGTCTTAGTTACATCCCATATCAAAGTTCTAGCACTATATATACTCAAAATTCGTGCCAAGTCTACTACTAACAGGTCGGTTCAGTCAAAGCTACAAAAGTACAAAAGATACAAAGGTCACTACTAAACACAGACTGGTCTACTGAGAACCGCCAGATGGTCCATCATCCATCGTCTTCTGTATCTTTGTCGGACGATCACTAGACACATCTTCAGCTGGGCGCTTACGGATCACTCCTCTTTCAACCATGTCAGCATAAAATCTACTATTCCATCCCACAGATATATTCAACTCCTTCTCAGCTTTCTCACGCATCGCACGAGCTACATTTAACTAAATCGCCATAGAATTCACCTTTTTCTTCATAGCAGCAAACTCACCACTTTCTAACACTGATAACCTCCTAAAAGCCTCATTCAAACCACGCTCTACATCAGTCAAATCCAAACTAAGCAATTCCCGCTCTTTCTCACCAACCTTAGTCTTCGACTCCAAATAAGCAACTTGAGTCTGAACAACACCTAATCAAATCTCTGTCATACTACTCTTAACACGAGAAGCATCTAAATCACGTCTCAAGGCCCATGGTGCAAGACCATCAATATGAGTAGCCTCTCGAGCACTAGACGACTCTCCTATCACACGTCTACGTGTAGCAATACCATCAGTACCGTCAGGTGCATTATCATCCTCATCCTCCTCTGATTCAGAATCAGATTCAGACGATTCAGACATTTCATCCCTAGGTAACTCAACCTCAGAATCAGACAAATAAACTGGTGGGGGCAAAGGCTCGCCCTCTAGAACATCATAAGGGTAAATAGGCTCGGCTTCCTCATCATCATCAACCTCATCGTCTATACCTATATCCTCCTCGACATCCTCGTCGTCAATCTCATCATCTAAATTATCTAACCCAATCTCATCATCATCATTCTCAATATCAACATTATCAATCTCATTCTCTACCATATCAACCTGAGGGGCAATCTGATCTCCTAGTCCTATCTCGGGCTCGGGATCCTCAAATGGTTCCTCCTCGTCATCTATATCATAATCTACTAAGTCTAAATAAGGATCATCATCTACATTAGGTTTGGGAATAGCATGGTTCTCTACAGGAATATTAGGGTCCGCCATGACAATCTGCATTTATATATATATATATATATATATATATATATATATATATATATATATATATATATATATATATATATATATATATATATATATATATATATATATATATATATATATATATATATATATATATATATATATATATATATATATATATATATATATATATATATATATATATATATATATATATATATATATATATATATATATATATATATATATATATATATATATATATATATATATCTTGTATTAAGATAACATACTTTTTAAACAATTACATACTGAAATCACGATATATACATATATATAAATTAAATTATATATATCAAAATATATATCTTCTCAATAGGGCTTGTTGGTAAAGTCGGAGATCTCTGGCACCGTTATAGTCAAAAGATTTTTCAAATATTTTCTCAAATGTTCATAGTTAAAAGATTTTGAAAAGTTTTGTTCAAAACCTTGGTTTTTAAAATCTTTTGTTCTCTATAACGAGAGCTCTGGTACCAAACTGTAACACTCTCAATTTTCGTATCGGTACAGCGGAAGGGTCTTTTAGAGTGTTACGGGATAGCACAATAACTCCAATCAAAGACAACACATAAAAATGGTTGTACAAGGTTCAACATACATTCATTCGATAAAAAGTTTTAAAGTGTACAACAGGTCCCAAATTATACAGGTCATTAAGTTTATAAAACATAGATCGAATGAACATTTTTAATATTTTGTGGGCCATCAGAGTCGATCTCCATCCAGATTACCTTCAAGCACCTGAGATAAAAACATGCAAAAATCATATCAGTGAATGCCGAGTAAATTCATAGAGTTTAATAAAACCGTTATATAAAACAATCGTTGAAATCAGAACACAAGTATAATATCCGAAGTAAGTCCTCGTATTGCTAGTCAGGCAATATATAAATCAAGCATACATCTTAAACCATCCATGAGACCGTAGCCTCTATATTACCATTATAGGTAATATTATTATCGTTATTAGCATCGTTATTGGATTACATTTGAATTCATTATGGATTATTATTAGCCGCATGACATTGTTACCGTACTATGAAAACAACGGGCCGCGAACCCGACAAACAATTTGCCCATCTAAGTTAGCGTGTCGTCACAAAAATCACGCTATGTAAATCTTCTCATACATAAATTCGCTTACCAATCAATGTGGTACGACGGAGATCAACCGTCAAGGCGCGAACTGGGGTGATCGTCCCCAAATAGTACTATCATATGCATAAGCGTCTACCAAATCCCGGTAGTTCACAATTCATGCTAATGGGACTTTGAGTGACATAACCTAACTACTAATAATCCTTTTTATCTCGTTTATAGGGTCATAGCATCATTCGGGTCCATATCATTAAGCATACCATCGGGACTACTTGTGTTCTATTTTTATCAAAATCTAGCATGTTATCTCCCTCGCGGGTTTACAAATCATTTTATAAAACATTTAAAAGAGTGCGAGTTATGAACTCACGTTGATAATGAAAGGCGGATTATCGGCTACGGGCGTGCTTCGGTCACGGAAACCTATATAAATAATAATCGGTCTTAGACTTTTGTCCAATGAATTTATCAAAATAACAATATACATATGATAATTTTGTACATATGATGATGATCAAGTGGGTTTATATATCCTTGTTTACTCATTTTAGTGTTTATGTATTGGTAACTTTTTACTAGTTTACTAGTTTTACCTATTTACATGTTTTAAGTCCAATAAGCTTATTATAAGTTCTTTAACTTGTATTAGTCCATTTTATACTTGTATTATCAGTATTTACACTTTACATGTTGGGCCCAAATGGTTTAAGCCCAATAAGTACTTTTTATAAGTGTTTAACTTATTTAGTCCAATTATTAATCCAATATGCTTACTTAGCTCGTTAATGTCCGTATGTCCTATAGTTCGGGTTTTATCGGTTTTTACTTGTATTAGATACTTATATATCAGTATATGACTTTTAAAAACTTTACATTAGACGGGTTTGATCGTCTAAGTTTTAATTGGCGAAAAACGTTAGTTTTACGGTAATAGCCGAAAAAGTCATAAAAGTCATGTTTATAGTTTTTATATCTTATAAATATTATTCAACTACCATTTTTATAAATTGTCCATTTATTTAACCTTATACATATTTATATAAATGAAATTTATAAGTTAGTGGGTTTTAATTTCACATTTTATACTATATAATTTGAGTGCTTATATAATAGTATTAAACATTAATTCTTCCAAATCTGATTTTTAGTTTCATCTTCATCATTTTTATCATATCTAGAATTATGCAATGAATTAGAAGCTCATTTTTGGATGGCATGAACTTCATATTATGTGCTACAAATAAGTTAGTTATAGATACTGCTCATTGTATGTTTATCTATCCTTAACAGTCCCTACAAAACAGACTATTCAAATTAGCACACTCATCTTGTTTTGATCATATCTCACTCATTTTAATGATTCCATTGCATGGCCAACTCTCACATGTGTATAACATCTTATACTTACTGTAAATGGATTCTACCATGCAAATTTATCAGTTTAAGTTTCGGTTACTTACTGTTTTTATACAGCCAACAAATTAAGCATGATTTTAGCCTTGTTTCTTATGGTTATTAATCTTTTTAAGCATATTTATCAACACTAGATCCCCACACAATATTTTTATCATCATATATTCATCATATATATATACAACAAGAAAGAAAATACATTTGATCTTTACAAAAATAACAAGAGAAAATGGAAAGGATGATCTTCTTTACCAACCAAGAGTATATCTTGTTTTTGGAAGACAACAACTTGATGAACACCAAATATATCTCCAAGATCATCAAACACCAAGAAAGTATGTTGAGAAATCAGCCCTAGGACACAAACAAATCACCTCCTTTGTTTTTAAAATGACCACCAAGCAATCAAGGCTTCAAGGTTACTCCATAATATAGCTAGATAACAAGTATCTTGTGGCTAGAAAAGATCAAATGGGGTGTTTGTTCTTGAATATGGGACGGAAATGGGTAGAGAGTTGAGAGAGTTTGAGAGTTGTTTGCATGAGAGAAATTGTGGTAAATGAGTTAGCTAGTTGTTTTGTGATGGAAGTAGCTTAAGTGTAAGGCTAAGCTTACACTTGTAAGCTAAGAGCTAAAATGATGCCACATCCTTGATGTGGTGTCTAGCTTGGCTGCCCCTTAAGTTAGTGGGGTGGGATAAATTATTTTGTCCCATCCCGCTAATTTACGGGTACTCCTCGATTCTAGTTTCCTCGATTTGCGTGTCCTCGGGTCGTTTTACGAAAAACGTTTTTATAAATTATGAATCAACGGCACAAAACGAATCTAATAAAAATTGTCTCATCAAAAACGGAGTTCAAAAACGTAAATACGTAATCCTAAGGTTTCCAGTTTAGTCGTAAAGGACGCTAAATTATGCACGTAAGCCCAAATTTAAATCCATAAATTGTGAGTTCATCAACCAACACAAAAATAAGTTTCAAAATATTATACGAGAAAATAATTCACTACCTGAAAATGTTAGATTTTCACAAAAAGAATCTTAAGATGATTTCTAAAATGGGTCTAATTATTGTTTTAAGAGAATCAAGGTAAAACATGATGATTTTAGGATGTTTTTGTGGTGGTGGTGACGAAAAAGAAAGAGAGGGAGAGAGGAGAGTGGTAAAAAATTTAGTGTGTGTTTTTAAGTGATGTAAATTAGAGAAAATGGTGGAAAAAATGTTTATATAGTATGATGGAGGGCTAGTTTTGTCAATTGTGTATAGTTTTGGATTTAAAAGAAATTTAATAGTTTAAAGGGTAGAATATGACTATTAGTAAATCTTGAAAATATTGATGGGGCTCGAGTTTCGTAAAAATACTTTTCAAATGTTACAATGCATAAATATGATTATATGGTTTCCCGACACGACTTAACACGTAATTAAAACGAAGTCGTCAAAAATATTAATTATCGAAACAATCGATAATAAAATGTAAAGTTTTGGGCATCCGTCGGTATCGCGATCACTAGGAATTCTCGTTGTACATAGATTTTGAATAAACTCGTTGTAAAATGCACACGGGTGTTTTAAATCAAAAACTTTGATTTAAATAAATATGGAAAAATAAAATAATAAATTTTATAATTCCAAGTTAAGTATTATCAATGATCAGAAAAGACTTGAAAAGTATAATTTATTAAAATTATCATGATCTCAAGATTTACATATAAGAATACAAGAAAAGATAATACGTTGGAAAATTCAAAAAGCACTAATAAAATAATAAAATAATGCTGGGAAGTACGGGTTCTCACATAACATAAGTATCAAACATATAAAACAATACTGAGAAAACCGGTAGCTGCAAACGAGGGATCCTAATAAAGAAAGAATGTCCATACTGAAGGACGGTAAATCCGTACCTTATGTCCAGTGAACGGAGAAGACGAAAGAATGAAAGTCCTACTCCGATCTCACTAATGCTACATAAATAGGGGACCTGTATAAGTATTCTGGTTATTGCGTACGTAACTGATTATATCATGTCTTAGCTTGTTTTATATGTTCTTGGCTTGTTTTACTGATTTTAATGTTATACTGTGTTTATCATGTATTCTATGTATCCTGGTTAAGTATTAACTTGTATTCTTATATTATTATACTTGTTGTGTAATAACAAATAACTTTTTAAAAATAGCAGGCTTCCTAAAATAGAAAGTTTCCAAAAAAATAAAGTTTCCAAAAATAGATTAACTTCTAAAAATAGATTAGTTTCTAAAAATAGAAAGTTTCCAAAAATAATAAGTTTCCTGAATTAGAAAGTTTCTATATTTAGAATTAAGCTGGATTAATAAGCTAATAATGTAAGCTTAAGTTTACTGGTTAAATATCATAACTCATGTAATTATTTCTATAGTTTATTAATAATATCATGCTAATTAAATAAACTATTGGTTATATGACTTAATTAAATATAAGCATGATTTAATTAAATTAAGATGTATAAAATACATAGGTTTAACATGTATTAATATTATATTAATTATAACCTAAGTCAAGTTAATTAATTAATTATATTCCATGTTTTAAATAATTAATTAATACTATAGTCTAAATTAAGTAAATAAAATACTTAGGTTAGACATGTATTATTTCATAAATAATAATAACCTAAGTCCATGTTTAATTAAATTAATTATTAGTCATGTTTTAATTAATTTAATTTCTTGTAAAAATAATATACTTGTAAAAAGATGTAAACTTATAAAATAATTTAACCTGTAGAAAAACGTGACTTGTAAAAACGTTCCCGTGATAAAACCTGTGTTTTACTTATAAGCCGAAGCATAACCGGACCGGATCCCTAAAACTGGACCGAACCAAACACCCCTAGCAGTGGCTACCCGGCTTAGCATGTTGCCACTGCTCTTGTATAATTACCACCGGCTGTAGCCGGTGGTTTCCCTTGCTCTCGGCTAACCACTGGCCGCAACAAAGTTCCCACCGGCAGTTAGCTGGTGGTTCCCCCTGCTGAGCCATGGGTTCCCCCTGCTTGACCAAAACAGCCACTGGCAGTTTGCCGGTGGTGTTGTTGCTGCTACCGAGACCCAACACAAACCAAACGGTACCCCGACTCAAGTCGGGGTCTGTTAGGACCATTGTACTAGTTAAATGTAATAGGTAGACTAGGAGGTATGTAGTTCCTCCTGGTCCTAGTAGTAGTAGGAGCAAGTCGTGCTCCTGGTCCTGGTCAAAGTCAAACTTTATTATTTGTTTATTATTTTTGTTAGGATATGCATGAGATATGTTAGGAAAGGATATGCATATCAGTTTTACACGTTTTGTTTAATGCTGTATTAGGGTTTCCTTGTAGTATAAAAGGAACCTTAGGCAGAAGGGTTAGACACACCTTGATCAAACGTAGTTCTAGTCATTATCAATATTAGAAATCCTTAGAAAGGATCAAGTCTTTATAGTTATTCTGTTCTTCTTTATTATATTAGTATTCTACATTCATATTGTGTATAGAGTCTCTCTGTGATTTGACTTGTGATTACAGAAGTCATTCACCGTTCCTGACAGGCTGCAAGATCTACATCTAGGAGACCCAACAAGTGGTATCAGAGCCTGGGAGGGTCTCTATACAAGAAGAATCAAGTTTTCTTATTTCTGACATTATTGTTTTATCATGTCTGCCTCAACTTCTACTCAAACAGGAGAAGACAGCACTCCTAAAATCGTGCAACCTCAGCAGATCGTTGCTACGGTTTCCAACACAAATGGTAAATTCCCTCTTCTGAAAAAGGATGAATATGATAACTGGGCAATGAAGATGGAATGGTGGATCACCAATACTGATCAAGATATTTGGAAGATCATTCTGAATGGGAACAGCAGGAAGCTAACTGGAAGAGACAAGAATAGTAATATTACTCTTCTTGACCCTAAATCTCATTAAGAAATCATAGCTATTCAGAAGGAGGTCAAAGCAAAAACGATTTTGCTTCAATCTCTTCCTGAAGATCACATGGGTGACTTCTACCATTTAGATGATGCCAGAGAGATCTGGAATGGCATAAAAGCAAGGTTTGGTGGGAATGAGGAGTCAAAGAAAATGCGAAGATCCATGCTGAGAGATGAATTCATAGAATTCAAAATCTCAGAAACTGAAGGTTTACATCAAGCGTATGACAGGTTTCAGAAGATATTGAGCCAATTGAATCAACTACGGTCAAAGCCTGATGATGGTGATATTAATGCAAGGTTTCTTAAAGCCTTACCCTACTCATGGAATCAGGTGGTGATCTCTCTCAAAGCCAAAGGTAGGCTTGACTATCTCAACTTTGATGATCTGTTTCATAAGCTCAGAACTTTTGAACCTCATGTGAGAGGATTTTCAAGTGACTCTTTTCCCACTCCTGCAAATTCTGCCTTTGTGAGTTCTATGGCATCCAGTCCCATGTCATATGCTAGTAGCCCAAGCAATACTGTGTCCTCTCAACATACTTTTCAGCATACTTCTGCTCCTGATCCTACTGCCAAGTCTGGTAGTATTGTAGAAGCTGTTCTCCATTCTTTTGTGGATGATGTTGATGCTCAACAACAACTTGCTTTTGATGACTTCAAACAGGTCGATAAACTTGACCTGGATGAAATGGATCTTAAATGGCAGATGGCCATGCTCACTCTTAGGGTTCACAAGTTTGAGAAGAAAGCAGGACGGAAATTTAATTACAACCCACGGGAGCCAGCAAGATTTGACAGAAGCAAAGTTCGATGCTATAACTGCCAGCAACAAGGTCACTTTGCAAGGGAATGTCCAAGCAAGAATGACCAGGAGAAGAGCAGGTACTCAACCTATAAGGTTCAGGAGATAAAAGATGACAAGAAGGCATTGGTATCTGTTGACTCTATGGTCAACTGGAATGATCATCAGGCTTCTACTCTGGAATCAGCTGAGTCCTCGACTGACGTGTTTGCAATGATTGCTGGAAATCTCTCTGATGCAAAAGAAGCAGACGAGTTTGCCCTTATGGGCATCTCACCTCAGGTACAACATTGTCCTCTTGGTTGTCATGATAAATACTCTGAATTGTTGTCCCAATTTAATGAAGTGAATGATCAAAATGATAAATACTTTTTAGAGGTTCAAGCCTATAAGGCTTCTTTAAACACATTGGAACAATAAAAGAGGTGGTTACAAGATACTCAACGTGAGTATGAGAATAAAATCCGGATACTAAGCATCGATTTAGAAAACACAACGAATATGCTTAAATATACAGAAACAGTAAGAGATTCCAGTATCAAAGAAAAAGAGGAGATGCAAGAAAAATTAGATGCAACAATGTTGAGATTTGAAAAATGGCAAAAGGCACCTAAAAATCTTTCAAAATTAATTGATAGTAGCATGTCTAGGAGAACTAAAAGAGGCTTAGGATTTGAAAAATATATTGATTCAGAAGATGTGTTTGATTTATCTTTTTCAAGTGTCTTTGATGCCGACAAAGAGGACGAGGGTAAACCTAGTTACAATAGGTTTAAACCAGCAGCAGATATGCATGCTGTCCCTCCTCCTCTTACTGGAACTTTTATGCCCACTTCATGGCATAATGACTTGGATGGATCACAGATTCATGAGTCCCCAAAAAGTCCTACTAATACTAATGACTTTGTCTCGTGTACTTTCAGTGACAAAGCCAGTGACTCTGCATCTCGTGGTTCAAGTGAAGAGTCAAGACCTACAAGTTCCAAGTTGAATGATCATGCTGCTACTGGTGCTAGGAAGTGTGAAGAAAGATTTGCTGCTAAGTCAAGTGTGTCTGGTCCTAGTTTATTGAGTCCTAGGAAGAATGTTACTCCTAGAATTATGTGTAATAATGTTGGCAGTATGAAACAATATCATTCTAATAAAAGGTCTTTTAAAACATGTTTTGTTTGTGGAAGTGCATTTCATTTAATTAAAGATTGTGATTTTTATGACACACATGCTTCTGTTAATCATGCTTTCCCTACTCCTGGTCCACCAGGAGCTGCCCAATATACTTCTAGAAGACTTAATCCTAGTGCTCAATCATTTTCTTCTTCTAGAAGGTCCTCTCCTTTAGTTTCTGATCATTGGAGAAACATTGGATTACAAACCGCCAGTAATTATTTTCAAAATTTTAATCCAGTTTATCCACATAATTTGGACCACACGTATTTTGGTTTGGGAAGTTTGGGAACTGCTGTTAAGCCCTCAGCAGGTTGTTCTTGGTCAAATAATAATACCCATATGATGCATTGGCAACCAAGGAACAACGGTGGATCTCATCAATCTTCTTGGCACTCTACTAAAGATCCACAAGGCAGGCTCAAACCTGAAAAGGTTTGGGTCCCCTTAAGACACTAACCTTTGCAATTTTATTATCTTGTGGTTGTAGGTTACTCCATACCAAGATCCTAGTCTAGGCATTGTTGATAGTGGTTGCTCCAGGAGCATGACAGGAAATAGAAGTCTTCTCCTAACTTTGTACCATTTCATGGAGGCAAGGTCTATTTTGGTGGGGGTGAAGGCATGATCACTGGCAAAGGAACAATTAAGACGCTAAATCTTAATTTTGAGCAGGTCTACTATGTGGAAGCACTTCAGCATTTCAACTTGATATCTGTCTCTCAGATTTGTGACAAGAAGCAGTTTGTTCTCTTCACCGATACTGATGCACTTGTGCTCTCCAAAGACTTTCAGCTTCCGGATGACTCACAAGTTCTCCTCAGAATCCCTAGAAGACACAATCTCTATAGCATCAAGCTGAATGAAGTCAATCCTACTGGTCAGCTAGCATGTCTAGTTGCTAAAGCCTCAGAAGATGAAGCCACTCAATGGCACCGAAGGATGGGGCATGTGAACTTCAAGACCATTCACAAACTTGCAAATCTGAATCTGGTCTCTGGTTTACCTCACAAGTCGTTTAGAAATGATATAAATTGTATTGCTTGCAGCAAAGGCAAACAGCACAAAGCATCCTTCAAGGCCATTACTGCTCTTAGTCTTATTACTTAACCATTACAGCTACTACACATGGATTTATTTGGTCCTACTTCCATTAGAAGCATTGACCATAAACAATTCTGTCTGGTAGTAACTGATGGGTATAGCAGGTTTTCGTGGGTGTTCTTCATGGCTTCCAAGAGTGAGACCTACTCAATTCTTAGAGATTTTCTTACTCTTATTGAGAACCAGTTGACCAAGAAGGTTAAAGGTATTCGTTGCGACAATGGAACCGAGTTAAAAAATAAAGACCTCATAGCACTTTGTAATGCTAAGGGCATCAAAAGAGATTATAGTGCAACTAGGACTCCTCAACAGAATGGCGTGGCAGAGAGAAAGAACAGGACACTAATAGAAGCAGCAAGAACTATGCTTGCCGATTCTAAGCTTCCAACCATGTTCTGGACAGAAGCTGTTAATACTGCAAGTTATGTTTTGAATAGGGTTTCTATTACCAATCCTCACAAGAAGACTCCTTATGAGCTTCTCACGAGCAAAGTGCCTAATATTGCTCATTTGAAGCCTTTTGGGTGTCCAGTCACCATTCTGAATACTAGTGACTATTTGGGGAAGTTTGATGGCAAGGCAGATGAAGGATACATTGTGGGATATTCAGCTCACTCTCGGGCCTATCGTGTCTACAATCTCTAAGCCAAGCGGATCATTGAAACTATAAATCTCAGGTATTTTGAAGAGAAGTCAAACATCCAAGGCAAGGGTCCTGAATGGTATTTTGATCTTGATTATCTTAGTGATTCGTTAGGATATTTTCGCTTCAAAACTAACCATGATGCAGGCCCACAAGTGTTTGCAACTTCTAGTACTGGTGCTCCTTCTAGTCTTTCTGATTCAGATGACGAGGATGACCTTTTTGTGGTTCCATCCTACTCCACCACTGTCTCTCCTATTCCTCCTAGTGATGCAACTCCATTAGATGTACCGGATTCCCAAGTAGCTCTTGACACTCTACTCAAACAACAACAAGAAGCTACTACAGCAGCTGCCCAAGGTGGTTTTGAGTTTCCCTTGGCTGAGCCTACTGACAAAGCTGCTCCTGGTACCCCAGCTTCTGCTCCTAGTGCTAGCTTATCACCTACTGGTACTCCAGCTAGTGAGTCTGCTTCCAATACTCGTTTCTCCAGTCCTACTGATTTGGGGAACCATCAAAAGAAGGCTTCTACCAAGCTGGATGATATTCATAAACAACCAGTAGATGGGATTTTCAACACTGCTTCATATGATGCTGATTTTGTTGGTGATCTCAATAACTTGGCACCCGAAGTGGAGGTCTCTTCCAATCCAGTCTTGCAATCACACAAAGATCATCCTACCACTCAAATCATTGGAGATCCTGGTTCTACTGTCAAGACACGCAGAATGCAGCAGAAGGCCTCGTCTGATCATCATGCTCTTGTGAGCTATATTGAAGATCAAAAGCGTAATAATCATACGGACTTTCAACACTGTTTGTTTGCTTGTTTTCTTTCACAGGTGGAACCTAGGTCAGTTTCTCATGCTCTTGAGGACCAAAGTTGGGTGGAGGCTATGCAGGAGGAAATACAGCAATTCTTGTTTCAGAATGTTTGGGTTCTGGTTGACTTACCAGATGGAAAGACAGCAATCAATACCAAATGGATTCTCAAGAACAAGAAGGATGCACGGGGTATTGTCGTAAGGAATAAAGCGAGGCTTGTCGCACAAGGCCACACTCAAATTGAGGGCATTGACTACACTGAGGTTTTTGCTCCGGTTGCAAGGATTGAGGCCATTCGTCTGTTTTTGGCTTTTGCTTCTTATGTGGGCTTTACGGTGTTTCAGATGGATGTCAAGAGTGCGTTTCTCTATGGCAAAATTGACGAGGAGGTGTATGTCACTCAACCTAAGGGCTTTGTAGATCCACTTCATCCCAAGAAAGTTTACAAGGTGGTCAAGGCTCTTTATGGATTACATCAGGCTCCTAGAGCTTGGTATGAGCGTCTTTCAACTTTCTTGTTAAAGAATGGCTATAGAAGGGGTACTATTGACAAAACACTATTTCTTCGGAGGAATACCAAGGACATTATCCTTGTTCAGGTTTATGTGGATGACATTATCTTTGGTTCTACCAGGAAGGAATGGTGTGATGAGTTTGAACACTTGATGCAAGGAGAATTTTAGATGAGTGCGATAGGAGAGCTTTCTTTCTTCCTTGGTCTTCAGGTCAAGCAACAATCGGATGGGATTTTCATTAGTCAAGATAAATATGCCCATGAGATTCTTAAGAAGTTTGACATGGATCCTCTTAGACCAGCAGCAACTCCTTATGAAGTTGCTAAAGTCAAACTAAAGAATGAGCCAGACCCCCCGGTGAATGTTCACATGTACAGGTCTATGATTGGCTCCCTCATGTATTTGACTGCATCACGTCCGGATATCATGTTTGCAGTAAGTGCTTGTTCTAGACACCAAGTGACTCCAACGGTTTCGAACTTAAATGCGGTGAAAAAGATTTTCAAGTATATTAAGGCTCAACCTAAACTGGGCTTATGGTATCCTAGAGAATCACCTTTTGTTCTAGAAGCATATAGTGATAGTGACTATGCTGGTGCTAATAATGACAGGAAGTATACTACTGGTGGTTGTCAATTTTTGGGTCGTCGCCTTATTTCATGGCAATGCAAGAAACAGACAATAGTAGCCACTTCTTCAACAGAAGCTGAATATGTTGCTGCTGCTAGTTGTTGTGGACAGGTGTTGTGGATCCAAAATCAGATGTTGGATTATGGTTTCAATTTTATGAACACCAAAATTTTTATTGACAATCAAAGCACTATCTGCATTGTGAAGAATCCTGTTTTTCATCAGCGGACGAAGCATTTTGAAATTCGGCATCATTTTATACGGGATGCCAATGAGAAGAAGCTGATTCAGGTTCTTAAAGTTCATACGGATGATAATGTTGCTGATTTGCTGACTAAAGCATTTGATGGTCCTCGGTTTAACCACTTGGTGGTTCACATTGGGATGGTCAATCCTTGAGGTCTAGGATTGAGGGGAGGCTAAGCCTAAGGGGAGGCTTTGTGTACATATTCTTAGGACAGACTAACGTATTGATAGATTTTAACAACATATTATCTTGGTTCTGGTGGTGTGTGTTACTTCTGGTGGAGGATTTTGCTCACTTCTGGTGGAAGGTATTCAAGCGCGTTTGACGGCTGATAAGAAAGCTGCTTCTGGTTTGTGATTTGTTTGGGTTGTAAGTGTTTCTATTTTGTATTTTTTGTTTGTTTGTTGTTATTATCATTCTTTTCACCAATATGTAAATTGATTAGTGAATTTCATTCTTTATTGTTAAAAAAAAATAAAAAAAAATATAACAATACTTAAAAAAAAACACACATACTTTTTATATAATATCTGCTTATACTTTTAACACATCTTGGATTTTATACTTGTGAATATGATACCATTTGCTGCTTCACACTATGGTTTCTGGTTACTAAATTGTGATTGTGCTGGTTAATGGTTTCACTTGGTGTTGGACTTGGTCCTCACAACAACTGGTTCTTAACTTACCATGTCTAATCGACAAGAAAAAGTTGATTCACCTTGAGGGTACGGCTCCTGGTGCGATTCTCAAATCCGTTGATGGTTGTCAGGTTACCCAAAACTGGATGGTTTTCACTTGCCATAGTCCTGGACTGAAAAATGGCTAATCCAAGGGGGTACGGCTCTTGGTAAAGATCTTATCAAATCCGTTGATAGCTGTAATAGCTTGCTTAAAGCTATAGGGTTTTCAACTCACCGATGCTTTATTGTTGAGAGTTGGCGAGTCCAGAGGGGTACGGCTTCTGGTAAAGACATATCAAATCCATTGACGGCTGTGATGGTTTGCCTAAAATCATCAGGGTACTCCCACTCACCATTGATTCACGCTCTAAGAGTTGGGCTGGGTTCTAGTCTCCCAGGGTGATGCTTATTCCACCAGAAAGACTGGCTAGCCCAAGAGCGAGCAGCTACTTGGTAAAGGCTCATCAAATCTGATCATGTTGCTGAAAAGATTCAACACGATGCTGATTTGTTCCAAGCTTTGGAGAAGCTTCTAGTGTTTCATGTTGCGGCGGTTACTCTGATTCTTATCTTTCTGATGCTACTATTAGTTTTGCTAATTCAATCCTCGGGTTTTATTTGCACGTTTTCCAAGAAACTTGAACTCAACAGGTCAAATTCAAGTTTAGGGGAGGATTGTTAGGACCATTGTACTAGTTAAATGTAATAGGTAGACTAGGAGGTATGTAGTTCCTCCTGGTCCTAGTATTAGTAGGAGCAAGTCGTGCTCCTGGTCCTGGTCAAAGTCAAACTTTATTATTTGTTTATTAATTTGTTAGGATATGCATGAGATATGTTAGGAAAGGATATGCATATCAGTTTTACACGTTTTGTTTAATGCTGTATTAGGGTTTCCTTGTAGTATAAAAGGAACCTTAGGCAGAAGGGTTAGACACACCTTGATCATACGTAGTTCTAGTCATTATCAATATTAGAAATCCTTAGAAAGGATCAAGTCTTTGTAGTTATTCTGTTCTTCTTTATTATATTAGTATTCTACATTCATATTGTGTATAGAGTCTCTCTGTGATTTGACTTGTGATTACAGAAGTCATTCACCGTTCCTGACAGGCTGCAAGATCTACATCTAGGAGACCCAACAGGTTCCCTTGTTTCTTGCTGCCGAGACCACCACATCCCACATCGAGACCATGGGGTCTCGGTTGGTGGCGATACGAAGACCATCGAGAGCCTAGAGCTCTCGTTTCTTGCGTCGACCACACCAAAACCCAACCAAAATCTATTCTTTTATTTACCCCATGATTCCAACATATTTAATTAATTTTTGTGATATAAAAGGAAAGTTTTAGTTTGTACATACGTTTACTAAGTGTACTATTCATGGTAAAAGCATGCGAGTTTTACAGAAGGAGCATCTGATGCGCAAAGGCTTGAACACGCTGATAATGTTAAGAAGCACTCGGAGGTGGCTTGCTTAATGCTAGGAAGAATGGCTCCTCCCAACAGAAGTATGAACTATTTTCACCTAAGATAATGCTTGATGAGTTCAAGGCTATGTTCGAGAAGCCGCAAGCTATGGAGATCTACGACTTGGAAGATGCTTTGCATAGCTGCAAGCAAGCTCCAGGAGAGTCTGTAAGTGCCCATTACTTGGAGACGAGGGGTTATATGGAACAGCTCATTGTACTAGGACAACCCTATGATCATAATATGGCTATTAACTTGATCAATAGGTCCCTTAACAAGGACTTCAATGATTTCGTTAGAAACTATAATATGTATTGCACAGGGAAGACATTTAATGATTTGCATGCCTTGCTCATTGACTATGAAAAGGGGTTGAAAGATAAGGTATCTACCGCTACGCCTTCTGTACTAACCATACAAAAGGGTAGAGTTAGTAAGCCAAAACCGCAAGCGAATAAGAAGTAAGGTAAAGGCAAGGGTGATAAGGGCAAACAAGTTGCGACTTATTCAAAACCTAAGCAGAACTTTGTCAAGAAGAATAGATCTCAGAAGGATGAGATTTGTCACCATTTCAAGGCAAGTGGTCACTAGAAGAGGAATTGTCCTCTTTACCTCAAAGAATTGCGAGAAATAAAGAAGAAGTCTGAGCAGAGCGCTGCACCTTCAGGTACTTTATTAATGATTGAATTGTTCAATTTAACATACAAATTAAATTCCTGGGTATATGATACGGGATGCGGTATTAACATTTGTAATATGTTGCAGGGATTTAATCTGGAAAGGAAGCTTTCCTATGGGGAACAATTTCTGCAAGTGGGCAATGGCGTACATCAGTGGTTGAAGCTATATGAACATTTAATCTAGTTTTACCTTCGGGTTTAGTACTGAGTTTAAATGATTGTCATTATGCACCTACAATTGTTAGGGGTGTTATTTATTTTTCTTGTTTGTTAAATAATGGATTTGTTCACACGATTGATAATAATGGAATTTTTGTTTGGAAAAATAGTATTTTCTATTTTAATGCAATTTTTGTGAATGGTGTGTTTGAAATAGACATGCATGATAATGAATCGAAGAATAATAAATCTGTCTTTAGCATGAGTAAGAAGAGAAAGTTTGAAAAGAACTCTTCTTATCTTCGGCATTGTAGACTTGCCCATATTGGGAAGACTCGTATACAAAAGCTTCAACGTGAAGGTATTTTAGAAAATATCATTGATGAATCATTTGATAAATGTGAGTCTTGTATATCTGGAAAGATGACCAAGAAACCTTTTAATAGAAATATTAAAAGAGCTACTAATCTACTTGGACTTATGCATACTGATGTGTGTGGACCACTTAGACATACGTCAAGGAAAGGTGCTATCTACTTCTTAACATTTACAGATGATTATAGCCGTTATGGTTATGTTTATTTACTTAAGCATAAGCATGAGGTATTTGAAACATTCAAAGTGTTTAAAGCAGAAGTAGATCTGCAATTAGGGAAGAAGATTAAAGTTATTCGTTCGGATAGAGGTGGTGAATATTTAAGTCAAGAGTTTATAGATTATCTAAGTGAGAATGGAATTGTTAAGCATCTTACTTCTCCCTATACTCCACAACAAAATGGTGTATCCGAAAGGAGAAATCTTACATTATTGGATATGGTGCGATCTATGTTTAATCTTACAACTTTACCTTTATCCTTTTGGGATTATGCTTTAGAGTCTATTGTTCGAATTTTAAGTATGGTTCCCACAAAGAAGGTCAATAAGACACCATATGAAATATGGCATGGAAAGAAGAAATATTTGTCTTATTTAAAGGTCTGGGGTTGCGAGGCGTATGTGAAACGTGACTCGGGTGACAAACTCTAACAACGATCTTTAAAATGTATCTTTATAGGATACCCTAAGGAAACTATGGGTTACTACTTTTATTATCAACCTGAGAACAAAGTGATTGTTGCTAGGTATGGAGACTTCCTTGAATCCGATCTTGTAAATCAAGAATTCAGTGGGAGAAATTATGATTTTGAAGAGAGTCATATAGATACATTACCTTCTAAAAACACTAACGATGTAATTCCTATAAAACCAGAAAGTCTGGCGGTTCCACCGGAATTAGTTCCTCTGCGTAGATCCAAAAGGATTAAAAACGCAAATAGCAATATATGTCTTAACATAGAGGATGATGATGAGTTAGGGGATCTTGGTAAACCCGCTAATTATAAATCCGCCATACTTGATCCTGAAAAAGATAAGTGGATGGTTGCTATGGATGAGGAAATGAAATCCATGAAAGTAAATGATGTTTGGATTCTTGTAGAACCACCACCGAATGCTAAAGTAGTGAGACATAAGTGGATATACAAGAAGAAAACGACATGGATGGAAAAGTACAATCCTATAAAGCTCATTTAGTAGCTAAAGGCTTTTCTCAAACTTTTGGCGTAGACTACGAGGAGACATTTTCTCTTGTAGCAGACTTAAGAGTATTAGGATTCTCATAGCTATAGAAGCATACTATAACTATGAGATATGGCAAATGGATGTTAAAATTACCTTCTTGAACGGTCACTTAGATGAAGACATCTATATGCAGCAATTAGAAGGGTATGTTGACCCTGAGAATCCATGACATGTGTGCAAACTTCAAAGGTCCATTTATGGTTTGAAGCAAGCATCACGTCAATGGAATAAAAGATTTGATGAAGAAATCAAAAAGTTTGGATTTATTCAGAATCGTGATGAGCCATGTGTATATCCAAAGCTAGTGGGAGTGATGTAGTATTCCTAGTCCTATATGTTGATGACATATTAATCATGGGAAGTAACATTTCAAGACTTAAAGCTGTTAAGGATTATCATGGTAAATGTTTTTCTATGAAGGATTTAGGAGAAGCTGCATACATTCTGGGCATTAAGATCTATCAGGATAGGAAAAGACGGTTAATTAGTCTATGTGAAGATGCTTATATAGATAAGATTTCGAAGAAGTATAATATGCATAATTCCAAGAAAGGTTTTCAACCTATGGAAGTTAAGCATAATCTGAGTCATGAGATGGATACATCAACTCCTAAAGAGGAGGCATACATGCAAAAGTTTCCTTACGCTTCGGCTGTAGGATCTATAATGTATGTTGTTAGATGCATAAGGCCTGATGTGGCGTTTGCTCAGAACTTGGTCAGTAGATACCAACAGAATCCAGGGAAGCTCCACTGGACTATTGTTAAACATATTCTAAAGTATTTGAGGAGTACGAAAGATATGTTTTTGGTATATGGAGGGAAGCCAGACACATAACTGAATGTGACAGGTTTTTGTGATGCGTCCTAGCAATGTGATAAAGACGATACGAAGTCTCAGACGGGTTACGTTTTTGTTATCAATGGAGGAGCAGTTGACTGGAAGAGCAAGAGACAAACAACGATTGCAATGCATGCTAGTCAGTCTGAGTACATGGCTGATTCAGAAGCTGCAATGGAAGCTGTTTGGATTAGGAAGTTTATTGAAGATCTTGGATTGATGCCTTCAATTAAAGAACCTATAGATATGTATTGTGACAATTATACCGCAATAATATTTTCCAATGACCCTGGAGTCATGAAAGGCGCCAGACACTTTATGTGTAGACATCACTACGTCCAAGAACAAGTTGAAGCTCGTGAAATCAAATTGATAAAAGTTCAGACAGATGATAACGTAGCAGATCCTTTAACTAAGGCTTTGCCTAGACCAAAGGTAGTTAAGCATGCCAAGGCGATTAGGCTGCAACTAACTAGCAAACTCATGCAATAAATCTTTGATTAGTATTTGGCTAAAGGATGTTATGACATTATTATATAATGGAATAAAGATTGGGTTTCGTTTATTCCTATTATTTAATAAGTGTATCCTATTTTACATGTTTTAATCCATGAATAAATGTTATGCTAAATGTCCGTTGTCGATTAATAATATGGGAATATTATTAATTTAAGACAAATCAAAATAGCGATAGAGTATACTTGAAAGTATATTGATCGATTTTGGATGATATTCGATGAATCAAATATTGGACTTATCCCAACTATATGTTTTTACTTTATGGATCTTTGTCATCAAGTAAAACATAAATAGTTATCCTTAAACTTGAGATACCAAGAAAATGTTGTGAATCTAGTGTATCTCTGTGGAATAATCTAACGCTAAACGTAATTGGTATCTATAAGGATTATTTTCGGAAGTCTTGCAAAATTCATAAGTTTTGCACGTAGTCAAAATGGAATTTATTTCCTCTAATTTTGTTTTGGAGTTTAATACAGCTGGGCCCCTCGTGGGATTAGTAAGATGTTTGTGTGGCCACACCCAAATTTGTTTTGGTAATCTTGTTGAATCTGTGAACGAGAAACATAATGGTTAATGAAAGGAATGACTGAGATCCATATCCGCATTAACGTTGTATTAGAAATAAAAGGATAACGATGCAGAATCGTTAAAATGTTTTGTCCAGGAGACCTTACTCGAGTTGTACTAGAGACATTCCTAAGTGTAACTAGACGCTAGTCAATGTAATCACGATATTCAAAATATGTCCAAGTGGGAGCTGTATGTTTCTGGATTTATATTTAATAGTCGTGTGATAGGATCGAACTCGAGATTACGAGATTGTACTCAATACGTAAAAAGTTAATTTATTTAATAAATATATTTATTATATTTATTAAATTAAACCGAGCAAATAACTATATAACTTTAACTATCATTAATTATTTAATAGTTAAGTATTAACGAGTGTTAAAATAATATATAGTAAGAGGAATAAAAAAGAAGAAGGACGGAAATTCCGGAACACCCCACAAGGGGTGTTTCGTCGGTCGGTTAAGGTTCCAAGGGGGGGGGGGGGGCAAAAGTTGCCTTTTATTTACTTGGGCTACAATGGGTTTGAGGCCTATAAATACACCTCCTTACCCCTCATAATCTTAATAACTTGAATCCTCTCCTCTCCTCTCTCTTTGGCCGATCGCAAGGTTACACCACGAAGGGTTTTCGGTTGGTTTTTTTGGTTAATCGATTGTGTTGATAATCTAGTCCTAGCCCCTCTCCAGGATTGTTGGGAAGATTATTTACAAGCGTTGTAACTCGGTTTTCATGTGCTAGAATCATGGTTAGATCGTCGTATTACGTGTGTACAACATCATAATATAGTCTTACTTTAGACTATATCTTGGTATATACGGTATAAACCCAAGTTGGTGATTCATTTTTCGTCTTGTGGATTTGCTTTAGCGTAAAGGTATGTAACCCTAATTTGATTAATTATAATTATGTTATTATTATGATATTGAAAAATCGCTTCTGCTATACGTGCTTTGATCTCGTTTAGGGTTTTATATAATTGTTATGATGTTAATAAACCTTCATTGTAGACACAATGTATATATCAAGTCCAAGATCTAAAAGTAATTTAATAAGTAATTATGAATAAGAACATTTCAAATGTAACTATGATGCCTTAAATTCCCTTAGAAACCCTAGAATCCTTTTAAATGACTTGTAAACTCAAGAATGGTAAACATTGAATGGACAATACATATGAATAAGTAATTATGTATTATAAACAAGTTGTAAGCTATACTTTGAAGACATAATAATACCTAAGAATGGTAAGAACAAACTATAGAAAGCTAAGTCCAAATAAATGTACATAATACTTTAGATCACCACCTAGATATCCTTGTTAAACAATGTTTCAAGCAATATAACTACATAATATCAATGTAACAGTTTCAAATGCAATATACTAATTATAATCTATCATATAAAGTAAAGGTAATTGATAACAAAACACTAATATTCACTAATCCATAGTTAATTACAAGTAAAAGACCTAGTAACATAGATTAGCACCTAATATGTATTTTACATTAAATTAGAGTCTAATCTTTTGCAACTAACTATAAAAATCAACTAAGTATCATATAAAGATCATAAATTTATCTCAAGTTGAGTTACAAATTAATAAAGAACAATGTACAAGTTATCAAAGCATAGGATCTTAAGCTCATTTAATTATCTCTAGGATATGATTACCCTATATAAACCGTTAAACTAAAAATGTAGAATCTATAGAATTCATAAACATACTATATAAGACCTGTAATAAGTCTACATTATGATATAAACACTAATTACTCAAGATAGAAAGTCATTAGGATTTGTGACCTAAAAACCCTTATATTAAGCATTTTACATAGAATCAATACCTAGTCTTTTAGGACAAGTCTACAAACACTTATTTCATTTAATTAAGGTTATAAGATTATGTTAAGATAATGTACAAGTACCATAAAACACAAGGTACAACATTTCAATGCATGGCTTATAAATTAGGACAAAATATGTATTTTCACCCTTTGGACATGTTTGCTTCGAATAACTTAGTAAAACGGATGTAAGGACTTCATGAACACACTGAGGAAAATTTAGGAGTTATAAATTGAGTTTACATCAGTAGCTAAATCAAGGATAATGGATTTAACAAGGATTTAGCCCTAGATCATTAGAATCCCTAACCCGCCTAGGTTTTCTTCCCATTTTCACCTCAAACCTTTGTTACACTTCAAACCAAAGACCCAAACTTCTTAATTACAATGTCTAAACCCTAATTACACCATAATACATCACTAATCACATTCCTAAACCCTTAATTACAATAATTACGAACTTACAAGCCCTAAAACTAGATCCAGCTAGGTTTTTCCCTCCAAAAATGCATTTAAAACCTTTCCCTCCAAAATTCAAACTTAGGATCAGATCAAATAGATATTTTGAGATATTTCTAAGTAGTTGATGCACCTAATTGAAGGCTACACATCATTGATCCTATCTTAATCTTGTCGTGAGTTCATTTTAGCCACAAACATAGATATTTTTTTATCCTAGACGTCATGACTCAACCCTAGACTTACATAAATCTCTACTAGACTTCCTTAGTCACTACTCTCCGGTTCTTACACGTTTAGGAGCAAAACTTGGAACCTAAAGGTTAGAAATAGTATAAATAGGAGTCTTTAGCTTCATTTTCATATCATCCTTCACTTTCACTTCTAAACGCCTATACATTCTGTTCCTATACCACCACTGAAGCCCTAAAAAATCTCTTAGATCATTAGCAAGCTTTGGAAGAATTTCTAGGAGTTCTTGAAGAGTTATGAAGAAAATATAGACCATATGCCCCATTAGGAGCCATTTTGGAGCTACCTAGGTAATCACTTTGTTAGATAAGCTTTGATCTCGTTTTAATACTTTCTTAGACTTTTTATACTGTTAATAAGATGTTAGAAAGATAATTTAAAGTAAATTAGGTCATATGATCATTTACAATGGAAGTTATAAGCTAAAGATGTCTTAAAACCCTAGTTTTGTAATTTACATGAATTAATAAGCAAAAACCCATTTCAAAAGCTATAATAAGTTTTTTTATTATGATTATAAATGTGTTTTTGAACTTTGTTCTAAAATCCTAGATCTCTTGGTACATTTTTAAGGTTGTTATGTGATTTTTACAAGTATAGGGACTAAAACTATAATTTTTGAAACTATTTAACATTTTGGGCCAAAAGTGTTATTTTTTGAAAGTTAAAACTATTAGAATAAATATTGGAAAGTTTGAGACCCTAAGGTTAATATTTGAGAGTTTAAAATGTAAATATTAAAACTATATACTTTAGGGGTTAAAAGTGTAATTAAACTAAAGTATAACTAAAAGGGCTATTTTTTCCAATTTTAAAACTAAAGAAGATTAAATATAAATATGAGAAAGTAATGAAGGTATCATGTTAGTATGGTCTTTGTACAAAGATGTTCCATCTCGATATTACGTTCTGACTGAGTTGTTGGGTTTACGATTTAAATTGCCCTCGCTCCTCAAACGTTTATAGAATGGCTTCTAAGTATGATGGCCCAGACAATGATGCTAGAATTACAACAAAATATTAATTAAAGAATACACAACTAATACTTAAAAGTATTGTACTAAAGATCAAAGACTTGATATTATACACAATGTGTTAATTCAGGTTTGTGTGAGACCAAGTTGTGGTTTGTATGACCAAGCTGTTTATTTGTGAATGAAATATATCTGATTACAACTTAGATTCTATGGACATAAGGTGTGTTCATAGCCTCACTTTTAAATGCTTTCTAAATGAATTGAACACCCGTGAGGGGGATATATGCTAAAACTAGAAAACAAGTGCTTTTGTAATGCTGTATGGTATGATTACCGACTTAATGTTTACTAGTTGCCGTTAAGTCCCTTTTTAATCGTGACCGTTAATCATTTCGTAGAAATGAGCGCTAATATTGTGAATAGTACTATTTTGGGACTGACATCCCCTAAATTCAGAAATTACGTACGTGTTAAGGCACGATAATTATTAAAGTACGTATTAATACACGATAATTATTAAACACCCATCTTTTCTACCACTTAATTACAATAATAACCGGACCAAAACGTGTATTTTATGTCTTTTATGTCGGAATTATGCGTGGTTTGTGTTTTTGTTGTGTTTTAGGACGAAAAGGTGAAAAGTGGAGAAAACACGGACATTCACGGGCATTTACGGACTTTTATTGAAGAAAAAGATGAAAGACGAAGTCGAGAAATCAAGAGTGGAAAAGAAACGGAAGTCCACGACCAATTCTGAAGATTTATCGAAGAAAAAGTCAAAAGACGGAAGTTTATCAAAAGCCGAAGAATTCAAGTCTATTTTATTGAAGAATTTAAAGACGAGTTCGAAGAAATCCCGAAGCCAAAAGTCCCTTAAGTCCAAGTTTAAAGAAGATTAGAAGAAAAGGACTAATGACGCAATTAATGAAGATTAATAAAAAGAGGGACTTAAGCTTGTAATTAAGAAGAAATGAAAGAGGGGAGGAAGCTACCTAATCCTCCCCTATAAATAGTCATTAGTTGTTTACATTTCATTTTGTTGGCTAAGTGTGACAATTAGCTCTTCCACCATTTAAATACCTTGTCATTTACTTTTCTTGTCAAATTTAAATACCTTGTCTTGCACCTTAAATTCATTTAATTTCAAGTAAGTTTTCATTTAATTATTGTCAATCTTTACTTTATCTTGTCAATCTCTTATCTACCTTTCTTAATCTTTGATTTATGTGTTTATGTTTATGTTCTTGTTCATGCTTTTATTTTGATTCAAGTGATTGTTGATTATTGTGGTTAAAGTTGTTAAATTTCTTGTTTTTAATTGTTTGTTGATGTTAGTGTTGATTCGTTATTACTTTGATTAAATCGTTTGTGTTTATTTTGATTAATCTTTGTTTAGATCTGCTGTTTTTGTGATTCCCTTGTTCTTCGGGAAGGTTTGTTGTGTTTCTGATCTTTCCAGGTAAACTTCCGAACTAAGAAGGAGGGAAGGCTTCATTCGGAACTCCAAAGTTCCGAGTCAAGGTTTCACCCGGAAGATTTGGGATCAGCAAAAGTTCCGAGCCAAGCTTGTTCATCCGGAACATTCAAAGTTCCGGACGAAGGATAACTTCCGAACCAATAGTCATTCATTCGGAACTCAAAAGTTCCGAACCAGCAAAGCTTCATTTGGAACTCAAAAGTTCCGGATCAAGCACTGTTCATTCGGAACTCCAAAAGTTCCGGATCAGTGATCGTTCATTCGGAAGTTTCCAAAGTTCCGAACCAAGAGCTGTTCATTCGGAACTTAAAAGTTCCGAATAAACTTCCGGATCAAGGGGGAAAGTTCCGATTCAAGAGGTGTTCATTCGGAAGTCTGAAACTTCCGAATCAAAGGGCTTCATTCGGAATCTTCCGAATCAAGGGTTAATCAAAACTTCCGGATCAAGGTAAGATTTAGAAGTTCCGAATCAGCAAAGTTCCGTACGAAGGATTGTTTTGGATAAGTGACATATTCAGATCAATTAGTTCCGGATCAAGGATTTTGGTAATATTCCAAGCGAAGAAAAATCATTTCAACCGAAGGTGACATTCCGGACGAGTGATTGTTCCAAACGAAGGTTTATTCCGAATGAGCTGTATTCAGGTTCTTATTAGCTTTTGTCTTCGATTTTTTTCAAGCTTTATTTTTCCTGTTTTTTATATAATTGCACTTTAAGATTATTTGTCTTAGCTTTATTTTAGTCTTGCCTTAGTTTAAGTTTTAGTCGCGTTTTAAGTTTGCTTTAGATAGATTTAAGTTCTCGTCTTTACTTAGTGCCCTTTTAATTTAAGTCACGTTTTTAAATACTTGCACCTTTATTTTAATTAGACTTAGATTTACTTTAAGAGCACCTTTACTTTAATTATTTTGCACCCTTTATTTTAAACACTACAACGACACATCTTTGTTTCCACCAAAAACAATAGAGTCAGAGAGCCTAGATCAATTCGATTAGACAGGAGAACGAACTTTAATCTAATTTTAACTAGGTAAAATCTTAGTTGCCAAATGGCGCCGCTGCCGGCTCTTTTCGTAAAGATTAACGGTTTTCTGTGAGAGACACGTTGCTTTTTGGGATCCGTTCACTTGTGAGCGTTATTTTCCTTGCCTAAAAATTCAAAAAATCATAAAAATTAAAAAATTGATAAAAAACCATAAAAAGTAAAAATTTCAAAAATCCAAAAAGATTTTATTTTTATTGTGTATATATATTGTCTTTGCGTTTGGTTTCTTTTTCTTTTGCATTTTCAGGTGTATGCGTACTAGATCTTCTAATTATTAAGAGCCCGAGCCTCAAGAAGATTTAGATATGGCAGGTGTTAACAACAACAACATTCCACCGCACCTCAATAATAATAATAATAACAACAATGCTCTTCCACAGCCCGATCTTCGGACCATGGAGGAACTTTGTCAACCAACAATGTTTGGACGAGGAGGACCGATTGCACCGATGCAAATCAACGCTCCTGAGTTTTCGTTGAAGCACCACATGATTCAGCAAGTACAAACAAACCCATTTAGAGGATTGCCTGATGATGATGCCAACAAACACCTCGACAAGTTCATTACAATCACCCAAAGCATGAAGTTGCCTGGTGCCACAATGGATGTTCTTCGCCTACAACTCTTCCCACATACTTTATCGCATCATGCCGAGAAATGGTTTGATCGTCTCCCGAAGAATTCTATTCACACTTGGGATGACATGACTCAACGCTTTCTATCGCGCTACTTTCCACCATCCATGGTCACAAGCCTTCGCAATCAGATCAGCGGTTTCATGCAAGATCCCGATGAATCTCTTTTTGATGCTTGGGAGAGATATAATGTCTTGATCGATAGATGTCCAAACCACAACATGCTCCCTGTGACCCTAATTGATACTTTCTACAACGTATTGACTTTTCGAGATCGTGATACGATTAATGCAGCAGCCGGTGGCACATTCATGAAAAGGAGACCCGAGGAGTGTAGAGAGTTAATTGAGAACATGACTACTCATCACAAGAACTGGGATTCCTCTGCATCTTCTAGGAACAACCCGAGAGTCAATGTTTCCTCTACCTCAACAAACCCTGAGATGACCGAACTCACCCGCATGATGGCCGAAATGAGCAAAAGTATTACGCTTCTCGCTTCAAACCAACAACAACAACAAGTTAAAGCGGTTGCTAATCCTTGTGAAACATGTGGCGGTCCTCACTCATACACCGATTGTCCTTCGACTCAAGGAAATCCGGAAAATGTGTATGCTGCTTACGGTAATTATTCACCGGAAAATTACCAAGCTAGACAACAAGGGGATAGAAATCTGCTGAGTTACCAATCCAACAACTACCTTTCACCCGGTTTTTCTCCTCAAAACCAAAACCCCACCAACAACTACAATAGAAGCAACCAAATCCCACCAAGAGCTTCTAACCCTTATCAACCACCCACCCAACAACACCCACCCATTAATCCCGATGTTGATGCCATCATGAGAACTCAAGGTGAGCAAATCAAGAATCTACAGAGCCAAATAATCAATTTGAAAGGAGATATCTTGAAGCAAGGTAATGACATCAGAACCGAGGTTCGTGATAATCTTCAATCCTCCTTCAACACTCAAACGACTGAATTAAAGAATCTATTGGCTAGTTTCTTGCCCGAAGCTCAACCTTCTCCTTCGGGTTCTCTACCTTCAAACACCGTCACAAATCCGCGAGCTAATGTGAGTGCTATAACTACGCGTAGTGGAATTACTATTGTCAATCCACCTAACCCACCCCCATCATCTACACCTCCTCCACCACCATGTATCCCTACTCCTCCTACACCTAGTGTTAGTACACCATTACCGTCTCCGCCTCGTCATGACAATGTATCTCGGAAGGACCCTTCAACATCACAACCTTCACCAACTACACCTTCACCGTCTCCCTATCAACCCAGAATCCCATACCCTTCTCGCATAGGCAAGACCAACGAGCTAACCAAGAATGACTGTCAAGTATCGAAATATGTGGATATGCTATCTAAAATGACCATCAACATTAGCCTTGTTGAAGCACTTTGCCACATGCCGAAATTTGTCAAAGCATTCAAGGAATTGCTTAGCAAGAAGGAGAAGCTGATTGAACTCGCCAACACACGATTAAATGAAAACTGCTCTGCAGTCCTTCTTAGAGAACTTCCGGAAAAACTTGGAGATCCCGGTCGTTTTGTGTTGCCTTGCGTGTTCAACAAAACTGAAGAATTTACTGCCCTTGCTGATCTCGGGGCTAGTATTAATTTGATGCCACTAAGTGTTTGGAAAACACTATCATTACCCGACCTCATTCCAACAAAGATGACTCTCGAACTTGCGAATCGCACTCTCGCTTACCCCGTTGGTATAGCCGAAGACGTGTTTATCAAAGTTGGCACATTTACTTTCCCGATCGATTTTGTCGTAGTTGATTATGAAATGGACCCTCGTATTCCTTTAATACTTGGTCGGCCATTCTTGAGAACCGGACGAGCTTTAGTAGATGTGGCCGAAGGTGAGTTAATCTTACGAGTCGGGGATGATTCAAAAGTTTTTAAAATGGGGAAGCTTACAGGCAAATCCTTTGAAGGCCGAGAATCAGTGAATATGATAAATGTGCTCGATGACTTTACCGTCTATGACAATCCTCTATTCGAGTCTTCCACTGATAATCCACTCTTTGAAGATAATGTGGATGATTCTCTCCCTATTTTGGAAGCTCCTCCCATTTATGATTCTCCACCGGTCTTCGATGCTTATGATGATGATGATTCTAGCTCAGATTCAGATGATTTTGATTGTACTTCTGAGTATCCTGAGCTGCCCACTTTCGATGATTTTGATGAGGCCGATACTCTCTCGAGCGATTCTTCACATGATGAAGATCCTCCGCCATCACTCGATCCTACTTTGGACGATTATTCATTTGAGGAAGATTTCTCTGCATTTCTCAACACATACTTCTCTCATGAGAGTGATGCTCCTCCTTTGGACTTTGAAGATTATCGACTTGATCCTACTTTGGATTTGAAGCACATTCTGTCAAAGGAGAAGAAACCGGTCGACACCGAAATCCGTTGCACATATGATATGACACCTCTTTGTCCCACTTCTGAGGACGAGGTTGTGCTTCTTTGCGGATCTTCTTCACACTCGGCTGAGCCTGAGTGCTATTTTCCCTTAAAGGAAAAGGTGTTCGACCCCGGTATTGAAGTCTTTAAGCCATCTCAGTATCCACCTGATGAAATAAAAGGAAAAATCTTTGGAACCTGGGAAGACATGCTTGCACCACTTCATCCTTGCTTCCACCGTGCTCCATCACTGCTTAAGGGAACCTTGCCTACTCTTCTTTGGCTTGCCTTGTTCGCCTTAAGCTCGTGCTTATTGATGGATGAAAACTATGTCTTTGATCCTGGTGGATATGTTTCATGCTTCTTCCATTGATGATCAAGGTCGAGTCAGGCTCACGACTCGGTTAACAAAAATCAAGCGCTTCTTGGGAGGCAACCCATGCATCTATCTTTTTGCTTTCTTTACCATAGGTGTATGGGGGACCCTTTGGTTTGCTATTTCCTCTCCTCACTTCTTAATCAGGGATTCGAGCTTCAATGATCCACTCTTGATGATTATTGACGACCCGTGATTCCGTGTTCTACTTCTTCCCGGTTCTATCCTAAACTCTTTTCGATTCACTATTTTATATTTTCTCAATATTAAAATAGGAATCTCTTTAGTTGTCTTTTCCTTAGCAAGATTTAAACAACATGCACAATGTCCTAAGTGTAGGGGAGTTTACTCCCATATGCTTAAACATTGAGGACAATGTTTATCTTAAGTGTAGGGGGGACTTCTATCGAGGTTAAGTGGTCTTTTCCTTGTATTTATCCTCATTTTAACCTGAAAATCAGTTTTTCGACATTTTTCAAAATTTTTGATCTATTTTGGCCTATTAGTTTTTACCTTTGTATAGTTATTTCCTTTCCTTATTAGAATAAATGTATTAATAAGTGGTTTTAATTTTCAAACGTTGTGAATCTTTTGACTCAACCCGAGTTTACTTATCTAAGTTTTCTCTAGCTAGTATCCTTAACGTGTTTAAGTCAAGTTTTGCTAGGCTTTTATATAGGGAGCTATAATACGCGAAAGTCTTAACTCTCACGGGTTAAGAACAAGAACTTTTCGCAAATTCCTATAATTGATCCTAGAGAGTCGTTTATCAAGGGAACTTTAAAATGCGATTTCTAAACTTGAAAAAGTCTAAGAATTTGCAAGATCCTATAGGCGACTCGAAAACCCAAAACTTTGATTTAATAGGCTAAGTATCCACGAGTCTCATTACTTGAGATTTTAAACTGTGGAGAACGAGAGATGATAGAGCCAATTATAAGTCCGGTACTCTTTCGTGAATTTATGTGAGTTAATTATGAGCCTATTCTCCCATCGCTTGCTAATAAATTTATCTGCTAATAAATAAGGTTGTACGATTTGAAAAGTTACTTAGCTTCTAGCCCCAGATCGTTTAAAAGTTGCTCGGTATGGATTAGAGTTCATAGCCAAGGCATAACTTATTGAAGCGGGACGCGAAGATTGGCGAGTCCGAAAAGGCCCTAACAAGGCATGAGGGCTATGTTTTGTTGCTAAAGATCCAAAGTGATGTGAAGAATCATTTATCGAAAATCAATATGAAGGATCGAGACACACGACGTAAAGCAAAACTCCCCAAAAGTCATGGTGAAGTGTATCCGAAAAGACCCTAACAAGGTATGAGGATAAATAGATCCAAGTCATAAAAGGAGGCGGATCGTTGTATATCAAAGTCCAAAATAAAGATTGGAGAAAAAATGAAGAAGTCGTGGTCCAAGTATGAATCTCTCAAAAAGTTCAAGTGAAGAAATTCCAATTATGAAGAGAAGACCATTATTTCATGAACGTCTCTCAAGATTTGAAGTATGAAGTCGCTGCCAAATATCGGTCCGAGAAAGGTCTCAAATCGCGAAGCGAGTTATGCCAAGATATGAACTTTATGAGGTCCCGAGAAGCAGTTTTAAAAGATTTGGTCCTTTAGCTAACTATTGATTAAATCGTTCACTTTATTTTTCAGACTTAATAACTATCGAAATAAGTCAAAAATGCATCCTCGTGATCATTCAAGACAATAATAAAATATAAGAGATACACCTAGGAATAAGGGAGTCTAAGTGAGTAATTGGCCCTCATAAGTTCGTGTTAGTCTACTAACTTATAATAACAATGATCTCGTTTTTAAGCTTGGTTTGGAGAAAGTGAAAACTTGAGGATGATGATTATTCATAACATTTTCAAAACACAAGGTATGCTTTTGATTTCTTTATTTTGTATGTTTTTAATTTTCTATCTCTTTAATAAAGGCCAACGTGGATTGATTATGATGAAAAGTGTAATCTTGCTTTGCAACTAATGCATTGCACGAGGACATTGCAATGGTCAAGTGTAGGGTATTTGATAGGTGTGTAAACAAACATCTTTTCTACCACTTAATTACAATAATAACCGGACCAAAACGTGTATTTTATGTCTTTTATGTCGGAATTATGCGTGGTTTGTGTTTTTGTTGTGTTTTAGGACGAAAAGGTGAAAAGTGGAGAAAACACGGACATTCACGGGCATTTATGGACTTTTATTGAAGAAAAAGATGAAAGACGAAGTCGAGAAATCAAGAGTGGAAAAGAAACGGAAGTCCACGACCAATTCTGAAGATTTATCGAAGAAAAAGTCAAAAGACGGAAGTTTATCAAAAGCCGAAGAATTCAAGTCTATTTTATTGAAGAATTTAAAGACGAGTTCGAAGAAATCCCGAAGCCAAAAGTCCCTTAAGTCCAAGTTTAAAGAAGATTAGAAGAAAAGGACTAATGACTCAATTAATGAAGATTAATAAAAGGAGGGACTTAAGCTTGTAATTAAGAAGAAATGAAAGAGGGGAGGAAGCTTCCTAATCCTCCCCTATAAATAGTCATTAGTTGTTTACATTTCATTTTGTTGGCTAAGTGTGACAATTAGCTCTTCCACCATTTAAATACCTTGTCATTTACTTTTCTTGTCAAATTTAAATATCTTGTCTTGCACCATAAATTCATTTAATTTCAAGTAAGTTTTCATTTAATTATTGTCAATCTTTACTTTATCTTGTCAATCTCTTATCTACCTTTCTTAATCTTTGATTTATGTGTTTATGTTTATGTTCTTGTTCATGCTTTTATTTTGATTCAAGTGATTGTTGATTATTGTGGTTAAAGTTGTTAAATTTCTTGTTTTTAATTGTTTGTTGATGTTACTGTTGATTCGTTATTACTTTGATTAAATCGTTTGTGTTTATTTTGATTAATCTTTGTTTAGATCTGCTGTTTTTGTGATTCCCTTGTTCTTCGGGAAGGTCTGTTGTGTTTCTGATCTTTCCAGGTAAACTTCCAAACCAAGAAGGAGGGAAGGCTTCATTCGGAACTCCAAAGTTCCGAGTCAAGGTTTCACCCGGAAGATTTGGGATCAGCAAAAGTTCCGAACCAAGCTTGTTCATCCGGAACATTCAAAGTTCCGGACGAAGGATAACTTCCGAACCAATAGTCATTCATTCGGAACTCAAAAGTTCCGAACCAGCAAAGCTTCATTCGGAACTCAAAAGTTCCGGATCAAGCACTGTTCATTCGGAACTCCAAAAGTTCCGGATCAGTGATCGTTCATTCGGAAGTTTCCAAAGTTCCGAACCAAGAGCTGTTCATTCGGAACTTAAAATTTCCGAATAAACTTCTGGATCAAGGGGGAAAGTTCCGATTCAAGAGGTGTTCATTCGGAAGTCTGAAACTTCCGAATCAAAGGGCTTCATTCGGAATTTTCCGAATCAAGGGTTAATCAAAACTTCCGGATCAAGGTAAGATTTAGAAGTTCCGAATCAGCAAAGTTCCGAACGAAGGATTGTTTTGGATAAGTGACATATTCAGATCAATTAGTTCCGGATCAAGGATTTTGGTAATATTCCAAGCGAAGAAAAATCATTTCAACCGAAGGTGACATTCCGGACGAGTGATTGTTCCAAACGAAGGTTTATTCCGAATGAGCTGTATTCAGGTTCTTATTAGCTTTTGTCTTTGATTTTTTTCAAGCTTTATTTTTCCTGTTTTTTATATAATTGCACTTTAAGATTATTTGTCTTAGCTTTATTTTAGTCTTGCCTTAGTTTAAGTTTTAGTCGCGTTTTAAGTTTTCTTTAGATAGATTTAAGTTCTCGTCTTTACTTAGTGCCCTTTTAATTTAAGTCACGTTTTTAAATACTTGCACCTTTATTTTAATTAGACTTAGATTTACTTTAAGAGCACCTTTACTTTAATTGTTTTGCACCCTTTATTTTAAACACTACAACGACACATCTTTGTTTCCACCAAAAACAATAGAGTCACATAGAGAGCCTAGATCAATTCGATTAGACAGGAGAACGAACTTTAATCTAATTTTAACTAGATAAAATCTTAGTTGCCAATTATTAATCATAATAATTATAATCACGAGCATGTAATCACGAACATTAAACACGAACATGTGAACTATGTATATTTATTATTTCACGATAAATATTGATTACGTACAAGTATTAATTATAACACGGATAATTAACCACGAACTAACACGAACACATTAGTAAACGAACACGTAGATTATTAAACATGCACAAAGCCCGGGAAACCCCCCATGGGCTTAGGTAGCCGCGAACACAAGCAAGGAAGAGGGCCCAGTCCATTTAATTTTTGATTAACTTAACAAAAGGAAAACACAGGTTTATTCATTCACAAAGTTTTATTAAAAAATAAAAACCCTAGTAATAGTTGGATTTTACTTTGTTATAAAAGTGTTATCGTCCGATCTTTTCGAATTGATTACTGGTTGAAAGTGTGACTCAATCGTTTTTGGTTAACCAAAAGAAGGTTTTGATTATCTGTTTTTAAGTAAAAAGGTAAAAGTGAAACGTAATAAAAATAAACTAAAAACAATTAATTAATAATAACGAAACAATAAAACGTGAATTAAAGCAAAACAATTAATAAAATAAAACTAAACGAAAAAATTAACTATCGACTCGAAAATAAAGTTTGCTTAATGAAAAAGGAGAGAATAAAACTAAGTGGGTACTTTAAAGTTAAACGAGGCAAAACCTAAAACGGGTACTAAATAAAAGATAAAACTTGAACTTTATAAAAAAGTATTATTTTAAAATTAGACGAAAAATATAACTAAAAATACGTAACTTTCAGAAATAAAATCGGAACAACTTTCAGATTAAATTAAACAATTACGGAACAAAATTAATAAATAAACAAGCTAGCAGGCAGTTAGCTCAAGCTAGCAACCTACTAGCTTAATTTGGCGCCAAAAGACTTTAAGCATGCAGGCATGTAGGTGCTTCTATCGGAATATGTGACATGAAAATGAACTATCGTAATATTGTGTATGTAAACAAAGTATCGGAATGTGTTAATAAAAAAAGTATCGGAATGATTAATATATTAACTATCGGAATGTTATTATAAAAAGAGAAACTGTCGGAATATCAAACAATCCTAATTCTATCGAAATTATACCAAAATAACTATCGGAATATTATAAAAAATAAACTGTCACAATATGGAAGTCAAAATTTCGGCAGCATTTCGTCACAATAAGCCTTATACCCGATCGCAAAGTACGATGCCAGGGGCGATCGCAACCTACGATCGGAATAAGTGATCGGAAAACTATCACAATAAGCTGTCACGATGTAGAAACCCTAATATTGTGATGGAAAAATCACAATATTCGGATGGAGGAGCATAAGCTAGTAAACCAATAAGCACTTCTAAAAAGAACAATTAACAAAAACTTAACCAACTCAATAAGCACAAATTTGAAAACTTTTAAAATACGAAATAAGCAAACTTTATGAATCAAACTTTAAAAAGACTAAATTTTTAAATAAACTAAAAAGTAAATAAGCTAAACACAAAATAAGCCAATAAGCATGATAAGCTCAAAGCTTAAGTTGTATAAAACTTAAAGATTGATAAAAAGATAAACTTTTTAATCAATCAAACATCAAGATTAAACAAAATCAAAGATTATTTCGAATCAAACATAATTAAAGAGATCAAGAAATGAAGAATCAGAATGATTATAAAAAGCTTGAAATAAGATGAAGATTAAAGATTCAAATACAAGATTAACGTGAAAAGCTTAAAACTTTAAAGAAAAACTAGAGAGAGAAAGTAAAACACTAGAGAGAGAAAATAAAACTACACTACTCCTAATCTAAACTAACTAACCACCTCCTAGTGACACATTAGGAGGGTATTTATAGGAGGAGTAAAATGTTGGTTCTTTCTTCCTTCTTTCTTCTTGTCTCGACTCGATATATTCTTTGTCTTTCTCGACGTCGTCTCGGGATTTGTCGATATAATTTAAACTCGTCTTATAATTTTCTTCTTTAATTAGACTAGGTTCTTCGACTTCATTAAACTTCCGTCTTTAGACTTTTTCTTCGATAAATCTTCAGAATAGGCCTTGGACTTTCGTTCTTTTTGCACTCTTGATCTTTTGACTTCGTCTTTTCTCGTTTTCTTCGATAAAAGCCTGTGAAAGCCCGTGTTTTCTTCCTTTTTCATCTTTTGGTCGTAAAACACACTAAAAACACAAACCGCGCATACTTTCGACATTTACGACATAAAATACATGTTTTGGCTTGGTTATTATTATAATTAAGTGGTAAAAGGATGGGTGTTTTCACACCTATCAAATCCCCTACATTTGACCATTGCAATGCCCTCATGCAATGCATTAATTACAAAGCAAGTTTTACATTTTCCATCATACTCAATCCACCTTGACCTTTATTAAAGAGATAGAAAATTATAAAATATTCAAAGGAAGAAAACAAGTAAAAAGATCAAAAACTTACCTTAGGGTTTTGGAATGTGATGAATGATTATCACCCTCAAGTTTCACGTTCCCCATACCAAGCTTAAAAACGAGATCATTGTTATTATAAGTTAGCAAACTAACACAAATTCATGTGGCCCAATTATTCACTTAGACTCCCTTATTCCTAGGTGTATCTCTTATATTTTATGATTGTCTTGAATGATCACGAGGATGCATTGTTGACTTATTTCGATAGTTATTTAGGCTAAAAATAAAGTGGGACAATTTAATCAATAGTTAGCTAAAGGACAAAATCTTTTAAAACTGCTTCTCGGGACCTCATAAAGTTCATATCTTGGCATAACTCGCTTCACGATTTGAGACCTTTCTCGGACCGATATTTGGCAGTGACTTCATACTTTAAATCTTTGAGAGACGTTCATGAAATAATGGTCTTCTCTTCATAATAGGAATTTCTTCACTTGAACTTTTTGAGAGATTCTTCATATTTGGACCACGACTTCTTCATTTTTCTCCAATCTTTATCTAGGATTTTGATATACAACGATCCGCCTCCTTTTGGATCTATTTATACTCATACCTTGTTAGGGCCTTTTTGGATAGACTTCTCCATGATCTTTAAGGGAGTATTTGCTTTTCGTCGTGTGTCTTGATCCTTCATATTGATTTTTGATAAATGATTCTTCACATCACTTGGGATCTTTAGCAACAAAATGTAGCCCTCATGTCTTGTTAGGACCTTTTCGGACTCGCCAATCTTCGCATCCTGCTTCAATAAGTTATTCCTTGGCTATGAACTCTAATTAATACCGAGCAACTTTTAAACGATCTTGTGCTAGAAGCTAAGTAACTTTTCAAATCGTACAACCTTATTTATTGCAGTTAAATTTATTAGCAAGCGATGGGAGAAAAAGCTTATAAGCAACTCACATAAATTCATGAAAGAATACCAAACTTATAATTGACTCTATCATCTCTCGTTCTCCAAAATTTAAAATCTCAAGGAATGAGACTCGTGGATGCTTAGCCTATTAAATCAAGGTTTTGGGTTTTCAAGTCATCTATAGGATCTTGCAACTTCTTAGACTTTTTCAAGTTTTAGAATTCGCATTTTAAAGTTCCCTTAATAAACGATTTTCTAGGATCAATTATAGGAACTTGCGAAAAGTTCTTGTTCTTACCCCGTGAGAGTTAAGACTTTCGTGTTTTAAAGTTCCCTATATAAAAGCCTAGCAAAACTTGACTTAAACACGTTAAGGATACTAGCTAGAGTAAACTTAGATAAGTAAACTCGGGTTGAGTCAAAAGATTCACAACGTTTAAAAATTAAAACCACTTTATTAAAATTTATTCTAGAAAAGAAACAAAATAACTATAACAAAGGTAAATACTACTAGGCCAAAATAGATCATAAATTTTGAAAAATGTCCAAAAGTTAATTTTCCAGTTAAAATGAGGACAAATACAAGGAAAATCCCACTTAACTTCGATAGAAGTCCCCCTACACTTAATATAAACATTGTCCTCAATGTTTAAGCATGTGGGAGTAAACTCCCCTACACTTAGGACATTGTGCACGTTGTTTAAATCTTGCTAAGGAAAGTACAACTAAAGTGATTCCTATTTTAATATTGAAGAATATAAAATAGATAATCAAAAGAGTTTAGGATAGAACCGGGAAGACGGGAACACAGAATCACGGGTCGTCAAAAGTTATCAAGAATGGATCTTTGAAAGCTTGAATCCCTGCACATGATAAGAAAGAAAACAACAAACACATACAAGGGTCTCTCCCTACACTTATTATAAAAACAGATAAAGATAGTGTATATGAAGGGGTTTGTTAATTTCTAGAGAGAGAAAGTTAGAGAGAGAAAGTGAGAGAAACTATGTGAATTTTATTAAGTGGAAATTAAGAAATGATAACAACCACCCCTCCTAACATGCTAGGAGGGGATATATATAGCCCACCCTACATGTGGGCTATATGGACTATACATAAAGTAAATAGATCACGAGCCCATTACATAATTATCGTTGGAGCGACCGATCCTTCATAAATACGTAAAACGTATTTCCAACAATCTCCCCCTAAGGGAGGTCGCTCCAAGAAACAAAGTTCTAAATAGTCTATAACTCGTGATCTATGCTAACTAAGATGTGACCGAGACTTTATAGGGAAAACGTATTTCCAACAATCTCCCCCTAAGGGAGGTCACATCTTTTTACAAAATCTTAAACCTAGCATCTATGCTTGAGTCTTCGATCTTGTTCTTGTGAATATGCTTGATGTGATCTTTGACTTTAGTCTTGAGCATGTTTCCTTGCCTTGACCTTGTGCATTCTTCACTTGTGATATTTGCCTTTTTGTGACTTCATGTTCTACATACTTATACTTTTAAATTCTTGAAAGCTTCAGAGTTTGATACAGCGGAAGACTTGACCTTCAGGCTTTCTTGAAATTGTTGAAGTACTAATTGTATGTAGTATAAGCATGTGGTGACGACTTCTTCTGGATTGTACACCGCAATGCCACCTTCTTGTTACGCTGCATAAGACAGTTAGCAACAAAACAATATACACGGATGAAATGGCCTTGAACATTTCATACTAATTCGGTAGCAATTTACCTCCGGTCGGTGAAGACCGTTGGACGATATTAAATATCGTACTTGTGGCAGGTAGTTTCAATAAAGAACCTCCTTGACAAGATTTCGCGGGTAAACCCGTTCTCTTTACTCGACCGTCCAAAGCTGACTGCGAACGTAAAGAGTGGATCATTTGGATAATATTATCCGCATGATTTGAAGCCGTCAATTCATGTTCCTGGAACAAGTGAAATTCAATTAAGAACCGCACCATCGTTGCTTTCCAGTTGTCACTAGCTTGATTCATATAGAATCTTGCAAGTTACCTACCAAGTGCTGTTTGATGTTAACACTAGAAGGATTTCCACTCGTCACTGTGATCAATAAAGAGTCACTCTGAATGTTCTGGCAAGATCATATGATAATGCGTAGAGGCCTGGAACGTGTTTAAATTCATTTAAGAATTAAACCACTGTTGCTTTCCAGTTATCACAAGTTTGATTCATAAAGAATCGCACAAGTCACCTACCATGAGCTTTTTGATATTCGCTCAAGAAGGATTTCCATCTTCATTGTAAATACTTTCGTATTACTCGGATGTTCAGGCAAGATCATGAAGATTTTGCGTAGGACTCTTAAGATCTTTCTTACTTTTCACTGTGTGTGAAGAAGCAAGGAAATATGAAAGTGTGTCCTAATGAGATATTTGATGATCTCAAATGGCTCTAGACTCGATCGTGCATTTTGGATTTTAGTGATCGGAGGCTGGAGAGGAGTGCCACCTTTTCAATACCAATTTATTCGGAGTGAATAAATCAATAGATAATGTGTTGATCTCCGTGTGATTAAAACAAATACCTTTTGAGAGATATTTGAGTTAGCTGGGAAGGGTTGTGCATTGCATCACTGGGTCCATGATGTCTATCTTCAATATCAAGAATCATTAAAATGATCTCAATAGCATATGAATTGACCCGGTTTCTGCCTAAGGTTGTAAGGAGGGCTTCTTTCTTTACACCCTTTATCTTTACAATTCTTTTTCATTCTTCAACCCCTTCAATGCTTACCAATACGTCATAACTAGCACCTTGTTGTGATTGTTCCAGTGCTAACTTAAGTACTTGGTCGGCATTCAGCTACGTTCACAATCTTTCTCCATCTTTCCTAAGGACTATTATTTCTAGCTATGGAATGTCCTTGGGAAGATTCCTCCGGTTCAAGAGAAATCATTGGACTTTAACCTATCCTACCATCCTTATGTCACCACAACCTTCATCGTCGTGAATAGAGATGTTTTGGGTAAGTGTATGTCACCATGAAATCCATTTTGAAGTGCAAATCCATTTTGCTCCCCCTTAACATATGCTACGATATTCGAAAAACATTTCGCACATGTCGGGATGAGCTAACACGTTAAGTCAAACCATTTGTGATTGATCATATCCCATATTAAATCACATTTTCTCCCCCATATTAAAAATATTAACCCAATCGATGTTTTTAATATCAATTGATTTAATAGTGTTTTAAGAAAATTTGGGAAGAAAAATGCAAATCCAATTATCTTCATGAGTTAAACAAGCTCCCCCTCAAATTAATGAGGGTGTACTTGAAACGTAAATTAAATACCTTTTAAACACAAGTGTAAGGTATTTATTACGTGCAAAGATCAGATATAATAATAAATTCACAAGATTAGCAATGTACGAGGTTGGGCCTGAATAATGGAGAACAGCATATGAAAGAAGCACATGGTTCTTGTTCACGAATGTTGGTCACCTCGTCACGTCCCCGAGAAAAGTAATTCTCGTTGTTGAGTCAAAGCTTTCCGGTGAAATGCTTGACTTGATTATGAAAAGCGGGTTGCTATCTGAAATAATAGCAAACCATTTTGAGCATGTTTTAAAATTTTGAACTTCTGCTCGAACTTTATTTACAACCCCGTGTCATTATTGAATGACATTTCTAGGTTCGTAAATATTATCGATTCCAGAAGACATGCTCGTTTTATCAAAACGTTTTTTTTTTTAACCACACAATTTTGAAAGATTTAGAAAAACCTTTTGAGAAATTCTCGAAAAATTGTGTTCAAAGTTTTGAAAAACAATTACTTGAGCTTAAGATTTGGAATATCTTAGGAACGAGCTCAAGTCCGAGAAGTTGTAAACTTCTCGTTGTTAAGGATAAGTTTATCATCGGCGATAAACTTTCCTTTTATCTGAAGAACGAGTCCTAAGCTGACATTTACTTAGAAGTCGTGTTCATGAGCTTGAAAACTTTGACTGTTTTAACGGAAAGCTCATGACCGAGAAAGGTTAATTTCTCGTTACGAGGAAAAGTTCTCTTATTTAAAAGATACACTTTCCTTTCTGAGCTTAAAACTTCGAATGTTTTAATACAAGCTCATGACCGAGAAAGGTGAATTTCTCATTAAGAGGATAAGTTATCGTAAAAGATAAACTTTCCTTTATTTTAATTTCGAGTTACAGTCTGACATTTAACTGTAAGTCATTGTGCATGAGCTTAAAAACTTCGAATGTTTTTATTATTAGCTCATGCCCGAGAAAACTTAATTTCTCGTTGTAAGGATAAGTTTATCATCGGCGATAAACTTTCCTTTATTTGAAGCACGGGTTACCATCTGATATTTAATGATAAACCATGGTGCATGAGCTTAAAAACTTGGAATGTTTTTGATGTAAGCTCATGCCCGAGAAAAATGAATTTCTCGTTTTTAGGATAAGTTTATCATCGGCGATAAACTTTCCTTTCTTTGATGATCGAGTTATAGTCTGTGATGAGACTATAAGTCCTTGTATTGCAGCTTAACCATGAATCCCCTGAGACATTTGTTTCTCTGATATCTGCTTCTTCAGCAACCAAACTCTAAGAGTGTCCTTAGTTGAACGGTACACAACGATTGGACCGCTTCGTTCTTTTGGAACATCAACTTTGGTACCTGCATTCTCATTAGGAGTTTGTATACTTTTGCATGGGTTAGAGATATCTATTTTTGAAGCACGTGGGGGTTCACAGTTGGCTTTACTTGTGTCAGAGGTGGCCTGAGGGGATGATTCACTTGTCTTAGTTGGCAAACGTTTACTTTTATAGAAAATCTTAAGTTCAGGCTTAAGTGATGTATCATCCTTTGCAATTTTCTCCCTAGTAGTCTTCGTAGAATCAGAGACTATCCTAGTTAAAGGGTACTCGTTTCCTACAAGAATGAAAGTTCTACCAGTGGGGTGCCACATTTTACCAACGGGTTTGATTTTAGCAACCCACTGGGATTTAAGTCTAGCACGGGAGTTCACCTCATTAAGCAATTTTTTGATACAGGCATCATGATTTGCCGTAAAGACACATTTTCTACATGTTTTACAAGTAGCATATTTAATGTCCGAGTAAGATCTAGAATCCCTAGACGATTGATTGATGCTCCTAGGATTGGACATGCTACGGTTAGCAGTGTTAGATAAACTAGAAGGCATCTGACTAGGTTTGGAATTCCTATCTCTTACATGTGTCTTTTGCTTAGCTTCCCTAAGATCAGATTCATGGCAAACATCATTTGAACTAGTTCTAGACGTGGTCTTGGTATTTTTAGGGAAACTAGAGGCAATCATATGATTTGGTCTTGCTAAAGCTGGAGTGATCACATTGGGCCTAGTTGCTGGAGTGACTGGTCTAATAAGATGAACCAAATCAACTTGGGAGGCAAACCGCGGTCTCGAGGATTGTGGTCGCTCGGATCTAAATGCAGTAGGTTGTCTGACAAACGGTTGTCTGACGAACTGATTTGTAGGCGGTTTCCCCAAGATTGATGGTTTTTCAAGCTTAGTGTCCACACTAGGTTCTCTAGCTTTCCTTAACTCGTTTTTCAACGCAGCTATAGCAAAAACCTTTTCCTGTAATTGGGCCTTTAATGTTTCATTTTCTTTGAGCACGTTATCTTGTGATGCCAACTTAGATTCAAGCAGTTGAATTTGTTTCAAAAGATTATCTTTTTCAGCTTTAGAATCTAGAACAGTTTGATCCAATTTTCTTTCAAGAACAACGTTTGAATTTTCAAGTTTTTCAAAGTATGTTTCAAATTTATCCGTTTTCTTAGAAAAGTCAAGTTTGGCATCCTCAAGATCTTTTGATTGCCGAGCTACGATCGTTTCGAGCTCTTTAATCTTGGAATCAGAATCAGTTAACGAGGCAGTTATAAAGCATTTATCATGATGAACTATAGCATTTTGAACACTTTCTCCCCCATTATGACTCACATCGGATGAATCATAAGTGGTATTTCTATCACTCTTGTCCATCCCATGTTTGTCATAATTAGGTTCAGAATGCTCAATATGCGGCATGTCATCAGCATATACATCATAACCAACATCACATTGTACCATGTTTGCAGGCTCTTCGTCATAAATGGGTAAGGTGTCATCAAGAGAAATCTCGTGAACATTCCCTGACGTGCCACTGGCATCATGTTGTCCTCCTGATTCTGTGCTCTTGGCATCGCTAGGCTCCAATTTGTCAATCGTATGACCAATTTCCTCTTGCATCGATAAGTCTTGCACTCCATTATCATACCCTTGCTGAAGTCGAGATCTTTCAGAAATCGAAGACGAGACCGAGGTCATGAGTTTCAATATTGTATCACGAAAAACTCGAAGCTCGGTATGTGTATCTCGAAGAAAAGATTGGCAAAGCATCGAACTTTCAGACTTGATGATATTAAATTGGAGGAAAGGCGTGAGGTGTGTCACAAGAGCCTTATATGCAAGTACCGATGCAGAGTGATTAAAGTTTCCATGGTTGAGTTGCTCGGCGAGTTGGGTCAAAGTGGTAAAAATGGAGTCGATGAATATATGACGATCTTGTCCAAAGATTGTCACAAATTCGCTCCCTCCTTGAATCCCCGAAAGAGTGACAAGATGAGACTGGAGCATTTGAAATGAATTTATACCACTTGCTCGAGCTTTGTCTTGTATTCGATGCAAATCTCCCTCTTTAAGTGTTGATTTTAACGATTCCATTGAAAATCGAGGAAAAATGATGTGGATGTAGTAGTTTGCAGGATTTTTACAATTCGATTCGGCTCAAAAGATGTTGTCGGCTCAAACGATTATGAATTAAACCCGTTCAAAAATCCGTATTTGCTAAGTATAAATCCCGTCACTTTCACTCGTCAGTTTGTTCCTGTTATGATTGATATATCCGTAAGAGATGTCATCTGAGGCATTACTGAATTTGGATTCATTTTGTTTTTCTTCAAAGAAACAGAGATTATCGGTTGATCGAGCAGTGAAGTAAAGCTTGTGAATTGTGTTGTGTTTTTGTTGTATGAAACCAAGATTAAATCCTCTAAAAAATCGTCGAAAAAACAAGCAAAATAACCCTTGATTCGGAACTTTTTGTTGATTCGGAAGTTTGATTCGGAAGATTACCTTGATTCGGAACTTTGTGTTGATTCGGAAGATTACCTTGATTCGGAACTTTTGGTTGATTCGGAAGATTACCTTGATTCGGAACTTTTTGGACTGATTCGGAACTTCTTGGTTCGGAAGTTATTGATCCGGAACTTTGGCTTGATCCGGAACTTCTTGACTCGGAAGTTCTTGGTTCGGAACTTTAGCTTGATCCGGAACTTCTTGACTCGGAAGTTCTTGGTTCGGAACTTTAGCTTGATCCGGAAGTTCTTGGTTCGGAAGTTTCTTGATCCGGAACTTCTTGACTCGGAAGTTCTTGGTTCGGAAGTTTCTTGACTCGGAACTTCTTGGTTCGGAAGTTTCTTGATTCGGAACTTCTTGACTCGGAACTCCTTGATCCGGAACTTCTTGATCCGGAACTCCTTGATCCGGAACTTTTACTGAATGAACAGAAACCTCTCCCAATGAATAGTCGAACAGTAAAAAATGAGATTAAGCCCAGATTTTGACCAAATAACCCAAAAAGTTTTGTGCTTTCGACTAAAATAAGTAACAACTAATACTTATCCACTAATCCCAATCACAAAAACACCAAAAACACCAAGAATCAAGATGATTTTTCTTAAAGAACACTAATACAATCAAAAACTAAAAAACCACACAAATCACCACCTTAAATCACCCCATAGCTCTTGATACCAAATGTAGAATATTGATAATCAATGAATCTATGAAGGGGTTTGTTAATTTCTAGAGAGAGAAAGTTAGAGAGAGAAAGTGAGAGAAACTATGTGAATTTTATTAAGTGGAAATTAAGAAATGATAACAACCACCCCTCCTAACATGCTAGGAGGGGATATATATAGCCCACCCTACATGTGGGCTATATGGACTATACATAAAGTAAATAGATCACGAGCCCATTACATAATTATCGTTGGAGCGACCGATCCTTCATAAATACGTAAAACGTATTTCCAACAGATAGATAGATAATTGGGTTGCCTCCCAAAAAGCGCTTGTTTTTGTTAACCGAGTCACGAGCCTGACTCGACCCCGAATTAAATAGTCTATGGGGAAGCCTCGAATGTAATACCGGGATCAAAGACCTTGTCCTCGTTCCCGGAGGACGTTAATAAAGGAGAGGTCGGAGGATAAGTCTTGAAGGGTATAAACGTCCTTTCAACATACGAAAAGTATGTGAAATCATGATCCACGGGAGGTGGGGTAGGTAAAGGAATCAAAATGTCATCCCCAAAAGACATATGATTATCACTGAGCGGCAAAGCCGTAAAGGCGTCAATCATGGAATGGTAAATGTCAGCCCCCGGGTCAAAGCACTCATCCTCGGTAATGGTTTCTAAAGGTTGGGATAAAAGGTGCTCGGGAGGGGGACTTGGGACAATATCTTCATGCAGCAAATTATCAAAAAGAATATCCCCCTCCGTATCATCATCATCAATACCCGGAGGTATTGAGAGAATGTCGATTTCCTCTATAGTTGTATCATTATTCTCAACTGAAGTAATAGACGGAGGTGAAGACTCGAAAATAGGAGCAGAATTCAACGCTTCAATTTTAGCAATAAGAAGATGAACTTTCAGTAATTTGTCGCGAAGAATAACGTCTTCCACCTCATCTACAAGACCAAGTTCAGTGGTGAACTTCTCGTAAGTCGGAGAGAATAAATCAACATCGCCCTCATCGCCCGGAGGAGTTTGAGAAATTTCAAAGGTGAAATTGTCATAGCATGGAGAAAAATCATCATCATTAAGAGCGACCTCGTCCGTAGGCTCCACAAAAGTCGGCACATCACAAACCTCATCAAAGAATTTATCAAGACCAAAATCACTAATCTCACTCGATGTATCACTATCCTTAGACGCATTAGGGATATCAAGAGTAGGAGTAGTAATCTCAGAAGATGGGTTGTGATTATAGATATCATCCTCGTCATCATCATAATAGTAGTATGGACGCACAAGAGGAGGAGTATAATCACTAAGATTAGATACTTGCTCTTGTTGCTGTCGCTTTTCCTCCTCCCTTGCTTCGCGTATGCTAGCTAATTCTTGTTGAACGTATTGAAGTGTATTCAAAAAAATGGATCGTTCTTCTTCACTCATTCCAACAGAAGGTTGATGATCGAGGAAGTAATGTAGGGGCTCGAAATTATAAAAACCGGAATCATAACACGGATTTGGTTCAAAGTAATTCATCGGTTGACAATAAGAAGTATCGTGAGGGCCCCTACAATTGTTGTAATACGGGTATTGAGGAAAACCTGGTGCTTCTTGTAGATAGCTATTACCATTGTCATAATTGTAACCCAGTTCTTGCTCGCCATGAGGCGGGTATCGAATTGGACACGAAACATGCCAATGAGAATCGCTTCCACAATATATGTAGGGGGAGTAGGTGGATTAGAAAAAAAGGATGAATTAGTCGAATTGCACGATGGACAAAATCCAAAATGGGAAAATTGTGAATCAAAAACGGTTGGAAGATCTTTTCTGCATTACTCGCAATAACACCATTCACATGATTCGAAACCATATAATCGTCTTCCACACCCTGCAGCACAAGCAACATACGAATTCATTAAGAACAATAGATAAGCAAGAAGAATATTTTTGGTGCAAAACTTTCGAAAAAGAAATGCTTTTTATGATTTTTTAAATGTTTTTGGGATTTTTGAAATTTTTTATTTTTATGGATTTTTGGAAATTTTTGAGCAAGAAAAATAACGTTCACGAGTGAACGGATCCCAAAATCCAATGCGTCTCTCACAAAAAAACATTAATCTTCACGAAAAGAGCCGGCAGCGGCGCCATTTAATAGTTGGATTTTACTTAGTTATAAAAGAGTTATCGTCCGATCTTTTCGAATTGATTACTAGTTGAAAGTGTGACTCAGTCGTTTTTGGTTAACAAAAAGAAGGTTTTGATTATCTATTTTTAAGTAAAAAGGTAAAAGCGAAACGTAATAAAAATAAAGTAAAACAATTAATTAATAATAACGAAACAATAAAACATGAATTAAAGCAAAACAATTAATAAAAATAAAACTAAACGAAGAAATTAACTATCGACTCGAAAATAAAGATTACTTAATGAAAAAGGAGAGAATAAAACTAAGTGGGTACTTTAAAGCTAAACGAGGCAAAACCTAAAGCGGGTACTAAATAAAAGATAAAACTTGAACTTTACGAAAAAATATTAATATTAAAATTAGAAGAAAAATATAACTAAAAATACGTAACTTTCAGAAATAAAATCGGAACAACTTTCAGATTAAACTAAACAATTACGGAACAAAATTAATAAATAAACAAGCTAGCAGGAAGCTAGCTCAAGCTAGCAACCTACTAACTTAATTTGGCGCCAAAAGACTTTAAGCATGCAGGCATGTAGGTGCTTTTATCGGAATATATGACATGAAAATGAACTGTCATAATATTTTGTATGTAAACAAAGTATCGGAATGTGTTAATAAAAAAGTATCAGAATGATTAATATATTAACTATCGGAATGTTATTATAAAAAGAGAAACTGTCGGAATATCAAACAATCCTAATTCTATCGGAAAATTATACCAAAATAACTAACGGAATATTATAAAAAATAAACTGTCACAGTATGGAAGTCAAAATTTGGGCAACATTTCATCACAATAAGCCTTATACCCGATCGCAAAGTACGATGCCAGGGGCGATCGCAACCTACGATCGGAATAAGTGATCGGAAAACTATCACAATAAGCTGTCACAATGTAGAAACCCTAATATTGTGATGGAAAAATCACAATATTCGGATGGATGAGCATAAGCTAGTAAACCAATAAGCACTTCTAAAAAGAACAATTAACAAAAACTTAACCAACTCAATAAGCACAAATTTGAAAACTTTTAAAATACGAAATAAGCCAACTTTATGTAACACCCCATTTTGATAATGGAATGTCACACGTAATTATGGCGTGTCATCAAAGCATACAAGGATAAATCTCTAAAACATTACATGACCATAGGGATAACCGGAATCAAACATCGATTCCCAAACATAAGCCCAAAACATAATAAAGAAAAATAAATGAATGAAAGACTAAACAAGCATAAGTATATGAAGGCAAAAAGGAAAAGAAGTCTCTAGCAGCTTCCATCCTATGCACGTCCTCCAAATGCTCGAGTCTTTCCTAGGGTACCTACCGTTTTGGGACATGAAAGGAAAGTAAGGCTGAGCAAAACGCTCAGTGCACGGATATAGACATGGTATAAATGACTAAAACATAATAAAGACTTAATAGCAGCAGAAATGTATAAGTCCTGGAAAACCTGGAACATGTTCATAAAACTGGTTTTATAGTTTGAAAAGCCTTATGTTTATCTTATTAAAAATGTTTAGCATATTTTACCATTAGCCAATATAGGTCATGAAAATCCACCGTGCATGAATACTTGGAGGGGTGACCTCATCATGCAAATTAGAGGGGCTGCCTCTAATTTAATATACTGGTTCTGGGTAGGAGGGATCAGCTCCTTGTGAAGGATGCAAGGCACACACCACATTCACACTGAGAAATCTGCTGGAAACATGTAACTAGGATGCACCCATACGCCCCACATGATAAATATAATAATATGGCCAAAAGCTGAAGGGACGCCACGAGCAATCACTCCGCCGAAGTCATAACATCGGTGCCTCCAATGTTATGGTTATGGTACCTCCATAACTAGGTGAAACTGGTCATGCACGTATATGGATTTAGGTATTCTAATTAAACATAAGCAATTCAAAAACATATAAAACAAATACTGGGAAAACAGTTGGCTGCATACGGGGAATCCTAATAAGGACAGAATGCCCATACTGAAAGGACGGGAATCCGTACCTTATGTCCAGTGAACGAAGAAGATGAACTGAGGAGAATCCTACCTTGGTATCACTAATGCTACATAAATACATACATGAATGAGTATTTGCTTACTAAATACGTAACTGGTTTTATGTCATGTCTTAGCTTATTTTATATGTTCATGTCATGTTTTACTGTTTAAAGCCTTAAACTGTGTTTATCTTATATTCTGTCTATTCTGATTAAGTATTTCTGGTATTTCATGTATTATTATACTTACTGTGTAATAATAAGTAACTTTCCAAAAATAGCAGGTTTCCTAAAACAGAGAGTTTCCAAAAATAGAAAGTTACCAAAAATAGAAAGTTTCCAAAAATAGAAAGTTTCCAAAAATAGAAAGTTTCCAAAATAGAAAGTTTCCAAAAATAGAAAGTTTCCAAAAATAGAATTACTGCTTAAAATAGATAAGTTTCTAAAAATAGAAAGTTTCCATAAATAGATCAACTGCCTTAATTAAATAAATTTCCATAAATAGATTAGCTGCCTGAATTAAATAAGTTTCTAAAAATAGAAAGTTTTCATAATTAGATATAAGCAGGTTAAATAAGCTAAGTGTATAAGCCTAAGTGTTTTTCTGATTATTTTCTAAGTCATACTGATATAATGTATAGTTTATTAATTATTACATGTAATTTAAATAAACTATAGGTTAAAAGTATTTAATTAAATATATCATGTTTTTAATTAAATAAAGTTAAATACTTAGGTTAAAACATGTATTATTAGTCATTAATAATATAACCTAAGTCATGTTAATTAATTAATTATAACCATGGTTTTTAAATAATTAATTAATTATAAGTCTAGGAAATATAAAATACTTTAGGTTAATAATTCCATGATTCTAATGACTAAATTATAACCCAAGTCATGTTTATTAAATTAACCATGTCATATTTATTAATTTAATTTTAACATATGATTATATAAAAAAAAATAATCTTAACATAAACCGTGAATCGGATCTGGACTAGAAACCATGAACCGGACCTGAAATCGACACCATACCCCGAACCACTTTGGGGTTCCCTTTGGTTTGCTGCTGCCGTGGGAACCACACCACCAAACCGGGACCATATGGTCTCGGTGGTGGTCTATAAGCCAAACCGAGACCTCCTTGGGGTTCGGTTTAGGCGTCGGCCAAACAAACGCCCCTAAAAACAACCGTTTTGATTTACCCCATAACCAATTTCATGTTTGATTTATGTTTTTAATTAGGTTGTTAATATTTCATTTTTAGTTCCTTTTCTCTCGGTCTTATCGAACTGATATAACAATCTCAAGTTTGACTTAATTGTTTTTGGTTAAAATCTTGATATGGTATTATTAACTACTTTACAAATAAATCACCTAAAAATGTAAAAAAAAATAGTATTTATACTCCGTATACGTACTACACTAAAACAATTAGCAAGTACCACATCTAAATGCACAAAATATAGAAAAAAAATGTAAAATACAAATTTAACAAATAATTACAAACTACTTAATAAAAGAAATAACAAACTAACTACTTTTTTTTTAACAAGTATATAAAAAATAAGAGAACTTCAAAATTTATAAAACTAGTTCAAAATTTATAAAACTAGATTGTATACTAATATAACTTTTGCCATATTATACCACTAGTATAAAATTGGGCCATAAGCTCGGTAATATCAACTAGGCTAGAATATTAAATTTGATCTAGTAAAAAAATACAAATAAAGCTAGACATAACTCGATGAGTAAACCTATACAAGTCAATAAGTTACGGCAGTTTATTTAGACAAGGAAATGAGTTAAAATAAATTCTAAGAAAAGAAGTTACAACTTGCAAACCATAGTACACTGGTAAAGAGTTTGTTTGTGAGTAAAATGCCTAGAGTTCGAATCTGGCTGCAATCTTTTTTATTCTTTTTTTATAAAACTTGGCCTACGACTTACTTAACAGCTACTGATTTACACTCTAATGAAATGAAAAAATTCTTATCATCTGCACTTGTTTAACTAACATCCCATAGTTCCAATCAATTACACAGTTCTAATATGAATTCTATAACAGTTTAGTCCTAGTCTAACTGATTACACTAAATGAGAAACATTAAACCCATTATAAAACTTAATATTCCTAACTGATATGAATTGTAACTAAACAAAAACCAACTAAGATTCTTCAAGAGACTAAGACTTGCACTATCAATAATCCTAACATCTAACAGACATGTATCAGTAAAAATAACACACCCTATTTATCAAAATCATGAACAGGTCCATCTGTCCCAAACACTGCTCAATTTGGAAACGATAGAAATTCTATTAGCTGTGACACGCTTACTGATCTAGAAGTGAAAAACAAGATTTCAAGTAAAAAGAACTGAATTACACTAAATCGGCTTAAACCAAACACTCATCTATCAGCTAGGATGAAAAATTTACAAAGCTAACAAGGAATTAAGGCAGCTAGTTGAAAACAGATACTCATCTATGAAGAATTAAAGAACAAATTTCAGGTAGACAACTTATACTACCATAATTGCAGAAAATAAACGATGCGCTTGACCTGACTTCCGTCGTTTAGTCCGTTGATGTCGAAGCGGAGCGCTGAGCTCGCTTTTGCTATCTACTACTACTGAAAACTGAAATGAATCGAAAACACCAACTGCTCCGCTACTTTATCAACAAAACTCGTAAACCTGCAAATTTGTTTACCTGCACAACTGAAACAAAGCAAATGCAAACCAAACAGTATCAACGAATCTGAAACCTGCAAAACTGGAAAATTGCCAAAACCGACAACAAACTGAAACAAAATCCCTCACTTAATGAACTGCTTATCTCGAATTTGAAAGCATACACCTGTAGAAATTGTAGAATGAAATGCTGTACTCGCAAAATAAGCTAACATGCTATCGAATGATGAATAAAACAAGGCTTCTTGAACTATTCAAACCAGTAATAACCAACAGTTTACTAATAAACTGATCTAATTCTTGAAAAGTAATCCTACACTAAAACTTATTGATAAGTCTTTGAACAAATCAATAAACTCAACTTCCTGATCTAATCTAAAATAACTGTGCAAAAACTCTCATAAGCTCATGAGAGCTTTTGAACTATAAACTGGAAAATAGAGGCTGTGACTATCATTAATATCAATCTTAACAGGAAACTTGTAAAACTAAGCTGTTCATAAACTGAAATCACCGTATTATAAGAGGAACTGGAAAACTGAATCTAACCACACTCATAAGCTCATGAGAGCTTATACAACAGTAAAGATCAAGAATGAAAAAGCTCGAAATTTCATTAATGGAGTAAAACAATATTCGGTTACAAGTAGGTTAACTAACTAACAGATTCTAAACAAGCTTTAATCTGAAAACTTAACTGAAAATCATAAAGCTAACTAGCTTTGAGCTTATGAGCTTTCAAACAGAATCAAGGAAAGGAAATCCACACTCGAGTAAAATCAGTTCTATCTACTAGTATAAACTGAAATTTCAGTAAGCTTGAATCAACTTATTGTATAAGCTGTCACAAAACAAAATTTATTAAACTAATAGCTAGAAGTGAATGGGACTTTTTCGATGGCGATGTTATCTTGCTATCTATCTGAATAAATCGAAGCCAACGTAATCCGTGATTCACAAAACCGAAAGTCCTGATCAATCCGCAAACAAGAACTGATATTCTACTACTTTTTAATAGAAAGTATCTACTAACTAAATGACTTACTTTTTAACTAACTCTTATAAACTGTAGTAATTTTATCAACTGACTGAAAAGAAAGTTTTATCAACATCTAATAATGGCAAAGATCAAGATTAGTACTCTTTAAAACTCAAAATCACAATTTTACTCACTACAATCCTACGTGAAAAGTAACACCATTAGGCTTTGATTTTGTGAACAGTAAACAGACTAAGAGAGCAGAAATCAAAAGATTATTAAGAAAACATTTAAGAAAGCTTTTGAGAGAAAAGAAGATTCCATTAATGGCAGAAAAATGATTCGGTTACAAACTGATTAACTAATTTTGTTACAAAATCTAACAAGAAAAGTGAGAGAAAACTGAACTAACTAACTAACTACACCTACTATGTGTAATCTACTCCTATGATAACCTTCTCGAAATGGAGTCTTCGTCTTCTATTTATAGGCCTGAAGAGGAGAAGATATGACGTGTTCTATCCAATCAGGAGGTGCCACGTATTTAATACGATGATCTTGAACTCGTTCTTCATTCTTCATCATTGGGGGTTTCTTCATTATCGAGTCTTGATTTGATTAATTGATATCTTCTTGTAGAGGAGAAGGAGATGATCACTTTTGCTTCTTTAATCTTGTCTTGAAACCTCTTGTATCGTTCGTAATAATGAATTGCAGGTTTGGTAGTTGAAAAGAGATGAACAACGTCGGTTTCTTTCTCTCTCTTCTTTGGAGAAGACGTTTATTTTGTGTTTGACCGAGACTTGGTCATTTGACCAAGTGAATAAAAGTTAAACTTTTCTTTTCTTTCCAAATTTCCTTTTTGGTCCTTCCACTTTTCATTTCTCTTCAAGTTATACAAATGAGTTAATAACTTTGAAGTTAAACTCTTTTTTCATCCTTTGTGTTTTGTAAATGTACAACTTCAGCCCTCGATCTTTGAAAGTTTGGCAAATAAAGTCCTTGAAAGCTTCTTTTGTCCTTTTCCTCGTCTTTTCGTCAAATAAATCCTTAAAAATGCGTGTTTGCTCAAAAATGCATCTTTTTACCTGAAAACACATGAAACACAAATACCAACGTGATTATGATAATTTTCAGTTAAATATAATGTATTTGACTGTGTTTTAAGTGGTTTTTGGATCATTATTGATGAGTGTTTTCACACTTATCAACTCCCCTCCACTTGACCATTGCCATGACCTCATGCAATGCAGCATTTCAAAGCTCTAGAGTGCACTTTTCTCATAATTAACCCACCTTGGCCATTTTATGATTTAATAAACTAAAATATACTACATGATGAATGTTTTTGAATATTTACAATGCAATGCAAAGAAAACAATTCTACTTATATCTTTTTGGATTCTTATTGAAATGGTTTTGATGGAAATAACTCATAAAGAAATCAATGACTTAGATTAGGGCTTTGGTACCATGGATACTTATCACCCTCAAGTTTCACTTTCCGCGTACCAAGCTTAAAAATGGGATCATTGTATTCACAAGTAAAAAGTGCATCAACTTATTCATGACAATTAAATGTGGAACCGGTTATTATTTGAGCAAATTGCTTGAAGGCAAATTTGTCATTATTTAAAGCGTGAAATATAAGAAATGTAAAATCCAAAAATAAGGAAGCACGGTTTTAATCCTAAGTAATCCTCTCATCCATTACTTGAAAAACCGCTCACAATTAATATAAGTCCGTTTCAAGAATAATAAGTCATTCACCTTATGTGTAAAATCCTCATGTCATGCATTAATAAGTAGCTACACACTCGCTAAGGAAAGAAAAATAAAACTCACGCAATAATTTACATCCGCCATCTTTTTGAGACTTTGGATCTTCAACCCCGCAACCCGTCAAGGTAATATTGGATTGGAGCAACTATTAAATCCCCGCAACCCGTCAAGGTAATATTGGAATCTAATAGTTACTATAATTAACACTTCACTGCCCCTCTTGGGAGTCTTGTATAATTTTTTTTCTTTTTCTTTTTTTTTCTAGCCACTCATTTTTTTTTGTAAGCCGCTCTTATTTTTCTTTATTCCTCACAAAGAAATTTGAAAAGAATAAAAGGAAAAACACTCGCTAAATATTAAGCATGACATAAGTCCAGTACACATAAAATGTTCTAACTTAGAATCTTAAGACGTACTTATACCAACCATGAATGATTAGACAAAAATGCATAAGAGATTACAAACTGATTAAAACCGTTCTTGATTATTTATTAACATATATACATGCGAAGAAAATAGAGGTAAAGAAGATAAGGGTTTAGCCACAAGTAATTATCATGAAGTTTATCTAACCCTTTTATACTTGCTTCAACTCTATCATTTCCCATTCTCCAAAATTTAAAATCTCAAATAATGAGAGTGGTGGATGCTTAGCCTAATAGACCAATGAAGGACTACATGGTTACGGATACTAGCTACAGAATGCTTAGATAAGCAAACTCGGGTTGAGTCAAAATATCCATGGCGGGCCTAATATGTCAAAGAAGTCTAAATTTGTTAAACCATATCCTTATTATATTTTTTTTCTTTTTATATATTTTTGATGAAGAACAAAAGAAGAAATATATACAATGCAAATGTGTTATGCAGATGAAAAATGATTGATGCAAAAATTATGAATGCATATTTTTGGTGGCCAAAGTAGATCAAAAATTTGAAAAATGTTTGAAAATTTAACTTTCCAAGTTATCATGAAGTTAAGGCAATGGTCTAGGTAAGGTCACTTCAATAGAAGTCTCCCCTACACTTAAGATAAACACTGTCCTCAATGTTTAAGAGTATTGGAGTAAACTCCCCTACACTTATGACATTGATAACTTTGCTTAACTCAAGTTAAGGAAGAGACAACTAAAGGGTATTCATTTTAAGCACAATGTTGAATATCACGATTGCAAAAACTAATCGAAGTGAACCAGATACACGGGCCTCCTCCATAAGCTCAAAGCATGAAATGTGAGAGAGCAACCCTTGAAACAAACACGAAAAGACGAAGAAAGGCCACCCCTCCACTTCAACTCTACTATAACATCCATTTAATTAAACCTAACCTATTGAAAATCTACTCTACGTTTTCTAACCTAGTTATTCAATGCTTGAGTTTTTTAACCCTACGTCGCTAGCTCGACTCGGCCCCAAATTAGGTTGTCCTTGGGGAAACCATCATGGAGAATAAAGGATATCACTTTGAAGCTCGTCTCACATGATACACTCAAACTTAGCACGTTGCCATTTACTCTAAGATTTACAATATCCGCCTCGATAAATGGAATGGTACAACGTGTCTCAAGTTTGTCCAACATATAAAATCTCTCAAATAGGAAGCACACCAGGATCAAATACAAAGTTTCCGTCTCGACAAGTGAACAAATCCAAAGTAGGTAGTATTACCAAAGTAAGCTCATTTGAGAAGTCCAGATCAATCGAAATCACACTCTTAAGTGGAGTAGATGAAAACCAATATTTCCCAAATATACGTATCCCAGGATCAAAAACCTTTCCCTTCATGGGAAAATAAAGAGATGAAATCGTATCAACCATATAAGATTCCCCCTTAGTGATCAAAGCATCATGAGACAATGAAGGTGTAGGTATCAAAACATTCATAACTATTATATCCATGTTGGGCTCCTCATCATCATCAAAAGGTGGGTAATCTTCTAGAGAAGGCGTAGAAAAAGGAGGATCAAGATGAATAGTGTCTTGTGGTGGAGGTATAGGCTCTATGGTCCCAAAAAGCATGTTCTCAATAAGACGAATATCCTCTTCCCAATTAGAATCACTATCATCAACCTCAATATCAATATTAGCAAGATAAGCCTCTATGGTGGCATCAATATCCATATGAGAATCCATATCAAAGGTTTTGGGTTCTAAAGGTGCCTTAGGTGAAAAAGGATCAATCTCTAAGAGTATAGGATCTTCATCAATAACCAACTTCAAGGGTGGGAGGGTGGGAATAGAAGGCTCAAAAGAAGGTGTATTGATGAGAGAATCACTCAAAGGGATGATATCATCATAAAAATCAATAGGTGCAACCTCAAAAACCGGTGAAGAAATATCAATGAAAGGTTCTTCTTCTATGGAATCATCATTATGGTTTTCATTCAAAGCTTCAATCGAAGAGATAAGATGATAAACGTTTGATAAAACCTCACGAATATGAACATCTTCCACTTCTTCTATATGATCAACATCATCATCCAAATTAGGAATGTCATCTTGACATGAAAAGTCATCGGATGATATATCATAAGATGCCTCACTAGAATCACAATCATCATCCTCTATTTGTGGCAAATCTTGCATAAACTCTTCCTCAACCTCATTATCTCTCTCTTTAAACAATTCATCAAGATCAAAGTCACCAAAATCACTAGTAGTAGCATGAAGGTCAATATGGGATGAAATCTCAATGTGATCATGAGGAAAAGAGATATCAATAGAAAGCTCGTCACATGGTTCATTAGAAACACCCTCAAGCTCTCTTTGGATTGGGATAAGGTTCTCAACCCTAGAAGAGGTTAATTCATCCGAAGCGGTGTTTATATTAGTGCTAAGAGGCTCGTCCCCCATGGTTAAAGAGTCGGTGGGTTCCACGTGAGGTAAAGGTGATGAAGGTGTGTCATCATTAAGTGTCATACAAATCGGAGGATCGTCATCATCATCATCATAAAATAATGGATAAGGCCTACGAGTAGCAAACTATTCGTCTTTTATGCCTTCATCTTCTACTTTTTCGTCTTTTGCTAAGAGCAAAGTACGTAACTCATGCTGAAGTTGACGATATTTAATGTTCAACTCGTCACAAATGTCCGCTTTATTAGATAGTTTCATCTTCGCGTTATTAAAAAGAGATATCATTTCTCCTATTATCCGCACATTCTCCTCTTCTATTTCCTCAAAGCTCATGGTTTTTATGCGTTCACGTTCCTTTTTATCAATCTTAACGAGTAAATCATCTAAATCTTTCTTGAGGAACTGAGAGGATTTGTTCACGTTGTCACTATACATATTACCAATTTCCTTGTTATTAAACCGCTTGTTCCTTACATCATCCTCAAGAGACTTAATTTCCTCCCTTAACCACCGAGACTCTTCTCTCATTTCCTCGATGCTCATTTCTTTCTTATGAGTAAAAGCCCTCGAAAAATATGCATTGTCTCTTTCCATTTGCTCGAATATAAAAGAAATCTCATCATAAGAAGGCGGATCCCTTGGTCGACAATCATAACCATAATGGGGTTCTTTTCCACAAAACTCACATGAATAAGTCGAAGAATATGGTGGAGATGGATTTCCATAATTAGGTGGATTATAGTTTTGAAAAGAGTCTTGATTATGAAAGTTCTCATGATTGTAACCTTGAAAATTTCCTTCATTTTGAAAACCCTCATAATGTGAAAATCCTTGATTTTGAAAAGTATCTTGATTATAGCATAGAAAATTTTCTAAATTGTGAAAGCCTTCATTGTTTGAAAATCCTTGATTATGAAAGGTTTCTTGATTATAGCCTTGAAAATTATCATTGTTTTGAAAACCTTCATAATTGGAAAATCCTTGGTTTTGGTATGGCTCATTAAAGGGTTGATCATGAAATGATGGTGGATTTTGTGATGAAAAACCGGAATATCCCATATAGTCAATACAAGTATAGTCCATTTGAGTGTTAGGTTGAAAATTAGGGTTCTCGGTTCCATTATAAGCATATCCCTCCCCATAATAGCCATTGTTTTGATCACATAAATAAGTATCGTGTGGACCACCACAAGTCGAACAAGGCGAATAATTAGCGTTGGTGGATCGTTGTTGCAAAATCTCCAACATGGAACGAGTATCCATGTTTAACAAGGTGGCCGAATGTATATAAAAGTATAATGACGTTTAAAAGCTTCCTCTGGGAAGGAAGTAATACACCAAAGGTGGTATGTTTACACGTGTGCGAGTACACGTGTAAGTAAACTCGAGGAGTGAGAGATGAGCTCTCTGTCGACTTTTGAAGGAGAAGAGATTATCTCCCTCGAGGTTCGATATGAAATATCCACAAGAAAGTATAATATATATAATTACTACTTGGGTGCAAGACCCCCAATAAAGCCTTCCTTCTTAGAATACGCACTAGTGAACGGGGGGGTTAGGTGGCGCGAAGCACTTAAGTACCTATTAACCCTTAGATGGCATTTTATAGCACATCGCCTTTCTGTTCACTTTGTAGTTTGTATTCTTCGAATTATTGCCTATTGGAAGTATTTATCTATTCTTGCTTAATTAAATTGGATCGATGCGCGTGTCAAGGACCGGAACGCCCCCTAACACGGTGTATTGCCTCGGCAATAATTGTGGAAATAGGTAACTTGATTGTTCGTATCTACGTATACTTATTTACATATAATAATATATCAAAAATATTTTTGTATTTATTTGAATATTTTAAGAAAAATACTATATGTACGTAAAAATGATGAAAACCGATATAATATATATTTTTGGGTGTAATCTTTTAGGAAAAAGATTACTTTTTTGAATTTTTTATTTTTTGGTTCAATTCTTTAGGAAAAGAATTGATTTTGTGATTTTTTTATTTTTTTGTATTTTTATCTTTTTGATTTTTTTATGTTTTTGATTTATAATACGTAAAAATAACGTTCACAAAGTGAACGGATCCCAAAATCCAATCGTCTCACTCGAAACCGTTAATCTTCACGAAAAGAACAGGCAGCGGCGTCATTTAATATTTCTTTTTTAGTTCTTTTTCTCCCGGTCTTATCGAATTGATATAACAATCTCAAGTTTGACTTAATTGTTTTTTGTTAAAATCTTGATATGGTATTATTAACTACTTTACAAATAAAGCACCTAAAAATGTAAAAAAAAAATAGTATTTATACTCCGTATACGTACTACACTAAAACAATTAGCAAGTACCACATCTAAATGCACAAAATATAGAAAAAAATGTAAAATACAAATTTAACAAGTAATTACAAACTACTTAATAAAAGAAATAACAAACTAACTACTTTTTTTAACAAGTATATAAAAAATAAGAAAACTTCAAAATTTATAAAACTAGTTCAAAATTTATAAAACTAGATTGTATACTAATATAACTTTTGCTATATTATACCACTAGTATAAAATTGGGCCATAAGCTGGGTAATATCAACTAGGCTAGAATATTAAATTTGATCTAGTAAAAAAATACAAATAAAGCTAGACATAACTCGATGAGTAAACCTATACAAGTCAATAAGCTACGGCAGTTTATTTAGACAAGGAAATGAGTTAATATAAATTCTAAGAAAAGAAGTTACAACTTGCAAACCATAGTACACTGGTAAAGAGTTTGTCTGTGAGTAAAATGCCCAGAGTTCGAATCTGGCTGCAATCCTTTTTATTCTTTTTTTTATAAAACTTGGCCTACGACTTACTTAACAGCTACTGATTTACACTCTAATGAAATGAAACAAATTCTTATCATCTGCACTTGTTTAACTAACATACCATAGTTCCAATCAATTACACAGTTCTAATATGAATTCTATGACAGTTTAGTCCTAGTCTAACTGATTACACTAAATAAGAAACATTCAACCCATTATAAAACTTAATATTCCTAACTGATATGAATTGTAACTAAACAAAAACCAACTAAGATTCTTCAAAAGACTAAGACTTGCACTATCATTAATCCTAACATCTAACAGACATGTATCAGTAACAATAACACACCCTATGTATCAAAATCATGAACAGGTCCATCCGTCCCAAACACTGCTCAATTTGGAAACGATAGAAATTCTATTAGCTGTGACACGCTTACTGATCTAGAAGTGAAAAACAAGATTTCAAGTAAAAAGAACTGAATTACACTAAATCGGCTTAAACCAAACACTCATCTATCAGCTAGGATGAAAAATTTACAAAGCTAACAAGGAATTAAGGCAGCTAGTTGAAAACAGATACTCATCTATGAAGAATTAAAGAACAAATTTCAGGTAGACAACTTATACTACCATAATTGCAGAAAATAAACGATGCGCTTGACCTGACTTCCGTCGTTTAGTCCGTTGATGTCGAAGCGGAGCGCTGAGCTCGCTTTTGCTATCTACTACTACTGAAAACTGAAATGAATCGAAAACACCAACTGCTCCGCTACTTTATCAACAGAACTCGTAAACCTGCAAATTTGTTTACCTGCACAACTGACACAAAGCAAATGCAAACCAAATAGTATCTACGAATCTGAAACCTGCAAAACTGAAAAATTGCCAAAACCGATAACAAACGGAAACAAAATCCCTCACTTAATGAACTGCTTATCTCGAATTTGAAAGCATACACCTGTAGAAATTGTAGAACGAGATGCTGTACTCGCAAAATAAGCTAACATGCTATCGAATGATGAATAAAACAAGGCTTCTTGAACTATTCAAACCAGTAATAACCAACAGTTTACTAATAAACTGATCTAATTCTTGAAAAGTAATCATGCACTAAAACTTATTGATAAGTCTTTGAACAAATCAATAAACTCAACTTCCTGATCTAATCTAAAATAACTGTGCAAAAACTCTCATAAGCTCATGAGAGCTTTTGGCCTATAAACTGGAAAATAGAGGCTGTGACTATCATTAATATCAATCTTAACAGGAAACTTGTAAAACTAAGCTGTTCATAAACTGAAATCACCGTATTATAAGAGGAACTGGAAAACTGAATCTAACCACACTCATAAGCTCATGAGAGCTTATACAACAGTAAAGATCAAGAATGGAAAAGCTCGAAATTTCGTTAATAGAGTAAAACAATATTCGGTTACAAGTAGGTTAACTAACTAACAGATTCTAAACAAGCTTTAATCTGAAAACTTAACTGAAAATCATAAAGCTAACTAGCTTTGAGCTTATGAGCTTTCAAACAGAATCAAGGAAAGGAAATCCACACTCGAGTAAAATCAGTTCTATCTACTAGTATAAACTGAAATTTCAGTAAGCTTGAATCAACTTACTGTATAAGCTGTCACAAAACAAAATTTATTAAACTAATAGCTAGAAGTGAATGGGAATTTTTCGATGGCGATGTTATCTTGCTATCTATCTGAATAAATCGAAGCCAACGTAATCCGCGATTCACAAAACCGAAAGTCCTGATCAATCCCCAAACAAAGAGTACCTGTGAATGATCTTCTACTACTTTTTAATAGAAAGTATCTACTAACTAAATGACTTACTTTTTAACTAACTCTTATAAACTGTAGTAATTTTATCAACTGACTGAAAAGAAATTTTTATCAACATCTAATAATGGCAAAGATCAAGATTAGTACTCTTTAAAACTCAAAATCACAATTTTACTCACTACAATCCTACGTGAACAGTAACATCATTAGGCTTTGATTTCGTGAACAGTAAACAGACTAAGAGAGCAGAAATCAAAAGATTATTAAGAAAACATTTAAGAAAGCTTTTGAGAGAAAAGAAGATTCCATTAATGGCAGAAAAATGATTCGGTTACAAACTGATTAACTAATTTCGTTACAAAATCTAACAAGAAAAGTGAGAGAAAACTGAACTAACTAACTAACTACACCTACTATGTGTAATCTACTCCTATGCTAACCTTCTCGAAATGGAGTCTTCGTCTTCTATTTATAGGCCTGAAGAGGAGAAGATATGACGTTTTCTATCCAATCAGGAGGTGCCACGTATTTAATACGATGATCTTGAACTCGTTCTTCATTCTTCATCATTGGGGGTTTCTTCATTATCGAGTCTTGATTTGATTAGTTGATATCTTCTTGTAGAGGAGAAGGAGATGATCACTTTTGCTTCTTTAATCTTGTCTTGAAACCTCTTGTATCGTTCGTAATAATGAATTGCAGGTTTGGTAGTTGAAAAGAGATGAACAACGTCGGTTTCTTTCTCTCTCTTCTTTGGAGAAGACGTTTATTTTGTGTTTGACCGAGACTTGGTCATTTGACCAAGTGAATAAAAGTTAAACTTTTCTTTTTTTTCCAAATTTCCTTTTTGGTCCTTCCACTTTTCATTTCTCTTCAAGTTATACAAATGAGTTAATAACTTTGAAGTTAAACTCTTTTTTCATCCTTTGTGTTTTGTAAATGTACAACTTTAGCCCTCGATCTTTGAAAGTTTGGCAAATAAAGTCCTTGAAAGCTTCTTTTGTCCTTTTCCTCGTCTTTTCGTCAAATAAATCCTTGAAAATGCGTGTTTGCTCAAAAATGCATCTTTTTACCTGAAAACACATGAAACACAAATACCAACGTGATTCTGATAATTTTCAGTTAAATATAATGTATTTGACTGTGTTTTAAGTGGTTTTTGGATCATTATTGATGAGTGTTTTCACACTTATCAGTTGCTTAAAAACATCATGTTCTTATTTATTTAAATCAAAACAAAAGAAAAAGGATTTAAAAGATATACCGAATGCGTGGATCTAACGAGGATGAACACACAACGATCATTATAACAATTCCAAGGTTAAAATCAAACCGAATCCCCCTTGTTGATGCATATAGGTAGCGGCCAAAAGAGAGGATAAGGAGGAAGGAGAAAAATCTTTTAGGGTTTTTTGTTTAATTTACTGTAAAGTGAAAATGGTTAAAAGATTTCACCTTAACCCCTTTTCTTAGTAAAATTTTTGATGGGCTTGGCCCATCTCTTGGTGTAACCGCGGGTAGGGGGGCCCCACATAGGATACCCGTACCATTTCCCGAGCCTAATTATTTAAGTGTTCGTTCGTGTTTAGTCGTGTTCGTGTTTTATGTGTTCTCGTTAAATATTTACCGTGACCTAATATATTTATTCACGCTCGTAATAAATATATATACGTAATTAATATTAGTTCGTGATTTAATTACATTCATGATTTCATGATCGCATGTTCGTGATTAATTATTGTTAAATAATTATTGTGTATTCGTGCGTAATAAATACTTATCGTGTTCTAACACGTACGTAATACGTAAAATCGTAACACGTAGACGTAATCATACTATAAAAGGAAAGTTTTAATCTAGTACGTACGATCTTAAGGGTACTATTCATGGTAAAAGTATGCGGGTTTTACAACTCTTCCCCCCAAAAAAGAATAATTCGTCCCCGAATTATAGATAACGTAACTGAAAGAGAAACATACACGAATCAAACTGAGAGGGTATGTAAGATAAACGAATGTGCAGGTTTCCTGGCAGAAGGAACGTGGAATGTGACATGTCTTGAAAGGACATGGAACGTGACGTGACTGAAAGGACATATCTAATTGATAAGAGAAAACGGATAAAAGTCTGGAAGAACTTGTCCGTTTCCAAGTGGCTTCCCTCTTGGAACGGTTCCTTCACAGATCTTGACACAAATGATAAATCTTGGTCCTCCTGACCTTGACTTAAAATACAAAGAAGTTCTTGGTTATCAACTTTAAGGTAGATCCCCTAAAGTTGATCGATGGAATAAGAATAAACGTGTAAGGGCAACTAAAACGTTATCGTGCAAAACACTCTAACTTAACTGATAATTAGCAAAGATGCGCGAGACATAAAGAAACGTAGTACGTGAAAAATTTTGAACGTAATACGTGAAAAATTTTGAACGTGCTACGTGGAGATATGGCGAGTGTAGTATGAGTAAACATATCGTGATCCATGATACGTGTAACATATCTTGATCATGATATGAGGAACGTGGAATGAACATGACATGTGAAACATATCGTGAACATAGAATATAGTGGCCGTAACGCCAAACGCTACAGGGTGAGACATAGAATATGACGAGAAACGTCTATCTGAGGATAGGGAGTTATACTAAACTTGGGTCTGGTCTCTCAAGTTCTTGCAAAACTTCCCACAATGAGAAAAATGAACGTAAAATCGTAAGCCAAGATACGATCATGAACGTGAATAGTGTCATGAACACGAGCGTGAAAGCAAGTCGTGAACTTAGAACAAGGACGTGATGTAAATAAGGAGCACGATTATGAATATTTGTCTGACACGGTAACTGAGGAATTGTCAAGTGATCGGATGAGCCTTTGCTGGGACATGTTCGATCAATCTGTTGGTTTTGAAATCCTTGCGGATGTAAGGATTCTGTAGACTTGATCAAACTGTTTGCAATTACTCAGATAGCATCATGCTTTTTCTGAGTTTGCGTTAATCTGGTAACCAAAATCCATGGAGATCTTGTCCCATTTCAATTCACGATTTCAGATGATGAAAACATCCCAGTCTGTTGGTGTCCTATCTTAACCTGTTGGTATGTCAGGTACTTAGATATGAATGTAACTGTATCTTGCTTCGTTGAACTTGATACATAGGAGTTTGCGAAACTCTGAGTCTCTGAATCTAGACTTCTCCTAGCGTAGGATTTTCTAGAACACCTAATGTAGTGTAGGGTTCTCTCCTTTACGCATAAGCTGAGTCATGGTAAGATTAACCGTAGAAACCCATGTGATTCAGCGTGTCACTATAATCAAACAGAATTGATATTGGAAAAAAAAATATTCTAGGGTAAAATTTCGCTTGTCATAGAATTTGCAACATAGTGTAGATATGGTCTTCCTGTTCTTTTCTAGGCTTAGAGGGAAGTCAGGTTATCCTCAATTACAACACAGATGAGTTTGCTTATGAGTTCATGAAAACTCATTTGCTGCAGGAGCATTGATGGGACAAAAATCAAAATCATAAATTTAGCATGACCGAGTCGTGTACGAATAGCAGTCATGGACATGTCCTGCTCTTTCACTCGTCACTGTTGGCAGCATGATCATGAGTTCGATCTTGGAAAAGTGATTAACACTATAAGGTCGATTGGACATGTTGTCAATACGTGGAGGAGAATAACGGTTATGAATGGTGATTTATTCAAATCGACGGTAGTCGACACATAATCTCATGGTACCGTCCTTCTCCTTGTAGGTTCTTCTGGAATTTATGGGAAGATTTTGGAATACTCGTCTGCTTATGCGTAAAGGACTTCGGTGGTCATGTCTTAACTGACAACTAAAAATTTTAGCGACCATGGCTAACAACGCACATGCTTGTAAGCATAGATAATTCGTACAGATTTTCCTGATGGAAAATCAAGCTGAATGTATTCAGGAGCCTGAACATTACTGTACATAATTATGAATCGTAGCATGGTGTGCTGTTCATAGTCCATAATTAGGATAAAATTCATCTCGTGTCTGTCCGAGGAAATGCGTTAGCAGCTTGGATCTCATCATTAAGCTGAAGGAAAACCTTTGTATACGTGGGAATACGAAAGGCGTCCTTCATGGTCATGAATATATGAAATATGGTGAAATAAATGAAAGTTACATCGGCAACGTGACAGTTCTCACTGATGCGCCGGTAATGGTATTGAAATTCTTGTGGCCTGATTAATACATGGCACAACAAAATGGATATACCCTTGGAGGGTACCCTAAATTTCTTATAAATGTTCCATAGTTGGACGTGAGTCATGTGTCTTGACTCGTGTCTTGGAACTATAAGCATGACATATGTCTTGACTGGTGTCTTGACGTGTGTCTTCAGAAAGTATACGTGAGACATGTGTCTTGACTGATGTCTTGACATGTGTCTTCAGAAAGTATACGTGAGACATGTGTCTTGACTGATGTCTTGACATGTGTCTCGAGACGTAAAACAATAGAACTACAATATTAGGTTATTATGCCAGACTTGGCGGATCGGTTGGACTACTGATCCTTTGTATGTCTGATCACGTCCGCGGCCGGAGCCTCGGTTGCGATTTCTATGATAGTTTCTGTCATAGTAGTGGTTACTATCGTCCTGTCTGACAGTTCCATGACGGTCATTATCATGACCGTGATTCATGTAACTATTCAGCTGAGTGGCCGGCTGGTACCGGTTTGAACTCATATGGCTGAAATGACAGCCGAATGACGTGTGACATGTAACTAAGAATTAGGGACAATGATTGATGGAAATCGTCTGATGGTGAAGCATCTTCTCGTCCAATTGCTTTGCTCTGACGCCTTTGTCTTCATCTTGTAGGATCTCTAGGTTGTGAACAGCATCCGCATCTCGTAGCGTCTCCGAACGTCAGCATCATCAACCTTTAGTAATATCTCCAAGTTATGAGCGGTATCAGCAACCTTGTAGAATATCAGCAATTGAACATACGCCTGAGATGATTTAGAATCAGCTAGCGAATACTCGTGAAGTATTGCAAGCGAAATACACATGGATTAAGGTACATGGAATACGGTACATGGAGTACACACGAAATGCACATGAAATGATCGGTATGAGGTGGATCATTTGTCATGACTTAAGGAAGGTGTATCGGTTAGACGGTCAGGAAAAACCATCATGATAACCTGGCAGTATTAGCATAGACATCATTCTGGTTGTATCGAGAAACGTTAAAGTGTGGTTACACCAAATTCAACGATGATTTGCCTGACAGCATGATCAATGAAAACCAACCATGACTATCATGAAAGCAGAATTCAATGAAATCCAACTATGCCTTGCATGAAGGCATAATAACAAATGAGGCGTAAGACGTAATCCACATGAAAACGGAATTATCATGAAGAAACACGAAACAATTTAACATGGAGGAGTGTATAACATAATCAGCATGAAACTGAGTTTCACCATGACAGTATGAAAACATACTTGACATAAAAACATAGTAACTTATGAGGGGACATAAAAAAAATTTATGCCAATAAATCATGAGAAATATTTTATGCATGAAAAACAATGCATGAATGCGTAATGTAGTTTATAAAAACCTTTATATGTGCGAGGGGACGCCTATGGGTCGGTCCCAAAACAAAAGACATGGCGAGGGGACGCCTATGGGTCGGTCCCAAAGTTAAAAGTTTCGATAAAAGCACATGCGACTAAATAGGGCCAGTCCTGTACCAACCATTACTTAGTCATAATCCCTGCAACAATGATACATGAAACATAAATAAATGAAACTCATCTGTCAAAACTTATCAGAAAAAATTATATGTGAGTAATATGAACTACTGGGGTTCAGTCCACATAGCCACAGTTCTTGAGGAACATTATGCGTGAAATAATGACAAATAACTACATATGAATGACGGTTGTCCATCCATATTAGTAAAACATTATCGATGGAAAAATCAAGGTTAAAACCTCAAGGTGTTGAAAACATCATGGTTAGAACAACAATGCGCTGAAAACATCGATACGTAGAATAACAAACGTTGGCTTAGGAAGCTCCTGGTGACTACCCACTAGTCACAGGTCGAGTTTTAGAGCCTACAAGTCGAAGCCTTGGCTCTGATACCATAATTGTAACACCCCATTTTGATAATGGAATGTCACACGTAATTATGGCATGTCATCAAATCATACAAGGATAAATGTCTAAAACATTACATGACCATAGGGATAACCGGAATCAAACATCGGTTCCCAAACATAAGCCCAAAACATAATAAATCAAAAGAAATGAATGAAAGACTAAACAAGCATAAGTATATGAAGGCAAAAAGGAAAAGAAGTCTCTAGCAGCTTCCATCCTATGCACGTCCTCCAAATGCTCGAGTCTTTCCTAGGGTACCTACCGTTTTGGGACATGGAAAGGAAAGTAACGGCTGAGCAAAACGCTCAGTGCACGGATATAGACATGGTATAAATGACTAAAACATAATAAAGACTTAATAGCAGCGGAAATGTATAAGTCCTGGAAAACCTGGAACATGTTCATAAAACTGGTTTTATAGTTTGAAAAGCCTTATGTTTATCTTCTGAAAACAGTTTATCATATTTTACCATTAGCCAATATAGGTCATGAAAATCCACCGTGCATGAATACTTGGAGGGGTGACCTCATCATGCAAATTAGACGGGCTGCCTCTAATTTAATATACTGGTTCTGGGTAGGAGGGATCAGCTCCTTGTGAAGGATGCAAGGCACACACCACATTCACACTGAGAAATCTGCTGGAAATAAGTAACTAGGATGCACCCATACGCCCCACATGATAAATATAATAATATGGCCAAAAGCTAAAGGGACGCCACGAGCAATCACTCCGCCGTGGTGAAGTCATAACATTGGTGCCTCCAATGTTATGGTTATGGTACCTCCATAACTAGGTGAAACTGGTCATGCATGTATATGGCTTTAGGTATTCTAATTAAACATAAGCAATTCAAAAACATATAAAACAAATACTGGGAAAACAGTTGGCTGCATACGAGGAATCCTAATAAGGAAAGAATGTCCATACTGAAAGGACGGGAATCCGTACCTTATGTCCAGTGAACGAAGAAGATGAACTGAGGAGAATCCTACTTCAGTATCACTAATGCTACATAAATACATACATGAATGAGTATTTGCTTACTAAATACGTAACTGGTTTTTTGTCATGTCTTAGCTTATTTTATATGTTCATGTCATGTTTTACTGTTTAAAGCCTTAAACTGTGTTTATCTTATATTCTGTCTATTCTGATTAAGTATTTCTGGTATTTCATGTATTATTATACTTACTGTGTAATAATAAGTAACTTTCCAAAAATAGCAGGTTTCCTAAAATAGAGAGTTTCCAAAAATAGAAAGTTATCAAAAATAGAAAGTTTCCAAAAATAGAAAGTTTCCAAAAATGGAAAGTTTCCAAAAATAGAAAGTTTCCAAAAATAGAATTACTGCTTAAAATAAATAAGTTTCTAAAAATAGAAAGTTTCCATAAATAGATCAGCTGCCTTATATAAATAAGTTTCCATAAATAGATTAGCTGCCTGAATTAAATAAGTTTCTAAAAATAGAAAGTTTCCATAATTAGATATAAGCTGGTTAAATAAGCTAAGTATATAAGCCTAAGTGTTTTTCTGATTATTTTCTAAGTCATACTGATATAATGTATAGTTTATTAATTATTACATGTAATTTAAATAAACTATAGGTTAAAAGTATTTAATTAAATATATCATGTTTTTAATTAAATAAAGTTAAATACTTAGGTTAAAACATGTATTATTACTTATTAATAATATAACCTAAGTCATGTTAATTAATTAATTATAACCATGGTTTTTAAATAATTAATTAATTATAAGTCTAGGAAATATAAAATACTTAGGTTAATAATTCCATGATTCTAATGATTAAATTATAACCTAAGTCATGTTTATTAAATTAACCATGTCATATTTATTAATTTAATTTTAACATATGATTATATAAAAAAATAATCTTAACATAAACCGTGAACCGGATCTTGACTAGAAACCATGAACCGGACCTGAAATCGACACCATACCCCGAACCACTTCGGGGTTCCCTTTGGTTTGCTTCTGCCGTGGGACCCACACCACCAAACCGGGACCATATGGTCTCGGTGGTGGTCTATAATCCAAACCGAGACGCCCTTGGGGTTCGGTTTAGGCGTCGGCCAAACAAACGCCCCTAAAAACAACCCTTTTGATTTACCCCATAACCAATTTCATGTTTGATTTATTTTTTTAATTAGGTTTTTAAAAAACATCATGTTCTTATTTATTTAAATCAAAATTAAAGAAAAAGGATTTAAAAGATATACCGAATGCGTGGATCTAACGAGGATGAACACACAACGATCATTATAACAATTCCAAGGTTAAAATCAAACCGAATCCCCCTTGTTGATGCATATAGGTGGCGGCCAAAAGAGAGGACAAGGAGGAAGGAGAAAAATCTTTTAGGGTTTTTTGTTTAATTTACTATAAAGTGAAAATGGTTAAAAGATTTCACTTAACCCCTTTTCTTAGTAAAAGTTTTGATGGGCTTGGCCCATCTCTTGGTGTAACCGCGGGTAGGGAGCCCCACATGGGGTACCCGTACCATTTCCCGAGCCTAACTATTTAAGTGTTCGTTCGTGTTTAGTCGTGTTCGTGTTTTATGTGTTCTCGTTAAATATTTACCGTGACCTAATATATTTATTCACGCTCGTAATAAATATATATACGTAATTAATATTAGTTCGTGATTTAATTACGTTCATGACTTCATGATCGCATGTCTGTGATTAATTATTGTTAAATAATTATTGCGTGTCCGTGCGTAATAAATACTTATCGTGTTCTAACACGTACGTAATACGTAAAATCCTAACACATAGACGTAATCATACTATAAAAGGAAAGTTTTAATCTAGTACGTACGGTCTTAAGGGTACTATTCATGGTAAAAGCATGCGGGGTTTTACACTTTATGTATTAAACTTTCAAAAGACTAAACTTTTTAAGAAAACTAAAAAGTAAATAAGCTAAACACAAAATAAGCCAATATGCATGATAAGCTCAAAGCTTAAGTTGTATAAAAACTTAAAGATTGATAAAAAGATAAACTTTTTAATCAATCAAACATCAAGATTAAACAAAATCAAAGATTATTTCGAATCAAACATAATTAAAAAGATCAAGAAATGAAGAATGAGAATGATTGTAAAAAGCTTGAAATAAGATGAAGATTAAAGATTCAAATACCAGATTAAAGTGAAAAGCTTAAAGCTTTAAAGAAAAACTAGAGAGAGAAAGTGAAAAACTAGAGAGAGAAAATAAAACTACACTACTCCTAATCTAAACTAACTAACCACCTCCTAATGACACATTAGGAGGGTATTTATAGGAGTAAAATGTTGGTGCTTTCTTCCTTCTTTCTTCTTGTCTCAACTCGATTTAAATTCTTTGTCTTTCTCGACGACGTCTCGAGATTTGTACGATATAATTTGAACTCGTCTTATAATTTTCTTCTTTAATTAGACTAGGTTCTTCGACTTCATTAAACTTTCGTCTTTAGACGTTTTCTTCGATAAATCTTCAGAATAGGCCTTGGACTACCGTTCTTTTTGCACTCTTGATCTTTTGACTTCGTCTTTTCTCGTTTTCTTCGATAAAAGCCCGTGAAAGCCCGTGTTTTCTTCCTTTTTCATCTTTTGGTCCTAAAACACAATAAAAACACAAACCGCACATAATTCCGACATTTACGACATAAAATACACGTTTTGGCTTGGTTATTATTATAATTAAGTGGTAAAAGGATGGGTGTTTTCACACCTATCACCGAGCTTGTCTCCTTGCTTCCCTTTGTCGCCGGCTACAAGAGACACCACAAGGGTGTTTGTTTGATTTTGAGCATTCAAACTATATAGATCGTGTTCGTGTTTATCAACTAAATTAATCACGCATTCGGTAACCTCTTAAACCCTTTTCTTTTATTCCTTTTATTGGAATCATGAACACACGTTAAATAAATCTTAAAAACAAATAAGATCACATGTTAATTAATTAAGAAATCTTAAATGGGGTTTGGTGGGGGTTTTATTTCGTCGAAACACACGAACCGAGAGCTTAAAGCTTTCGGCTTGGCTCGTTGTGCACCAACAGCTGATACATCAAGTCTCAGCGTTGTGGTGTTGGTTCGACAACAAGGAAACAAGGACGCTGACTCACGTCAGGGTGGCCTTGTGGCTTGTTTGGGTCTCGGCGCTGCACAGCAGCACCACCGGCTCAAGCCGGTGGCTGCTTTTGTCTATCGGGGGGATACAACGAAGAACAAGGGGAACCATCGGCTAGCATCCGGTGGCTGTTTTGGTCCAGCAATGGCTAGCCAGGCCACGGCAGTGGCTGCCGGCTAGTCCGGTTTAGCAGCTGTCGGGCCTGTTTGGTCCGGTTGACGGTACGGTCCGGTTCACAGGTCGGTCCGGTTCACGGTTCGGTCCGGTTCATGTTCGGTCTAAAGTAAAACACGGGTTCGGTCACGGGGTTAATTTTACAAGTTATATAATTTTACAAGTTATGTTATTTTTTCAAGAAAAATTAAATTAATTTAAACATGACTATAATTAATTTAATTTAATCATGACTTAGGTTATGTTATTTTTAATAAATAATACATGTTTTAACCTAAGTATTTTACTATTTAATTTAGACTATAGTATTAATTAATTATTAAAACATGGACTATAATTAATTAATAAATCATGTCTTAGGTTATAATTAACAAATTATTAATACATGTTTAACCTAAGTATTTTATATGTCTAAATTTAATTAAATCATGCTAATATTTAATGAAATCTTATAACCTATAGTTTATTTAATTAACATGATATTATTAATAAAATATACTATTAATTACATGACTTACGATATTTAACCATTAAACTTAAGCTTATATTATTAGCTTATTAATCCAGCTTATTTCTAAATATGGAAACTTTCTATTTCAGGAAACTTACTATTTTTAGAAACTTTCTATTTTTAGAAACTGATCTATTTTTAGCAACTGATCTATTTTTTGAAACTTTCTATTTTTGAAAACTTTCTATTTTTGGAAACTTTCTATTTTTGAAAACTTTCTATTTTTGAAAACTTTCTATTTTAGGAACCTGCTATTTTTAGAAAGTTACTTATTATTACACAACAAGTATAATAATACAAGAATACAAGTTAATACTTAATCAGAATACATGAAATACATGATAAACACAATAAAACATTTAAATCAGTAAAACAAGACCAAAAGATATAGAACAAGCTAAGACATGTTATAATCAGTTACATACTCAATATCAGAATACTTATACATGTCCCCTATTTATGTAGCATTAGTGAGGTCGGAGTACGAATTTCATCCTTTCGTCTTTCCTCGTTCACTAGACACAAGGTACGGATTTCTCGTCCTTCAGTATGGACATTCTTTCCTTATTAAGATTCCCCGTTTGCAGCCAATTGTTTTCCCAGTATTGTTTAATATGCTTGATTACATATGTTAGATTAAATGCCTAAGGCATATACATGCATGACCAATGTCACCTAGTTATGGAGGTACCAATGTACCATAACCATAACACTGGAGGCACTAGTGTTATGACTTCCCCACGGCAGAGTGATTGCTCGTGGCGTTCCTTTTAAGTTTTGGCCAATATTTTTATCATGTGGGGCGTATGGGTGCATCATGTTTTATAAGATTTTCATGGTGAATAGGATGTGTGCCTTGCATCCTTCATAACGAGTTGATCCCTCCTACCCAGACTATTGAATTAGAGGCAACATCTCTAATTGCATGACGATGTCTCCCCTCTAAGTATTCATTCATGGTGGAACCTCATGACCTATATGGGCTAGTGGCTAATTAATACAGATTTTACATAAAAACATAAGTCTTTTCAAACTATAAAATCAGTTTTATGAACATGTTTCAGGTAATCTAGGACTTATACATTTCTGCTGCTATTAGTTTTTGTGCTTATGTTATTTCATGCTATACATGTATATCTATTCACTGGGCGTTATGCTCAACCGTTTTCCTTTCATGTTCCCAAACGGCAGGTACTCAAGGGCGCTCGTAGACTATAAGAGTACGTGCATATGGATTGGAAGCTATCTAGCCTTCACTACTTTATGCATTTTCCATGCATTTGCTACATTATTTCTTTGGACATTCTTTAGTCCTTTTCCATTTCAGTACTTATGTTTATGTGTGATGCTTATACTTGGATTACCGATGTTTGTTTCCAGTATTTCCTTTCATGGTCAATTAATGTTTTTAGACATTCACCTTGCATGCTTTGATAACACGCCATAATCACGCCTAACATTCTATTTACCAAAATGGGGTGTTACAATTATGGTATCAGAGCTAAGGTTTCGACCTGTATTCTCTTAAAACATGACCTGTGATTAGTGGATAATCACCATGGTCTTCCTAGAACTGACAGTTGTTTTCATGTATTTATTCATGTATCATTGTTGCAAGAATTTTGACTAAGTAATGGTTGGTACAGGACTGGCCATATTTAGCCGCACGTGCTTTTAATCAAATCATTTTTGTTTTGATGAACCGACCCATAGGCGTTCATCCTCGTCATGTCATTTTGTTTAGGTGAACCGACCCAAATGCGTTCACCCAAACCCATGTTATTTCATCATCATGCATTCATACATTGTTTTCATGCATAATTTTTTTTCATGTTTATATGCATACAAATTTTTCATGTATATATATATTATGTTTTAATCAGTTTAGTCATGCATTTTGTTTTATACTGTCAGATGGTTCTCACACGTGAACAAGAGCAACTCAATGCAGTAGTACAAGCTGCGATGCAGGCCATGCTCCCTCAACTGAGGAATGAAATCAGGGCCGAGGTGCAAGCTACCAACAATCAGTACCAACACCAGCATCAGAATCCTCCTCCTCCCCCAGCTACACTGATCACATGGCTGGAGCGATTCAACAAGTAGCGTTCGTGATCCTTCGAGAAGACTGAAAACCCAATGAGGCTGAGAGATGGCTATCTCATATTGAGAAGATCTTTGATGCGGTGGGATGCGACCCTGTCTATAAGGCAAGGTTATCCTGTTACAAGTTTGAAGGAGACGTTATTGGATGGTGGAAGTCAGCGAAACAATCTGAGGGAGGCGACAATTGGGTGGCTGGCTTGACTTGGGCAAATTTTAGGGAGTTGGTTATGGGACAGTTCTTCCCAAAGGCTGAGCATCACGGGATTAGGCAGAGAGCTGGGGAGAACAACAATGAGTTCATGCAGAGGTTTCTTCGTTTGGTTGGATTCCTTGACGCAGCAACAGGGACTGTAGAGGAGCAAGCGTACCACTTTCGATGGGATCTTTGTACATCAGTCGCCAGTAACTTGGTGTGTTCTACCTTTAACACGGTGGCACAAGTAGTTGATGCAGCACGTAAGTTGGATATGCTGCAAGAGAGGGATGAGTTTGGAGAGGCAGAGAGACCCGACAAGAGGTATATTCTGTCGTTAAGCGGTGATCATTTCATTTCCTCCAGAACTATCCAAATATTTATCTTTCTCTATAAATTGCATCTTTCAGGCAGAAGACTGGGGGCCGGTCTCAACCGGCCTCTCAGCAGCAGCCTATTCAGCACAAAGGTAACGATAAGACCCAAGACCGTTCTGCTTTAGATAGGTGTGGCGGTAATGACAATTACCGTAACAACGCTAACAACTCCAACAGCAACAGGTCCTTAACTTACTCACATCTTATGTTACATGCTTCATAATTCTTAATTCTGACACTTCAACATCTACTACCAGGAATCATGGCAACAGAAGGGATCACGACCGAAGAGGGTCACAGCCTAACCGTTCAGCTATCATTGGTATTACGTCCTACGGTTTCCTACATTTTCCTGTTTGTACCCATTAACCATGTCTCACGTATACATTTCTGAACAGGCTCCCAGCCAGCAAGGGCACCTGTTGGAGGGTATACTCACCATCTCTACACTACGTGCAACCGCAGGCACGCAGGGCCATGTCATCGTGACAACGATGCTTGCTTGAAGTGTGGCCAGCCAGGCCATCGCATGAAGGACTGCCGTAAGGGTGAGATAGAGGGCACATTTGGACATGCCGACTCCAAGCCACCTCCTACTACTGGATGGGTGTACACGACCTCGCATGATCAGGCCAACAAGTCAACAGGTACCATCACTCGTGTAACACCCCATTTTGATAAATGGAATGTCACGCGTAATTATGGCGTGCCATCAAAGCATGCAAGGTAATATGTAGTAAAACATACATGACCATAGGGAAAACCGGAATCAAACATCGGTTCCCAAACATAAGCCCAAAACATAAGAAAATAAATGAACTGAATGAAAGACTAAACAAACATAAATATATGAAGGAAACAGGAGAAGAAGTCTATGGCAGCTTCCATCCTATGCATGTCCTCCAAATGCTCGAGTCTTGGGTACCTGCCGTTTTGGGACATGGAAAGGAAAGTAACGGCTGAGCAAAACGCTCAGTGCACGGATATACAATATAGCATGAAATAGGATAAGCATGTAACATATAACAGCGGAAGACTAAGTTCTGAGTAAACTGGTTAAGTATCAAGAAAACTGGTTTTATAGTTTGAAAAGCCTTATGTTTATCTTGTGAAAACTGTTTTAACATATATATACCATAGCCCATATAGGTCATGAAAAGGTCACGTGCATGAATACTTGGAGGGGTGACCTCATCATGCTGATTAGAGGGGATGCCTCTAATCAATATACTGATTTGGGTAGGAGGGATCAACTCCTTGTGAAGGGTGCAAGGCACACACCACATTCACCATGATAAACTGAATAAAACATGTAACTAGGATGCACCCATACGCCCCACCTGATATAATAATATGGCCAAAACTGAAAAGGGACGCCACGAGCAATCACTCCGCCGTGGGGAAGTCATAACATCGGTGCCTCCAATGCTATGGTTATGGTACCTCCATAACTAGGTGAAACTGGTCATGCTTGTATATGGCTATAGATTATGCTAATTAAACATAAGCAGTTCAAAACAATAAAACAAATGCTGGGGAAAACAGTTGGCTGCATACGGGGAAATCCTAATAAGGAAAGAATGTCCATACTGAAAGGACGAGAATCCGTACCTCAAGTCCAGTGAATGAACAGAAGAAAGACTCCTACTTCTGGATCACTAACGCTACATGAATACACACGTGTATAAGTATCGATTCACTGATTACGTACTGGGTTTTGTGTCTCATTATAGCTGATTTGGTATGTTTTAGGTCATGGTTCACTGTTTAAAGCCTTAAACTGTGTTTATCTAGTACTCTGATTAATCTGATTAAGTATTACTGGTGTTTCATGTATTAATATACTTACTGTGTAATAATAAGTAACTTTCCAAAAATAGCAGGTTTCCAAAAATAGAAAGTTTCCAAAAATAGAAAGTTTCCAAAAATAGAAAGTTACCAAAAATAGAAAGTTACCAAAAATAGAAAGTTTCCAAAAATAGAAAGTTTCCAAAAATAGAAAGTTTCCAAAAATAGAAAGTTTCCAAAAATAGAAAGTTTCCAAAAATAGAATTTACTGCTTAAAATAGATTAGTTTCTAAAAATAGAAAGTTTCCAAAAATAGATCAGCTGCCTTAATTAAATAAGTTTCCATATATAGAAGGTTTCCATAATTAGATTAGCTGCCTGAAATAGATATATTTCCATATATAGAAGGTTTCCATAATTAGATTAGTTGCCTTATTTAATTAAGTTTCTATAAATAGAAGTTTCCATATTTAGAATTAAGCTGGTTACATAAGCTAACATATAAGTCTAAGTGCTTATAAGCTGATTTCTTAAGTCATATGATATAGTGTATAGTTTAATTATTATTTCATGTATTTTAATTAAACTATAGGTTAAGCATTTTAATTAAAGTATAACATGTTTTAATTAAAAATGAAATGAAATACTTAGGTTAAAATGTTTATTATTATTATTAATAATATAACCTAAGTCATGTCTAAATTAATTAATTATAGGCATGTTTTAAATAATTAATTAATTATAACTTATAACATAAAATACTTAGGTTAAATTAATGTCATGTTAAACTAATAATTAAAATAACCTAAGTCATGATTTAATTAATATTTCATGTTATTAATTAATTATATCCTAAGTTCATGATTCATAAAAATTAACATGTAACATAGATCATGATTTAACCAACGAACCGTGAACCGGGCATGATATCGACACCGTACCCCGAACCAAATCGGGGTTCTCCTTGGTTCCTTGCTGCCGTGGGACCCACACCACCAAACCGGGACCATACGGTCTCGGTGGTGGTTTCTAGGCCAAGCCGTGACCCCCTTGGGGCACGGTCTAGGCGTCGGCTAAACCAAACACCCGTAAAACACCCTTTTGATTTTACTTCTTAACCAAATACATGTTTATTTTATGTTTTTAAAAATAGGTTTTAAAAACATCATGTTCTTAATCAATTTTACCAAATCAAATCAAAAGAAGGAATTAAAAAGAAAGGTTAAAAAGATATACCGAATGTGTAGATAAATTAAGGATGAACAAACACTAATACTTGTACAATATCCAAGATCAAAATCAACAAGAACACCCCTCTTAGGTGTGTTATAGGTGGCGGCTACAAAAGGGAAAAGGAAGGAGAGGAGAAAACTTTTTAGGGTTTTATGTTTAATTTCTTGAAAAGTGAAAATGAATGCATCTTTCCCTTAACCCCTTGTTTAGTAAAAATGATGGGCTAGGCCCATTTCTCCTCCTTAATTTCGTGGTTCATGGGGCCCACATGGGGTAACCCAAATGTTTTTCGTGTCCCGATGTTTCGTGTTCGTTCGTGGTTAAACGTGCTCGTGTTTAAAGTGTTTCTGTTTATTCTATCGTGTAGTTTTTCGTAATCTTAACGCTCGTAATTATATTATATGTATTTACGTAATTATTATAGTTCGTATCTTAAATGGTGATCATGATTTAATTATGTTCACATGATACATTTATTAACTGTTTATCATGAGTTCGTACGTAATCGATACTTGTCATGTCATACACGTATGCACTTGCTTGATTATTAGCACATGAATGTGATCAATACTGAATAAGGTAAGTTTTAATCTAGGACGTACGATCTTAAGGGCACTATTCATGGTAAAAGCATGCGGGTTTTACAATTCTTCCCCCCTAAAAAGAATAATTCGTCCCCGAATTATAGATAACGTATCTGGAAGCGAAACATACCCGAATCAAACTGGAAAGGTATGCAAAATAACGGAAATGAAGGTGACATGGTAGAAGGGAACGTGGAACGTGACATGTCTTGAAAGGACATGGAACGTGACGTGACTGAAAGGACATATCTAATTGATGAGAAAACGGATAAAAGTCCGGATGAACTTGTCCGTTTCCAAGTGGCCTCCCTCTTGGAACGGTTCCTTCAAAAGATCCTGACAACAATGATAAATCTTGGTCCTCCTGACCTTGACTTGGAATACGAAGAAATTCTTGGTTATCAACGGAAGGTAGATCCCCTAAATTCGATCGAGGAAAAAGAGTTAACGTGCAAGGGTAACTGAAATGTTACGATGCAAGACAATCTGACTTAACTGATAATTAGAAACGATGCGCGAGACATAAAGAAACGTAGTACGTGAAAAATTTTGAACGTGATACGTGAAAAATTTTGAACGTGCTACGTGGAGATATGGCGAGTGTAGTATGAGTAAACATATCGTGATCCATGATACGTGTAACATATTTTGATCATGATATGAGGAACGTGGAATGAACATGACATGTGAGACATATCGTGATCATAGAATATAATGGCGGTAACGCCAAACGCTACAAGATGAGACATGGAATATGACGTGAAACGTCTATCTGATGATGGAGAGTTATACTAAACTTGGGTCTGGTCTCACAAGTTCTTGCAAACTTCCAGAACGAGAAAATAAATGAACGTAGAATCGTAAGTCAAAATACGATCATGAACGTGAATAGTGTCATGAACGTGAGCGCGAAAGCAAGTCGTGGAATTAGAATGAAGACGTGAAGTAAGTTAGGAGTACAATTACGAATCTTTGTCTGGCCCGATAGCTGAGGGATTGCCAAGTGATCGGATGAGCCTTGGCTGGAACATGTTTGTTCAATCTGTTGGTTCTGAAATCCGTACGGATGTAAGGATTCTGTAGACTTGATCAAACTGTTGACAATAACCAAGATAGCATCATGCTTCTTCTGAGGTTGCTGAAATCTGGTAACTAAAATCCATGGAGATCTTGTCCCTTTTCGATTCACAAATTCATATGATGAAAACATACCAGTCTGTTGGTGTCCTATCTTAGCCTGTTTGTATAACAGGTATGAAGATATGAACGTAACTGTATCCTGCTTCGTAGAAACTTGATACATAGAAGGTTGCGTAACTCTGAGTCTCTGAATCTAGACTTCTCCTAGCGTAGGATTTTATAGAACACCTAATGTAGTGTAGGGTTCTCTCCTTTACGCATAAGCTGAGTCATGGTAAGATTAACTATAGAAACCCATGTGATTCAGCGTGTCACTGTAATGAAACAGAATTGATATTGGAAAATTTTCTAGGGTAGAATTTCTCTTGTCATAGAATTTGCAACATAGTGCAGATATGGTCTTCCTGTTCTTCTCTAGGCTTAGAGGAAATCAGGTTGTCCTCAATGAAAACGCTGATGAATTTGTTTAGGAGTTCATGGAAACTCAATTTATTAAGTCCATAATGCGGTTGAAGCATTGATGCGACTAATTCAAAATCATAAATCTAGCATGACCGAGTCGTGTACGAATAGCAGTCATGGACATGTCCTGCTTTTTCACGCATCACTGTTGGCAGCATGATCGTGAGTTCGATCTTGGAAAAGTTATTAACACCATACGGTTGATTGGACATGTTTTCAATATGAGGAGGAGAATAACGGTCATGAATGGTGATTTGTTTAAGTCGACGGTAGTCGACACATAATCTCATAGTACCATCCTTCTCCTTAGGTTCTTCTGGAGTGTAAGGAACAATTTTGGAATAATCCGTTGGTTATGCGTAAAAGGACCTTAGTAGTCGTGGGTTACTGACAGCTAGAAAAGTTTAGCAATATGGCTAACAAAGCACGTGCTTGAAAAGCATAGATAATTTGTACAAATTTTCCTGATGGAAAATCAAGCTGAATGTATTCAGGAGCCTGAACATTACTGTACATAATTATGAATCATAGCATGGTGTGGTGTTCATAGTACATAATTAGGATAAAATTCATCTTGTGTCTGTCCGAGGAAATGCGTTAGCAGCTTGGATCTTATCATTAAGCTGAAGGAAAACCTTCGTATGCGTGGGAACACGAAAGGCGTCCTTCATGGTCATGAATATATGAACTATGGTGAAAGAAATGAAAGTGACATCGGCAACGTGACAGTTCTCACTGATGTGCCAATAATGGTGTTGAAATTCTTGTGGCCTGATTAATACATGGCACAACAACATAGATATACCGGGTACCCTGAATTTCTTAGAAATGTTCCATAATTAGACGTGAGTCATGTGTCTTGACTCGTGTCTTGAGAAATGTAAGCGTGACATATATCTTGACTGGTATCTTGACATGTGTCCTCAGAAAGTATACGTGAGACATGTGTCTTGACTGATGTCTTGACATGTGTCTCGAGATGTGAAACAATTAGAACTACAAATATTAGGTTAATATGCCAGAATTGGCGGATCGGTTGGACTACTGATCATTTGTATGTCTGATCACGTCCGCGGCCAGAGCCTCGGTTGCGATTTCTAGGATATTTTCTGTCATGGTAGTGGTTACTATTATCCTGTCTGTCAGTTCCATGACGGCCATTCTCATGACCGTGATTCATGTAACTATTTAGCTGAGTGGCCGGCTGGTGCCTGTTTGCACTCATATGGCTGAAATGACGGCCGAACGACGTGTGACATGTAACTATGAATTTGGGACAATGATTGATGGGAATTGTCTGATGGTGAAGCATCTTCTCGTCCAATTGCTTTGCTCCGACGCCTTGTCTTCGTCTTTCAGGATCTCCAGGTTGTGAACAGCATCAGCATCAGCATCCCGTAGCGTCTCCCAACATCAGCAGCATCAGCCTTCAGTAACATCTCCAAGCTATGAGCGGCATCGACAACCTTGTAGAATATCAGCAAGTGAACATACGCCTGAGATGATTTAGAATCGACAAGCGAATACTCGTGAAGTATTGCAAGTGGAATACACATGGATTAAGGTACATGTAATACACATGAAATACGGTACGTGGAATACACATGGAATGCACATGAAATGATCGGTATGGCCTCGATCATTTGTCATGATTTAAGGAAAGTAAACCGGTTAAACGGTTAGGAAAACCATCATGATAACCTGGCAGTATTAGCATAGACATCATTCTGGTTGCATAGAGAAACGCTAAAGTGTGGTTAAACAAAATTCAACGATGATTTGCCTGACAGCATGATCAATGGAAACCAACCATGACTATCATGAAAGCATGATTCAAGAAATCTAACAATGTCTTGCAGGACAACGTAAATAACAAAAGAGGCGTGAAACATAATCAACATGAAGATGGAATTATCATGAGGAAACATGAAACCATCTATTACGAAGAAGTGTATAACATAATCAGCATGAAACTGAAGTTAACCATGACAGTATGAATGCATACTTAACATAAAAAAAACATAATAACTTATGATGGGACATGAAAAAATTTTTATGCCAATTTAAATCATGAGAAAAAAAATTTATGCATGAAAAACAGTGTATGAATGCGTAATGTAGTTTATAAAACCTTTATATGTGCGAGGGAACGCCTATGGGTCGGTTCCAAAACAAAAGACATGGCGAGGGGACGCCTATGGGTCGGTCCCAAAGTTAAAAGTTTCGATAAAAGCACATGCGACTAAATAGGGCCAGTCCTGTACCAACCATTACTTAGTCAAAATTCCTGCAACAGATGACATATGATATAAATGCATGAATGCATGGAACATACTAATTAAAAGTCATTGTCAAAACTTAACAGAAAAAAAAATTTATGTGAAAATTATGAACTACTGGGGTCAGTCCACATCGTCACAGTTCACGAGGAACATCATGCATAGACAATGACACATAACTAAGTATGGATGACGGTTGTTCATTCCATATTAATAAGACGATACTGGTGAAAACATCATGGTGAAAACAACAAGGTGCTGAAAACGTCATGGCTAAAACAAAAAGGTGCTGCAAACATAATGGTTAAAACAACAACGCGCTGAAACATCAATACGTGGAATAACAAACGTTGGCTTAGGAAGCTCCTGGTGACTACCCACTAGTCACAGGTCGAGTTTTAGAGCCTACAGGTCGAAGCCTTGGCTCTGATACCATAATTGTAACACCCCATTTTGATAAATGGAATGTCACGCGTAATTATGGCGTGTCATCAAAGCATGCAAGATAATATGTAGTAAAACATACATGACCATAGGGAAAACCGGAATCAAACATCGGTTCCCAAACATAAGCCCAAAACATAAGAAAATAAATGAACTGAATGAAAGACTAAACAAGCATAACTATATGAAGGAAACAGGAGAAGAAGTCTATGGCAGCTTCCATCCTATGCATGTCCTCCAAATGCTCGAGTCTTGGGTACCTGCCGTTTTGGGACATGGAAAGGAAAGTAACGGCTGAGCAAAACGCTCAGTGCACGGATATACAATATAGCATGAAATAGGATAAGCATGTAACATATAACAGCGGAAGACTAAGTTCTGAGTAAACTGGTTAAGTATCAAGAAAACTGGTTTTATAGTTTGAAAAGCCTTATGTTTATCTTGTGAAAACTGTTTTAACATATATATACCATAGCCCATATAGGTCATGAAAAGGTCACGTGCATGAATACTTGGAGGGGTGACCTCATCATGCTGATTAGAGGGGATGCCTATAATCAATATACTGATTTGGGTAGGAGGGATCAACTCCTTGTGAAGGGTGCAAGGCACACACCACATTCACCATGATAAACTGAATAAAACATGTAACTAGGATGCACCCATACGCCCCACCTGATATAATAATATGGCCAAAACTGAAAAGGGACGCCACGAGCAATCACTCCGCCGTGGGGAAGTCATAACATCGGTGCCTCCAATGCTATGGTTATGGTACCTCCATAACTAGGTGAAACTGGTCATGCTTGTATATGGCTATAGATTATGCTAATTAAACATAAGCAGTTCAAAACAATAAAACAAATGCTGGGGAAAACAGTTGGCTGCATACGGGGAAATCCTAATAAGGAAAGAATGTCCATACTGAAAGGACGAGAATCCGTACCTCAAGTCCAGTGAATGAACGGAAGAAAGACTCCTACTTCTGGATCACTAACGCTACATGAATACACACGTGTATAAGTATCGATTCACTGATTACGTACTGGGTTTTGTGTCTCATTATAGCTGATTTGGTATGTTTTAGGTCATGGTTCACTGTTTAAAGCCTTAAACTGTGTTTATCTAGTACTCTGATTAATCTGATTAAGTATTACTGGTGTTTCATGTATTAATATACTTACTGTGTAATAATAAGTAACTTTCCAAAAATAGCAGGTTTCCAAAAATAGAAAGTTTCCAAAAATAGAAAGTTTCCAAAAATAGAAAGTTACCAAAAATAGAAAGTTACCAAAAATAGAAAGTTTCCAAAAATAGAAAGTTTCCAAAAATAGAAAGTTTCCAAAAATAGAAAGTTTCCAAAAATAGAAAGTTTCCAAAAATAGAATTTACTGCTTAAAATAGATTAGTTTCTAAAAATAGAAAGTTTCCAAAAATAGATCAGCTGCCTTAATTAAATAAGTTTCCATATATAGAAGGTTTCCATAATTAGATTAGCTGCCTGAAATAGATATATTTCCATATATAGAAGGTTTCCATAATTAGATTAGTTGCCTTATTTAATTAAGTTTCTATAAATAGAAGTTTCCATATTTAGAATTAAGCTGGTTACATAAGCTAACATATAAGTCTAAGTGCTTATAAGCTGATTTCTTAATTCATATGATATAGTGTATAGTTTAATTATTATTTCATGTATTTTAATTAAACTATAGGTTAAGCATTTTAATTAAAGTATAACATGTTTTAATTAAAAATGAAATGAAATACTTAGGTTAAAATGTGTATTATTATTATTAATAATATAACCTAAGTCATGTCTAAATTAATTAATTATAGGCATGTTTTAAATAATTAATTAATTATAACTTATAACATAAAATACTTAGGTTAAATTAATGTCATGTTAAACTAATAATTAAAATAACCTAAGTCATGATTTAATTAATATTTCATGTTATTAATTAATTATATCCTAAGTTCATGATTCATAAAAATTAACATGTAACATAGATCATGATTTAACCAACGAACCGTGAACCGGGCATGATATCGACACCGTACCCCGAACCAAATCGGGGTTCTCCTTGGTTCCTTGCTGCCGTGGGACCCACACCACCAAACCGGGACCATACGGTCTCGGTGGTGGTTTCTAGGCCAAGCCGTGACCCCCTTGGGGCACGGTCTAGGCGTCGGCTAAACCAAACACCCGTAAAACACCCTTTTGATTTTACTTCTTAACCAAATACATGTTTATTTTATGTTTTTAAAAATAGGTTTTAAAAACATCATGTTCTTAATCAATTTTACCAAATCAAATCAAAAGAAGGAATTAAAAAGAAAGGTTAAAAAGATATACCGAATGTGTAGATGAATTAAGGATGAACAAACACTAATACTTGTACAATATCCAAGATCAAAATCAACAAGAACACCCCTCTTAGGTGTGTTATAGGTGGCGGCTACAAAAGGGAAAAGGAAGGAGAGGAGAAAACTTTTTAGGGTTTTATGTTTAATTTCTTGAAAAGTGAAAATGAATGCATCTTTCCCTTAACCCCTTGTTTAGTAAAAATGATGGGCTAGGCCCATTTCTCCTCCTTAATTTCGTGGTTCATGGGGCCCACATGGGGTAACCCAAATGTTTTTCGTGTCCCGATGTTTCGTGTTCGTTCGTGGTTAAACGTGCTCGTGTTTAAAGTGTTTCTGTTTATTCTATCGTGTAGTTTTTCGTAATCTTAACGCTCGTAATTATATTATATGTATTTACGTAATTATTATAGTTCGTATCTTAAATGGTGATCATGATTTAATTATGTTCACATGATACATTTATTAACTGTTTATCATGAGTTCGTACGTAATCGATACTTGTCATGTCATACACGTATGCACTTGCTTGATTATTAGCACATGAATGTGATCAATACTGAATAAGGTAAGTTTTAATCTAGGACGTACGATCTTAAGGGCACTATTCATGGTAAAAGCATGCGGGTTTTACAACTCGAATCTTGTATATGTATGGTTAAGCTACATGCGTATTATTTGACACGGGTGCTACTCATTCGGTCATCTCTATTGTTTACACCAAAAATGTTAGGATATCCCCTATGCCATTAGAAAATGTCTTAAACATTTCCACGCCCTTAAGAGACTATGTACTTATAACACATGGGAACAAGAGTCTTCCCATCGAGTTTGATGATAAAATTTGCCCAATTGACGCACTTCCATTGGATATGTACGATTTTGACATGATATTAGGCATGGACTGGCTATCCAAACATCATGCCACCATTGACTGCCATTCATATCGGGTCATATTTGGTGATGTAAATGCACCAGAGTACATTTACAACGGTTTTATACCCATGATAACGCCTAAATCTAACATGTTTTTGGGAGCGTTATCCGTACTTTTGTACATGTATATTGGTTAATTATATGATACTTTTGTGCATATTTGTGCCCAATTATGTTTGCAAGTATTTGTGTAGCCAATTGTAGGAATGGAGTATAAAACAACATAAAAATGAAGAATTGTACGAGTACGAAGAATCCTAGTCAAGTTCAAGACCCGTGTACAAGTTACAAGCCTTTGAAGATCAATTTCAGGTGCAAGAATAAGTATTTCCAAGGAGCAAATAAAGATATTCAGCATGAAATTTGCCACCATCAACATACATCCAACTTGCCACTGGCAAGAGTGAAGTTGCCACCATCACATGGGAGTTGATTTGCCTCCACCATCACATGGGAGTTGATTTGCTTCCATCATGAGTGAAGTTGCCTCCAACATTTGTCTAGGTAAAAATGTGTCCACATTCATGCAAGCTCAAGAAATTCCATGCAAGATCATTCTAGACTTTCTTTCTCTCCAAGCCAAACATTAAAGTCAAGAGCCTTAACTAGCTTATAAATAAGACCCTTGGGGTCATGTAACATATATGCCTTCATATGCCTTTCACATATCTTCTCACTTTTCATATCATATCATAAATAACTCTCCCATCTTTTTCCAAACTCCCATTCCCGGATTTGAACAAGGTGGTGCTAGAAAAGTCAGTTTTTGAGTCCAATAAGCAAAGTTATTATCACGAAACTCTTAGGGATCATTACCCTAATCATTAGTAACATTTTTCCACTTTGTAAAACTCTTGATTATGACTTATAATACTTTTATTTCTGAGTTTATTTCATCATTTGTTATGAGTTGCTAAGTTTCATTCTACATTTGGTAGGATGATGTTTGTAGTATGAAGTGATGGTTGTGATTGTGACTTATGTTTAATTCAACTTCAAGCTTTCCTATGATCCATTGATATTTATGTTTCATGTGACAATTGTTGTCAAAACTTAATTTGTTGGTAAAGATTTCATAGGTCGAAAGGGTTATTTTCTATCAACAAGTCATGGCCGGTTTGTCTATGATTGGCTATCTTTTGTATTGATCATTCCTTAAGAAGTTTTGATTATCAAGAAACATAATTATAAGTGTTAGCAAATTCGTGAAATGATCGTGAATCGAATGTGTTGAAATTGGATTAAGTCTTGAATTGAGTGATTGAGTCTAATGCTTGTTTTCTTTAACCAACGTCTTGACGAAGATTTAAGCTTTTGAAAACAATAGACTGGATTATCCATCTAATTATCATATCACAAATGTTAACGTGTCATCACAATCATACCATTACGAATGCTCAAAATAGTCTTTACCAAGTATACCTTTAATCATATTATTTATCTCATCATTTTTACTTATTGTTTATTTGTCAACAATTTCTACAATCAACGATTATAGTTTCATTTTAGAATAATCATAGGTTTTCCAAATCCCCGTGAACGATCTCGATATTACCACATAAAAGCTATACACAAACGAAAGGGTTATACTTGCCCGTGCGTTTTTAGTCAATCCGGTAATTCGTGTTTACAAATTTAAAACTTGTTACCAACACCACACATCAAGTTTTTGGCACCGCTGCTGGGGATTTGATTGTGTTCTTAGTTCCAAAATCATCCTATAATCAAACCCATTGTAGTGTCCTCATTTCAAACAAACCCAAAAATCAAAAAAAAAAAAAAAAAAGTAAAAAAAATATAATTTTCTGACAGGAGAGCATTGTCGCCGGAAACACCCTCCTGCCGCCGGCAACCCTTCACAGAATCCCCTTTGTCATCCGGCAAGGAGCTCCTGCCACCGGCAAGCAACAAACAGAAGCTTAATTTCCGTCCGGCAACCCCTGTTTGCCGCCGGAAAGGTCCCAAACCATAAAAAAAATTATGTTCTTATTTTGTTTGGTTTATTTAATTTCCTATTTACTTATTTTCTTATTAGTTATATTTTGTTTGTTTTTGTTTTTATTACTTGTAATCCTTTTCAAAAGTCGTTAAAGACTTGAATGAACACACGTTCTTCCGGTCAAGAATTTCTTAGTCCATACACCGATCCCGAACGTTATATTCACCAATCTCGAAAGAAAAACCGCAAGAAACAACCCTTTGTTTCTTTTGAAAACCGAATCTCAAAAACCAAAAACCCACCATTTGATAATCTCTTAGACGCATTAGTCGTCTACAACCCATTTAACGATCTACCATTTCCAATGGCCGACGATCAATCAATGTGGGCAGCCAACCGAGTAGTAGCACCTACCCCCGAGGCTGCTATTGTTCAAGTTGAGCTTGGAGAAAACTTTACCGTGAAAGGTCATCACCTTTCAATGATCAAAGACCGCCAATTTGACGGCCGTACGCGAGCCGATCCAGATAAGCACATATCTGAATTCATAGAAATATGTTTCATGTTCCGTTATGGAGCCGACGTCGATGGAGACGCCATAAAACTCAAAATCTTCCCATCATCTCTATCCAGAGATGCAAGAGTTTGGTACAATGACTTGACGCCCGGTACCATTGAAACATGGGAACAAATGAGAACCGTTTTTGTTAGCCGTTTCTTTCCACCCGCCATGTACGAAAGACTCATGGGAGAAATCCGAGGTTTCGCCCAACTTCCACAAGAAATACTCATTGATGCGTGGAATCGAATGAAAGATCTACTTTGTACTTGTCATAGACATGGTTTACTAAAAGGAACCATCATCCAAATCTCTTATCATGGTCTCAATGAACCGACGCAAGCAATCCTTGACGCTGGTGGACTCTTTCTTTATAAGACTCCCAACGAAGAATATCAATTGCTCGAGGACCGACTTCTCTTAAAACTCGATTGGTCCAAAGATAACCGAACCAAACCTTTCAAGAAAACTATTGCTTTCGTTGAAAGTGACGAAAATTCCAAACTCATGGAGAAGATGGACGCTCTCACATCTAAATTCGACTCGCAATTCAAAACCATCAAAGACAAAATGAAGGAGATGCGAGGCGAATGTACTCTTTGCGGAGGACCACACCCATCCACGACGTGTGATGATACACCAATAAGAGAACCGCCACAAGAAGCAAACTACGCCCAAGGAGGATACCGAGGAAGTGGTTATTAGGGTAACTACTACGGTAGAAATCCCGGCATATGGCGTGAGTATCCCAAAAATGAAAATCGTAGCTCACAACCCCGTGAGAATGATAACTCCGGTCCATTAAAAGAAAAGAAACCCGAAGAGTCGACCCTAGAGAAAACATTGTTAGCTTTCATAGAATCTCAAAAATTGACAAACACCTTAATTAAGAACCAATTCTTCGATCTCAAAGCCAACGTTGAAAGAGGACAAAGACACCACACCACAACCATTAATGATCTCGAAACCAAACTCGGTCGAATCACCGATCAATTAGCCAATCGACCAAGTAGTTTTCTACCAAGCAACACTCAAACAAACCCAAAACCATCTACGGATAAACCATATCGCCCACCACCCGCCCGTAATGAACATGTGAATGCCGTATTCATAAGGAGTGGGCTGAGTTTTGATCCACCACAAAACCCGAACACCAATGCTCCCACTTTCGCCGATGAAAGTGAAGACGAGGCCGATGTGCCCGAGAAGGAAGAAACCGTTCCTCCTTCCAACCCCAAACCACACCCATTCCAACACCAACACCAAAGGCGTATGAACCAAAAATTTTATATCCTCAACGCCTACGAAAAGAAAAGATGGAGGCTCGTAATGCCAAATTCCTTAAGATGATCAAGGAAGTTAAGATCAACGTTCCACTTGTTGATATCTTAACCGGCATGCCCAATTATGAGAAATTCCTCAAAGAACTTGTGAGCAACCATAGTAAGACGGAGCAAATCTCTTCTGCTTTTCTAAATGAACAATGTTCTGCAGCCTTGCAAAGCAAACTTCCACCAAAGCTCGGAGATCCGGGAAGCTTTCTCATACCATGCACCCTAAACAATAATATCGAATGTCACGCCTTGGCCGATCTAGGCGCAAGTATCAATCTTATGCCATACTCATTATACAATAGTCTTTCAAACAATACTTTGAAACCTACGAGTATGAGTATACGTTTGGCTAACCACACCTACCAATATACCATTGGGATATCCGAGAACATGCTTGTTCAAGTTGGCAAATTCATATTTCCCGCCGACTTCTTAATCCTTGAGATGGAGGAAGACCATCAGGTCCCTCTCATTTTAGGATGACCATTCTTGCACACCGCCGATGCTATCATTCGTGTGAAGAATAAAGAACTCAACCTTGGAGTTGGTGATGATCGAGTCACATTCTTAGTAGATAAAGCTATGAAACATTCTCACTCCAATGATGACACATGCTTCCGCGTGGATGTTATCGATGAAGTAACGGAAGAAGAGTTGGACGCATTGCTTGATGACAACGCACCATTCCAAACAACTTCGGAAAATATTAGCGATATCGATTGTGATCGTGAATTCGAAGAATTCATGGCCCTTGATTCCGAAGTAACTCTCGAAGAAGAGGAAAACAAGCCGTTTGAAGTTTTGCCTTCGAAATCGAACTTTATAATTCACAAATCTATTCATGATCCACCGACGGATCTCTAGTTGAAACCTATTCCTGAACATCTCGAGTACGCTTATCTAGAGAAGGACTCACTCTTTCCGGTGATTATCTCAGCCAAGCTCGAGGAAGATGAGAAGGAACGTCTCATTTCTATACTCAAAAACCACAAAGAAGCATTTGCATGGAAAACATCCGATATACTAGGTATTAGCCCATATTTTTGCAAACACAAGATCAATCTCGAAGACGATGCCAAACTCGTTGTTGAAAGGCAACGTTGACTTAACCCAAACATGAAGGAGATAGTAAAAGCCGAAATCATCAAACTCCTTGAGGCAGGAATCATCTATGCCATAGAGGATAGTCCTTGTGTTAGTCCTATTCATTGCGTTCCAAAAAGGAGGAATGACTGTTGTGACCAACAAAAATAACGAACTTGTTCCTACAAGAACCGTTACCGGTTGGCGTGTGTGTATTGATTACCGCAAATTGAACGATGCCACACGAAAAGATCATTTTCCTCTACCATTCATGGACCAAATGTTGGAAAGACTAGCGGGGAAAAAATTCTTTTGTTTTCTCGATGGATTTTTCGGATATTTTCAAATACCTATCGAACCATCCGATCAAGACAAGACCACTTTTACGTGTCCTTTTGGAATGTTCGCTTATAAGCGTATGACTTTTGGTCTTTGCAATGCACCTGCGACTTTTCAAAGGTGTATGATCGCAATCTTTCAAGACATGATCAAAGTATCCATGGAAGTTTTCATGGATGATTTCTCAGTCTTCGGAAACTCATTCGAGTCTTGCCTTTTTAACCTAGAGCGCATGCTCATCCGATGCAAACAAGCTCATCTCGTGCTCAATTGGGAGAAATGTCACTTCATGGTGACTTAAGGAATTGTGCTTGGACACAAAGTCTCCGGAGCCAGATTGGAAGTGGACAAGGCCAAGATCAAAGTGATATCCAAATTACCACCACCCACTAACGTTAAAGTCGTTAGAAGTTTTCTAGGTCAGGCGGGATTCTACCACCGATTCATAAAAGACTTTTCCAAAATCGCTATACCGATGACCAAACTCCTTTAAAAAGACATAGTCTTTGATTTCAATGAAGAATGCATAAAGGCATTTGACAAGCTTAAAGACAAGCTAACAGATGCACCGATCATGGCTTCACCGGATTGGTCGCGACCGTTTGAACTTATGTGTGATGCAAGCGATTTTGTTGTAGGAGCCGTATTAGGACAACGCGAAGGAAAACATTTCCGTCCTATACACTTTGCAAGCAAAACTCTAAATAGCGCGCAGCTCAACTACACAATCATCGAGAAAGAACTACTTGCCATAGTCTTTGCTCTCGACAAATTCCGATCCTATCTCGTGTTGTCGAAAATGATTGTATTCACCGATCATTCCGCGTTGAAATATCAATTCTCAAAACAAGATGCTAAGCCGCGTCTTATTAGATGGATTTTACTACTCTAAGAATTTGACATCGAAATCCAAAACAAGAAAGGAGCTGAAAATGTCGCAACTGATCATTTGTCACGACTTGAAAATCTAAACATGGAAGAGTTAAGGGATGAAGATATCGACGATTATTTTCCCGATGAAACTCTTATGAAAATCTCTACGGACGAATCTCCGTGGTTTGCAGATTTTGCAAATTACCTCGTTGGAAGAATTCTAAGAAAAGGTTTAACCTATCACCAACGATGTAAATTCTTTTCCGACCTAAAACACTATTTCTGGGAAGATCCTACCTTTTCAAGGTATGCCCCGATGGCATGATTAGGAGATGTGTTTACGACACGGAAACAAGAAAGATCCTTGATGAATGTCATCATGGCCCTACTGGGGGACATTATGGTCCTTCAACCACCGCGAAAAAGGTCTTCGATGCTGGTTTTTATTGGTCAACAATTTTTAAAGAGGCATATACTCTAGTCTAAAATTGTGATGCTTGCCAACGTACTGGTAGCCTCTCACGAAGAGACGAAATGCCTCAAAACAACATCCAAGTTAGCAAAATATTTGACGTATGGGGAATTGATTTCATGGGACCCTTTCCCAAATCCCATAAGTTCGAATATATCTTAGTCGCTGTTGATTACTTGTCCAAATGGGCCGAAGCTGAAGCTTTACCCACGAACGATTCACGAGCCGTAATCAACTTTATGAAAAAACTTTTCTCTTGCTATGGAATGCCGAAAGCTTTAATTAGTGATCGAGGTTCCCATTTTTGTAACAAACAAATGGAGAGAATCTTAAAGCGTTATGGAGTCACCCATCGCTTTGCAACCGCGTATCATCCACAAACGAGTGGACAAGTTGAAAATACTAATAGATCCTTAAAACGAATACTCAAAAAAACGGTTAAGGACAATCCTTCCGTTTGGTCAAGGAAACTTGACGACGCTCTATGGGCTTTCCGAACAGCTTATAAGACACCAATTGGCACAACACCTTATCGTTTATTGTACGGTAAAACGTGCCATTTGCCCTTCAAAATCGAGCACCGTGCTTATTGGGCATTGAGAAGCTGTAATCCTGATCTCAAAATCACTAGAGAAAACCGATTCTTGCAACTGCATGAACTTGATGAATTAAGACTCCAAGCTTATGAGAATTTGAAATTGTACAAAGCACGTACCAAAGCTTATCACGACAAGAAACTTCGAATCCGAAAAGAATTCAAGAAAGGAGATAAAGTTCTCTTGTTTAATATGCGCTATAAATTCAAAGCCCCCAAGCTTAAACAAAAGTGGTACGGTCCTTTTATAGTAAAACCACCCGTCCGGTTATGTTGAATTGTATGACAAGAGTGGAGGAAGCTTCATTGTTAATGGACATCGTGTTAAACTATACCATGAGGAGTGGAGTGAACATTTTTCGCTCAAAGAAAATAAAGAAAACTACAAAGAAATACGAGTCCGGCTGATGACTCAATAATAAAAAATAAGCGCTTCTCGGGGGCAACCCGTGTGTTTTTAATTTTAAATTTTTAAGTGTGATTTTCCTTTTTAAAATAAATTCATGCTTACACCCTACAAATTTTAACCAATGTTTTGCTCAAGTGTGAGGGGGTGTAGCATGTGTCGCTTTTATAAAAACCTATAAAAACCCAAAAATAGAGTGTTTTTCCGTATTTTTATGTGTTTTATCTTTTTTGTAGGTACCGCAAGTTGAAGGCGAAAAGACACAACTCTTGTATGATGCATGATATGCCCGTGATTCTGGTTTTTCTCTTATTCCCTTGCTTTTGTTCAGTTTTATCACATTGAGGACAATGCTAAACTTAAGTGTGAGGGGGTTGTAGGGAAATCGAGAAAAAGATGCTTAATTGCCATATTTTTGGGCTATTTTAAAACTTTTGTTCTTGTTTTGCCCTCGTAAATAAAACGTTTCAAGCAATGTATATAAATAATTAAGAAGTTATCCAATTGGTAATTTTTGAAAATTTGAGATGTATTTTTGTGTCGAAATTACCCAAGTCAAAGTCTCATATAATAGTAGAAGAAAAATCCAAAAAAAAAATTAGGAGAAAGTTGCAAGTTCCATGTTTGTCAATACAACATGAACTTTGAAAGTATGTTGATCCATGGCAAGGAGTTTTAGCTAAGAAAAAAATATATATAAGAAAAAAAAAGAGAAAAAGAAAGAAAAAAGTCAAAAAGACAAATAAATAGCCAATGAGCTATAATGTTATGAAGTTGAAGGAAGAAGAAGAAATAAAAGGTATCGATTAGCCAATGTGCTAAGTCGTGATACATGTTGCTTCAATTTATATGTTATTAGTGTAGTATAGTTAGAAATAAAAGACTTTCTAGATTTTTATGGGTATTGACTTTATATCTCAATTTTTCAACCTTAAAAACTTAAGACGATGAGTTTTCTTGTACTTGTACTTGGTAGACATGCATCGAATTTTTTTAAAGATACATGTACCTTTGGATTTAATTTTCTTTTCTTCTTGCTTGAGGGCAAGCAAAACTTAAGTGTGAGGGGAATTGATAACGCCTAAATCCAACATGTTTTTGGGAGCGTTATCCGTACTTTTGTACATGTATATTGGTTAATTATATGATACTTTTGTGCATATGTGTGCCCAATTGTGTTTGCAAGTCTTTGTGTAGCCAATTGCAGAATGGAGTATAAAACAACATAAAAATGAAGAATTGTACGAGTACGAAGAATCCTAGTCAAGTTCAAGACCCGTGTACAAGTTACAAGCCTTTGAAGATCAATTTCGGGTGCAAGAACAAGTATTTCCAAGGAGCAAATAAAGATATTCAGCATGAAAGTTGCCACCATCAACATACATCCAACTTGCCACTGGCAAGAGTGAAGTTGCAACCATCACATGGGAGTTGATTTGCCTCCATCATGAGTGAAGTTGCCTCCAACATTTGTCTAGGCAAAAATGTGTCCACATTCATGCAAGCTCAAGGAATTCCATGCAAGATCATTCTAGACATTCTTTCTCTCCAAGCCAAACATTGAAGTGTAGAGCCTTAACTAGCTTATAAATAAGACCCTTGGGGTCATGTAACATATATGCCTTCATATGCCTTTCACATATCTTTTCACTTTTCATATCATCTCATAAATAACTCTCTCATCTTTGTCCAAACTCCCATTCCCGGATTTGAACAAGGTGGTGCTAGAAAAGTCAGTTTTTGAGTCCAATAAGCAAAGTTATCATCACGAAACTCTTAGGGATCATTACCCTAATCATTAGTAACATTTTTCCACTTTGTAAGACTCTTGATTATGACTTATAATACTTTTGTTTCTGAGTTTATTTCATCATTTGTTATGAGTAGCTAAGTTTCATTCTACACTTGGTAGGATGATGTTTGTAGTATGAAGTGATGGTTGTGATTGTGATTTATGTTTAATTCAATGTCAAGCTTTCCTATGATCCATTGATATTTATGTTTTATGTGACAATTGTTATCAAAACTTAATTTGTTGGTAAAGATTTCATAGGTCAAAAAGGTTATTTCTATCAACAAGTTATAGCCGGTTTGTCTATGATTGGCTATCTTTTGTATTGATCATTTCTTAAGAAGTTTTGATTATCAAGAAACATAATTATAAGTGTTAGCAAATTCGTGAAACGACCGTGAATCAAATGTGTTGAAATTGGATTAAGTCTTGAATTGAGTGATTGAGTCTAATGCTTGTTTTCTTTAACCAAGGTCTTGACGAAGATTAAAGCTTTTGAGAACAATAGATTGGATTATCCATCTAATTATCATAATCACGAATGCTAACGTGTCATCACAATCATACCATTACGAGTGCTCAAACTAGTCTTTACCAAGTGTACCTTTAATCATATTATTTATCTCATCATTTTTACTTATTGTTTGTTTGTCAAAAGTTCTACAATCAACGATTATAGTTTCATTTTAGAATAATCATAAGTTTTCCAAATCCCCGTGAACGATCTCGGTATTACCACATAAAAGCTATAAATAAACGAAAGGGTTATACATGCCCGTGCTTTTTTGTCAATCCGGTAATTCGTGTTTATAAATTTAAAACTTGTTACCAACACCACGTATCAACCCGGAAGGTCTGTACAAATAATTTCAACATTACAAGCACGTGCATTACTGTCACATGGTTGCGAGGGCTACCTAGCTATTGTTCATGATATGGAGGCTGAATCTCCATCTATCCAGAATTAGCCAATCGTTTCAGAATTCCCAGACGTGTTTCCAGAGGAACTTCCGGGCATACCACCTGCTCGTGAAGTGGAATTTAATATTGAGCTCATCCCAGGAGCTGAGCCAATTTCCAAGGCTCCTTATCGCATGGCTCCCATAGAGCTGAAGGAGTTAAAGGAACAACTTCAGGAACTTTTGGAACGAGGTTTCATCCGCCCTAGTGCATCTCCATGGGGAGCACCAGTCTTATTCGTAAAGAAGAAGGACGGCAGTATGTGTCTCTGCATTGATTATCGTGAGCTTAATAAGATCACCATCAGGAATCAATATCCTTTGCCACGCATTGAGGATCTGTTTGACCAACTCTAAGGGGCCAAACATTTCTCCAAGATTGATCTGAGGTAGGGCTATCATCAGTTACGGGTTAAAGAGCAGGACATCGCCAAGACTGATTTCCGTACACGTTATGGACCCTACGAATTTGTAGTCATGCCATTTGGCCTTATGAATGCTCCAGCTGTTTTCATGGATTTGATGAACCGTATCTTTCATGAGTTTCTGGAAAAATTCGTCATTGTCTTCATTGACGATATTCTGATTTTCTCTAAGTCAAAGGAGGAACACAAAGAGCATCTTCGTACCATATTACAGATACTTCACAAGAAGCAGCTGTATGCCAAGTTCTCCAAATGCGAATTCTGGTTGGACAAGGTGGCGTTCCAAGGCCACATAGTATCCGCGGAGGGAATAACCATGAATTCAGCAAAGGTTGAGGCTATTACCAAATGGCCAAGACCGACATCAACAATTGAAGTTCGCAGTTTTCTAGGCTTAGGTGGTTACTACCGTAGGTTCGTAGAGAACTTTCCCGATTAGCACTGCCATTGACCAAACTGATGCGGAAAGGGGAGAAATTTGTCTGGACTGAAGAAAGAGAGAAGAGCTTTAAAGACCTAAAGCAGATGCTGGTATTTGCACCGATTCTTACTCTCCCATCTGGTACAGGTGGATTTCAAATCTACAGTGATGCTTCAGGGAAGGGACTGGTTGTGTTCTCATGCAACATGGGAAAGTGATTGCTTACGCGTCACGACAGCTTAAGCCTTATGAGGAGAATTACCCTACGCATGACTTAGAACTTACATCAGTCGTGTTTGCACTGAAGATATGGAGGCAGTACTTGTATGGCGAATCATGTGACATTTTCACAGATCACAAGAGTCTGAAATACATCTTCACTCAACATGAATTGAACATGAGGCAGAGAAGGTGGTTAGAGCTGTTGAAGGATTATGACATTAATCTGTAGTATCATCCCGGCAAGCTGAATGTAGTGGCATATGCTCTTAGTAGAAAGTCGGGTATGATCAACGGCATTAAAATAGAGGAAGAGATTATACGAGACTTGGAGCGACTAGACATTGAGATCATGGTACATGGACAACATGGGTACTGGGCTAATATTCGAGTGGAACCTGAATTACTCTCTAGGATCAAGGAAGCTCAGAAGGATGATGGTGAAATTTGGGCAATCATTCAGAACTTAGAGCAGCAGACGGAGTTTCGATTGGATGACGACGGCATCTTATGGCAGGGCACTAGACTTTGTGTTCCTGATGATCTTACACACAGGGAAGCGTTATTAGCTGAAGCTCATAGCTCCCTATTCTCCATTCATCCTGGTTCAACCAAGATGTACCACTACATCAAGCAATACTTTTGGTGGAGTGGTATGAAACAGGATGTTGCTACTTATGTCTCCAAATGTCTTACTTGTCAGCAGGTTAAGATCGAGCATCAGCGGTCTAGTGGTCTACTACAACCATTAGACATTCCAGAGTGGAAGTGGGACAAGATCACCATGGATTTGTTACCGGTCTTCCGCAAACCAAGAGGAAGCATGATGCAATTTGGGTTATCGTTGATCGACTTACTAAGTCAGTGTGGAAACCTTAGTTTCCTCAAATCTTTTAGCTACTAGGAACGATTCCCAATCACTTGATTGAATCAAGGCGGAATAGAATCAAAACCGTTAAACAAGGTGTTTGGGCACAAAGAACACATGATTTACTCAATTGGATTGCTCATTATATTAATAACAAACAATCACTAGGTGTGTACACATTTAATCCCACACCTAGTCGACACACGCTTTAGGTTTACGTTGTGAATGAAAGTTATCAAAAACCTATGACCCTTGGTTCCTTTTATAGTGTAAGGATTAGGGTTTTATAAGAGATACGACCAAATAAACATGTGTATCTTCTATTTAAATAAAGTAATACAGAATATTCAAAAATAATACTCTGAATACTTATCCTAAATAGATTTCCAACAGCGTTTGACTTCTGTCAGCGTTTCGTTAACACTTGTCAGCGCCTAAACACAATGTGTCAGCGTTGAAACAAATGCCTTCATGTTTTCTTCGTTTTGAGTTTTTGCCACATCAACTTTTTTTGTTGGGAATTATTTTTTAAGTGTCAAGTACCGTTAGTGTAATTTAAGTACTGTTAGTATTATGCAAGTACCGTTAGTGTTAACGCGGTACATAGTAAGTACTGCTACTTATAAAGTAAGTACTGCTATATTGATTAGGACGAATATATCTTTGTATAAGATATGTCATAGTTATAGTTAGAGTATATCATATGTGATATACTTAAATAGTTAGAATATTGATAATATATCGTCTGTGATATAGTTATCTTTATAGAATATTTTAAGGTTTCTAGGGTTCCTTACTCTATAAAAGGAACATAGGTACAATGTGTAAAACCCGCATGCTTTTACCATGAATAGTACCCTTAAGATCGTACGTACTAGATTGAAACTTTCCTATTATAGCATGATTACGTTTACGTGTTAGGATTTTACGTATTACGTATGTGTTAGAACACGATAAGTATTAATTACGCACGAACACGCAATAATTATTTAACAATAATTAATCACGAACATGCGATCATGAAATCATGAACGTAATTAAATCACGAACTAATATTAATTACGTATATATATATTTATTACGAGCGCGAATAAACATATTAGGTCACGGTTAATATTTAACGAGAACACATAAAACACGAACACAAATAAACACGAACGAACACTTGAATAACGAGACACTGAAACGGTACGGGTACCCCATGTGGGGCCCCCTACCCGCGGCTACACAAACACCATGGGCCAAGCCCATCAAATTTTACAATGAAAGGGGGGTTAAGGTAAAACTTGTTTTCATTTTTCACTTTACAGTAAAAACATTAAAAGCCTAAAAAGTTTTCCTCCTTTCTCCTTCTTGTCCTTCTTGGCCGCCGCATACAACACAAGAAAAAGGGGGTGTTCGTTTGATTTTGATCTTGAATCTTGTACGTGTGTTCGTGTGTGTTCATCCTCGTTAGATCCACGCATTCGGTATACCTTTTTAATCCTTTTTCTTTTTGATTTGATTTAATAAAATTAAATAAGAACATGACGTTTTTAAAAACCTAATTAAAAACATATATCAAACATGTAAATGGTTATTGGGTAAAACAAAAAGGAGGTTTTTAGGGGTGTTTATTTGGCCGGCGCCTAAACCGAACCCCAAGGGGGAAACCCTGAGGTGGTTCGGTTGGGTGGTGTGGGTCCCACGGCAGCAGCAACAAGGGGGAAACCCTGAGGTGGTTCGGGGTATTGAGTTGATTTCGAGTCCGGTTCATGGTTACTAGTCACGATCCGGTTCATGGTTTATGTTAATGTGATGTTTTAATAACCATATGTTAAAATTAAATTAATAATTATATGACATGGTTAATTTAATAAAACATGACTTAGGTTATAATTTAATTATTAGATCATGGAATTATTAACCTAAGTATTTATATTTTTCTAGACTTATAATTAATTAATTATTTAAAAACCATGGTTATAATTAATTAATTAACATGACTTAGGTTATATTATTAATAAATAATAATACATGTTTTAACCTAAGTATTTAACTTTATTTAATTAAAAACATGATATATTTAATTAAATACTTTTAACCTATAGTTTATTTAAATTACATGTAATAATTAATAAACTATACATTATATCATTATGACTTAGAATAATAATCAGAAAACACTTAAGCTTATATACTTAGCTTATTTAACCAGCTTATATCTAATTATGGAAACTTTCTATTTTTAGAAACTTATTTAATTAAGACAACTAATCTATTTATGGAAACTTTCTATTTTTAGAAACTTATTAATTCAGGCAGCTAATCTATTTATGGAAACTTTCTATTTTTAGAAACTTATTTAATTAAGGCAGCTAATCTATTTATGGAAACTTTATACTTTTAGAAACTTCTCTATTTTAAGCAGCAATTCTATTTTTGGATACTTTCTATTTTTTGGAAACTTTCTATTTTTGGTAACTTTCTATTTTTGGAAACTTTCTATTTTAGGAAACCTGCTATTTTTTAGAAAGTTACTTATTATTACACAGTAAGTATAATAATACATGAAATACCATAAATACTTAATCAGAATATAAGATAAACACAGTTTAAGGCTTAAAACAGTAAAACATGATATGAACATATAAAATAAGCTAAGACATGATATAAAACCAGTTACGTATTTAGTAATCAGATACTTATTCACGTATGTATTTATGTAGCATTAGTGATACCGAGTAGGATTCTCCTCAGTTCGTCTTCTTCGTTCACTGGACATAAGGTACGGATTCCCGTCCTTTCAGTATGGACATTCTTTCCTTATTAGGATTCCCCGTATGCAACCAAATGTTTTCCCATAGTATAAGTTTATATGTTTGACTTGCTTATGTTTAATTTAGAATACCTATAGCCATATACATGCATGACCAGTTTCACCTAGTTATGGAGGTTCCATAACCATAACATTAGAGGCACTGATGTTATGACTTCACCACCGCGGAGTGATTGCTCATGGCGTCCCTTCAGTTTTTGGCCATATATTATATTTATCATGTGGGGCGTATGGGTGCATCCTAGTTACATGTTTTTCAGCAGATTACTCAGTGTGAATGTAGTGTGTGCCTTGCATCCTTCACAAGGATCTAATCCCTCCTACCCAAAACCAGTATATTAAATTAGAGGCAGCCCCTCTAATTTGCATGATGAGGTCACCCCTCCAAGTATTCATGCACGGTGGATTTTCATGACCTATATTGGCTAATGGTAGAATATGCTAAACAGTTTTTATAAGATAAACATAAGGCTTTTCAAACTATAAAACCAGTTTTACCAAGACTTAACCAAGTTATTTGGGACTTAGTTTCTTCCGCTGTTATATGTTATATGCTTATCCTATTCATGCTTTATTGTACATCCGTGCACTGAGCGTATTGCTCAGCCGTTTTCCTTTTCTATGTTCCCAAAACGGTAGGTACTCAGGGACGCTCGTAGACTTTAAGCGTACGTGCATATGGACTGGAAGCTTTCTAGCCTTTCTTTACTTTATGCATTATCTTTACATTGATACTCTTGCTATGGACATTGTTTAGTCCTTTCCTTTATAGTACTTATGTTTGTGTGTGATGAGCTTTACTTTTGGACTACCGATGTTTGATTCCGGTATTTTCCTTTTATGGTCATGTAATGTTTAGACATTTTTCCTTGTATGCTTTGATGACACGCCATAATTACGCGTGACATTCCATTATCAAAATGGGGTGTTACAATTATGGTATCAGAGCCAAGGCTTCGACCTGTAGGCTCTCAAAATATGACCTGTGATTAGTGGGTAGTCACAATGGTCTTCCTAGAACTGACAGTCGTTTTCATGCATTCATCATTTTTATGCATACATATATATGTCATTGTCGCAGGTTTATGACTAAGTAATGGTTGGTACAGGACTGGCCCTATTTAGTCGCATGTGTTTTATCGAAACTTTTGAATTTGGGACCGACCCATAGGCGTCCCCTCGCCATGTCTTTTATTTTGGGTGAATTGACCATAGGCATTCACTCTCGAGCATACAAAAGTTTTCATAAAACTGCATTATGCATTCATACACAAAAATTTTCTTGCATAAAATTTTTCTCTTGAATTTTGGTATAAATTGTTTTTTCATGTATATATATTTTATGTTTTGATCTGTTTAATCATATGTTTTATGTTATACTGTCATATGGTTCTCACACGCGAACAGGAACAACTCAATGCTGCAATCCAAGCTGCAAAGCAAGCTTTGCTTCCTCAACTGAGGAACGACATCAGGGCTGAGGTTCAAGCTGCCAACAATCAGCAGCATAACCAGGTACCTCATCCTCCTCCTCCAGTGACATTAGCAGTTTGGCTGGAGAGATTCAACAAGCTCCGTCCTCGAGCTTTTGAGAAGACAGATAGCCCCAGTGATTCTGAAAGCTGGTTGGCTCACATCGAGAAGATTTTCAATGCTATGGGTTGTGACCCCGCGTACAAGGCAAGGTTGGCATGCTATCGGTTCGAAGGCGATGTGCTAAATTGGTGGTTAGCGTTGATGCAGTTTGAGGGAGGTGACGAGTGGGTTGCTGGTTTGACTTGGGCTCAGTTCAAGGACAGGGTGATGGAGCAGTTCTTTCCCAAGGCTGAGCAAGACAAGCTCAAGAAGGAGTACCATGGGATCCGACAGAGAGCTGGGGAGAATAGCAACGAGTTTATGCAGCGCTTTCTTTGCTTTGCTGGTTTCCTTGGTGCAGCAGCAGGTACTCCTGAAGAGCAGGCACACCACTTTAGGTAGGCTCTTCGCACATCGGTCGCAAACAATCTGGTGTGTGCTACGTTCAACACTATAGCACAAGTGGCCGATGCAGCACGTAAGCTGGAGATGCTGCACGAGAGAGATGAGTTCGGGGAAGCTGAGAGACCCGACAAGAGGTAAGCATTCGTATTTAAGCGGTGATCAATTTGTATTCTTCCATATATGTCAATTATTCATCTCTTTAAAATGTATCTTCTAGACAGAAAACTGGGGACCGGTCTCAGCCGGCTACTCAGCAGCAGCCTCATCAGCCCAAGGGAAACGGTCAGACTAACGACCGTTCTGCTACGGATAGGCGTGGTGGTAATGATAATTACCGTCACAATGCTGGACACTCTAACAACAGCAAGTCCTAATACTTACGCATTTTCTTATGATTTCATGTTATAACTCATATTCTGACACTTTAGCAAAACTTCTACCATGAACCATGGAAACGGTAGGGATCAGAACCAGAGAGGTTCACAACCTAGCCGTCCAGCTATCACTAGTATTCAATCTTAAGATTATCCGCATTGTCCTTTGTACTCTATTGTCATGTCTCATGTAAAATGTTTTATCAGGTTCCCAGCCAGCCAGAGCACCTGCTGGAGGATATACTCATCCTTTTTGCTCTACTTGCCACCGTAGGCACCTAGGGCCATGTCGTCGTAACACTGACGCATGCTTCAAGTGTGGTCTTCCTGGCCATATCATGAAGGATTGCCGTAAGGGCGAGATGGAGGGCACATCGGGACATGCTGATTCTAAGCCGCCTCCTAACACCGGGCGTGTCTACACGACATCTCGAGACCAGTCCAACAAGTCTAGAGGTACCATCATTGGAACCTTGTATATGTATGGTCAAGCTGCGTGTGTTCTTTTCGATACGGGTGCTACTCACTCGGTCATTTCTACTGCTTATGCTAAGAACATTAGGATGCTCCCCATGCCACTAGAGAATAGGCTTACTATTTCCACGCCTTTGAGGGACTCTGTATTAATCACCCATGTATACAAGAGTCTTCCCCTAGAATTTGACGATAAGGTTCGACCTGTTGACGCACTTCCGCTGGACATGAATGACTTCGACATGATTTTGGGCATGGATTGGCTATCCAAGCATCATGCTACCATAAATTGCCATTCATATCAAGTTATCTTCGGTGATGTTAATGCACCAGAGTACATTCATAACGGGTTCGTACCCGGACGGTCTGTACAAATAATATCTACCCTGCAAGCGCGTGCACTACTATCACATGGCTACGAGGGTTATCTAGCTACGGTTCATGACATGGATGCTGAATCTCCATCAATTCAGGATCAACCAATAGTGTCGGAATTCCAAGATGTATTTCCAGCGGAACTTTCGGGCATACCACCTGCACGAGAAGTGGAATTCAATATCGAGCTTATTCCAGGAGCTGAACCAATCTCGAAGGCTCCTTATCGCATGGCTCCCATAGAGCTGAAGGAGCTGAAGGATCAACTGCAAGAACTTCTAGAACGAGGTTTCATTCGACCGAGCGCATCTCCATGGGGCGCACCGGTCTTATTTGTTAAGAAGAAGGACGGCAGTATGCGTCTTTGCAAAGACTATCGTGAGCTCAACAAGATTACTATCCGGAATAGGTATCCACTGCCGCGTATAGACGATCTGTTTGACCAACTCCAAGGGGCCAAACACTTCTCCAAGATTGATCTTAGGTCAGGCTACCATCAGCTACGGGTTAAGGAGCAGGACATCGCCAAGACTGCTTTTCGTACCCGCTATGGCCACTACGAGTTTGTAGTTATGCCATTTGGCCTGACAAATGCTCCAGCAATGTTCATGGATTTGATGAACAGAATCTTCCATGAATTTCTGGACAAGTTCGTCATTGTCTTCATCGATGACATCCTGATTTTCTCAAAGTCCAAGGAGGAACACGAAGACCATCTTCGTATAGTACTACAGATTCTTCGCCAGAAGCAGCTGTATGCTAAATTCGCCAACTGTGAGTTCTGGTTAGACAAGGTGGCATTCTTAGGTCACATTGTATCAGCAGAAGGAATCACTATGGATCCAGCGAAGGTTGAGGCCATTACTAAGTGACCGAGGCCGACATCAGCGACGGAAGTCCGCAGTTTCTTAGGCTTAGCTGGCTATTACCGTAGGTTCGTGGAGAACTTTTCCCGCTTACTACCATTGACCAAACTGATGCGGAAAGGGGAGAAATTCGTCTGGACTGAAGAACGAGAGAAGAGCTTTTAAGACCTGAAGCAGAAGCTAGTATCTGCACCTATTCTTACTCTCTCATCTGGTACGGGTGGATTTCAAATCTACAGCGATGCATCGGGGAAGGGACTTGGCTGTGTTCTCATGCAACATGGGAATGTGATCGCGTACACTTCACGGCAGCTTAAGCCTTATGAAGAAAATTACCCTACGCATGACTTGGAACTTGCTGCAGTCGTGTTTGCATTGAAGATATGGAGGCACTACTTATATGTAGAATCATGTGATATTTTCACGGACCACAAGAGCTTGAAGTATATCTTCACTCAACGTGAATTGAACATGAGGCAGAGGAGATGGTTAGAGCTGTTGAAGGATTATGACATTAATCTACAGTATCATCCCGGAAAAGAAAATGTAGTAGCAGATGCTCTTAGCAGGAAGTCCAGAATGATCAACGGTATTAAAATTGAGGAGGAAATCATAAGAGACTTGGAGCGACTAGACATCAAGATCATGGTACGTGGACAACACGGTTACTGGGCTAATCTTAGAGTAGAACCCGAGTTACTCTATAAGATCAAGGAAGCTCAGAAAGATGATGGAGAAATCTGGGCGATAGTACATAATTTGGAGAAACAGACGGAATTCAGAGTAGATGCAGATGGTATCGTATGGCAGGGACGAGACTTTGTGTTCCTGATGAACAAGAACTCCGGGAAGCCTTGTTAGCTGAAGCTCATAGCTCCCCATTCTCTATACATCCTGGTTCGACTAAGATGTACCATGACATCAAGCAATACTTTTGGTGGAGTGGTATGAAACAGGATGTGGCCACTTACTTCTCCAAATGTCTTACCTGACAGCAGGTTAAGATCGAGCATCAGCGATCTCGCGGTCTCCTTCAACCGTTAGATATTCCAGAGTGGAAGTGGGACAAAATCACCAAGGATTTTGTTACCGGTCTTTCGCCTACCAAGAGGAAGCACGATGCAATTTGGGTTATCGTAGATCAACTTACCAAATCAGCTCATTTCTTACCGATCCGCAAGGAAGATCCGGTAAGTAAACTCGCCGATACGTATAGAAGAGAGATCATGAGACTCCACGGTGCTCCATCCAGCATCGTCTCAGACAGAGATCCTCGTTTCAATTCGCGATTTTGGAAGAGTCTGCAGAAAGCTTGGGGTACACAACTTAAGCTTAGCACGGCTTTTCACCCTCAGACGGACGGACAGTAGGAGCGAACGATTCAGACATTGGAAGACATGTTGAGGTCATGTGCGTTGGAATGGATGGGTGATTGGGACGATTACATCTGTTTGGTGGAGTTTGCATACAACAAAAATTGGCACGCAAGTATCAAGTGTGATCCTTTCGAGATGTTGTATGGCAGAAAGTGTCGCGCCCCAATCTGCTGGGATCAGGTTGGCGAGCGAACACTTGAAGGACCAGAAATCATAGAGATGACCAATGAAAGGATCGTAGTAGCTAAGCAGAAACTTCAGGAAGCACGGTTACGTCAGAAGAGTTACGCTGATAAGCATCGTAGGGACATACATTTTAACGTAGGAGATCACGTCTTCCTTAAGGTTTCGCCGGCACGTGGTGTTAGACGCTTCGGGATTAAAGGGAAGCTCACTCCGCAGCGTTCACATGTACACAATGTGTTTCATGTGTCCTTACTCAGAGGGTACCAGTATCATCCCCTTCACATGGTTCAGTATCCATTGGAACATATACGTGAAGATCTCACTTTTATAAAAGAACCCGAACGAGTTCTTGACAGACAAGAACGAGTCATGAGAAGGAAGACGATTCCATTCGTCAAAATCCTTTGGAGGGATCATACCGAGCGGGAAGCCACTTGGGAAACAGAGGGGTCTATCCGGGCTTCTTACCCTCATTTCATATTTTGAATTCGGGTATGTTCTTCTTTTCCAGTTTACTTTATCTATAATTTGGGGACGAATTATTCTTTTAAGGGGGAAGAGTTGTAAAACCCGCATGCTTTTACCATTAATAGTACCCTTAAGATAGTACGTACTAGATTAAAACTTTCCTATTATAGCATGATTACGTTTACGTGTTAGGATTTTACGTATTACGTACGTGTTAGAACAAGATAAGTATTTATTACGCACGAACATGCAATAATTATTTAACAATAATTAATCACGAACATGCGATCATGAAATCATGAACGTAATTAAATCACGAACTAATATTAAATACGTATATATATTAATTACGAGCGCGAATAAACATATTAGGTCACGGTTAATATTTAACGAGAACACATAAAACACGAACACAAATAAACACGAACGAACACTTAAATAACGAGACACGGAAAACGGTACGGGTACCCCATGTGGGGCCCCCTACCCGTGGCTACACCAACACCATGGGCCAAGCCCATCAAATTTTACAATGAAAGGGGGGTTAAGGTAAAACTTGTTTTCATTTTTGACTTTATAGTAAAAACATTAAAAACCTAAAAAGTTTTCCTCCTTTCTCCTTCTTGTCCTCTTTGGCCTCCGCATACAACACAAGAAAAAGGGGGTGTTCGTTTGATTTTGATCTTGAATCTTGTACGTGTGTTCGTGTGTGTTCATCCTCGTTAGATCCAAGCATTCGGTATACCTTTTTAATCCTTTTTCTTTTTGATTTGATTTAATAAAATTAAATAAGAACATGATGTTTTTAAAAACCTAATTAAAAACATAAATCAAACATGTAAATGGTTATCGGGTAAATCAAAAAGGAGGTTTCTAGGGGTGTTTGTTTGGCCGGCGCCTAAACCGAACCCCAAGAGGGTCTCGGTTTGGCTAATAGACCACCACCGAGACCATATGGTCCCGGTTGGGTGGTGTGGGTCCCACGGCAGTAGCAACAAGGGGGAAACCCCAAGGTGATTCGGGGTATTGAGTTGATTTCGATTCCGGTTCATGGTTACTAGTCACGATTCGGTTCATGGTTTATGTTAATGTGATGTTTTAATAACCATATGTTAAAATTAAATTAATAATTATATGACATGATTAATTTAATAAAACATGACTTAGGTTATAATTTAATTATTAGATCATGGAATTATTAACCTAAGTATTTATATTTTTCTAGACTTATAATTAATTAATTATTTAAAAACCATGGTTATAATTAATTAATTAACATGACTTAGGTTATATTATTAATAAATAATAATACATGTTTTAACCTAAGTATTTAACTTTATTTAATTAAAAACATGATATATTTAATTAAATACTTTTAACCTATAGTTTATTTAAATTACATGTAATAATTAATAAACTATACATTATATCATTATGACTTAGAATAATAATCAGAAAACACTTAAGCTTATATACTTAGCTTATTTAACCATCTTATATCTAATTATGGAAACTTTTGTTGGGAATAAATTATGGGTCAGTTCACTAGACGCTGATAAGAAGAGTTCAAGCGTTGATAAGATGACATTGGACGCTGACAGCCAAGCGTTGACAGTGAGGAAAGTCAACGCTGATAGCCTGGAAGACAAGCATTGATGGAAGTTATCTTATACGAATCTTTTGTTTATTTGTTTCTTTATTTGTATATGGTAAAGATAAACTCGACATTGTATTTTCCATTATTATCTTTACCTAGAATAGTTGATTCGTAGCTTCTTGAACAAGACTTCTTAATCTATAAAAGAAGATCTTTTAGGTTATGTTTATCATCAGTTATAATAAGTTTTCACAAGTATTTGACTGTTAAACCTCTTTCATTGTAATCAAGTTCGATTATTCTAATACAAGTGAAAGTTTGTTTAACATCTTTGTGTTCTAGATTAAGTGTTAATTCCGCATAACACTTAGTTACTTTATTCATAAGCAAAGGTTTCTCTACGTGTATTACTTGATCTAATCTCGTATACACAAAGCTTAATCGATCTAAGTTTGGGATCAACAAGTGGTATCAGAGCTTGTTGAGAAACTTTTGATCTTTAAGTAACGCAAGAACCCTAAAACACCAAAAACCCTAAAACAACGAAACCCTAAATTTCTCAAAACCCTAAAAACATCATGTCTGGCTCAGAACAACCTCCTGCTCCTGTTTTGCTACAAAGAAACACCACAAACCCTAGTATCAAAATTCCCATGTTTGATGCCAGGAACTTCGAGCTTTGGAAGTCCAATTTTGAGCAATATGTAGCCATCCATGACTACACTCTTTGGGAGATTGTTGAATATGGGAACACATTCAACAAAGCTCAAAAGATTGCTAATGCTATTGCCGCAAGGGTAGCTGTTCCTAATTGTCCTGAAGCTGATAAGAAGGAAAGGCCTGAAGATGGAAGAGCTGTATCTGCTGAAGATATAGCCAAGAAAAGGGTGGACATGAAAATTTTGAACATCATGAAACACGCCTTGGGTCATGAGAATCAGCACAAGTACAAACGCTTTGAGTCTACAAAAGAGCTTTGGGAAGCTCTTGAAGTAGCACATGGTGGCAATGCTGACACTAAAGAAGAAAAGAAGAAGCAACTCATGCATGAGTATGCTGTCTTTAAGGCTCAACCCAATGAGAATCTCAGCAGTGTGAGAAGTAGACTGCTTGACATTACAAGTCAACTTTCCTTCATGGGAACACAGATTGATGACCCTGACTTGAATGCTACTTTTCTCAAAAGCCTTGGTGAGGTATGGAAGATTGAGGCAAGATCCATTCTTGTCAATAACACCCACAAAACCTCTAGGTTTGATGACATCTTCAACAAACTAAGACTGTTGGAGAATGAATGGCTTTTGGAGAGTGATAATAAACCTTCCAGTAGCAACATGGCCTTCTTTTCACAAAGTGAAGGTCAATTTGATTCCATGAACTCCTATGGACATCCAGTCACTGGATCTGCATGTGCCAACGCTGGATTACATCCTATCAGCGTTGGAACACATCCTGTCAACGCCTCACACTCAAGCGCTGACACTTACAGTTTTGGCGCTGATGGAATTAAACCTGCTGGTTTAGATCTAGATACTGTGTGTGCATTCATTGCTTCTTTGCCCAGTGATTCAAGGATTACATATGAGGATCTTGAGCAAATAAGTGATGAGCAATTGGAAGAGATGGACATCAAGTGGACTATGGCTCTTGTAAGTTTAAGAGCAAACAGGTTTAATAGAAGGTTCAAGAAGAAGATGACCTGGATGTTGCTGGATTTGACAAATCCAAAGTTGAGTGCTACAATTTTCATCGTATGGGGCACTTTATGAGGGAATGTAGATCTCCAAGAAGATCTGATGCTGGTAAGACTTCAAGCCAAATGGTTAAGAGCCAAGATTCCAAGGCCATGGTAGCTGTTCAACAAATTGATGGTGTTGGAGGATGGGACTGGAGCTGGAACTTTTTGGCTAAGGATGAGGAAGAGGACAAAGCATTGGTTGCTGAAGTTAAAGAAGAGCATGTTGAATATGCTCTCATGGCACACTCCTCCTCTTCATCAGATAATGAGGTATATGATGATGCTTTCTGTTCTAAGGGTTGTCGTTTAAATACTGAAAAACTAAATAAGGAGATAGTAAAGTTATTAGATGAGGCAAGTTCTGAAAGATGCAAAGTATCTAATTATCAAATTGCTCTCATCCAAACAGAAAGGACAGTAGCTGAGTATAAGAAAATGGAGTTTGATTTAAAGGATAAAATAAATATCTTAAAACATGAGTTACATCAAAGTAAAGATATTCAAGATATCACAAACAGGGTTAATCTTGATTTGATAGCTAAGTTAGATGAGGCTAACAAAAATAAAGATAATGTGAGTCTTAAAATCCAGAGATTTGATAAGGCCACACAAACCCTAGGAGAGTGTGTTAGTAAACAAAGAGACTCTAAGGACATGAGTGGGATTAGGATGAAAGATTATACTGGTGTTCCACCACCAGCTGGGGATTTCTATGGTGTCCAATCAAAGGACTTATCTTGGACTGGCTTGCCAGAACTCCAAGAGAAGGAATTCATTCCTCCACCTAGAGTGACTTCCCCAGTTGAAGAGTATAAACAAAAACTGACTGACCTAGATGAGTGGAAGAAAGCTAACCACACTTTGTTTGTTAAGGGAGGTTTGTTGTGTGAAAGTCCAAATGAGCCCACACCAATCACGAGCCATGATCCTACACCTATTAAAATCACACACCCAACCACAGGCAAAGCTGTTGACCTTGGCTCACACACTGTTAGAAAACCTAGTGTTAAGTATGCAGAGATGTATAGGAATACTAAGTCACCAAAAAGCCAAGTTAGTAACCATGGAACAGGCTTCTTTGCTTCTAGACCTAAGACTATGTCTAGAAAAGCCTGTTACACTTGTGGTAGCTTTTCACATTTGGCATACAAATGTGTCAACGCTTCAAATGTCAATGCTGACAAGAACCATTTCAGCGCTGACAAAAGTCAACATAGGTCAAATATTGTCAGACACAAAACCTTTGTGAACAAAAGTTCACAAGTTGTTAGACCAGCCCCATTCTTTTCTAGAGGGTCTAACACACATGGCCTAAGACCTTTCCAAAAGACAAACACTTGGTCCAATAGGCAATGGGTTCCTGTAGCAAACCCTAGGTTCAACGCTGATAAAGGCAATCGGGGCGATGACAAGAACAATTTCAGCGCTGACAGACACACTGCCAAACCTAGGTATTTGCAACCACGGGGAAATGGGTCTAAAGCTTCTACTAGCTTAACATGGAGACCAAAACAAGACCAAAACCCTAATTCTACTGGTCTTTCTATGACATGCAACAGGTTTCATTATATTTCAAAGGTCATGTCAAGACCAATTGGGGTTAACTGGGCATTTCATCCAAAAAGGGATGAAAATGGGGTTGTTATGAGAACCAAGTCTGTTCTTGTTGAACAACCAGATGAATCCAAGTCTTCCAAGGCTTGGGTTCCCAAAGAAAACTAATTTGTTTTCTTATGTGCAGGGCATTCAAAAACAGGTTAATGACTATGGATATTGGGACAGTGGATGCTCTAGGCACATGACTGGGAAAGAAGATTACTTGAGTAACTTCACTCCCATTGAAGATGGTGATAAGGTTCTCTTTGGGGGCGGATATGGAACTATCACAGGCAAAGGAACTCTTCTCACCAACAACTTACGTTTTGAAAACGTATTTTTGGTAAAAGAACTCGACTATAATCTTTTTAGTGTATCACAGGTGTGTGATAACAAGAATAAAGTTCTTTTTACTGATACTGAATGCTTGGTGTTAAGCAAAGATTACAAGCTCCCTGAGGAGAAATACATAGAATTTAGAACACCAAGGCATAAAGACATATATAATGTGAATCTTAATGGAATTAAGATGAATAATAAAATGTCATGTTTTTATGCTAAAGCTTCAGTAGATGAAAGTAATCTTTGGCACAGGAGATTAGGGCACATAAACTTTAAAAATATCAATAGACTTGTGAGACTTGGTTTAGTTGATGGTTTTCCTGAAAAGGCTTTCCACAATGACCACTCTTGTGTTGCATGTCTTAAGGGCAAGCAGCACAAGGTCTCATTCAAATCTAAACAGGTGCACTCTAGTTCTAAACCACTTCACTTATTGCATATGGACCTCTTTGGTCCAACTAATATAGAAAGTTTGAAAGGTAAATCATATTGTTTTGTCATCACTGATGATTTTTCCAGGTTTACATGGACTTTCTTTTTAGCCAAGAAAAGTGAAACTGCCCAAATTTTGATTGATTTCATTACCCAGATTGAAAAGAAGAGTGGTAATGAGGTCAAAATTCTTAGAAGTGACAATGGGGGTGAGTTTAGAAATCAGTTACTAGAGGATTTTTGTGCCAAGAAAGGGATTACTAGGCAGTTTAGCATAGCTAGAACCCCACAGCAAAATAGGGTTGCTGAAAGAAAGAATAGAACCCTAATTGAAGCAGCCAGAACCATGTTGGCTGATGCCCACTTTCCTATAGCCTTTTGGGCTGAAGCTGTTAACACAGCTTGTTATGTTCAAAATAGGGCATTGGTCAACAAAATACACAATAAGACACCTTATGAGTTACTTTAGGGAAGGAAGCCAAATATTGGCTTTCTCAAGCCTTTTGGTTGTCATGTAGTTGTTTTAGAAACTAGTGATGACCTAGGTAAATTTGATGCAAAAGGTGATGAAGGCTATTTCATGGGTTATTCAGTGCAGAGCAAAGGATATAGGGTTTACATTAAAAAGGAAAAACGTATACTTGAAAAAGTACATGTTATGTTTTTAGAGAGTAAACCTAGTGATCCTGAAAGTGGTCCAAATTTGTTGTTTGACTTGGAACCTTTATCTAGAGCTTTAAATTATATGCCTGTTACTAATCCAGACATTGTGAAGGTAACTTCAAGTGTTTTGGAAAAGAGAATTGGTAATGTTTCAGGTACACAGGTTGCTAAGAAGGATGGACCACAAGCAGCTGAGTCATCTCCCACACAAGAATATGTTACATTTCCTATATGGACAGATGAGTATTATGCTGCTGCTGCTGCTGGAAAGGATAAAGGTGGTTCTTCAATACCACCAGTTGATAACATGCATGGTCATTCAGGCGCTGACAAGCACAATTCTAGCGCTGACAAGACAAATTCAGACGCTGATGGCTCAAACGTTGACAACAATGATTCTGGCGCTGACAAAAGTAATTCCAGCGCTGACAAGCAAAATTCCAACGTTGACAACACTCATGAGCATTTCGTATCTTCCAATTTTGAACAAGGTGAACCTTCAAGAATAAATGAAGAGGTTCAAGATGGAAGAGAGTCTGAAGAAGATATTAGCAACATGGAGGATGATATTGAAGACAACAGAATTCTTGAAAATGGAATTCCTAGATCGACTTTGAAGAATCATCCTCCCTCTCAAATCATTGGGAATATCATGACTCCTGTTCAAACTAGAAGATCTCACTAGACTCATGATAGCTTCATTGCTAATATCCGCAAGAAGGTTGATACCCCTCTTGTACAAGCATGTTTGTTTGCCTATTTTCTGTCACAACAGGAACCCAAGAAGATTTTTGATGCTCTCAAAGAACCTAGTTGGGTGGAAGCAATGTAGGATGAGCTTCACCAATTTGCTATACAGGATGTTTGGGAGCTGGTTGATTGTCCTAGATATGTGAGACCAATTGGGACAAGATGGGTTCTAAGGAACAAGAAAGATGAAAGGGGTATTGTGGTCAGAAACAAGGCACGTTTGGTAGCTCAGGGATATACACAAGAGGAAGGGATAGATTATGAAGAGGTCTTTGGTCCTGTTGCAAGAATTGAAGCTATAAGAATTTTCCTAGCTTATGCCTCTTGTATGAACTTCACTGTTTATCAAATGGATGTGAAGAGTGCTTTCCTCTATGGAACAATTGTTGAGGAGGTATATGTCATGCAACCTCCTGGTTTTGAAGATCCTGAGAATCCAGACAAGGTTTATAGAGTGAAGAAAGCTATGTATGGACTTCATCAGGCCCCAAGAGCATGGTATGGTACATTGTCCACCTACTTGGTGGAAAATGGTTTTAAAAGGGGCACCATAGATCAGACATTGTTTACAAAGAAGAAAGGTAAGGATGTCTTACTTGTTCAGGTCTATGTTGATGATATCATTTTTGGATCTACAAATCCAAAGATGAGTGAAGACTTTTCCAAGCTTATGACAGATAAATTCAAGATGAGTGCAATGGGTGAGATGAACTTCTTTCTAGGATTACAAGTTCAGCAGAAAGAAGATGGTATCTTCATCTCCCAAGACAAATATGTAGCTGAAATCTTGAAGAAATTTGGTTTTTCTCCACATGAAAAGAGTGCTTCCACTCCTATGGATAGGGAACACCCTTGGGGAAAAATTGGAGCTGGAAAAGATGTGGATGTTAGGCACTATAGATCAATGATTGGCTCATTGATGTATCTTACAGCCTCAAGACCTGACATCATGTTTGCTGTGTGTGCTTGTGCACGCCATCAAGTGAATCCCAAAGAATGTCACCTTTTTGCTGTGAAAAGAATCTTTAGGTACCTAAGATGTTATCCAGATCTTGGCTTATGGTACCCAAAAGATTCTCCATTGGAGCTTATTGCATATTCGGACAGTGACTATGGTGGTGACAAGTTTGATAGAAAATCCACAACTGGTGGATGTCAATTTCTTGGGAGTAGATTGATATCTTGGCAATGCAAGAAACAAACAGTGGTGGCAAACTCTACAACTGAAGCAGAATATGTGGCTGCAGCTGCTTGTTGTGGACAAGTCTTATGGATTCAGAACCAGCTGTTGGATTATGGGTATAATTTCATGCATACCAAGATTTTTGTAGACAATAACAGTACTTTATGCATTATTAAAAATCCTGTACATCATTCTAAAACCAAACACATAGAAATTAGGCATCATTTTATAAGAGACTGCTTTGAGAAAGGTTTAATACAACCAGATAGGGTAGACACAGAAGATAATGTGGCTGATTTATTAACTAAACCTTTTGATACTGGAAGATTTCAATATTTGGTAACAAATATTGGAATGGTTAATCTCACTCAATATGTGTTTTGGAACCTTTTTGTAAAAGTATGTACAGGATAATGCATTGTTATTGGTCTTTGTGATGATTTAGATTTTTTCCACTTTATTTTTCTAACACTGACAAAGGTAAATTTAACGCTGACAAGTGTTATTTTGCCGTTGTTAGAGATATTATTGTCTAACGCTGACAAGAGTTCCTTCAACGCTGATAAGTGTTGTCGGGGCGCTGTCAGCAACAATGTTAGTTTTGTGGTTTTCAATCTAAATGTGTAGGTGGTGTTAGCTTTATGCCATTGGATACAGAGTTGCTTATGGATCTTTGAAGAGCTATTTGGACATGTTTTTGTTTATGGATGATGGTTGGAATATTTATATTCCTATCTTGACATAAATTTTTAATGTTCATATATATTTTGAGAAACTCATGTATCATAGTTTAAGGGGAGGTTTAAGGAACCTTTAGGACTCTTGGGTATTCTTATAATACTCTTATCACAATTCTAGATTGTGTCCACAGGTGAGTATGGGTTAGTTTTACTAAACCATGAGGCACTGTAGCATGCAAAGTTGACAAACTATGCATGCTGCCAAGACATTTTTGGCCTAGAATTGGTTGTGGTCTGTTGGGAGACTTGGGAATATTTTTGTTATGGGTTTACCTGGGAGTTACAAAGGATTTTATGAAATAACTTTGTTGGTAAGTATTTTGGTTAGCAAGGGACACTTGAGGACATTTGGGTCTATCTTGCTTAAGCAAGTGTGCATAAGTGGATAGTGCTTGCCACCCAGTAATTATTATCAACTTGCAAGATATTTCCCTTAGGATAAATTACTTTGTTAAGGTCTTTTTCTTTTTAAATATTTTTATTTTTAGACGCTGACAAGTTTTTCTCCAAACGCTGTTAAGACCAATCGTGACACTAACAAGGCTTTAGGCAAACGCTGACAAGAAAATATAGCCGTTGGGCGTTGATGAGTTATTTTTTACCGTTGACACCTAGTGGGCCCTACCCAGTTGTTATTTTTGACTAATCTTTGGCCGTAATTTTTGGGGAGTTGTTACTTTTAATTAATGCATGAGATAAGTTATATTTGATTCAATATTTTCATCATTACTCTTTGAATATAACTGCCTCATTTTTGACCAATCATAATCATGCATCTCTCCTATAAATTTGGCTAACTTTTCATTCTGGGTATTCATATTTTCTTGTCTAACATCTTTCTCCTAGATTTTTCCCATATCACATAACCTAAACAGCTTTCAACATGGCACCAAAGTTCAACTCAAACAATCTGACATTGGAGTTCAAGAGCCAACATAATATGGTAGCTTACTTGGACGCTGATAATGATTTGTTCCCTCAGTATTCACAAATGGTGGCATTTTTAAATGCATCCTCCATAAGGTATGCACTTTCTCATGAACCACTAGTCCCTGTCGCTCACATTAGACAGTTTTGGAATAATGTAAGTTCCACAACAGCTAATGGAGTGACTACATTAACATCTACTGTTTATGGTAGAACATGGGTGGTCACTGAAGCTTTGGTTCGCCAAGCTTTGCGTCTTAATGACGCTGATGGTGTGACTACCCTTGCCATTGCAACAATAGAACAAGGTCTTAGGGAATTGGGTTATCCTATTCCTGCTGATGTCACTTTAAATAAATATCATAAGCAGGAATTTCCCTCAGATTGGAAATATTTGATACATGTCCTTCTTCAATGATTAAGTCCAAAATGTACTGCTTTTAATGAAATGAACAGGTCCATTGCAAGTGCTTTGGTTTGTATGTCACGTGGGCTTAGGTATAATTTTTCAAAAATGATTTTTGAAGGGATGTGTAAAAATAATGGAAGTAAAATGACTTTGGCTTACCCAAGATTTTTGCAAATGGTGTTTGATTTACAAGAATATTGTCTTAGGGATCATGACCATTTTTATGAGATCCCTAAGCAAAAGAAAACCATTTTTGACAAAATGATCTCCACAAACAGACCTATACCTCTCACCCAAGCCATGGTTGAAGTAATTCAGGCTGCCCAACCAGAACCAGACCCTGAACCTCAACTTGAGCATGTCCTTGAACCATTACCTTCACCTGAACACATGGACGTTGACCAAGCCAATGTCAACGCTGAAACTCAATATGTTGGCGCTGACACAGCTAATCTCAACGCTGATTACATCCCTGAACAATCCCAAACACCTCTTAAACAACCAACACCCACACAATCTACCTCATCTTCCACCCCATTACAATCTAGGTTAAGAAAACGCCAAAGGACTACTGGAGTGTTCTCCTCTAGTGGTCCTAGCCATGTAGCAGAGAGAACCACCTCCACAAGTGTGGCTGGTGACATGGGTGAGGCTGGACCTATTGGTACAGGCTTAGAAGCTGGCCAAGACAGGTCCAACATTGATAAGACCTCATCCATGCCCTATGATTCTATTTTGGGAGGTCAAATCCCCATTCTAGATGAGGGCAGATTGGAACCTATGACATTGAATGAATTGACGGCTGCTGTCATTTGCTTGCAAAAACAAAATGTCAGCCTTGTACAAATTGTCAATAATCAGGGCCGTGAACTCCAAGCATTGAGGGAGCGGGTAACTGTTTTGGAGAATCCTAGTAGCAGGAGTAGGATGGAGGAATCTTCCAAAGGGGAGGATGAAGTGGATGAGCTTATACGTACTGCAAGTGAAAGGAGTTCACATGATGGTGGATCCTTAGATATTGCTGAAGCTCTTACAAGCCTGAAGAAGCATCCTGTCATTGATACGTCCAAGGTAACTCCATCAAACTTGGAAGGATCTTTCACAGCAACAATGCAACATATTACACAGGACGCTGTTGCAAGCAAAGTGGGCGCTGATACAGGTTTGAACGCTGACACATCCAGCGCTGACAAAGGTAATCGGGGCGCTGATAAAGGTAACTTGAACGCTGACAAAGTTGCAGGTGGTGTTGATGTATTCCAGTCATCAACAATCATCAAAGATGTGTCCACACAGGTTTCTTCTTCTACCTTACCAATTATTGATCCAAAAGACAAGGGTAAGGGGCTTATGGTTGAAGAAGATGTTCCAAAGAAAGATGCAGCACAAATTGCATTTGATAAACAGTTGGCTGCACAACTTTTGGAAGAAGATTTGAAGAGGAGTGGTACATCACCATTTGTAGCCACTGAGAGAGAGGATGAAAGTGATGAGGAAAGTGACAAAGGCAGCTCAGATTCAAGTATACAAATCATTGAAGATCCAGAAAGACTTGAATATGGAGATGAGTTGGCAAAAGAAAGACTGAGTGATTTGAAGAAGCAGGTTGATTTTGACCTTCCAGAAATCACCAGAATGTACCATGCTTGGGAAGATAAGGTAATGGACAACCCAGAGATGAGTTTGTCAGATCAAATTTGGGGGTTGGAAATTCTTCTCAGGGTACAAGATGATATAAAGGTGATTTTGAAGTATAATGCACAAGAGGTCAAGACTTGGCTTAGAAGAGATAGTAGGCAATTGTATTACAAGTTGCTTAGATGCCATCAACCTGGATGGACATACAAGAAGTTGCTGGCTTTATCTTTTGAGGAGCTAGAGTACAGGGCACATCCCATTTGGAGGCATGTGCAAGAAAATAATGTCTTACAGTTTCTTTCAGAAGAAAGGAAACAGGAGCTTGCTGAGGAAATGCAGATTGAAAAGGAGATGAGGACTGCTCAAAGACCAGTGAAGAAAGGAGATCCTCTCCAATTTCCCAAAGATATGGATGTGTATGATCCAAGTGAAACTGTCATAAGGAAGCATCTCAAGCTTTCTCCATTGGAAGCTTCAGATTTGGTTAATGTAGTATCTCTAGATGCCAGAAATCCAATCATAAGTTTTGATGAAGATGAGTGTGGATTTTGGAAGATTGGCAGATTTGGGAAGGAGGTACACACTTTCACTTCGATTATTTCTATCTTTGCAAGCATAGACAGAGAAGACTTGGTGCATCTATGGAAATTAATAGAGGCCAAGTATAAGGCTGAAGCACCTACTTCAGCAAATGGAATAAGACTATGGCACACATTTTTGACTTTGTGTGGTCCAAGGGAAGCAGATCCTGCTGTATGGAAGGATCTTGAAGATGACCTCAGTGGTCTTCATTGGAGGCTTTATTCTACTTGTGGTGTGTTTCATTTGAGCTCTACAAAGTTTTTAGAGTATCTACTTGTGGATGCTGATTATTTCTTGTCCAAAGAAATATTGGAGAAGATGAAGGAGACACCCTTGGAGATTGATTATACTAGTGACGTGGCCAAGGACTTAATTAGATATGTTTATCACCAACATAGGAAGTTTTTGTAAGATTCCTCCTAGCCTTTAGTATTTATTCAGAAACTTGATCATTAGAGTGGATATCAAGTTTAGGGGAGGATTGTTGGGAATAAATTATGGGTCAGTTCACTAGACGCTGATAAGAAGAGTTCAAGCGCTGATAAGATGACATTGGACGCTGACAGCCAAGCGTTGACAGTGAGGAAAGTCAACGCTGATAGCCTGGAAGACAAGCACTGATGGAAGTTATCTTATACGAATCTTTTGTTTATTTGTTTCTTTATTTTTATATGGTAAAGATAAACTCGACATTGTATTTTCCATTATTATCTTTACCTAGAATAGTTGATTCGTAGCTTCTTGTACAAGACTTCTTAATCTATAAAAGAAGATCTTTTAGGTTAATGTTTATCATCAGTTATAATAAGTTTTCACAAGTATTCGACTGTTAAACCTCTTTCATTGTAATCAAGTTCGATTATTCTAATACAAGTGAAAGTTTGTTTAACATCTTTGTGTTCTAGATTAAGTGTTAATTCCGCATAACACTTAGTTACTTTATTCATAAGCAAAGGTTTCTCTACGTGTATTACTTGATCTAATCTCGTATACACAAAGCTTAATCGATCTAAGTTTGGGATCAACAACTTTCTATTTTTAGAAACTTATTTAATTAAGACAACTAATCTATTTATGGAAACTTCCTATTTTTAGAAACTTATTAATTCAGGCAGCTAATCTATTTATGGAAACTTTCTATTTTTAGAAACTTATTTAATTAAGGCAGCTAATCTATTTATGGAAACTTTATATTTTTAGAAACTTATCTATTTTAAGCAGGAATTCTATTTTTGGAAACTTTCTATTTTTTGGAAATTTTCTATTTTTGGAAACTTACTATTTTTGGTAACTTTCTATTTTTGGAAACTTTCTATTTTAGGAAACCTGCTATTTTTTTGAAAGTTACTTATTATTACACAGTAAGTATAATAATACATGAAATACGAGAAATACTTAATCAGAATAGACAAAATATAAGACAAACACAGTTTAAGGCTTAAAACAGTAAAACATGATATGAACATATAAAATAAGCTAAGACATGATATAAAACCAGTTACGTATTTAGTAATCAGATACTTATTCACGTATGTATTTATGTAGCATTAGTGATACCGAAGTAGGATTCTCCTCAGTTCGTCTTCTTCGTTCACTGGACATAAGGTACGGATTCCCGTCCTTTCAGTATGGACATTCTTTCCTTATTAGGATTCCCCGTATGCAGCCAAATGTTTTCTCGTAGTATAAGTTTATATGTTTGACTTTCTTATGTTTAATTTAAAATACCTATAGCCATATACATGCATGACCAGTTTCACCTAGTTATGGAGGTACCATAACCATAACATTAGAGGCACTGATGTTATGACTTCACCACAGCGGAGTGATTGCTCGTGGCGTCCCTTCAGTTTTTGGCCATATATTATATTTATCATGTGGGGCGTATGGGTGCATCCTAGTTACATGTTTTTTAGTAGATTACTCAGTGTGAATGTGGTGTGTGCCTTGCATCCTTCACAAGGAGCTGATCCCTCCTACCCAAAACCAGTATATTAAATTAGAGGCAGCCCCTCTAATTTGCATGATAAGGTCACCCCTCCAAGTATTCATGCACGGTGGATTTTCATGACCTATATTGGCTAATGGTAGAATATGCTAAACAGTTTTTATAAGATAAACATAAGGCTTTTCAAACTATAAAACCAGTTTTACCAAGACTTAACCAGGTTATTCGGGACTTAGTTTCTTCCGTTGTTATATGTTATATGCTTATCCTATTCATGCTTTATTGTACATCCGTGCACTGAGCGTATTGCTCAGCCGTTTTCCTTTTCTATGTTCCCAAAACGGCAGGTACTCAGGGACGCTCGTAGACTTTAAGCGTACGTGCATATGGACTGGAAGCTTTCTAGCCTTTCTTTACTTTATGCATTATCTTTACATTGATACTCTTGCTATGGACATTGTTTAGTCCTTTCCTTTACAGTACTTATGTTTGTGTGTGATGAGCTTTACTTTTGGACTACTGATGTTTGATTCCGGTATTTTCCTTTTATGGTCATGTAATGTTTAGACATTTTTCCTTGTATGCTTTGATGACACGCCATAATTACGCGTGACATATATATATATATATATATATATATATATATATATATATATATATATATATATATATATATATATATATATATATATATATATATATATATATATATATATATATATATATATATATATATATATATATATATATATATATATATATATATATATATATATATATATGTACATTCCATTATCAAAATGGGGTGTTACACAATGTCATTCATGTACCTCATTCAAGTCGATTAATAAGAGAATCGAATAGTTAAAAGTAATTCTGTTCTTCTGTGCTTTATAAGTTAGATTCCGCATAACTTATTTAGTGTGAGTAAGAGTTCTCAAAGTGTTTTAGTTTGATTACAAACTACTATACTAGTTCTTAACAGAATATAGATCCAATCAAAGGGATCAAGAAGTGGTATCAAAGCTTGTTGAGAAACTCTAAAAAAGAAGAACATAACCTCAAATACTTCACACACACCAAAACTCAATATCTCAACCAGAAGTTGATGATGCTCACTTGGATGATGTTCAAGACCCTAATCCTATACCACATGGACAACCACAAATTGTGCATCCTGTACCGGTACAAAGTGTTCAAGCCGTGAATGTTGTAGCTACTTCTACAACAACAACTTCTCATACTTTATCTGTTGTTAAACTCCCAGTTCTCAAAGGTGACAATTATGAGACATGGGCTATGTAGATGGAACATTACTTGAATCACACAGATCACACTATGTGGCAAGTTATCAAGAATGGGAACAAACCTAAGAAGCTACACTGGTTGCCAGACGGTACATGCTATGCTCTACCTGTTGTGACTGCCGAGGAGGTACAAGTAGAGATCAGAGAGAGAAAAGCCAGAATTGCCTTGGCTATGGCTCTTTCTGAAGACATCTTACCAAGCTTTCATCATTATAAGGATGCTAAAGCTATGTGGGATGCTATAAAACTTAGATTTGGGGGTAATGACAAATCTAAGAAGATAAAGAAGATTGTTCTTAAGCAAGAATTTGATAACTTCTCAATTACCAGTATAGAGGGAATACATGGTGGCTATGGAAGGTTCAGTAAGCGGCTTATTTAATTGGCAGTTTATGGACAAGTAATTTGTGACAATCCGTCAATTTATGGTCGATATTTTATTCTCAATATTTATTTGAAAACATTATTTTAATGTTACAATATGAACTCACTTATTTTTGGGAAGTAATTTGGATTTACGTCTTGAAGTAGCGTCGACTACGTCTAAACCGGAGGATTCTACGTTACGTGCTTACGTTTGCATACACCGTCTTTGGTGACAGTCCGACATTTCAGAAAATAAATTTATCTGTAAATATTATTTTGGAGTTTTAAATTTGTGTTAGTTCATAAACTCACAAATTTACGAGAAGAGATTAGGACTTACGATTTTATTTTAACGTCCTTTACGACTAAACCGGAAACCCTAGGATTACGTATTTACGTTTTCGAACTCCGTTTTTGATGAGACAATTTTTATTAGATTAGTTTTGTGCCGTTGATTCATAATTTATAAAAACGTTTTTCGTAAAACGACCCGAGGGCACGCAAATCGAGGAAACTAGAATCGAGGAGTACCCGTAAATAAATGGAGATGAGACAAGTGGGACACTTTCCCCACCCACACTCAAAACCAGCCCTATCTAGCCACAATGCTCCACCAAGCCAACATATGTGTCAAGTTTCTATGCCTACTAGCAACACTTGTTGCTAAATGCTTACCTTGTAAGCTAACACACACCAAAAACTAGCAAAACCACTAGTTTTCTCATTTCCACCATTCATACATGCAAACCACCTCAAAATCCTCTCATCTCCCTCTCTTAGTTCGTCCATACTCCACCTTCAAACACCCATTTGATCAAAATTTAACCACAAAATCCTATGTTATACATACATATGATGATGCCCTCTTGAAGCTCTCTTGAATGATGGTGATTATAACATCCATGGAGGAGTTTCCTTGGTGTCTTGTGGCTTATTTTCCACAAGGAGTTTATGAAGATTGGTGGTCATGAAGATGGTCTTGGTGCATCACAAGTTTCTCCATCAAAATCCATGTTTTGATCACAACCTACATCATCATGGTGGTATAAAGATTGTCCTCCTCATCTTCTTGTTATTTTGATTATGTAAACATGTATTTTATTTCCTATTGTATATGTATATGATAATTATATGATGATAAAAATGTTATGTGGGGATTTGTTGTTGATTAACATGCTTAAAAAGATGAAAGACTATAGGAAACAAGGTTAAAATCTTGTTTAAATTTGTTGGCTGTATAAAACAGTAAAGAATCAAATGATGAACTGATAAAAATGGCATAGATTAATGAATAAACAGTAATCTATGGGTCTTGTACAAATGTGAGAGTTGGCCATGCAATGGAATCATTGTAATGAGTGAGATATGATCAAACCAAGTTTAAGGTACAAATCTGAGTTCACTGTTTTAGACGATTTTTAGAAACTACTTAGGAGATGATTCAACAGTAGCTATAAAAGAGTTAAATGTAGCACATATCATTTAGTTTATGTGATAAAAATTTGAGCTTCTATCTCCATGTAGAACTCTAGATATGGCAGTTTTGGTGAACTTGAAGATAAAAATCAAATTTTGAGAATTAATGTTTATTATTATTATATAAGCACTCAAAATTATATTGTATAAACTATAAAATAAAAACTCACTAACTTATGGATTTTATTTATATGAATATGTAAAAGGTTAAATAAATGTATAAATTATAAAAATGGTAGTGGAATAATAATTATAAGTTATAAAAACTATAAACTTAATTTTTACGACTTTTTCGGCTATTACAGTAAAATTAACGTTTTTGTTAAATAAAACTTAGACGGTTGGACCCGTCTAATCTAAAGCTTTTAAAAGTCATATACTGATATATAAGTAACTAATACAAGTAAAAACCGATAAAACCCGAACTATAGGACATACGGACATTAACGAGCTAACTAAGCATATGGGATTAATAAATGGACTAAAACACTTATAAACTTATTTATCGGGCTTAACTCATTTAGGCCTAACTTGTAAAGTGTAGATACTGATAATATAAGTATAACATGGATTAATACAAGTTAATAAACTTATAATAGGCTTATTGGACCTAAAACACGTAAATAGGTGAAACTAGTAAACTAGTATAAACGTTACCGACATATAACACTAAAATGAGTAAACGAGAATATGTAAACCCACTTGATCATCATATATAAATAATCATCATATGTATACATAATTGTTATTTTTATAAAGTCATTGGACATGAGTCTAAGACGAATATTATTTGTCTAGGTTTCCGTGATTGAAGCACGTACCGTACGTCCGAATTGCCGACAACCCGCCTTCCCACATCAACGTGAGTTCATAGCCTCGCACTCTTTTAAATGTTTTCATAAATGTTTTATAAACCCGCGAGGGAGATAACATGTTAGTTTTATAAAATAGGACACCATTTGTCCCGATTGTTTGAGTATTGATTTTGGACCCGAATGATTGAATGACCCGATTGTATGACCCGATAAATGATTAATGGACCCGATAGATGAAATAAAATGGATTATTAAAGTTAGGTTATGTCACTAAAAGTCCCATTAGCATGAATTGTGAACTACCGGGAGTTGGTAGACGCTTATACATTTAATAGTACTATTTGGGGACGATCACCCCAGTTCGCGCCTTGACGGTTGATCCCCGTCGTGCCACATTGATTGGTAAGCGAATTAATGTATGAGAAGATTTCTATAGCGTGACCTTTGTGACGACACGCTACTGTAGATGGGCAAAAATTGGTATCGGGTTAGCTACCCGTTGTTGGTTTAGTAAGGTAACAATGTCATGCGGCTTATAATAATCCGAATTAACGAAATACTAATAGACGCTCCGAATTACGATGTATTGCCTGACTAGCAATACAGGGTCATACTATTGATATTATGATTGTATTTTGGTTTTCATAACCATATTCATATAACGGTTTTTATTTGATTTTATACAACGTCATAAGACGTATTGTATGATGTTTTTACGACAATGGCTCGTATAATGATTTTTAAGGCAAATGCCTATATTATGATTTTGATAAAGATTTGTATAAAATGATTTTGGCTATTTTATGGCCTATTACAATGATTTGTACGAAATGATTTTTGGTAATAATTTATACCAAAGTTATATTGATGGAATTTATTAAACTCTATGAATTCACTCGGCGTTATCGCTGACCTTTTCTTTTAACATGTTTTATCTCAGGTACTTGAAGGTAATTCTCGGGAAGACAACAAGAATTCATGGCCCGCACTTAAACAATATTTTCCATTCAAATACTTTGTAAAAATTTGTATGAAATGTAATGACTTGGGACCGATGTAACTTTGATGTTTATGAATGGAAATGCTTTATTAATAAACGACGTGATTTTTATGCGTTGTCTATGATGTGAGTAATGTGCTATCCCGTAACACCAACTAGTCTTCCGCTGTACTAAGTTGTATAAATTTGGGGGTGTTACAGTTTGGTACCAGAGTTCTCGTTATAGAGAACGAAAGATTTTTAAAACTAAGGTTTTGAATAAAACATTTCAAAATCTTTTAACTAAAAACATTTTTCTAAAAATGTCTAAAAATCTTTTGACTATAACGGTGCCAAAGAATTCCCGAGTTACCGACAAGGCCAAGACTGAGAAGTGTTATTTTAATATATATAACTTGGATTATATATATGATGTAATTTTATTACATGATAGTTTGATGATTATTTTGATTTTTATACGAGGTATTTATACGACGTAGATTGTCACAAGAAACCCTAAATCCCCTAGTAAATTAATCGAAGCTATTCTCGTAGGAATTCTAGCTATCCTAGATCTAAACCAAGTTGTGGATATTTATGATCCCAACAAATGGTTGATATTCGTTGAAATGTAGATATTAGTTGATTGTGAAATCGAAGAAGAATTGGCGAGATTAAATATGATATCGATGTCATGACGATCTTTCCTTATAGAGTGGAGTTTGACAAAACATTACCACCTAGGAAGATGTCATCAGATTCGTTGTCATCCAATTCTTAAATTTAAATCGAAAGGGTGAATGTTGCACTTGAGGCTGTCATTAGAACCATTACCCAAAAGCCTCATGCCACTAGTACCTTTCTAAGAAATCTGATTGAATGTGTGAGTCACCTCATACTAGTGACTCATTTGATAATTGTTGTTGTAAGAGCTATAGGATTGGAATCAAGTGTTATTCATAATGAGCTTATATTGCCCTTTTAAGGCCTAAGAATAAAGATTGAAAGTATTGGAGAATGAAGTAGGATATCGAATTAAGTATAAAAGTGGTTGAAATTTGAATAAAGTAAAATTTAACCTGTATGGAATGTGAGATTATTAAGAAGGAAATCGTTAAATTTTGTGATTGAATTATAAGGTTTTAATTGATTGTTGATTCGTGTTAAGGGTTGTTCCTAGGCCATTGTCCACTAACGAAGATGCCCAGTGTCCAAGAAATAAATTGAAGAAATCTTCTTCTGAATTGAGACCGATGGATCTTCTGGGACATGTGGAACACCTAATGACTCTTGTAGATTAGTATTCATTGTGGTATCTTTTAAAAATCCTTAACTTAACTGAGATATCAGTTGGTAGGATGAGTTCTGAGAATTGTATGACATAGTGACGCGTAATGTGTTACGGTACAATTTTGACTTGTTTGTGATTAATGAAAAGACTACCTTTGATTGCTAAATTCTACATGTATCGATGTTATCTATCCTTTATTGCTTCATCCTAATGTTCGCATTAGTGATGCAACCATTGAACAAGTACTCATCTTGAATTGAGTTACGTTGTGGATTATTCTTGTTGAGTGCCATCAAGGTCATGAACCTCATGATTATTTGGCTAAGCTCATTTCCTATCATATTGTAGTTAGTTCTTGGTGAACAACTCTTCATCACTCTTTTGCAAATCACACATTGTTTTTATAAAGTTAAAACGGTATCCTTTGAGAAAAATTGAATTTTCATCACTATAAGGATTATTCAAAGTAAGATTTATAAGTGATTGCTATCGAACTAAGGTTGTTTATAAAGTACCTTGGAAAACTTAATTGTTTTCATAACAAAGAAAATCTTTGTAAATTTATTTTTGATTTTATTTAAGAATTAAGCATGAAAATGTTTTTATTATAAACATGATGATAAAATTTTGACGAACTGAGTATTGCATCGTTAATCTTGAAATTGTATATAGTTGCTCGCCTACATACAATTTGGAATGGACCATGCAAGGCTGATTAGTAGTCATCATAAAACTAATGAATAAACACTACATTTTCTTTGAGGATTGTGAAAAATTAAATTTTATGAGATCTGCAAGAAGTGAAAAATAAGGACATAATGTTAGGGACACCTACATATGTGCCTGTAGCATCTATTCTTCTGAGTTGAATTTACTCATCTATGGAAATTGTCTTATTTGACAATTGACAATTCCTTTCTTGTCCAATTCTCCCGTAGTGAGATTCTTAGGAAAAGTATCTGATTACCGAGTGTTGATACCCGACCGGATGTATTGACGTTCTTATCATTTCTTATGATTTGATTTCATTTGAATGACCTGGGTAACGATCCGAGGAGCTTTCGAATGCGTACTCGAATTATGAAAACATGGGATATATTCATATTCGTTAAATGTTTTCGTCTGTATCTGATTTGAAATTCTCTCGCATAGATTATGCGTTGACCTTACTCTTTTAATAGTGGTTGTGTATCCTAATATCCTTGAATTTGTGAAGGATTGTGAGTTATTATTAGTCTTTTGAGAAGTTCACATCTTATCGACGGCAATGCAACTGGAAAGTTGATAATGCCCGTAGAATGGATTGATTGATTATGACATGACGACATTGTCTTAATTGATGGGAACTCAAATAGAATTTCCCTAAATGATAAGATGTTGATTATCAAAAGTGATCTAAATAATTCTTGATGGATGACCATATCCTGTATTAAGACTTGAAATTATACCATGAATGGTTGTGAACTAGTTATAAATATTTTAATCTAGAAAACCTAATATGAATTTAATAAAAAGATAATTATGTTATCTGACACTTTAGGAGGTATTTATTGACGAATCAACTAGACTTTCGCCATTAAGACAAGTTGAAATTGGTATTAATTATATTCTCGGTGCTGCACCTGTGGCTTGTGCACTGTACGTCAGCACCATCTAAATTAAAGGAATTACCGTACAACTGAGAGAGTTGCCGGAGAAAGATTTTATTATACCAAGCCTGTCATCATGAAGAGCTATGGTGTTATCATTCCTTATATTTATAGATTGATGTGAATTGAGTAAATTGACAATCGAAAACGATATCCATAACTCGAAATGGAAGAATTGTTCGATCATTTACAAGGTTCTAGCAAATTTGATCCATAGCATGGTTATCATCAACTTCGCATCTGCGAAAGAGATTATCTATTCCAATCACTACATCCGGTACTTGTAATGAACATTATGAGTTTCACGTGATGTCGTTTGGATTGACCGATGCACATGTAGTATTCATAAATTTGGTAAATCACGTGTGTAGACTATAATTTGATAAATTCATGCTTGAGATCATTAAGGACCAATTGTTTTTATATAAGAATAATAATGAGTTAATAATTAGTTATAAATTGCCCTGAATTGGCTAAACAATGAAAACCTGTACCTTAAATATTTAACATGTGATTAAGGACTTAATCCTTTACATAAAAGGACCGTTGGATTAATAATGGTAAGATGTATGCATATAGACTCTTCAAAACTTAAGAGCCCTTTTAAGACTTTGGATTTTACCAAAAAGAAATGGAAATATGTTTTGACAAATATATTAACAAAGGATGTTTAAAGGGATTACTCCCTTATACACAAACCATTTAACTAAACTTCTGTTTAGGGGTAAATGTTTGTGTATACCTTAAGACAACCTAAGAAGGATTGAGGAAACCATTTAAACCATGACTTAAAATTTGAAACGACAATTTTTGCTTTTCAAACTAAGGAAATTTTGACCAAAGTGTAAACAAAGATTATTCAAACATTTACGAATCTTATTAATTATTTTCGATAAATCAACAAAAATCTTGTTTATTAAATTCAAATTTATTTTTGAACATTTTATATAATTGGTCGAACTAAATTTAAACTTTTAACGTTTACGTTTTATAAAAATTTTTAATAATTATAATTTAATTAATTGTAATAATTATCGACGCTGTAGACGCCGGATTGAGAAAAACTGATAAAAATAATAGTCGAGATAGAATTAAAACTTAGAAAATATGAAGAAAGGTGAACGTAATTACTGACGCATAATATAGAAAGAATATCTGAGTGAATTGTGGACATGATAATTATATCATCATGAGAAGTGAATATAGATACCGATGCATTATGTAGAAAAGATAAAGAACCAATTAGGATATATTTCTTAATGATGAAGGTGCAAAATAAATTGCCGAACAATTTAAAATATAGCCGATGCTTATAAAAAGGATAATATAGGTAATAAAAGGTTTCACGGCTAATGTGAATCATTAAGATTGAGAAGCCAGTAGCGTTAAATGTTTTAAGGGCCGTTTATGGTTGCCTAAATATGGAGGATTGTGAGATATAGTTATGTTGGAATTTGTAAGTATAAGTATTCTATTTATGTCATTTATGACTAAAAATATCTTTGTCTGAAGAAGTTGTACTGATGGCAATTATGAAGGCAAACATCGCCTCATACATTAGTAAACGTCTAGCTATTGCAAAGGTCATCATCTGAATTTGATTCGATTTGGGTCATCGTCGACAGACTGACCAAATCTGCTAATATCATTTCCGTTAATGATAAATGCAAAAGAGTTGTGTAAACATGGTGTGCATGTATCGAACATCTTTATCAAGATCCTCGCTTCGCATCGAATTTCTAGAGATTTGCTCAGAAATCATTGAGAACGAACCTTGATGAGAGTACTATGTACCACCCCAATCGAAGGGACGAGGTAAAGTAACGATACAAAGTAATATAAGTGTTGTTTTATGTTTGAATGAATGACCTTTGGTAATAAACCGTATAATCGTTTTCCTTTGGAAGGATTATCATTGATAATCATCGTATTAGGATTGAGATCGAATCTTGTTAGGATCTAAATAGTAGAGCATCTGTAAGAAAGAGTTGAGACGAAGACACCCGACATACACCCATTATGGGTTGGACATGTCTCTTAGGTTTAAGGTTTCCTATGATGGCGAACCTATCCTTGCAAAATACCCGACCCGCGAGATCTGAAATGATTATTGAAATTAGGATTTGATTATTAACTGCTGATAGTGGGCAGGAGGTTATGTGAATGTGAAATGTAGATCTTGAAGTGTCAAATGGGTAGCGAAGTTATGCCATAATTTTTAACCTTGGAAAAATGAATTCATGATCTGACAAATCATGGGATATAAGTCCCCGTTGTATGGGACCATTAAGATGATGTAAAAGTTGGGATTGAAAGGCATATAAGCTGGATCTACCCTAGGACTTCAAGAACCGCGTGAATTATGTTTCGTAAATCGAACTTGATGGAATATCTATCAAGTGAAATTCTGATTATTCTTAGTAGAGCTTAGATCGGTGAAAAGTTGCATTCATCAGAAACCCGTGAACATCATGGATAGAGAAAGTAAGTCAACATTTAGCCTGATCTTATTCCCGTAGTTATGTTTGATGAAACTCGCGTTTTGTAATGAATTGCACTTGTGAGAAAAGACCGAATGTGGAGGAAATACCCACATGGCTTTAACTCTATAAGAAGTGAGTAGTAAGATGATCTTTGAGGACAAAGATCCTGTTTAGGGGTAAATACTATGACAATCCGTCAATTTATGGTCGATATTTTATTCTCAATATTTATTTGAAAACATTATTTTAATGTTACAATATGAACTCACTTATTTTTGGGAAGTAATTTGGATTTACGTCTTGAAGTAGCGTCGACTACGTCTAAACCGGAGGATTCTTCGTTACGTGCTTACGTTTGCATACACCGTCTTTGGTGACAGTCCGACATTTCAGAAAATAAATTTATCTGTAAATATTATTTTGGAGTTTTAAATTTGTGTTAGTTCATAAACTCACAAATTTACGAGAAGAGATTAGGACTTACGATTTTATTTTAACGTCCTTTACGACTAAACCGGAAACCCTAGGATTACGTATTTACGTTTTCGAACTCCGTTTTTGATGAGACAATTTTTATTAGATTGGTTTTGTGTCGTTGATTCATAATTTATAAAAACGTTTTTCGTAAAACGACCCGAGGGCACGCAAATCGAGGAAACTAGAATCGAGGAGTACCCGTAAATAAATGGGGATGAGACAAGTGGGACACTTGCCCCACCCCCACTCAAAACCAGCCCTATCTAGCCACAATTCTCCACCAAGCCAACATATGTGTCAAGTTTCTATGCCTACTAGCAACACTTGTTGCTAAATGCTTACCTTGTAAGCTAACACACACCAAAAACTAGCAAAACCACTAGTTTTCTCATTTCCACCATTCATACATGCAAACCACCTCAAAATCCTCTCATCTCCCTCTCTTAGTTCGTCCATACTCCACCTTCAAACACCCATTTGATCAAAATTTAACCACAAAATCCTATGTTATACATACATATGATGATGCCCTCTTGAAGCTCTCTTGAATGATGGTGATTATAACATCCATGGAGGAGTTTCCTTGGTGTCTTGTGGCTTATTTTCCACAAGGAGTTTATGAAGATTGGTGGTCATGAAGATGGTCTTGGTGCATCACAAGTTTCTCCATCAAAATCCATGTTTTGATCACAACCTACATCATCATGGTGGTATAAAGATTGTCCTCCTCATCTTCTTGTTATTTTGATTATGTAAACATGTATTTTATTTCCTATTGTATATGTATATGATAATTATATAATGATAAAAATGTTATGTGGGGATTTGTTGTTGATTAACATGCTTAAAAAGATGAAAGACTATAGGAAACAAGGTTAAAATCTTGTTTAAATTTGTTGGCTGTATAAAACAGTAAAGAATCAAATGATGAACTGATAAAAATGGCATATATTAATGAATAAACAGTAATCTATGGGTCTTGTACAAATGTGAGAGTTGGCCATGCAATGAAATCATTGTAATGAGTGAGATATGATCAAAACAAGTTTAAGGTACAAATCTGAGTTCACTGTTTTAGACGATTTTTAGAAAATACTTAGGAGATGATTCAACAGTAGCTATAAAAGAGTTAAATGTAGCACATATCATGTAGTTTATGTGATAAAAATTTGAGCTTCTATCTCCATGTAGAACTCTAGATATGGCAGTTTTGGTGAACTTGAAGATAAAAATCAGATTTTGAGAATTAATGTTTATTATTATTATATAAGCACTCAAAATTATATTGTATAAACTATAAAATAAAAACTCACTAACTTATGGATTTTATTTATATGAATATGTAAAAGGTTAAATAAATGTATAAATTATAAAAATGGTAGTGGAATAATAATTATAAGTTATAAAAACTATAAACTTAATTTTTACGACTTTTTCGGCTATTACAGTAAAATTAACGTTTTTGTTAAATAAAACTTAGACGGTTGGACCCGTCTAATGTAAAGCTTTTAAAAGTCATATACTGATATATAAGTAACTAATACAAGTAAAAACCGATAAAACCCGAACTATAGGACATACGGACATTAACGAGCTAACTAAGCATATTGGATTAATAAATGGACTAAAACACTTATAAACTTATTTATCGGGCTTAACTCATTTAGGCCCAACTTGTAAAGTGTAGATACTGATAATATAAGTATAACATGGATTAATACAAGTTAATAAACTTATAATAGGCTTATTGGACCTAAAACACGTAAATAGGTGAAACTAGTAAACTAGTATAAACGTTACCGACATATAACACTAAAATGAGTAAACGAGAATATGTAAACCCACTTGATCATCATATATAAATAATCATCATATGTATACATAATTGTTATTTTTATAAAGTCATTGGACATGAGTCTAAGACGAATATTATTTGTCTAGGTTTCCGTGATTGAAGCACGTACCGTACGTCCGAATTGCCGACAACCCGCCTTCCCACATCAACGTGAGTTCATAGCCTCGCACTCTTTTAAATGTTTTCATAAATGTTTTATAAACCCGCGAGGGAGATAACATGTTAGTTTTATAAAATAGGACACCATTTGTCCCGATTGTTTGAGTATTGATTTTGGACCCGAATGATTGAATGACCCGATTGTATGACCCGATAAATGATTAATGGACCCGATAGATGAAATAAAATGGATTATTAAAGTTAGGTTATGTCACTAAAAGTCCCATTAGCATGAATTGTGAACTACCGGGAGTTGGTAGACGCTTATACATTTAATAGTACTATTTGGGGACGATCACCCCAGTTCGCGCCTTGACGGTTGATCCCCGTCGTGCCACATTGATTGGTAAGCGAATTAATGTATGAGAAGATTTCTATAGCGTGGCCTTTGTGACGACACGCTACTGTAGATGGGCAAAAATTGGTATCGGGTTAGCTACCCGTTGTTGGTTTAGTAAGGTAACAATGTCATGCGGCTTATAATAATCCGAATTAACGAAATACTAATAGACGCTCCGAATTACGATGTATTGCCTGACTAGCAATACAGGGTCATACTATTGATATTATGATTGTATTTTGGTTTTCATAACCATATTCATATAACGGTTTTTATTTGATTTTATACAACGTCATAAGACGTATTGTATGATGTTTTTACGACAATGGCTCGTATAATGATTTTTAAGGCAAATGCCTATATTATGATTTTGATAAAGATTTGTATAAAATGATTTTGGCTATTTTATGGCCTATTACAATGATTTGTACGAAATGATTTTTGGTAATAATTTATACCAAAGTTATATTGATGGAATTTATTAAACTCTATGAATTCACTCGGTGTTATCGCTGACCTTTTCTTTTAACATGTTTTATCTCAGGTACTTGAAGGTAATTCTCGGGAAGACAACAAGAATTCATGGCCCGCACTTAAACAATATTTTCCATTCAAATACTTTGTAAAAATTTGTATGAAATGTAATGACTTGGGACCGATGTAACTTTGATGTTTATGAATGGAAATGCTTTATTAATAAAGGACGTGATTTTTATGCGTTGTCTATGATGTGAGTAATGTGCTATCCCGTAACACCAACTAGTCTTCCGCTGTACTAAGTTGTATAAATTTGGGGGTGTTACAGTTTGGTACCAGAGTTCTCGTTATAGAGAACGAAAGATTTTTAAAACTAAGGTTTTGAATAAAACATTTCAAAATCTTTTAACTAAAAACATTTTTCTAAAAATGTCTAAAAATCTTTTGACTATAACGGTGCCAAAGAATTCCCGAGTTACCGACAAGGCCAAGACTGAGAAGTGTTATTTTAATATATATATAACTTGGATTATATATATGATGTAATTTTATTACATGATAGTTTGATGATTATTTTGATTTTTATACGAGGTATTTATACGACGTAGATTGTCACAAGAAACCTTAAATCCCCTAGTAAATTAATCGAAGCTATTCTCGTAGGAATTCTAGCTATCCTAGATCTAAACCAAGTTGTGGATATTTATGATCCCAACAAATGGTTGAAATTCGTAGAAATGTAGATATTAGTTGATTGTGAAATCGAAGAAGAATTGGCGAGATTAAATATGATATCGATGTCATGACGATCTTTCCTTATAGAGTGGAGTTTGACAAAACATTACCACCTAGGAAGATGTCATCAGATTCGTTGTCATCCAATTCTTAAATTTAAATCGAAAGGGTGAATGTTGCACTTGAGGCTGTCATTAGAACCATTACCCAAAAGCCTCATGCCACTAGTACTTTTCTAAGAAATCTGATTGAATGTGTGAGTCACCTCATACTAGTGACTCATTTGATAATTGTTGTTGTAAGAGCTATAGGATTGGAATTAAGTGTTATTCATAATGAGCTTATATTGCCCTTTTAAGGCCTAAGAATAAAGATTGAAAGTATTGGAGAATGAAGTAGGATATCAAATTAAGTATAAAAGTGGTTGAAATTTGAATAAAGTAAAATTTAACCTGTATGGAATGTGAGATTATTAAGAAGGAAATCGTTAAATTTTGTGATTGAATTATAAGGTTTTAATTGATTGTTGATTCGTGTTAAGGGTTGTTCCTAGGCCATTGTCCACTAACGAAGATGCCCAGTGTCCAAGAAATAAATTGAAGAAATCTTCTTCTGAATTGAGACCGATGGATCTTCTGGGACATGTGGAACACCTAATGACTCTTGTAGATTAGTATTCATTGTGGTATCTTTTAAAAATCCTTAACTTAACTGAGATATCAGTTGGTAGGATGAGTTCTGAGAATTGTATGACATAGTGACGCGTAATGTGTTACGGTACAATTTTGACTTGTTTGTGATTAATGAAAAGACTACCTTTGATTGCTAAATTCTACATGTATCGATGTTATCTATCCTTTATTGCTTCATCCTAATGTTCGCATTAGTGATGCAACCATTGAACAAGTACTCATCTTGAATTGAGTTACGTTGTGGATTATTCTTGTTGAGTGCCATCAAGGTCATGAACCTCATGATTATTTGGCTAAGCTCATTTCCTATCATATTGTAGTTAGTTCTTGGTGAAAAACTCTTCATCACTCTTTTGCAAATCACACATTGTTTTTATAAAGTTAAAACGGTATCCTTTGAGAAAAATTGAATTTTCATCACTATAAGGATTATTCAAAGTAAGATTTATAAGTGACTGCTATCGAACTAAGGTTGTTTATAAAGTACCTTGGAAAACTTAATTGTTTTCATAACAAAGAAAATCTTTGTAAATTTATTTTTGATTTTATTTAAGAATTAAGCATGAAATGTTTTTATTATAAACATGATGATAAAATTTTGACGAACTGAGTATTGCATCGTTAATCTTGAAATTGTATATAGTTGCTCGCCTACATACAATTTGGAATGGACCATGTAAGGATGATTAGTAGTCATCATAAAACTAATGAATAAACACTACATTTTCTTTGAGGATTGTGAAAAAATAAAATTTTATGAGATCTGCAAGAAGTGAAAAATAAGGACATAATGTTAGGGACACCTACATATGTGCCTGTAGCATCTATTCTTCTGAGTTGAATTTACTCATCTATGGAAATTGTCTTATTTGACAATTGACAATTCCTTTCTTGTCCAATTCTCCCGTAGTGAGATTCTTAGGAAAAGTATCTGATTACCGAGTGTTGATACCCGACCGGATGTATTGACGTTCTTATCATTTCTTATGATTTGATTTCATTTGAATGACCTGGGTAACGATCCGAGGAGCTTTCGAATGCGTACTCGAATTATGAAAACATGGGATATATTCATATTCGTTAAATGTTTTCGTCTGTATCTGATTTGAAATTCTCTCGCATAGATTATGCGTTGACCTTACTCTTTTAATAGTGGTTGTGTATCCTAATATCCTTGAATTTGTGAAGGATTGTGAGTTATTATTAGTCTTTTGAGAAGTTCACATCTTATCGACGGCAATGCAACTGGAAAGTTGATAGTGCCCGTAGAATGGATTGATTGATTATGACATGACGACATTGTCTTAATTGATGGGAACTCAAATAGAATTTCCCTAAATGATAAGATGTTGATTATCAAAAGTGATCTAAATAATTCTTGATGGATGACCATATCCTGTATTAAGACTTGAAATTATACCATGAATGGTTGTGAACTAGTTATAAATATTTTAATCTAGAAAACCTAATATGAATTTAATAAAAAGATAATTCTGTTATCTGACACTTTAGGAGGTATTTATTGACGAATCAACTAGACTTTCGCCATTAAGACAAGTTGAAATTGGTATTAATTATATTCTCGGTGCTGCACCTGTGGCTTGTGCACTGTACGTCAGCACCATCTAAATTAAAGGAATTACCGTACAACTGAGAGAGTTGTCGGAGAAAGATTTTATTATACCAAGCCTGTCATCATGAAGAGCTATCGTGTTATCATTCCTTATATTTATAGATTGATGTGAATTGAGTAAATTGACAATCGAAAACGATATCCATAACTCGAAATGGAAGAATTGTTCGATCATTTACAAGGTTCTAGCAAATTTGATCCATAGCATGGTTATCATCAACTTCGCATCTGCGAAAGAGATTATCTATTCCAATCACTACATCCGGTACTTGTAATGAACATTATGAGTTTCACGTGATGTCGTTTGGATTGACCGATGCACATGTAGTATTCATAAATTTGGTAAATCACGTGTGTAGACTGTAATTTGATAAATTCATGCTTGAGATCATTAAGGACCAATTGTTTTTATATAAGAATAATAATGAGTTAATAATTAGTTATAAATTGCCCTGAATTGGCTAAACAATGAAAACCTATACCTTAAATATTTAACATGTGATTAAGGACTTAATCCTTTACATAAAAGGACCGTTGGATTAATAATGGTAAGATGTATGCATATAGACTCTTCAAAAATTAAGAGCCCTTTTAAGACTTTGGATTTTACCAAAAAGAAATGGAAATATGTTTTGACAAATGTATTAACAAAGGATGTTTAAAGGGATTACTCCCTTATACACAAACCATTTAACTAAACTTCTGTTTAGGGGTAAATGTTTGTGTATACCTTAAGACAACCTAAGAAGGATTGAGGAAACCATTTAAACCATGAATTAAAATTTGAAACGACAATTTTTGCTTTTCAAACTAAGGAAATTTTGACCAAAGTGTAAACAAAGATTATTCAAACATTTACGAATCTTATTAATTATTTTCGATAAATCAACAAAAATCTTGTTAATTAAATTCAAATTTATTTTTGAACATTTTATATAATTGGTCGAACTAAATTTAAACTTTTAACGTTTACGTTTTATAAAATTTTTTAATAATTATAATTTAATTAATTGTAATAATTATCGACGCTTTAGACGCCGGATTGAGAAAAACTGATAAAAATAATAGTCGAGATAGAATTAAAACTTAGAAAATATGAAGAAAGGTGAACGTAATTATTGACGCATAATATAGAAAGAATATCTGAGTGAATTGTGGACATGATAATTATATCATCATGAGAAGTGAATATAGATATCGATGCATTATGTAGAAAAGATAAAGAACCAATTAGGATATATTTCTTAATGATGAAGGTGCAAAATAAATTGCCGAACAATTTAAAATATAGCCGATGCTTATAAAAAGGATAATATAGATAATAAAAGGTTTCACGGCTAATGTGAATCATTAAGATTGAGAAGCCAATAGCGTTAAATATTTTAAGGGCCGTTTATGGTTGCCTAAATATGGAGGATTGTGAGATATAGTTATGTTGGAATTTGTAAGTATAAGTATTCTATTTATGTCATTTATGACTAAAAATATCTTTGTCTGAAGAAGTTGTACTGATGGAAATTATGAAGGCAAACATCGCCTCATACATTAGTAAACGTCTAGCTATTGCAAAGGTCATCATCTGAATTTTATTCGATTTGGGTCATCGTCGACAGACTGACCAAATCTGCTAATATCATTTCCGTTAATGATAAATGCAAAAGAGTTGTGTAAACATGGTGTGCCTGTATCGAACATCTTTATCAAGATCCTCGCTTCGCATCGAATTTCTAGAGATTTGCTCAGAAATCATTGAGAACGAACCTTGATGAGAGTACTATGTACCACCCCAATCGAAGGGACGAGGTAAAGTAACGATACAAAGTAATATAAGTGTTGTTTTATGTTTGAATGAATGACCTTTGGTAATAAACCGTATAATCGTTTTCCTTTGGAAGGATTATCATTGATAATCATCGTATTAGGATTGAGATCGAATCTTGTTAGGATCTAAATAGTAGAGCATCTGTAAGAAAGAGTTGAGACGAAGACACCCGACATACACCCATTATGGGTTGGACATGTCTCTTAGGTTTAAGGTTTCCTATGATGGCGAACCTATCCTTGCAAAATACCCGACCCGCGAGATCTGAAATGATTATTGAAATTAGGATTTCATTATTAACTGCTGATAGTGGGCAGGAGGTTATGTGAATGTGAAATGTAGATCTTGAAGTGCCAAATGGGTAGCGAAGTTATGCCATAATTTTTAACCTTGGAAAAATGAATTCATGATCTGACAAATCATGGGATATAAGTCCCCGTTGTATGGGACCATTAAGATGATGTAAAAGTTGGGATTGAAAGGCATATAAGCTGGATCTACCCTAGGACTTCAAGAACCGCGTGAATTATGTTTCGTAAATCGAACTTGATGGAATATCTATCAAGTGAAATTCTGATTATTCTTAGTAGAGCTTAGATCGGCGAAAAGTTGCATTCATCAGAAACCCGTGAACATCATGGATAGAGAAAGTAAGTCAACATTTAGCCTGATCTTATTCCCGTAGTTATGTTTGATGAAACTCGCGTTTTGTAATGAATTGCACTTGTGAGAAAAGACCGAATGTGGAGGAAATACCCACATGGCTTTAACTCTATAAGAAGTGAGTAGTAAGATGATCTTTGAGGACAAAGATCCTGTTTAGGGGTAAATACTGTGACAATCCGTCAATTTATGGTCGATTTTATTCTCAATATTTATTTGAAAACATTATTTTAATGTTACAATATGAACTCACTTATTTTTGGGAAGTAATTTGGATTTACGTCTTGAAGTAGCGTCGACTACGTCTAAACCGGAGGATTCTACGTTACGTGCTTACGTTTGCATACACCGTCTTTGGTGACAGTCCGACATTTCAGAAAATAAATTTATCTGTAAATATTATTTTGGAGTTTTAAATTTGTGTTAGTTCATAAACTCACAAATTTACTAGAAGAGATTAGGACTTACGATTTTATTTTAACGTCCTTTACGACTAAACCGGAAACCCTAGGATTACGTATTTACGTTTTCGAACTCCGTTTTTGATGAGACAATTTTTATTAGATTGGTTTGGTGTCGTTGATTCATAATTTATAAAAACGTTTTTCGTAAAACGACCCGAGGGCACGCAAATCGAGGAAACTAGAATCGAGGAGTACCCGTAAATAAATGGGGATGAGACAAGTGGGACACTTGCCCCACCCCCACTCAAAACCAGCCCTATCTAGCCACAATGCTCCACCAAGCCAACATATGTGTCAAGTTTCTATGCCTACTAGCAACACTTGTTGCTAAATGCTTACCTTGTAAGCTAACACACACCAAAAACTAGCAAAACCACTAGTTTTCTCATTTCCACCATTCATACATGCAAACCACCTCAAAATCCTCTCATCTCCCTCTCTTAGTTCGTCCATACTCCACCTTCAAACACCCATTTGATCAAAATTTAACCACAAAATCCTATGTTATACATACATATGATGATGCCCTCTTGAAGCTCTCTTGAATGATGGTGATTATAACATCCATGGAGGAGTTTCCTTGGTGTCTTGGGGCTTATTTTCCACAAGGAGTTTATGAAGATTGGTGGTCATGAAGATGGTCTTGGTGCATCACAAGTTTCTCCATCAAAATCCATGTTTTTATCACAACCTACATCATCATGGTGGTATAAAGATTGTCCTCCTCATCTTCTTGTTATTTTGATTATGTAAACATGTATTTTATTTTCTATTGTATATGTATATGATGATTATATGATGATAAAAATGTTATGTGGGGATTTGTTGTTGATTAACATGCTTAAAAAGATGAAAGACTATAGGAAACAAGGTTAAAATCTTGTTTAAATTTGTTGGCTGTATAAAACAGTAAAGAATCAAATGATGAACTGACAAAAATGGCATAGATTAATGAATAAACAGTAATCTATGGGTCTTGTACACATGTGAGAGTTGGCCATGCAATGGAATCATTGTAATGAGTGAGATATGATCAAAACAAGTTTAAGGTACAAATCTGAGTTCACTGTTTTGGACGATTTTTAGAAAATACTTAGAAGATGATTCAACAGTAGCTATAAAAGAGTTAAATGGAGCACATATCATGTAGTTTATGTGATAAAAATTTGAGCTTCTATCTCCATGCAGAACTCTAGATATGGCAGTTTTGGTGAACTTGAAGATAAAAATCAGATTTTGAGAATTAATGTTTATTATTATTATATAAGCACTCAAAATTATATTGTATAAACTATAAAATAAAAACTCACTAACTTATGGATTTTATTTATATGAATATGTAAAAGGTTAAATAAGTGTATAAATTATAAAAATGGTAGTGGAATAATAATTATAAGTTATAAAAACTATAAACTTAATTTTTACGACTTTTTCGGCTATTACAGTAAAATTAACGTTTTTGTTAAATAAAACTTAGACGGTTGGACCCGTCTAATGTAAAGCTTTTAAAAGTCATATACTGATATATAAGTAACTAATACAAGTAAAAACCGATAAAACCCGAACTATAGGACATACGGACATTAACGAGCTAACTAAGCATATTGGATTAATAAATGGACTAAAACACTTATAAACTTATTTATCGGGCTTAACTCATTTAGGCCCAACTTGTAAAGTGTAGATACTGATAATATAAGTATAACATGGATTAATACAAGTTAATAAACTTATAATAGGCTTATTGGACCTAAAACACGTAAATAGGTGAAACTAGTAAACTAGTATAAACGTTACCGACATATAACACTAAAATGAGTAAACGAGAATATGTAAACCCACTTGATCATCATATATAAATAATCATCATATGTATACATAATTGTTATTTTTATAAAGTCATTGGACATGAGTCTAAGACGAATATTATTTGTCTAGGTTTCCGTGATTGAAGCACGTACCGTACGTCCGAATTGCCGACAACCCGCCTTCCCACATCAACGTGAGTTCATAGCCTCGCACTCTTTTAAATGTTTTCATAAATGTTTTATAAACCCGCGAGGGAGATAACATGTTAGTTTTATAAAATAGGACACCATTTGTCCCGATTGTTTGAGTATTGATTTTGGACCCGAATGATTGAATGACCCGATTGTATGACCCGATAAATGATTAATGGACCCGATAGATGAAATAAAATGGATTATTAAAGTTAGGTTATGTCACTAAAAGTCCCATTAGCATGAATTGTGAACTACCGGGAGTTGGTAGACGCTTATACATTTAATAGTACTATTTGGGGACGATCACCCCAGTTCGCGCCTTGACGGTTGATCCCCGTCGTGCCACATTGATTGGTAAGCGAATTAATGTATGAGAAGATTTCTATAGCGTGACCTTTGTGACGACACGCTACTGTAGATGGGCAAAAATTGGTATCGGGTTAGCTACCCGTTGTTGGTTTAGTAAGGTAACAATGTCATGCGGCTTATAATAATCCGAATTAACGAAATACTAATAGACGCTCCGAATTACGATGTATTGCCTGACTAGCAATACAGGGTCATACTATTGATATTATGATTGTATTTTGGTTTTCATAACCATATTCATATAACGGTTTTTATTTGATTTTATACAACGTCATAAGACGTATTGTATGATGTTTTTACGACAATGGCTCGTATAATGATTTTTAAGGCAAATGCCTATATTATGATTTTGATAAAGATTTGTATAAAATGATTTTGGCTATTTTATGGCCTATTACAATGATTTGTACGAAATGATTTTTGGTAATAATTTATACCAAAGTTATATTGATGGAATTTATTAAACTCTATGAATTCACTCGGCGTTATCGCTGACCTTTTCTTTTAACATGTTTTATCTCAGGTACTTGAAGGTAATTCTCGGGAAGACAACAAGAATTCATGGCCCGCACTTAAACAATATTTTCCATTCAAATACTTTGTAAAAATTTGTATGAAATGTAATGACTTGGGACCGATGTAACTTTGATGTTTATGAATGGAAATGCTTTATTAATAAACGACGTGATTTTTATGCGTTGTCTATGATGTGAGTAATGTGCTATCCCGTAACACCAACTAGTCTTCCGTTGTACTAAGTTGTATAAATTTGGGGGTGTTACATAATTCATAATGAAGAAGCTAATCTAAAATTCTTAAGAAGTGTCCCACCAGAGTGGAAAGCAATGGCCATGCACTTCATCACAAGAGATGATCTGGAAACAATTCCTTTTGATCATCTCTACAACAATCTTAGAGCATACGAGATGGATGTGAAAGGCACTTAAGTAACCAAGGCAGCGACTACTAAAAAGTCTAACTTGGCTTTTGTGTCAGATGGAAATAGTGATACTTATTTTCATAATACCACTAGTTGATCAAGCAGCGGTACATACTTCACAAATACCGCTGGAGGAATTACAAGCAGTACTTACCCACAAAGTATTGAAAGCAGCCCCATAGTCTCTCAAAATCCACATGGAAGGTCTTCACCATTGTTTAGTGACGATGATGCCTTCTCATTCTTCGCTGGACAAGACAACATGCCAAGATTAACACTCAATGACTTGTTACAAATGGATGATGCTGATGTTGAAGAGATGGATCTTAAATGGCAAGCTGCTATGGTGTTAGTAAAATCTAATAGGTTCTTCAAGAAGACTAAAAGAAAGATGACTGTTGATCCTAATGAGCCATTAGGATATGACAAGTCCAAAGTTGAATGATATAACTGTGGAAGGAATGGACACTTTGCAAGAGAATGCTCTAGAGACAAAGATGAGAGTAGCAATCAGAAGTCCAAGCATAGCTATAGAACCAGTCCAAGAATAACTGAAAGTTTTCCAAAAGGAAACAGCAGGAGTCCTAAAGGAACCAAAGCATTGGTAACTGTAGATGGAGTGGTGAACTGGGCTGAAGATGAAGAAGAAGAAGATCTTGGTCTAATGGCTCTCTCACATGAAGATACTAATGTACATCCTTCTTCTAAAGACTGTGTTCTTAAATTTAATAGCTTAAAAGTGGAACTAGAGGAACAGTATCAAAAGGTTAACACATGCACTATAGAATTGAATGATTTTAAACAGGGTGTTGTTAAATTAGAAGAAAATATAGTTTTGTATAAAAAGGCTCAACAAAACTATGAAGAGAAAATAAGAATTTTAACTCTTCAAGTGAGGGAAAAATATGTGGAAATTAAAGCTTTTGAAAGACAACTTTTAAAAGTGTCAACAGAAAATGAAGCTTTAAAAGCTAGTCTTTATAATGAAAGGGAAGTGATTGATCATTGGCAAAAATCCTCTAAAGGATTGGGAAAATTGATTAATTCACAAATGGGGTATTATGATAAATCAGGCCTAGGATATATTGAGGACCAACCTGGGATAACTTTAACTGACAAGGACTTATCAAAAGGGATTTTTGATAGTTCTAGTGAGGTAGATGATACACCTGAAAATGATAGATATGATGAAGGAATGAAGGCAGTTCCTCCACCACTATCAGGAATTTTCATGCCTCCTAGTAATGATACAAGTACAGAGTTAGAAGAACCAAAGGTTAAAAATACCTCCAACTCTAGTACTTTGTCCCAAGAAAAGACTGTTGTGACCAAAAACATTGTTTATCCACCTTTAATGAACAACTTTGTTTCTGAAGAATCTAAGACTAGTTCTTCTCCCAAGCAGGTAAAAACTCCTAGCAAGACATTGGAAAACAATGTAAAACATAATAAAACCAAAAGGGGTGGGATAGGTTTTGAAAAAGTTAAGTCAAAACAACCTTTTGGGTCTTCTTTAAGAAGAAAAGGATGTTATGTTTGTGGTAGTCTAAGTCATTTTATCAAAGATTGTACTCTACATGAAGATAAGATTGTGAAACAAAAGGTTGCACAAAGGGTCATGAAAAATAGTAATGGAAAAAATGCACAGGTTTATAGGAATCAGAAACTTAAAAATGACAAACCTAAGTTTGATCATTCAAAAGTAGCCAAACAGGATAAAAATGCTCCTGTCAAAAGTTTTGTTCCTAGAGCAGTACTTCTGAAACAAGGTCTAGTACCTTTGAAGTCTGGTAAACCATGTACCGGCAAGTCTAGACCAGCAAGTACTGTTGGTTTAAAGTCTGTAAAACCAATGTTCTCTAAGACTTCTAAAAATGTTGTTGAAAAAGCTAAAATATTTAGAAGTAAGGATAATAACAAACCAGTGCAAATGTGGGTCCCTAAGAGAGAAAAATCATTTGTTAAAGCAAGTATCGCTAAAGCAGTACTTAAGGCAAAGAAGTCTGAGCACATAGAGTCATCCTATGTCTTTGACTACATAACTGAAACCATGAAGTATAAGAGCAAAAGTAGCATTACTGGGAATGTTTCAGAACAAACTCTTAAGTGTGTAGGTTTCACAAGATCTGAGCCAAATGTGGCTTGGGTCCCTGTTAAAAACTAATGAGTTTTATTTATGTGTAGGGGCATCTAATTGATGAACTGAAGGATAAAGGTATAGTAGATAGTGGATGCTCAAGACACATGACAGGAAACAAATATTTTCTTGCTGAATTTGAAAAATTCAGAGGAGGACCAGTAGCCTTTGGAGGTAGCATAGGCAGAATCACTGGCAAAGGGAAAATCAACACATGGAAGTTGGAATTTGAGTATGTGTTATTTGTGAAGGAATTGAATGAGTTCAATCTCTTTTCTGTATCACAAATATGTGATAAGAAGAACAAGGTACTGTTTACAGACAAAGACTGCTTGGTGCTGTCTAAAGACTTTGAGATGCCTAAAGAATCTCAAATACTGCTTAAAGTACCCAGGCAAGAAAATATGTACACCTTTAATCTTCATACTATTACTCCAACAGGTGGTATTACATGTTTGCTAGCTAAGGCTTCTTTTGATGAGTCTAATTTATGGCATAGAAGGTTAGGTCATGTGAATTTCAAGAATCTTAACAGATTAGTGAATAGGAATTTGGTTAGAGGTTTATCAAACAAATATTTTCAAAATGATTTCACATGTGCTACTTGTCAAAAAGGTAAACAACATAGAGCCTCTTGTAAGACCAAGACTGTCAACACTGTGACAAAACCTTTGCAGCTTTTGCATATGGATTTGTTTGGTCCAGTTTCTATAAGAAGCATTAGTCATAAGACCTTTTGTCTAGTCGTACCTGATGATTATAGTAGATTTAGTTGGGTTTTCTTTTTAGCTCGTAAAAGTGAAACAAATGAATTACTTAAGGAGTTTATCACTTTAGTTGAAAAGCAGTTCACTACACAGGTTTTAATCATTAGGACTGATAATGGGACAGAATTCAAGAATGCTGAATTTGATGAATTCTGTAGGTCTAAAGGAATTAAGAGATAATTTAGTAATCCTAGGACTCCACAACAAAATGGAGTAGCTGAAAGGAAGAATAGGACACTGATTGAGGCTGCTTGAACTATGCTGGCTGATTCCCTTTTGCCAAATACATTTTGGGCAGAAGCAATCAACACTGCATGTTATGTGTTAAATAGAGTCTTAGTGACCACGCCTCAAAACAAAACACCTTCTGAACTTTTGACTGGGGTGAAGCCTACCACAAGTTATTTAAGACCTTTTGGGTGTCATGTGTCTATACTAAATACTCTTGATTATTTGGGAAAGTTTGATGGAAAATCTGATCCAGGATATCTTGTTGGATATTCAGTTCAAAGTAAAGCATATAGGGTTTATAATTTGGCATCTAAAAAGGTTGAAGAAAATGCCCATATTAATTTCTTAGAAAATAAACCCAATGTCCCAGGAATAGGTTATGCTTGGATGTTTGATTTAGATTATCTAACTAAGTCCATAGATTACTATTCTTTGCAAAAGGATTGTCAAACTAATAATGCAGGTGAGGAGTCAAGTGCAACTAATGCATGTACTCAAGAAGATGCTTCTTCATCAGATGATGATGTTCATATCTATGTGCCCAATATGCCTACTGTTACTCCATGTCTACTACTCCCAAGAAGCAAACCATGCCATCAAAAGATGATCAAGCCTCCCAAGAGCTTCAGAGGCTTCATGCTCAAGAAAAGAATGCTACATCTGCTAATAAGCATTCAGGAGAAGAATCTTTTGAGTCACAACACTCAGTAGTACATACTACATCTAGCGGTACTTCATTTGCAAGTACTGCTAAGTCATAATCTGCTAAATCTGTTGACTCACTAGAAGAGATTTTACAAGCTATGGACGATGAAGACTTATATGCTAGTCCAGCTGAAGGAATCTTCTCCAAAGCTTCATATGATGAGCAGGGTGTAGTAACTGATTTCAACAATTTGGAAACAAAAATTTCAGTCAGTTCTATTCCCACTCATAAAGTGAACAACAACCATCCTACTACACAGATCATTGGAGATCCCAAATTTGCTGTATAAACCAGAAGACAACTTCAAACTAATATTGAAACTCATGCACTTGTGAGTTATGAACAAATCATAAAGATACTCAGCATTGTTTATTTTCCTGTTTCTTATCACAAGTAGAGCCCAAAAACATTTCTCAGGCTCTTGATGAAGAAAGTTGGGTAGATGCCATGCAAGAAGAATTAACACAGTTTGAGCTACAAAAAGTTTGGATTCTTGTGGATCTTCCCACATGTAAGAGAGTAATTGGTACAAATGGGTTTTCAGGAACAAGAAGGATGAAAGAGGAGTTGTTATGAGAAACAAGGCAAGACTTGTTGCTCAAGGCTATAGACAGGAAGAAGGGATAGACTATGATGAGGTTTTTTCACTAGTGGCAAGGATAAAAGCCATTAGGTTATTTTTGGCCTTTGCATCATATATGGGTTTTAAAGTCTATCAAATGGATGTGAAAAGTGCCTTTCTATATGGTACTATTTCAGAGGAGGTATACGTCTCACAACCTCCAGGTTTTGTAGATCCTAAATTCCCCAATAGAGTCTACAAGGTTATCAAAGCACTTTATGGTCTGCATCAAGCTCCAAGAGCCTGGTATGCAACTTTATCCAATTTTCTGCTAGAGCATGGATATAGGAGAGGAACCATTGACAAAACTCTGTTCATCAAGAAAAATGCTAAGGATATCATTCTAGTTTAAGTTTATGTTGATGACATCATTTTTGGTTCTACCAAGAAGACATGGTGTGAAGAGTTTGAAGCTTTGATGAAAGGAAGATTTCAAATAAGTTCTATGGGAGAACTAACTTTCTTTTTGGGACTACAAGTTAAACAAAGGAAAGATGGAATATTTATCAGTCAAGATAAATATGTTGCTGAAATCTTGAAGAAATTTTCATGTATGGATACAAGAAGTATAAGCACACCTTTTGAAGCCAAGAAGTCTTTATCAAAAGATGAACATGGAGAAAATGTTGATATTCATCTATACAGATCAATGATTGGTTCATCGATGTATCTTACTGCTTCAAGGGCAGATATTATGTTTGTTGTGTGTGCCTGTTCAAGGTTTAAAGTTCATCCAAAGGTGTCACATCTACATGCTGTGAAGAAGACTTTTAAGTATCTTAAAAGTCAACCCAACTTAGGATTATGGTATCCTAGGGATTCCACCTTTGAATTGGGAAGCTTACTCAGACAGTGATTATGCTGGAGCTAATCATGATAGGAAATCCACAACAGGAGGTTGTCAATTCCTAGGCAGAAGACTCATATCATGGCGGTGTAAGAAGCAAACCATTGTTGCTACTTCTACAACTGAAGTTGAATATATAGTTGTTGCTCATTGTTGTGGACAAGTACTTTGGATTCAAAATCAATTGTTGGATTATGGGTTTAACTTCATGAACACCAAGATTTACATTGATAATGAAAGTACTATATGCATTGTCAAGAATCCAGTATTTCACTCCAAGACCAAGCATATTGAAATAAGACATCACTTTATAAGAGATGCTTATGACAAGAAGCTTATTCAAGTCTTGAAGATTCATACAGACAAAAATGTAGCTGATTTGTTAACCAAGGCATGATGCAAAGAGATTTGAATTCTTGGTGACACATATTGGTATGCTCAACCAATAGACTGCTTCATATGTTGAGGGGAGGTAACAGCTGTACAAATTTTTATAATTTTTATTGTATAGTCTATGTTTTGTGTTTTTTATGTAATTGCAAGTTAATAGGAAAAGATAAAAGAGGTTACAATGATAGTGGAAAGCATGAACCGGTCAACATTGTGAGGTACAGTTATAACTCTAAGTACCGCTAGCACAAATTCAAGAACCGCTTATGTTCCATGTACCGCTACATGTCTGTTGTACCGTTAGGGTTTGTTCTGTAAATTTGGCGGTTTCTTCGCGCTTGGGTTTGTTATTTACTTAAATACTGACTCCAATTATACAATTGATTCACTTAATCTTTTATTTTTATCTCTTGATTCTATAACCTTCTCTCTAATTTTTCGATCATCAAAAATACTAATGGCTGCTTTACAAGTGATCTCTAAGCATAATTTGGTTGCGAATCTTGCTACAAATGATGACTCTCTTGGTTTCCATGAGATTCTTGGTTTCTTATCTCGAAGTCATGTTCGTTTTGCACTCACTGTAAGTCTAGTTGTCTCTATTTCCATTATTGAACAATTTTGGAATACTGCTGTGTTAGGTACTCGGTTTAATCAACTTTGCATTAAGACTAGGGTCAATCATAGAAATATATATGTAACTGAGGTATTGCTAAGGGAAACTTTGAGATTAAATGATGAAAATGGACTTAGTATGCTTAATAATACAGAGATTCATGATGGCCTTGTAGCCATGGGCTATGGAGGTGGTAGGGAAAGTCTTACTTTCTTTAAAGCTTTATTTTTACCTCAATGGAAATTGCTTTTTCATGCTATTATTCACTATTTAAGCTCTAAAAGTACATCTTTTGATCAAATTCCTGCTGCATTGGCATCAGTTGGTATTTGTCTAGCAAATAAAGAGTTTTAATTTTTCAAGATTAATTTTTGAAGGCATGACTAGGAATTTGGAAGGAACTAAAAACTTTTTGATGTATCCTATATTCATTCAGATTTTAGTTAGTGACCAAATACCTAACCTACCAGAGTTAACTGATACATGGGATGTTCCTACATTCACAAAGAGAACCTTCTCTTGCTTGACCAAACAAGGCAATGCATTTACAGGAACAGTTACACCATTGTTTGCTCATATGTTAGCCCAACCTGCCAATCAAGAAGGTGAGGAACCTAGCAATGCTAGTGCTTCTCAGCAAACTCCTTCTCACCAGAGTTCCCATTCCATAGAAGATTCACAATCTTCTTCTCACAATGTTGGTGCTCCACCAAACAATGATGAGATGATCCACACACCTGCTGCTTCTATTGCTGCTAGTGGTTCCCCATAAGCACAAGCACTAGAGGTGGTGAATGTTGCAAATTTAACTGCTTTGTGTACTAGTTTGTCCCAACAAAAACAGGTGTTGCAGAAAGAAAAGCATGTTCAAGACAAGAAAATTGCTGAATTGGAAGCTAGCCTAATCAAGTTGAGGAACAAAGTATAACCTTGGATGAGACAACATAGATCTATTCAGAAGGCTGCACTCAAGAAGCAAAGATTCAGGAACCACAAGAAAAGGCAACTGAATGCAACTAAACCGGGGAGGAATTATGAAGAACAACCACCTTCTTTTGATAATCAGACAAAGATCTCTGGAAATGACATCAATTTTGAGCTGGATGAAGGTGTCATGGGGACTTATGAAGATGGAACTGGTTTAGACACTGGTGTGGATGGACCTTCAAATATGGAGATTCAACAAGAAGAACCACAACCTACTCATGAGGAGCCACAAGTTGAAGAAATGATGGTAACTCAGCCACCACCACCACCTTAATCACCACTTCAAGTGAATTGGAGTACTGTCTATGAGAAGTTGGAAGAAATTAATATTTAATTTCCTGTATCTTCAACTCCACCACCACAAAGACAAGTATGGTTTCAAAGGAAACAGACTTTTCAAGTACTGTCTAGATCAAGAATGAGCAATGGTGTGACAACCGCGGTTTTGAGGTTCGTCACTTAGTTTTATTTTGTGCTAGTTACGTGTCTTTACGTGTTTATGTGCTAATTGGTGTGTATAGATTGTGGTTTGGATATCGTTTCCGGTACGGGGTACCTTGTAAGTGAAACGATGTGTGATGATTTCATGTTCATGAGCTCACATGGTAGTGACTATGAAATGAGATGGTGTTATTTAGTGGTTTACATATACGTATATGTATTATAGAAAATCGTATTTTTACGATTTAGGGTTTAGCGTTTAGAGGTCTCAGATGAGGTAATTAGTCACGGGAGTATTTTTCTGGATGGTTTTAAGTCATTTAGGACTTAGTTAATTAGTTTATTTCATATTTCAAGAGTTTTTATAAAACTGTATATTTTACGTCTTTTACGGTATACGCGTAAATTTGACTAGTTTTACGGTTTTGAGGCTCGGGAGGCTTTAGGAGCAGAAATAAATTAAGGAAATTTAAGGTAATAATAATTAATAGTTAATTTATGGTAATATAGTTAAAAAAAGTCGGCCATAGGGTGTTGGGCTTGGTTTTGGGCCAAATTTTGCTTAAGGGAAGGGAGGGGAGCCCAGTTTGAGTACTATTAGGCTTCCTGGTTAGTTTTAATTACCCATATTACTCCCTTTAGCCCCCAAAACGATTTTTATTTCTCCCAAACCTAATATGAGTCGTGATTAACAATGGTGGATGAAGAAAACCCAATTATTCAATTATGGTTTAAGGTATGCGCTAAAACTATGCTTAATTAACGTTTAATTTACGTATGTAACCTAATATGATGGATTAGGGTTTGACATTCATAATTTTTTATTAGATTTAGTTAATAATCTGTAATTAATGATGTAAATAATAGGTTTTTATCATTGTAATTGTTTTTTAGGTTTTAATTAGGGTTTATGTATGATTAATTAGGTTAATCATATTAAATTCGTTATTAAAAACTGGGCAGAATTTTTGGATCATTGTTTTGATCATATATAGAGTTCTACAAACTCTTATTTTGCGATCAAGTATCCATGGAAAGGTAATTGAGTTGGCTCTCAAATTAAAGAAACGAGAACTAAATTGGAGGTAGGGAAGCTGGTCAAAAACAGGGTACAACAGTCGGAGGTCAAAACAGTTTTGAAATCAGTCGGGTTTAATTTAGTGTTTTAAGGTGATGGGGGACTTAAGAGTACACTTGATCCCTCTAATGAGCATGGGAGTTTTTTTATATATTAAATAAGAGGCATGGAGGAGGGCTAAGCAAATGGGTTAGGGTAAGACCCCTAATCATAACAAACTTTTTCTATGTTCAAAATCGGTAAAATGCAGATAGGCAGAAGTATATATATATATATATATATATATATATATATATATATATATATATATATATATATATATATATATATATATATATATATATATATATCGGGGCCTTAACAGTAGTTTTAAGGTTTGGGCAAAAGGGAGGAGTTAGCTAACATATTTAAGGGCATAGGGTTTTTGTTTACAGAGATCATGGGTATGGTTAGGTGGCCGTTTGGCTTATAGTTTGGAGATCTAAAAACCGGGACTGTTTTGGGTAAAATGTTAACGAGACGAGTTATGAAGTAAACTAAGTTAAGGGCTTTATAGGGGGGTGTAATGAGATGATTAGAGCATATAAATGAGGTACATATATAGGAGAAGGTTATATGTCCATCATGGGTTGATAAGCCATTTTAGTGTTTGGTTCATGTTTTGATTGTGTGCTTTTGTTTGTTAGCTTTTTGCTAGTGCGCGGATTTTTTTGGAGAAGCTCAATCAGGTGAGTTTCATAGTCCCTAATGTAAAGATTTTACTAGTTGAAAGTTCGTTTCTCGGTATCTTCTCGAATTGATTTCTGGTTAATTGTGTGAGATTAGTTGTTCTTGGTGAAAATAATATTTTTGGTTTTGATAAAATAAATGTGCAAGACTTAAAAATAAATGACGAGTAATTGAAACTAAAACTAATTGAAACGTAAATGGTGCAATAATTAAAACGTTAAAAGTAAATGACGAGAAATGAAATGTCGTAAAATTAAAACTTAGCGAAAAGTAAATTGACAATTAAATAAAAATACAAAACGAAATTAAAATGGACTAAAAGTAAAACGAGAAAAATTGACACTTTAACTAAAACAAAATAGTAAAACAAATAAAAAAACAAACAATCGGAATACACCCGATCGGAATCCAATCGGAATCCGATTGGAATGTACCCGTCGGAAAGCACAAATCGGAATGAGCAAAATGACATGATCGGAATATATTCCGATCGGGTTGATCGGAATGTAAACGACTCCACCCGTCGGAATATCTTCCCAATCGAAATGACAGAAAAGTGGTGCGATCAGAATATGTAAAATGCATGTAATCGGAATAAGCCAAAAGGTCCTGATCGGAATAACTTGTGCAAATCGGAATAATTGAAAACCCTTTTCCGATTGGGTGATCGGAAAGAGGGAGTGGTCGCTGGTCGGAATAATGCGATCGGAAAGGGGTTTAATACCCTTTCCGATTTATAAGAGATCCGAGAAAAGCAAGCTATAAGCTATTGAAATAAGCTCAAACTAAAACTAAAACGAATCTAAATCGAAATGGACTCAATAAGCATGAATAACAACTTATCAAAACTTTAAATAAACAAACTTTTAAATCAAACCATAAAAGATGAACTTTTTAAGAAAACTTTAAATCAAACAAGCATTAAGATGAAAATAAGATCAAAGATGAACATGAATCAAAGATAAGCAAAACAAGAAAGGTAGAAGAAGATGATTAGAAATAAGAACTTGATTAAAAGAAAAGATTTCAAAATTAAAAGACTTACTTGAATTGAAGAAATTAAAAGTGCATAACATGAAATTAAAATGCAAGAAAGTAATTAACAAGAAATGAAAATGGTGGAAGAGTGGTTTGTCAAGCCACCAACAACATGAAAATGAACTAGGCCTAATCTATTTATAGGGTGATTAGGGAGGAGCTTAGGAAGCTTCCTCCCTCTTTCCTCTTTGCCTTAATTGCACACTTAAGTCCTTTTCTTCTTTATCTTTTGTTAATCTTGGACTTTGTCTTGGGATTTCATTAACTCGTCTTGATTTTTCTTTATAAATAAGACTCGAGTTCTTCGGCTTTTAGTAAACTTCCGTCTTTTGACTTTTTGTTTGATAAATCTTCAGAATTGGTCTTGGACTTCCGTTCTTTTTCCACTCTTGATCTTTCGACTTCATCTTTCGTCTTTTTCTTCGATAAAAGCCCTTGAATGCCGTGTTTTCTCCACTTTTCACTTTTTCGTCCTAAATCACAACCAAAACACAAACCACGCGTAATTCCGACATAAATGACATAAAATACACGTTTTGGCTCGGTTATTATTGTAATTAAGTGGTAAAAAGGATGGGTTTTTTCACACCTATCAAATCCCCTACACTTAACCATTGCAATGTCCTCATGCAATGCATTAGTTACAAAGCACGTTTTACATTTTCCATCATAATCAACCTACCTTGGCCTTTATTAAACAACTAAGGAAGAATCAAAAAGATAGAAAATAACAAGATGCAACAAGGAAGAAACTTGTAAAGAAATCTAAGACTTACATTAGGGCTTGTGTGTCATGAATGTTCATCACCCTCAAGTTTCACGTTCCCCATGCCAAGCTTAAAAACAAGATCATTGTTAGTACAAGTTAGCATAACAAACATTTACTCATGTGGTTAAATTAATCACTTAAACTCCCTTATTCCTCCGAGTATCTCTTATATTTTATTGATGTCTTGAATGATCACGAGGATGCATTGTTGACTTATTTCGATAATTTATTTAGGCTGAAAGTAAAGTAGGACGATTTGATCAATAGTTAGCTAAAGGACAAAATCTCTTAAAACTGCTTCTCGGGATATCAAAAAGTTCATATCTTGGCATAACTTGGTTCACGATTTGAGACCTTTCTCGGGCCGATATTTGGCATGTACTTCATACTTCATATCTCGAGAGACGTTCTTGAGATAATGGTCTTCTCTTCGTTAATAGAGTGAGTTTCTTCACTTGGAGACTTTTGATGGGTACTCCAACTTTGTTGACCACGACTTCATGATTATTTCTTCAATCTCTAATTGGGATTTTGAGATACAACGATCCGCCTCCTTTTCGGACGATCTATTTATCCTCATACCTTGTTAGGGACTTTTCGGATAGACTTCTCCATGATCTTTATGGGAGTTGATTGCTTTTCGTCGTGAGTCTTGATCCTTCATATTGATTTTGGGAATAATGCTTTTCACATCACTTTGGATCTTCAGCAATAAAATGGAATCCTCATGCCTTGTTAGGGCCTTTTCGGACTCGCCAATCTTCACGCCCCGCTTCATAAGTTATGCCTTGGCTATGAACTCTTATCATTACCGAGCAACTTTTAAACGATCTTGGGCTAGAAGCTAAGTAACTTTTCAAATCGTACGACCTTACTTATTGCAGATAATTTATTAGCAAGTGATGGGAGAAAAAGATCATAATTAACTCACATAAGTTAATGAGAGAATACCAAACTTGTAACCAACTTTATCATTTCTCGTTCTCCACAATTTAAAATCTCAAGGAATGAGACTCGTGGATGCTTAGCCTAATAAACCAATTAAGGTCTACATGGTTAAGGATACTAGCTAGAGTGAACTTGGATAAGTAAACTCGGGTTGAGTCAAAATATTCACAACAGGCCTAATATATCTAAGATATCTAAACTTGCTAAAACCATTTTATTAAAATGCTAGAAAGTAACAAAAATAAAGGAGACTACAACTAGGCCAAAATAGATTAAAAATTTTGAAAAATGTCGAAAAATTGATTTTCCGGTTAAAATGAGGGCAAATACAAGGAAAAGACCACTTAACTTCGATAGAAGTCCCCCCTACACTTAATATAAACATTGTCCTCGATGTTTAAGCATGTGGGAGTAAACTCCCCTACACTTAGGACATTGTGCACTTTGTTTAAATCTCGTTAAGGAAAAGACAACTAAAGAGATTCCTATTTTAATATTGAGAAATATAAAATAGTGAATCGAAAAGAGTTTAGGATAGAACCGGGAAGAAGGGAACACGGAATCACGGTTCGTCAAAAGTTATCAAGAGTGTGTCTTTGAAGCTCTAATCCCTGCACATGATAAGAAAGAGAACAAGAAACACCAACGGGGCTCCCCCCTACACTTATGGTGAAAACAGGAAAGATAGATAGATAATTGGGTTGCCTCCCAAAAAGCGCTTGTTTATATTAACCGAGTCACGAGCCTGACTCGTCCCCGAATTAAATGGTCCATGGGGAAGCCTCGTATGTAATACCGGGATCAAAGACCTTGTCCTCTTTCCCGGAGGACATCAATAAAGGAGAGGCAGGAGGATAAGTCTTGAATGGTAAAAAGGTCCTCTCAATACCAGAAAAGCAAGTGAAGTCCAGATTGACGGGAGGTGGGGTGGGTAAGGGAATCACATTGTCATCTTCCAAAGACAATGGAGGCAGACCAATTGGCAAAGCCGTAGAAGTATCAATCATAGAATGGTCCATGTCACCTCCCGGGTCAAAGCATTTATCCTCATGATCGTAGAGAAGGAGTGTAGAAACTCGTTTGAGAAGACCACGATCAAGTACGAAACCATCATTCATTTGTGGGGATTGTTGATAAGTTAAATCCTCACGAATGTGGTAAACGTAATTCTCATAAGAGAAGTGTTGATTAGGTAACTCCTCGAGAATAGGATGTTTGGGCATGTGAGTTGGTTCGTCATTATTATGAAAAATAAGACGTTCCAACTCATCAAGTTCGGCATCGATGTTGGAAAAGTCGACCTCACTTGTAGGTGGAAGCGGAGGCAAAAGAGCTAGCTCTCGGTCGATAATTTCCGCAATCTCTGGCTCGAAGACGAAATCATCATACTCACCACATGTTGAACTCTCGTTGGGAGGATCAAATATCGGATGTGGAGTTGTGAGTATGTGATCATTGACTAGCGAAGCAAACTTGTCCGTACGCTCCACAAAAGTTGGCACATCACACAGATTTTCCGGAACACCCGCGGGCTCACTTGGGATGACGACAAGTTCCTCGACACTAGACTTTAGGGATTTGTCCGATTCCATAGCCGAGATAATGTCAAGATGCTGATCCTCCATTATGAGAGAGCCAACGGGCTCCTCGGGTGTGATAGCAATAGACGAAGGAGGAAGGGGAGAAGTTTTGCTTTGCTTTAGAAATTCCTCCTCGTCGAAAATAACCTCAATATCGTCATCGCTCTCCTCATTACCTAAAGGGACAATAATAAGCTCAGGGATATGAGTGCTCGTCTGATCTCGCTGCTGTAAAAATGACTCCATATAAGTTTGCAGCGTGTGTAAAAGCTCTTTGCTTTGTTCTTGAAAAGCTGCAGCAAGATCGTTTCTTTGTTCTTGAAAGGCTGTAGCAAGATCGTCAATTGGTTCTTGGTAACTCATCCCGTGACGAGGCTGATGATCAATTGGGTATTGCAGGGGTTGGTCAAAACTGGAAGGGGTATAATTATAGTAATTGTGATCCCCTGTAGGACAGTGAAAACTTTCGTGAGGACCCCCACAGTTGTTGCAAAACGGGTGAGGAAAAAGACTGGGTGCGTCTTGTGGATAGCTATTTTCATTGTCATAATTGTACCCTGGTTCTTTCCCGTGACCATACGGGTATCGAACCGGGCACGAAACATGCCAATGAGAATCGCTTCCACAATAGATGCACGGGGGAACAGGATGTGGGTTCAAAAAGAATGAATTAGTCGAGTTGCACAAGGGACAAAATCCGAATTGTGTGTTGTCAATATCGTTTCCGCACCGCTCACATGTACACCATTGACAAGAGTCGTTCCCGTACAATCGTCTCCCACACCCGACGCAATGGACATAAAAATCCATAAAGAAAGATAGATAAGCAAGAAGAATATTTTTGGTGCAAAACTTTGAAAAAGAAATGCTTTTTATGATTTTTCAAATGTTTTTGGATTTTAGAAAATTTTTTACTCGAAAAAATAACGTTCACAAGTGAACGGGTCCCAAAAGCCAACGCGTCTCTCACAAAAAACCGTAGATCCTCACGAAAAGAGCCGGCAGTGGCGCCATTTTAATGTAAAGATTTTACTAGTTGAAAGTTCGTTTCTCGGTATCTTCTCGAATTGATTTCTGGTTAATTGTGTGAGATTAGTTGTTCTTGGTGAAAATAATATTTTTCGTTTTGATAAAATAAATGTGCAAGACTTAAAAATAAATGACGAGTAATTGAAACTAAAACTAATTGAAACGTAAATGGTGCAATAATTAAAACGTTAAAAGTAAATGATGAGAAATGAAATGACGTAAAATTAAAACTTAGCGAAAAGTAAATTGACAATTAAATAAAAATACAAAACGAAATTAAAATGGACTAAAAGTAAAACAGGAAAAATTGACACTTTAACTAAAACAAAATAGTAAAACAAATAAAAAACAAACAATCGGAATACACCCGATCGGAATCCAATCGGAATCCGATTGGAATGTACCCGTCGGAAAGCACAAATCGGAATGAGCAAAATGACATGATCGGAATATATTCCGATCGGGTTGATCGGAATGTAAACGACTCCACCCGTCGGAATATCTTCCCAATCGGAATGACAGAAAAGTGGTGCGATCGGAATATGTAAAATGCATGTAATCGGAATAAGCCAAAAGGTCCTGATCGGAATAACTTGTGCAAATGGAATAATTGAAAACCCTTTTCCGATTGGGTGATCGGAAAGAGGGAGTGGTCGCTGGTCGGAATAATGCGATCGGAAAGGGGTTTAATACCCTTTCCGATTTATAAGAGATCCGAGAAAAGCAAGCTATAAGCTATTGAAATAAGCTCAAACTAAAACTAAAACGAATCTAAATCGAATTGGACTCAATAAGCATGAATAACAACTTATCAAAACTTTAAATAAACAAACTTTTAAATCAAACCATAAAAGATGAACTTTTTAAGAAAACTTGTAGAATATTGATAACCTATGAATCTATGAAGTGGGTTGATGTTTTCTAGTGAGAGAAACTAGAGAGAGAAAGTGAGAGAATATGTGAAAGATTTTATTAATATGAAATGCAAAATGAACAACAACCAACCCCTTTCCTTAGTGGAAAGGGGTATTTATAGTACCAAGCTAAACATGGGCTTGGGCCGGTCCATGACAAGCCCATGGACCGGTTCTTACTTAAGTTAATAAGTAACTAACAACTATTATCTAACTACGAGCTATTACAACATGAATATTATTGTGGAGTGACCGATACTTCTAATATACGTTAAAACGTATTTCTAACAATCTCCCCCTAAGGGAGGTCACTCCACGTTACAAAGTTCTAAACCTAGCATACTATACTAAGTCTTCGTTCTTTAGCTCGTAGTCTTTTCTTCTTTTCTTTCTTTTGTTGTGAATATGTTGATTTGATCTTTTTGGCTTTGACTTGAGAGCATTGTTCTTTGGCCTTTCACGTGCGATCTTTGCCTTTCTTGTGAACTTTGCCTCCTCGTGACTTCATGTTCCACACACTTACGTCTTTTTGTTGAATTCTTGAAAGCTTCAGAGTTTGGTACAGCGGAAGACTTCATCTTGTACTTTCTTGAATTTTTGTTGCAAAAGACATAAGCATGTGGGAACGACTTTTACAGGAACACCGCAACACCACCGTCTTCACTGGTACACAGCAACGCCACCGTCTTCAACAGGTACACAGCAACGCCACCGTCTTTAGCAGGTACACAGCAACGACACGAATAAAATGGCTTTGAACATTTTATTCTAATTCGGTAGCATTTTACCTCCGGTCGGTGAAGACCGTTGGACGATATTAGATATCGTACCCGTGACGGATAGTTTCAATTAAGTAACTTCCTGACAGGATTTCGCGGGTGAACCCGTTCTCTTTATTCGACCGTCCAAAGCTGACTGCGAACATAAAGAGTGAATCACTTGGATAAAATATCCTTGTGATTAAAAGCCGTCAATTCATGAAACCTGGAACAAGTGAATTTCAATTAAGATTTTCACCATCGTTGCTTTCCAGTTGTCACGAGCTCAATTCATAAAGAATCTTGCACGTCATCTACCAAGTGCTGTTTGATGTTGACACTAGAAGGATTTCCACTCGTCACTGTGGTCAATAAAGAGTCACTCTGAGTGTTCTGGCAAGATCATATGATAATGCGAAGAGGCCTGGAACGAGTTTAAGTTCAATTAAGAATTAAACCACTGTTACCTTCCAGTTTTTCACAAGATTGGTTCTAAAAAGAACCGCACGTGTAACCTACCATGAGCTTGTTTGATGTTGGCTCAAGCAGGATTTCCATCTTCATTGTAATACTTGCGTATTACTCGGATGTTCTGGCAATATTACAGGAATACTGCGTAGGACTCATAAAAATCTCTTACTTTTCACAGTGTGTGAGAAAGCAAGGAATAAATGGAACGTGTCCTAATGAGACTTTTGATGATCTCTTGGCTCTAGACTCGATTGTGCGTTTTGATTTAGTGAGCGATGGCTGGAGAGGAGTGCCACCTTTTCAATACCAGTCTATTCGGAGTGAATAAACCAATAGATAACGTGTTGATCTCCGTGTGATTAAAACAAATACCTTTTGAGAGATATTTGAGTTAGCTGGGGAAGGGTTGTGCATTGCATCACTGGGTCCATGATGTCTTTCTTCAATACCGAGAATCATTAGCAAAAATGACCTCAATAGCATATGTATTGACCCGGTTTCTGCCTAAAGTTGTAAGGAGGGCTTCTTTCTTTACACCCTTTATCTTTACATTTCTTTTTCATTCTTCAACCCCTTCAATGCTTACCAATACGTCATCACTAGCACCTTGTTGTGATTGTTCCAGTGCTAGCTTAAGTACTTGGTCGGCATTCAGCTACGTTCACATTCTTTCTCCATCTTTTCTAGGACTTCTAATTCTAACTAGGGAATTGTCCTTGGGAAGATTCCATCGGTTCTGATGAATCATTGGACTAAACCTATTCCTACCACCCTTTTGTCACCACATCCGTCGTGAATTAAGCGTGTTTTGGGAAGGAATTGCCACCATGAAAACATCAATGAAAATCACCTAAAGTACTTGTGATATTGAAATCAAAAGTTTTGTACCTTAGGTGTTTTGTTCATCAAAAACGCTCCCCCTTAACACGTGCTTTACACATATTAAGTTGGATAATCTTTAAGTCTTTTTCATTTTAGCCAAGTATCATTTAAATCTCCTTAATCCCATTTTCTCCCCTTATCCAAAATGTTAACCATTAATATTTGGGATATTGAATGGATTAACCGGTCTTTGGGTAAAAATGAAATTGATGTTTGGCCATAGAACAAATGATTGCTCCCCCTTAAGTTAATAAGGGGTAGTTGTAGTGCTTTAGTATGATATATTTTGAAAGATTTAGAATCTCGTGAGAAATTCTTGAAAAATTATCATCCCTTAACACTACACCAAGCCATTAAAGCACATTATTCACAAATATACATATTCACAAATAATACCAATATAGAGTGACCTGAAATGTACAACCCATTAGATGGATCGTTGCAGTGTCCTGTAGTGCACTCCATATGGTCTACCACCCACGAATCTTTCCAAGCTCCTCATCAATCTACGTTCACGGAGCTTTTGATCGATCTTCTTGATCACGTACTTCGCCATCTGCCGGTAACCTGGATGCCAATCCTCCGTCATTTCTGGCAAAGTCCCACCCGAGTTCAGATGCTCCAACTTTCCTCTGACTTGTAGAAGAGTACCATCACTATACTTGTGGAGCTCCCCCACCCTCATAAACTTCATCAAACCTCGACTGTTCAAGTAGAAGATGCCGGAATTCGGAACAGAAATGCCGGTATAAGGACATCTTGCTACATGTTGAGGTAACACTTGATTCACAGGACGGGTTAAATTGAGCTTCCTCTGATAGCTTTCGACTCCCAACTGAAGATCTTCAACTCGTGTCTTGATGACAATGCTTCGTGTGAACATACGCAGTGCTGTATTCAAAGCAATTAGGTCTTCACGAGGAATATGTGTGAGTTGATCTCTGGTCATCAGAAGCAGCATATCTTCGATATCCTCAAGGCGAATGATGGAAAAATCTCCCTGCTGGATTCTGTATTCCCTGTCATCCTCCCTTCTCAACCGAATCTCCGTCACATGATAATAGCCGTTCTTGGCTTCTGTTTTCATCCCTAAAATGTTGGAGATGCGGATATCGGATCTAACTGAGCTTCCAGAATTGACTAAGCAGCAACCCCTGTACGCCCTTCTGACTCGTTCGTCCCAATGAGATGCACCTATGACAGCATACATATCATAATTACGATTCATTTTTGGGACCCAGAGTCGATTTACCTTTTCCTCGATGAAGGGTATTGTCCCCCAGTTGGCAGCTTTCAGCAAAGTCAGGGATGTTGCGTACTTTGATGACCCCTTTAGTAGATACACAAGATCATTGGTGACGAAGAAGTCAAGAGCAATCTGATTGTCTTGAGCAGGATCCATTGGAGGTGGAGCTCGTTCTGATACATGAAGACCTGGCCGTTGATCGGTATTCAGAGCCTTCAGGATTTCATCGGCATAGTACTCGAGCTCCATTCGGGGTAATCGGGTTTTGGCACGCAGTCTCTTATCTTTCAGTGCTTTCTTCACCAAGGATGGAGTAACCGAAGTCTTATACTCATGAGCAAGAAATGCACATAAGTCAATCGGACTTCGGATACGGAGATACAGCACATCTTTGTCAGCATCTGTGATCGGATCATATTGTGCTGCTGCCGTGATCCAAGCCTGTGGTGGTGCAGACTCGTCTATCTCCAACGTGTCTTCCCAGGCACGAATGCTTGGTTCAGGAACCGTAGATTGTTGTGCTTGTTGTTGAGGAGTTGAAGTGCGAACATCTGTTGGTTCAGTTTCAGGCATTTCGGCAGTGTCGTGAACTGGGGAGTGTTGGGCAGCTTCGGGTTCCGTCACTGATTCTGCGATCACAGGAGCAACAACAACAGAACTAATGGGGTTAGTGGTAATAGGTAAAGATACAGCGATAGAGATACCGGGAGCCGAAGACGCTGTAGTGGCATTCACATCGTGGCGCCACTTAGTTCGTCTTGATTCCGAGGATGTCGATTTGTCCTTCTGTGCTGCATCTTTTGTGGACTTGGTTCCAGTCTTAGCAGCAGTTTTCTTGGAGCTGGTAACCTTGTCTCCCTCTTTCGGCTGTTCACCCCCATCATCATCCTGATTGTCATCCCCGTTACTACCTCTAGCACTCTCCTGATTCTCATCACCGCCATCATCGCCATCATCATCATCATCCTCGTCATCATCCTCATCATCCTCATCATCATCACCACCCTCGTCATCGTCTTTATCCTTTTCTCCTTCTTCTTCTTCTTCTTCCTCTTCTTCACCCGTACCCTCTTATTCACTTTCTTCCCTTTCTTCCTCAGGTAAGATGTGATATGGTACCACACTTCCAAACGTCTTGAATAATCTATCATCCTCCATGATAGCATCATTCAGGGATTTATATAGAGCCCGTTGAATCCTCGACTTATCAAACGACCCAAGTTCCACCATACGAGCCTTAAGGATCTTCTTCAATTCAAAATCCGTCAGGTCATAAGCAATCTTGTAGGCGGCTTCTGAAGGGTTGGATGATTTGACCATCAAGTTGTCAGCAGCAAGTGTCTTCAACTCATCGCGAAGTTTAGGCATTAGTGATTCAACGGATTCTTGCACTCTTTCTTTCACAGATGCTTCAAGTGCTTCTTTTTGTTCCTTATATTTATCCCTCATCGCTTGAAGTCTGGTAATACGTGCAGCATGCTTATCAGCCTCAGCCTGCTTAACCCGAGCAAGTTCTTCTGCATGTGCTTTTCTAGTCAACTCCATATCTGAAGCGAACCTAGCAATCATCTCCTCTTGGGCTTTCCTAGATTCTTCTTCCCTCTGAGCTCGTCTTTGCAACTCTTGGCGAAGTTCATCCATTTCGCGTTTGTTAGTATCCACATGTTTGTCAAACATTTCGGCCATCACTAATGCAGCCATTGCAGATGTTGCAGAGCTGCTCTGGGTTGACTGGAGGGGCTCGGTTGTTATTGCTGTACTAAGGATGGGGATTATGGGTGGTGGAAGAAATGGTATTGAAGCCGGTCGGGTTGTTAAGGGTTGTATGGGTGGAGGTTGAGTTGTTAAGGGTTGAGTTGTCACCATGATCGTAGGAGCAACAGGTTCCTTTTCCACACTTGCTGAAATAGGGATTGATGGCTCCTTCGAAGTGGAATAGTGTTCAGGTGACCCAAACTCATCAACATCATCCGGTTCCTCGTACTCATCCTCGATATCTACCCTCGCACCTGAACCACTACCGCCTGTATCTTTCCTACTCCTTTTAATAGCAATCTTCATCATTTGTTGCTCGGATTTATCAAGAGTAGGATCAACAATATCTTCTTCATCACGTAGACGCATCACATCCTTACCCTTTCCCTTCTTACCCTCTGTCTTCTTCTTCTTGGGTTCGGGTTCAGGTAACGCAGCTGGTTGTTTGCGTTTACCTTTACTCTTAACCGTTGTGGACGAGTCTTCTCCAGACTGAAGGTTTTCTTTCAGCCTCTTGATCTCTATCTGCAGTAGCTTGTAATCAGCAGAACCTTTGATTTTGTCAGACAGAAGGTAATCAGGAATAGGACCCGGAATCACACCAATAGACGGTCCTTCATGCCTCAGATCTACAGTATCATCAGCTTCTTCAGTGTGATAGCGACCTCCTGCACGCCTATCAATAGTAGCATCAAGCTTCATAAAATAATTTATGATAAGCTTAATAAACCGAGGATAAGGAAAGAAGTTTGTTTTCAGCTTCTTGTTGTAGAAGAGTTGAAAGGTGAATTCTTCCCATATCAACAAAGCATAATCTGAATTTGCAGTTTTGTACATGCCATAGAAGAGGTTTATTATCGGACTGCGCAAAGCATCATGGCCACTCGTTTTTGGTGTAAGACATTTACTGAGAATACCCATCAACGCTCTCCAAGGTTGTCCCACCTTTGCAGTGGTAAACTCAGATGCAACTCGTATTTCCGGACATCCAAGTGCGTCAAATAACTCCACGAGTTCATCTTTAGTGGGGTCCCTCGAGAATGACATGCCCTTGGGTGTATCCCGTATACCAAGAATCTTACGGAAGTCTGAAACGGTGAGTGTCTGCTGCTTGTTGTCGATGGTGAAGGTGATCTTGTTCGAAGTGATTTCCTTGGTTGCCCAAAATTCAAACATATACTCATAAGGCACCGAGGCTGTACTCCTAAGGGCGTTCTTGAAATGAGAGTTATCAAGGATGGCTATGGCGACCTTAAAACCATGGTGAGTGGACTTAGAGACTTGCTTCAGCCGGTAGTTGTTGGGTATAAACTTAAGGGTTCGGGCTTTAGCAATATCGGCTTCTCTAGATTCTTGGATTGCTTGTACTGTTGGATTAGTCATTGTATCTGCTTAAGATAAGACATGAAAGGTTGATGCACAAAAGCATATAGATATATATCAATCTTACTTCTAAGCATAACACATAACATAAGATAAAACAACAAGTACATCAAACTCTTCATCCGGAACTTTTCCTCATTCGGAACATCTTCATCCGGAACTTTTCCTCATTCGGAACTTCTCCTCATTCGGAACTTCTTCATCCGGAAGTTCTTCATTCGGAACTTCCTTCATCCGGAACATTCCTTCATTCGGAACTTCCTTCATCCGGAAGTTCTTCATTCGGAACTTCCTTCATCCGGAAGTTCTTCATTCGGAACTTCCTTCATTCGGAAGTTCTTCATTCGGAACTTCCTTCATTCGGAAGTTCTTCATTCGGAACTTCCTTCATTCGGAAGTTCTTCATTCGGAACTTCCTTCATTCGGAAGTTCTTCATTCGGAACTTCCTTCATTCGGAAGTTCTTCATTCGGAACTTCCTTCATTCGGAAGTTCTTCATTCGGAACTTCCTTCATTCGGAAGTTCTTCATTCGGAACTTCCTCATTCGGAAGTCCTTCATTCGGAACTTCCTCATTCGGAAGTTTTTCAGAAGAAATCCTTCATTCGGAAGTTCTAAGCCATGTTCATCCGGAACTTTTACAAACGAATCTCAGATGTTTATTCTAGCGCGTTTGTGAGTTTCTAAGGCAAACTAAGGCATATAAAACATCATATCTTACTAATCCGAGCACAACCCACCACAAATGCTAATCAATTAAGCCTAAATTTAATCATAAACCCTAAATGGATTAAACTGATTAATTGAGCATGTTTAACAGAATTATATGATAAGAAATGTGGATTAGAAGTTAACATATTGATGTAAATTACCTTATTTAGTGAATGAATAGGAAGGAATGATCAGACGTGATGATTGTAAGAGTTTGTGTGTGTTTAAGCAACAATGGCGGCAAGAATGAAATAGAAACAGTGAATGTAGAAAGTGAGGGGCGGGGTGTTTGATTTTTTGACTTAGGTCAATTTTGACTAGTTCCAATAAATCTCACTTTTAGTCCCTTTATTTTCTATGCTTTTCCTTTTTGTTTCTAAATTTTTCATTTCACCTAACTCTTGTTAAACGTACACACAACTTAACAAACGCAATCTATTAGCATATCTCCAATTTCTAAGAGCAATGCCTATCACTTATAACGAACACAAGTCATATTCTAAAGCAAAACCACTCAAATACCGTGTAGCCCTTAATTTTCACAATCACTTTTGAAGATCAATTTTAATGACGAAGATGATTTTACTATTTTCTCCCCCTTAAACGATGACCCGTTTTCTATTTAAAGAGCTGTAGTCATTGTTTAAAGAGTCAAATAGTGATGAAAGCATTTCCAATTTATATCTTGAAAAATTTTGATTCGTGGTTTTAATAAGATTTCTCTTATTTTAACAAATTAATGCACTGAGACGTACACAAATTCGTGTTAGACCAAGTTATAAAGTAAACTTGATCCCTTTGCATGATTTGGCTTGTAAATCACGCCCGAGAAAATTAATTCCCGTTCTGAGCCAACGTTTTCCAAGGAAATACGTGACTTTAATATGAAAACCGGGTTGCAGTCTGAAATAACTACAAACCATAATGGGCATGTTTTAAAAATGTACAACTTTTATACGGACTCTATTTATGGCACCGTGTCAATATTGATCGACATTTCTAAGGCCGTAAATATTACCGTACTAAAAGACATGCCCGTTTTTAAAAGAAAAATATTTTTGGTTTTTCTTGATTTTATAATTTTTATGGTTTTTCTAGGTTTTATATTTTTTATGGTTTTTCTTGGTTTTATATTTTTGTATTTTTCTTTTGTGGTTTATATATTTACGATAATATACATGATCACGAACAAAAGGATACTCTGAATAGTTTACCACAACTATTCAGCTGATTCTTCTGCCAACTCTTTGAGAGTCGCTGGAGTGAATGATTTCATGCCAAGCTTGTCGATCAAAAACTCGATTCGTCCTCGATCTAAGGCTTTGGTGAACATATCCGCCAGCTGGTACTCAGTAGTGACAAAATACAGCTCGATCACTCCGTTCTCCACCTGCTCCTTGATGAAATGGTAGCGAATGTCTATGTGCTTGGCCCGGGAGTGTTGAACATAGTTGCAGCAAAGGGCAATGGCGCACTTGTTGTCACAATACATCGGGATTTTGTTAAATCCAAGACCGTAGTCAGTTAATTGTGATCTCATCCAAAGGACTTGAGCACAACAACCGGACATGGCGATGTATTCAGCCTCCGTGCTGGAAATTGCAGCGCTTTTCTGCCTTTTTGAAGACCAACTGATCAATCTATCTCCAAGGAGTTGCACAGATCCAGAAGTGCTACGCCTCGTGTCTTGACATCCAGCATGATCGGCATCTACGTATGATATTAAAGCAATCGAGGAATCTTTCGGATACCATAGACCACGATGAAGTGTTCCTTTTAGATACCGAAAGATCCTTTTCACAACATGTAGGTGCTTTTCGGTAGGCCGAGCCTGATACCGGGCACACATGCATACAACAAATTGCAAATCAGGCCTGCTAGCAGTCAGATATAGAAGGGTGCCGATCATCCCACGGTAAAGTTTCGGATCGACAATAATCCCATCCCTATCTTCATCTAACTTGGATTTCTCCACCATTGGAGTGTCTACGGGGTCACAATTCTCAAAGTTATATTTCTTAAGAGATTCTAGAGCATATTTGGATTGATTAATAAAGATGCCTCTGGGATTCTGAGAAATCTGTAATCCTAAGAAAAATGAAATTTTTCCCATCATCGACATCTGAAAGCGTGTGGACATTATCTTCTCAAATTGTTTAGACAATTCTATGTTAGTGGCAGCAAAAATTATATCATCAACATAAATTTATACCAGAAGCATATCGTTGCCGTCCTTGAGAGTGAATAGAGTGGGGTCCACTTTGCCTTTGGAGAAGCCTTCCGACATTAGATATGTTGATAGGAGATCATACCACGCGCGTGGAGCTTGTTTCAACCCATAGAGAGCCTTCTTAAGCTTGTACACATGGTTAGGAGACTCCGTACTGACGAACCCATCCGGTTGACTAACATAAACCTCTTCCCTTAGTTCACCGTTCAAAAATGCCGTCTTCACATCCATTTGATAGACGATCATGTTCATATGAGCTGCAAACGCAAGGAATAGTCTAATCGCCTCCAATCTAGCCACAGGAGCAAAAGATTCCTCAAAGTCTATACCCAAGGCTTGTTTATATCCTCTAGCGACCAATCTAGCTTTATTCTTCAATACCGCACCCATCTCATCAAGTTTAACCTTATAAACCCATAACAAAGTAAGGATGTTAACCTTGTCAGGGCGAGGAACCAATTCCCATACTTCAAGTCGTTGGAATTCATTTAGTTCCTCCTGCATAGCTTCAATCCAAGATGATTGGGTCATAGCCTGCTGCCAATTTTTAGGTTCAACTTCAGAGAGAAATGCATCAAAGTAGCAATAAAGTGCACTCTCTTGTAATTGATGGCGTGTAGAGACGGGTCGATCTAGATCTCCAATAACATTCCTAATTGGGTGATCTTTTGTCCATTTAGTGCTATGGTTTTCAATCCTAGGTGGTCTGGAGTGAACAATAGAAGGAGCTTCTTCTGAGGTAGACGCGGCTGAAGGGTTTTCAGGGATCGCTACACCAAAGAAAGGAAGCTCTTGCAAGTGAGCATATTCCAAGTCGTGATCAGTAGAATCCTCTTCCACATCATTAGGCACAAGTAGGGGTGATGATTCAGGTGTAGTTTGAGAATCACTTGGTGAAGGTGCATCCGGTTCAATGTGAATTGTAGATGCATTAGATAAAGGTTCATTAACTTGAGCAACCACTTCAGGTATTGGAGCAATTACTACAGGTACTGGAACTTCATCAGTCGGGGGATCGAAGAATTCATCAAACAATGGTTGAAACAGTTTATCCCACTCGGGCCTTGATGGTGGTAAAAATGATGTAGAAGTAGGATTGTTGGGAACTAATCCGGAACTTATAGCACCGGTTCCCATCTCATGAAGCGCGGGTTCAGAGCTGAGTTGCTCAGAAGCCATCGATGTCAGCTCGTCGAAATCTGCGTCCATAGTTTCTACAATCTTGCCAAGACGACGGTTATAGATTCGGTATGCTCTTTTGGACGGTGAGTAACCAATGAAAATACCTATATCGGCTTTTGGTTGAAGCTTACCCAAGTTCTCACTATTGATGTTTGGATAACACAAGGCACCAAACACATGGAAAAATGAAACATCGGGTTTGCGGTCATGTAGAAGCTCATAAGGTGTTTTTCCATGGCGTTTCCGAATGATAGAACGGTTTTTGGTGAAACATGCAGTAGAAATAGCCTCTGCCCACAAGAACAATGGAGCGTTCGCATAAATAAGCATGGTCCTAGCAGCTTCCATAAGTGTACGATTCCGTCTTTCAACGACACCGTTTTGTTGTGGAGTGCGTGCAGCGGATGTTTCATGTGATATACCAACTCCTTCATAATAATCACGAAGAGTCTGGTTGACGAACTCTGTACCATTGTCTGTACGAATACGGCGGACAGTGGTATTCAAACGTACCTGAATGAACTTCAGAAAAGTAATGATAGCCTTCGGTGCTTCATCCTTTGTACGTAAAAATCTAACCCATGTAAACCTTGAGAAATCATCCACAATAACCAGAATGAATTTCTTACCGCTCACACTTTCAGTTCTCATCGGCCCACAAAGATCCATATGCAAAAGATGAAGTTTTTCTTGATTGGTGTCTTCAGCTTTGGGCTTGTAAGATTTCTTGGTACTTTTCCCCCTTGAACACGCGGAACATAAATGGTCCTTGTGAAATTTAAGCTTAGGAAGACCACGAACTAACTCGTTTTTAGCCAGATGATTAATAGCATCAAAATTAAGATGAGATAATCTGCGATGCCATAACCATGACTTGGTCTTAGAAGCTTTAGAGAGAAGACATACTGGAGAAGCGGCCATCATGTCTTGTAAGGACAAGGTATATAGATTTGCACCACGAGATCCCTTCAACAAATCTTCTCCTTCCAAGTTGCGGATGAAACAAGTGTGTTGTCGAAAAGCAACCTCAAGGTTGGAATCACAAAACTGCCCTACTGAGAATAAGTTATGACCAAGACCTTCTACATAGTATACCCTAGAAATCGTCACGTTTCCAATCTGATATTCACCATACCCCATAATCTTTGCTATATGATCATTCCCGAATTTAACCGTACCAAGAAACTTGCTGACGAAATTTCGGAGCATCGAGCGATTTCCGGTCATATGTTTTGAACAACCGGAGTCCAAATACCACAGGATGATTTGGACCACCTGAAAATATCACCACACAAAGACAATGTAGAGGTATCGGAATCTGAGTGTTCCTTGTTATTAGCAGGTACAGATTTAATAATCTTAGATTTGCTAACTCTAGGTTTCTTAGATTTCCTAGCCTTCTTTTTCTTAATAGATGGTGTAGATTCTAGTTGGCTCAAATCCTGAGGTATTTCTTCACTGATAGGCACTATAGTGGGGGCTGACCTAATTAAAGGGCGCTGTTTCCATACTTGAGTGCGAGTGTTCCTAACTAAAGGACGCTCAGACCTAACCTCAATGGATGCATTCCTAGTTAAAGGGCACATTTTACCATCTAGTGTAAAGGTCCTACCAGTGGGACGCCATTGCCAGCCAACTTGGGCACGAGTTCTACCCGTTGGCTTCCATTCAAGACCATTCTTAATAGCATTCATTTCATTAACGTGATCAATCAGACACAAATCATGACGCTGGGAAAACATACATTCATTACAATTCCAACAATTTAAATCAGAATTCACGAATGGTTTAGGCTGCTGCACAGGCGCAGAGCTTTTAGTCTTAACATGATTCATTTTATTTAAAACTGAACTAGCATTCCTATTGTGGACTTCTACTTTCTTCTTTGTGGCACTACTAGTGGAGGGCTTGATCTTAGCTTTCTTGAGTGGCGATCCTTTAGCCTTAGTAGTCTCTTTTAATCCTGTAGAAGGCAAAGTGGGAACATTAGCAGCAGATTTTAAAGGTGTCTTACTTGATTGTGCCAATGACGGTTTCGCTCCTGGAGTCTTATTAAATGGAGTGACAGCAATGGGCCTATTATTAAGTAGTGCAGAACCTAGTGTACCTATGTATTGTAAATAAGCCAAGCAATATTGAACTCGCTTAACATATTCATGAGCCGAATAATAGTCGCTACTTGAGGGATCTAAGGCATAAAGATCGTCTAAAATATCCCTAAGAAGATCGACATGCTTAATGGCATTCCTCATATAATCATCATAGGTAACCTGGTTTCTCTTATGAAGCGGATTCTTATAAAGCACTACTTTCTTGGTTGTTGGAGCACTAGTGGACGGTGCAGAGTCGGTAGCTAAGTTATCAACAACTTCTTGTCGGGTGAGAAGAAGTGTCTCCTTTAACTCAGCCAAAACCATATTTTTGTCTATGAGCAGGATGTTCAAGTCAGAGATTTCTTCGCACTTTTGGTTCAGTTGTTCAACATAATATTGTTGTTGTGCCGCATTAAAAGCGAAGCGTTCTTCTAGTGAACCATAAAGAGCGGATAGTCCCTGCCTTGTCCGATCCATCTCCCCTAGAACAGTTGATAGTCTAATTTCTAAGACCTGGTTTTTAGACTCTGCAGCCTCTAGTTCCATTCTTAATGTTTCCTTTGAAGATACCTCTCTCTTCAATCTCATGATTTCTTCCTCTAATGTCTTAACAATTGCAATCATCTTGTCACTATTCTCAACACCGTTTTCACAAACATTTGATATCAAAAGATTTTCATTTTGATTTTGTTGTTTTAATTCTAAAGATATACAATGTTGTTCTAGTTGATTAAAGCGTTGTGAAAGTAAATTGTAAGAATCTTGTAGCTTTAAAAACTCAGCGTTAGATTCGTGACAAGAATGATTTTCTACCTCATTTACAGTATCAGCAACATTTACAGAAAGATTACAAACATCATCACAAATATCCTCACAAATATTCACAGCATCACAATTAATCATGGTGGATGTAAGCTCATTCGAATAGTTAACATTTACAGTAGTAAGCACATCACACGAGATTACTTCAGACAAGAATCGGTCATATTCGGTTAAAATCTTTTCCTTTTCAATTAGTTGCAGTTCGTAAGCGGTGTCCATTTCATAAAACACTTTTTGAACTTCCCCAATTTCAAACTGAAGATTTTCCTTAAGAGATGCAAAACTTCCTTTTAGACTTTCGACAAACGGATTGATCTCAGTTTTAAACACCTCGTTCATGTGTTCGAAAGCCCATTCTCCGGCGTTTAAGCCATTTGAAGTCGTACATTCCAAAATGACCTTGTCAAAGTTAGTGAAGTATCGGTTAATCTCTTGCAAGTTTAACCATACAGTGCTAACCGGTGGAAGATTCTTTGGAATTTCCTTAGGATCTTCCATGTTGACAAGTGTAGGAAATGTACTAGGGCTTTCTTCCTCTATCATGTAGGTTGGTGCTGTAATGAGATCTTTATCCATATGGAAGCGAACTCTAAAATCAGTTTTAGCAAGCTCCTTATTCATTTTAAAATAATCACAATCGGGATATTTTGCTGAATTGTATGACCGATCCTCATCAACTAGATCCTTACTTGTTTGATCATTGGGAAAAACAATCGGGTCTAAAGCCAATCCTAATTGAGTTGCATTATAAAGTCTAGGACTATGTCTTAAAGCTTGTTTTGCATATCGTGGATTAGGGGGAAGGCCTTTTAGACGTGATAAGTTAAACTCTTTAAACGAAGCATCAAATAAGTGAACTAGTTGTGAAGCAGCGTATTGTCTTAACAGAAAGTAGTCTAGACTTCTAATCTTATTAGTAGCATTAATCCCCATTTCAGTCTTCTTAGATTCGAGTAATTCAAAATCAGTTTGAAGTTTTTGAAAATTAGTGACCACTAACTCCTTTTCTTTAAGTTCACTAGACAGATTTGCTCTTAAGTTTTCGATTTCTTGCAAGTGACCCATTTGTTTGTTTCTAAAGTGATCATATTCGAGATTTGTGAGAACACTAGACGAAGGCACTAATTCCAAAGTTTGTACTTTCTCATTGCTTAAGGCAAGCTCATCAGACAAATTCTTATTCTTAGCTAAGGTTTCTAAGAGTGCAGCATTCATTTGGCTAAGTAATGTAGCAGGAACCATGACCAAATCTTGTTGAGCAGGAGTAGGCGTATGCGAACTGGGTCCCGGTTGTGATTCACTCAAAGTCTGGGAACTCACATTGATATTGCTATCATTGTTTGTCTCCTCATTTGAAAGACTCACCACCGAAGATTCATTCGAATCAGCACTCTCTTGCCCAACTTGATGTGGTTGAATACTAGCATCAGTGGCATTATCGGTGTTATTAATAAGTACCTCAGATTTCTTATCTGGCCCTAAGCTGGAGAAAGTTGCCATGAAAGCAGCCTTTGCAGTTTGAAAGTCATCACAGTCGGAATCATACGCATCAAGATCATCGGCTTGGTAAGCTGCATTCTGCGTAGTGACAACGTCTTGTTCAGCAATCCCTGGGTCAGCAAGAAATGCAAGCTCCTCTTCATCAAGTTCCCTTCCTTGCGCCTGAGCATTTACCAGATAGATCTTTTCTGCAAACCACTGTCCATCCCTTCTCCTCTTGGGTTTCTTACAATACCTGGACATATGACCCTCTTCCTTGCAATTGTAGCATGTGATCATTCTCAACTTGCCTGTATTAGCCCGTGGAGGGTTGTTGACCATTGGAGCAGGAGCAGGATTGACGGTGCGAACATTGGTTGATGTGGAAGTTCTCCCCTGATATGGTTGAATTGGCTGAACCATTACCCTGCCATTCTCAATTGTAGCTTGTTGGCGAGAATTGGATGAATTCCTCAACTGATTGTTGGTAGGAGCTGATCCTCTGAATCCTCGTTTGCTTAAAGTTCTTGTGAGATAAGCAGACATAGTAGTTAGCACTTCAACTGGGTCAGCTCCTTGTTGGAATACAGGAACGGGGACTTCCTCATCATCACAATATAGTGCTTGATCTGGATGAGCTGCATAATCAGTAGAAGGAATACTCATTTGATCAGGGTAGCTTGATGGATATGCTGCATAAGGTGCAACATTTGCCGGATGAAGTTGTGAAGCATAATGTGGTGAGGGTGCATTGAACCGATATTGTTGCTGATGTGAGGTGGGTGGTTGTGGTAGAATCGAGTATTGGGGAAAGGCTGGTGTCATGTAAGGTGATTGATGATAAGCTTGATGTCCCAAGATATAAGGTGTGTTGTTGTGAGACAAGCTTGGTTGATTCGCCATCAAAGCTAAGGAATCTGGGTACATGCCGCGAGGAGAACGGTGCATAATCACATGCTTCTCATGCTGCTGAAGGAAGGCATATATTTGATCCAAATTGCACTTATGCAGATCCCTGGTTAACTTGACATCGGTAATGTACTCACCCCATTCAGCTTGAGGTAGAGTATTCAAGAATTTGGTGTTAACCTGGAATGGTGCAATCACAAGATTGTATACATTCAGATCGTTCATGAGTGTGGTGAATCTGAAGTAATAATCGTGAAGCGTTTCCCCTGGGTTGTACGTGAATCTATCAAACAGGTCATACAACTGACATTCCCTTTCCTGTTTGGTGAGAGACGTTCCTTGTAGCAACACCTTAAGTCGTTCCCATAGATCCTTTGCCACCGTATACTGACTCACCATCCTATAGATGTCATGGGGAAGAGCTTGGAGAATTGTTTGAAGAGCTTTTTCATCTGCATCTGCAACAAGTTGTTGGGCTGGAGTGAGTTCTTCAAATTCTCGTGGTCTAGTCACGTTGTCAACCGTAATGGTACCATAGTCGAGTGGACCATTCAAAATCGATTTGACCATAAGCCTTCCGTATGTCGGTTTCCCCTTTAGATATTGCATCATTCGACCTTGCCATGCCTCAAACACCTCTTTAATAAGCATCGGTGGACGACTATCAGTTCCCGTTATGATTGATATATCCGTAAGAGATGTCATCTGAGGCATTACTGAATTTGGATTCATTTTACTTTCTTCAAAGAAACAGAGATTATCGGTTGATCGAGCAGTGAAGTAAAGCTTGTGAATTGTGTTGTGTTTTTTGTTGTAAGAGACCAAGATTAAATCCTCTAAAAAATCGTCGAAAAAACAAGCAAAATAACCCTTGATTCGGAACTTTTTGTTGATTCGGAAGTTTGATTCGGAAGATTACCTTGATTCGGAACTTTTTTTGTTGATTCGGAAGATTACCTTGATTCGGAACTTTTTGGCTTGATCCGGAACTTCTTGACTCGGAAGTTCTTGGTTCGGAACTTTTGAGCTTGATCCGGAACTTCTTGGTTCGGAAGTTCTTGGTTCGGAACTTTGGCTTGATCCGGAACTTCTTGACTCGGAAGTCTTGGTTCGGAAGTTTCTTGATCCGGAACTTCTTGGTTCGGAAGTTTCTTGATTCGGAACTTCTTGACTCGGAACTCCTTGATCCGGAAGTTTCCTTGGTTCGGAACTTGTTGATCCGGAACTTCTTGATCCGGAACTTCTTGATCCGGAACTTCTTGATCCGGAACTCCTTGATCCGGAAGTTTTGCTGAATGAACAGAGACCTTTTCCGATGAACAGTCGAACAGTAATAATGAAGATTAAAATAAGTAACAACTAATACTTATCCACTAATCCCAATCACAAAAACACCAAAAACACCAAGAATCAAGATGATTTTTCTTAAAGAACACTAATACAATCAAAAACTAAAAAAAACCACACAAATCACTACCTTAAATCACCCCATAGCTCTTGATACCAAATGTAGAATATTGATAACCTATGAATCTATGAAGTGGGTTGATGTTTTTTAGTGAGAGAAACTAGAGAGAGAAAGTGAGAGAATATGTGAAAGATTTTATTAATATGAAATGCAAAATGAACAACAACCAACCCCTTTCCTTAGTGGAAAGGGGTATTTATAGTACCAAGCTAAACATGGGCTTGGGCCGGTCCATGACAAGCCCATGGACCGGTTCTTACTTAAGTTAATAAGTAACTAACAACTATTATCTAACTACGAGCTATTACAACATGAATATTATTGTGGAGTGACCGATACTTCTAATATACGTTAAAACGTATTTCTAACAAAACTTTAAATCAAACAAGCATTAAGATGAAAATAAGATCAAAGATGAACATGAATCAAAGATAAGAAAAACAAGAAAGGTAGAAGAAGATGATTAGAAATAAGAACTTGATTAAAAGAAAAGATTTCAAAATTAAAAGACTTACTTGAATTGAAGAAATTAAAAGTGCATAACATGAAATTAAAATGCAAGAAAGTAATTAACAAGAAATGAAAATGGTGGAAGAGTGGTTTGTCAAGCAACCAACAACATGAAAATGAACTAGGCTTAATCTATTTATAGGGGTGATTAGGGAGGAGCTTAGGAAGCTTCCTCCCTCTTTCCTCTTTGCCTTAATTGCACACTTAAGTCCTTTTCTTCTTTATCTTTTGTTAATCTTGGACTTTGTCTTGGGATTTCATTAACTCGTCTTGATTTTTCTTTATAAATAAGACTCGAGTTCTTCGGCTTTTAGTAAACTTCCGTCTTTTGACTTTTTGTTTGATAAATCTTCAGAATTGGTCTTGGACTTCCGTTCTTTTTCCACTCTTGATCTTTCGACTTCATCTTTCGTCTTTTTCTTCGATAAAAGCCCTTGAATGCCGTGTTTTCTCCACTTTTCACTTTTTCGTCCTAAATCACAACAAAAACACAAATCACGCGTAATTCCGACATAAATGACATAAAATACACGTTTTGGCTCGGTTATTATTGTAATTAAGTGGTAAAAAGGATGGGTGTTTTCACACCTATCAGTCCCATATCTTTTAATGATTTTGACTTCCAGATGAGATGGAAGAGACACTTGTTATGGTTTTGTAAATTGTTGATGTGAATGTTTTATGATTGGTGATAGACTTGTGTGTACTTATGTGATTAACTACTAATTGATTCATGATTGTTTTGTGATTTGACTTGGTACCAAGGGGATGTTGACAAGGCGGGGCCTTGGGGAGGTACATAGATGTGTGAGCATCTATGGGACCAATGGATAGTGACAAGGCGGGGCTTTGGGATTGGTACATAGGTGTATGGGCGCCTATGGTACCATGGTGTTTGGTAAGGCTGGGAGCCTTAGATTTTGTTTGGAATGATTGATCTTGAATATTAGTTGTTAATGCATATTTGTAGTACAATGTCCATATGTGTAGTGGTTTACGGTTGTTCACAGCTTATTATAATCTATTTTCGGTTGGAGTCTAAACCTATGACTCTCACCAACTTTATGTTGACGTGTTTTAGTGTCTCTTTCAGGTGAGAATGTGTTTAAGCTTGAGAATAGAAGTGGCTAGTTTTGGAGGCATTAGGATTGCATTTAGAAGGAGATCCCCGTTCCTTCTTAGTTTATTTCTATGTGTTTTGAATAAGTGATACTTTGTGGGCACCTTTATGATGTTTTGTTTGTGGTAATTGTTTGTTTTAGGTAAGAGGTAGAACTGTTACCTACTTGCCTAGACTCCTGCATTTTGTGGAGTTATTGTCATGACATTTGTGTCACCATTTTATGACATTTCCATTTCATTTAGTTAACTCTATAGACACGCTATTGTTGTGATGATATCCGTACGTCGCGCCCCATATTCCGCCATGGTAGGGTGTGACAGAATGGTATCAGAGACAATGGTTATAGAGAATTAGGTTGCCTAGTCGCGTAGCCTAGTCTATAGCTTAAGGGTCCCTACATATAGGCGTCATAGGAGTATGTGTGCATTTTATATTAATTTATGTGTTTGGATGTTATTTATTGTGATGTTTTGACTAGTATTAATTGAACCATAGTAGTTCATACTTAGCCACATGTTATTTTCTTTTTGGGGTGTGACTAGTGCTGGTTGAACCATAACCATCCACGCTAGTCATTGTCGTTTTTTGTTTAAATTATACATTATAGTACATAATTTGGTACATGGTAGTTTCTATCTTTAGTTGGGTTATTTTATGTACCTGAGGTATAATATTTTTCTTTTTATGTTTAAGTCATGTTCCCTAAGAATCATGTGGTGGTTCGAGTTATTAGGAGTAGGTGGATATGAAGGATTTTAAGTTGTTTCCACTCTTATGGGCGACATGACTTTTAATTGATTATGTTTTCGTTTTGGATTTTGTCTATGCTGTTTTAGCTAGACTATGGATTTCTGTATTCCAAGAGTTTGACTATGTAATTTTATTAGTTGGAGTTTTTGACCTTATTGTTTATGTGGTTGTGTGCTTAGGTGAGATGATGGATTTATGTGTTATGTGTTGTGTTGATTCTTATAGGTGTCATCATAGGAGGGAGTGCATTGGGGAAAGGGTAATTGTATAAGTATGGTGGCCAACATAGTTATACAAGTACCACAACTTCAATGGGTTCCTAAGTATGATTGCATGAAAGAGGGTTAGTACATGCTTGTATATGATGAGATGTGAATTATTGGTATATGTATAGTATATGGGTTTATGTAACGGTTGCCTACGATATAGATATTTTTTAATGTGTTATTGTTTTGGGTTATAGTCATGTTGTGTGATTATGGGGTCACACGATATGGACTGGTTTTAGTGATGGGTTTTATGCCTTGTGGTAAGATGGTGGTTACTCGTAGAGAAAAAAAAACGAGTGTATGACGCGATTGGTTGATCTGACATGTATGGTAACGAGTATGTTTTGGGTGATTTAATAGGTATATATGTGCGGATGTATATATACTACTATGTGTTAAGTTATGGTATATGGTCGTTCACTAGTTATTATAACTTGAACGTACCTTGTGTTTGTTCGTGTTTTATGGTGCTGGAGTTTGATGGAGTTCCAACGACGTTTTGAGTCTTTTGGATGTGTGTCTACATTCGGGTATGTATTTTTATTAATGCGAACTACTAAATTTTCTTGCAAATAAGTCTGGCTAATTATAGGAAACGGTTTTAAAAATAATTTGTAAGTGTATGGTATGATATCGTAACTTACATTTTTTTTAGTTGTAGTAGTAAGTTATAAAAAAAAGTTGTATTGAAAATAATTGGATTAGTCTTCTATGTAACATGTGATAATATATTTTAAAGATGTAAAGAAATTTTACAATAATTTTCTTAAGTGGAGTTAAAACTTTAGAATAATTTAACTAAGACGAAAAGAGTAAAAAAAGGGAGATTTTATTATAGTAATGATAATAATAACACCACACCTTGTAAACGTGTAGTAGTTTAGTTATAACCAACCTAAATGAAAAAAAACCAGTGTATTTTATAAACATGTATTGGTTTCATTATAACAAGTGAAATGAGTTTAATATGGGTAAACAAGATAATGGTTAGAATAAGATTGTAGTATACTAACTAGTTGATATCTTGATAGAATGATGAAGATAAAGGATGAGTTATTGGTTAAAAATGAGTATGATTGATTTTAGTAGTATTGGAGTTTGGTTTTTATGAGAAGTAACTAATTGGGACGAAAGTTTAAAAAATTTTCCAAGGTATCGAGATTTGGTAATACTAATCGTGAAGAGTCTAAATTTTTCGTTGTTGGCACACTCCATTGATCTTTCGGATTACATTGTTTTGTTTTCAGTTGTTTTGGCTAGGGTTCGTTTTACCCTATATTTTATTGGGACACGATTGTTTGGAATTCTTTTGTTACACGTCATGGCTGATTTAGTTATGCGGTTGTGGAAACGTTAGGATGAGAGGATAGAGTTGGGTAGTATTACTTATGGTTAGATATTAGAATGGAGAAATGTGTTTTGGTTTAAAGGTTGTGTTGAAGGAATGATTAAGATTTGTGGAGTTTGGAAACTTAGATTGGTTACGTGAATAAGAGAGTAAGTAAAGTTAGTTGACTGGTAGTGGGAACGAGAAGTCATGCTATGAGAAGTTGGTTGAAGTACCATTAGGAGATTGATGAAAGTACTAGCGGATGTGAGGGTAGAGTAGAAAGTTTATACTAATGGAAAGGTTGGGTAAATAACACGCAAGGGATTGGTATAGTTATGGAGGCAAGGTAGTAGTAGACACGTGAAGGAAAACAGGAATGTGAAAGAATGATTGGTAGGAGGCTGATTAACGGTGAAGTACAACAAGTAAGGAATAGTGAGCCATTGAGGGGTTGAAGTACTTTTAGAAATATTGTGGTAGATGAGTTGAAGTTAGAAGCTACTGGTAGTGTGAAGTTCCTAGGTAACATCATGGAGACGAGAAGGAGTGCGTAAAGAGCTACATCGCGAAGAAAGGAGCTGAAAGGACTACGTGTCGGCTGCAAGAAGGATGCAAGAGATTTTGAAGGAGTCACAAAAGTTGCGAGGACTGGAAACGTGACAAGCACTATGATGGGAAATTTACGTATGGTTCGTGATGAAGAAGGTCAGATCGAGTATCAGAGTGAAGCTGAGCTGAATAAGTTTCGTGGAGAAGTGATTAAAGAGTCGGTTTTGTGAAGGTGTTATAAAAGATCTTTGGAAGAGACAGCTATGCATTATCCAATGCACTAGTGATTTCCATAGATTTGATGAATGAAGTATGGAATTTTTGTTGGACGGGATAGTGTAGGAATAAGGGAGAACCATGGAAGGAGAGAACCAAGTATTCCTAGAAGATGATGATTGAAAATACCTCATGTTGGGTGCAAGATCAAAGTAGAATATGAGATTTGAATAAGAATTCAAAATATGGCTTAGTAGACAAATGGAAACTAATGTGGGTATAAGATGATAGTGTGATCCGATGGAATCACATGAAACTCTAGTCTATCCCTATTAGGAGGGAGTAGGAGAACTGGTTGTGAGAGAAAAAAACAAGTGAAGCTACTTGGAAAATTTTGGCGTATAGATGACTAGATAGACTTAGTTAGTGGAGCTAGATTGTTATATCTGCCTAGAATGCTAGAGGCATTTGGGGTACGAGACGTAGAGAATGATCTATACAGATCATGAACGTCTCCAACACATATTTAATCATCTTGATTGAACATTTGGAAAAGGTGATTGGTGGAGTTAAGTGATGAAAGAAAATTGCAAAGCCAAGTACCATCTGGGAAAGGCAAGCATGGTTGATGAGACATGGAATAAGAAGAATGAAGTGAAGCTGAGACAAACTTGAACTATATGGATGACGTATTAGGGTGGTTTGGATGAAGGATGTAGGTTGCACGAGTTGAGTTGTCTAAAGCAGAGAACGCGTCAACATGTATGTTGCGTGGCTTGGACAATCATATGGAGAAAAGGGACGTAGACTATACTTCCTACATAGATAGGAGTAGCTTAGAAAGGGCGATGTAAGGACGAAATTGGTGAAAGGGATACATAATGGGGTGGAGGAATAAGTACGACGAGAGTTGGGTGATAGTCGATAGACTAACTAATTCATCTCATATTTCAAGAGGAATGAGAAGTCACGTAGTTGAGAAGTTGAAAGGATTGCGTACGGATGTGATGGAATAGAGGGTTTTGCGTAAAAGTTAGCCTAATATGTATGGAATACCTTATGAAGGATTATGGCAAGGGAAGAAACGATGGGAAGCATCACATCGTGATGTATGGTAGGAGTTGAGGAAGAAGAATGAAGTGTGTATAGAAGCGAAGCATGAATGAAATAGGTCGAGATAGGAACCAAAGGTAAAACTTTGGTAGAGCTTAATGAGTAGAATAAAGCACAACGAAGGCTAATCTGTCGTAGTGTGGAAAAGGAAATGGCACTGACCTATACTGATTGTTTGGGAGGCTTAGTATCGATAATCGAATGGATGAGGAGTTATAGGTGTGATGTGCCGTAGGGACGAAGGGCTTGGTCTAACTGAGACAAGATGAGGAGCAATATGACCTTGAAGGTAGGACATTGTGTAGGTATAAAGGAAGTGCTGGGTATAAAAAAATCATGAAGAAAGGTGAGAAAGAAGTGTATAGGTGCTACTAGTGAGCTATCCAAATTTAATGGAAGTAGTTGTAGCATGGGTTTGGATGGCAGTTGATAGACTAACTGAGATAACCGTCCTTTTGATGATGTGTATAGATCATAAGTTGATTTGGATTGGAAGAACTAATGGATATGTGACAGACCGTCATAGGTCACTTTGTAAGGAAATTGGAATTTTTAGGTAGTTTGGGGTACGGACTAAAGGGAGTTAATGAACATGATTGGATATGAGTATGTCCAGCTAACTGGAAAAGGATGGGCAAGTGAGATATTTATACAACCTTAGGAGTTACACTGAGGGCATGAGTGATTGATTTAGAGGGAGTTAGGAAACTCTTTAGCGATGGCTGAGTTTTCATATAATGATAGTTATCATACTAGAAGTCGATAAATGCCATTTGAGGCACTATATGAAAGGATAGGGTGAGTTGTCCCCATTGTGGACTAGAATTGGTAAAAGAGGCTACTAATGTGGTAATGGTGTTTGTGGAAAGGATGAGAGCAACAAGGGATGCTATGTTGAAAACGAGGAAACCACTAGAGTTTAGTGACAAAGTTATGTAGGAAGTTTCACCCATAGTAACGGGTGGTATGTTTTGGTACAATGGAAGAGTTGATGTAGAGTTTTGTAGGTCCATTTATGATCTTTGGAAAGATCGGACCAGTAGCTTATGAGCATAGAATTTCCTGGGGGAAATGAGTGGTATACATGTTATATTTCGTGTATTAAGATTGGTAAATGTTGTTTGAGAATGCATATTTGCATGTACGGTTATTCGGGATTTGTGTTAGTAAGGCTTTGTGTTATCAAAGAGTCATTTGTGAGATTTATTGACTGTGAGGTCAAGAGTTTGGCAATGAATTTAAATATTGCTGGTTAGTATATGTGGTAATTTGAGACTTGAACTAAAGTTCACGTGGAAATGAGAGGAGTTCATTTTGAACAAGTATCCTCAGTTGTTTGCTAATGGTATGTTTGATCCTAAGGAGTAAATCTCAGGACGAGATTTCTATTAGGAGGGAGTGATGTGACAACCGCGGTTTTGAGGTTCGTCACTTAGTTTTATTTTGTGCTAGTTACGTGTCTTTACGTGTTTATGTGCTAATTGGTGTGTATAGATTGTGGTTTGAATATCGTTTCCGGTACAGGGTACCTTGTGAGTGAAACGATGTGTGATGATTTCATGTTCATGAGCTCACATGGTAGTGACTATGAAATGAGATGGTGTTATTTAGTGGTTTACGTATACGTATATGTATTATAGAAAATCATATTTTTACGATTTAGGGTTTAGCGTTTAGAGGTCTCAGATGAGGTAATTAGTCACGGGAGTATTTTTTGGGATGGTTTTAAGTCATTTAGGACTTAGTTAATTAGTTTATTTCATATTTCAAGAGTTTTTATAAAACTGTATATTTTACGTCTTTTATGGTATACGCGTAAATTTGACTAGTTTTACGGTTTTCAGGTTCGGGAGGCTTTAGGAGCTGAAATAAATTAAGGGAATTTAAGGTAATAATAATTAATAGTTAATTTACAGTATTATAGTTAAAAAAAAGTCGGCCATAGGGTGTTGGGCTTGGTTTTGGGCCAAATTTTGCTTAAGGAAAGGAAGGGGAGCTCAGTTTGAGTACTATTAGGCTTCCTGGTTAGTTTTAATTACCCATATTACTCCCTTTAGCCCCCAAAACGATTTTTCTTTCTCCCAAACCTAATATGAGTCATGATTAACAATGGTGGATGAAGTAAACCCAATTATTCAATTATGGTTTAAGGTATGCGCTAAAACTATGCTTAATTAACGTTTAATTTACGTATGTAACCTAATATGATGGATTAGGGTTTGAAATTCATAATTTTTAATTAGATTTTGTTAATAATCTGTAAATAATGATGTAATTAATAGGTTTTTATCATTGTAAATTGTTTTTTAGGTTTTAATTAGGGTTTATGAATGATTAATTAGGTTAATCATATTAAATTCGTCATTAAAAACTCGGCAGAATTTTTGGATCATTGTTTTGATCATATATAGAGTTCTACAAACTCTTATTTTGCGATCCAAGTATACCTGGAAAGGTAATTGAGTTGGCTTTCAAATGCAAGAAACGAGAACTAAATTGGAGGTAGGGAAGCTGGTCAAAAACAGGTTACAACAGTCGGAGGTCAAAACAGTTTTGAAATCAATAAGGTTTAATTTAATGTTTTAAGGTGATGGGGTACTTAAGAGTACACTTGAGCCCTCTAATGAGCATGGGAGTTGGTTTATATATTAAATAAGAGGCCTGGAGGAGGGCTAAGCAAATGGGTTAGGGTAAGACCCCCTAATCATAACAAACTTTTTCTATGTTCAAAATCGGTAAAATGCAGATAGGCAGAAGTATATACATATATATATATCGAGGCCTTAACAGTAGCTTTAAGGTTTGGGAAAAAGGGAGGAGTTAGCTAACATATGTAAGGGCATAGGGTTTTCATTTACAGAGATCATGGGTATGGTTAGGTGGGCGTTTGGCTTATAGTTTGGAGATCTAAAAACCGGGACTATTTTGGGTAAAATGTTAATGAGACGGGTTATGAGGTAAACTAAGTTAAGGGATTTATAGGGGGTGTAATGAGATGATTAGAGCATATAAATGAGGTACGTAGAAGGTTAGATGTCCATCATGGGTTGATAAGCTATTTTAGTGTTTGGTTCATGTTTTGATTGTGTGCTTTTGTTTGTTAGCTTTTTGCTAGTGCGCGGATTTTTTTGGAGAAGCTCAATCAGGTGAGTTTCACAGTCCCATATCTTTTAATGATTTTGACTTCCAGATGGGATGGAAGAGACACTTGTTATGGTTTTGTAAATTGTTGCTGTGAATGTTTTATGATTGGTGATGGACTTGTGTGTACTTATGTGATTAACTGCTAATTGATTCATGATTGTTTTGTGATTTGACTTGGTACCAAGGGGTTGTTGACAAGGCGGGGCCTTGGGGAGGTACATAGATGTGTGAGCATCTATGGGACCAATGGATAGTGACAAGGAGGGGCCTTGAGATTGGTACATAGGTGTATGGACGCCTATGATACCATGGTGTTTGGTAAGGCTGGGAGCCTTGGATTTTGTTTGGAATGATTGATCTTGATTGTTAGTTGTTAATGCACATTTGTAGCACAATTTCCATATGTGTAGTGGTTTATGGTTGTTCACAGCTTATTATAATCTGTTTTCGGTTGGAGTCTAAACCTATGACTCTCACCAACTTTATGTTGACGTGTTTTAGTGTCTCTTTCAGGTGAGAATGTGGTTAAGCTTGAGAATAGAAGTGGCTAGTTTTGGAGGCATTAGGATTGCATTTAGAAGGAGATCCCCGTTCCTTCTTAGTTTATTTCTATGTGTTTTGAATAAGTGATACTTTGTGGGCACCTTTATGATGTTTTGTTTGTGGTAATTGTTTGTCTTGGGTAAGAGGTAGGACTGTTACCTACTTGCCTAGACTCCTGCATTTTGTGGAGTTATTGTCATGACATTTGTGTCACCATTTTATGACATTTCCATTTCATTTAGTTAACTCTATAGACACGCTATTGTTGTGATGATATTCGTACGTCGCGCCCCATATTCCGCCATGGTGGGGTGTGACAAATGGATCAGACAAGACTGAAGAGGTGCAAGTTAAAATGATGGCTTCTATGGAAGAAAGAGTATATGGGGATACACAAGTGATTGAAGAAACAAGTGTGTCTAATACTGGTGAAGTCAGCATTGTTGAATATTCAAGTACTGCTAAGCCAACTAAGCTGACTGCAAGTACTGCTGACATTGTTGAAGACCCAAGTACTGCTAAGCCAACTAGGCCGATTGCAAGTACCGCTGGTGATCATCCTTCACTAGAAAGTCAAACTCCTTTTGGAGAGGATGAGACTTTAGCCCAATTACTGCTTGACTTAAGAAAGAAGAATTCAGTTGAGAAGACTAAACAAGCAAAGGCAAAGAAAAAGACAAAACAAGAAGTTCTTGCCAAAAAGGATCAAATTCAAGGTAAGAAAGTTCAAGCTTCACACCCTACTAAAGGTATAGTTATTCAACAGCAAGCTGATGAGGAAAGATCTTCCAAGCTGAAGAAGAAGCTACCTAAAATTAATCTAAAGGATAAGGGGAAGAAGCAAATATTGTCAGAATCTGAGAATGAAAGTGATTCAGATGATGATATAAGCAAAGTCATGTACAGATTTAATCAATTGGACCATGATGAGGAATACGCTTTCAGAGTGCAAGCACAAATTCGTGAAGATGAATTACAAGAAGAACTTGCAGCAAAGCAACATTTGTTAGAAGCTAAGAGAATACAGCAAGAATGGAACATACAAGAGTATGATACGATTCAAGCTGAATTACATGCAAGTGAGCTTCTTGCAGACTCATTGATAGCTGAAGAGAGAGATGCTTATGATGAATAAGAGAAATCAAAGTTGATTGATGATCTGGTAAGAGAGCAACAAAGATTATTTGCTGAAAAGAGAAGAAGAGAAAAGATTAAGCCTCCAACTACTATGCAGATTAGGAATCAAATGATGAATTTTCTTAAGAGAATTAAGGGTTTTACTCATATTCAGATGGTCAAGAATTTTTTGAAGAAATCAAGACTTTGTATGAGCAAAATAAGAGAACTGAATTGAATTTTGTTGAGATTGGATCTGAAGCAGATAGAATGGCTATTGAAGAGCTTAAAAGACATTTGCAACAACAAAGTCAATTTGGAAGTACTCATAGAATTGAGCCAAGTACTGCTGAACCTACAAATACATCTCCACCTATCAAGACCACTTATGTGAGGAAGAATAGAAAGGATAAGGTAAGTTCAAGGGAGGAAGAGACTGCTCAAACAATGAATGAAGGAGTTGAAGCTCAAGATATTGCTCGGACTGAAAATGTACAAGCAGTACATACACAGTCAACAGTACATAAAACAGTACATACTAAAGAGACGGCAAATACAAACTTGGAAGAGGGTTCAACAGAACTTGAGGGAAACTCCAAGGGTGCTAAAAGGAAAAGGTTAACAAAGACAAAGAAGAAAGCCAAAAGGGCTAAATCAACAGCAGAAGATAGTGATGATGATGAGAACTTGAAGAAGTACTTGAAGATTGTAAAATTTGAAGATCAATGTATTGATACAGAGATTTTTGGAAAGAGATCATCTATTGCTAAATGGATTTACTCTATGTCTCAAGGACTTGAAGTTCATGGAATTCAAAGAACTGATGGCACAACAAGGATATTCAGACTATTGGAGGATATTCTTCACATTCTTGACAGACAAGATATTCAGGATCTTTTCAGGTTAGTTCAAGAAGCTAGTGCAGGTAAAACTGAAGTATCACTATTATATAGGGAATTTCTCTTTATGTATGAGCCACACAACTGTGATCAAACAATGTTGAAGGTATTATAGAATCAGGTTCCTAGTTACTAGAGATATTATAGGTCATGTGAATTGCATATTTTGGATATAGATGATGTTACATACTATATGTTGCAAGAGAAGACTTACCCTTTCAAAAGAAGATTGTTGGAAGGAATGTTAGAACAACAATTGGAAGTTACAAAAGAATTTGTTGATGCTTTGGAGTTGATCAGAATGGTTAAACAACAAGTCAAGGATTTGGAAGATGACGAAGAAGCTGAGAAAGAGCCTTAAGTGTTTGACTTTCAGTCACACTTCACAAATGGTTCTCAGTTCACCATGTCTAACACACATAAGAACTGGCTAGTCCATAAGCAAATGATTTATGGTAAAGACTTCTCAAATCCGTTGAAAGTTGATAGTTTGCTAAAAACTATATGGTTCTAACTCACCTTGTTTCGAGACAAAGAGTTGTCTAGCCCTAGACAAACGGTACTAGGTAAAGACTTCATCAAATCCGTTGATGGTTGACAATTTACCAAAAATTGTAAGGTTATCAGTACACCTTATTCTTTATGAATAAATTATTGGCTATTCCAGAGTGTACGACAAACTGGTAAAGAATTTATCAAATCCATTGATAGCTGGTGATTTGCTAAAAATCATGAAGCCAATACAGATTGGTTTTTGTTGTTAACTGTTTTATTTCAGGTATGAATATTGCAAGCAAAGAAGTATTTAAAGAATAAAATACTTAGAAAGTTTTGTCTCATCAAATCAAGACTGAAGTTCATGATTCAGAGTTCACAGATTTAACTCAAGAAGACAATTACTGTTGCTGCAAAGATAAAGAATGTTTAGAAGACACAAAGAAGATCATAGTTTGAAGACAAAGATGATACTCATGATATTTGAAGATTATCTTATCAAAAGAAGATCTACATTGAAGTGTTTGGCTAAATTCAGTTGGATACAAATACAAATTACCAAGTTCAATCCAAGGATGAAGGAAAGACTGAAGACATGTATTTTAAATACATCCAATACAAGAGAAACAAGAAGACAACAAGTTATCATTCTTGTTTAGGGAGGATTGTTGGGAATTATTTGTTAAGTGTCAAGTATCATCAGTGTAATTTAAGTAATGTTAGTATTATGCAAGTACCGTTAGGGTTAACGCGGTACATAGTAAGTACTGCTACTTATAAAGTAAGTACTGCTATATTGATTAGGACGAATATATCTTTGTATAAGATATGTCATAGTTACAGTTATAGTATATCTTACGTGATATACTTAAATAGTTAGAATATTGATGATATATCGTCTGTGATACAGTTATCTTTATAGAATATTCTAAGGTTTCTAGGGTTCCTTACTCTATAAAAGGAACATAGGTACAATTTCATTCATGTACCTCATTCAAGTCGATTAATAAGAGAATCGAATAGTTAAAAGTAATTATGTTCTTTTGTGCTTTATAAGTTAGATTACGCATAACTTATTTAGCGTGAGTAAGAGTTCTCAAAGTGTTTTAGTTTGATTACAAACTACTATACTAGTTCTTAACAGAATATAGATCCAATCAAAGGGATCAACATTTTTAGACGCAACAATCTTCCCCTAGTTGATGTCGGCAAAACTCTTTGTGTATCTCTTGTAAATGGTACATTATCTTCAAATTGCTTCCCCTCAAGTCTAGCATGTATGTCTTCCCCTTTTTGTCACATCAATAGGGAAGGAAACAAAGTATGCAATCGAAGATTCTCCAAATGTAGGCTCTGTGTAATGATCTTGAAGAAAAATAAATAAAGTTATCTTGATGTAGAAGTAGAGTAACCCAAACCTATGTTCCATGTCTTGTATTATCCACGTGATAAAGAACTTATACTCATGGTACAAAGTATAAGTAGACCTCGATCCCATTGTCAAAATCCTCATCCTTTGTGAGACACTGAGCACGATAATGTAACTCCTTCAAGTGATAGCAATGTAAGTTTGCTAGATATGACAAGTCTTTGTCACCAATCATGTAAAGCACGAACAAGTTATCTTTAAAAGTAATGAGTACAACTCATGACTTTCAAGATATGATAGTACATAAACTCGCGAAAATCTTCTTCAAGATCAAACTTACCATAAGAATTCTTCCCCTTAAGCCAACACCTCTTCATGACAAATACTAATGAAATAACATCTTCATACCATATGTAAAAGTACTGGAACAGATAACTCTTTCACAAGGCTACCCCGATTACATAATCAAATATCAATCAGATTCTTCATGAATTGTTGCTAACTTACGTAAAAATCATTGATCCCTTAAAAATATCCGAGCCATAAATATCAACACATTATTCTGAATAAAACCAGAGATTCCATGTACCTTCGTGTGTAAATACTTTGTTTTGTGTGCCAAAACATAACCAATTTTCCAAACAGCAGCATTTTCTTTGTCGTCCAATAACCTTCACTGTCCAACATCTTTACCATATGTATTGTCCAATATCGGACAAATACTTATCAGCGTTTTAGACAAAATATCTCGGACAACACATGTCAGCGCTTTCCATCAGCGCCTGACTTATTACTTGTCAGCGTTTGAAGTCTATATGTCAGCGTCTAGTTTATACGTGTCAGCGGCTAACACCATCACACTCCTTAAGCACCATCGTTGTGAAAAATAAACCAAACCAACAGAAGCCCACGTGGTGTAGTATGAATCAAGCCCAAGTAGTGTATCCAGTCCATATATCCCACATACATACATAATAATAAACTTAAAAGCAACTTTAATATATGGAAAATAAAACTTCCATGTGTCAGGCACCAACTGCTTCCAAGATATTCTCACCATGCGACGCATATCACATCCAAAAATAAAGAGATATTATACAGTGGATCCCATAATACACGGACCATGCTAGAAGCTTGCTTGACCAACTGTTTTTCATATGTTTCCCATACTTTGAATACCAACGATACTTCAAAGTAGATCCAATATATTACGTCCCAGTATGTGAAAGATATATGCATATCCCTAAATATTAGCAATATTGACCAAATCTCCAAGCCAATATCACGTGCCTTTACCCTTCAATATCTCCAGACGCTTCTAGCATTACTTGACAAGAAAACAAAAAGTGGACAGTACGAACTGTTTCACTTGCTATGTTTAGTTTCAATAAAAACGTTCTAAGGTTTAATGAAACCCTAGTTCTTGAATTGCCATAAACGTGTCATAAAGTAATCATAACCTGCTGTACATAATCAAATCCGAGCATCTTCATACACTCTTATCACGTGCAGATCATATGTGAGGTTGTTTTGAATCGAGCTAGGGTTTGAAGAAAATCCTAATTTATGATTTTATGTCAAACAAAAACTCCATACCTCATTATGCAGTCAACTTTGACTTCTAATATCTTCTTAATGAGAGCTTAGATCGAAGATCCATTTGGTGAGATCCTAGACACAAGTGCCAAGAACCTACAGTTCAAATTTCACGATGATCCAACGGTTAACGAAGGAGAACTCGTTCTTTGAATACAGCTGTCCACATAAAACTTCATATGATCACTGCTGAATTTGACGCTTAATAACGTTTGCTTGGGGATAGATCTCGACAATCCCTCCAGTGGATATCTAGATATATGTATGTAGAACACACACACAAAAATTTCGTGGCGATCCAAGGGTTCAATAAAAAGTTATAGCCTTCTGAATACTGTTGCGCACACAAAACCGCCCAGAAAAACCCTAAACGGACTTTTCTTTCTTCTCACCATTACGAACACCTTGTTGGTCCTAGAATCACGAGACACGAGGCTCTGATACCAACTGTGGAAACCTTAGTTTCTTCGAATCTTTTAGCTACTAGGAATGATTCCCATTCACTTGATTGAATCAAGGCGGAATAGAATGAAAATCGTTAAACAAGGTGTTTGGGCACAAAGAACACATGAATTACTCAATTGGATTGCTCATTATATTAATAACAAACAATCACTAGGTGTGTATATATTTAATCCCACACCTAGTCGACACACGCTTTAGGTTTACATTGTGAATGAAAGTTATCAAAAACCTATGACCCTTGGTTCCTTTTATAGTGTAAGGATTAGGATTTTACAAGAGATAAGATCAAATAAACATGTGTATCTTCTATTTAAATAAACTAATACAGAATATTCATAAATAATATTCTTAATACTTATCCTAAATAGATTTCCAACAGCATTTGACTGTTGTCAGCGCTTTGTTAACACTTGTCAGCGCCTAGACACAATGTGTCAGCGTTGAAACAAATGCCTTCATGTTTCCTTTGTTTTGAGTTTCTGCCACATCAACTTTTTAGACCCAACAGTCAGCTCATTTCTTACTGATCCGCAAGGATGATCCGGTTAGAAAACTCGTTGACACATATAAGAAGGAGATCATGAGACTTCATGGTGCTCCATCCAGTATCATCTCGGACATAGATCATCGGTTTACTTCGCGATTTTGAAGGAGTCTACAGAAAGCTTGGGGTACCAAACTTAAGATTAGCACGGCTTTTCACCCTCAAACAGACGGGCAGTCGGAGCAAACCATTCAGACATTAGAAGACATGCTTCGAGCATGTGCATTAGAATGGACAAGATATTGGGACGATTATATCTACTTGGTAGAGTTTTCATACAACAACAGTTGGCAGGCCAGCATCAAGTGTGCACCCTTTGAGATGTTGTATGGCAGGAAGTGTCGCGCCCCAATTTGCTGGGATCAAGTTGGTGAGCGAACAGTTGAAGGATCGAAGATGATAGATTTTACCAATGAGAAGGTTGTTTTAGCTAAGGCGAAATTACAAGAAGCTCGTGCACGTCAGAAGAGTTATGCTGACAAGCATCGTAGGGATTTGCATTTCAACGTGGGAGATCATGTCTTTCTTAAGGTATCACCAGCGCATGGTGTTAGACGCTTTGGAATCAAAGGAAAACTCAGTCCTTAATTCATCGGACCGTTTGATATGTTGGGTCCACTAGATGTGGATCTTGCAGCCTGTTAAGGATGGTGAATGACTTCTGTAATCACAAGTCTATTCACAGAGAGACTCTTAATGTAATACACAGTATAAGTGCGGAATACAAATACTATAAACAAGAAGAAACATAATAACTAAATAACTTGATCCTTACTAAGGATTTCTACTATTAATATGAAATGAATAACAATGATGAAAGGTGTGTATAACCCTTCTGCCAATGGGTTCCTTTTATACTACAAGGAAACCCTAATACTACATTAAACCAAAACGTATAACTTCTGATATGCATATCCTTTCCTAACATATCTCATGCATATCCTAACAAACTACTAAGAATAATAATGTTTGATTGATATCAGACCGGGAGCACGTATTGATCCTACTACTACTAGGACCAGGAGGAACTACATACCTCCTAGTTTATCTATTACAAATATCTATTCCATATGTCCTAACAATCCTCCCCTAAACTTAAATTTGACTAGTTGAGTTCAAGTTTCTTTGTAGATCTTGCAAAACAGCTTGAGGATTGAAACAGCAAAACAAACAGCAACAATAAAACCATCAGAATTGAAAACACCAGGACTGTTGTAACTGGTAACTCTGAGAAGCTTCTTCAAAGCTTGAAACATATCTACACTTGTTGAATCTTCACAGCAACATGAGCAGATTTGATGAGCCTTTACCAAGTAGTTGCTCGCTCTTGGGCTAGCTAGTCTTTGTGGTGGAATAAGCATCACCCTGGGAGACCAGAACCAAGCCCAGCTCTTAGAACGTAAATCAATGGTGAGTGGGGGTAACCTAATGATTTTGGGCAAATCATCACAGCCGTCAACGGATTTGATTTAGATCTTTACCAGAAGTCGTACCCTTCCGGACTAGCCAACTCTTAGCAATAAAGCATCGGTGAGGTGAAAACCCTATAGCTTTGAGCAAGCTATTACAGCTATCAACGGATTTGATATGAGTCTTTACCAAGAGCCGTACCCCCTTGGACTAGCCGCTTTTCAGTCTAGGACCAAGGCAAGTGAAAACCATCCAATTTTAGGTAAACTGGCAACCATCAACGGATTTGATAATCACACCAGAGTCGTACCCTCATGGTGACTCAACTCTTTCTTGTCTGCAAGACATGGTGAGTTGAGCACCATTTGTTGTGTGGACTAGAGCCAACACCAGTAGTAAACCATATGACAGCCCAAGTGTGAAAAATCCAACTGTAAAACAGTATAAAATTCCATCACATGTTAGAAGTATAAGCAGATATTACATAAGAGTATGGTTTTGTGTTTTTTTTAAAACTAACTAAGGAAAGTGTTAGTCACCAATCACTGTATATATTGGTGAAAAGAATGTATAAAGTATCAAAAATAGAGAAGAAACAAACCAATCACATACCAGAAGCAGCAACCTTGTCCGCAAGCAGTCGAGCTTGAATTCTTTCAATCAAAGTGGTGGCCATAGCAGACTTGTTTCCAGAAGGAGAATTTGACACCACCAGGTGGCTCTCCAGCATGGCTTCCATGGTAGCAATGGTCAAAGGATACTCCACATCAATAAGCATGAAAACAGTAGCACCAGACTCAAGTTCCAATACATGCACATCACATCCAACATACAACTTCCACCTCCTTACCACCCAACGAGGTTGTTCCTTCCACACACCAACACAAGGAGAATCATGGGGGCAATCCAACATTAACTTCAAATCTTCCCAAACAGTCAACCCAAGCCAGTTAGGAAGCTCACTAGGAGACTTAGGAATTTTAGCATCAACCAACCCATACAACAACATAAGATCACGACGCTCCACCCATGACAAAATGCTTTGCAGCCCAAATACATATTGAGTGTAGCCATCACTAGTCGTGATCACATAAGTATAAGTACCAATATAAATGGGGGATGGCTGAACCTCCCAAGCTATAATCCAGCCTCAAACAAGAGGTAACTCATTCTCGCTATCAGAAGCAGCATCTATTAGATTAGAAGGATCCCTCTTCTCAAATGGAACATTCATACCACGACGAGCCTTCTTCTTCCGAATAGAACAGAGAGGGGTGGGGACACCAGAATAGGATTCCTCCTTTACCTTGATAGTGGTAGGTGCAGCAGCAGTAGAAGCAAAGTCATCAACAATCATAGGGTCAGAAGTGGTTGCAGCTGCAAATAGAGTGGGAAGCGGTTAAGTAACCAGTGTAGGTATAGGATCAACAGCAGGAGTAACAGGTGTGGCAGTAACAACAGGAGTGGTAGTAGCTTCATGAGTGGTGGTAGAATCAATAGTATAAGGAGTGGGATCAATATGTGAAGAAGAGGTAGTGGGAACAATAGTAGTAGGTGCACCAGTAGATGGAACCCCAGAAGTACCTTCTTGAACAACCGGCAATGAAGGGGGAGCAGCAGCAGGCATGGAAGTGTGGATAACACGAGGAGGTGGGTGATATATAGCATGAGCAGGCATAATTATATCCCTCTGCTTGATCATCTTGGTGTATGGCTCCTTAAGCTCATCAAAAGATAGCCTCCTCACCCTCTTCCATGTCCAACCAGTCTGATAATAGGCACCAGATTGATTCTTCACATACCGCTGCATCAACCGCTTTTCCTCAGCACGAGACAAAGGTCTGTTGCGACGTTTCTCGCGAAGTGAGAGCTTCCCTTTTCCTTTGCATCAATGACATTTCCCTTTGAACACAATTAGCCTGATTCACATCCGTACCCAACAGATCAGTGAATTGAGAGTACTCAGAAATAAGGACTGTAATCACATTCATCCAGTCATTATTATCCTAATGCATGGCATTGTGCCTTATCTGCTCACGTCGCTGTTGTTGCAGGGCTTCATCCTCAGCCGCAGCCGTTGAGGCAACCGTAGCTTGATGGTCAAACTCCTCTTGTAACCTCTAAGTAGCCTCCTCTCCCAATCTTTCTTCCTTTAGTTGTCGACGTGTTCTCTTTTTGGTAGGAGAGGGTGCATCAGCCATAGGGGTTTTACCCCCCTTCGGATCATGAGATGGACCAAGAGTGGGAGAGGAGGGACCAGCAGTATCATTCATTGGCATGGGGCCAGCAGCAGCAGTTGGAATGCGTGAAGGACTAGGAGGAGCAGGCAGGTCATCACTTGGCTTAGCAGCAAAAGCAGCCCTTGCCAAAATAGTCAACCCATCCTCCTCTTCATCCTCATTAGAATCAGATAGCACCACCTTCTTCCTATGGCGCTTGAGCTGCGTCTCCAAGGATTTGACCATGTTCGCCATTGGGAGCATGAAATCCCTTGTGAGCTTGCGATGTTGGTTGAGCTCATCCTCCAATGAAACAATCTTTTCATAGTACCTGTGCATAAGAGCAAGCAAAGAAGTTAAAGTAACAGGTTCCTCAGCTTCCCCACCAAGAGAACTTGGTTTGGGGGATGCGTCATTGGGACCAAAAGAAAAGGATGGGTCATCCATATGGGCATGATAACTAGAAGGCTGCTCAGTAGAATATGGAGGTGGGCTAGGAGGGGGAGAATCAGCAAATGAGGACTCATGTGGGCGAGAAGAAAAGGCAGGCTTCGAGGTAGATGACATTTCTACCATCACCTCTCAGACTGGCTCCTCAACCTCCACATGGGGCACACCAGTAGCAGGGTTCTCCTCCTCCGTAGGATCATCCACCAATTGAGGTTCCTCCTCGAATTGACCAGCCGGAGGAACCACAGTGGGACCCCCTTGGGCAAGGCCCAGCATAGCATCAGTGAGGGGCCTCAGATGACCATGATAACCAAGTGCCATATTCGCATAAACTTATTAAGTAAGCTTAGGAGGCACATATTTCTTCCTATTCCTAGGTAAGCACATAAGAACTTGCTACAAAAACCTAGGGTACATCAAGAACTTCTTTCTAGAACCAGTGTCACTAAGATTACTAAGCATACCATCAAATAGATAACGAGAAAAGTTAAATGTGCGACCCTGAGCAATACATATCAAACCAGTAGCAAGGGGGATGGGAAACGTATCCCAACTCCTAGCTTTGGGACTCAAACAGTGAATCAAAAAGTGAACAAGCAACTTCCATTGAGGGGCAAATCGATTTTTATGGAAGTTAAACTTCCCCTCATGATTATAACCTATGGTAGCCATACCATCCAACACCTCCGCATTGGGGAGAGCAATTATGCCGTCTTCATCTTGGAGATGAAGGGCAGACCTAATGGATACCTCAGTCACCACATATGAGCGACCATCTATAGTAGCATAGAGCTCTAATGGGTGACCCAAAACAACATGGGTGTTGGCAGTAGCCCAAAACTGACGAATGACAATATCTTATACAATGGGGAAAACAGTAAGTGCATACCTTAGATTCGAAGCTTCAATGTATTCCAGGATGTCAAGGAACTCCTCTCTTTTAGGACCTTCTCCAAGATAGGTCACCTTGTTGTGATCGGGTTTGTACTGGAGTGATGTCATTGATGATGATTGGAGTAGTGAAAGATGATTGATTTAAGATGGTTAAGGGTAGGAGCGTATATGTGTGTGATAATGTTTTGACAATTGAGTCAAATGAGCCTTTTGACCATTAATAATGGTCACAGAAACTGTTCATTGACCCCTAATTATGGGGATTGCCCTTTCCAAATTTAGTCATTAATGCTAAGTAACCACTTGCCCTTGAAACCATAATTAGCAAATCCCAATTACCAAAGATAAACAAAATGTGCACCAGAAGTAACTCGCATTGACTGAAAGTCAAAACGCGTAGAGGTCAACACTAGGAGCAGCGAGTGGTCAACAAAAGTCAACTAAATGAACAGTGACCTAACTTGATACTAGAAGCGAACCACAAGTGAAAAATAAGGGTTTGAACCCACTAGGAGTAGAAGAGTGCCACTAGGAGTAACCAAAATCTTCCACTAGAAGTTGCACACACCGCGGATACCCATGAAAAATGTTGTTAGAAGCTACCAGATGTAAGTATGTACAAGTAAATACGTAGAAGAAGCCTCCCCTTAGGCTTAGCCTCCCCTCAATCCTAGACCTCAAGGATTGACCATACCAATGTGAACCACCAAGTGGTTGAACCTTGGACCATCAAACGCTTTAGTCAACAAATAAGCAACGTTATCATCCGTATGTACCTTAAGAACATGTATCAGCTTCTTCTCATTGGTATCATGTATAAAATGGTGCCGAATATCTATATGCTTGGTTCGTTGATGAAACATAGAATTCTTCACAATGTAGATAGTGCTTTGATTGTCGATGAAAATTTTGATGTTCATGAAGTTGAACCCATAATCCAGCATTTGATTTTGTATCCACAAGACTTGTCCACAACAACTAGCAGCAGGAACGTATTCAGCTTCTGTAGAGGAGGTAGCTACTATTGTCTGTTTCTTACATTGCCATGAGATAAGTCTTCGACACAAAATTGACAACCACCAGTAGTAGACTTACTATCATTATTAGCACCTACATAATCACTATCACTATAAGCTTCAAGAACAAAGGGTGATTCCTTTGGATACCACAAGCCTAGCTTGGGTTGTGCCTTGATATAATTGAATATTTTCTTGACTACATTCAAGTTAGACACGGTTGGAGCCACCTGATGTCTAGAACAAGCACTTACAGCAAACATAATGTCCGGGCGTGAGGCAGTCAGATACATGAGCGAGCCAATCATTGACCTGTACATGTGAACATTGACCGGGGGATCTGGCTCATTCTTGAGTTTGACTTTAGTGACCTCATAAGGTGTTGCTGCTGGTCTAAGAGGTTCCACATCAAACTTCTGAATTATTTCATGAACATACTTATCTTGACTAATGAAGATACCATCCGACTACTGCTTGACTTGAAGACCAAGGAAAAATGTGAGTTCTCCTATGGCACTCATCTGAAATTCGCCTTTCATTAGTTGTTCAAACTCATCACACCATACCTTCCTGTTGGGAATAAATTAAGGCCAGAACACTTGAACGCTGACAAGAACAACTCAAGCGTTGACAAGAGCAAAGTGAGCGCTGATAGCATAAGCGTTGACAAGTTAAAGTCAAGCGTTGACAGATTGAAGACAAGCACTGATGGAAGATGTGAGCTACACGTTTATTATATTCTAGAATACTTCTAGTAAGGATAGAGACGACAATGTATTTTCTATGTTTATCTTTACCTAAAATAGTTGATTCGTAGCTTATTGTACAAGACTTCTTGTTCTATAAAAGAAGATCTTTTAGGTTAAAGTTAATAATCAGTTTTCATAAGTATTCGCAAGTTAAACCTCTTTCATTGTAATCAAGTACGATTATTCTAATACAAGTGGAAGTTTGTTTAACATCTTTGTGTTTTAGATCAAGTGTTAATTCCGCATAACACTTTGTTACTTTATTCATAAGCAAAGGTTTCTCTACGTGTAGTACTTGATCTAATCTCGTATACACAAAGCTTAATCGATCTAAGTTTGGGATCAACAAGTGGTATCAGAGCTTGTTGAGAAACTTTTGATCTTTAAGTAACGCAAGAACCCTAAAACACCAAACCCTAAAAACCCTAAATCTCTCAAAACCCTAAAAACACCATGTCTGGCACAAATCAGCCTTCTGCTTTGCTACAAAACAACTCCACAAACCCTAGTATCAAAATTCCCATGTTTGATGCCAGGAACTTTGAGCTCTGGAAGTCTAACTTTGAGCAGTATATAGCTATTCATGACTACACTCTTTGGGAAATTGTTGAATATGGGAACACATTCAACAAAGCTCAAAAGATTGCTGCTGCTATTGCTGCAAGGGTAGCTCTTCCTAATTGTCCTGAAGCTGATAAGAAGGAAAAGCCTGAAGATGGAAGAGCTGTATCTGTTGAAGATATAGCCAAGAAAAGGGTGGACATGAAAATCTTGAACATCATGAAACACGCCCTAGGTCATGAAAATCAGCACAAGTACAAACGCTTTGAGTCTGCAAAAGAGCTTTGGGAAGCTCTTGAAGTAGCACATGGTGGCAATGCTGACACAAAAGAAGAAAAGAAAAAGCAACTCTTGCATGAGTATGCTGTCTTTAAAGCTCAACCCAATGAGAATCTCAGCAGTGTGAGAAGTAGACTTCTTGACATCACAAGTCAACTTTCCTTCATGGGAACACAGATTGATGACCCTGAATTGAATGCTACTTTTCTCAAAAGCCTTGGTGATGTATGGAAGATTGAGACAAGATCCATTCTTGTCAATAACACCCACAAGACCTCCAGGTTTGATGACATCTTCAACAAACTAAGACTGTTGGAGAATGAATGGCAGTTGGATAGTGATAATAAGTCTTCCAGCAGCAACATGGCCTTCTTCTCACAAAGTGAAGGCCAATTTGATTCCATGAACTTCTATGGACATCCAGCCACTGGATCTCAATGTGTCAACGCTGGATCTCAGCCTGTCAGCGCTGGATCATATCCTGTCAACGCTTTATACTCAAGCGCTGACACACACAACTTTGGCGCTGATAGAATTAAACCTGCTGGTTTAGATCTAGATACTGTGTGTGCATTCATTGCTTCTTTGCCCAGTGATTCAAGGATTACATATGAAGATCTTGAGCAGATAAGTGATGAACAATTGGAAGAGATGGACATCAAGTGGACTATGGCTCTTGTAAGTTTAAGAGCAAACAGGTTTAATAAAAGGTTCAAGAAGAAGATGACCTTTAATGCTAAGGATGTTGCTGGATTTGACAAGTCCAAGGTTGAGTGCTACAACTGTCATAGGATGGGGCACTTTATGAGGGAATGTAGATCTCCAAGAAGATCTGATGCTGGTAAGCCTTCAAGCTAAATGGTTAAGAGCCCAGATCCCAAGGCCATGGTTGCTGTTCAACAAATTGATGGTGTTGGAGAATGGGACTGGAGCTGGATGGCTGAGGATGAGGAAGAGGACAGAGCTTTGATTGCTGAAGTTAAAGAAGAGCATGTTGAATATGCTCTCATGACACACTCCTCCTCTTCATCAGATAATGAGGTATATGATGATGCTTTCTGTTCTAAGGGTTGTCGTTTAAATACTGAAAAACTAAATCAAGAGATAGTAAAATTATTAGATGAGGCAAGTACTGAAAGATGCAAAGTATCTAATTATCAAATTGCTCTTACCCAAACAGAAAAGACAGTAGCTGAGTATAAGAAAATGGAGTTTGATTTAAAGGATCAAATAAATATCTTAAAACATGAGTTACATCAAAGTAAAGATATTCAAGATATAGTAAACAGGGTTAATCTTGATTTGATAGCTCAGTTAGAGGAGGCTAACAAAAATAAAGATAATGTGAGTCTTAAAATCCAGAGATTTGATAAGGCCACACAATCCTTAGGAGAGTGTGTTAGTAAACAAAGAGACTCTAAGGATATGAGTGGGATTGGGATGAAAGATTATACTGGTGTTCCACCACCAGCTGGGGATTTCTATGGTGTCCAATCAAAGGACTTATCTTGGACTGGCTTGCCTGAATGCCAAGAGGAGGAATTCATTCCTCCACCTAGAGTGACTTCCCCAGTTGAGGAATACAAGCAAAAACTGACTGACCTAGATGAGTGGAAGAAAGCTAACCACACCTTGTTTGTTAAGGGAGGGTTGTTGTGTGAAAGTCCAAATGAGCCCACACCAATCAAGAGCCTTGATCCTAAACCTATTAAGATCACACACCCTACCACTGGCAAAGCTGTTGAACTTGGCCCACAAACTGTTAGAGAACCTAGTGTTAAGTATGCAGAGATGTATAGGCATACTAGGTCACCAAAAAGCCAAGTTAGTAATCATGGAACAGGCTTCTTTGCTTCTAGACCTAAGACTATGTCTAGAAAAGCTTGTTACACATGTGGTAGCTTCTCACATTTGGCATACAAATGTGTCAACGCTTCCAATGTCAACGCTGATAGGAACCATTTCAGCGCTGACAAAAGTCAACATAGGTCAAACACTGTCAGACCCAATACCTTTGTGAACAAAAGTTCACAAGTTGTTAGACCAGCCCCATTCTTTTCTAGAGGGTCTAACACACAAGGCCTAAGACCTTTTCAAAAGTCAAACACTTGGTCCAATAGGCAATGGGTTCCTGTAGCAAACCCTAGGTTCAACGCTGATAAAGCCAATCGGGGCACTGACAAGAACAATTTCAGCGCTGATAGAAACACTGCCAAACCTAGGTATTTGCAACCACAGGGAAATAGGTCTAAAGCTTCTACTAGCTTAACATGGAGACCAAAACAAGACCAAAACCCTAATTCTACTGGTATTTCTATGACATGCAACAGGTTTCATTATATTTCAAAGGCATTGTCAACACCAATTGGGGTTAACTGGGAATTTCATTCAAACAGGGATGAAAATGGGGTTGTTATGAGAACCAAGTCTGTTCTTGTTGAACAACCAATTGAATCCAAGTCTTCCAAGGCTTGGGTTCCCAAAGAAAACTAATGTGTTTTCTTTATGTGCAGGGCATTCAGAAGAAGATCAATGATTATGGATACTGGGATAGTGGATGCTCAAGGCACATGACAGGAAAGGAAGACTATCTGACAAACTTCACTCCTATTCAAGATGGTGATAAGGTATACTTTGGAGGGGGCTACGGCACCATCACTGGAAAAGGAACCCTTGTCACCAACAATCTACGGTTTGAGAATGTCTTCTTGGTAAAAGAACTGGATTATAATTTGTTTAGTATATCACAAGTGTGTGATAACAAAAATAAGGTTCTTTTCACAGATACTGAGTGCTTGGTGTTAAGCAAAGATTATAAGCTCCCTGAGGAAAAATACATAGATTTTAGAACACCAAGGCATAAAGACATATATATAATGTGAATCTTAATGGAATTAAGGTAAATAATAAAATGATGTCATGTCTTTATGCTAAAGCCTCAGTAGATGAAAGTAATCTTTGGCACAGGAGATTAGGGCACATAAACTTTAAGAATATCAATAGACTTGTGAGGCTTGGTTTAGTTGATGGTTTGCCTGAAAAGGCTTTCCACAATGACCACACTTGTGTTGCATGTCTTAAGGGCAAGCAGCACAAGGTCTCATTCAGGTCTAAACAGGTGCACTCTAGTTCTAAACCACTTCACTTATTGCATATGGACCTCTTTGGTCCAACTAATATAGAAAGTTTGAAGGGTAAATCATATTGTTTTGTTATCACTGATGATTTTTCCAGGTTTACATGGACTTTCTTTTTAGCCAAGAAAAGTGAAACTGCCCAAAGTCTGATTAATTTCATTACCCAGATTGAAAAGAAGAATGGTAATGAGGTCAAAATTATTAGAAGTGACAATGGGGGTGAGTTTAGAAATCAGTTGTTAGATGATTTTTGTGCCAAGAAAGGGATTACTAGGCAGTTTAGCATAGCTAGAACCCCACAGCAAAATGGGGTTGCTGAAAGGAAGAATAGAACCCTTATTGAAGCAGCCAGAACCATGTTGGCTGATGCCCACTTTCCTATAGCCTTTTGGGCTGAAGCTGTTAACACAGCTTGTTATGTTCAAAATAGGGCATTGGTCAACAAAATACATAATAAGACACCTTATGAGTTACTTTGGGGAAGGAAGCCAAATATTGGCTTTCTCAAGCCTTTTGGTTGTCATGTAGTTGTTTTAGAAACTAGTGATGCCCTAGGTAAGTTTGATTCAAAAGGTGATGAAGGCTACTTCATGGGTTATTCAGTGCAGAGTAAAGGATATAGGGTTTACATTAAAAAGGAAAAACGTATACTTGAAAAAGTACATGTTAGGTTTTTAGAAAGTAAACCTAGTGATCCTGAAAGTGGTCCAAATTGGTTGTTTGACTTAGAACCTTTATCTAGAGCTTTAAAATATATGCCTGTTACTGATCCAGACATTGTGAAGGAAACTTCAAGTGCTTTGGAAAAGAGAATTGGTAATGTTTCAGGTATATAGGTTGCTAAGAAGAATGGACCACCAGCAGCTGAGTCATCTCCCACACAAGAATATGTTACACTTCCTATCTGGACAGATGAGTATTATGCTGCTGCTACTGCTGCTAGGAAAGATAATGGTGGTGTCCAAATACCACCAAATACAAACATGCATGATTCTTCAGGCGCTGACAAAGGGAAATCAAGCGCTGACAAGACCAATTCAGACGCTGATGGCTCAAACGCTGACAACAACAGTTCAAGCGCTGTTAGCCCAAGCACTGACAAACAAGGTTCAGACTTTGGTGACACCTTTACACAGCTTTTCTCTTCCCATTTTGAACAGGGTGGACCTTCCAATGTTCATGAAGAGATTTCTGTTGATCAAGGAGAATCTGAGGAAGAAGATATTGGCAACATGGAGCGTGAAGTTGAGGACACCAGACTTTTTGAAGGAGGAGTTCTCACTTCCACAGCAAAGGATCACCCCACATCTCAGATCATTGGTGATGTTATGGCTCCAGTTCAGACAAGAAGATCCCATCAAAGTCTTGGTGGATTTATTGCCAATATACACAAGAAGGTTGATACCCCTCTTGTACAAGCATGTTTGTTTGCCTGTTTTCTGTCACAGGAAGAACCCAAGAAAATTTTTGATGCTCTCAAAGAACCAAGTTGGGTGGAAGCAATGCAGGATGAGCTTCACCAATTTGCTATACAGGATGTTTGGGAGCTGGTTGATTGTCCTAGATATGTGAGACCAATTGGGACAAGATGGGTTCTAAGGAACAAGAAAGATGAAAGAGGTATTGTGGTCAGAAACAAGGCACGTTTGGTAGCTCAGGGATATACACAAGAGGAAGGCATAGATTATGAAGAAGTCTTTTCTCCAGTTGCAAGAATTGAAGCTATCAGAATTTTCCTAGCTTATGCATCTTGCATGAACTTCACTGTTTATCAAATGGATGTGAAGAGTGCTTTCCTCTATGGAACAATTGTTGAGGAAGTATATGTTATGCAACCTCCTGGTTTTGAAGATCCTGAGAATCCAGATAAGGTTTATAGAGTGAAGAAAGCTATGTATGGACTTCATCAAGCCCCAAGAGCATGGTATGGTACATTGTCCACCTACTTGGTGGAAAATGGTTTCAAAAGGGTCACCATAGATCAGACACTATTTACAAAGAAGAAAGGAAAACATGTGTTGCTTGTGCAGGTCTATGTTGATGACATCATTTTTGGGTCTACTGATCCAAAAATGAGTGAGGACTTTTCCAAGCTCATGACAGATAAATTCAAGATGAGTGCAATGGGTGAGATGAACTTCTTTCTAGGTTTACAAGTTTAGCAGAAAGAAGATGGTATCTTCATCTCCCAAGACAAGTATGTAGCTGAAATCTTGAAGAAATATGGTTTTTCTCCACATGAAAAGGATGCTTCCACTCCTATGGATAGGCAACACCCTTGGGGAAAAATTGGAGCTGGAAAGGATGTGGATGTTAGGCACTATAGATCAATGATTGGATCATTGATGTATCTTACAGCCTCAAGACCTGACATCATGTTTGCTGTGTGTGCCTGTGCACGCCATCAAGTGACTCCCAAAGAATGTCACCTTTTTGCTGTGAAGAGAATTTTTAGGTACCTAAGATGTTATCCAGATCTTGGCTTGTGGTACCCAAAAGATTCTCCATTGGACCTTATTGCATATTCAGACAGTGACTATGGTGGTGACAAGTTTGATAGGAAATCCACAACTGGTGGATGCCAATTTCTTGGGAGTAGATTGATATCTTGGCAATGCAAGAAACAAACAGTGGTGGCAAACTCTACAACTGAAGCAGAATATGTTGCTGCAGCTGCTTGTTGTGGGCAAGTCTTATGGATTCAGAACCAGCTGTTGGATTATGGGTATAATTTTATGCATACCAAGATTTTTGTAGACAATAACAGTACTTTATGCATTATTAAAAATCCTGTACATCATTCTAAAACCAAACACATAGTAATTAGACATCATTTTATAAGAGATTGCTTTGAGAAAGGTTTAATACAACCAGATAGGGTAGCCACAGAAGATAATGTGGCTGATTTATTAACTAAACCTTTTGATGCTGGACGATTTCAATATTTGGTAACAAATATTGGAATGGTTAATCTCACTTAAATATGTGTTTTGGAACCTTTTTGTAAAAGTATGTACAGGATAATGCATTGTTATTGGTCTTTGTGATGATTTAGATTTTCCATTTTGTTTTTCTAACACTGACAAAGGTACATGTAACGCTGATAAGTGTTATTTTGCCGTTGTTAGAGATATTATTGTCTAACGCTGACAAGAGTTCCTTCAACGCTGATAAGTGTTGTCGGGACGCTGTCAGCAACAAATGTTAGTTTTGTGGTTTTCATCTAAATGTGTAGGTGGTGGTAGCTTTATGCCATTGGATACAGAGTTGCTTATGGATCTTTGAAGAGCTATTTGGACATGTTTTTGTTTATGGATGATGGTTGGAATATTTATATTCCTATCTTGACATAAATTTTTAATGTTCATATATATTTTGAGAACTCATGTATCATAGTTTGAGGGGAGGTTTAAGGAATCTTTAGGACTCTTGGGTATTCTTACAATGCTCTCATCACAATTCTAGATTGTGTCCACAGGTGAGTATGGGTTAGTTTTACTAAACCATGAGGCACTGTAGCATGCATAGTATATCAACTTTGCATGCTGCCAAGACATTTTTGGCCTAGAATTGGTTGTGGTCTGATGGGAGACTTGGGAATAGTTTTGTTATGGTTTTACCTGGGAGTAACAAGGATTTTATAAGGTAACTTGGTTGTTAAGAATTTTGGTTAGCAAGGGACACTAGAGGACTGTTATGTCTATCTTGCTTATGCAAGTGTGCATAACTGGACAGTGCTTGCCGCCCTATGATAATTATCAGCTTTTGGTTATCTTCTCTAGGATAAATTACTTGTTAAGGTCATTTTTCACTTTTTAAAACAATTTTATTTTTGGACGCTGACAAGATTTTTCCAAGCGTTGTTGTGACCAAATTGGACGCTGACATGGCTTTAGGCGAACGTTGACAAGATTATAGCCGTTGGGCGTTGATGGGTTATTTTTGACCGTTGACAATCAATGGGACCTACCCAGTTGTTACTTTTTGACATATTTTCAAGCCGTAATTTTAGGAGTTGTTACTTTCATTAAATGCATGAGATAACTTATAACTTTTTCAATATTTTCATGATTAGTTTTTGAAAATCTTTGCCTATTTTTGGGCCAATCACATGTATTCATCCACTCCTATAAATTTGGCTCCTATTTTTAAACAGGGTATCTATACTTCTTGTCTAACACTTTTCTCTTATCAACCTTCATCTTTTATACTTCAAATTAACAGCTTTCATCAATGGCACCAAGATTTAACTCAGCAAAATTGGATTTGGGGTTCAAGTCTCAACACAACATGATTGCTTATCTTGTTGCTGATAATACTTTGTTCCCTCAATACACAGAAATGGTGGAGTATTTGAACGCATCCCCATTAAGGTATGCTCTTTCTCATGCACCACTCATTCCAGTCACACACATTAAACAGTTTTGGAACACTGTTAGTTCCTCAACAGTTAATGGAGTGACCACATTAACATCTATTGTTCATGGGAGATCTTGGGTGGTTACTGAGGCCTTGGTACGCCAGGCCTTGCATCTTAATGATGCTGATGGTATAACCATTCTTCCCATATCTGAAATAGAACAAGGGCTTAGGGCTTTGGGATACCCTATTCCTGATGAAGGTACTCTTAATAAGTACCATAAGCAGGAATTTCCCCCAGCCTGGAAGTACCTCATTCACATTCTCCTTCAATGTTTGAGTCCCAAATGTACTGCACACAATGAGATCAATAGATCCATTGCAACTGCTATTGTGTGTATTGCAACAGGGCAAAAATATAACTGGTCTAAAATGATTTTTGAAGGAATGTGTAAAAACAAGGGGACAAAAATGACTTTAGCTTATCCCCGTTTTCTGCAAATGGTTTTTGATGTTCAAAGATATTGTTCAAGGGATCACAATGATTTTTATAAAATCCCTGAACAAAAGAAGGCTATTTTTACCAAGATGAATTCACCACCTCATAGAGACCTACCTTTAACCCCAGCTATGCTTGCTGTTATTGCAGCAGCACAACCCCAACCAGACCCCCAACCTCATATTGACCCTCACCCACAACTTGAACCTATCCCTGAACCTTTACCCTCACCTGACCAAATGCAAATAGACCAAAATCCCTTTGACGCTGACACACCTAATGTGGGCGTTGATGTGCCTATTTCCACCGCTGACACCCAACCATCACAATCCCAAACACCTCTTAACCAACCCACATCTACACCTTCTTCCACACCATCTTCTACACCACCTGAATATAGGTTGTTTAAACGCCAAAGGACTGCTGGAGTGTTCTCCTCTGGTGGTCCTAGCTATGAAGCAGAGAGAACCACCACCACAAGTGTGGCTGGTGACCTGGATGAGGCTGGGACTATTGGTTCTGGCTTAGAGGCTGGCCAAGGCAGTCCCACCATCATTAAGTCCTCATCCATGCCCAATGAATCTGACTTGGGAGGTCAAATCCCCATTTCAGAAGAGGGCAGCTTGGAACCAATGACTCTTTTGGAATTGACGGCTGTCTGCATTAGCTTGCAAAAGCAGAATGCAGACTTGGTACAAATTGTCAGTAACCAAGGCCTTGAACTCAAGGAATTGAGGGAGAGGATTGTTGTTTTGGAGAGTGCTCATGCAAAGGGAGGTATGGAGGAGTCTTCCAAAGGGGAGGATGATAAAAGAAATCTGAGTGATAAGAGCAATCAAGATGGTCAATCATTGGATGTTGCTGAAGCTCTTACTACTTTGAAGGAACAAACAGGTTTTGATACGTCCTTAATCTCTCCAACCAATTTAAATTTATCATTTACAGATATGTTGAGAGAGGTTACACAAGGCGCTGAGGGAAAATATTTGAGCGTTGACAAGACAAGTTTGGACGCTGATAGAAGTATTTTGGGCGCTGATAGAGGAAATTTGGGCGTTGACAGATCTGTATATGGAGGTGATGTATTCCAGTCATCATCTATCATCAAGGATGTTTCTACTCAGGCATTACCATCTACCTTACCAACAATTGCACCATCAGATAAGGGTAAGAGTAAGTTGGTAGAAGAAATTGTTCCAAAGAATGCAGCTCAGGTTGAATTTGATAGAAGATTGGCTGAGCAAATGATGGAACAAGGTGAAAAGGAAAAGTCACCATTTGTTGTGACTTCTGAAGAAGAAAGTGATGGAGCTAGCTCAGATTCAAGTGTGATGATTGTTGAACCAGAAAGACTTGAGTATGGTGATGAGCTTGCTAGGGAAAAGCTGAGAGATTTAAAGTTGCAGATTGATTTTGATATGCCAGAGGTGGTTCAGATGTACAATTCTTGGGAAGAAAGCTGTATGGATAATCCAGACTTGACCATTTCAGATCAGATATGGGGTTTGGAAATTCTTCTTAGAGTTCAGAAGGATTGTAAGGTGATTTTGAAGCACAAGGCAAGCAACATTCTCTCTGAGTTGAAAAGGGATAGAAGGAAGCTCTACTTTATGTTGCTCAAATGTCATGGAGTTGGATGGACACATCAGAAGCTGAAGGCTTTGACATTTGATGAGCTGGAACATAGGGCTTATCCTATTTGGGTGAAAGTGAAAGAAGAAAACACTTTCAGACTTCTTTCAGATGAAAGAAAGGAGCAACTTGCAGAAGAGATGGCAATCAAGAAAGCTATGATAGTTCCTAGACCAGTAAAGAAGGGATTTCTTCTTGAGTTTCCAAAAGATATGAATCAACTATATCCAAGTGAAGCAGTTATTAGAAAGAGCCTAAAGCTCTCCCCATTAGAAGCTTCAGATATGGTGCATGTGTTACCACTAGATTCCAGGAATCCAATTGTGAGTTATGATGAAGATGAATGTGGATTCTGGAAAATTGGAAGATTTGGCAAGGAGGTACACACTTTTACCACTCTCATATCTTTATTTGCAAGTTGTGATAGAGAAGACTTGGTGGACCTTTGGAGGTTGCTAGAGACCAAGTATGAGGCTGAAGCACCAACTTCAGCCAATGGAATAAAACTTTGGACCACATTCAAAAGAATGTGTGGGACAAAAGAAGAAGATCCTGAAATATGGAAGGATCTTGAAGATGACCTCAGTGGTCTTCAATGGAGGTTATATTCAGCTACAGGTGTATACCACTTGAGTTCTACAAAGTTTGTTGAGTATTTACTTGTAGATGCTCAGTATTTCATATCTAAGGCTGTTTTGGAAAAGATGAAGGACACTCAGTTGGAGATAGACTATACAAGTGACGTGGCAAAGAATTTGATCAGATTTATTTATTACCAATATGATAAGGTTTGTCAGACTCCTCCAAGTTCTTAATGTTTATTCAGAAACTTGATCATAAGAGTGGATATCAAGTTTAGGGGAGGATTGTTGGGAATAAATTAAGGCCAGAACACTTGAACGCTGACAAGAACAACTCAAGCGTTGACAAGAGCAAAGTGAGCGCTGATAGCATAAGCGTTGACAAGTTAAAGTCAAGCGTTGACAGATTGAAGACAAGCACTGATGGAAGATGTGAGCTACACGTTTATTATATTCTAGAATACTTCTAGTAAGGATAGAGACGACAATGTATTTTCTATGTTTATCTTTACCTAAAATAGTTGATTCGTAGCTTATTGTACAAGACTTCTTGTTCTATAAAAGAAGATCTTTTAGGTTAAAGTTAATAATCAGTTTTCATAAGTATTCGCAAGTTAAACCTCTTTCATTGTAATCAAGTACGATTATTCTAATACAAGTGGAAGTTTGTTTAACATATTTGTGTTTTAGATCAAGTGTTAATTCCGCATAACACTTTGTTACTTTATTCATAAGCAAAGGTTTCTCTACGTGTAGTACTTGATCTAATCTCGTATACACAAAGCTTAATCGATCTAAGTTTGGGATCAACACTTCCTAGTAGAACCAAAGATAATATCATCCACATATAATTGAACCAGGATGATGTCTTTGGCATTCCTTTTAAGGAACAATGTTTTGTCAATAGTGCCTCTTCTATAGCCATGCTTCAACAAGAAAGTGGATAGACGCTCATACCAAGCTCTAGGAGCCTGATGAAGTCCATAAAGAACTTTGACCACCTTGTAGACTTTCTTGGGATGAAGTGGATCCATAAAGCCCTTAGGTTGAGTGACATAAACTTCCTCGTCAATCTTGCCATTGAGAAAAGCACTCTTGACATCCATCTAAAAAACCGTAAAGCCAACATAAGAAGCAAAAGCCAAATACAGACGAATGGCCTCAATTCTTGCAACTGGAGCAAAGACTTCAGTGTAGTCAATCCCTTCTAGTTGTGTGCGACCAGTCTAGCCTTATTTCTCACCACAATACCCCTTGCATCTTTCTTGTTTTTGAGAATCCATTTGGTACCAATTGCTGTCTTTCCATCTGGTAAGTCAACTAGGATCCAAACATTCTAAAACAAGAACTGCTGCATCTCCTCCTGCATAGCCTCAACCCAACTTTGATCCTCAAGAGCATGTGAGACAAACCTAGGTTCCACCTATGAAAAAAAACAATCAAACAAACAGTGAAGAAAATCTGTGTGATTATTACGCTTTTGGTCTTAAATGTAGCTCACAAGAGCATGATGACCAGACGTTGCTTTCTTATGCATACGGCGAGTCTTGACAGTAGAACCACGATCTCCTATGATTTGAGTAGTAGGATGGTCTTATTGATCTGCTGAACAGGAGTAGGAGCTACTTCCACTTATGGTGCCAAGTTATTAAGATCCCCAACAATGTCATCCTCATATGAAGCAGAGTCGAAAATGCCATCTATTGGTTGCTTATGAATATCATCCAGCTTAGTAGAAGTCTTATTTTGATAGTTTCCCAAGTCAGAAGGACCAGAGAACCTAGTTGTGAGAGTAGGATCACTAACCGGACCACCAATAGGTGTTAAACTTGCACTAGGAGTAACACTAGGATCACTAGGAGTAACAGGTACAACAAGAGTACTCAAAGGAAACTCAAATCCTCCTTGAGTAGTTGCTGTAGTAGCTTCTTGTTGTTGCTTAATTAGTGTGTCAAGAGCTCCTTGTGAGTCTATAATGTTTGATGAAGAAGCATCAATAGGGGTAGCATTGGTGTTGGGAGCGACTGTGGTGGAATAGGATGGTACGACAAAAATGTCATCATCCTCATCTGAGTCCGAAGAGCTAGAGGTAGCACCTGCACTAGAAGAGGTAAACACTTGTGGACCTGCATCTTGGTTAGTTTTGAAACGAAAATATCCCAATGAGTCACTAAGATAATCAAGATCAAAATACCATTCAAGACCTTTGCCTTGGATGTTTGTCTTCTCCTCAAAGTACGTGAGATTTATAGTTTCAATGACACGCTTGGCATGAAGACTGTAAACCCAATAAGCTCTTGAGTAAGCTGAATATCCCACAATGTAGCCTTCATCTGCCTTGCCATCAAAATTCCCCAAATAGTCACTAGTATTCAGAATGGTGACAGGACAGCCAAATGGCTTCAAATGAGTAATGCTTGGGACTTTGGATGTGAGTAGCTCATATAGAGTCTTCTTATGGGGATTGGTAATGGAAACCCTATTCAACACATAACTTGTAGTGTTGACAGCTTCTGTCCAAAACATAGTTGGAAGCTTGGAATTTGCAAGCATGGTTCTTGTAGCTTCTATAAGAGTCATGTTCTTCCTTTCTACAACACCATTTTGTTGAGGAGTCCTGGCAGTACTATAATCTCTTTTGGTACCTTTGGAATTACAAAGTGCTATGAGGTCTGCATTTTTGAATTCGGTTCCGTTGTCACATCGGATACCTTTAACCTTCTTGGACAGCTGATTCTCAATGAGTGTAATGAAGTCTTTGAGAATGGAGTAGGTCTCACTTTTGTCAGCCAGAAAGAAAACCAACGTGAACCTGCTATATCCATCAGTTACCACAAGACAATAGTGTTTATGGTCAATGCTCCTAATGGAGGTAGGACCAAACAAATCTATATGTAGTAGCTGCAATGGTTCAGTTATGAGGCTGAGAGCAGTAATGGCCTTGAAGGATGCTTTATGTTGTTTGCCTTTGTTGCACGTAAGGCAATTGATGTCATTCCTGAAAGTTTTGGGAGGTAAACCAGAGACCAAGTTCATATTCGCCAGTTTGTGAATGGCCTTAAAGTTTACATGTCCCATCCTTCTATGCCATTTTGTGGCTTCATCTTCTGATGCTTTGGCAACCAAACAAGCTAGTTGACCAGCAGGATTAACTTCATTCAGCTTGATGCTATAGAGGTTATATCTTCTTGGGATTTTGAGTAGAACATGGGAGTCATCCAGTAACTTAAAGTCTTTGGACAACACCAATGCTTCAGTCTCCGTAAAGAGGACAAACTGCTTCTTGTCACAAATCTGAGAGACAAAGATAAAGTTGAAGTGTTGAAGTGCTTCCACATAGTAAACCTGCTCAAAATTAAGGTTAGGAGTCTGAATGGTCCCCTTGCCAGAGATCCTTCCTTCACCGCCTCCGAAGTACACCTTTCCGTCTTGAAATGATACAAAGTTAGTTAAAAGTCCTTTATTTCCTGTCATGCTCCTTGAGCATCCACTATCTACTATTCCAAGAGATGGATCTTTTTATGGAGTAATCTACAACAACAAAAAAGTAATATGCAAAAGTTAGTGTCTTAAGGGGACCCAGACCTTTTCAGGCTTGAGTCTGCCTTATGGATCTTTAGTAGATAGCCAAGAAGATTGATGAGATCCACTGTTGTTCTTTTGTTGCCTGTTCATCATATGGGTGTTATTTTGAGACCAAGAACAACCTGCTGAGGGCTTAACAGTAGAACCCAGATGTCCCAACCCAAATTGCATTTGGTCTGCATTAATAGCATAATTCTGATTAAAATTCTGAAAATAGTTGATGGTTGGTCTATTATAGGTATAGGCCTAAGCATCGCTTTTCCAAGAAGTAGATGCGGAAAGAGAGGTCCTTCTAGTAGAAGGATAAGATTGGGTACTTGGATTTAATCTTCTAGAAGCAAAACCCATGCCAAAAGGAGCAACTCCTAGTGGACCAGGAGTAGCAAAAGCTGGATAACCAGAAGGCTTTTGATCATAAAAATCATAATCCTTAATCAAATGAAATTTAATACCATAAAGAAAGCATGTTTTAAAAGACCTTTTATTCAAATGACATTGTTTCAAACAACTATTCTTATTACAAACAATTCTAGGAGAATTAACATTCCTAGAACTCAATAGACTAGAACTAGAAACAATGGAAGAAGAAGCAGAAGCAACTCTCTCATCACTCATCCTAGCACTAGTAGTAGCAGGGTCATTTGTCTTAGGACTCGAAGGTCTTGACTCTTCACTTGAACCACAGGATGCATAGTCACTGGCCTTGCCACTGAAAGTACAAGAGATAAAGTCATTAGTATTAGTAGAGCTATTTGGAGACTCATGCATCTGTGATCCATCCAAGTAAGTATGCCTGGGTATGGGCATAAATGTTCCTGTAAGAGGTGGAGGAACATCATGCATTGCGGCAGCTCGTTTAAACCTATTGTAACTAGGTTTTCCATCCTCCTCCTTGTCAGGATCAAAGACACTTGAAAAAGATAAATCAAAAACATCTTCTGAATCAATATATTTTTCAAAACCTAACCCTCTCTTATTCCGACCAGACATGCTACTATCTATTAACTTTGAAAGATTCTTGGGCGCTTTTTGCCATTTTTCAAATCGTAAAAGAGTAGCATCCAATTTTTCTTGCATTTCTTGCTTAGCCTTAATACTCTCATTATTAACTTTTAGTATATGTAAGCATGTTAGAGGTGTTTTCTAAATCAATGCTTAGTACTCTAGTTTTATCCTCATACTCACGTTGAGTATTTTGAAGCCACTTCTTTTGTTGTTCTAAAGTGTTTAGAGAACTCATATAAGCTTGAACTTCCAAAAAATATTTATCATTTTGTTCATTTAGTTCATTGTATTGAGTCAAAAGCTCTGAATGTTTATCATGACAACTAAGAGGGCAATTTTGTACTTGAGGCGAAATTCCCATAAGAGCAAATTCTTCTGCTTCCTCTGCATCAGATAAGTGCCCAGCAATCATAGCAAACACATCCGTAGAAGCTTCCACTGATACCAAGGTATGAGTCTGATGATCATTCCAGTTAACCTTGGAGTCAACTGACACCAAAGCTTTCTTTTCATCTTTGAGTTCTTGAACCTTGAAAGCCGAATACCTGTTCTTCTCCTTGTCATTTTTGCTAGGGCATTCCCTAGCAAAATGTCCTTGCTGCTGACAATTATAGCATCTCACCTTGCTTCTATCAAACATGGCTGGCTCTCTTGGGTTGTAGATGAATTTTCGACCGGCTTTCTTTTCAAACTTATGAACCCGGAGAGTGAGCATAGCCATCTGCCACTTTAGATCCATTTCATCCAGTCAAGTTTATCAACCTGTTTGAAATCATCAAAAGTAAGTTGCTGTTGTGGATCAACATCAGCAACAAAAGAGTGAAGAACAGCTTCTACCATGCTACTAGTCTTGGCTTTTGATTTAGAAGTAGAGGTATGTTGAGATGACAAAGTATAGCTCGGGCTACTGGCATAAGACATTGGACTAGGTCCCATGGAACTCACAAAAGCAGAGTTAGCATGAGTAGGAAAGGAATCACTTGAGTATCCTCTCACGTGAGACTCAAAGGTTTTGAGTTTATAAAACAAGTCATCAAAAGAAAGATATTCAAGGCCTTCTTTTGCCTTTAGAGAGATGACTACCTGATTCCATGAATGAGGCAAGGCTCTAAGAAACCTGGAATTGATGTTTTCATTTCCAGGTTTGGACCTGAGTTGATTCAATTGGCTAAGAATCTTTTGAAACCTGTCATACCCTTGATGAAGACCTTCTGTTTCAGAAATCTTGAATTCTATGAATTCATCTCTCAGCATTGATTTGCGCATCTTCTTGGATTCCTCTTTCCCTCCAAATCTTGCCTTTATCCCATTCTAAATCTCCCTAGCATCATCCAAGTGATAAAAATCACCCATATGATCATCAGGAAGAGACTGGAGCAAAATAGTTTTTTCTTTGATTTCCTTCTGAACAGCAGTAATTTCTTCATTAAATTTAGGGTCTAGAATGATGATCTGATCATTCTTGTCTCTACTAGTCTTCTTCTTGTTGTTGCCATTCTGGACAATTTTCCACAAGTCTAGATCAGTATTGGTGATCCAGCACTCCATCTTCATGGCCCAGCTATCATATTCTTCCTTCTTCAAGAGTGGGAATTTTCCATTAGTATTGGAAACAGTAGCAACGATTTGTTGTGTTGTGGTGGTGCTTGGTTCTCCTGTTTCAGTAGAAATAGAAGCAGACATGATTAAACAAAGATGTTAGTAAGAAAAAAAATTGGTTCTTCTTGAGCAAAGACTCTCCCAGGCTCTGATACCACTTGTTGGGTCCACTAGATGTGGATCTTGCAGCCTGTTAAGGACGGTGAACGACTTCTGCAATCACAAGTCTATTCACAGAGAGACTCTTAATGTAATACACAGTATAAGTGCGGAATACAAATACTGTGAACAAGAAGAAACAGAATAACTAAATAACTTGATCCTTACTAAGGATTTCTACTATTAGGCCGTGTTTGTTTTTATATACAAAGTCTGAACATCATGCAAAATCTGAATCGGTTACATATATTGCATTTAACTTGTTTGTTTTCTTTCAGAGTTTAGATGTAAAAAAGTCTGAAACACCTCTTTTTTTTATAGACGTTAACTTGCCTCTGATTACATCTGACAAGAAACAATGGCACTTTACAAATATTAACAAATAACATGCCACCAACTTTTCTATCGTAGTACTATTATTAAATGGTTACAACTTTTTTAACACCAAGCTTATAAAACACGTAGTATTAAAATTTCTTTTATTTTGTCTATTAAAATGTCAACTTTTTGTTATAGTAGATTTAGATGTTTATAAATGTAATTGTATCTTTTATTTTGTATTTCTAAAATTTTATTCTTTATATAAACAAAAAGTTTGATATTTAAGACGTTAATACAATTCAGACATTTGAAAAACAAACAATCTAATATAATTCAGATTCAGACTTTTGAACCATCTGTTCAGATTCAGATGTGACAATCAGATTCAGACACTAAACATCTGAAAAAACAAACTACACCTTAATATGCAATGAATAATAATGATGAAAGGTGTGTGTAACCCTTCTGCCAATGGGTTCTTTTTATACTACAAGGAAACCCTAATACTACATTAAACCAAAACGTTGTAACTTCTTATATGCATATCCTTTCCTAACATATCTCATGCATATCCTAACAAACTACTAAGAATAATAATGTTTGACTTTATATCAAACCAGGAGCACGTATTGCTCCTACTACTACTAGGACCAGGAGGAACTACATACCTCCTAGTTTATATATTACAAATATCTATTCCATATGTCCTAACATAATATCATCGAGCGAGTCGGTTAAGTATCATATCGTTTAGCGTTACCTCCGTAGCTTTCTCACGTTCATGACGTTTTCCATGTGTCCTTACTCAGAGGGTACAAGTATCATCCCCTTCACATGGTTCAGTATCCACTTGAACAGATCCGTGAAGATCTTACCTTCATAGAGGAACCCGAACGAGTTCTTGACAGACAGGAACGAGTCATGAGGAAGAAGACGATTCCATTCGTCAAAATCCTTTGGAGGGATCATACTGAGCAGGAAGCCACTTGGGAAACAGAGGAGTCTATCCAGGCTTCTTACCCTCATTTCAAGTTTTGAATTTGGGTATGTTCCTCTTTTAGTTTACGTTATCTATAATTCGGGGACGGATTATTCTTTTTAGGGGGGAAGAGTTGTAAAACCCGCATCTAAATGCCATGAACAGTACACTACGTAAACATAAAAACAAGTTAAAACTTTCCTTTTATAGCATGAACAGGTGTCATGAATATTAAATTCAGAAATTACGTACGTGTTAGGGCACGATAATTATTAAAGTACGTATTAATACTCGATAATTATTAATCATAATAATTATAATCACGAGCATGTAATCGCGAACATTAAAACACGAACATGTGAACTGCGTATATTTATTATTTCACGATAAATATTGTTTATGTACAAGTATTAATTATAACACGGATAATTAACCACGAACTAACACGAACACATTAGTAAACGAACACGTAGATTATTAAACATGAACAAAGCCCAGGAAACCCCCCATGGGCTTATGTATCCGCGGGCACAAGAAAGGAAGAGGGCCCAGCCCATTTAATTTTTGATTAACCTAACAAAAGGAAAACACACGTTTATTCATTCACAGAGTTTTCTTAAAAAAATTAAAACCCTAGCTTGTCTCCTTGCTTCCCTTTTCCGCCGGCTACAAGAGACACCACAAGGGTGTTTGTTTGATTTTGAGCATTGAAATTATATAGATCAAGTTCATGTTTATTGATGTTGAAGTTTTGCAACCCTTTAGGAAAAGAGAGCAATAAATAGGGCAAGTGCACGACGATTTAGGAAAACCGTGTGTGAATGACCCTAGGTGAGTTCGTTCTCGAGGAGGCAAGTGCGTTGTGTTAAGAATTGATTAATGATGTTTGTGATTATGAACAAGAAAAGAAATGAGAAAGGAAAGAATTGACGGTTACGAAAACGTATTAAACTACGACGAAAAAGGCGTAAACGTAAAACCGTAAAAACGACGAAAATTAAAATTTTGACCTAAAAATTTCTAAAAATTACTAAAAATCCCCAATAATATTCTAAGAGTTTACAAAAAATCCAAACTTGCTAAAACCTTTTAATTAATTAAATAATGACTTTTTAATGCTAATTAAAGCCCTAAAAATCACTTTTAATTATTAAAAAGCCCTAAACAAGATTTTATAGTTTGTAAACCTCAAAAATATCCTAATTAAGCTAAAAACTATTTTTAAAAATTTTAAAACCAAATTAAACTATTTTTAAACACTAAAAAAACTATTAAAATGTATTAAATCTTAAATTAATTCTAAAAATTATTTGAAAAGCCTAAAAATTAATTGGAAAGTGACAAAGTTCCTATTTTAATGTCTAGAATCTAGGAAAAATGAAAAAAAGTTAAAAATAAGACTTTGAATTTTAATGAATAAAATAATAATAAAATATTCTAAAAAATTAAAAATTCTCAAATAAATTCTAAAAAATTCTCAAAAATCCTAAATATTCTAACTAAGAAGAAAATGTAAATTAAAGTTTCTAAAACCTTTTAGTTAATTTTATATTAATTTTTAAAGTTGTCTAAAAACGCTAAAATTAAATAAAATTAAAAATTAAAGTTTTTGAAAACTTTTTGATATGTAAACCTCAAAAATAAGAATTAAAACCTAAAAGCTATTTTTTTGTATTTTTTTATTACTGTTTAATATTTTTAAATGACTTTTTAAATTTAAAACTAAAAATAATCCTAGAAATTAATTAAATAATGTGAAAAATGAAATTTTAAAACAGAAAAGTCCCTAAGCCTATGAAAGTCCTAGGAAAAATCAATTAAGCTAAAACCACTTAATAAATAAGCTAAGAAAAATTAAATAAGCTACGGCTTATTATATTAAGCTAGAAAAGAAGTTAGGTTAAATAACATTTGATTTCAATCCTTAACATGAAAAAGCGTCTAGATTACCGGTAAGACTCCTAACCCTCCAACGAGAGGTATGGGGTTCGAGCCCGGTACGGGCGACTTTTTGCCCTTTTTTTCTTTTTTTTATATTTTCTTTTTCAAATCCAATCTGACAACCTTTTTTAGCTTGAAATCATAAATCCATTACCCTTTTATCAAGATTATGCTAAGATTAAAAACAAAAACGTGTGGCCAGTTCAACTTTTATCAAGAACACAAGTTCTTGTTTCTTTTCTGTTTCTTCACAGATGATGAAGAGCACCAAGAGGGCTTGGTGTATGACTTTGGTGGTGTTTTCTTGGGACAAAGGGCACCCCTACACTCTTTCTGAGTGTAGGGAGTCAAGCAAGTAAAAAAAAACAACACCTAGCACACAGAATCAAAAAAAATGATGCACACAGGCAAATGCATGTTTCTGTGATCTTTTGGCAGGTCTGTGGACTTGTTTAGCTACTAGATGCACAAAACTCACTTTCAAATGACCAAATTAAGTACTCAAACTCACAAACTAGTAAGCAAACACAATCAAGCCCTATAGAACCCTAACACTCAACAGGTTTCAAAAATCTTAGCACAATTTTGAACAAAAAAGTAGCAGATTTATGACTTAGCATATTTAGCTTTACTTTATCCTTTTTAAACTCACAACTTAGCTCAAAACTTGCTCCAAACTAAACTATAACTAGCAAGCAACCTATCTTAACCTTGTTTAATCTATCTAGCAACTTTTTTCAAGCAAAATCAAAAATCTTAACCTGCTAAAACCCACATCCAAACAGTCCTTTAATATTTTGAAAACGATTTTACACATACAAATCCTTTCAAAACTCAATCAAAATGATTTCAAAAGCATAACACATGTATGACATACCATTTAAACACAAAACAAAACAGATTCACACACTTTAAACATGCAATCACTCAAATCACTTAAGCTACAACTTTTCTGAGAATTTAAAAAGGTAAAAGGGATTTTACCTCAAGGACTTACATCCAAGTCCTTGGTGGATGAAAATCCACTTCCTCATACATTCGGATGTATGCTGAACAATTATCAACAACAATTCAAACCTGAAAATTCAAAAATAAAACAAGAACAAAGTATATGGTATATATTCTGTTTCTTTTTTTTTTATTTTTTTGAAAATCTTACACAAACCTTTCAAACCTTACAAGCACGTTTTAAATCAACCTCAATATCAGAAAATCATAATTCCTTTCCTTTTCCACTTTTACCTCAAAGAAATTGAACTTATGAACTTATGACTAAATTTAAAACCCTTTGAAAACTTTTGAAAATTAAACACCCTTTCACACTTCACAAAAAAAACTTGGACTACAATAAACTTAAACTGAAAATGTAAATGATTAAATGGTACTCAGAGATTTAAAACAAAAATATTTTTTCATTCCATTGAAAAAATTACAAGCTTTATAAAAACTGAGACCAGACGAAATGCTAAAACCCTAATGCCTTTTATAGGCTTACAAAGAAGACTCTAGAATCTAGAAATCCTAATGGTAAACTCCCAAATGTGCCCTTGGATATCTTCAGCATATTCCATTCTCCAATTTGAACTTTTCTTTGGTCAAATGGATCACATGTGAATGTGGTGATGATACAGCTGGATTCATTCATCTTAGTCGTTTATTTATTCCTTTGCCAACACGAAATAGCCCTGGTTCGTTGATGTCTTCTGCCATCTTTGTCTTCAAGCTAGAAAGTGGGGCAGGGGAAAGCTGGGGAGAGGACCACAGGACACGTGGAGTGATTTTAAAGGGTGGGTTATGGTGAGGGTTTGGGTAATTAGGGATCTGGTCATTTTGGGGTATTATCCCTTTGGATTTGGCTTAATTGATTCTGGGGTGGGATTAGGGTTGATGGTGGATTAGGCAGGTTTTTAATCCAAAAGGGGAAAAACAAGTTTTAAAAACATGTTTTAGGTGGGAAAGGGAGTTAAGTGGGAGTTTTGACCATATTTGACCACGTTTTAATACTAAACCGGGTTTGGGGATTAGGTATGGGTAAATGGTTTGGGTGGGTCGGGTTTGATGAGGTGTCAGTGGGGGGTTGGTTGGTGGGGTTTGTTTGTCTGGTCATGAATGGTCCCTCATTTCTTTTGTTTCATTCATTTTGTTACAATCCAGCTTAAACTCTTTTTCCTTTGTTATAACTTTGACCAACTTGTCAATTCAGGCACAATGTTTTTGTAATCTTGAAACAAGGACCATTTATGCAATTTCTTCATTTTCCAAGGACTGAATTTGCCATATCTTCAAACTTCAAGGCTTTGACTTGTTGGTTGACTTATTGGAGGACCATATTTGACAATTTTAGATTTGATGAGGGACTAAATTTGCCAATTCTTCAAAGTTAAGGGTCCTTTTTGTAATTTTGACAAACTTTAGGGACCAAACTTGTAATTATGAAGATACAAGGGTATAAAGTGTCAATTCTTCAAACTTGGAGGACCAATCTTCAATATTCTTCAAATCTTCAAGGGTTTTCTTTGGAAAATTCCTCACTAGGGCTTGGTTCATCGTGCGGCTTCGTTTCCCGTGTTCGTTTTTGTGTGATTCTTGTGATCTTTTGTCATTTTCTCAATATCCGTACCTAAAATACACAAGCAACAAACACAAGCATATATTTGGGTATTTTGATGATATTTAATGCATTTTAAGTCCAAAAAGAACGATGAGACCATGTATAAAAGCCGTCTCATCACTCCCCCATACTAAACCATTGCCGTGCCCTCACGCAATGCTAGAATTAAGTATCGTAGCATCTCCAAAATTCATTTTTATGGACTTTATTGGAATGATAAACTAGCTATACTACTACTATTACTACTACTTGTGTTATAGACATAATGTATGATTTTCATCGCAAAATGGGACGTTTAGGTTCATAGAATAAGAACACGTGAATGCTTCGTTAGAAATAATTTCATCGTCCTCGATTTTCACTTCAATTCCATGCTAAGCGTGCAACGAGATCATTGTCATTATAAGTTAGTAATGCTAACACTACTCATATGCCCTAATCACGTACTTATTCTCCCATTATTCCTAAGTTGTATCTCTTATATTTTATGATGTCTTGAATGTTTCACGAGGATACATCGTTGACTTATGCGATAATAGAGATTTAGGTCTAAAAATAGAGTCCTAAAGGTGTAACTAAGACCATCAAATCAATAACCCCTCCTAATAGACGACGATGTTAAAAAATTAAGTTGACAAGAAGAATCGATAAACACGGTTTTATAACGGTTTTGAACATGAGACTTATTACCAAGACTTTTATACGCCCCCTAACGGAAGGGCCTTATTATCTTTGGTTTACCTCCATCTTTTATTCAACTTCGCCATGAAGCTTTTATTATGACTTCGGTCTTGCCTTGCCTTTTATTATCCGCCTCATCGGTGGTTTTATTAGCCAAAGACGTATATCCTCACGCTAAAGCGAATTTTGGATCTTTAAAGCTTCGAAGATTAAGGCTTGATTCACTTTCAATTTTGCATAGATTTTAGGCCTTGTGGGGCTTCAAATTGTTTGCTTGATTTAGGTGAGCACTTGAAATCTTATTATTGGGTGAAGCTTTCGATTATTAGGGTGCCAATACTTCAAAACCGTGACGCTGGCGATACCTTAATGTCTTCCCAATTTAATTACACGGAAGCTACTAGAAAAGACTATAAACCCAACAATCCTAACTAAACCGCTAAGTCAATATTTATTAAGCAAAAAATATTTACAAGCGAAGGGAGAATAAGCAAACAACGAGAACACATGAGTTTTTGAAAGAATACGAGTACTCTACGTTTAGCATAGTAACTTATAATTAACTCTATCATTTCTCGTCCTCATTTAAGAGACTTAGCCTAATGTGTAGTTAAGGAATCAAAGCTAAGTGCTCAACACGCACGGTCGAGTCAAAAATTACTCTTATTCTCGCCATCGGAAAATCTACATTCGTGTCTTAAACACTTATGAAATCATGAGAAAAATTTTAAAATTTGGCCATTTTTAGCCTTATTTTGCAACAAAACGATAAACTTTGGAAAGCGTGAAGGTTTGGCAAGGCAAGTATCTATTCACCCCCCCCCCCATACTAAAGTTAAACATTGTCCTCAATGTTTCGAGTCTAGGGGTAAAAACACCCCCATACTAGAGACGTAGTCGAATGCCTAATCTAGCATGGAAAGGGTGTAACCATTAAATTAGTAGCCGTTTATGAAGTGTGCTAAAAACCTAAGGTTAGAACATCAAAAGGATATATCATGGATATTGAGAAATGTCTCCAAAGCAAACGATCGAGTGCTCCCATAAAACGAACACGAGAGGCTCCAATCGTGAAGATCATGATCTAAAAACCACATATCACAAACAACCATGGAACAAAGGTTGGAAGGGCACGAATCCCCACACATAAGCTACATTAGACTAAGAAAGCGATAATATGTACATAGGATAAGCATGGGACTCCCCCACGAGGCACCTCGTTTTTTATTACCGAGTCATGAGCTCGACTCGATCCCCTCAATACTAATTATCATTGGGGAAGGTGACTTGGTCGAGGTAGTTCAAGGATGGAACTTCCCCACCAAAGTAGTGCTTCAACCTATGTCCATTCACCTTGAAGTTAGGACCATCATCTTGAGCTAGCTCGATGGTCCCATACGGAAATACTTGAGTCACGGTGAATGGACCGGACCAACGGGATTTCAATTTACCGGAAAATATTTTCAATCTTGAATTAAAAAGTAAAACTTGATCCCCAATGTTAAAAACCCGGTTTTTAATTTTTGAATCATGCAACTTTTTAGTTTTCTCTTTATAAATCAATGAATTTTCATAAGCAATGTCTCTTAATTCATCCAATTCATTTAATTGCATTTTCCGGTGTTTTCCCGCGGTCTCCATATCATCATTACAATGCTTTAGGGCCCAATAAGCCTTGTGTTCTAACTCGATAGGCAAATGACAATTCTTTCCATACACAAGCTTATAGGGAGTGCACCCAATGGGTGTCTTATGAGCGGTCCTAAAGGCCCATAAAGCATCGTCTAACTTATCCGACCAAGATTGTCGGTTTTCTCCCACGGATCTCTCCAAGATCCTCTTCAATGCTCGGTTTGAAACCTCGACTTGCCCACTCGTTTGTGGGTGATAAGCCGTAGAAAGACGATGTGTAACCCCATATTTCTTTAAGACTCTTTCGAATTGGTCATTACAAAAATGGGTTCCACGATCGCTTATGATAGCACGAGGGGTTCCAAACCTAGCAAACAAACTTTTCAAGAACTTAACTACCACACGAGCATCATTAGTGGGCAAGGCCTTTGCCTCCACCCACTTAGAAAGGTAGTCAACCGCAACGAGAATGTACTTATTACCACGAGATGATGGGAACGGCCCCATAAAGTCTATGCCCCAAACGTCAAAGATCTCACATACTTGAATGATATTTTGTGGCATTTCATCTTTTTGTGAGGTTTTTCCTTGTCGTTGGCATGAATCACAAGACTTCACAAGATCTTGTGCATCTCGGTAAATAGTAGGCCAAAAGAAGCCGGCATCAAACACCTTTTTAGCCGTGAGATTAGCACCGTGGTGACCACCCGTGGGTCCCTCATGGCAAGCTCTAAGGATGTTAGAAGCTTCGGTGCCAAATACACAATGGCGGATGATTTGATCCGCACACGTTCGAAACAAGTAAGGGTCGTTCCAAAAATAGAACTTGACATCACGAAAGAATTTTCGTTTTTCTTGAGTTGTCATACCCTTAATGATGAAGTTACCCGCATGGTAATTTGCAAAATCCGCAAACCATGGGGTAGAAGAATCAAGTTTGGAATTCACTACACCAAGTGTTTCAAGCGGAAATGTTTCGGTGATTTCCTTAGGCTCGTAAACACTTTGGTGAGGATCTTCCAAACGAGAGAGATGGTCGGCCGCTAGATTCTCGGCTCCTTTTTTGTCAACGATTTTGTGATCAAATTCTTGAAGGAGGAGAATCCAACGAAGTAATCTCGGCTTTGCATCTTGTTTAGCCATGAGATACTTGATAGCCGAATGGTCCGTATACACTATGCATTTTGTCAAGACGAGGTAAGGTCGGAATTTCTCAAATGCATACACCACGGCAAGGAACTCCTTTTCCGTTGTAGTGTATTTAAGTTGAGCCTCGGTCATCGTCTTGCTAGCATAGTGAATAGGCAAGAAATGCTTATCATGGCGTTGCCCCAAAACGGCCCCAATAGCGTAATCACTTGCATCACACATAAGCTCAAAGGGGAGGTTCCAATTTGGAGCAACAAGAATGGGAGCTTCGGTAAGTTTCCTCTTAAGGATCTCAAAGGCTCGTACACAATCTTCGTCAAAGACAAAACGTGCTTCTTTTTCAAGAAGATGTGTAATGGGTCGAGAAATCTTCGAGAAATCCTTGATGAATCGTCGATAAAAGCCCGCGTGGCCTAGGAAACTCCTAACTCCCTTGACGGTTTTGGGATGAGGTAATTTGGCGATGACGTCTACCTTAGCTTGATCTACCTCAATCCCCGCTTTCGAGACCTTGTGCCCTCAGACGATTCCACTTCTAACCATAAAATGACACTTTTCCCAATTGAGCACAAGGTTGGTTTCCTCACAACGTTTTAACATTCTCTCAAGGTTCGACAAACACGAAGTAAAGGAATCACCAAACACGGAAAAGTCATCCATGAAGACTTCCATCGTTTTCTCGATCATATCATGAAAAATAGCCATCATGCATCGTTGAAAAGTTCCCGGTGCATTACAAAGTCCGAATGGCATTCTACGATAAGCAAACGTTCCATATGGACACGTAAACGTAGTTTTTTCTTGATCACGAGGATCGATGGGAATTTGGAAGTAACCGGAAAAACCATCTAAAAAGCAATAGAAATCGTTTCCCGCAAGTCGCTCCAACATTTGGTCCATGAAGGGCAAGGGAAAATGGTCTTTTCGAGTGGCTTCATTCAACTTACGATAGTCAATGCACACTCTCCATCCGGTCACGAGTCTAGTGGGAATCAACTCGTTGGCATCGTTTGGCACAACGGTCATCCCTCCCTTTTTAGGGACACAATGAATAGGACTCACCCAAGGGCTATCGGAAATAGGGTAAATCATTCCCGCGTCAAGGAGTTTAAGGACCTCCTTTTTGATGACGTCGTGAATTTTGGGGTTCACCCTCCTTTGACTTTGGATTGTTGGCTTGAAATCCTCCTCCATTAATATTTTGTGTGTACAAAATTTGGGATCGATTCCCTTAATGTCGGATAACTTCCACGCAATCGCCCCTTTGTGGTCCTTAAGAACATCGACAAGTGCGGTTTTTTCATCATTCGAAAGTTCCTTCGCAATAATAACCGGCAACTTGTCGTCCTCCTCCAAATAGACATATTCGAGGTGAGGAGGTAAATCTTTCAACTCGAGGATAGGTGGTTCCTCAAGTGAAGATTTGGGCTCGATACTCATAACCTCCTCGGGTGGAGGAAATGGGAAATCGTTGAGAAAATCCTTGATAATCGAGAAGTCCTCATAGTTGTCGAGGTATTCGTCACAAGTACGTGGAACATCGAATTCTTCCAACGTAAAACCACCACCTTCGAAAGGAGTGAAGGTTGGTGTCGAATTATCAAGAATAGGATCTAACATAGTGGGATTGCCACTAGTTTCTTCATCACCAAACCCTAAAACTTCTTGTGAAAATTCCTCGCAAACCACGTCGATCATGTCAACGAGGTTTATGGTAGCAACGGAATAAACATGAGAAAGTTGAGAATTTTGAGTTGCGTTTATAACAAGTTCCTCGTCGTTGAAACGTAAGGTGATCTTTCTAGCATGCACATCAATCAAAGCCATAGACGTATCTAAAAACGAACGGCCTAAAATAAGAGGAACTTGAGGATCCGTGGGGATGTCAACAACAATAAAGTCTACGGGATAGTAGAACTTCCCCACTTTCACAAAAACGTCTTCCGCCAAACCACATGCAAGAATCGTGGAATGGTCGGCCAACTCAATAGACATTCGTGAAGGAGTAAGATTAGGAAGATTGAGCGACTTGTAGATTGCAAGTGGCATCAAGTTAATGCTAGCACCAAGATCGGCCAAGGCATAGCATTCTTCCATATCTTGAATTGCACAAGGGATCAAAAATTTACCGGGATCTCCGACTTTTTGAGGTATGCGATTAAGATAAACCGACGAACAACTAGACATTTGGTGTAATTTTTCCTTGTTGTTCAACATACTCTTAAAGTTAGCGGCAAATCGAGGCATCATGACCAAAGCATCGGCGAAACTCACATTAAAATGCAAATCACGAAACATTTTCATAAAAAGCTCAAATTGATAGTTGTCGCGCTCTTGTCGTTTCTCCTTCCTAAGTCTCGATGGGTAAGGCAAGGGTGGTGTGGGTTGGGACATAGGCATAGCCTTTGGAATCTCGGGTTCCAATATGGGTGATGGGTCAACCGTAGGTGTGGCATGAGCGGTACTTTGTGGGCTTGAAATATGCTCCTTTTCGACCACCACCTCGGGTTCTTCCTCAATTTCCTCCACCGTTGGAGTAATTGGTTGAGGAGTCGGTTCTTTAAGTGCCTTACCACTACGTGTGGTAATCACTTTCATCTCTCCCTTCGGGTTTGAAACGGTGTTACTAGGCAAACTACCCGAAGTAGAGGCTTTGTTTCCCATTACGGCTTCTAAAATTGCATTAAGCTTAGCATCTTGACTACTAAACTTCAAATCTTGGCTAGCGGCTTTTTGGTCAATTCTTTGTTCAAGCCTAGCATGACTTTGCTCTATCTTGTTGTTTTGACCTCGAATTTTGTTAGCAAAATCATTTTTCAATTCATTCCTCATGGCTAGATTTTCCTTAATGAAATTAGCTAACTCCTTTGCATTCTTAGCCGTCTCCTTAGCTTGATTAGCCATTTGCTCTTGAATGTTTTCCATAATCTTATCATTTGAAGTAGTGTAATTCAAAAAGTCCAATGGAAGTTCTTTGTTATTTTGAAGACCTTGACTTGTATTTTGAAAATTACGGTTTTGATTTTGATTTTGCAATTGGCTACTACTACTACTCCCTTGATTCCCATAGTTGTTATTACCCTTATAATTGTTCCTTTGATTGCTTTGGTAACCAACTTGATTGTTTCGATAATTGTTAGCATTTTGATTTGGTGAAAAACCCGGTGGAGTCAATTGATTAGTGCGAGGAACTTGACCGTTTTGGTTATAAGTTCCCACGGCCGCGAAGGCACTCGAAGTGTTACCACCGTTGGTAATGCACTCGGAATAATCGTGAGCTCCAGCACAATACATACAAGAAACCTCAACCGCTTTAATCGTAGCGGGAGCGGGTTGTTCACCAACTTTAAACTCAACTAACAAGCCTTTCACTATATCAAAAATTTTGTTCTCCAAATTAGCCTCGACTTGGCAAGCATCAACGGTGTGTGACAAACTAGGTGAAGATGAAGACGAAGCCTTACGAACACTCGACGTGCTACGAGGACTATACACCTTAGACCTATTCTCAATAATTACCAATGCTTCCTCGACCGTTTTACACAAGAAATTACCACCCGCGGCGGCATTAAGATAATCACGCTCATGATCGTTCAAGCCATTGTAAAACGTGTCTATTTGATGTAAGTCGGAAAAACCATGATGAGGACATTCGTGCAACATTTCCTTAAATCTATTCCAAGCCGTTGAAAAACTCTCATTAAACTCTTGCGAAAACTTTGAAATCTCGTTTTTCAAGTGCGTAGTCTTAGAGGGCGGAAAAAATTGGTTCACGAATTTTGAAACGAGATCCTTCCACGTCAATATAGAATTGGGTGGCTCTTTCTCTAACCAAATTTTTGCGGGCCCCGCTAAGGAATACGGAAAAAGCATCATCTTAATCGAGTCGTTTGAGACGTCCTTAAACTTGCATGTGGCGGTGAGACGATTAAATTGGCGAATGTGGTTATGCGGGTTGTCCTTTTCGTCCCCTCGAAACTTGTTGTTTTGAATCATGGACAACAAACCCGTCTTAACCTCAAAATTCTCCGCAAGGATAGCGGGAATCACAATCGCTTCTCCATAACCCTCGGTGGGTGCTTGAAGCAACTCCATCATAGTTCGATTAGCCATGGGTGCTTCTTTCACTATAATGGGTTCGTCAATAGGAGAGTCCTCACTAGTAGGAGTGAGTGATTTGTTTCTTCGTTTACGAGCACGTCTAGCTTTAGAGCGAGTTTGCATAAACGTCACGTACAACGAGGAGGCGAGCAAAGAAGATTCTTTTTGGTATTTTTACTTTTTCAATTTTTTTGTGGTTTTTGATTGTTTTTAACTTTTTTTGGATTTTTTGGAATGTATTAAGTAGACCAAAATCTACAAATCTCCTCACTAATCAAATCTCTTGATTAACGAAGCCTCAAGGAATGAAAACGAACACGTGAAGTGAACGTCTTCGATGACTTTAGAACGATGGTGGAACACCAAATCGTTCAAGAGGGTTTAATCAAATGAAACCAAGAAAATATATATGATACTTAGTAATACTTTGGGCGGCAAAACCCTCGATTCACTCTCAAAATCAAATACGCACAAGCAAGCGGAGGAAACGAGGCGGCGCGAAGCACTTAAGAGCCTTTTTCCTTTAGGTCGTGAAATACAACCGCCTTATACCCACCTTATAGTTTGTATTATCAAAATCAAGCTTCACGAAAGTATTTATCTATTTTTGCCTTTTTTCTTTGGTTTGAGATTCGAATACAATGATCGAGTGATGAAATCCCGAATCAAGGTTGTGATTGCTCACGTATTTGGAGTACTTGTAAATTTATTGTTCTACGTATACAATATAGTAATAATATTCACACAAAAATCGAAAAACGATAATACGTATTAATAGAGTGCTATTAATACAAATACTATTTATGGCTAATATAGAAACAACAATGGTTCAACCAAAACACAACACGCCTCCCCGGCAGCGGCGCCAAAATGATGTTGAAGTTTTGCAACCCTTTAGGAAAAGAGAGCAATAAATAGGGCAAGTGCACGACGATTTAGGAAAACCGTGTGTGAATGACCCTAGGTGAGTTCGTTCTCGAGGAGGCAAGTGCGTTGTGTTAAGAATTGATTAATGATGTTTGTGATTATGAACAAGAAAAGAAATGAGAAAGGAAAGAATTAACGGTTACGAAAACGTATTAAACTACGACGAAAAAGGCGTAAACGTAAAACCGTAAAAACGACGAAAATTAAAATTTTGACCTAAAAATTTCTAAAAATTACTAAAAATCCCCAATAATATTCTAAGAGTTTACAAAAAATCCAAACTTGCTAAAACCTTTTAATTAATTAAATAATGACTTTTTAATGCTAATTAAAGCCCTAAAAATCACTTTTAATTATTAAAAAGCCCTAAACAAGATTTTATAGTTTGTAAACCTCAAAAATATCCTAATTAAGCTAACAACTATTTTTAAAAATTTTAAAACCAAATTAAACTATTTTTAAACACTAAAAAACTATTAAAATGTATTAAATCTTAAATTAATTCTAAAAATTAATTGAAAAGCCTAAAAATTAATTGGAAAGTGACAAAGTTCCTATTTTAATGTCTAGAATCTAGGAAAAATGAAAAAAAGTTAAAAATAAGACTTTGAATTTTAATGAATAAAATAATAATAAAATATTCTAAAAAATTAAAAATTCTCAAATAAATTCTAAAAAATTCTCAAAAATCCTAAATATTCTAACTAAGAAGAAAATGTAAATTAAAGTTTCTAAAACCTTTTAGTTAATTTTATATTAATTTTTAAAGTTGTCTAAAAACCCTAAAATTAAATAAAATTAAAAATTAAAGTTTTTGAAAACTTTTTGATATGTAAGCCTCAAAAATAAGAATTAAAACCTAAAAACTATTTTTTTGTATTTTTTTATTACTGTTTAATATTTTTAAATGACTTTTTAAATTTAAAACTAAAAATAATCCTAGAAATTAATTAAATAATGTGAAAAATGAAATTTTAAAACAGAAAAGTCCCTAAGCCTATGAAAGTCCTAGGAAAAATCAATTAAGCTAAAACCACTTAATAAATAAGCTAAGAAAAATTAAATAAGCTACGGCTTATTATATTAAGCTAGAAAAGAAGTTAGGTTAAATAACATTTGATTTCAATCCTTAACATGAAAAAGCGTCTAGATTACCGGTAAGACTCCTAACCCTCCAACGAGAGGTCTGGGGTTCGAGCCCGGTACGGGCGACTTTTTGCCCTTTTTTTCTTTTTTTTATATTTTCTTTTTCAAATCCAATCTGACAACCTTTTTTAGCTTGAAATCATAAATCCATTACCCTTTTATCAAGATTATGCTAAGATTAAAAACAAAAACGTGTGGCCAGTTCAACTTTTATCAAGAACACAAGTTCTTGTTTCTTTTCTGTTTCTTCACAGATGATGAAGAGCACCAAGAGGGCTTGGTGTATGACTTTGGTGGTGTTTTCTTGGGACAAAGGGCACCCCTACACTCTTTCTGAGTGTAGGGAGTCAAGCAAGTAAAAAAAACAACACCTAGCACACAGAATCAAAAAAAATGATGCACACAGGCAAATGCATGTTTCTGTGATCTTTTGGCAGGTCTGTGGACTTGTTTAGCTACTAGATGCACAAAACTCACTTTCAAATGACCAAATTAAGTACTCAAACTCACAAACTAGTAAGCAAACACAATCAAGCCCTATAGAACCCTAACACTCAACAGGTTTCAAAAATCTTAGCACAATTTTGAACAAAAAAGTAGCAGATTTATGACTTAGCATATTTAGCTTTACTTTATCCTTTTTAAACTCACAACTTAGCTCAAAACTTGCTCCAAACTAAACTATAACTAGCAAGCAACCTATCTTAACCTTGTTTAATCTATCTAGCAACTTTTTTCAAGCAAAATCAAAAATCTTAACCTGCTAAAACCCACATCCAAACAGTCCTTTAATATTTTGAAAACGATTTTACACATACAAATCCTTTCAAAACTCAATCAAAATGATTTCAAAAGCATAACACATGTATGACATACCATTTAAACACAAAACAAAACAGATTCACACACTTTAAACATGCAATCACTCAAATCACTTAAGCTACAACTTTTCTGAGAATTTAAAAAGGTAAAAGGGATTTTACCTCAAGGACTTACATCCAAGTCCTTGGTGGATGAAAATCCACTTCCTCATACATTCGGATGTATGCTGAACAATTATCAACAACAATTCAAACCTGAAAATTCAAAAATAAAACAAGAACAAAGTATATGGTATATATTCTGTTTCTTTTTTTTTTATTTTTTTGAAAATCTTACACAAACCTTTCAAACCTTACAAGCACGTTTTAAATCAACCTCAATATCAGAAAATCATAATTCCTTTCCTTTTCCACTTTTACCTCAAAGAAATTGAACTTATGAACTTATGACTAAATTTAAAACCCTTTGAAAACTTTTGAAAATTAAACACCCTTTCACACTTCACAAAAAAAACTTGGACTACAATAAACTTAAACTGAAAACGTAAATGATTAAATGGTACTCAGAGATTTAAAACAAAAATATTTTTTCATTCCATTGAAAAAATTACAAGCTTTATAAAAACTGAGACCAGACGAAATGCTAAAACCCTAATGCCTTTTATAGGCTTACAAAGAAGACTCTAGAATCTAGAAACCCTAATGGTAAACTCCCAAATGTGCCCTTGGATATCTTCAGCATATTCCATTCTCCAATTTGAACTTTTCTTTGGTCAAATGGATCACATGTGAATGTGGTGATGATACAGCTGGATTCATTCATCTTAGTCGTTTATTTATTCCTTTGCCAACACGAAATAGCCCTGGTTCGTTGATGTCTTCTGCCATCTTTGTCTTCAAGCTAGAAAGTGTGGCAGGGGAAAGCTGGGGAGAGGACCACAGGACACGTGGAGTGATTTTAAAGGGTGGGTTATGGTGAGGGTTTGGGTAATTAGGGATCTGGTCATTTTGGGGTATTATCCCTTTGGATTTGGCTTAATTGATTCTGGGGTGGGATTAGGGTTAATGGTGGATTAGGCAGGTTTTTAATCCAAAAGGGGAAAAACAAGTTTTAAAAACATGTTTTAGGTGGGAAAGGGAGTTAAGTGGGAGTTTTGACCATATTTGACCACGTTTTAATACTAAACCGGGTTTGGGGATTAGGTATGGGTAAATGGTTTGGGTGGGTCGGGTTTGATGAGGTGTCAGTGGGGGGTTGGTTGGTGGGGTTTATTTGTCTGGTCATGAATGGTCCCTCATTTCTTTTGTTTCATTCATTTTGTTACAATCCAGCTTAAACTCTTTTTCCTTTGTTATAACTTTGACCAACTTGTCAATTCAGGCACAATGTTTTTGTAATCTTGAAACAAGGACCATTTATGCAATTTCTTCATTTTCCAAGGACTGAATTTGCCATATCTTCAAACTTCAAGGCTTTGACTTGTTGGTTGACTTCTTGGAGGACCATATTTGACAATTTTAGATTTGATGAGGGACTAAATTTGCCAATTCTTCAAAGTTAAGGGTCCTTTTTGTAATTTTGACAAACTTTAGGGACCAAACTTGTAATTATGAAGATACAAGGTTATAAAGTGTCAATTCTTCAAACTTGGAGGACCAATCTTCAATATTCTTCAAATCTTCAAGGGTTTTCTTTGGAAAATTCCTCACTAGGGCTTGGTTCATCGTGCGGCTTCGTTTCCCGTGTTCGTTTTTGCGTGATTCTTGTGATCTTTTGTCATTTTCTCAATATCCGTACCTAAAATACACAAGCAACAAACACAAGCATATATTTGGGTATTTTGATGATATTTAATGCATTTTAAGTCCAAAAAGAACGATGAGACCATGTATAAAAGCCGTCTCATCATTTATCAACTAAATTAATCACGCATTCGGTAACCTCTTAAACCCTTTTCTTTTATTCTTTTTATTGGAATCATGAACACATGTTAAATAAATCTTAAAAACAAATAAGATCACATGTTAATTAATCAAGAAATCTTAAAAGGGGTTTGGTGGGGGTTTTATTTGGCCGAAACACACGAAGAATGCTTCAAGCTCTCGGCTTGGCTCGTTGTGCACTAACAGCCCATACATCAAGTCTCGACATGGTGGTGTTGGTTCGACAGCAAAGAAACAAGAACCCCGACTCACGTCGGGGTAGCCTTGTAACCTGTTTGGGTCTCGGCGCAGCACAGTAGCACCACCGGCTCAAGCCGGTGGCTGCTTTGGTGTATCGGGGGGAACACAACGAAGAACAGGGGAAACCACCGGCTAGCAGCCGGTGGCTGTTTTGGTCCAGCAGTGGCTAGCCAGGCCACGGCAGGGGCTGCCGGCTAGTCCGGTTTAGCCGCTGTCGGGCCGGTTCGGTCCGGTTCACGGTTCGGTCCGTTTCACGGGTCGGTTCGGTTCACGGTTCGGTCCGGTTCATGTTCGGTCTAAAGTAAAACACGGATTCGGTCACGGGGTTAATTTTACAAGTTATATAATTTTACAAGTTATGTTATTTTTTTCAAGAAAAATTAAATTAATTTAAGCATGACTATAATTAATTTAATTTAATCATGACTTAGGTTATATTATTTTTAATAAATAATACATGTTTTAACCTAAGTATTTTACCATTTAATTTAGACTATAGTATTAATTAATTATTAAAACATAGACTATAATTAATTAATAAATCATGACTTAGGTTATAATTAATAAATTATTAATACATGTTTAACCTAAGTATTTTATATGTCTTAATTTAATTTAATCATGCTAATATTTAATGAATTCTTATAACCTATAGTTTAATAAATTAACATGATATTATTAATAAACTATACTATTAATTACATGACTTATGATAATTAACCAGTAAACTTAAACTTATATTATTAGCTTATTAATCCAACTTATTTCTAAATATGGAAACTTTCTATTTTAAGAAACATACCATTTTTGGAAACTTTCTATTTTTAGAAACTAATCTATTTTTAGCAACTGATCTATTTTTGGAAACTTTCTATTTTTAAAAACTTTCTATTTTAGGAAACCTGCTATTTTTAGAAAGTTACTTATTATAAAACAAAAAGTATTAAGAATACAAGTTAATAATTAATCAGAATACATGAAATACATTATAAACACAGTAAAATGTTTAAATCGGTAAAACAAGACAAGAACATATAAAACAAGCTAAGACATGTTATAATCAGTTACGTACTATGACATCCGTCAAATTTTCATCTTTAATTCTTCATATAGTGGAGTACCTTAATTATTTACCAATGAGGTGTCGATATAAATGTATTATTTACTTTGCTTTGCGGACAAAGCCCTCTTTAGGGAGAGTGAATGTAACAACTCGAGTTTTTCGTGTCTATTAGTTTATGAATGAAACGTGCGAGTTAATAAACGTATTATGCATTTGCCGTGTGTCTATTTGAATTATTTGCTGAATCCCTCGTGATCACGCAGATCCGTCTTTGATTCAGATCGTGTGTCGATTTGTTATCAAGTCGTGCATATTAAGTTTTCGTGTCTAAGACTTAGACACTTGACAAACCTGGGCCGAATGGTATATTGGTGCAAAATGTACAAGAATTTAAATTGTGAACTTTTATTTACTTTTATTTCAAAAACTTGTTCAACAAGAGTCAATATTCAGTCATGGACTTGATTACATTGTTTATTCACCCACTAAACACTACAATCCAGCACACATGCCAAGTTTACCCAAAATGGGTACATCACAAGCATACCATTTTCAGTTTTAGTCTAACCCTAAACTAATAATACAAGTTAAATACAGCCCAAAATTATCCAATGTCCAAACATAACACAAATATTATCCACAGTCCAAATTATTACAAAAATTGTTCCTGGACAAGTTTCAAATACAAATCCTGGGTGAAAGTAAAGAGTAGTGTCAAAGCCGATCCATCCTCTTCCACACCTGCAAACCGAAACGAAACATCCATTGTGAGTCTTTTAATCACCTCTTTATTTTTTCTGTACAAGTCGTAGTTGTGCTTGTCATTGTAACCAAACCTGCGAAAATAAAACAAATGTGTTAGTCATTGTTACGGTCCAGTTTTAACCAAAAATATGAAGATAAGTCAAAGCATTTTTTTAACTTGGACTTTGACCACAACCCCATTGTTTTCTGTCAAGACCAAACCGAGACCCCATTACCATATCTTTTACATTACTTCTGTCATGATCAAACCGAGACCAAACCGAGACCAAACCGAGACCAAACCAAGACCCTTTGTTTCTGCTGAAACCCTTACCACTCAAAAGTAACCATAACCCAAAATTTATCTATTTCATTTTACAGAAACATCACCAAACCCTCAAATAAGCCGCGGGTATAAAACCCCCTTATTAATCCGAAACCCTAAAAATTGTAAACCTTCTTATTTACGAAATTAATACATCATATATTCCAAAAACGTTATTAAATTACAAATAATCAACCATGTACAAAAACCCCCCAATTTATATAAACCCTAATTTCATTTTATTAATTTAAACCCTAATTAGACCCAATCCAAACCCGAATTAATTAATTAATTTAATTGAAACCGAGGTATGAATAAACCCCCAAATTTGACCGAAACCCTAATTTTTACAAATCGACTATATGTTGAAATTAACATGTTTTTATGATAGAAAACGTTAATTAATTGTTATTAAACATGAGATTTAGAAAAACCCCCAATTATTTTCGAAACCCTAATTCGAATATTATTAAATCCGAGAGCCTTTGTTCACAGCTTGTTTATACGAACGTTTTAAAACCATAGATCCTTTTTATAAACAAAAATCAATAGACCATCTAATTAAAAGGAAAAAGGATGTAAAAACTTATCTTTGATTGAAGAATCTATCATTTATTCCCCTGGGAAACGCCTCGAAATCCAATCGGTTCGATGTGGGGATGAAACCCCACATCCCACGCGTGTTTAATCATCATAAACCATCACAAATAATTGATGTTATTAATCTGGAAACCATCTTAGTCATGGGAGCGCTTAGATCCGATCTATTTTTAAAGAGAGAGAGAAAAGTGGCGGTGGGAGTGTTTTCGAGAGAAGAGAGAGAGATGTCTGAGTGTTTTGGGAATTTGTGAGTTATGAAAACACGTATTAACCCTTATTTGCCTTGTTTGTGTCGCCTTGGGCCAGGCCGGGTCAAATGACCATTGGGCCGAACCATTAATGTGGTTATTGTGGGCTAGTTTGGGTACATTGGGTTATTTAAGGCCCAAAAAGCGAAATTTGTTTAACTTAAGTGTATATTTAGCCCGTAAAACTCAATTGTTTAATACCCGACTTTTATGTATCGTGTTTTCCGTAAACGAAAAGTATTGTCAAGCACAACTAAGATGTCGTGTCTTTTTATTAGTATAATTTTTAATGTCGTAACACGATCCTTATAATTAAATAGGTCGCGGCTAGCGTAACCGTACTCTCGAGCTACCTTTACCATTTGTCACTTTGCTGATTTACGAGGTGAGTTTATAGCCCCATGTTTAACTATTTTTACTGTTTTTTGGGGTGAGACATTGCTTGATTTAACGTATGAACACAAGTGTATTTACTGATTTATATATTAGTCTAAGTCCCACTAAAAACCCAGTTGCTTTGGCCCGTGAATCGTGAACCGTTAATTACTTTGTGTAAGCGCGAATGTTATGGATAGATCTATCGGGATTGACGTCCCTGTCTGTCTTGTCCAACAAGGGGACAAGCGGGCACAGTTTCATTTGAGTCTGAGATAGGATGTCGTGGGTTTAGGCATCCAGTTGGGCTACATTTATATGATTATACTACCGGTGTTGTTAACGCTTCGGTGTCACGAGCTTAGACTGTAATAAATACTTTTAGGATGACTTTGTATTTGTTATATTGTCATCACTTTTAGGAAAATCTTGTGGTTCATTAAACATTTCAAATTAACTAAACCTATGAACTCACCAACTTTATGTTGACGCTTTAGCAATGTTTTTCTCAGGTATTAAGAAGGAAGATGCTAAGTGAGGTCTCATGCATTGCCGTCATTTCTATTGAAACAAAGATCATTTGTACTATTTGGGAAAACTATGTTTTGTAACTGTGACCAGTTTTATGCTTCCGCACTATGTTAAAACTATTTATTTTATCAATTACAAGTGATCTATTTTCCGAACGTCTCATTTAGAGGTCGTTCTTTGTAACTGTGTGTGTATGATAATCATGACGTCACCACTCCCATGTTGCCATTATACTCTGATATTTTGAGAGTGTGACAAATTGGTATCAGAGCCATGGTTATAGAGAACTAGGTTGCATTTAGTAACTCTAGACTATAACTGCTATGTGTTTAATCGATTATCATACGGATTGTAAGTATTAAGTATATATATATATATACATGGATATATATAAGTAATAAATGGGATACATGTGATTTAACAATTACGAGGTATATTTACATGGGTTACATGTGCAACAACAAAATCTGAATTATGTTATATGGGATACATGTGGATTCAACAATGATTGCTATGTTATGTTAATGTCCTTTTTTTTACGGACTAATTATATGAGGTATTTACACACATTTATTTTGTTTATGTTACAGCGATGTCTTCTTCTGATGATTCCACGTCTACAGGAGCATACTACAACCGCAGTTCACAGTCGACTATCAGTTCATCAGTAGGACTACCTAGAGGATCACCATCAGGATATCCGTGGTACCGGGTGATTTCAGATGATGAGACTGAGAGAGAGACTGAGGAGGTTCATCGTTCACCGATCCGTATCCCTGATGCATCAGCTGATGACGTACTTAGCCTAGAAGGCGGAGGAGAGGATGACCTAGCCGCTGATGTGGTGCAGTCACCAGGACAGGCATCAGTCACTAGGGATGAGTCGATGGAGGAGACAGAGGATGATGATATGGAGTTCACCGATGGAGAAGGTGAACCCATGGAGGTCACTGACACTGAGGACCAACCTACTACATATGCTGCTACTCCTGAGGTTTCCCTCGCACACATCTCCTCATCTTCATCTGAAGACGAAGGGGAGAGGACTGACATCCCTGCTCCAGCACCTGGCACTCTGCCTTTCTACTATGTTAGGGGACGTCTTCAGGGGAGAGCTGCCCGACCACCACTTTCACCTTACCGACCCCTCATACCCTTCACTGCCACTAACAGGCATGCAGCCCGCACACCTGCCAGTCCTGTTCCAGAGGTGTCACTACTACTACCACCACCAGAGACTGTACCTGCTGTGTACCAGGAGATGCTTGCTGATGTTGGCATCTCTACTGGGCCGAGAGCTACGACTCCTCTTCCTAGGAGAGCTACACCGACAGTGGTGATGCTTGGGGCAGCAGATGGATGTGTGACGACTCGTTTAAACAGGTTGGAGGATGCTGTAGAGGCTTTGGGTGAGGAGTATAATGAGGTGCAGGATAAGCTGGAGGCACTGGCAAAGAAGAGTCCAGTTAGGGATGAGACAGTATTGACGGTTTGTGTGACCCGTCTACGAGGACAGCTCCATGCTGTTCTTGATCAGATGGATACCATGCCGAATGCTCGTCTTGAGGAGATCGAGAGCCTGATGACCCGTTGGGGAGTAGAGCCATTGGTTGAGACAGGCGGACTAGAGGCACCTGTGGAGGACCCTGTTGCAGACTTGGATAAGAGGTTTAGGGCCGCTTGTTATGATACCGATGTTAGACTTAGAGATTCCCAGGCTCGTGAGATCGTGGTTGAGAGGAGGTTAGCAGAGTTGGAGAGAGAGCTTCATCAGCGCCGTGAGGGCACTAGTTAGATTTATCCTGTACCATTGACTTATTGTTGTACGACCACTAAGCTTTGAGGTTTATCTCAGCTAGTTGGCATTTTCTTTTTTTTATTTATTATGTATGACCAAATTATGATGTATTACAAAACAATTCTATGTATGATATTATGGGTTACAAAAATTGTGAGATCATTATATATTGTGTATTATTCCATGGAGCATTTCATAATTGTATTGTGCGTGCCATGCATGTTATGTCTGGCAAAACTCATTGTCCTATTACCTTTTTAGATTATGGCGCCAGTTAGAAGATCTGAGACACAGAATCCACCAGCTACTACCGGTGGAATTGATCCCGTCATGCTAAGTCAAATGATCGCCGAACGGGTGGCCGAGGCACTCGCAACAGCCGAAGCAAATCGTACAGCAAGCACACAGGAGGAGACCAACCAAGGAGCTACTAATGCCATTGCACGGACTTGTACCTACAAGGAATTTCGTGCAGTTACGCAAGTAAGTTTCCGCGGTACTGAAGGAGCAGTAGGTTTGACCAGATGGTTTGAGAAGTTGGAATCCCAATTTGGGATTAGCAATGTTGCTGAAGCTGATAAGGTAAAGTTTGCGTCAAGCACGTTAGTGGATGGTGCTTTGACTTGGTGGAACGTCTATGCTCGTGCAGTGACCATTGACGTTGCCCAAGCGACGCCCTGGAGTGAGTTTAAAGCTATGTTTGTGAGGAAATACCGCCCACGAAATGAAGTCAAGCAGATGGAGGTTGAGCTGTGGAACCTGAAGGTCAAGGGTACCGCTCTTACTGCTTACAACCAGCGCTTTCAAGAGTTGATCTTGTTATGTCCCGAAATGGTGCCCAACGACGACCGATTGTTGGAGCGATACATTGAAGGGCTACCTTTGAGCATCAAAGGGAATGTGACTTCATCCAAGCCAACTGATTTGCACGAGGCAATCGACATGGCACAGAGTCTGATGTACCAAGTGGTACAAGAGTTGGGAGAAAATACTGGGGATAAGAGGAAGTGGTCTGGCAACCACTACAACAACAATACCAACAATACCAATAAAAGTAACAACACAAACAACTACAACCAGAACAAGAGACAAGAAGTAGCAAGGGTGTTTTCTGCTGGACAAGGTAATACTGGAAACTACGCTGGAAGACTTCCTTTCTGTGGAAAGTGTGGCCGACATCACGAAGGAGCATGTCCCCCTACGTGCTACAACTGTGGGAAGGCCGGACATAAGGCAAAGGAATGTCGAGCACCACCTCGTCCTACTAACCAAAGAGGACCTGGAACACAAGGTGGCCAAGGAGCAAATGTCACTTGCTTTGGATGTGGAGAGAAAGGTCACTACAAGAACAAGTGTCCAAGCGGTGGGAACCAAGGTCGTGGTAACCAGATTCGACGCAATCAGAATCACAACCAAGGAAACCAGAAGCAGAATCAAGGGAACCGGGGAGGGAATAACCGAGCCGCAACTAGTACTCCTGGAGGATTCACGGCACCTAGCAAAGTGTATCATCTCTGTGCTGAAGCTGCGGTGCAGGACAACAATGTTGTGACTGGTACGTTTCTAGTCAATAAAAACTATGCTTTAGTACTATTTGATTCTGGTGCGGATAGGAGTTTTGTGTCATCTGTATTTAGTGAACGCCTAAATATTACCCCTACTGCGTTAGATGTTAAGTATAATGTAGAATTAGCCGATGGGAAGTCAGTAACCACCGACGCTATTCTGAAAGGATGTAGTATAAGGTTACAAGATCGTTCGTTCAGTATCGACTTACTCCCCATAGAATTGGGAAGTTTTGATGTCATCATTGGAATGGATTGGATGTCGAAGCATCACGCGGAAATTGTATGTCATGAGAAGTGCGTCCGTGTTCCTTATGGAAACGATGTACTCATCATACAAGGCGAAAGAAGTGGAGTGAAGAATGGATCAAGACTGGAAGTCATCTCATGTATTAGAACCCAAAGATACATTGAGAAGGGATGTCCAGTATTCTTGGTTCAAATAACACAAAAGGAAGGAGAAGAAGATCATGAGAAGAAAGTGGAAGATGTACCGATCGTTAGAGACTTTCCCGACGTATTCCCAGAGGATTTACCGGGATTACCACCAGCACGGCAAGTGGAGTTTCACATAGAGCTTACACCAGGAGCCGCGCCTGTTGCTAGAGCCTTATACCGCTTAGCACCAGCCGAGATGACAGAGTTAGCTGAACAAATAAAGGAACTTTCTGACAAAGGTTTCATTAGGCCGAGTTCCTCACCTTGGGGAGCGCCGGTCCTATTTGTCAAAAAGAAAGATGGATCCTTTAGGATGTGTATCGATTACCGAGAATTGAATAAGCTGACGATAAAGAACCGTTACCCATTGCCAAGAATTGACGATCTTTTCGACCAATTGCAAGGATCTAGCATATACTCGAAGATCGATTTAAGGTCAGGATATCATCAGCTAAGGGTTAGAGAGGAAGACGTTCATAAGACGGCTTTTAGAACCTGTTACGGACACTATGAGTTCCAAGTTATGCCTTTCGGTTTGACAAACGCGCCTGCGGTATTCATGGATCTCATGAACCGAGTTTGCAAACCATACTTGGACAAGTTTGTGATTGTATTTATCGATGATATTCTCATCTACTGTCGTAATGAAGAAGAACACAAGGAATATTTGAAGACCATACTAGAGCTGCTAAGGAAGGAGAAATTATATGCAAAGTTTTCCAAATGTGAGTTTTGGATAAAAACGGTGCAATTCCTTGGGCATGTAATCGATAGCAGTGGTATTCACGTTGATCCTGCTAAGATCAAGGCCGTGAAGGATTGAGCGACCCCAACAACACCCACGGAGATCCGTCAATTTTTAGGTCTTGCTGGTTATTATAGGAGATTCATTGAAGGTTTCTCCAAGATAGCTAAACCAATGACGGAGTTAACTCAAAAAGACAAGAAGTTTGAGTGGAAAGAGGATCAAGATTTGGCATTCCAGACATTGAAGCAGATGTTGTGTGAAGCACCTATACTAGCCCTACCCGAGGGTAATGAAGACTTTGTGGTGTATTGTGATGCATCCATAAAAGGGTTAGGTGTGGTACTGATGCAAAGGACTAAGGTCATTGCTTACGCATCAAGACAACTAAAAGTGCACGAGAAGAACTACACAACTCATGACCTAGAGTTGGGAGCAGTGGTGTTTGCCCTGAAGATTTGGAGACACTACCTTTATGGTACTAAGTGTGTTGTATTCACTGATCATAAGAGTCTACAACACATTTTGAATCAAAAGGAACTCAACATGAGACAACGACGTTGGCTAGAGTTGCTCAGTGATTACGATTGTGAAATCCGTTATCACCCGGGCAAGGCAAATGTCGTGGCCGACGCTTTGAGTCGAAAGGAGAGAGTTCTTAGGGTGAAGGCCTTGGTGATGACCATTGACTTAGACCTTCCATCCTTAATTCTCAAGGCTCAGAAAGAGGCAGTCGAGGAAGAAATTCTCAAGACTGAAGATGTTGAAGGCATGATAAAGAAGTTAGAAACTCGCTCGGATGGAACGTTATGCCTTGATAATAGGAGTTGGTTACCGTGCCATGGTGACCTACGACCTTTGATTATGCATGAGTCGCATAAGTCAAAATACTCCATACATCTGGGATCTGACAAAATGTATCATGATCTTAAGATGTTGTATTGGTGGCCGAACATGAAGGCGGACATTGCTACATACGTTAGCAAGTGCTTGACTTGTGCCAAGGTCAAGGCCGAACATATGAAACCATCAGGATTATTAGTCCAACCCGAACTGCCAGAATGGAAGTGGGAAAGGATCACTATGGATTTCATTACAAAGCTACCTAAAACCTCAGCCAGATTTGACACCATTTGGGTAATCGTCGACCGACTCACCAAATCAGCTCATTTCATACCAATCAAGGAGACCGATGGAATGGATAAGTTAGCAAGAACATACTTGGAGGAAGTAGTCACGAGGCATGGTGTGCCTGTGTCTATAATCTCCGACCGAGATAGCCGATTTACTTCGCAGTTTTGGAAGTCGTTGCAGAAGGCATTGGGAACGCAGTTGGATATGAGCACTGCGTATCATCCCCAAACTGACGGTCAAAGTGAAAGGACCATTCAAACCTTAGAAGATATGCTGAGAGCTTGTGTGATCGACTTCGGAAATAGATGGGATAGACACCTACCTCTGGTGAAGTTCTCATACAACAATAGTTATCACACTAGCATTAAGGCAGCACCGTTCGAAGCACTGTATGGTAGAAAGTGTCGTTCACCCGTGTGTTGGGCAGAGGTTGGTGAAGCACAACTCACTGGACCCGAGATCATACACGAGACTACTGAGAAGATCTTTAAGATCAAGAGCCGTATGCAAGCCGCAAGAGATCGACAAAAGAGTTATGCTGACATGAGACGCAAACCCCTTGAGTTTGAAGTTGGCGATAGAGTCATGTTGAAGGTCTCACCTTGGAAGGGTGTGATTCGCTTTGGAAAGCGTGGAAAGTTAAATACTAGTTATATTGGACCATTCAAAATCATAGAGAGGATTGGCCCCGTAGCCTATCGTTTGGAGTTACCTCAAGAACTTAGCCGAGTGCATAATGTGTTCCACATTTGCAATCTGAAGAAATGTTTAGCCGACGAGACACTCGTTATTCCTTTAGAAGAGATTCAACTCGACGACAAACTCAACTTTGTAGAAGAACCGGTAGAAGTTATGGACCGTCAAGTCAAACAGCTCAAGCAAAGTCGTATACCTATTGTAAAAATCCGTTGGAATGCGCGTAGAGGTCCAAAATACACGTGGGAACGTGAAGATCAATTCAAGAGCAAGTACCCCCATCTTTTCGCTAATCATCCTACTACAACAACGTCTTGATTTCGTGACGAAATCTCTAAAACATGGGAATACTGTGACATCCGTCAAATTTTCATCTTTAATTCTTCATATAGTGGAGTACCTTAATTATTTACCAATGAGGTGTCGATATAAATGTATTATTTACTTTGCTTTGCGGACAAAGCCCTCTTTAGGGAGAGCGAATGTAACAACTCGAGTTTTTCGTGTCTATTAGTTTATGAATGAAACGTACGAGTTAATAAACGTATTATGCATTTGCCGTGTGTCTATTTGAATTATTTGCTGAATCCCTCGTGATCACGCAGATCCGTCTTTGATTCAGATCGTGTGTCGATTTGTTATCAAGTCGTGCATATTAAGTTTTCGCGTCTAAGACTTAGACACTTGACAAACCTGGGCCGAATGGTATATTGGTGCAAAATGTACAAGAATTTAAATTGTGAACTTTTATTTACTTTTATTTCAAAAACTTGTTCAACAAGAGTCAATATTCAGTCATGGACTTGATTACATTGTTTATTCATCCACTAAACACTACAATCCAGCACACATGCCAAGTTTACCCAAAATGGGTACATCACAAGCATACCATTTTCAGTTTTAGTCTAACCCTAAACTAATAATACAAGTTAAATACAGCCCAAAATTATCCAATGTCCAAACATAACACAAATATTATCCACAGTCCAAATTATTACAAAAAATTGTTCCTGGACAAGTTTCAAATACAAATCCTGGGTGAAAGTAAAGAGTAGTGTCAAAGCCGATCCATCCTCGTCCACACCTGCAAACCGAAACGAAACATCCATTGTGAGTCTTTTAATCACCTCTTTATTTTTTCTGTACAAGTCGTAGTTGTGCTTGTCATTGTAACCAAACCTGCGAAAATAAAACAAATGTGTTAGTCATTGTTACGGTCCAGTTTTAACCAAAAATATGAAGATAAATCAAAGCATTTTTTTAACTTGGACTTTGACCACAACCCCATTGTTTTCTGTCAAGACCAAACCGAGACCCCATTACCATATCTTTTACATTACTTTTGTCACGATCAAACCGAGACCAAACCAAGACCAAACCGAGACCAAACCGAGACCAAACCGAGACCAAACCAAGACCCTTTGTTTCTGCCGAAACCCTTACCACTCAAAAGTAACCATAACCCAAAATTTATCTATTTCATTTTACAGAAACATCACCAAACCCTCAAATAAGCCGCGGGTATAAAACCCCCCTTATTAATCCGAAACCCTAAAAATTGTAAACCTTCTTATTTACGAAATTAATACATCATATATTCTAAAAACGTTATTAAATTACAAATAATCAACCATGTACAAAACCCCCCCAATTTATATAAACCCTAATTTCATTTTATTAATTTAAACCCTAATTAGACCCAATCCAACCCCGAATTAATTAATTAATTTAATTGAAACCGAGGTATGAATAAACCCCCAAATTTGACCGAAACCCTAATTTTTACAAATCGACTATATGTTGAAATTAACATGTTTTTATGATAGAAAACGTTAATTAATTGTTATTAAACATGAGATTTAGAAAAACCCCCAATTATTTTCGAAACCCTAATTCGAATATTATTAAATCCGAGAGCCTTTGTTCACAGCTTGTTTATACGAACGTTTTAAAACCATAGATCCTTTTTATAAACAAAAATCAATAGACCATCTAATTAAAAGGAAAAAGGATGTAAAAACTTATCTTTGATTGAAGAATCTATCATTTATTCCCCTGGGAAACGCCTCGAAATCCAATCGGTTCGATGTGGGGATGAAACCCCACATCCCACGCGTGTTTAATCATCATAAACCATCACAAATAATTGATGTTATTAATCTGGAAACCATCTTAGCCATGGGAGGGCTTAGATCCGATCTATTTTTAGAGAGAGAGAGAAAAGGGGCGGTGGGAGTGTTTTCGAGAGAAGAGAGAGAGATGTCTGAGTGTTTTGGGAATTTGTGAGTTATGAAAACACGTATTAACCCTTATTTGCCTTGTTTGTGTCGCCTTGGGCCAGGCCGGGTCAAATGACCATTGGGCCGAACCATTGGTTGGGTTAATGTGGTTATTGTGGGCCAGTTTGGGTACATTGGGTTATTTAAGGCCCAAAAAGCGAAACTTGTTTAACTTAAGTGTATATTTAGCCCATAAAACTCAATTGTTTAATACCCGACTTTTATGTATCGTGTTTTCCGTAAACGAAAAGTATTGTCAAGCACAACTAAGATGTCGTGTCTTTTTATTAGTATAATTTTTAATGTCGTAACACGATCCTTATAATTAAATAGGTCGCGGCTAGCGTAACCGTACTCTCGAGCTACCTTTACCATTTGTCACTTTGCTGATTTACGAGGTGAGTTTATAGCCCCATGTTTAACTATTTTTACTGCTTTTTGGGGTGACACATTGCTTGATTTAACGTATGAACACAAGTGCATTTACTGATTTATATATTAGTCTAAGTCCCACTAAAACCCCAGTTGCTTTGGCCCGTGAATCTGAACCGTTAATTACTTTCTGTAAGCGCGAATGTTATGGATAGATCTATCGGGATTGATGTCCCTGTCTGTCTTGTCCAACAAGGGGACAAGCGGGCACAGTTTCATTTGAGTCTAAGATAGGATGTCGTGGGTTTAGGCATCCAGTTGGGCTACATTTATATGATTATACTACCGGTGTTGTTAACGCTTCGGTGTCACGAGCTTAGACTGTAATAAATACTTTTAGGATGACTTTGTATTTGTTATATTGTCATCACTTTTGGGAAAATCTTGTGGTTCATTAAACATTTCAAATTAACTAAACCTATGAACTCACCAACTTTATGTTGACGCTTTAGCAATGTTTTTCTCAGGTATTAAGAAGGAAGATGCTAAGTGAGGTCTCATGCATTGCCGTCATTTCTATTGAAACAAAGATCATTTGTACTATTTGGGAAAACTATGTTTTGTAACTGTGACCAGTTTTATGCTTCCGCACTATGTTAAAACTATTTATTTTATCAATTACAAGTGATCTATTTTCCGAACATCTCATTTAGAGGTCGTTCTTTGTAACTGTGTGTGTATGATAATCATGACGTCACCACTCCCTTGTTGCCATTATACTCTGATATTTTGGGAGTGTGACACGTACTCAGTAATCAGAATACTTATACATGTCCCCTATTTATGTAGCATTAGTGAGGTCGGAGTAGGACTTTCATCCTTTCCTCTTTCCTCGTTCACTGGACACAAGGTATGGATTTCCCGTCCTTCAGTATGGACATTCTTTTCTTATTAGGATTCCCCATTTGCAGCCAACTGTTTTCCCAGTATTGTTTTATATGTTTGTTTACTTATGTTAGATTAAATGCCTAAGCCATATACATGAATGACCAGTGTCACCTAGTTATGGAGGTACCATAACCATAACACTGGAGGCACCAGTATTATGACTTCCCCATAGTAGAGTGATTGCTCGTGGCGTCCCTTTTTAGTTTTGGCCTATATTTATTATCATGTGGGGCGTATGGGTGCATCCTAATTACATGTTTTACAGGATTTCCATGGTGAATGCGATGTGTGCCTTGCATCCTTCACAAGGAGTTGATCCCTCCTTCCCAGACTATTTAACTGGAGGCAACCCCTCTAATTGCATGACGAGGTCTCCCCTCCAAGTATTCATGTACGGTGGAACCTCATGACCTATATGGGATAGTGGCTAATTAATACAGATTTTACATAAAAACATAAGTCTTTCCAAACTATAAAACCAGTTTTATGAACATGTTCCAGGTTATCTGGGACATATACATGTCCGCTGCTATTAGTCTTTTATGATTATGTTATTTCATGCTATACTTATATATCCGTTCACTAGGCGTTACGCTCGGCCGTTTTCCTTTCATGTTCTCAAACGGCAGGTACTCAAGGGTGCTCGTAGACTATAAGAGTACGTGCATATGGATTGGATGTTATCTAGCCTTCACTACTTTATGCATTTTCCATACATTCTGCTACATTATTTCTTTGGACATTGTTTAGTCCTTTTCCATTTCAGTACTTATGTTTATGTGTGATGAGCTTATACTTGGACTACCGTTGTTTGTTTCCGGTATTTCCATTCATGGTCAATTAATGTTTTTAAACAATTACCTTGCAGGCTTTGCTGACACGCCATAATCACGCGTGACATTTCATTTACCAAAATGGGGTGTTACATTACCAACTTGCAAATAGGCTAAGGATAACCAAAATCTACGAGCAACCACGATGTCACAACGTCCACAAGGAAAACCATACTCTGGTGGGTCTATTAACTATAAATAGTTCAAAAATGAATCCGGAACATTGACCTTGTCAATTTTCTAGTCAACGGGCCGTGACAATAGCCAAGAAACAATTTAGTATTAAAATCCACTATATTTTGGTTTGTAAAATGCAATGTTACATTTGTCACTAATATTACCTCAACAAACAGACTAACTACAAAGGAACGATAGAAATGGTTGACCTTGCGTGTTTTTGGGTTTTCGGAAATATCCTATAGAAAGCAGGATATTTATGGTTTAAAACAACCGCAAAATTGATTGAATAAGGAAAAAACATTTTATAAGATAAAACATTATATTTTAGTAAAATAATTTACCAGATTTTCTGACACTCCTTGTCTATAGTTTTCAACCTCTGACTACGACCAATGTTTTCAGATGCTTTGCTGTCTTTTTCTTCTTTGCGTTTATGGACCTTATAACCTGATTAATCCTAAAAGCTTCTTAGGATTTCTTCTTCTTTAACTTCAGAGAACAAAAAAGTGTCTCTAAGCACGGTGCATTATCAGTAGTAACAACATTACAGAAATAACTCGGGGTCATGTGCTCATGAAATTATAAAAAAAACAATATATTAAAGTGAATTTTAAATACCGGAATGTCGGAACACAAGGTTGTTGATTCTTGTCTGTCAGAATGCAGCAAGGCATTAGAAGGACGCACCTCCGATCTTACTTCCTTATCAACTCCTTGTTCTACATCCATATCATCCAAAGAAACTTTTCCATCATCAATGTCTTCATTCAATAGCAACTTGTAATCATCTGTAAATTCATCTTGATAATTTTGTTTGTATTGTTCTTAAATACTTGACTAAATAAAAACCAAATAACATTATTTACAAATTCGGACTACTGTACGTACATATAAGTTGGAAGTGAGGGAATGCTTTTGAATGTTTGGCAATGGTACATGCACTTGAACTTCTGCTTCGAGAACATCCAAATTTGGTTGTTTTTTGTGAAACAACACATGCTAGTATTAGAAAGCCCAAATTACCGTAACACATTTGTGAATCATTATAATCACAAGTCACATCTTTCTCATCAAAATCCATACCATGACCTGACTCAACACAACATTTTGTATAATCCTTTTATGGTTAAAAGATTAATTTTAACTTCAATACAACATTTTATATGCTTTTAATGATAAAAAACACGTGTACTTAATGAAATATGTGTCTCATTTAGTTACTTGCGTATATAAAACCAAAGATCTAACTTTACCCCAAAATGATTGATCAATCTAAAACCCAAAATGCGGCTACCAAAGTTTGGTTTATCGGCTGCGCAGGTTAACCTGTATATATTAACCTATTGATACTAGTAAACCATCTATGTGGCATTAACTTTTATTTTATTTTTGGGTTAATAGACAAATATGTTACTAAAGTTTGTTAAAAATATTTGATTAGGTTACTAAAGTTTAAATTATTACACGTAGATTAATTACCAAGGGTTTTTCTAGAATGAAATTGTTTTGAACATTATATCATCTATGTTTTCAGACCTCATTACGTTTTTTTACGTTTTTGTAAGTTCCTCTTTTACACTTGTGTTGTAATTTTTAGAAATGTATACAACATAAAAAATGGATAAAAACTTAAAAAACATACAGAGTCGTATGAAAATGTACTAATAAGTATGAAGGTGTGAAAAATGTAAACTAGCATGAAATGGTAAAAAGCGGGTAGAAGTTTCTAATATTTTTTGTTTTAATGAAGATAATGTAAATAAAATAGGTAGAACTTTCTAATTTTTTCGGTTTTTTAATTTAGAAGTCTTCAAAAAAAATAAGTTTGGACACAATCCAAAGGACCCGAAAATATACATTCACTTATGAAAATTGAACATGGTCTTCATTACAAAATGTTGGACTAGGTTTCGGTATTGCGTTCATTAGGCTGAAAAACCTGGACTAAAAACACACTATGCGTTTTCTTTTGTCAGACTCGTGTTGAAGACATATTATTATTTTTTTTGAAAATGAAGACATATTATTTAGGAAGAAACTAATTAGGTAGAAAAAAATAATTTGAAGGATTTGAGAAAAATTGTCTCACTCTAGATAAAGTGCTTTGCAAAATCTAAAGCATCACCAATGCAAAACTAAAATTTTTTTTTTACTATTTTGAAAAGTCTTTTGAACATGATTTTATAAATTGAATCAAAAGCTTTTCAGGCTTTTTACAAAGACGATATAATTTAATTCATTGCTAAAAGTTTTAATTCTCTTGTATGTTATGCATTTAAAGCATCAAGTTTTCGATAAATGACTTGATGCATTGCTCAAGCTATTTGAATAGTGGACTTAAAATATACATTGGAATTGTTATGAAATGTAGAGAACAAGATATGAAGGAGGAAGAAAACAATTGTTATTGAGTAGTATCCAAATGAGTACAATGTATCTCTTATTTATAAGAGTATAAGAAATGTAACTTCTCTTGCTAATTAACTAGTAATTTAAGGATAGTTACTACTCATTCAAATGTGAATATACATGCAATAAATATATAATGAATATATTTATAACACTCCTCCTTGGATATTCACCGTTTGTATACGCCATCATCTGCCTTGTTAAAAACCTTACCAAGAAAAAAGAACCCAATGGGATAAAAACTTGATGAAGGGAAAAGAGTGCAGTGCGCATAATGCTCCTCCTCAAATTAATGTATATCCTTCAAGCGTCGAAGGACGGTCTTCCTAACATGTTGCAAAAAAAACTTGTGTCGGTAAAAGTTTGTAATAAAGTCTACTGAATTATTAATGTTTAAGGTTATGTCCTGCAAAGATAACATAATACGTGTAGCTTCCAACCCAATATCAAATACATATTACTAATACAATTATTTAAAAAGATATATACAATCTCATGACGTATATTGACTGCAAAATTGACATCAAAAGTTTAGTTGCACTTCTGATACTTGAGGACCAAAATTATTTTTTTTTGAAACATGTGCAAAAACAAGATAATATGCGCCCAAATGATTATTAATCAATATAATAATTCATTCAGCTTGATCAAATAAGTTATTTATAACTTTATCAAATTCTTTCATAAGTTAAAATTGCCAGATATGCTTGAAGCATTATGGATCATGGAATATTAGAGCTCTAATAAAATGTATATATTCAATAATATATTTACATCCACCTCTAGAAAATACGGCTCTTAATAAGTAGTTTCATGCTTTTGTGAATTTATTTATTCCATAATTCATGTCTTAAAGCATGTAACTTTAGAGCTCTTAATTTGGTTGCGCATACAACCCTTGTATATCCAATAGCTTTTACACATTCATGTGTATGGACTTCTTGTCCTAATCCTTCTCTTATTTTCTAAAGATCGCCTCTTTTCATGTTGGTCAATCATTTTGATGAGCTCATTTTTGGATAATAATTAATTAATGATCCTCATTATGTATGATAACAAGCGCTATATTGCATGTAAAAGAATTTATCGACGTCATTTTGTTTTGATTCCATATGATTTTAGACATGATCAAATTTATTGAGATCTCATTAGTTATTTAAGGTTCTTTTGGAACCTTTATGTCTAGTGTCTCCTTGTGAGACTATCATGGGGTCTTTTATACCTCGAACAACCATCTGGTTTTTCTGCTCCATATATTTCATCGAGGATTTTATTTGGAATCGATTTGTTTACCATGCTTGAGGCATGCCATAATTAAGTAGTGTCCTTGAGGGACAAAGTAGGAGCATGAGTAGCTGAAACTTTGTTATTGGCCAATGTATATGTATGGCTATTAGATTATCATTGAATAATAGATTCATAAAATTTCTATCGAGGATCAATAAAATATGGTAATTCATTCTGAATTTGTAGCTACTTATCTCCTCCTGAAGGAATTACCCCTTCGTTTATATCGCGTATATTTTCATTTAGGTGGAGTAATGCACAAAAAATAGGATAGGTTTGGTTTATAACCAAAACTAATTATGAAATGGAGGAATTATAATAATATATTGGCATGATGCTAATTTTGTTTTTGTGTATATGATAGTATGACCCCATACAATAAAAAAATATTTTCTCTCATTATCATTGGATAATGTAGAAGTAATTCATCTCATATTCACAACGAATTACTTATTCTGGAATGTTATGCTCACATTTAATATGTCGAGCTATTAGTCATGCAAACATGAAGTTTCAATTTTATTACCATTTAGACGATGCATCGATTTATAGAATTCTAAATGGTTCATGAAATGGATACGTATGCAAACGTATATCCACTTGTTTTCTTTCCAGAAAATTAAGGGATTGAGTCGTAAATCTAGTTGATAGACGAATAATCAACTTTTTTTAGAGATAAAACATTAGATTGAAGAATCTAATCAATTTATAGTTTTCACATCATTAATGACTCGTGATGGTATAACGAGTCATGCCAAAAAGATTATAATTATAGGCCATAAACTTATGTTATGGCTAGTGATAATTTTTCACTAATTTATCTATAATGTATGTCGAGGAAGTGTAATATAATGCATAAATTATGTGAAATTTCATTCCTCGTGACAATTTTATATTTTCTTTTAGGAGCAATAATGTGTTACAATAGATCCTTATGTCTATGAATATAGTGTGTAATATTTTTGACACACTTGTATATTTCCATAAATCATATTTTCGTCTGCTCCTTTTTATTTTGCCACTATTAGTGGTTTGTAATTTTTATATTACTTCGACCATACCATTTATCATGATAAAAAGGTTTTTGAAAATGTACTGTTACATCATCATATTCACTTGAGGGAATGAATATTTTGATGTTGTTCATATTATCACATTCTCATGGGAGAATGACGATCATTAAGTTGATCATTTCATCACATTCACTTGAGGGAATGAAGATTTATATATTGATTATTATATTATCGCATTCACATGAGGGAATGGATACCTTTTAAATCTCATTATTTTCTTGCTTATTAAAAAGACATGTATATGAATAAGGAGACATGAACAAGACTAAAAAGTATTTGGCTATTGCTACTATATGAGCAAGTTGTAAAAAAAATTATAATTGATAATGTCCAATTAAATAGGATTTTGATAATATCGTACCATCATTCGAAAATACTACATGATTTAAAAAAGCAAATACATAATAACGTGTGTAGAATATTTAAAAAAAACACTACTAAAACAAGTAATTAAGCATTTTGCTTTCTTTTTTTTAATATGAAATTATTATTGTAAGATTTATTTGCTTAAATGACTCGCATATTGAATAAAAATGTAATTCATATCATTCACTCTATAGTTGACAAATATTTATATATACAATGATGAGAACATTATTATCATATGTATAAATTAGAGTAATTTATAAACAAATGATATGAAAGTATACCATAGTCATAAAAATTATGTTAAAAGTATGAAAAAAGATTTTAAGAAGTACGCATCACACAATAATTCATTATTTTAAGTTAATATCCCGGTTTTCTTTCAGCCAAAACGGGTATACTTTAGAGAAAGAATTGAGTTGATGTTACTAATTATTTTGCGGGATCACAATAAAGGTTTAGGTTCTTTAAACCTTGAATCATAACTTGATTTTATATGATTGTGATGTTGTTGATGAAATGTTAATTGAACTTAAGGTTCACAATATAATAACAATAACAATGAGGTTATGTTATCATGATGCACTCAAGAAAATTGTTATAAAACTTGAGGTTCTTTAAAAAATATTACAATACCTTAGAACTTGAGGTTCTAATTATTATATATATATTTTTCAAAAATAATTCTTGAAGTTTAGATCATTTTGAAAAAATGATATGATGAAAAATTAAAATAAACGTAACATGAGGTTATGTTTATTGATTGTGTATAAAATTGTAAACGAACTTGGAATTTTACATTTTTTGAGATTATTTTATTTGTGATTCAGTCGAATCGTATAGAACACGCGGTTCTTTGAAAAACTCAATCATAACTTGAGGTTATGATGTTTCGAATTTAAAAGACTTATAAGGGATCATGTCCTTAAATAATATAAATTTAAGTGATATATTTATTCTTTTGCAAGAATAAAAAAATAATAACTTGAGGTTATTGTATTTTGATTATATTCATCGTAGTATAACTTGAGGTTGTAAATAAATGTAATCACAATATGAGGTTATGATACATTTTGATCCCTTTTTTTATAATGGATCACAATAGAACAAGAGATTCATACTTTCTTTTATTATATAACATGTCGTTATATTATTTTGATTCGCTTCTTGTAAGCAGGATTAATTCCTTATTCTTCTTGTAAACTACAATAGAGTTTTATTCAAATAAGAACAATAAAAAAAAATATAGTTTACAAGTTTAGAGGAAAAATAATAACATTTAATAAGAATTATACACATTAAAAGTCTTTGTTCAAAAATGATATTTAAATTGTGTGTAACCACACAACATGTTAAATGATATTTAAGTTTTGGTTCAATGATACTTAAGTTATTTACTTCATTTATTTTCTCAAAATATAATAAAAGACTTTTAGAATATGTCAATAAGTTCAATTGTATGAATAATAAAAAAAACGTTAAATACAAATTCAATTTTTATTGTAGCTATTTATTACATGAGAAAACAAATTGCACAAAAATTACATGAGAAACAAGTTGCATAAAAAATATTGTGATTACGATTTTCTAAGTGCATTGTTATTCTTTAACAAAAACAAAAATTCTTTGTAGAATTTATTAACATTTTCTAATGTATACTTGAAACATTAGTATTATTAAGCTATCAAAATGCAACAAAAATATAAGAGAATGAAAGAGAAATATATAGCACAAATGACTATAATTAACCAATAAAAAGAATAAAGATTATAGAACATGAGGTTCTATAAAATCACATAACAATTATAAGAAGTTATGTTTTGATTCTCTAGAGGGAATCATAATAAAACTTGAGGTTTTTATTATTAATTTTCTCTTTTTTATAAAATTACATAACATGAGGTTATGATATTGAATAATACTAGAACATGAGGTTCTTAGTATTTGTATACTTATTTTCTCTTTACATAACATGAGATTATGTCATTTAATTTGTTTTCATGTAGCCACAACAGAATATTTGTTGTTCACATAAACTACAAGAGATTTCAATTGTAGAGAAAAAATAAATAGCAAAATGTATTCTCTTTATGTAATCACAATAGAACATGTAATGCTCATGTATATTACAATAGAGATATATCAAGAATCATCTACCTAGTTTTGCTTAGAGCAAAAATCGTGCTGATAACGTGTTATGAAATGTAGAGAACAAGATATCAAGGAGGAAGAAAATAATTGTTATTGAGTACTATCCAAATGAGTACAATGTATCTCTTATTTATAAGAGTATAAGAAATGTAACTTCTCTTGCTAATTAACTAGTAATTTAAGGATAGTTACTACTCATTCAAATGTGAATATACATACAATAAATATATAATGAATATATTTATAACAGGAATGTGGTTTTGAAACATTTTTTCGTCCGCATTTAATGACCTACTGGGAGTATTCCTAGCCGATAAATAAAGTTGAATACTGCCGTAATTCGCATAAAATTATGGGCCCCGGTCGAGAAAATAAATTCGACATGCATGAGTAGGGGTGTGATTCGGGTTGACCCGGTCGGGTTCGGGTCAACTCGGGTCGGGTCAAGTCGGGTCAAGGGTAAAAAATATATAATCCGAACCCGAGCCTAATTAGAACTCGGGTCACTCGGGTTCGGGTCAATTCGGGTCGGGTCAACTCGGGTCGGGTCAACTCGGGTTCGGGTCAACCCGAGTTTAAGAAAAATGTGTAAAAAGTGGCTAAATTAAGTACTAATACAATGTAAAAAATGTAATTTTAGTCGGGTCAAGTCGGGTTGGTCGAGTTCGGGTCAAGTCGGGTGGGGTCAAGTCGGGTCAAGGGTAAAAAATATATAACCCGAACCCGAGCTAATTAGAACTCGGGTCAATTCGGGTCAACCCGAATTGACCCGAATACACTTTTGGACCCGAGTGACCCGACCCGAATATGATTATTCGGGTTCGGGTTTGGGTCGGGTTCGGGTCGGGTCAACTTTTTCGACACCCCTATGTGCATTAGTCGTTTTTGGATAAAAGATTTTGTTTTAAATTTCTGACATGTAAAGTTTTTAATGGAACCTAAAAGATTTTCATTTCAATATGCACTTGGAAAACATATTTGAATTTGGTTTCTAAACATGCTTGCATTCACATTTAATGAATTACTTAAGCTGACAAACAAACATTCAGCCGTAATTCGTATTATTTTTAGGCTCCGATCGAGGAATTTTGACATATTTTCGTATTTCTACTTTCCAAATTTAAAAATTCAAAAAATTCAAATACTGTGCATATTAGCCCTCCAAGTTAAATTTTCAAATTGTTTTTTTTTTCAAATTTGACATAATAAAAAATCCTGAAAATTTAATTACAATGGCTAACCCTCTAATTGTTAAATGAAAGTTTTATTTATGCTAAAGGGAGTGGTGGTAAAATCATTTCTACCTCAGCGTCACATCAATTTTCTCACTCTACTCACACAACTCACTTTTCAACTATAATGGCGGTGAATCTTTCGTTAAGATACCCGCTTTTATAAAAATACATCTTATTAAATATCCCTACACATTGATAAACCAACAAAAAAATTGATAGGACGTTTGACCTATATATTCAAAATATAATTGCCCTCTAAAAAAGGGTTGTAATAAATATTAGGATGGTTTACAGTGTATATATATATACTCACCCATCTATCATGTGTTAGGACTCGTCCATGGGTCTAAACAAAGAAATTCTAATGAGACAGAGTCGTAGTGCATGAACTTTTAAGAACGAGGAAAAGAGTCCTCCTAATTACTTAAGTATATTAGCGACATTGACCAAGTTTGGTGTTGTAGATTGAATTCCAACTGCTCATACATCAGACTATTGTTACTATTATTCTGTTAATGCGATTAAAAAACAACCACAATGAGAGGGTTTCTTTAAGCATTCTACATACGAAGACACATAGGGTAGGTAGTATAATTAAAATTCATTTCTTGACTATCAGAAATAATTTCCTTACAAAAGTATTTAGGGTGTGTTTGGTTCAAATTAGGTAATGAGAAAAGGAAAGGCAATAATAATACAGGGGAAAGGAATGTTGATTCCCATTGCATTAACACCACCTATTTCTTACTCTATAATCATTCCCATTATCTTTAATATTGCTTATTTAAATCAAAACACTATATTTGCTACTATCTATTTTTTTTAAAGAAAAATATGTTTTCAAACCAATTACAAACATTAAAATACGAGGAAAAAAAAAGACGTAGTACATACAATATTCAAATAAGCTAGTAGTGACTTTAGTAGATGATAAAATATCACTAACGTGAGCATTGAAGGTTTGTTAACATAATAACAAGAATTGTTCATTACTATATGCAACAATAAAATGTGGTTATGAGCATTGAAGGTTTGTTAACATAATAACAAGAATTGTTCATTACTATATGCAACAATAAAATGTGGTTATTTTTTTAAAAGAAATGAGTTTTGTCAATGTAGTTTGCAGTTCTTTGTTTATCCAAAGACATTATCCAAAGACAATCAATTACCACACAGTTATGCTTTCAAATCAGAACCTAATCCTAGCGATGTATTGACCCGAACCCGGTTATATACGAACAGTTATGCTTCCATGTCAGAACCCAATCCTATTAATCTCAAAACTGCAGCTCCACTTGTTTCCCTTGCACTACAGAAAGCACAGACCCATATGCCAAACGCACTTAAACAATATAAAGTGCAGACTCATTTGCTCACTGTCCCAAACATGAATCTGATAAAATACTGAACCAAGCTATTTGCAGAGCTGAATGCTTACTTATTAAAATGTAAGATCTTCTCATTCATGTGTTAATAGCAGAATTTGAAGCCGATGAAATGCTAATGGTCGTACCATAGCTGCTCTTTCTGTGTTAAACTAATATAAGAACCAATATAACAAAGAAATGTACCAAACCAGAATCTTTAGTATTAAGACATCATGTACAAGTAAGAGTTATAAAGTTAAAATACAGTTAGCATGTTACCAAGAGCAGCAACCGAACCATTACGCGCAGTTGGGCTGCAATTACTGCACTTCAACCAATGATTGATCATAGAAGCAAAAGGACAAACATGAATAACAAAAAACTAACAAACATCATGAAACATTACACAAAATGGTAAAACCACATAACACTAACAAATATCAGGAACCTAAATTGGACTCAAACAGTACACAAAATAGATAAATTATAAATTTGAGATGGGTCTGAAATACCAAGCTAATGAAATAAACAGTGCTCTAGAAAACAGATGATAATAGTTCAAACTAAAAAAACCAAGAATATGCTGATACTTCTAACAAAGAGTCTAACATAATTATGGAAAATTAAACTCGAAGACATGATTCATAAGCTAGTTTTGTGGATGTAAAAATCCAAGCACATATGACTTTCTCATATAGCTTGCCAAAGTAAACAAGGTCTTAAATTTGTTAGGATCATTGTAGCATATCTCAACAACCTTACCAATATCCAACGGAGATATACCAATATTGACAAGTTCATTAATTACTTCTTGCATCTTCTCCTCACTCACGGATTGAGATTTATTAGCATCAACAATCAAAGCATCAGCAACAACACCGATTTTTGATGCCATTTCTCCACAGATAGACTTAAAATCAGAACTCAAAGCATCTAATTTAGCATCCATCACTTGTTGAGGCGTCATTGCTTTCTTTTTTTTGTATGAACTTTCCGTTGGCGGTGAAACTTTCTTTCTTTTCTTTGTAGCGTGAATTGTTGAAGGACCAGGTTGAGTTTCAGGGACCATCAAAACTTCATCTTCGCTGTCATCGGAAGAACATAAAAATGTAGTAGCTTGGTTATTAGTATCTTTACCTGCCTCTGATATATCTTCGGCTTTCAATCCCATTGCCCTATCTCTACCCCACACGATGTCCAGCTTATGTAGATACGGGAATTTGAAGTTGAATAGTCCGGCTGCGTTCTTGTGAGTCTGCAACAATTTGTGTAGATAAGCATTATTTATTGCAAGAATTAACACTATAACAGAAATTTACATGACAATGAAAAAGGAAAACTATCACATGAGAATGGGTCATATAGTAATAAGAAATTCCCCGTTATGGTTTTACCTTACACCAATCCTCATACCATTGCTGCTCACAGTTGATTTTGTTCTCAATATTATCCCATTGACATCCACTTTACGTTAGCATCTCTGAGATTGGATTATACTTGTTTCGAAGGTATTTGATCTTAGAGTCAATGTGAGGGTTAGCTTCCTTATCAAAATTCAGAATCTTTTGTGCCATCCTTTTACGTACTTCAACCATGTAATTGTTCTTGAATCCACCATCTACCTTCCACAGGGGATCACTAGCAAGTTCCACCAAAACATCAACTAACACTTCAACTTCCTCTTCTTTCCAAAACTGTTTGTTCTTTCCCCTACCACGATCACATGAAGATGCAGCCATAAGTACCTGAAATTTTGAATATACATATCAGTATACTATATAAATTAATATTCCATTTAAAAATAGTGTATATATACTTAAATCCATAAGTACACAGAAACAATACACAGATAACTGAAAATATCAAATAACATCTAATTATAAAATCCATATTACAATAAAACCGTTCAAAAGACAAAGCATTAATCTAAAGAAATCTATCTATTAGACAACGCGTTAAACATATATTCAGACAAAGTATTTCTGAACATCGCCCACTCATCACTTGGACTAATATTGGTAACATATTCCATATCTTCGCTTTCGTCCTCATTCTCCAACTCTTCTTCTTCATCATCATTATCATTGATACAATGAGATTTCCTATGATGAAAAAGTTCGTTATTCTCGGAATCCTCTCGAATTGATCTCAGTTTAAAGTGGAATGATTTGTTCTTGGTGACAAAAAGGAGTTTGGTTTTCTATTCTATTAAAAAGTAAGCTAAACTTTAAATCAACCAGTAAATGAAAAATACCCTAGCAGAAAATACCCTATTCGGAAAACAAACAATATGCGGAAAGCAAAATTCTATTCGGAATAAAATGCTCAATTCGGAAAATATACCTTATGCGGAAAGATGGTCTATGCGGAAAATTAATGCTATTCGGAATATCATTCTATGCGGAAAGTATGGCTATGCGGAAAAATAAGCTTATGCGGAAAATATGGCCATTCGGAAAAACATACCCTATTCGGAAAATATTGCTCTATGCGGAATAAATCCTTACGCGGAATAAAAACATCTAAGCGGAAAGATATCTCTATGCGGAAAATCTTGTCTATGCGGAAAATACTCCTATTCGGAAAAATATCTCTATGCGGAAAATATGGCCATTCGGAAAAACATACCCTATGCGGAAAGATAGGCCTATACGGAATATCTGAGGTATTCCGAGTAAGAGAAAATTAACACCCCTATTCGGAATAACCAATATTCCGAATAAGGGAAATGAGAAATTGTCTAAGCGGAAAATATGCTCTGTTCGGAAAGATCTGGTAACGAAGAACAGAAACAGTAACACCAAAACAGGGAAAACGATTTAAACCCAAAATCAAATCAAATACTTAAAAAGATTTTACCAAATCAAACACAAATCATTTAGATACCGTAAGAAACAAATCCCACCAATAAAAACACTAAATCAACAACTTTTTAAAACCAAACTTGAATCAAACAAGAACTTAAAAACTTGCAATAAAAATGGAGATGAACAAGATGAATGAAAAGATGGAATTGATAGATTAATGGAAGAGTAACAAGGGTAATGATTAAGGATTACAAGATTGAAAAAGAAAATGAAAAATCACCAAACACCCTAATGGTGTTTGTGATGCTACGAACCTAAGAACTGGAAAAAGGAAAAATGAAGCTAACTCTAAAATGTGAAGGGAGAATCTATTTATACTCCTAGTGGTTGGTTGGTGAGTGGGCTTTCTCCCTTTCTTCTTGTCTTCTCGTCTTTTCAGAAAAGTTGACGTTTTCGATTCTGATTCGGGATTTGTCGTCGATTAAATCTAACTCGTCTTTTAATTTCTTCGTTAAATAGACTCGAGTTTCTTCGACATATGTAAATCTTCCATCTTTGGTCCTTTTCTTCGATAAATCTTCAAATAGGCCCATTGACTTCAAATCTTTTGCAACTCTTGGACAATAGACTTCGTCTTGAGTCTTTTTCCTTGATAAAACCCGTGCAATCCCATGTTTTCTTTAATATTTATCCGGTTAGCTCTGAAGACACAATAAACACAAAAACCACGCATAATTCCAAACAAATGATATTAAATACGTGTTTTGGTCTTGTTTTAGCCAGAATTAAGTGGTAAAAGGATGGGTGTTTACACACCTATCAATCATCATCATCAAGGACTGACTCTTGCGGATCATGCCTCATAAACTTTCGGATTAAGTTATGTAAGAGGCAACATGCCATAATAATTCTAACTTAGGTCTGAATGGAAAAGAATGAAGGGGATGCAAGTATTTTCCATCTTCCTTTTAACAATCCAAAACATCTTTCAATAATATTCCTTGCTTTAGAATGCTTCATATTGAAGTACTCTTGAGCAGTCTCTGGGCGATGACCATCAAACTCTCTTAAGTGGTACCGCTGTCCATGGTATGGGGCAAGAAAACCGCTTGCATTGCAATACCCGACGTCAACCAAATAATAAGAACCATTTGGTACTTTTAGACCTTCAGGCCTTGATATTGCGTCACGAAGCACACGACCGTCATGGGCTGAACCTTCCCAACCAGGCAAAACATATATGAATTGCATGTTTGGGCAACAAACACCTAAGACATTTGTTGAAATACACCCTTTCCTCGTGCGATATCTGGACTTTTCACCACTTGGAGGTGTAACTTTAATTAACGTCCCATCTAAAGCTCCTAAACAGCCCTATAAAATAAAATAAATCATTTCGTTAGAGACTTTATTTTTTGAACTTTTTCTTTAATATGTTAAATGTAAAAAAAATTTACAGTACCTGAAAACACTTCCATCTATCATCTTGACAATCTTCAGTAATAGGCTCTGGTTTATTGAGGAGAATATTATGTAATTTCAATATAGCTATAAGAACTTGGTGGAAATGTCGACTCACGGTTTCTCTACTACGAAAAAAGAGATGACAAATCGTCCTGCTTTTTTTGTGGTGAGCCAAAGTGTATAAAAACGTTGCTACAACCTCTTCTATGGATGTGTTTCTAGTTGGTTTTAAACACCCAATGTCTTTGACCATATGACATAGTATATTGAAGGTGGCTTTGTCCATACGGAGCTCACTAATGCATACAGCATCACATTCCATTGTCAATCTAAACATCCATTTCATCCGCTCCATCCTTTTTTTTCCTTGGTTTTATTTCACGGATCTTAAATCGTAGGTGCAAGCAAACAAGAAAATAGTAGAAACCAAATAACAAGACCATCATAGCAGCTGTTACTTGTTGAAGCAATAACAGTTTACGCTGTCTTTTGTTAATAGGGCGACGAGCCATTTGATCTACAAATGCATATGTTAACCAAAACAAAGGATTGTATGACACAAGTACAATAATAAACAACGAGGATATGTTACAACTGTAAATTGAAATACAAACAACACAGCTAAATGACTTTAGTGATTAGATTTATGACTATCACCAAAAAAATTGAACTAGCTTGTTTCATAAATCACATATTACTGCTAGTACTTTTACCCTAAATGATCCATAAGACTATAGAATTTTATGACTTATCAACAAAATTGGGAACATGAAAGTAAAAAAATAAAAAAAGAATTACAATTAAACGTATAAATTATACCTTAAATAACACTATTTTACATTGATTGTTAGTGATTTAAATGAACACACAATACAACAAAAATTACAATACGAACTACTGTTGTGAGAGTGAAATATACCTTGAATGAAGTTTCTTTGTTGATATGTATTGATCTTTTAGATGAAGAAGATAATGATTGTGTGTGAATGTAGATATAACTGATGAAGGGAGGTTGTTGATATTGATCGATCTTTATGCAGAGAAGAACGTGGTGAGTTTATTTTGGCGCCTTTAATTCGCGGCTTAATTGTGGGTAATGAAAAATGATTCCTCTCGATTTACTGGGTAATGGCCCAATACCCATTACTGGGTAATGGGTGATTACATTATATTACACCAAGCATTATTAATCTTAATACCTTATAAAAGATTTAAGTCATTTTCTATTATTATAAGTCTTAATTTTTTAAGCCTCCAACATTTCTTGTTATAGAAAGATTGTTGTTACTTTTTTATTTACTGCAAAAATAAATTTTATTTATTCCACAAATAAATTTTATTAAATTCAAAGTTATTAATAGGCTTAATTTTAAAACATCCGTTACACATAAAATTAAACACATTTTAATGAGCTCATTTTAATAGGACTATTTTGTATGTTATTTTTCAAAGAAATTAAAAGTCAAAACTTTTCATCACACACATAATGAAAAAGTTAAATATTTTAGATTATGTAAACTCGAAACGGACAAACGTTAACACAAATTATTTAAAAAGCTTGTAACCGTCCATTTAAAATATTATAGTAAAATATATTAAATTCTGCGTTGTAACAGGCATAGAGGTTTATTACTTTAAATTATAAAGTATTTAGCGCATTCTAAATAAAGAAGTCTTAAAAAATTAAGCCAAAAACATCACTATAAAAAGAAATTAAAAAGTTAAAGTAATATTATTTATTTCGTAATTAAGCGTCTTTATGTTTAGTTTATTTCATAACCGTCTTCATTAACTTTTGTAATGAGAGTTAAATATTATCGGTTACGTTTTAACCAAAATCATAATTATATTTTTAATATAACTTTTGTAACGTTTACTTTATTTGAGTATAAAAACATAATTTGGTTAATGCAAAAAAAGACAACAATTTCTATTCCTCTATCATACTTCTAAAAAATCTTATAACTTTTTTTGGTTTCTTTTAAGCATCTCGGAAAATTTGTATAACTCATCAAATTCAAAAAGAATGTTTCGCTTCAACTATTACTACGGTGAACTTATTGTTAGTGTACATGCAATTGCTTAACATGAAAATAAAGATTGAGTATGTGATTTTTATATTATTTTTCAAATACTATGCAATGTGGCGTGATAATCTTTTCAATAATATGCATCATATAGGCAATATTGTAGATACGTTATCCTCATAATAAACGTACAAGTAGAGAACATTGAATCGTAAGAAAATTTTGTTACACGGGTACCAACCGCTGCAATGCGCGGATACTCGACTAGTCATTATATTACCCATTTCTTATGGCCCATAACCCTCAACCAAGCATGCCCTTAATCTCATTAGGTTGCAACATCATACAAACTAATATCTTTCGACATTTACAAAGCAGTCCAAAAGTAATACAAGAAAACTCAGAGATTGTCGTGTGCCATATCTTGTTACAAGAAAAGACTTGGTAAGTGATTGTCTTGTGTCACGAGATAAGATATATATAATTTTTAAATTAGTATAAATCTATTCAATCAATTATAATCATTTATTTTTTAGAAAAAACTTACTTTTTACTACTTTTTAAAAATTAAATATCTCAGAAACGGTAAATTGTCAAACGAAAAAAATATATCATTGTAACGAGAATCAGATCACACTAGAAAATTTATAACATTTGCTGAATAAATTAAATGTGAAAGAGTAAGTAATAGAGGAGAGCACTAAAAGTCTATACTTACTCAATACTGAGTAAACAAAAGTATTTTCTATTAATTTCTACTAAAAAAGAGTAATCAAAAGTTAATTTTTATCAACTCCTACTCTTAAGAAAAAGAGTAAGTAATAGAGGGGAGCACTAAATGTCATTACTTACTCAATATTAAGTAAGCAAAAGTGTAAAAATTTTAATAACTCTTTTTTTAGTAGGGAAAAGAGTAAGCAAATATTTTTGCTTACTTTTATATGCATTGTCTGTTAGTAAGGAAAAATTATAGTGACTTAAATGATTATAAATTTTATTAGTAAGGAAAACTTTGAGTAAGTAAATGTCATTTATTTTGTAGTGTCATCTATCTATCGAGGGGCACATGTATATACTTTCGTCGAACTTTTTTTTCGACTTTTTTTCTTAAGTCACGTCTGAGAGGAATCTTGTATGATTCGTCACAAATCATATATGATTTTCAGAAAATCATATATGTTTCGTGACGAATCATTCATGATTCCTCTCAGACGTGATTTAATAAAAAGGTCGAAAAAAAAGTTCGTGAAAGTATATACATGTGCCCCTCGATTGATATATTATTTAATTCTCGTTGCGATTATATATTTTTTTTTACGTAACGATGAACGGTTTTTAAGATATTTAATTTTAAGAAAATGATTTTTTTTGTTACATGATAAAAATAATATATGTTGATTTTTTTCCTGTGTCATCATTCATCATCTTGAGAGTTGAGATTATACTTGCAAATAAATATTACACATATTTGAACAGTCGGATACGGAGTATCATTTTACACATGATTTGAAGAAAATAACACCCAAAAAAATGAAAGAGAAAAATGGCAAAGCTACGGTACTATATGCATGACCTTGTCAAATTGCGGTAGAAAGGGGGGAACAGATACACAAGAATGGGTGACTTTCACATGCTCATCCTAATTTAGTAATTTATATAGTGATTTCCAACAAGTGAACACACTAGCGTGCTCTTTATCCGGACCTCATTCGGGGTGAACTTTTAAGTGTCCTGTTGCCACCGAAAAACCCACAAAATGATATATATTCCATTGAACACAAAGACACTTTTTTTTAATTGAATTATTCGCATTGTATTTTTTTCAAATCACTATTTTTCTTTTAAACTGAAAATAATCTTTCACGATAATCATTACTACATATAAAACATTTTGAACACACTCTCTTTATTAAATGTTTAAAATTTTTAAGTAATACAATTATTTATTCTTATTGTACAATATTTGTTTGATACAAATAACAAAAGAAAAAGCAATATATACTATTTAATGTACAATTTGAAATTAACAACATACAAACATTTATACGAGTATCATTAAAGGGCAATTCCATATTTACTTAAAATGAAACACAAAATTTCATATTTTTCCAAACATGCATTAAAATCATTATATATCATGTATTGTTCACTAGTAAATTGGGTAAATATGTCATTTTAAGTTTTCTATTGGGTATTAAAATGCCATTAAATAAATATACAATAATATATACACATTGTTCAAACTTTAAAAACATTTATACTGTACTAATGCAAACAATAATATACATACATGTCTCAAAAGAAATTATACAGAGTAACACTACAAAAACTTTCATACATGCATTAAATGAAAGTCTAATTTAAGAATAATTAATTGCAATTTAGTTTTTTTTCCTCACTTTAACTATTTACATAACTTTACTTAAACTTTCATGTATATGTTATAATATCTCTCGATTAAAATTACGTTTTAATACATGTTTTTAAATGAAAATTATCGATATAAAAGTTATAATTGAAAAACTAATTATCACACCGAAAAATTTAATCACATGGTACCTATTACCGCATCGCACGAGTATACTGCTAGTTTAAATCAACACAAATTAAATCATCATAAATCAACCAAACTCCAATTTTTAATCAAACATAAATTGTTTTAATTTTAAGAGTAAAATCGCACATTAGTCTTTGTGGTTTACTCTATTTTTTACATGAAAAATTCTTCGGTCCTTTTTATACATGAAACCTCTTTTGGATTGCCATCGTTGCTCTTCTAAATCATGCATGTGATGTGGGGTATTAGTGTGGGGTAAGGTTTCGATTTGTTGTATAGTGAAAAACAAGGAGAAATTGATTAGTGATTTAGGGTTCGATGGTGGCTGATGTGATCGAGCATATTTGGTTTCGTTTATAGTATCAAACAAAGAAGGGCTTTGTTGACTAATATAGATCCTTTTGGGCTTTTGTTGGTTCATTGTGATCCAACGAAAACATGAAACTAATAAAACACGGGCTGGTGGATATTGTTTTGGCCCAATATCCGAAAATTAAAATAATAAAGTGGGCTTGTGCTGGCCATATTAGTATTTAAACGGGCTAACCTAGCCCGTTAAACAGTTGCGGGTTAGCTCGTAAAATAATAATTTAAGTTGAGGGATCTATTTTTCATTCTCGTTCCAATGTCGTATCCCGAGGTTGACTTCGACGTCGTCTTGACTTTTTAAATTGCACAAACGTTGTCGAGTCGATCCGAAATCGTCCGTTTTAGCTTCGTTTTCAATCTTTTTGTAACTATTCAACATAAAACACAAAACAAGGATCTTTCCAATATAATATGATATAACTTGGTGTTTTTAGTCATTTTTTGTGTTTTAACGGGCTAAAATGATGAGTAAATAGGCACTCATCAGCAACCCTTAGTAATAAGTATATGATTAGGAGCGCGAGCCATGTTATATGATCATATGAGCATGAGAATAACATATCTCTTAAGTTAATAATTTTAATGGAATGCGATATATTATTATAATTAAATGAGTTCATCTCCTTAGTTTTCAACCACTATACCACTTTCCTTTCGCCAAATTAAACCACCAGGATTAATACAAGTTAATAAAAGCATCATTCAACAATCAACAACGCTAGTTTTTCCATTCATATTTTCTTAGGTAGAATGTCATTTTAATTAGACAATTCGAAATTCAAGCCATTCCATGGTCGACCTCGAGTTTACTTGGTAATAATATATTTAAAATAAATACGCTTCACGGTCAAATAACATGCCTCTATGGTCGCGGAATAATCTAATCACCCACGTTTCTCTAGACATAACAACACTTAAGATATGACAATCTAGTTTGGTTTTCTAGAGCCTAACATGCACACAATTAATCAATGAGCAATAAAAAATCAAGATTCATATTATAACTTTCATGCAATCATAGATAAACACAAGAATTAGCCAAGCATAATCAAAAGAATGAAACAAGATCAATAAAGAGAATGAAGAACATGAATCAAATATATAATCCATAATCAATCGCAATACTCGATGTTAATGACATGAACTGAGTCATCTAATTGCTGCGAAATAATCCTACCTAAACCCTAAAATTCAGACCTTCGGACGTGGGGCTTACAAAAACCTAAGTTTTGGGGTTGTATTTATAAGGAAAAACTGAAAATGGGTGATGAGGCTCTAATTATACATCATTTCGTGCACAAAATCGGACATAAAATATAGACAATATTATCGAATGCATGCAAAATACCATTGTTTTCTCTATTTGTGTATGTGTAGGCTCGGATGTCGTTAATTCACTTAGAGATAACAAAAACAAGACAAAATGAAAACGAAGCCGGATGTGAAATTACCAAAATACACTTGAAGAATTGAATAATTACAAGAATGGTCCCTTAAGTTTTATATATTGTCACTTTATACCCCTCAAATATCATAAAGTACAAAGGGTTCCCTAAAGTATGGAGATTGTACAAGAAAGGCCCCTCAAGATTGAAGAATTTACATAACAAGTCCTCAAAACAAGTACAAGGACCATTGTGTAACACCCCATTTGGTAAAATGGAATATCAGAGTAATATATGGCGTGTCATCAAAGCATGCAAGATAAATGTCTAAACATTCATGACCATAAATGGAAATACCGGAAACAAGCATTGGTAGTCCAAGTAACTCAACACAAGCAATTATAAGTACTGTCAAGAGAAAGGACTAAACAATGTCCAACATGAAATAAAGTAAGATAACGTATGATAAATGCATAAGATATAGAAGGCTGGATAGCTTCCATCCGAATGCACATACTCTTGAGATCCTACTTGCGACCTTGGGTACCTACCGTTTGGGAACATGGAAAATGGAAAACGGCTGAGCATAACGCCCAGTGCACGGATATACAATAAAGCATGGAAAACATAGAGTAATGAAAGCATAAAAGAGCATATACAGCATGAATGGCAGCGGAAGTGAATAAGTCCTGGGAAACCTAGACGTATAACATGTTTACTGGTTTTAGTTCTGAAAACATAGCTTATGTTTACTTATGAAAATATGTATTAGTTTAATATACCAACAGCCAATATAGGTCATGAGGTCAACAACGTGCATGAATACTTGGAGGGGTGACCTCGTCATGCAATTAGAGGGGATGCCTCTATTAATGCAATAATGCCTAAAAACGTTACTTGCATTTTTCGGTCTCGCTTAGTTTTGATTACGACAATATGTAAAAACAAGCATTTACGAAAACGATGAAAAACTAATTCTTGAGTTCAAGTATTTTTCATTTTACCCATTTTCACTTAAGGTATGAATAAACAAGTACTAACCTTAATCAAGTAATCAAGTGATTTAATCTTTTTTTAAAACTCACATTTTATTAAGTGTGACAAGTTTTTAATTAAAATTTCTTTTTAAGAAAATGTTTTATTAAATTAAATATTTGAAAGTATGAAAATGGCATATTCTTTTTTGATTTGGAATATTCTTTCAGGATATTTTATAATCAGATAAGACCTCCACCACTAAAGGACAAAAAGGGAGCGGAGTCTAGTCCGGCGGTTCCCTAGCGCCTAGGCGGTTCCTTATCGATAAGGTACCGCCGGCTAAGATAAGGACTGCGGGCAGATATAGCCGTTGGCCCGTTGTCCTATAAATAGTGGACCTTTCTCAGATTTTCAATTCACCTCTTTTGCACATAAATTTCCAGATTCAAACATACTTCTTAAATCACTAAAATCCTTGATCATTTGATTGATTACTACTTGTTTAGAAGTGAATCTATCTCATCCATCCTTTCCTCTTCAAGTGCAAAGAGAAGAACACTATCATTGTGAAGTGTTGAGTCCACCACCAAAGATCCTTTGAAGATCAAATCTTATACATTTGTTGTTGTGTCATAGTTGTGAAGATCCAAGTAGTTGTGTCTATTTCGAAGTTGTGTATGTACTAAGTATAGTTGTGTAGATTGGTCCTAGCTACGATTAGGGCTTTACTTCTAGCTTAGAGTCGGAAATTGGTTAAGCGACGTGTACGGTTTTCTCCACCATAAGGAGCTTGTTGTGTAGTGAACTCTCGAGTAAGGAGTACTTGAGGAGTGGAGTAGGAACGAGGAGTGAGCTTCGTTGCCGAGCTACTATAAATCCTTGGTGTTTGGTTTGATCTTTCTTTACCCTTAACTCTTTACATTCTTTATTCTTTGTGCATATATATTAGTTAGTATTAGTTTAGTTACACTATCATTATTCATATTGTGTATAAGAAGATTTCACATCTTTCCTTAAGTCTAAGTTTTTTTGAGAAAAAGGATTTTTGAAAACCATCATTTAACAAGTAAATATAAGAAACTATTTAACCCCCCCTTCTAGTTTCTATAATTGGTATCAGAGCCTGGTTGCTCAAGTATTTTTAAAGTATATTGTATTTTAAAACTTGAATCGATCTATAGACTCCAACAAATACCTAGAAGGGCAATCTATGCAAAGACCACCACTTTTTGAAACCGATAGTTTTATTTATTGGAAAAATAGATTTGAGACTTATGTGAAATCAAAAGATTTAGATCTTTGGCATGTTATTACCAATGGTGATTTTTTACCTTATCAATTTAATGAAGTTTCTAAAACAAAGGAATTGGTCACTTTTGACAAAGCTAATGACGACACTAAAAAGAAACTTTCGAAAAATAATGAGGCTAAAATGGTGATTTATAATGCTTACCTAAGAAAGAGTATGAAAGGATTTTTATGTGTGAAACCGCTAAAGATATTTGGAACACTCTTTTAGTAACCCACCAAGGTAATAACCAAGTCAAATAAAGCAAAATCGATCTTCTTGTCCAACAATATGAACAATTTGTCATCTTTGAAGATGAAGCTATTGATAGTGCTTTTGCTAGATTTAACACTATTATTACTAGTCTAAAAGCACTAGATGAAGGTTTTTCTAGCAAGAACAATGTTAGGAAGTTTCTAAGGGCCTTACATCCGAAGTGGAGAGCAAAAGTCACGGCGATCGAAGAATCGAAAGATCTCTCAACTTTATCACTTGATGAACTCATAGGAAACTTGAAGGTTCATGAGATGATAATTTTGAAGGAATCGGAATTGGTGAAAACCAAGAGTGAAAGGAAGTCTCTTGCACTCAAAGCCAAGAAGGCACAAAGCGATCATGATAGTTCCTCGGATAGTGATGACGAGGAGTATGCATTGGCGGTGAGAGATTTCAAGAGGTTCTTCAAATGACGAAGTCAACACGTGAGGCAACCCAACAATGACAAGAAACCATTCTTAAAGAATCGGGTTGCCAAGAACGAAAAAGGTGATAGGAATTGCTTTAGATGTGGTGATCCAAATCATTTCATTAGTCAGTGTCCAAATCCTTCACGCGATAAGAATCACACAGCATTCGTCAGTGGTTCTTGGAGCGATAGCGGTGAAGATGTTGATGACAACCCCAAAGAGGAGAAATGTATTATGGCTCACACTTCTAAAGAGGTACATTCCGAAACCGAATATTATAGCAATGATAGCTCCACCTTAGATGATATTGAATTAGAAGGCCAATATGATAATTTACACAAACTTAGCCTTAAATTCATAGAAAAGAACAAAACCTTAAAATCAACTAAAACTAAGCTTGAAAATGAGATTAATGAACTTAGGGAAAAATTAGCCAAGCTTGAGAAAAATAAAGAAGTTGATGTAGGTTGCGTAAGTTGTGAGAAACTTAGATTAGAGAATGAAGATCTCAAGTGCACCTCCATTAAACTGGAAAAGTTCATGAAAGGTACTAGTGCTCTTGATGATATGTTAAACAAACAAATTCATTCTAATGAAAGACTTGGTGTAGGTTTTAACTTAAATGAAGCATCAACCAGTGAACCTAAACAAGTTAGATTTTTAGAAAAACTGTCTGCTGTACGCGGTCCCAGATTGTATAGGGCGGTTCCTTATCAATATGGAATCGCTGCCCTAGATAAGGAACCGCGGCCAGAAAGTTTTTTTGATGAAAATCTTGAACTTTCTGAAAAGTCAAATTTAGGTGAACATCCTAAGCATCTTATTGTTAACAAGGTCAAATTACCCATACTTGACGACAATGCCGTTGATAAGTTCTATAAGCCTTTGAGTAAACCTCTAATGGTAAATAGAAGTTTATCAAGACCACCCTCTACTCCACCAAGAGTACGGAATGAGTCTAGGCCTAGAAGTAAAACTCTAACACCTAGAAGGAATGACCACAACTCTAAACAAAGATCAAATACACCTAGGAGAAATAATGAACAACAAAATGGTTATATGAATTATTATCCTCCTCCCTTTTGTTCCCCATGGGGAAACCCTCCTCCATTCATGCATCCCAACCAAATGCAAGGAATATTTGGAACTAACAATTTTGGACCCATGAGATATTGGGGACCAAATGTTTGATCGTGTGTGTTGTTACCTAGATATGCTTGGAAATTGATTTGGAACCCGACGAGTGGATTAAGGATAGTGGTTGTTCTAAACACATGACGGGTAATCAAAGTTTGTTCTCGCGCTACAAAGCATATGATGGAGGTAACGTCACATTCGCTAGTAGTCTACGTGGTAATATCATTGGCAAAGGTACGGTTTCTCTTGAATCCATGAATATTGAAAATGTTGAGCACGTAGATAATTTAGGGTTTAACCTTTTAAGCATAAATCAAATTTTTGACAACAAGTGTAAGGTTATCTTTTCGGAAAATGACAGTGAAATCGTAAAAGATAGAAAGGTCATTGGAAAAGGTGTTAGAAAGCATGGGCTATATGTCATGAAGGTCAATAAGAAGTCAAAAGAAAACATATGTCTTGCGACTATAGATGATAGTTCTACTCTTTGGCATAGGAGATTAGGTCACGCTAATATGCGTCTAATTCAATCTTTAGTCTCTAAGGAGTTGGTAAGACACCTCCCCAAGATGAAGTTTGATAGTCACTTTTGTGATGCTTGCAAAGTTGGAAAGAAAGTTCACTCAAGTCACAAAGCAAAGAATTTGGTTTCAACCTCTCTGTGCTTAGAACTCCTACATATGGATCTCTTTGGACCTTCCGCCATACGGAGTTATGGAGGTAACCTTTATACCCTAGTTATAGTTGATGACTACTCTAGATTCACTTGTACTAGATTTTTGGCATCTAAGAATGAAGCTTTCGATCATTTCGAAATCTTTAGTCGAAGAATTCAAAATCAACTAGGTTGTCCAATTGTCTCTATTAGGACGGATCATGGTAGGGAATTTGATATTGAAGTGCAATTTGGTGCCTTTTGTGAAGCTCATGGTATTACCCATAACTTCTCGGCTCCTCTCACTCAACAATCAAATGGGGTAGTTGAAAGGAAGAATAGTACCATCCAAGAGATGAGTAAGAAGATGTTAAACGAGCAATCTTTGTCTCAAAAGTTTTGGTGCAATTCCGTGGACACATCGACTTATATTCTCAACCGAATTCTTATTCGACCTTTCCTAGGAAAGACCCCCTATGAGATTCTTAAAGGCAAGAAACCCTCCTTGGAATACTTTAGGGTGTTTGGAAGCAAGTGCTTTATCGTCAACACCAAAGACTACCTTACCAAGTTTGACCCAAAGTCTTACGAAGGTATCTTTTAGGTTATTCCCAAACTAGCAAAGCCTACATAGTCCTCAATAGAACGTCGAGTGTAATTGAAGAATCACTTAACGTGAATTTTGATGAAACCCCTCCTTTAACCAAGACACCACCATTGGTTGATGATGACTTGGATGAAGTAGAAGTAGTTAGAGCCAAAGAGGATAGAAAAATAGGAGCTGAAGACCTTAGTGTTGAAAAGGAAGTAAACATTAAGGAGTCTAAGGATCATACTCTCAATAATATCATTGGTGACTTAAATCAAAGGACCCTAAGATCTCAAGTCCAAAACCAAAGTAACTTCTTTTGTTTCGTCTCCTTGATTGAACCAAAGAATGTTAAAGAAGCTTTGACGGATGAGAGTTTGGGTCATTGCGATGCTAGAAGAATTGAATCAATTCGTTGCTAATGATGTTTGGGAACTTTTTCCTCCACCTAGAAGTTCTACCATTATAGGAACCAAATGGGTATATAGAAATAAGCTAGATGAGAATGGTGTTGTGTCTCGTAACAAAGCTAGACTTGTAGCTCAAGGCTATAATCAACAAGAAGGGATTGATTATGACGAGACATATGAACCGGTAGCTAGATTAGAATCCATTAGAATCCTTTTAGCCTACGCTTGTGCCTTAGATTTTAAGCTTCAACAAATGGATGTAAAGAGTGCGTTTCTTAACGGTTTGATCAATGAGGAGGTATATGTGGCTCAACCTCCCGGCTTCATTGATTGTGAGAAACCGGATCATGTTTACAAGCTTAAGAAGGCACTTTATGGTCTTAAACAAGCACCCAAAGCTTGGTATGATAGACTTAAAGCGTTTCTTGTTAAACATGAGTATACCATGGGGATGGTAGACAACACGCTCTTTACAAAGAAGAATGGTTCTCACCTCATAATCGTGGAAATATATGTTGATGACATTATATTTGGCTCAACTTGTCAAAAATTATGTGATGACTTTAAGAAAATCATGCATGATGAGTTTGAAATGAGTATGATGGGAGAACTTAACTTCTTTAGGACTCCAAATTAAACAAATGGACGATGGTATTTTCTTTAGTCAATCTAAGTATGCTAAAGAAATTTGGATTAGAAGAATCTAGACCAATGAAGACCCCAATGGTAGACAACATCAAATATAGAGGTATGATTGGTAGTTTGTTGTACCTAACGGCAAGTCGACCGGATATCATGTTTAGTGTTTGCCTTTGTGCTCGCTTCCAAGAGGCTCCCAAAACCTCTCACCTTGAAGCGGTTAAGCGTATCTTCTGATACATTAAGGGCACTATACATTTAGGATTATGGTATTCTAAAGGGACCGGCGTAGAAACCATTGTCTACGCGGACTCAGATCATGCGGGAGACTATGTGGACCGGAAAAGCACTAGTGGAGTTTGTAACTTGATGGGTTGTTGTTTAACTTCTTGGTTCTCTAAGAAACAAACCGCTCTTGCGATATCCACCACGGAAGCCGAGTATGTGAGTGCCGGAAAAGCATGCCAACAAGCTCTATGGATGAAGCAAGCGCTTGTTGATTACGAGATTTGTCTTGATGATGTTCCCATCATGTGCGACAATAAAGGTGTTATAGACCTTAGCAAGAATCCCGTGCAACATTCGCGAACCAAGCACATATAAATTCGTCACCATTACCTTAGGGATAATGTTCAAAAAGGGAACATTTCAATAGAGAAGGTACCCTCCGAGGATAACTTAGCCGACATCTTCACTAAGCCACTTAAGAGGGAACCTTTTAATTACTTGCGTCTAGGTCTAGGATTAATGGAACATATTCCTTAATTGCTTTCCCTTTATTGATTCTTATTTTCTTTTGAGTCTTTTATCACTTTGAGTCATTGAGTCTCCTAAACTCTTCTTGAAAATCTTCTCTTCTCCTTTTCAAAATCCTCAAAGTCTCTTTCGAAAATGGTCAAGAAATGTTTTGACATTGTTAATTTAATCTAAAAGAGTTTTTCATAGATTCTTGCTATTAATCTCGAGCTTACATAATTCATATGTATGATTCTCTCAAACATAGCAAGAACAAGATAGAATCATGGAGGATCATTGTGTCGTGACTTAAGGTCTTGTCTTACACACCTCCTACATCGATTTTTATTTTAAAATCCATGTATTTTAGTCAAATCCTTATTTGGTGAGTTAGTATGTGTTCTCTTTGTCTATCTTTGCTTTTAAGCATATCCCTATGATAAGTTAGACTAGAAAAATAAGATTTGCTGAAAAATCTTCCCTCACCACCAAAACACAGCCACTGTAGGCGGTTCCATATATGAACCGCGGTCCCTTATCAATAAGGATCCGCCGGAAGCAATAAGGAACCGCGTACAGTGCTTCCTTTTTCGGGTTTTCCTGAAATTCCAAATTTGTTCCAACACTTTTAGGAATCTTTGCTTCAACCCTTTGACCACCCCAAAAATACCTTGAGTCTTCCCTATTTAACCATAAGCATTTTGCCATACTTCACATCCCAAAATGTCTTATTCTCCAAATGAAAGCCTTGATTCTCCTCCATTTTCTCCAATTGCTTTCAATCCCAACTCACCCAAGAACACTTTCAATCCAAATTCACCCAAGAACTCTCTTAATCACATTTCTCCTACCAAGAATGTTGATTGTGGAACATCTTTTCTTCCACCACCACCCTTTAGTGTTCTTCCTCCTCCTCATGATAATGTCATGCACCATGGGACATATTGTCATTCTTTTCAATATCAACATCTTGCTATGACACACATCTATGAGGAGTTGAGCTACATCAAGAGTCTCTTAATCAAGCCTCCTCTTCACTTTGATTATGAGATCTCCACCAAGCCACCACCACGACCTTCCGCCACTACCTTGTCTTTCATATAAGCATTGGTTGCTTATCCACAAGACACCCTATTCAATCAAATCTTAGAATTCTAGATTAACTAGGATTAGATTTATGCTTTTGGCTTCTTTCCTCTTTCATACATCTTTGTATGACTTTTTTTTATTTTATATGACTTCACTTGGATCTTAGTCGTTGTGTTCTCTTCTCTTCTTATTTTTGTGACCTATAGATATCTCTTGTTGGTTGTTTCTTTTGTTCAACTAACCCTTTATGTAGCTTGTCACCATATCTCGATTCGTCGGTGCCCCAAGCAAGGGGGAGTAAGCACCAAGGGGGAGAAATGAATAAACTCGTCTTTGAAAATCTTGTTTTGTATGATTAAGTTTATGTATTGTCAGAATCAAAAAGGGGGAGATTGTTAATGCAATAATGCCTAAAAACGTTACTTGCATTTTACGGTCTCGCTTAGTTTTGATTACGATAATATGTAAAAACAAGCATTTACGAAAACAATGAAAAACGAATTCTTGAGTTCAAGTATTTTTCATTTTACCCATTTTCACTTAAGGTATGAATAAAAAGTACTAACCTTAATCAAGTGATCAAGTGATTTAATCTTTTCTTAAAACTCACCTTTTATTTAGTGTGACAAGTTTTTAATTAAACTTTCTTTTTAAGAAAATGTTTTATTAAATTAAATATTTGAAAATTTGAAAATGGCATATTCTTTTTTGATTTGGAATATTCTTTTAGGATATTTTATAATCAGATAAGACCTCCACCACTAAAGGACAAAAAGGGAGCGGAGTCTAGTCTGGCGGTTCCCTAGCGCCTAGGCGGTTCCTTATCGATAAGGTACCGCTGGCTGAGATAAGGAACCGCGGGCAGATATAGCCGTTGGCCCTTTGTCCTATAAATAGTGGACCTTTCTTAGATTTTCAATTCACCTCTTTTGCACATAAATTTCCAGATTCAAACATACTTCTTAAATCACTCAACTCCTTGATCATTTGATTGATTACTACTTGTTTAGAAGTGAATCTATCTCATCCATCCTTTCCTCTTCAAGTGCAAAGAGAAGAACACTATCATTGTGAAGTGTTGAGTCCACCACCAAAGATCCTTTGAAGATCAAATCTTATACATTTGTTGTTCTGTCATAGTTGTGAAGTTCCAAGTAGTTGTGTCTATTTGGAAGTTGTGTATGCACTAAGTATAGTTGTGTAGATTGGTCCTAGCTACGATTAGGGCTCGACTTCTAGTTTAGAGCCAGAAATTGGTTAAGCGACGTGTACGGTTTTCTCCACCATAAGGAGCTTGTTGTGTAGTGAACTCTCGAGTAAGGAGTACTCGAGGAGTGGAGTAGGAACGAGGAGTGATCTTCGTTGCCAAACCACTATAAATCCTTGGTGTTTGGTTTGATCTTTCTTTACCCTTAACTCTTTACATTCTTTATTCTTTGTGCATATATATTAGTTAGTATTAGTTTAGTTACACTATCATTGTTCATATTGTGCATAAGAAGATTTCACATATTTCCTTAAGTCTAAGTTTTTTTAAGAAAAAGGATTTTTGAAAACCATCATTTAACAAGTGAATATAAGAAACTATTCAACCCCCCCCATTCTAGTTTCTACAGCCTCTAATTAATATGGTTGGGTAGGAGAGATCAGCTCCTTGTGAAGGATGCAAGGCACACACCACATTCACCATGTAATCCTGACTGACACTATTACTAGGATGCACCCATACGCCCCACATGATAATAAATAATAATAAAGGCTAAATAAACTGAAAGGGACGCCACGAGCTATCACTCCGCCGTGGTGAAGTCATAACACTTGTGCCTCCAGTGTTATAGTTATGGTACCTCCATAACTAGGTGAAACTAGCATGCATGTATATGGCTAAGGTAAATAATAAAAACATAAGCATGTAAGTCTGTAACTACTAGGAAAACAGTTGGCTGCATACGGGAAATCCTAATAAAGGAAGAGATTGTCCTTATTGAAGGACGGAAAATCCGTACCTTGTGTCCAGTAGAAGCTAACGGAAACGCTAAAGAACCTAGTCTGCCTTGACGGATAATACTACATAAGGATAGGGATGTGTATGAGTTGTCTGAGATACATATGTTTTACAGGTTCTGTGTGTTCTTAGATTATTATTCATGTTCTGTCATGTTTTAACTATTTTATAGTATTAACTGTAGTTATTCTTGTGTTCTGTTGTTTATTATTCATGTAATAAGGTATTATAATACTTGTATTGTAATACTAAGTAACTTTCTAAAAATCGTAGGTTTCCTAAAATAGTAAGTTTCTAAAATAGAAAGTTTACAAAAATAGTAAGTTTCCATAATTAGAAATAAGCTGGTTAAAATATAAAGTAAAGTTTATTAGTAAAAATACTAGTCATGGATTAAGTATTATAGCTTATTAAATAATTAACTTGGTTGATTTAATAAACAATAGGTTATATGAATTTAATTAAAATACATGTTTAATTAAATTAAGCTAAGTAAATACTTAGGTTAGTCATGAAATATTAATTTTAATATTTTAAACTAAGTCATGTATTTAATTAAATTAAGTGGTCATGAAAATAATTTAATTAAATAAGTTTTATGATTTTAATATTTTCCCGAACCCGAACCCGTGATTTAAAAATTAGCCCGAGCCCGAACCCGTAATAAATCATAAACCGAAACAAACACCCCTTGACAGTGGCTACCCGGCCTAACCGGTTTCCACTGTCCGAGTAAAATACCCACCAGATTTAGCCAGTGGTTGCCACCGACGTGGCTCGGTTAGCCACTGATTGAACAAAACCCACCCCGGCTCAAGCCGGGGTTCCCACTGCTGCGACCATAGCCCCACCGAGACATATATGGTCTCGCTTGACTCGAGGTACAAACAAAATCACACTCCGACCTCGAGTCAGGGTTTCCCCTTTGTGTGCGATCGACCCACAACCATCCACGCCGAGACTTTGGGTCTCGGTGGTGGTGCGAACAAGCAAGCCGAGAGCCTGGGGCTCTCGGTTTGGGTCTCGGCCGAACAAAACCAGCACCAAACACACTTTTTTTCTTAGTTTTAATTAATCTTAACATGTTTTACTTGGTTATTTTTAAGATTAGTTAATGTGACATCATGAATTCAATAAAAGAATTAAAAAGAAAAGGTTATGTTGATTACCCGATGCGTGAAAGAAAAAAGGATTAAAGACACGAACACGTACAACTAAATATCAAAGATCAAATTGACCCGAACACCCTTTTTGGTGATCTACAGCCAGCGGCAATAAGGAAGGAGGCAAAGGGTTTCTTGATTTTTTTCTGTAACCTAAATTATGATAAAACTTTCCCGTGTTTTACTTGTTACGGGATTGGTAATGGGTCATGGGCCAAAAGGCCCATATTTCCTTCCTCTTGCTCTCTAGCCGCAGCACCCTTAAGGCCCACAAGAAAAACCGAAGCCTTTTTATGTTAAGTTAAATACCCGTGTACGTTCGTGTTTTAATTATCGTGAATTAATATATCGTGAACACGTCACATTTATAACATACGTAAATACATGTTATTTAATGTCGTGACACATGTAATATATTATAAATGGACAGTTTTAAATTTTATCGTATTTTCGTGTATAAACTGTTCATGGTATTTTAATGCGGGTTTTACACCTCTTCCCTTCTAAAAGAACAATTCGTCATCGAATTAGAGAAAACATAAACTGAAAGAAACATACCCAAATCAGAACTGGAAATGAGGGTAAGAACTCCGTATAGACTCCTCCGTCTCCCAAGTGGCTTCCCGCTCAGGATGATCCCTCTAGAGGATTTTGACGAATGGGATCGTCTTCCTCCGCATGACACGATCTTGTCGTTCAAGAACTCTCTCGGGTTCTTCGAAATATGAAAGATCCTCTCGAATCTGATCAAGCGGATACTTAACAACATGAACGGGATGATAGTTGTATCCTCCGAGTAAGGACACATGGAAAAACGTTGTGAACGTGTGATAGCTAAGTCGGTAACGCTAAACGGTATGACACTTGACCAACACGTTCTATGACGTCGAACGGGCCGATGAAGCGAGGACTGAGCTTCCCTCTGATTCCAAAACGCTTAACTCCCCGTGCAGGTGATACCTTGAGGAAAACGTGATCACCTACGTTGAAAGATACATCTCTACGAAGTTTATCAACATAGCTCTTCTGGCGAGCACGAGCTTCCTAAAGCTTCGCCTTGGTGACGGCGACTTTCTCATTAGTCAACTCAATCATCTATGGACCCTCAATCAGTTGTTCGCCCACTTGATCCCAGCAGATTGGGGCGCTACACTTCCTACCATACAACATCTAAAACGGTGCACACTCTATGCTAGCGTGCCAACTGTTGTTGTATGCAAACTCCACTAGATAGATATAATCATCCCAGCTTCCTGTCCATTCCAGAGCACACGCCCGTAGCATGTCCTCCAATGTCTGAATGGTACGCTCCAACTGTCCGTCAGTCTGAGGATGAAAGGCAGTGATGAGCTTAAGTCTGGTACCCCAAGCTTTCTACAGACTCTGCCCAAAGCGTGAGGTGAAACGGGGATCTCTGTTAGAGATGATTTCTGATGGAGTATCATGCAGTCTTATGATCTCCTTCTGAAAAGCGTCTGCCAATTTGCTGACCGGATGCTCCTTGCAGATTGGCAGAAAATGAGCAGATTTGGTCAATCTATCAACAATAACCCAGATGGCGTCGTGTTTCCTCTGAGTCACCGGAAGACCAGTAACAAAATCCATGGAGATTTTGTCCCACTTCCATTCTAGAATATCCAGTGGTTGCAGTAACCCACTAGCTCTCTGGTGTTCGATCTTAACCTGCTGGCAGATCATACATTTAGAAACGAATGTGGCAATATCCTGCTTCATACGACTCTACCAGAAATGCTGTTTGATGTCGTGATACATCTTGGTAGAACCAGGATGTATGGTTAATGGAGAGCTGCGAGCTTCAGTCAGCACAACTTCCCTGAGTGTAGAGTCATTAGGAACAACTAGTCTAGTTGTTGGTCCCTTGTAACTCGTTATTACTTATCAACCTTAATTAATAACTCTTTACTATGACTCAAGTGTGTTGTTTTAACAATAGATAAGAAATATGAACAATTAAAACAACAATACCAATAACTATTCAACGTATAGACTGTTATTAGAATCAAATAAAGAATATATAACTCACTTTATTTGCGGAATAACAAAGTGGTTGAATGAGAATGGGTTTTGATCTCCTCTACTTAAATGTATAACCAAAGTTAAAGTTTAAGATCCAATCTAAACGTTCATATGCATCTTGGCTATATGGTTTAGTTGGTATCGAGAGAGAAAGGTTTCCTAGAGTTTTTACTCTTGTATTGGTTAACCCTTTCTCTCCCAATGTACACTCCTTTTATAGGCAGTGTAAACTAGGGTTTGCATTTTCATGTTTCAATGCATGGGTTTATCCAGTGGGTGGTTGATGCCCATGCTGGATAAACAGTACAAAGTACATATTAAATATTCTAGAAAAGATAAAGGTTGTACTTATATCTAAGTATACAAGCAACCTACTTTGACTTAAAGTTATCTTTTCGCGCCTAATGCAAACCATCAGAATACTGAAGAGTCTTCAGTATCCTAGAGGAGATCGACATCATTCAGTTTGGTATTGTCAAACCAAACTGAACTGAAAGCCCTTCTTCAGTCCTTGTTCTTCAGCAACTAGACCGCCTAGTATTTGAAGCGAAGACTCCTTTGTCTTCTAAGTTCACTGGAAGGGGATTGCTGAAACTTCTTCAGCTATAAAGTCTTCAGTAGGAACTTTGTTCCTCAGGTCATCCTTCAGCAGACTGGCCTTACTGCTAAGCATAAAACACTTAGGGGGATTTTATATTCAAATCCTAGAGTTGCTTCAGGGTCAGTAAATACTGACCCAACAATCTCCCCCTATTTGGATATACAAATAGCCTAAGTCTAATGTCAGTAGTAAGTGAGCATAACAACTTATTCTTGCTTGCACTGAACAATTAAATACATATAAACATCAGATAATCATTTATTCATGAACATTAAAAATTACAACAAAAACAATACAAATAATTATTCAATTCTCCTTAGGCCTAAGTTCTTCAATTATGGGAGTCTGAGTTAATGGATCTGAGTTTCTGTGGTCCAATATAGCAAGCAAGCACATGCTGAAGGTTTTAGAAGCATTAGTACGTCCTGGACCACCATGATGAGAGTAAAAGATCCTTTGAACATCCGAGAGAAGTTCATTGTTCATTTCATCAAGATCACTTATGCCCACAAAGTCTTGACGTTCTTGATGATTGAACATTATCATTCCTAGTTCTGGTTCGTCCAATACATGACCAGGAAGATGATTTTGAAACTGAACAAAGCCCTTGTATTTCTTTGTAGTGACAAAGATGTCACCCACTTCAGGTTGTATAAGATTGGCTCTTTTGTTCAGCTCCAGTATGGGATCTTGATCCTCTAGTGAAACTTGAGTGTTGATGTTCAGAATTTCACCCAGTCTTTCATGATTCCTCATAAAGTGCTCAATTCTGGTGCGAACTTCATCCCATCTCTTGGATTTCCTTTTCTCGATCTTCACACTAATTTCAATCCACTCAGTGTAAGAAAGTTATTTTCCTTGGAAGTTTTCAATTATCTCATCAGTTCCATCACCCCAATAGAACTTGAGATGGATATCACCTCTGCTGGTCAGCATATCAACGTTGGTGATTGGTGAGATGTTTCTTCTGTTCAGCCTTGTTATACAAAGCTTTTCATATGACATTTTCTTCTTGAAAATACTTTCTACTTCAGCTTTCCCAATCTGGTCATACAAGCTTAGCTTCAGATCTCTTAGCTTTTTTTCTTGTTGAAGCTTGTACAATTTGTCAAGTTCTTCCTGAGTGGCCACCCCAGCTTTGATCAGTCGATCATTCAATGTATAATCTCCTTTTTTCTTGGGTTTGAAAGGAGGTGAGCCACTATCAGTTGTGTCTTCACTTGTGGTCATCCCATCCATATGATCATTCTTGGCTGATGACTCCCCCTTACCCTTTGCTGGGCTCTTTTTAGTAATTGGTGACTCATAGACAACATATTGTTTTTGAGCTTTCTTTGGGGCATGTTTCTAAAAGAGCTAGTGGATGGTTTTTTTCTCCCCCTCTGTAGAAGACTGCCCAGCAGCTTCTGATGACCCACCAGCAGGGAAGAAGCCACAAAGATGATCAAGAGTGGCAGATACCTTGGCCAGCATGGCTGGAACAGTTTCAAGGGCATTTAATTTATGCTAAACCTCATCTGAGATAGTTAGCTTTTGTTTCTCCAGCATCACCACTCTATCTTTAATCTTGGACACAGAATCACACAGAGCATTAACTTGGCCAGGAACTGGTGTGAATTCTGGTGGAAATTCCATGGAGGCACCGTTGATGGAGTCCATAAGAGATGACATCTCTTGCTTTAAGGAGGTGGTGGTGGCCACATCTTTGACTATTGGTTTTAAAACAACAATGATGACATCCTTGATTTGTTCAGCAGAAGGAGGAATTGGTCTTGCTTTGAGAGTTGAAATTTCAGTGTCAGCAAGCACCTTTTCTTCCTTCAGTCTAGCCACCTGTGATTGAAGAATCAACACTTGATTTGTTAATTCTTTTACCTGTTCAGTACTGGGGGATGGTGGCTTTGGTGTTGCATCAACAGTCTCTTCATCAATGTCATCAAGGTTGACTTGAATTCTTTCACTGAACCATAGTTCCTTTTCTAAATCATCCCAGACATGCTGAATACAAATGAAGGAAAGTGTTCCACCTTGGTGCCAATGGTGAGATTCACTTCCTTGGGAGTCTTCTGGGAATCACCTTTAGTGTGTGGATCAGTTTCAAGCCCTTCACCACCAGGGTTGGTTTTACCTGATGGATCCTGAGAAAGAGTCCATGATAAGTTAAGATCAATGATAATGTTTTTGGTTCCTTCAGTAGGACCCTGTTGTGGGGGAACTATATCATTAGAAATAGATAGGACAAGGTCAGCATCAGCTATTGGATTTGCTGACACATCATTCCCTGATGCAGACTCAGAGTGACAAGTGATAGGAATTGGTAATGAATTATGAATTGTATTCAGATTTAAAGTACTTACTAATGCTGACTCCACACTACTGAGCTGAGGGTGAGCTCCATCGTCACCCTTCTCTCCTAAAGAAGTTGAGAGAGGGGTTGCCTTTTGGGCCTCTTTATACATGTCACCTCCAGGCTCCAGCAGAGACTGAAGGTGATGATTGGCTTGGGCTCTTGTCCTTGGCCAGGGACTTAGTCTTCTTCAAAGCACGGCCTTGGGATTCATCAGCAATCTTCTTTGAGGAAGATTATGTGAGGGCTTTCATCTTTCTGGACTCACGTCTAACCTTCTTAGTATTAACTGACGTTTGCTTCTAACGAGGTCTAGATGAAGCTCCAGGCTTTTTGCCTTTTAGATCCCCTTCTCCAGTTGGAGAAGTGTCTTTTGGAGCTTTATACACTACTGAACCATCTGTTGAGCAGATGTCCAACATGGGTTGTGTAAGAGGAGGGTCAATGGTGCTGACTAGAATGTTCTAGCGAGTGAGATCAAATGATCAAAAATTAAGTTTATCTCCATTGAGTTTTGAAAAATCATCACCAAGATGGTCAACAAAGAGGAGAGATAGAAATCTGGTGTAAACAACGTTTTTCTCTCTTGTCTTTTACTCCAGCTTCCGATGGAGATCTTCAAAAATAAGCCTCCCAAAATCAGCTTTAATTCCCTTTGTCAGACAGTATAAAATAATAGCATCTTTTTGGTTGATCTGGTCAAGGACTCCAGTTTTCCTCCCCAAACATTCAATAAGAATGGACATCAGCAACTTCTACCTTGGTGGCAAACAACTTCTTTTTAACCCCCCTTTTTCAGTAATCTATTTAGTATACCAATCACTTTAAATAAATTTTTTACAACCATAAAATCATCAGGTATAGCTTCATAGTCACTAGGGTTTTCCAAATAATTTAGACCCAAAATCTTTCTAAATAACTTTAACCCAAATCTACCATGAATCCCAATCGTGAGAGAATCAAACTCAATGGAATTGTTGTTGTTAGAAGCCTCTGTTGTGAACCAAAATTCTTTTAGCACATTTTGAAACATCATACCAGGATCCTCAAATAATGCATACCATAAAACACTTTTAGATAGATAAGTCAAAACTTGTTCCCCAGGAACAGACTTAATGGATTCAGGTTTGAGTAAGGTGATGTTGTTGGTTTTGAAAAAGATATCATCAATGGGATAGTTAACATGGGTGGATGGGTTAAGAGTGATCTTAGCAATCTTTGGGGAAGAAGATGATTCAACCATTGTTGTTTCTGTGTGTGTTTTGAAAGAGAGAAAGTTTGTGTGTGTTTTTTTATGAAAAGATTTGTAAGAATGGAATGAAATCCAATTGTAAGGGATTATATAAAAACTTGAATTGATTTGTAAAAAGTTTTTAAAACCATTTGAAAAAATTATAAATCTTTTAGGGTTTCTTTTGAACATTTGGCACAAACTATCTCATTAATATTCTGCAAAAAGGTATGATTTTATGTTGCTTTGAACAGTGAAACGCCCCATGTGTCAGGGAGTTTTTGACTATGGATGGAGACGTTTGAAAATTTCTTTAATTAACAAATGACACCTTTTGAAAGAATGTTTGTTTTATTCACAAGAAAATTCAATGCCATTTAATACTTTTCATCACATGATTGATTTGTTTTAAATGCTGTTGCTCAGATACGCTGAAGCGGATGGCAATACTTGTGAGCTTCAGTGCGCCAGGTAAGGCGATAAAACCCCATATACATGTTCACATAAGTGAACAAGACATATGACATTGCACGCTCCTCTACTCAGGCCTAGCTACTCAATTGTATTAAAATTTTGTTCAGCATTGCTGAAGGAATCTTTTGATGACTTGTGATCATTTGTTCAGCTTCAGTGAAGCAGATAAGGTGACCAAACATCATGTACACAATCACCTAATGTGAAATAGACACATGACATTGCACACTTGTTTACTCAGACACTGCTACTTGACATTAATCAAAATCTTTTATGAAATGATGAACCTTCAAGCTTCTTTAGTGAATGCTGAAGGTTCAGGTTTTGTATCATCAATGTTCAGCATACCAAGCTCCATTATCAATCTTTTGAAAGTTGGTTCATCTAGTGGTTTGGTAAAGATATCAGCCAATCGATACTGAGTGGGGATGAATGTAATTCAATGTCCCCTTTCACAATGTGATCTCTGATAAAGTGATATCAGATATCAATGTGTTTTGTTCTTGAGTGAAGGACTGAATTGTTGGATATTGCAATAGCACTAGTGTTATCACAAAAGATTGGTACCTTTTCATATTCTATGTCATAATAAGCCATTGGCTTTTCATCCAAAGAACATTGGTACAACATCCAGCAGCTGCCACATATTCAGCTTCTACTGAAGCCATGGCAACTGTTTGTTGCTTTTTAGCACTCCAACACACAAGTTTGCCACCTAGCAATTGGTAGGCACCCGATGTGCTTTTTCTGTCCAAATTGCATCCAGTATAGTCAGAATCTGAATACCCCTTGAGATCAAAACCTGAGGATTAGGGGTACCAAAGACCTAGACTTGGTGTACCTTTTAGGTATCTGAAGATTCTCTTTACAACAGTAAGGTGTGATTCCTTTAGATCTACTTGGTATCTTGCACAAAGGCATGTAGAGAATTGAATGTCAGGCCTGCTTGCAGTTAAGTACATGACTGACCCAATCATACCTCTATACTGAGTCTCATTGACTGATTTTCCATTGAGATCAGGTCCTAAGTTGTTAGGGGGTACCACTGGAGTCTTCACTGAAGCACAATTGATATCATACTTCTTCAGCAGATCCTTGACATATTTTTCTTGATTGATGGAGATGCCTCGGTCAGATTGTTTAATCTGAAGACCAAGGAAATATGTGAGTTCTCCCATCATACTCATCTTAAACTTGCTGGTCATAAGCTTGGAAAATTGTTTGCAAATTTTCAAGCTTGTTGAACTAAAGATGATGTCATCCACATAAATTTGTACTAGAATGGTGTCAGTTTTAGATTTATAGATAAACAAGGTGCTATCTATTTTTCCTCTAACAAACATATGTTCAATGAGAAATGTTGAGAGAGTTTCATACCATGCTCTTGGAGCTTGCTTCAGTCCATACAAAGCTTTGTAAAGCTTGTAGACATGATTTGGGTATTTACTACTCTCAAAGCCAAGAGGCTGAGTAACATAAACTTCTTCTTTTAGGTCACCATTTAGGAATGCACTGTTGACATCCATTTGGTAGATGATGAAGTTCATGTAAGTGGCATAAGCAAGGAAGATTCATATGGATTCCATACGTGCAACTGGAGCAAAGGTTTGTTCAAAATCAACACCATGCTCTTGATTGAATCCTTGGGCCACCAGCCTAGCTTTGTTTTTGGTCACCACATTGGTTTCATCTCTTTTGAGCTTGTAAACCCATTTGGTGCCAGTGGTTGATTTACCATATGGAAGAGGAACCAATTTCCAGACTTTGTTTCTTTCAAATTGATTTAGTTCCTCTTGCATGGCCTCCACCCATCCAGGGTGTGTGAGTGATTCAGAAACCTTTATAGGCTCAATTTCTAAGAGAAAGTTTGCATAGAGGCATTCTCTAGATGAAGCAGCACTTAGTTTCTTTGCCATAGATCTAGTGACTATACCTTCACCAGGATTGCCTATTATGTTCACCAGCTGTATGTGACTAAATTTAGTCCAAGATTTTTGTGGAGCTGGAGAATAGGCACTGGTATCATGATTAGAGCTAGAACTTGGATGTCCATGACATGGACTTGGACTTGGATTATCTCTAGTGTCTGTTGAAGGATATTTAATGGACAAAGGTTTAATCAATGGAGGGCTTCCTTCTTGGTCAAAAGAAACACATCCAAGACCTAATTCCATAGAGATGGTAGGAGAGCTTTGAGCAAGGGGCTCAGATTGTTCATCAACAGCTTCATATGATTGATCATTTTGATCATGTGTGTCAGCATGTTGATTGTTTTAAAACTGACCATTTTGGTCATTTGTGTTTCTTTGCTGATCATTTTGATCATTTTGAGACTGATCATTATTTGATTGACAGCCATCAGTATGTGATACTGAAGGATTTCCTTTTGTAGGACTTGTCATATCTTCAAATGGATCAATATGAGGGATTGAGTTTCTTGTTTGATATCTTTGAGAAGGCTCATAATGTTGAAATTCATCAGATGTATAATTGTGAGATTCATGCATATGAAGTTCATCATCTGATGGATTTGTAAATTTGAGAGCTTCAGAACTTTCATTGAATGTGATGTGATAAGTTTCTTCAATACATTGTCTTCTTGTGTTGAACATTCTATATGCTTTAGATACTAGAGATTATCGAAGTAACCATCATCAGATTTTTCATCAAACTTCTAAGGTGATCCTTGTGATTGTGAATGAATACTAGACACCCAAACACATGTAAGAATAAAATGTTTGGAATTCTCCCCCTAAAGACTTCATAGGGAGTCTTCATGTGTCTCTTCACAATGATGGATCTATTTTGAGTGTAGCAAGCAGTGGCTACAACATCAGTCCAAAAATGCTTAGAGAGAGCAGATCCAGCCAGCATTGCTCTTGTTGCTTCAATCAAAGTTCTGTTCCTTCTTTCAGCCACACCATTTTGTTCAGGTGTGTAAGGAGATGAGAAATTTTGGGAAATTCCTTTGTCATCACAGAATTTGATTAGTGTTTGATTTCTGAATTCAGTGCCATTGTCAATTCTGAGTTGTTTGACATGAGTGTCATTTTGATTTTCAACTCTTTTTATGAAAGACATAATGGCATCTGGTGCATGACTTTTCTTTGTCAGAAAATATACCCAGGTGTACCTAGAGTACTCATCAACAATGACAAGTGTATATTTTTCATGACAAATGGCCCTAGGTGATACTGGGTCAAATAAGTCCATGTGAAGCAAATGAAGACTTTCTTTGATTGAGAAAGTTCGATTTGTCTTGAAACTGGCCCTATGGTGCTTCCCTTTTTCACATGCCGAGCATGGTTTGTCCTTGGGATAGACAAGTGAAGGAAGACCAATAACAAGATTTTGTTTTGCCAGTATAGTTATTGTTTTGAAATTAAGATGTGAGAGCCTCTAATGCCAAAGCCAATTGGTAATGTTGGAAGCTTTAGCAAAGAAACATGTCTCCTGAGTAGAGTTCAAGTTCATGACATAAACATCTTTGACTTTGGGAACAATCATCACAATTTCATGATTGGAGTTGAAGATTGTACCTTTTTTGTCATCAAACAACACAAGATACTTTGCATCACAAAGTTGACTTATGCTGATGAGGTTGTGCTTCAATCCATTTACATATGCTACCCTTGAGAAAACTATACCATGCATTTTACTGAACCAAATCCTTCAGTAGTAGCTGATGAGTTATCACCAACAACAACTTTAGGACCTTGTTCCTCCTTATACTTGTGTAGATAAATTTTGGTGCTAGTCATATGCCTTGAGCAGCTACTATCTAGGTACCAAATAGGCTTCTTGAGATCACACTGCACAAGTTAAGGAAATGGTCAATTTTGTTTTGAAACACACCTTTGTTGGGTGGGGGTTTTAGATTTGGAAGGTGTTCTAGATCTGGAGGGTCCTCTTGATGAGGATGTGTGTGATTTCTTAGAAGAAGAGGTCTGAACAACTTTTGCTTTCTTGACCTGGAGGGCTTCACCTCTTCTAACCACTCTATATGATTGTGATCAGATGTAGTATGGCATTGCTTCCACAGGTTTCACAACATTTGGTAATAGAGTTTGGGTTTCTTAGTTTAATACCTCTTCTGAGTGAGATAATTCGATTATGTCCATGAGTGTCATGGTCATAAATTCCACAAATATTATAAACAGGGTAATAGTGGCAGTCATCTGAGTGATGATTGCCCATACCATAATGAATACATGGTGGGAAAGGCATATTTTACTTGGAATGAGATGCTCCAGTATTGTGAGCATCAGCACTAGTTTTGGCCAGCATATACTGAGTATGTTCACAAGTGTGATGATCAGTCCTCTCACATTTAGTACAATAAATCACTCTTAGGCAAGTTTCAGTGAGATGGTTGTTTAGACCACATAAATCACAAGCCCTTTTAAATTGTGTCTTGTACTTGAAATGAGGAGAGTCTGAAGGTTCATCTCTAAATCGTGTTGTTGTTTGCTGCTGTCTGAGTTGCAATTTGAGATCATTGATCTCTTGCATGACAAGAGACATTCTCTCATCTTCCTCAGATCTAGCATTCTTTAGTTTATTTGTTGAAACTGAAGAGGTAGTTCCCATATGTGAACCTTTAGCAGGAGCTGAAGAGTTCTTTGAAGTGTCAATATTGACATGTTTGGAAGAACTACCTTTGTGTGTGGTGCGAGACTTGATGATTGACTGGATTGATTTCGGTCCAGTAGAGAGTTCAGCACCAGCCAACTTCTCCAAAGGAGGAAGTAGGGTACTTACTTCATTCTCTAAATCATCATCTGAGTCATCCTTAGTGACTGAGGACTCAACAGGTGCTGAAGAGTCAGCATTTGCTTGAAACTCAGGAAGAAGGATTCGTCCAGTGTCATGATTGGGTAAATTCTCTTCACCTAACTTTACAACGTCAGGGATCGAGCTACCATCCTCATTTGAGGCTTTGACAAAGACAATAGAGTTAGTGCTGGAGGATCCTTCAACACCAAGCATTTTCCTTTTTTGAGCAGGAATTTGTTCATTGATGCATTGATTTACCCTATTACAGTTTCTAAGCCAAGATTTAACAATATCTTTTGCTTCTTTTAGTTCAACTCTTAGGGAGTTATTTTCATCAAGAATTGCTTTGTTAGATTGTTGAAAAGTAAGAATATCAAGTTTAGCTTCTTTTAGCTCTATTTGCTTATTTTCAAAATCTTCAAGTTTTAGAACAAGTTCATGATATTTTTTAAGTAAATTGTTTCTTTGTTCTTCAACAAATTTTAGATTAATACACAGGTAATCAAAGACAAATTAAATGTCATCTTTATCTTCTAATTCAAGAAGAGTTTGTACCTTTTTTATTGTGATATTGACCCATTCACCATTTCTGGCACTTTCTCTAGCCACAACATTAGAGTTAGCCCCTTCATCATCAGCAAGTGCCATCAGCACTTTTACATTGACTAGTTCATCATCATCTGAAGAAATATCTTCTTCATCCCATTCATAAGCTTCAACAACAAGTCCTTTGTTCTTGTCTTTCTTGGGAGCCTTGGAGGAAGAACTTTTAGTGCCCATGAGGGCCAGTCTAGCTTTGATTTCTCTGTATTTAGCCTCAAAATCTTTTGCTGATCGAAGTTCAACCATGTTTTGCTGAAATGAAGTAGAAGCAATTTGTTTTGGTTGAAATGATGATTGACTAGATGGCTTTGAATGAGTTGGTGAGGAATAGGAAAGGAGAGATGTTTTGGAGTAACAATCCCTAGCATAGTGACCAATCTTCCCACATTTGTAGCATTCAGTGTCAACTAAAGCTTTTGTGGTGCTGGAGAACTTGCCTCCTTTCTTAAAGAACCTTCTAGACTTGGCTAGAAGTGCTCTTTCATGAAATTCCTCTTTGAGGTCATTCAGATATTCTTCACTAGTTCTAGTGTCTTTCTCATCATCAGGACTATCTGGGTAGTATTGGATGACACCCTTACTAAAGAAGGCTGTAGACAAGGGTGTAGCAATGGTTAATGCTTTACTCTTGCTTGAGCCTTCATAAATCCTATCAACTAGGTTTTCTTCATATTTGAGTTTCCCAAAAAGAGAGGCCAGATCACAATCTTTAATGTGATTAGCATTTCTCAAGCTTTGGCAAAAATTGAGCCACTTTTTTGGCAATGCATTAACAAAAACTGTGTTGATTTCAAGTTTTGAAAGCTCAACACCATCATTCACAAGTTCATTCATCAGTGCTTTGTATCTGGTGAATGTCTGTGTGAGGGTTTCCCCTTCTTTGTGCTTGAAGGTGTTGTATTGAAGCTTTAAATCCATGATTCTGGTTTCTTTCACATCAAAGGGTCCCTCATGGTAAAGAATAAGGTCCTCCCATGTTGACTTGGTTGTTTTGCAATTTACAACAAAAATCATTTGGTCATCTGGAAGCACAGACATGATGAGACTTTTGAGACGCTGATCTAGGTTAGCAGCTTTTCTCTCATCACCAGTCCATTGTACTTCAGGTTTTTTATTGTCCCCAACCATGGCAACAAAAGAACCATTTTCAATGATTCCAAGGAATTGAGGTTCAATCCCAACCATGTGGACAAGAAACCTCTTCTTCCAATTTTTAAAATTTTCTACCTCTAGTAAAGGAGCAACATTGAGTTGGCCACCCCTATATTCTAGGGTTTGTGGTATAACTTGAGCCATTTTTGGATCTTGATTTGAAAACTTTTAAATGAGCAGTTTAATAAAATAAGAGTTTAGCTAATCAAACTGCTTTGATACCACTTGCTGGTCCCTTGTAACTCGTTATTACTTATCAACCTTAAGTAATAATTCTTTACTACGACTCAAGTGTTATAGATAAGAACTATGAAGAATTAAAACAACAATACCAATAACATTTCAACGTATAGACTTTTATTATAATCAAATAAAGAATCTATAACCCACTTTATTTGCGGAATAACAAAGTGGTTGAATGACAATGGGTTTTGATCTCCTCTTTAAACGTATAACCAAAGTTAAAGTCTAAGCTCCAATCTAAACGTTCATATGCATCTTGGCTATATGGTTTAGTTGGTATCGAGAGAGAAAGGTTTTCCAGAGTTTTTCCTCTTGTATTGGTTAAACCTTTCTCTCCCAAGTACACTCCTTTTATAGGCAGTGTAAACTAGGGTTTGCATTTGCATGTTTCAATGCATGGGTTTATCCAGTGGGTGGTTGATGCCCATGCTGGATAAACAGTATAAAGTACATATTAAACTATTCTAGAAAAGATAAAGGTTCTACTTATATCTAAGTATACAAGAAACCTACTTTGACTTAAAGTTATCTTTTCCTACCTAATACAAACCATCAGAATACTAAAGAGTCTTCAGTATCCTAGAGGAGATCGACATCATTCAGTTTGGTATTGTCAAACCAAACTGAACTGAAAGCCTTTCTTCAGCAACTAGACCGCCTAGTATTTGAAGCAAAGACTCCTTTGTCTTCTAAGTTCATTGGAAGGGGATTGCTGAACTTTCTTCAGCTATAAAGTCTTCAGTAGGAACTTTGTTCCACTTGTCGTCCTTCAACAGACTGGCCTTACTGCTGAGCATGAAACACTTAGGGGGATTTTATATTCAAATCCTAGAGTTGCTTCAGGGTCAGTAAATACTGACCCAACACTAGTTCCCTGCCATAAGATACCGTCATCATCAACACGAAACTTCGTCTGCTGATCAAGGTTCTAAATGATAGCCCAAATCTCACCATCATCTCCCTGAGCTTCCTTGATCCTAGAATGTAAGTCTGGTTCCACTCTAAGATTCACCCAGTAACCATGTTGTCCTCTTACATAAAACTCAATATCAGTCATCTCCAGTCACGAATTATCTCCTTTGCAATCCAGATGCCAGCAACCATACCCGACCTTCTGCTTAGAGCATCTGCCACCAAATTCGCCTTACCAGGATAGTACTGAATGTTGGTGTCATAATCCTTCAGTAGCTCTAAGCATCTTCTCTGTCTCATGTTTAGTTCCTTCTGGGTGAAGATGTACTTGAGACTCTGGTGATCTGTGAAGATGTCATATGATTCACCATACAAATAACGCCTCCAGATCTTCAATGCGAAAACAACTGCTGCAAGCTCCAAATCATGAGTAGGATAGTTTTCTTCATAAGGTTTAAGCTGTCATGATGCGTATGTAATAACCTTCCCATGTTGCATGAGAACACAACCTAGACCCTTTCCCGAAGCATCACTATAGATCTAAAATCCACCTATACCAGATGGGAGAGTAAGAATAGGTGCAGTCACTAACTTCTGCTTAAGGTCTTCAAAACTATTCTCTCGTTAACTTGTACAGAAATTCATGGAAGGCACGGTTCATCAAATCCATGAAGACTGCTGGAGCATTTGTGAGTCCGTACGACATGACTACGAACTCATTGTGCCCATAACATATACGGAAAGCACTCTTAGAAACATCCTGCTCTTTAACCCGTAACTAATGGTAGCCGGACCTCAGATCAATCTTGGAGAAATTCTTGGCGCCCTAAAGTTGATCGTAAAGGTCATCAATACGCGACAAAGGATAACGATTCCTGATCGTGATGTTGTTCAGCTCACGAGAGTCTATACACAAACGTATGTTTCCGTCTTTCTTCTTTGCGAATAGTACCGGTGCACCCCATGACGATGCACTGGGACGGATGAAACCTCGCTCCAGAAGTTCCTGCAGCTGATCTTTTAATTCCTTAAGTTCAATGGGAGTCATGCAGTAAGGAGCCATGGAAATTGGCTCTGCTCCTGGAATGAGCTCAATTCCAAACTCGACTTCACGAACATGTGGTATGCCCGGAAGTTCATCAGGAAAAACGTCAGGAAATTCTGACATAATAGGCTGATCTTGAATCAATGGAGACTCGGCAGTAATGTCATGAATATTGGCTATTAAGCCCTGAAAGCCGTGTGATAGTAATGCACGCGCCTCCATGGATGAAATAATTTGTACAGACCTCCCTGGCAGAAAACCATGGTATATGTACTCTTGAGATTTAACATCACCGAAGATGACCCGATAAGTGTGGCAGTCTATCGTAACCTGGTGTTTAGATAACCAGTCCATGCCCAATATCATGTAAAAATCGTACATATCCATAGGAAGTGCGTCAACTCTACGGATTTTATCATCAAATCTAGGGGAAGATCTCTATACACCTGGGTGATTCTTACAGTGTCCCTGAGTGGCGTGGAAATGCTTAAGGAATTATCTAATGGCATAGGGGAGGTCCTAACACGTGTAACAAAAGTAGTGGATATGGCTGAATGAGTCGCTCCAGTATCAAACAGAACGCATGCTGCCAAACCATTCATAAAGAGATTCCCAGTGATGGTACCTATAGTCTTGTTCGCCTGATCTCTTGTAGTAGTGAACACGTGACCAGAAGTAGAAGGTGGTTTGGAGTCGGCATGTCCAGAGGTTCCTTCTATCTCACCTTGGTGATAATCCTTTTGCTGATGGCCTTGCTGGTCACACTTGAAACAACCACCAATACCTCGGCGACAAACACCAGAATATTTACGCGAACAAGTAGGGCAGATAGGATGCGTGAACCCTTCAACAGGCGTCCTAGCTAGGTGAGAGCCTATTTTAGGATTACGTGTATGAGACATGATCATGGAACATAAGCTTGATTTCATAGAAGGTTTAATAGTTACCAGATGAATTAGAACGGTTAGGCTGCGAACCTCTACAGTCCTAATCCCTGCCGTTGCCATTGTTCTTGAATATGAGTCGTTGGAGTGTCAAAATACCATAACATAAGAAAGCTAAATCATGAAAGAAGTTAAATGTAGGGACCTGATTTTGTTCGATTTATTGGCATTGTTACGGTAATTATCATTACCGCCACGCATATCTGAACCAGAATGGTCATTCGTCTGACCATTTCCCTTAGATGATTGCTGTTGAGCGACCGCAGGTTTACGGTCGTTAGTCTTCTGTCTGAAATATAAAATTGAATAGAGGATGATATGAAATGAAAATACTGAAAGAAATGAATGGTTTACATTTGGTGATCGAAGATACCTCTTCACTGATCGGTCATCACCAAACTCCTCTCGTTCCTGAAGCATCTCAAGCTTACGGGCTGCATCGGCCACCTGTGCTACTATAGTGAACGTAGCACACACCAAACTATTGGCAACCAAAGTGCGAAGAGCCCAGTGAAACTTCTCAGCTTGCTCCTCAGCAGTACCAGCTGCTGCTCCCAAGAAACCAGCCCAACGGAGAAACCTCTACATGTATTCGTTGCTATTCTCCCCAGCAACCTGTTGGATATTATGATAATCCCGTTTAAGCTTCTCTTGTTCAACATGTGGTAAGTACTGGTTCAGGAAGAGCTCCTTAAACTGGTCCCATGTCAGCAGTGCAACCCAATTATCACTACCATTGGCTTGCTTGACAGACTTCCACCACTGCAGCACATCACCTTCAAACTCATAGCAAGCCAGTCTTGCCATTAAAACGTCGTCACAACCCATCACATCGAACATCATCTCGATGTGAGAAATACAAGCCTCAGCCTCATTGGGGCTGTCACTCTGCTCAAACGAACGGGGTCGCTGTTTGTTGAATCGCTCCAACCAGGTCATGAGAGTAACAGGCGGTGGTGCTGGAGGATTGTTGTTGTGCTGTTGATGAGGGCCGAACTGAATGCCCTGAGCCTGAACTTCAGCATGAACTTCGTCCCTGATTTCATTGCGAAGTTGAGGAAAGAGGGCTTGCAAAGCCGCATTGACAGCTACAGCCAACTCTTGAGCATTGCGTGTGTTCACCATCTAACAGTTTAAAACAAAATGCAACATAAATAATGAATCTGATAAAATATGACATGAATATAAAAATGCACGAACAGTGTATAAAACATGAATTTATTTTATGATGCATAAAACAGTTTTAAAATGCATGATCAATTTAAATATTATGATATGTCCACGAGTGAACACCTATTGGTCGGTTCACAAAACAAAAAGGCAAGTGTGGACGCCTATGGGTCGGTCCACTAAACAAACAAAATGTTTCGATAAAAACACATGCGACTAAATAGGGCCAGTCCTGTACCAACCATTACTTAGTCAAAATTCCTGCGACAATGAGATGAAATGCATGAAATGAATACATGAAATGAATACATGAAATGAAAATGAAATGAAAATGAAATGAATGCATGAAAACCGAATGTCAGTTATAGGAAGACGTTGGTGACTACCCGTAAGTCACAGGTCATGTTTTACAGAGCTACAGGTCGAAACCTTGACTCTGATACCATAATTGTAACACCCCATTTGGTAAAATGGAATATAAAAGTAATATATGGCGTGTCATTAAAGATTGCAAGGTAAATGTCTAAACATTCATGACCGTAAATGGAAATACCGGAAACAAACATCGGTAGTCCAAGTAACTCAACACAAGCAATTATAAGTAATGTAACGAAAAAGGACTAAACAATGTCCAACATGAAATAAAGTAAGATAACATATGATAAATGCATAAGATATAGAAGGCTGGATAACTTCCATCCGAATGCACATACTCTTGAGATCCTACTTGCGACCTTGGGTACCTGCCGTTTGGGAACATGGAAAATGGAAAACGGCTGAGCATAACGCCTAGTGCACGGATATAAAATAAAGCATGGAAAACATAGAGTAATGAAAGCATAAAAGAGGATATAAAGCATGGATGGCAGCAGAAATAAATAAGTCCTGGGAAACATAGACGTATAACATGTTTACTGGTTTTAGTTCTGAAAACATAGCTTATGTTTACTTATGAAAATCTGTATTAGTTTAATATACCAACAACCAATATAGGTCATGAGGTCAACAACGTGCATGAATACTTGGAGGGGTGACCTCGTCATGCAATTAGAGGCGATGCCTCTAATTAATATGGTCGGGTAGGAGTGATCAGCTCCTTGTGAAGGATGCAAGGCACACACCACATTCACCATGAAATCTTGACTGACACTGTAACTAGGAGGCACCCATACACCCTACATGATAATAAATAATAATAAAGGCCAAATAAACTTAAAGGGACGCCACGAGCTATCACTCCGCCGTGGTGAAGTCATAACACTGGTGCCTCCAGTGTTATGGTTATGGTACCTCCATAACTAGGTGAAACTTACATGCATGTATATGGCTAAAGTAACTAATAAAAACATAAGCATTTAAGTCTGTAACTACTAGGAAAACAGTTGGCTGCATACGGGAAATCCTAATAAAGGAAGAGATTGTCCTTACTGAAGGATGAAAAATCCGTACCTTGTATCTAGTAGAAGCTAACAGAATCGCTGAAGAATCTACTCCGCCTTGACGGATAATACTACATAACAATAGGGACGTGTATGAGTTGTCTGAGATACATGTGTTTTACTAGTTGTGTGTGTTCTTAGATTATTATTACTGTTCTGTCATGTTTTAACTGTTTTAAGTATTAACTGTAGTTATTCTTGTATTCTGTTGCTTATTATTCATGTAATAAGGCATTATAATACTTGTATCTTAATACTAATTAACTTTCTAAAAATAGCAGGTTTCCTAAAATAGTAAGTTTCTAAAAATAGAAAGTTTCCAAAATAGTATGTTTCCATAATTAGAAATAAGCTAGATTAAAATATAAAGTAAAGTTTATTAGTAAAAATAAAAGTCATGGATTAAGTATAATAGCTCATTAAATAATTAACTTGGTTGATTTATCAAACTATAGGTTATATCAATTTAATTAAAATACATGTTTATTTAAATTAAGCTAAGTAAATAGTTAGGTTAGTCATGAAATATTAATTTTAATATTTCAAACTAAGTCATGTATTTAATTAAATTAAATGGTCATGAAAATAATTTAATTAAATAAGTTTTTTGATTTTAATAATGTCCCGAACCCGAACCCGTGAATTAAAAATTAGCCCAAGCCCGAACCCGTGTTCTAATCATAAGCCGAAACAAAAACCCCTTGACAGTGGCTACCCGGCCTAGCCGTTTTCCACTGTCTGAGCAAAATACCCAACGGCTTTAGCCGGTGGTTGCCACATACGTATCTCGGTTAGCCACTGATTGAACAAAACCCACCCCGGCTCAAGCCAGGGTTCCCACTGCTGCCGACCACAGCCCCTACCGAGACCTATATGGTCTTGGTTGACTCGCAGTACAAACAAAAACACACCCCGACCTCGAGTCGCGGTTTCCCCTTTGTGTGCGATCGACCCACAGCCACCCACTCCGAGACTTTGGGTCTCGGTTGTGGTGCGAACAAGCAAGCCGAGAGCCTAGGGCTTTCGGTTTGGGTCTCGGCTGAACAAAACCAACACCAAACACCCTTTTAATCTTAGTTTTAATTAATCTTAACATGTTTTACTTGGTTGTTTTTAAGATTAATTAATGTGACATCATGAATTCAATAAAAGAATTAAAGAGAAAAGGTTATGGTGATTACCCGATGCGCGAAAGAAAAAAGGATTAAAGACACGAACACGTACAACCAAATATCAAAGATCAAATCGACCCGAACACCCCATTTTGGTGATCTACAACCGGCGGCAAGAAGGAAGGAGGCAAAGGGTTTTTTGATTTTTTTCTGTAACCTAAATTTTGATAAAAAATTTCCTGTGTTTTACTTGTTATGGGATTGGTAATGGGTCATGGGCCAAAAGGCCCATCTTTCCTTCCTCTTGCTCTCTAGTCGCGACATCCTTAAGGCCCACAAGCAAAACCAAAGCCTTTTTATGTTAAGTTAAATACTCGTGTACATTCGTGTTTTAATTATCGTGAATTAATATATCGTGAAAACGTCACATTTATAATATACGTAAATACATGTTATTTAATGTCGTGACACGTGTAAAATATTATAAATGGAAAGTTTTAATTTTATCATATTTTCGTGTATTTACTGTTCATGTTTATTGTTCATGATATTTTAATGCGGGTTTTACAATTTGTGTCATTTCCCAAAGTTGAATTACAAAGGAAATGAAGAAATCTGCTTTTCACCAAGTCTAGGGGTCCTAATGTCATTTTCCAAAGTTGCAAGGAGGGACTAGATCTGCCAAAATGCTCAAAGTTATAACAAACCAACTTTACAACAAAAGAGAGGGGGTCAGTGGTCATTTTTTAAAGTTATTTATAACTGAAATTGGCCAAATCATTTTATAAAAATGATAAGGACCGAGAACGTAATTTTTGATAGTTTAAATATTAAACTATCATTAATTAAGGCGGGTAACACCTATTTTATACCTAATTCGGATTAAACAACCCTAATCTATTTTACAGATTAATCCATCCCGAAATCAAAGGGTAAATAAAAATTGCCTTTGGGATTTTGTCATTTACCCAACCCCAATCAACCCCATTCACCCGGAAAGTGACACAACATACTCATGCTCCCCATCCCAACTTTTTTTGTCACGGGTAAAAGAAAAGAGACAAAAGGATTCAGAGAATGTACGATTATGATATGTTAGAGTGTTCTCTACACCAATGCCAAGGCATAAGATCATGCTTTTAGACTGCACATCCCATGGGCATATCACATGAAGGCAAATACTAATTCAAATCCAAGAATCTACACAACATATTCATGGCATCTTCAAATTCGTCCAAAGGCACTTTTGGTAGATTAAGTTTAGGGTTAAAGTTCTAGAATAGTCTTCTCTGTTTTATATAAACCCTAATAGTAGCAGTTTTATATTTTGTTCCAAATTTTAGGTATTCAACCTTTCTTTGTAACTTTAGTGAGATTTTGCAATATATAAGATTTGAGTTCCAATAACTTCTTGTTTTTCATTGAGATTTTCATTTAAATATTTAAATATTGCACTTTTAAATTCTTTTTTCATTCAAAAAATTATCAAACCATTTGATTTCTTGTTTGAAGAACCATAAGGTTAAACTGATTTTATAATTTGTTTGACAAATAAATTGTAAAATAATTTTAAGTTTGTGTTAAAATTTATGTTGGTTACTTTTTAAATTTCTTGCAAAAAGGATTTCCCAAGTCTTTGTTTCAAACTGTCTTTTTTTCTTCAATAAGTCAAATATTGAAGAATAAGCTAGCTTATTGGCCGTTTTTTGTTTAACTTTCTTTGTTTGTTGCTGTGGTGTTTCAGGTAAACCAATAGTTGAGGATATTTATCCATTCTCTTTCCATAAGCTATTTGGACTGTTGTAGTCCATAGCTTAAGACATAATCTCCCATAAGTCTTTCCTACTAGGAAAAAGCTCAAGGCTGTTTGCATCATCCTTTTGGTTAGTCTGGATTGTAGATCAACCAAGGTATTGGCTTTGAACTCACTTCTTTGTATGTTCTGTCTTGTTATGAGATTTTATGTGACTTGCTTTTGACTTTTTATTGTCCTCCTTTATATTGTCCTCCTTTATATTGTCCTCTTTTTTATTGTTTAAACTTGCTTATTTTTTGCTACTTTTCATTTTCATGCTTGATACTTGCTTCTTTAAGTTTTTATCTCATAAAATCTTTGTTAATCTTTGTGTTTTTTTCACCAAAGGGGTGTTTGGGTCAAGATAGAAACTTGGTCAAACATATTTTTTGGTGATTCAAACTTTGTAGTCATTTGTAGTTGCTCTACTTTAGTTTAGACTAGCTTTTTATTCCAAATTTTTAGTGTAAGAATCAATTTTTAACTTGTTGCTTATTTTCTTTCTGTGTTAAATATCACAGTTAGCACATTTCTTTTTTTTATCTCATATTATGATTCTTTTGATATCTGAGATGCATGTGCTTATCTGATATAACTGAATAGGGGTAAGTTCATTTGGATGTAAAATGGAGCACTTGAGTTAACCTTATTAGGCTTTGATAGTTCAAAACATATTAGATTGCATAAATCTTTTAATTTTAAGTTTCAAGTCTTGATTTTCTGTTTACATATTGTTTATGTAGAAAGTTGTATCTGTTTGAGTTCCAGTTTATTGATTTCAGCTTTTAAACAACTTATTTTTCAGCTCGAAATTCATCTTATTGCACCTAGTGTAGTTACATTGTAGCACTTAGTGAAAATTTTGGATTTTCTTTGTTAACTGCTTTTGTGGAATGTTTTGTGATCTTTGATGTTTTTTTTTGTTTTGTTGATGTGATATACAAAGAAAATAAGCTCAATCGCTTATCTTTTTTAACTGTCCAAATAAGCATAAAAAATATAACCACAAAGTAAAAAGGAGTGGGGTTCAAACCCTCATCCTTCACACTCACAAGCAACCTCATTACCATCTGTGCCCTTGGGTCTTTTCTAACCAAAGGTACTTTGCTTTGTTTTTATTTAGTAGTGTACAAAAGTGGCCAAATAAGCACTATACTGCTTATTTCCTTTTTTCTACTTATCCAAAACGGGCACAACCTTGTTTTTGTAGTCAATCTTATTCATTTAGCTTATATCATCATTCCTAAGAGTTTTAGTTTCTAGCTTTTACATTTTATTAAAAAATTAGTTTAGCTTATTTTTTTCCAACTAATTTCCATTTTCAGCTTCATTTCTTTAGCTTATTGCAAAATTTAAGTTCCTTTGTGTTTATTTTTTTATTTTTGACCTTTTGCAACAAGTCTCAAACCTTGAAGTTGTCTAGAACTCAAACATGACTATTTAATCGTGTTGTGAGTTTGACAACTTATTTGTTTTGAGCTTATTAGAAAAGGTTTTTCAAACTTTCTTTTTGTAGTCTCTTTACAATCCCGAAAGATTGATCTCTGCCAAAAAGTAGGTAATAAGCTTAAGTTTTGTTGGAAATACGTTTTAACATATTTAGGAAGATTAAGTTATATTAGTTAGTAGCTCGTAGTCAATGTATCTTTATATTAATCAAACAAGGAAAAGCCCGGTCCATGTCATGTATGGCTGACCCATATTGTAAGCCCAAGGCCATCTTATGGGATTGGTATATAAACCCTCTACTTTGATGGAGAGGGTGTGGTTCATTCATTTTTCACATATTAAGAAGGTGTTCTCTTTATACTCTCTCTCTAAAAGTGTGTGTGTTCCATCATCTTTCTCTCTCTATTCTCTCTCTAGATTAAGCAAGATTTACATAATCCTACAAATGGTATTAAGAGCCATGGGATGATTGTATTGTTTATGTGTTTGTATCTGTGTTAGGTTTGTGTGATTTTGATCCAAATACCTCGCGTTCAATTTTTTTGTGTTTTTTGTGGTTTAATCTTTCCCAATATCATCTCCATAGTTGTGGTAGTGATTTGGGTTTATTATTTTGGTTAAAAACACAATTTTTTTGGCATTTTGCTTGATTTTTGGTAAAAATATTTGTACTCTACGTTTTATCTAAGATCCATACTTTTCGATTTATTCAGAATCCACAGTTTAAAACATTCCGTATCCACAGTTGAGGTTATTCAGAATTCACTTATTCTGAATCCACATTTGAGGTTATTCCGAATTGGTGTGATATTCTGAATTGGTGTAGCATTCCGTAACCGAGTTATCCCAAATTGGTGTAGTTATTCCGAATTGGTGTCGTTATTTCGAATTGGTGTAATTATTCTGAATATAGGCTTTACTCCGAATACAGGTCTATTCCGAACTGGTGGATTCCGAATTTTAGACTTTATTCCTAATACGTGATTCCTAATACGTTCTGAATTTGTGTCTTTATTCCGAACTTAAGAGTAAACTCATATTTCGAACTTGTTTTATTCCGAATTCAAGTGTATGCGACTATTCCGAATTCAAGTGTATGTGACTATTACGAATTCAAGTGTATGTGACTATTCCGAATTGAAGACCACATATATTTCGAATTCAAGTATTTGCATTATTCCGAAGGATTCCGAATTGGGCATTATTTCGAACTTGGCTGGATTCTGAATTGAGCATTATTCAGAACTTGGTTCTAAAAATATTGCGAATTCAGAAAATTTCAAAAACGTGATTCTGAAAATTTTTAACTCGTGAGTTATTTGGTCTGGGAATTTTGGGTTTCTCAAGAAGACATTGTTAAGGGATTTCAACAACGTTTCTCGACTTCAACAAACGGACTTTGGAATACTTACGGTTTAATCGGTGGTTTGTAAAATCCCGCGAATTTATTTCTCGGTTTCTCCACGATTACTAAAACTCCGTATGTTCTACAACAAACACATTTACTTTCTCTCATTGTTCGATCAACATTTGTAAATCTTCACTTATCAAAATGGAGTATACTTCTCTTACGGATAAGTCCATCCTCTCGGGTACGGATAATCGCCCACCAATGTTGGTGAAGGCAATGTACGAGGAATGGGCATCTAGAATGGAACTTTATATATTGAATAAAGAAAATAGACATCTTATTTTGGGCATCGGTTCTAAATGGACCATTAGTTTATGGTACTATGACGGAAGGTACAGTTACTCGTCCTCGAACAACGGGCGAATTGACTGGAGATGCTAAGATTCAAGATAAGTGTGATAAACAAGCTACAAACATCATTCTCCAAGCCCTTCCTCCAGATGTCTTCAAATTTGTGAGTAAACATAAAGTTGGCAAAGAGTTATGGGATAGAATTCGTGTTTTAATGCAAGGCACCTCGTTAACTAAACAAGAACGAGAGTGTAAGCTATATGATACTTTTTATAAGTTTGTCTATATCCCCGGGGAGACTCTCAATGATTACTATTTGAGATTCACTTTATTGATGAATGAGCTCAACATTATTGGCATGGCAATTCCGACATTTCAGTTAAACACCAAGTATTTGAATACTCTTCCTTCTGAATGGAGTAAGTACGTGACAACTGTTAAATTGGCTAAGGATTTGCATCAAACCAACATGGATCAACTTCAAGCTTTTCTTCAACAACACGAATGCCACGTGATTACGGCTCGGTTGTCAATACCTCAAGTCCATGATCCACTTGCCATGATTGCTTCTCATCAAATGAATCCTCCACATAACTTGGCATACTCTTATCAACAATCGTCATATATGCAGCAACCACAACACACATATCAGCAACCACAACAACCACAACAACCATTATTCAACCATCGATGATGCCACAACAAGCATTTCAACAACAAAGTGTTCTTCAACAGCCTTATCCACAACAACCATCACATCAAGCATCACCATCATAAACTATCACTTCTCTAATAGGCTATACTTCTCAACAAGGATATTTTACAATTGAAGCACCACAAGAACAAGTCTTTTATTCCAATGAACTTCCACCAATTCAAGCACCAGTCTTTACTCAAAATGATACGCCAACTAATGTCTTGAACCATCTCACTGCCTACTTGTCAAAACTTGTTGCAACTAGAGGATTTCCACCAACGAACAATCAACTCCGTACTTCCTCCTTGCCAACAAGCCACAATTTAAGATGGTCAAGTGACGGTGCAATCAATTCAAGGAAGGCAAAATTCATTTGGACCAACTACAAGGACTGTGAATGCTCAAGCGGTGAATTCTCAAGCTAAAGGAAATGGAAGTCCCATTGGTCCTCAAAAGGTTGTGACTTGCTACAATTTTCGAGGACAAGGTCATATGGATAGGCAATGCACTCAGCTAAAAAGGAGAAGGGATGCAGCGTGGTTTCAAGAGGAGATGTATTTGGTCGAAACTCAATCTAAGGGAAAGATTTGGATTCAGAGGAATTAGCATTTCTTACAGACCCAAGGGAAGCAATAATGAAGGCATTGCATTCGTCTCTACTTCCAATGCATCATATCAAGCAGTTGATCTTGATGCATATGATTCGGATTGTGATGAAATTCACTCAGCCCAAGCTGCTCTTGTTTCTAATCTCTCTCACTATGGTTCCAATATCGTCAATGAGGTACCAACCACAACCAACATCGTTCATGATAATCCACATAAAGTTGGCATGATAATAACAACCCCGAACAACCTTTGGTAAATAGTAACTCAAATAATGTGGTATCCAATCCTACACATTTGAGTGAACCTCAACCAAATGCTATGACGGTATGAAATCGTATGCTCAACATGATTTGGTAATGGTGCCTAAACATATTATTAATTACATGAATGTGGCTGTCCGACAAACCGTAGATATGAATGCTAATCTTACCGCTGAGCTTGCGTTGTATAAGGAAAAGGTCAAAACTTTTAAAATGGTCCCTCAAGCAGAGAAAATAACTTATTCTGAATTTTACCAATTTCGTTTTGAAAGGATAGAACACCTAAATGAAATAGAAACATTAAGAGCTAATCTTTCAAATGAATTAAAGGAAAAAGAGTCGGTTGTCAATAATTTTCAAAAACTTAAAACGTATTTTAAAACTCTCGAGTTTAAAAAGTTTGAATCGGAAATTAATGCTACCAAACTTCTTAAATTTAAGGAACAACGACTTTGAAAACAATATGCTTCCATAGAAAAGGTTCATTTATT